>CM063258.1:15486534-16771894 GCA_032158295.1 Pycnopodia helianthoides
TCGAACACCTGTGACAAAAATCCCATTAACATCGTTGAAGAACATTCGAGTATCGTCACTTCCTGTATTTCCTAAAGATGGCCAAACTTGCCATGAAAAGTATAAGGATGCAGGATATGCAAGAAGATTCAGGCAATTTTTCTTCTAGCATGCTTGTCATGATTAACCAACTTAACTCGATTGTTTCCAGCATTTCGCAATTCTTGCGTTTTTACACCAGCCCTCTTTGCTTAGTTCTACTTATTAGCCCACTCTTTGCCCTCGCGTCACCTCAAATCGTCAAGCCACATATTAAAGAATCTAAGCCCTTGAGAGGCTTTCCAATGGTAAAAAAACTTGTAAAATCCACATGATTGAGGGATTACCGTGCATACTTTATTCTTTTGAACGCACTGTGACAAAAACCCATTAGACACGTTTGAAGAACTTCGGAGTATCGTCACTTCCCTGTATTCCTAGATAAGATGGCCGAAACTTGCCATGAAAATGATTCGAGCAGGAATGCAAAAGATTCAGTACAATTTATCTCCTAGCATGCTTGGTCCCGATAACCCAACTTACTCCGACTTTTTTCCACCATTTTTCGCATAATTCCTGCTGGTTTTACTCGCACCCTCTTTGCTTATTGCTACTTATTAGCCCTACCTTTGGCACTCGCGTCACCACAAAATCGCAAGCCACATATTAAATGAACTAGAGCCCTTGAATGGCTTTAATGTATAAAACTTGAAAAATCAGCATTGATTTGGGTATTTGACCGTGAACTTATTTCTCTTTCGAACCACGTCAAAAACCCATTAAAATCGTTTGAAGACATTTGGATATCGTCCTTCCCTGGATTTCTATGAAATGGCCGAAACTTGCCGAAATTATACGATGAGAATGCAAGAAGATCAGGTACAATTTATCCCTAGCACTTGTCCTGATTATACCCAACTTACTCGACTTGTTTCAGCCATTTTTCGATAATTCCCTTGCTGGTTTACTACGCAGCCTCTTTGCTTTGTTGCACTGTATTAGCCACTCTTTGGCCACTCCGTACCTACAAAACGTCAAAGCACATATTATATGAATCTACCCTTGAGATGGTTTCAATGTATAAAACTTGTAAAAATCAGCATTATTGAGTATTGACCGTGATACATTTCCTTCGAAAGCACTTGTACAAAATCCCATTAGACATCGTTTGAGAACAATTCGAGTACGTCACTTCCTGTAATTCCTAATGAAATGCCGAAACTTGCATGAAATGGAATTCGGATGCAGGAGTATGCAAGGAAGATTCAGTACAATTTTTCTCTCTAGCAGCTTGGTCATGATTACCAAACTTAACTCCGACTTTTTTTCCACCATTTTCGCATAATCCCTTGCTGGTTTTACTCGCACCCTCTTTGCTTAGTGCTACTTATTAGCCTACTCTTGGCACTCGGTCCCTACAAAACGTCAAGCCCATATTTAATGAATTTAAGCCTGAATGGGCTTTAATGGTATAAACTGTAAAAATCAGCATTGATTGAGGTGATTTGACCGTCATACTTATTTTCTTTCGAACAGCACGTGTACAAAAATCCCATTACATCGTTTGAAGACATCGAGTATCGTCACTTCCTGTGTTCTAATGAAGATGGCCGAAACTGCCATGAAATGTGATATTCAATGCAGAGTATGCAAGAAGATCGGTACAAATTCATCTCTCTAGCGCTTGGTCATGATTATACCAACTTAACCCGCTTTGTTCCAGCCATTTTTCGGCATATATCCTTGCTGTTTTACTACGCACCCTTCTTGCTTGTTCACTGATTAGCCCTACTCTTTGGCCACTCCGTCACCTACAAATCGTCAACCACATATTAAAATGATCAAGCCTTGAATGGCTTCAATGGTATAAAACTTGTAAAAACAGCTGATTTGAGTGATTGACCCTGATACTTTATTTCTCTTTCAAAAGCACTGTGTACAAAAATCCCATTAACACGTTTTAGAACATCGGAATCGTCCTCCCTGTGATTTCCTATGAAGAGGCCAAACTTGCCATGAAAAGTGATATTCGATCGGAGTATGCAAGAAGATCAGACAATTTTTTCTTCTAGCCTTGGGCCCTGATTTACCCAACTACTCCGACTTGTTTCCACCATTTTTCGGCTATATTCTGTTTTACTACGCAGCCCTCTTTGCTTAGTTCTACGTATCCTACTCTTTGGCCCTCGCGTCACCTACAAAATCGTCAAAGCCACATTTTATAAATCTACCCTGAATGGGTTCAATGGTATAAAACTTGTAAAATCAGCATGATTGAGTGATTTGACCGTGATACTTATTTTCTCTTTCAAAGCACTGGACAAAATCCATTAACATCGTTTTGAAGAACATTTGGGGTATCGTCACTTCCCTGTATTTCCTAGATGAAATGGCCGAAACTTGCCATGAAAATGTGATATTTTGATGCAGGAGTATGCAAGGAAGATTCAGGTACAAATTTTATCTCCTTACCCTGCTTGGTCCATGACTTATACCCAAACTTAACTCCGACTTTGTTTTCCCGCCATTTTTCGGCAGTATATTCCTTGCTGGTTTTACTACGCACCCTTTTTTGCTTAGTTTTCTACTGTATTAGCCCTACTCTTTGGGCCCCTCGCGTCACCTACAAAATCGTCAAAGCCACATATTTGATAGAATCTAGAACCCTTGAGATGGGCTTTCCCAAAGGTATAAAACTTGTAAAAATCCCAGCATTGATTTGAGGTTGATTTGACCGTGCATACTTTAGTTTTTCTTTTAACAGCACTGTGTACAAAAATCCCATTAGACATCGTTTGAAGAACATTCGGAGTATCGTCACTTCCCTGTGATTTCCTAATGAAAGCCGAAACTTCCAAAAAAGATATTTGGACAGGTAGCAAGAAATTCAGGTACAATTATCTGTCTACATGCTTGGGGCCCTACATATACCCAAACTTACTCCGATTTGGTTTCCAGCCATTTTTCGGCAAATATTCCCTTTGCTGTTTTACTACGCAGCCCTTCTTTGCTTAGTTGCTTACTGTAAATTTGCCCTACTCTTTGGCCACTCGCCCTCACCTACAAAATCGCAAAGCCACATATTTAATATGAATTTTAAGCCCTTGAGATGGGCTTTCCAATGTATAAAACTTGTAAAAATCCACATTGATTTAGGTTGATTTGACCGTGCATACTTTATTTTCTCTTTCGAACAGCACTGTGTACAAAAATCCCATTAGACATGCGTTTGAAGAACCTTCGGAGTATCGTCACTTCCCCCGTGATTTCCTAGATGAAGATGGCCGAAACTTGCCATGAAAATGTGATATTCGGGTGCAGGAGTATGCAAGGGAAAATTCAGGTACAATTTTTTTCCTCAAAAAGCTTGGGCCCTGATTATCCCCCAAAATTAACCCGACTTTGTTTCCCCCATTTTTCGGCATAATTCCCTTTCTGGTTTTTCTCGCACCCTCTTGCTAGTTGCTACTGTATTAGCCCACCTTTGCCACTCCGTCACCTACAAAATCGTCAAGCCACATATTTAAATGAACTAGAGCCCTGAATGGCTTTAATGGTATAAAACTTGTAAAATCAGCATTGATTGAGGTGATTTACCGTGCATACTTATTTTTTTTTCAACAGCACGTGTACAAAAACCCATTAACATCGTTGAAACATCGGAGATCGTCACTCCCTGGATTTCCTATGAAATGCCGAAACTTGCCATGAAAGTGATATTCGATGCAGGAGTATCAAGAAGATCAGACAATTTTCTCTCTACAGCTTGTATATATTCTTCTGGTTTTACTGCACCCTCTTTGCTTAGTTCTCTGTATTAGCCCTACTCTTGCCACTCGCGTCACCTACAAAATCGTCAAGCACAATTAAAAACTAAAGGGTTTCCAATGTTAAAAAAGGGGGATTTGCATATTTTTTTTAAAAAAAAAAAAAATTAAATTGAAAAAAAAAAAAGGGGGGAAAAGAAATATAAAAATTGTATATATAATTATATTTATTTTATTTTCTGGATGGTATTAGATAACCGGGATAAATGGAATTTATAGTTTATTTAATGGTATAAATTAAACACATGATTTGAGTGATTACCGTGCTACTTTTTTCTCTTTCGAACAGCACTTGACAAAATCCCATTAACATGCTTTGAAGACTCGATATCGCACTTCCTTGATTTCCGATAAGATGCCGAACTTCATGAAAATGTATATCATGCAGGAGTACAAGGAAGATTCAGGTCAAATTTCTCTCTCTAGCAGCTTGGTCATGATTATACCCAAAAACTCCGACTTTGTTTCCACCATTTTTCGCAATTTCTTGCTGGTTTACTACCACCCTCTTTGCTATTCTACTGTATTAGCCCTACTCTTTGCCACCGTCACTACAAAATCGTCAAAGCCACATATTTAATGAATCTAAGCCCTAGATGGCTTTCCAATGGTATAAAACTTTAAAAATCCAGCATTGATTTGAGGTGATTGACCGCATACTTTATTTTCTCTTTCGAACACACTGTGTACAAAAACCCATTAGACACGTTTGAAGACACGGAGTATCGTCACTTCCCTGGATTCCTAGAAATGCCGAAACTTGCCATAAATGATATTCAGCAGAGATCAAGAAGATTCAGTACAATTATCCTCTACATGCTTGGTCATGATTATACCCAACTTACCCGACTTTGTTCCACCTTTTTCGCAATTCTTCTGGTTTTACTCCAGCCCCTTTGCTTATTCACTGTATTAGCCCACTCTTTGCCACTCCGTCCTACAAATCTCAAGCACATATTTAAATGATCTAGACCCTAGATGGCTTTAATGTAAAAACTGTAAATCACATTGATTTAGTGATTTGACCGTGATACTTTATTTCTCTTCGAACAGCCTGTGTAAAAAAATCCCATAACATGCTTTGGAACATTCGGTATCGTCACTTCCCTTGATTTCCTATGAGGGCCGAACTTCCATGAAAATGATATTCGATGCAGATATGCAAGGAATTCGGTAAAATTTCATTCTCAGCAGCTTGGTTCATGATTAACCCACTTAACTCCGACTTTGTTTCCAGCCATTTTTCGCAATTTCTTGCTGGTTTTACTACAGCCCTCTTTGCTTATTGCTACTGTATAGCCACTCTTTGGCATCGCTCACCTACAAAATCGTCAAAGCCCATATTAATGAATCTAGAGCCTTGAATGGCTTTCAATGTATAAAACTTGTAAAATCAGCATGATTTAGGATTTGACCGTATACTTTATGTTTCTTTCGAACACACGTGTACAAAAACCCATTAGACATGCGTTGAAGACATTCGATATCGTCACTTCCTTGATTTCCAGATGAAGATGGCGAAACTTCATAAAATGTGATATTCATCAGGAGTATCAAGGAAGATCATAAAATTTCATCTCTCTACATGCTTGGTCTGATTATACCCAACTACTCCGACTTGTTCCAGCCATTTTTCGCAATATTTCTTGCGTTTTACTACCAGCCCTCTTTGCTTATTCTACTGATTACCCACTCTTGGCCACTCGGTCACCTACAAACGCAAGCCACATATTAAAGAATCTAACCTTAATGGGTTTCCAATGTATAAAACTTGAAAAACACATATTTGAGGGATTTGACCGGCAACTTAATTTTTTTTCGAACAGCACTGTGTACAAAAACCATAACATGCGTTAAGAACATTCGGATATCGCACTTCCTGTGATTTCCTAATAATGGCCGAAACTTGCATAAAATGTATATTCGATGCAGGATATGCAAGAAGTTCAGTACAAATTCATTTCTACAGCTTCATGATTATACCAACTAACTCACTTTGTTCCACCATTTTTCGGCAAATTCTTGCGGTTTTACTACACCCCTTTGCTATTGCTACTGTATTACCTACTCTTTGGCCACTCCTCACCTACAAATCGCAAAGCCACATATTAATATGATCTAGCCCTTGAAAGCTTTCCATGTATAAAACTTAAAACCCGCATTGATTTGAGGTGTTTGACGTGATACTTTATTTCTCTTCGACACACTGTGTACAAAATCCCATTAACATCTTTGAAGAACTTCAGTATCTCACTTCCCGTGATTTCCTAATGAAGATGCCGAAACTGCCATGAAAGTGATATTCAGCAGGTATGCAAGAAATTCAGTACAAATTTATCTCTCTAGCATGTTGTTCATGTTATACCCAACTTAACTCCGACTTGTTCAGCCATTTTCGCATATATTCCTTGCGGTTTTAACCAGCCCTCTTTGCTATTCTACGTATACCCTACTCTTTGGCCACTCGTCACCTACAATCGTCAAGCCACATATTAAATGATCTAGACCCTTATGCTTCCATGATAAAACTGTAAAAATCCACATTGAGATTATTTACCGTGCTACTTATGTTTCTCTTTGAACAGCAGTGTAAAATCCCATAGACATCTTTGAAAACTCGGAGTACGTCACTCCGTATTTCCAAGAAGGCCGAAACTTGCATGAAAATGTGAATCGATGCAGGAGTATGCAAGGAGATTCAGTACAAATTTCATTCTCTAGCAGCTGTCTGATTATACCCAACTTACTCCACTTTTTCCACCTTTTTCGGCAAATTCTTGCTGTTTACTACCACCTCTTGCTTATTGCTACTGTATTAGCCCTACTCTTTGCCATCCTCACCTACAAATCTCAAGCCACATATTTAATGAATCTAGCCTTAAAGGGCTTTCATGGTATAAACTTAAAAATCAGCATTATTTAGTGATTTACCTGCATCTTATGTTTTCTTTGAACACACGTGTACAAAAATCCCATTAACATCTTTGAAGACACGAAGCACTTCCTGATTTCCTAGATGAAGATGCCGAAACTTGCCATGAAAATGTGATATTCGGATCAGGATGCAAGGAAGATCAGTACAATTTCATCTCTCTACAGCGGTTCATGATTATACCCACTTAACTCCACTTTTTCCAGCCATTTTTCGGCAATTCCTTCTGTTTACTACAGCCCTCTTTGCTTAGTGCTACTGTATTAGCCCTACTCTTTGCCACTCCGCACCTACAAAATCGTCAAGCCACATATTAAATGAATCTAGACCCTTGAGATGGCTTTCCAATGTATAAAACTGTAAAAATCCAGCATTGATTTGAGGTGTTTACCGGCATACTTATATTTCTCTTTAACACACTTCAAATCCCATTAACTCGTTGAAGACATCGAGTATCGTCACTTCCCTTGATTTCCTAAAATCCGAAACTCCGAAAAGTATATCGGATGCAGATACAAGAGATCAGTACAATTTCATCTCTTACATCTTGTCATATTATACCAAACTAACTCCGACTTTGTTCCAGCCATTTTTCGCAATTTTGCTGTTTACTACACCCTCTTTGCTTATTCTACTATACCCTACCTTTGCCACTCGCGTCACCTACAAAATCGTCAAAGACATATTTAATAAATCTAGACCTAGATGGCTTTCCAATGGTATAAAACTTAAAATCCAGCATGATTTGGTATTTACCTGCATACTTTATTCTCTTCGAACACACGTTACAAAATCCCATTAGACACGTTGAAGAACTTCGATATCGTCACTTCCTGTATTTCCTAGATGAGGCCGAAACTTGCCATAAAATTGATATTCGATGCAGATATCAAATTCAGTAAAATTCATCCCTAGCACTTGTTCATGAGTTATACCCAACTTAACTCCACTTTGTTTCCACCTTTTTCGGCAATTCTTGCTGTTTACTCCCCTCTTTGCTTAGTTCTACTGATTACCCTACTCTTGCCATCCGTCACTACAAAATCGTCAAAGCCACATATTAATATGAATCAACCTTGAGGGCTTCCATGAAAAACTTGTAAAACCACATTATTTAGTGATTTGACGTGCATACTTTATGTTTCCTTTAACAGCACTGTTACAAAATCCCATTAACATCGTTGAAGACATCGGATATCTCACTCCTTATTCCAGATGAAGATGCGAAACTTGCCATAAAATTATATTCATGCAGATACATGAAGATTCAGGTAAATTTCATCTCTCTAACTTGGTCATGTTAACCCAATTAACTCGCTTTGTTTCCACCATTTTCGCAATATTCTGTTTACTCACCCTCTTTGCTTATTCTACTTATTCCCTACTCTTTGGCCATTCGCTCACTACAAAACGTCAAGCACATATTTAAATGAATCTGAGCCCTTGAATGCTTTCAATGGTATAAAACTTTAAAATACACATTTTTGAGGTGATTTGACCGTCATACTTAGTTCTCTTTCAACACCTGTACAAAATCCATAGAATGCGTTAAGAACATTCGATATCGCACTTCCCTTGATTTCCTAGATAAGATGCCGAAACTTGCTAAAAGTGATATTCGATGCAGATAGCAGAATTCATAAAATTTCATCTCTCAATGCTTGGCTGATATACCAACTTAACTCCGACTTTGTTTCCAGCCATTTTTCGCAATTTTTTGCTGTTTTACTACAGCCCTTTGCTTAGTTGCTACGTATACCACTCTTTGGCATCCGTCACCTAAAAACGTCAAAGCCACTATTTAAATGAATCTAACCCTAAGGCTTTCAATGTATAAAACTTAAAAACACATTGATTTGAGGTGATTTACCGTCATACTTATTTCTCTTTCAACAGCACTGTGTACAAAAATCCCATGACATGCGTTGAAGACAGAGATCGTCCTTCCCTGTGATTTCCTAATGAAATCGAAACTTGCCATGAAAAGTGATATTCGGATGCAGGGTATCAAGAAGATCAGTACAAATTTCATCTCTCTAGCAGCTGGTTCTGAGTATACCCACTTAACTCCCTTTGCCACCATTTTTCGGCAATATTCTTCTGGTTTACTCCCCCCCTTTGCTTATGCTACTGTATTAGCCCACTCTTTGCCACTCGCTCACCTAAAAATCTCAAAGCCACATATTTATAAGAATCTAGACCCTTAATGGGTTCAATGTAAAAACTGTAAAACAGCATTGATTTAGGTGATTGACCGTGCATACTTATGTTTCCTTCGAACAGCACTGTGTCAAAAATCCCATTAACTGCTTTGAAAACACGAGTACGTCTCCCTGTTTCCTATGAAATGCCGAAACTTGCCATAAAAGTATATTGATGCAGATATCAAAGATTCAGTACAAATTCATCTCTCAGCATCTTTCATGAGTTACCCACACTTAACTCGACTTGTTTCCACATTTTTCGGCAATTTCTTGCTGTTTACACCACCCTCTTTGCTTAGTTGCTACTGTTTACCTACTCTTTGCACTGCGTCACCTACAAAACTCAAAGCCACATTTAATGAACTAAGCCCTTGAATGCTTTCATGTAAAAACTGTAAATCCACATATTTGATGTATTTACCCATACTTAAGTTCTTTCCGCACGTTACAAAAATCCTTAGCGGTTAACTTCGAATCTCCTTCCTTATTTCTATAAGATCCAACCTAAAGTAATTCTCAGAGTACAAGAATTCAGGTAAAATTTCACTCTCACTCTTGTTCATGATAACCCAACTTAATCCGACTTTTTTCCACCATTTTGCAATAATTTTGTGTTTATTCGACCCTCTTTGCTAGTTCTACTGTATTACCCTACTCTTGCCTCCACTAAACGCAAGCCACATATTAAATATCTAACCCTTGAGATGGCTTTAATGAAAATGTAAAAATCCCGCTGATTTGATTGATTTAAACGGACTTTGTTTCTTTTTTAAGCACTGTGTCAAAAATCCTTAGCATCGTTTGAAGACATCGGATATCGTCACTTCCCTGTATTTCATTAAAGCCGAAACTTGCCATAAAATTATATCGATAGGATATAAGGAAATCAGTACAAATTCCTCTCACAGCTTGTCAATTATACCCATTAACCCCTTTTCCAGCATTTTGGATTCTTGCTGTTACTACGCGCCCCTTTCTTATGCTACTGTATTTATCTGGATCGCACCTACAAATCGTCAAGCCCAATTTATAAATTAACCCGACTTTATGTAAAAATTTTCAGCATTTTAGGTGTTTACCGAACTTATTTCTCTTTCGAACACACTTACAAAAATCCCATAGACTGTTTAAAATGAATCTCACCCTGTGATTCTATGAAATGCGAAATCCTAAAATTGATATCGATGCAGTAGCAAAAATTGTACAAATTCCCTTAAGCTTGGTTCGAGTAACCCAACTAATCCGACTTTGTTTCCACCATTTTCGGCAATTCTTCTGGTTTTACTACCAACCCTCTTTGCTAGTTCTACTGTATTAGCCACTCTTTGCCACCCGTAACCTAAATCGTCAACGCCACATATTTAAATGAATCTAACCTTGAATCTTTAATGGTATAAAACTTTAAAAATCAGCATTGATTGAGTGATTTGACCGTGCATACTTATTTCTTTTAACAGCACTGTGTACAAAAACCCATTAACATCGTTTGAAACTCGAGTATCGCACTTCCTGTATTTCCACTGAAGATGGCCGAAACTTCCATAAAATGTGATATTCGGATCAATATGCAAAGATCAGGTAAAATTCTCTCTTAACTTGTCTGTTATACCCAACTTAACCCGACTTTGTTTCCACCATTTTTCCAAATTCTTGCTGTTTTACTACGCACCCTCTTTGCTTAGTTGCTACGTATCCCTACTCTTTGCCATCCTCACCTACAAATCGCAACCACATATTTAAATAATCTAAGCCCTGAATGGTTCCAATTATAAAATTGTAAAAATCCAGCATTGTTTGGTATTTCCGTGCATACTTATTTTCTTTTAACACATGTGTACAAAAATCCATTAGACTCGTTTGAAGACTTCGATATCGTCACTTCCCTGATTTCCCGATGAAGATGGCCGAAACTTGCCATGAAATGTATATTCGATGCAGGAGTATGCAAGAAATTCAGTAAAATTTCATCCTCTAGATGCTGTCATGATTATACCAACAACTCCGACTTTGTTTCCAGCCTTTTCGCAATATTTCTTCTGTTTACTCCACCCTCTTTCTTATCTACTGTATTAGCCCTACTCTTTGCCACCCGTCACTAAAAATCGTCAAGCACAATTTAATATGAATCTAACCTTGCTTTAGTATAAACTAAACCACATGATTTGAGTATTTGACCGTGATACTTTTTTTCTCTTTTAACACACTGTTACAAAACCCAGACATGCTTGAAAACATCGATACGTCACTTCCCTGTGATTTCCTATGAGATGCCGAAACTTCCATGAAATGTAATTCGTGCAGAATGCAAGAAGTCAGTAAATTTCATCTCCACATCTGTCATATTTACCCAACTAACTCCGACTTTTTTTCCACCATTTTTCGCAATTCTTGCTTTTTATACCAGCCCTCTTGTTATGCTACTGTATTAGCCTACTCTTTGCATCGTCACCTACAAATGCAAAGCCACATATTTAAAAACTAACCCTAGATGGCTTTCCATGGTAAAAACGTAAAACAGCATGATTGAGTGTTTACGTGATACTTAGTTTTCTTTACAGCATGGTAAAAATCCCCCTCTTTGCTTAGTTGCTACTGTATTAGCCCTACTCTTTGGCCACTCCGTCACCTACAAAACCAAAGCCCAAAAATTTAACATGAACCCAAGCCCTTGAGATGGGCTTTTTAAAAGGTATAAAACTTGTAAAAATCCCGCATTGATTTTTAGGGGGATTTAAACCCTGCATACTTTTTTTTTCTTTTTGAACAGCACTGTTACAAAAACCCCCTTAGACAAGCGTTTGAAGAACCTTCGGAGTATTTCCCCTTTCCCCTTATTTCCCAGATGAGATGGCCGAAACTTGCCATGGAAAAAAGGGAATTCGGGGCGGGGTATGCAAGGGAATTTCAGGGACAAATTTTATCCGTAGCAGCTTGGGTTTATGATTATACCCCCCACTTATCCCACTTTGTTTCCAGCCATTTTTCGGAAAAATTTTTTGCGGTTTTACTTGCACCCTCTTTGCTTTTGCTACTGTATTTGCCCACTCTTTGCCCCTCGCGTACCTACAAAACGTCAAACCAATTTTAAAAAAGAATCTAGAGCCTTGAGATGGGCTTTTCCCTGTAAAAACTTTTAAAAACCCGATTGATTTGAGGGGGATTTGACCGTGGATACTTAAAATTTTTCTTTCGAACACCCCCTGTGTACAAAAATCCCTTAGACATGCGTTTTAAGAACCTTCGGAGTATCGTCACCCCTGTGATTTCCTAGATGAAGATGGCCGAAACTTTCCAAAAATGTATAAACGGATCGGAGTATGCAAGGAATTTTTTAGGGACAAATTTTTCTCCACATCTTGGTTCAGATTATACCCACCTTAACTCCGACTTTGTTCCACCTTTTCGGGAATTTTTTTCGGTTTTACTATACCCTCTTTTCTTGTTGCTACGATAGCCCACTCTTTGGCCACTCGCGTCCCCCCTACAAAATCGTCCCAAAGCCCAAAATTTAACATGAACCCAAGCCTGAAGGGCTTTCAAAAGAATAAAACTTTTAAAAACCCCGCATTTATTTTGGGATTTGACCGTGCATACTTAAATTTTTTCTTTTTAACACAGTGTACAAAAACCCATTAGACATGCTTTTTAAAACTTCGGGGTATCCACTTCCTTGATTTTTTAGATAAAAATGGGCCAAACTTGCCGAAAAAGTATATTCGATGCAAAGGGGTATCAAGAAGTTTAGGGACAAATTTTTATCCCTACAGCTTGGTTCTGAGTTTAAACCCACACTTAACCCCCACTTTTGTTTCCAGCCTTTTTTTGGCAAATATTCTTTCTGGTTTTACTTCGCAGCCCCTTTGCTTTTTTGCTACTGTATTAGCCTACTCTTGCCATCGCGTCACCTCAAAACGTCAAAACCACAATTTAATAAGAATCTAGAGCCCCGAGTGGGTTTCCAATGGGAAAAAAAACTTTTAAAAACCAGCATTGATTTTATGGTGATTTTACCGTGCATACTTAAGTTTCTCTTTCGAACAGCACTGTTACAAAAACCCCTTAACATGCGTTTTTAAGAAATTCGGAGTACGTCACTCCTGTATTCCAGATGAAGAGGCCAAATTGCCTGAAAATTTTAAATTTGGGTGCAGATAGCAAGGAAGTTTTAGGGACAAATTTCATCCTCTACATCTTTGGGTTTAGAGTTTTAACCCACATTAACCCGACTTTGTTTTTCCCCCATTTTTCGGCAAAATTTTTTTTGCTGGTTTTATGCAGCCCTCTTGCTTATTGCTACTGTTTAGCCCACTCTTTGGGCCCCTCGCGTCACCTACAAAAAGTCAAACCACATATTTAAAGAATCAAGCCCTTTAGATGGGCTTTCCAATGGAAAAACTTTAAAAACCCCGCATTTTTTAGGGGGATTGACCGTGCAAAATTAAATTTTCCTTTTGAACAGCACTGTGTACAAAAATCCCCTTAGACATCTTTGAAGAACTTCGGGGTATCGTCACTTCCCGTGATTCCTAATAAGATGGCCGAAACTTCCCCGAAAAAGTGCACTTAACTCCGACTTTGTTTCCACCATTTTCGGCAAGTTCTTGCTGGTTTTACTACACAGCCCTCTTTGTTTAGTGCTACTGTATTACCCTACTCTTTGCCCTCGCGTCACACAAAATCGTCAAAGCACTATTTAAATGAATCTAACCTGAGATGGCTTTCCAATGTATAAAACTTGTAAAATACAGCATTGATTTGAGGTGATTGACCTGCATACTTTATATTCTCTTTGAACAGCACTGTGTACAAAATCCATTGACATGCGTTGAAGAACATTCGATATCGTCACTTCCTGTGATTTCCTAATGAAGAGGCCGAAACTTGCATGAAAATGTATATTCGGATGCAGAGTATGCAAGGAAGATTAGTACAAATTTCATTCTCTAGCATGCTTGGTTATGAGTTATACCCACACTTAACTCCGACTTTGTTTCAGCATTTTTCGGCAATATTTTCTTCTGTTTTACTACCAGCCCTCTTGCTTAGTTGCTACTGTATTAGCCCACTCTTTGGCCACTCGCGCACTACAAAATCGTCAAAGCCACATATTTAAATGAATCTAGAGCCCTTGAGATGGGCTTTCAATGGTATAAAACTTGTAAAAATCAGCTTGATTTGAGGGTGATTTGACCCTGCATACTTTATATTTCTCTTTGAACAGCACTGTGTACAAATCCCATTGACATGCTTGAAGAACCTTCGAGTATCGTCACTTCCCTGTGATTTCCTAGATGAAGATGCGAAACTTGCATGAAAATTATATTCGATGCAGGATATGCAGGAAGATTAAGACAAATTTCATCTCTCTAACATCTTGGTTCATGATTATACCCAAACTTAACTCCGACTTTTTTCCAGCATTTTTCGGCAATATATTCTGCTGTTTTACTGCAGCCCTCTTTGCTTAGTTGCTACTGTTTAGCCCTACTCTTTGCCACTCGCGTCACCTACAAAATCGTCAAGCCACATATTAATATGAATCTGAGCCCTTAGATGGCTTCCAATGTATAAAACTGTAAAAATCCAGCATTGATTGAGGTGATTTACCTGCATACTTAGTTCTCTTCGAACACACTGTGTACAAAAATCCATGACATGCTTGAAGAACATTCGGAGTATCGTCACTTCCCTGTGATTTCCTAGATGAAGATGGCGAAACTTCATGAAAATGTAATATTCGATGCAGGAGTATCAAGAAATTAGTAAAATTTCATCTCTCTACATCTTGGTTATGAGTTATACCCAACTAACTCCGACTTTGTTTCCAGCATTTTTCGGCAAAATCTTCTGGTTTTACTTCGCAGCCCCTTTGCTTAGTTGCTACTGTTAGCCTACTCTTTGGCCACTCGCGTCACCTACAAAATCGCAAAGCAATATTAAATGAATCTGACCCTTGAGATGGCTTCCAAGGTAAAAACTTAAAAATCAGCATTGATTTGAGGTGATTTGACCTGCATACTTTATTTTCTCTTTGGTTGATTGAGGGTGATTTGACCGTGCATACTTTATATTTCTCTTTCGAACAGCACTGTGTACAAAATCCCATTAGACATGCGTTTGAAGAACATTCGGAGTATCGTCACTTCCCTGTGATTTCCTAGATGAAGATGGCCGAAACTTGCCATGAAAATGTGATATTCGGATGCAGGAGTATGCATGGAAGATTCAGGTACAAATTTCATCTCTCTAGCATGCTTGGTTCATGAGTTATACCCAACTTAACTCCGACTTTGTTTCCAGCCATTTTTCGGCAATATTCCTTGCTGGTTTTACTACACAGCCCTCTTTGCTTAGTTGCTACTGTATTAGCCCTACTCTTTGGCCCTCGCGTCACTACAAAATCGTCAAAGCCACATATTTAATATGAATCTAGAGCCCTTGAGATGGGCTTTCCAATGGTATAAAAACTTGTAAAAATCCAGCATTGATTTGAGGGTGATTTGACCGTGCATACTTTATATTTCTCTTTCGAACAGCACTGTGTACAAAAATCCCATTGACATGCGTTTGAAGAACATTCGGAGTATCGTCACTTCCCTGTGATTTCCTAGATGAAGATGGCCGAAACTTGCCATGAAAATGTAATATTCGGATGCAGGAGTATGCAAGGAAGATTCAGGTACAAATTTCATCTCTCTAGCATGCTTGGTTCATGAGTTATACCCAAACTTAACTCCGACTTTGTTTCCAGCCATTTTTCGGCAATATATTCCTTGCTGGTTTTACTACACAGCCCTCTTTGCTTAGTTGCTACTGTTTTAGCCCTACTCTTTGGCCACTCGCGTCACCTACAAAATCGTCAAAGCCACATATTTAATATGAATCTAGAGCCCTTGAGATGGGCTTTCCAATGGTATAAAACTTGTAAAAATCCAGCATTGATTTGAGGGTGATTTGACCGTGCATACTTTATATTTCTCTTTCGAACAGCACTGTGTACAAAAATCCCATTAGACATGCGTTTGAAGAACATTCGGAGTATCGTCACTTCCCTGTGATTTCCTAGATGAAGATGGCCGAAACTTGTCATGAAAATTTGATATTCGGATGCAGGAGTATGCATGGAAGATTAAGATACAAATTTCATCTCTCTAACATGCTTGGTTCATGAGTTATGCCCAAACTTAACTCCGACTTTGTTTCCAGCCATTTTTCGGCAATATATCCTTGCTGGTTTTACTGCACAGCCCTCTTTGCTTAGTTGCTACTGTGTTAGCCCTACTCTTTGGCCACTCGCGTCACCTACAAAATCGTCAAAGCCACATATTTAATATGAATCTTGAGCCCTTGAGATTGGCTTTCCAATGGTATAAAACGTGTAAAAATCCAGCATTGATTTGAGGTTGATTTGACCGTGCATACTTTATGTTTCTCTTTCGAACAGCACTCTGTACAAAAATCCCATTAGACATGCGTTTGAAGAACATTTGGAGTATCGTCACTTCCCTGTGATTTCCTAGATGAAGATGGTCGAAACTTGCCATGAAAATGTAATATTCGGATGCAGGAGTATTCTATGCAAGGAAGATTCAGGTACAAATTTCATCTCTCTAGCATGCTTGGTTCATGAGTTATACCCAAACTTAACTCCGACTTTGTTTCCAGCCATTTTTCGGCAGTATATTCCTTGCTGGTTTTACTACACAGCCCTTCTTTGCTTAGTTGCTACTGTATTAGCCCTACTCTTTGGCCACTCGCGTCACCTACAAAATCGTCAAAGCCACATATTTAATATGAATCTATAGCCCCTGAGATGGGCTTTCCAATGGTATAAAACTTGTAAAAATCCAGCATTGATTTGAGGGTGATTTGACCGTGCATTCTTTATGTTTTTCTTTCAAACAGCACTGTGTACAAAAATCCCATTAGACGTGCGTTTGAAGAACCTTCGGAGTATTGTCACTTCCCTGTGATTTCCTAGATGAAGATGGCCGAAACTTGCCATGAAAATGTGATATTCGGATGCAGGAGTATGCAAGGAAGATTCAAGTAGAAATTTCATCTCTCTAGCACGCTTGGTTCATGAGTTATACCTAAACTTAACTCCGACTTTGCTTCCAGCCATTTTTCGGCAATAAATTCCTTGCTGGTTTTACTACTCAGCCATCTTTGCTTAGTTGCTACTGTGTTAGCCCTACTCTTTGGCCACTCGCGTCACCTACAAAATCGTCAAAGCGACATATTTAATATGAATCTAGAGCCCTTGAAATGTGCTTTCCAATGGTATAAAACTTGTAAAAATCCAGCATTGATTTGAGGAAGATTTGACCGTGCATACTTTATGTTTCTCTTTCGAACAGCACTGTGTACAAAAATCCCAATAGACATACGTTTGAAGAACCTTCGGAGTATCGTCACTTCCCTGTGATTTCCTAGATGAAGATGGCCGAAACTTGCCATGAAAATGTGATATTCGGATGCAGGAGTATTCTATGCAAGGAAGATTCAGGTACAAATTTCATCTCTCTAGCATGCTTGGTTCATGAGTTATACCCAAACTTAACTCCGACTTTGTTTCCAGCCATTTTTCGGCAGTATATTCCTTGCTGGTTTTACTGCGCAGCCCTCTTTGCTTAGTTGCTACTGTATTAGCCCTACTCTTTGGCCACTCGCGTCACCTACAAAATCGTCAAAGCCACATATTTAATATGAATCTAGAGCCCTTGAGATGGGCTTTCCAATGGTATAAAACTTGTTAAAATCCAGCATTGATTTGAGGATGATTTGACCGTGCATACTTTATGTTTCTCTTTCGAACAGCACTGTGTACAAAAATCCCATTAGACATGCGTTTGAAGAACACTCGGAGTATCGTCACTTCCCTGTGATTTCCTAAATAAAGATGGCCGAAACTTGCCATGATGCACGAGTATGCAAGAAAGATTCAGGTACAAATTTCGTCTCTCCAGCATGCTTAGTCCATGAGTTATACTCGATAATAACTCCGAATTTGTTCCCGGCCATTATTCGGCAGTGTATTTCTTGCTGGATTTAACACGCAGCCATTCTTTGCTTAGTTGCTATAGAAAATCGTCAAAGCCACATAATTAATTTCAATCTAGAGCCCTTGAGGTAGGCTTTCAAAAGGTATAAACTTTTTTAAATATCCAGCATTGATTTGAGGGTGTATTGACCGCGCATACATTGTGTTTTTCTCTAGAACAGCACTGTGTACAAAAATCCCGTTAGACATGCGTTTGCGGAGTATTCGGAGTATCGTCACTTGCCTGTGATTTCCGGTATGAAGATGGCAGAAAGTAGCCATAAAAATTAGATTTTTTGATGCAGGACTATGCAAGAAACATTCAGGTATAATCTTTGTCTCTCTAGCATGCTTAGACCATGAGTTATACTCAATCTTATCTCCGAAATTGTTTCTAGCCATTATTTGGCAGGATATTTCGTGCTGGTTTTTAATATGCAGCCATTCGTTGCTTAGTTGCTATTCTAGTAGCCCTACTCTCTGGCCACTCTCGACGCTTAGAAAATCGTCACAGCCACATAACTAATTTTAATCTAGAGCCCTTGAGACAGGATTTTCAATGGTGTAAAAGGTTTTAAAATTCAGCATTTATTTGATGTGATTTGATCGTGCATACTTTGTGGTTCTCTCTCGAACAGCACTGTGTACAAAAATTCCGTTAGACATGCGTTTGCGGAGCATTCGGAGTATCGTCATTTACCTGTTATTTCCGGTATGAAGATGGCAGAAAGTAGTCATAAAAAAATGATTTTCGGATGCAGGACTATGCAAGGAAGAATCAGGTGCAACTTTAGTCTCTCTAGCATGCTTAGTCTATGAGTTTATACTCCTGTTGAGGAGGGCGTTCCACCGTGCGGAGAGCGAATAAAAACCGGGGTCCCAGAGCCGCTGTCTTCATTTCTGTTCTGATGCTGGTGGTAGACGTTGCCCTTTCTGCTGGTGCTCTGGATGGCCTGAGCCTGATGATGTCAACCCTTGGGTCTCTGGTGGTCTCAGTCTGTATCTGTATCTACATCTGCATCTGCTGAAATACTGCTCAACACTCCTAGTTGCTTGGTAGCCGTTGGAGTAATCCGAGCAGGGTTGTGAGTGCGCATGAAGTAAGTTATTTCTTAGGTGCTTTTGTAGTTCTTGTTTGAAAACTTGTTAGTCGGTTGTGGATGTTACATTGATGGGGAGTGAGTTCCAGTCGGTTACTGTTCTGGGGGGAAATGAAAATTTATAGCAGTCATTTCTTGCTGGTATTCTAATAAATTTGGTTGAGTTGGATAATCTCGATGAGCCTGTGGTCGGGCGTAAGATGGTTTTCGCCGGGATGGATAGGTGACCGTGGAGTGAGTTGTAGTGAGTTTTTTTACAAAGGTTGCAAAAGCTTTGGCCTTGGTTTTCCTATAGCAGAATGATATGTAACGACGTAGGAAGCCCAAACTGCGGTTTGCTGATGAAGTAATTTTGTTGACATGTTGATTCCATTTCAGATTCATGGTGATGTCGACGCTCAGATAAGTGTGACCAGAAGTTCCTGGAGAATGATGGTTTACCATTGAAACCCAAACTACACCAACATGTAAGTGTCTCCTCAATTCTCTTTGCCTCAGCTTATTCCAATTTTGTATTATCTAAAATACAATTTATCTAAAACGTTTTAGTAAGGTTGCATTAGTTTTTATAATTGCAATGGCATTCACTGCGTACTTTTCTGAGCTCAATTATGTCAACACATGCTTTATACTCATCTGTATTTTCTTTGCTGAGTTGTTGAAAGTTTTTGCTTTGCTTCGACTTTGCTTTAGTAAGATTGTACAAATGTATTTATTTGCATAGACATTCGCCACGTATTTTCTTGTTCAATATTTTCCAGCCCACTACTTGCCTGCCTGATGATGATGATGTCAACCTGGGGTCTCTGATGCATGCAGACTGCCCCATCCAGCCCAAGAAAGTGAAAATGTGAATTGAAGTTCAAATTGCCATCTTTTCAAAAATTTGCGTTAGATTTCAAAACTTATTTGTAAAAAACATTAAAAAGCTGAAAATGATTTAAACTTTACTTGCATTTAAATCGCTTTTATAATTGATTGAATTTGATTGAAACTTTGTTACAAATTGCATTCATGTTTGGTTAAAAAAAGCTTTGAAATTATTTAAAACTTTGCAACTGCATTAACATTTGATTTAAATTTCTTTGGTTAAAATTGCATCTAGATTTAGTAGAAACTGCTTTAACTGTGCTTCAAATTAAATACATTGGTTAAAAATGCTTTTGCAATTGTAATTGTTTTGAAACTTTTTAAAATTTTGCAACTGCGTTTACATTTGGTTGAAATTGCATATTTGGTTACAATTGCAACACATTGCATCTATATTTACTTGAAACTGCTTTAACAGTGCTTCGAATTGCAAACACATTATTGGTTGAAATTGCTTTCGCTGCAAATTGCATTTTATATGTTTGGTTAAAATTGCCACACATTGCATCTATATTAGGTTGAAACTCGTTGAAATTTCTTTGAAACTTTACTTCCTATATCGGTAAAAATTGCCACACACTGCATCAAAATTTAGTTGACTTTTAATAATTATACACAAAGCACTGTAAATTAAAATTATTTGCTTTATTTCAAATTCTTTATTTAATCATTTATTTTATACAGTCGAACCATCAAGATCTGGGAAGATAAAACTGGTTGTATAAGAGAAGTTCTGGTTGTACAAGACATGTTCAACACTCCACAACATTTGCAGTCAAGATTTAAAACATTACCTTTCCTTATGTTGGTTAAAATTTAAACTTAATTTGTTTAGACTTGCTAAAAACTGCGTCAAACTTTGCTGGAAAATTTGCAAAAAATTGCGTCAAACTTTGCAAAACATGTTTGCCGGAAACTTTGTTATTAATTGCGTCAAACTTTGCAAAACATGTTTGCTGGAAACTTTGTTATTAATTGCGTCAAACTTTGCTGGAATCTTTGCGTCAAATGTGCTGGAAACTTTGCTAAAACTTAAGACAAACTTTGAAAAAATTGCGTTAAACTTTGCTGGAAACTTTGCCTAAAAATGAGTCACCCTTCCCCTCTCCCTCCCACCTTCCCCTCCCACCTTCCCTCACCCTCCCACCTTCCCTCCTCTCCCCACATTTCCCTCACCCCTCATCCTCCCACCTTCCCTCCCACCCTCCCTTTCCCCTCACCCTCCCACCTTCCCTCCCCTTCCCAACTTCCCCTGACGTCCTGAGCACTCTCTGGTAGTGGTAGAAACTTAGCGAGCCCCCCCCCCCGAGCGCGCCGTACGGTACGGTCGGAAGAAACAAGATGTGCCACCAAACTGTCAAAAGTTGAAAACCATCAGCGCGTCGTCACTGATTCAAGGCTATAAGACTCAATATAATTCAGACGACCAGCATTAGTAAGTTCAAGTGCAACTTTATTATGTATCGATCCCTACTTATTTAAAGGCGAATATCATTAAGGGGGTTCACCGTATTGTTTCTCTCCTGCGGGATTGGGCAGAGGGATCACACTGTGCACTGTTTACTTTCACTTGTTTGACTAAGTATTATTTTAAAGACTGTAGGTTTTCTTTACATTTTACATTTTTAATGATGGTTTTTTATTATCAACATTTTTAACACAATTAACGTGATTTTCTTAACGTAATTTTCCTGTCTTTATTTTGAAGTGGACCTTTTGTGGTTTTTAATTGTACTTTTTAATGTCTAACAATGTTTTTTTATAATTTGTGTAAAGCGCCTTAGAGCTTGTTTTCATGAATTTTGGCGCTATATAAATACTGTAGTATTAATATTATTATCCCCGTTTTCATTGAATGTAAAACAACTGTCAGAACACACACACGCACTCACACGTCAGTCCACTCCATAGTATTCGCTCGGCCCCAGCGGCCTATCCAGGACCGCTGGGATGGGCTTGCACAGATTCTTGTTCAGGAAGTACGTCATGCGTGCAGTGCTTGCAGTGTGAGTGTGATGCATGATGGGACTGAGCATGGGACTGAGCATTAACGTTAACGATACGTTTGCCCATCCGGCGCCTTTGGTTTTAAGGCAAGGCGCTGGGGACGAGCGAACGCATAGTAATGTTTATGCATGAGAGAGGGGTGAAAGTTCTGTGACACCAATAGAGGGCGCTCAATAAGATACACGTGGGGGATCGGATCACAGACATGTACACACCACAGTCAGCTGACTTATTTTCATCCCAATTTCGACAAGTTCATCTCTTGTATGATTCATGATAATGTGTAATATTTTACAGCATGATGTTTGCAAGATATGTTTTGTTGGGGTTTTTTGGGGGGGAGAATTTTATGATGTCAGATTGTCAGAAATGATCGGACAGGCTCTCTATGATGGGGGTCAATTTTTTCAGACCGAAAGTCTGAAGCTTGTGTTGACAAGTCAAAAGGTTTGACCCCATCCGTATGGGGCTGGATGAGGTACAGCAAAACCCATCTCAGTGCAGGCAAGGGAACAACTAATGTAATAACACTGACGAGACAGTATGGAGTTTCTTATGTGACCTTCAAAATACAATCGAATCCCTAAAAAAATACCATTGCCCCGCCCACTTCACTTTCATTGCCCAATCTTTCCAACTACTCGTTCGTAAATGAAACAGCTGAGGCGGTGAGATCGATTTGTTTTGCGAGAGAGAGCGCGCCATCTTCAGGCCATTATTCACGAAATGGATGACAGCTTCATTACCGCATACTTTGTACTTTAAGATCTCAAATTAATTGATCGATAGCACAACCAGAACCGATAACGATGACCTTAGAGGATCCATAGCAACATATTTCTCCAGTTGCAACGATCATCTAGACGGACATTTTTGAAGACGTTCGTTGATGAAATAAACTGATGCGGCTTCGCTCTATAAATTCTACGTACACGCTGGATGTACGCTTCACTTGCAAATTAAGAAAGTTGCACGTTGAGGTCCAAGGTTCGTCTGTACACACACACGCACACACGCTGCTTGTGTTCTTAGGGGGTGTAGTAAACTAAGTCGGCATGAGATAAGTCATCAATGTTATGGAGATGGAATTACAGCAGAGAAAAGACAAGATGTCTGACAGTGGTCGTCCGTCGAATAAAGATTTCCAGCCGATCGGCCAGCATGAAGATGAGTGGCAGAAGACGAATGAGCAAGATCCAATTATTGCAGGTAGGGATTGCTTGGGTTTTTTTATTCTTAATTCTACAATGTGACAATCATGGTACAATGCATGTAGGAATGCTAATTGTTATTCTTCACACATACATGTACAGTAAACACTCGTAACACTTACAGTCAATCTGGATTGTGACTGTGTATCTAGTGTGTTAATGCAATGTGTAAGTAATTAGGATGTTGACAAAGCATGAAGCATTTTGGTTGACTACTGTTGGCTATCCTGTGGAGTGTATGTGGATAAAATATATAACTCATGCAACGCTTAATAATTGCAAACTTTCAAAGGAAAATATTATTCTGTATCGGACTGCCACTTTTTCACTCGTTGTTACCAAATGCAATATCTAATTTGGTCATCACTGGTGTTGAAGTAAAAGTGGCGATCTTCTCCATGAAATTTAGCAATTTTGTTTATTCAAAGTTGCCGTTTCTTTAGTATGATCTATCATTGATTGTCACTGTATTGCAAGAGAAAAGAGTGGTGATTCTGAACTGGATTATGTCTCTGAGCTGGGTTTGTGTGATCAGGGATTGCATATGTGTAGATGTACTCAATGTTATGGGGAAGGGGAACATGTAAAAGACTTAATAAGGATTGCGGGAAACTTGCGTTGGATACAAAATTAAACAGAGTGGGAGGGAGGCATGTAATGAATGAAACATTCCGCTCGTGATGAATGTCTTCCACACAGTGCACAGCATTGTAGTGTACAGATTGAACAAAACATTCAAAGTCGTATGTGGTGAAAGCATTATCTTCGCCCCCCCCCCCACAACAATAATTTCATAATTTCCCTGGTGCAGACCTGTGCAGACCCAGAATTGCATTTGGGGGGGGGGGCAAGGCCATTTTCATCTTGCAAAGAGCACTTCCATTGCAAAATTTTTAAAGTCTATGGGAAACTTCTGAAGGGGCGCCAAGGCCAAGACCAGGGGCAATGTCAGGCCTGCCTGTGCGCTCTGTCTCCCAATCATGTCCTTATTATCCCCTTCATGAGTATAAGACACTGAACATACAAGCAGTAAAGAAACATCAGATTCTTAAGATGTGTTAAAAAGATATGAGTAATCTGGTTTTTTTAAAGGAGTGATGTTTGATTGCACTACAGAAGCACTTAAATCCCTTAAAATCCTAGTCTTTAGTTGTGGTAGGAATACTTCTAAGAGGTTTTAACTTTCCCGGTACTTCACCAGGGTTTTGTCACAGTGCCTCTGCGCAGTGTTATTTTTCGGAACTTTTCCGAACTTCCAAAGTAATTTTTGTTGAGAACCTCATTGTCACAATGAAACCTTGTCTAAACAAAGCAAAGACAACAAACCTTCTCATAAAATGCACTGGAATTTTGTGTTCACTTTCGAGAAATAGCTGGAAGTCTTTCCATGAATAGGGTCGAACCTTATATGCCACGGCATACTGGAATCTTTGACTTGCCTCCTATTATGCCGAGTACAATGATGAACAATGGTGGCCGCCCATCGATCTCTTGTTATTCCCGTTCATACATGATACATCATGTATAACGTGGTTTGGAATTGGGGGATTACTAAAAAAAAAAATTTAAAAAAAGATTACGACCTTTAATTCCAGTACCCTGTCCCTCTTTGTTTGGAGTAAGCCTAGCATGATAGGCACACTATGCTAGGTGCACACTACACAATAAATTGTTTGGGAGAATTCATACATTGACCAAGTCAACTGACCACAACCAGAAGAGGACGTACAGAAGCTTAGCGTTCATAAATGTCCACCGTTTTTTAGTTTGGAAAACTTTGGCTGAAAAAGATATCATAGTGCGTTAAGTGGTTCATCTGCTCTCTAAGTGATAAACCAAAAATCAATACCGAAATTTCTTTTTAGTGGAATGGAATGAAACTCGTCACATTTTGGGGTCAGATTTCCTGGATTGATCCAATTCACCTGACGTCATCATCTCAATAATCTTGGTTGTGCCACTTTGGAAGTAAATGTTCCTAATGTGTTAAAATAGGCCCACAGTGTAGTGCGTCTGTTGTTAGGTGACGCAACATTTACACGCTTGTTGTCTCCCAAAATGGTGAGCTTGGAACAGTCACGGCATACGACATGCGTGCAAGGGTTCTATCACAATGAAAGTTCAAATTTATGTAATGTGATCATTAAATGAAATGCAACCAAACTATCCTTCCAGCCTCACTATGGTTACATTGGGTTGAATGGGGGGGGGGGAATGCCGCTCAATTATGAAGGAATATTGGTAGATTTTGTGACCCTTTTTGAAATCATGGCTTGGGCTTGGGATCTGTCAGTTATTTAGAAAATGAGTGCTGTCGTTATGGGGCTTCAAACAAACAGGCCAGCAGATCAGAGCCCAAGCCGTGATATCGAAAACAGCCTTTGTAGGGTTATTAAATGAAACCGTACAGAAGGGTATAGAGCGTGAGCTCAAACTTCAATGCCGATAAAATGATCACCTGCTCACCAAAACAATTAAAATGCTATATAAAGAAAATCAAAATACAGTTTAATAAACAGCAATGAATCATCTGATGAATTCATCCCACCTCAAGGCATGATCCTTGACTGTTAAAACAGCTCATTTCCTGGTATAAACGATGAAAATCTTGAGGATATTATTCCTCCAAATCAATGATATTTTGCTTGGAGGCAGAACGACAGATGATAACTTCAATGGCAGGTGGTATGTGGATAATTGGCCGTGAGTTTGAAATTAACGGCAGTAATTGTGACATGCATGTCTTTATGATCGTGTGCTGTGTTTACTGATGTGCACATTATGTTACGACAACATGCAGTCTTCCAAATTGTCTTTGAAACTTCTTCGCTGTGCCTTGCTTGCTGTACATTTTACAAAATGTACAGTGGGTGTGGATTCTGCAAGGTTTAGTGCACACATTATTTTGATTTCAAAATTTTTTTGCAGATTATATCACCAGTTTTTGTTTATTCTGTTTTATTAATTTGTTTATATAAAGTATTTTTACAGGGCCCTGGAATTTCATCTTTGAGAGGGCAAGGCCGTTTTCATTTTTTGAAGGACACTCCCATTGGAAAATTTTAAAGTCTGTGGGAAATTTTTGAAAGGGGCCCGTGGCCTCCATGTAATTCCAGGTCTGAAATTTTGTGATTTATTTGAGTGATTTATTTATTATGGGGATAATTATTTTTGGGATTGGCGTTGAACACATGTACGTGATGAAACCTTCTTTTGTTTATTTTTAATAGCTGTGATGACTTATTTTTCTCAAACCGTTTCAATAGAATTTAAATTAGTTAAATTCAATTTCATTTTATAATGTAAATAAACTCTACTTATTAGTCATGCACAGCAAACAGTGTTAAGATTGCTTTTTTACATTCTTCTGTGAAACTCATGTTGCTAGGGAGTCTGTAAATTGTTTTCTGTGAAAAGGACAATGTTTTAAATGAGTTATTTAAAGGTAAATAAACTCTACTTATTAGTCATGCACAGCAAACAGTGTTAAGATTGCTTTTTTGCATTCTTCTGTCAAACTGATGTTGCTAGGGAGTCTGTAAATTGTTTTCTGTGAAAAGGACAATGTTTTAAATGAGTTATTTAAAGATGGCTGGAAAGAAATTCTTCGCTAGAAAGAAAATAGTTTCATAGGAGACTGCTTAAAGGTAGGGTATACTTTTGGTAATTGTCAAAGACCAGTTTCCTCACTTTTGTGTATGCCAACTAATAACAAACCTGTGAAAATTTTGACTCAATTGGTCATCGAAAATGCAAGAAAACATTGACAGAAAAAACACCCTTGTTACATATAATTGTGTGCTTTCAGATGCCTGAGAAAGGCTTCTCTCAGATTCTAATTTGTGGGTGAAAAATTACTTATTTCTCTAAAACTACATTACTTTAAAGGGGGTCATTTCTAGCAATGTTTTATAGTATAAACATCTCTCCTTTGCTCTTTACCAAGTAAGTTTTTATGGGCATTTACTTGTGTAGTAATTACCAAAAGTACACCCTGCCTTTAATATGGAAATAGTTTTATAGAACAAAGCAAAGACCAACAAACATTTCACCATAAATATATATTTTTGATGTAAGATTTGGTTTATCTAAATTTACAACAATACAAAAACTAACTGTTTTTCATCGTAAACACTTTACAGGTCTTTCATTATTTTTAATTTGCCATATAAACATTTTGGGATTTTTTATTGTCTGCATATGGACAGCCGCTTTAAGATCGTGAAGCTTCTTCAGGGCTTTGGACTTTGTCTTATTTAGAAAACCTTAGCCATTCCTAGTTAAAATAATCATCTTTAGGATCTCCTAACTCAATCGTACGGGTCCAGTTTGGATGTCGAGTTGTTTGCTTTTCATTTGCGATAAAGGAAAATGTCATGCAGTATAGATTGACGACAGGTTTGATTCAGCCGTATCCAAACCAAACCAATTTATCATCAACTTTGTTCGAACAGTAATACCGCTCTAGATTGCATACCCTTTTTAATTGGTTGAAGTAAAACAATATTGTTTTCTTGACATTTCCCATTGAACCGGGGTAATGTTGTGGCAGCCAGCCGACACCGTTTGTACAGTTGTCTTCGATCAAATGCTATTTATGGCACAAATTTACATCTGTTCTTTTCTTAAATAAGATAGATAGATATTGTCCATATTAAAAATAATATATGGAAATTTGATTTCCACTGGCAAATGGGAAAAAAACTTAACAATAAATATATATTATACAATATGTAGGCGTAGAGTACAACGCACAGTAAAAAACTAGCATTAATATGAAAATACAATATGTTTCGGGCAAGTACAGTGAACATCAAAATACTACATTAAAAAACTGCCGTAAAAAAATAGATACAGCACATCAGAAGATAAAAAGAAACAAACGAAGGTTGAAAAGTACAGGAGATCTGGGGTTAACTAGCGAGCTCAGTGGGCCAAGGGAGGCAAAAAACACACTATCAGTTAATTATGAAATAGTGAAATTAACAATCTGTTAAAATACATAACAACCAACTTCAAATAAGAATTTGAGTTATTTGTTGAACATTCTGAAAAGAAAAGGGTGTTAAGGACTGCCGGCTCGAGGCCAGTGATTTTAGCTTCGGGCCAGTAAACTAACTACCAGACAAGTGTAATGTTCTGTAATGGTCTCCTGTTTTTTCCCAATTGACTAACAACACCTCACAGTGTTCCTTTATTTAAAAAAAAATTATTTTCAAATGTTGACTTAGAGTATGATAAATATAATAGAGGGCACAGGCCTTTAGTTTCAACTAAATTACGGTGGTTGGCAGAGGCACAGAGTTTACAATTGAGGACCTTCCAAACATGATAAGGGATTAAGAAGCCTGGCCTGACGTTATGAACGAGATCTTAGTTGCGACCGCTTTATGATGATGACTGATGATAAATATCTTTCAATCAGTTCAGAATCAAAGTATATTTACCCACAAAGACAAAGAAATGAGATAAAGTGATTCTTCAAATAAAAACAGTATCAAACTGTTGATAGTTTTTTTTTCTCATTTTGATTCTAGACGTGTACAGCAAAATCTACGTACAACAAATGTAACACAAAGAAAATGGCGGGGGGTGGTGTTTAGTTTTTAAGGAGGATTTGCATCTGTCTTTTCATCTTCAAGAAAATATTCAAAATGTATTTGGACAATATAGTTCTATATCGCAAGTAAACAAATCGTGGCGTACTGTATATTTTGGTTACTGCTGCATGCTATGACTGCAAAAGGCTAGTAGTGTACATAATTAGGGCATACATGGTTGATCAAAAAACAAAAGAGACGTTACTGATGCATTCCCTCGGTCAATGTCAGGATTGCGACAGAGATCGTTACGCACATATTCAACGTCTACGGATAGCATCTGTTATATTACCTGAGCACTATAAGGCAACCTTCCAAACAGGAAATTACACCCCTGCTCTGAATGGTTGCTTGTGATGAAGACTAAAGCGGCTGCTGACAACCTAACACACCTGCACTGCATCATTGTCGCGCAGAGTGCTGTTGGGCTAATTGAGTCTAAAAACAATACCCTTGGCATGAATTTCAAAACTGTGTCCAAACTTGCTGTAAATCGGAGAAGGAAAAAACTCTCACTTTCAAATATAAACATTTATGAAAGGTAAAGTAATGGCCTAGAATATCAAATATGACAGGTTGACCCAAAATATGGAACTCTCTGAGTGTTGCAACAGTCCCAAATCATTCTATTGTACATATGTATATTCAATTGCCAAAGTGAAGAATTCAGGACTGGGGCCAGTAGGTTCTTATAACAAATCCATGACAGGGTCAGCCATTCCAATTTTATTTACTGTAAGTCCAGTGTGGTGTGGAGTGACATAGGAGAAGAGGAAATGGCCATTAAGCCCAATTTCATAAAGCCATTTATCAGAAAATACTGCTTAGCAAAGATTGAGTGGGGCACCAGTCGCTACAATGTAAACTTGATGGAATGTTGGCTGGTAACCTGTTTATGCTAAGCAAGATTTGTCTGTGCTTAGCCTAGTAAGGGTTTTAAAAAGCTGCTAAAGCCTGTGTAGTTTTAAAGGTTTGGTATACTAAAGTATTTGGGAATATATTTTACACCCTAGAGTTATTATTCAGTAATTCAGTTGGAATTTTTTGTTTGCCTTCCTGTATATTTTTTTACACAATTTATTTTCCTTACATATAATAGTCTTCGGGGAAAACCCACAAGGTCACTTTGCTGAAATGGCTGGATTCCTACCGTGCAGTCATGCATTACATAGTTTATAATAATAGAAAGAACACGTAATGTGTAGCCATAACACGTAGCTATATTATAAGAGCCTTATGCTTAGCTGGGGACATGCATACATGTACTGCTAGCCAGATGGGTGTCTGGGTTTCTAGTGGACACCCTGTTTTAAATTTGGTCACCCTGTCTTATCTGTCATTTACATGTAAATGTATTGTAAGTGAACAATTTGGACACCCAGTTTTTAGATTTCCAACAAATGTGTACACCCTTTCACCAGGTCCTGGCTAAAACCTCGGGAACATGGGCTCAATTTCAAACCCTACTTAATGCAGAAAAGTCTTGCTTAGCAAAAATAGGCTACCTCAATGCTCGTCACTGGTTCCCTGTTATTTTTTTGCGAGCAGTAAATTAATCTGGACTCAATTTCATGGTACTGCTTACCGTGGAACTCTGCGCTAAGTGCAGAATTCTAGCAGTGCTATGAAATTCGGCTAAGTAGGGGACATGGCAAGCAATATTTTTTGTGATAAAAACAGCTTTATTAAGTTGGTTCCAATTAAATAAACCAAGAAATATGTCAGAACACAATCATCGGACTTGTACATTGATGTGAATATAATTTTTGTCTTGAAATTCTTCAGGACTGGTAAAATCAAATTACATGTATTTTAGGTTGATAAGTGTAATGCATACTATTTGTTCATTCATGTAAAAAAGTGACTGTAATCCAAAGATTGAAAGAATCAAATATTATATTTATCATGTCCAAACCAGCATGGAACGTGTTCATCTTTTTTTACGGGTAGCCGTTATATTACCTGCATTTATGTAACTGGACACATGCAGGCCACTGTAGTGCAGTCCCTATGGAGCTATTTACATGTATACAGACAGAGTACCATTCATATGTGTACGTTGGGTTGTATGCAGCACAGTTTACAATGTATACAACTGGATAGGTAGTAGTACAGTAATTGCGTTGTTAAAACCATTCGACCTACAATTGAGAAAAAAATCATGAGGACACAAGTCATTATAATAATAATTACCAGTCCAGCTAACTATACAATGAATTGATTCACAAATTGCTCAATTGTTTAAATCATTCATTTTCGTTGGATGCAAAATGTGTATGCAGGAATTTTGACTCTTGTTGATACACTAACTATCACTCTCTCTTGTGTTCGTACTGTGTTTTTTTTTTTTTTTATTAGCATGTTTTATTCTCACAGTGCAGGCAATTTGCAATCTCCTGGGGTCAGTTTGACAAACAAACCATGCATTTTGTGCCTCTGTGCAAATAGTAGTGAGCAGCACTCGTTTCCTTAGAGATGGCGCAAGTTATAGAGGGTTTCGTGTTAAATTTCGCAATTGAATAGTCATTGCCTTTTTACAAACAATTTCCAACAAAAATGATTGGATGTTATAGACCTGTCATTAAAGGCTGGGTATCTTATTGACAAGGGTACATGTAGTTGTCATTCGCATCTTTGATGAAGGGACCTGACTATTTTGACCTTCCAGCCTCATTTTGGTTACATAGGGTTGAGTGAGAGTAATACAAGATGGCCGCTCTGTGATAGAGGTTGTCTGTGTATTCAGCCGCCCTCCCTGGTGTTTCTTGACAACAAGTTTTTGTTCCCTCATGTATGAAGTGAAAATTTGCTCAACCGATACGCTATATTTATCATAACAATACTTAATTGTTCTCCATTTAGAAAAGGACAATTATGTTGAATAGCCATTAATTAGCGGCTTATTGTTGAAAAATGTGCTGTTCTAATGAGAGCCAGTTTGATGTATGTGGAGGTCCTCTTATTGTGTTTTTAAAGGGCAATTTATGTATGTATGGAGACAAAAGAATTTTAAATTGTGTTCGTTTTATTCTTGACTAAATAGATCACTTTCCTTCATTGCTACATGTACATTCCTTGGGTCAATGTCCACTCATGGCTCATATATTCAGCATTATTCTTGTATCAGCTAGGCTACCCACAGACCTATGTTAAATACCCTCAAAAACAGACTGAGATGGGGATGAAGTTATTCAATTTGGTTTTACATCTCTGACTCAGTCTGAACCATTCCTGCTGTTCGAATAAACGCAATCAGATTGGATTTCACGTCTTGCTAACCATTTGGAATTTGTTGTCACACGAGGGTGCTCTACGAATCCAGGACACGCAGCCATCTCTGCTAATGAAGCCAAATGGGTCAGACGTTAATCAAGTAACATGACTACCATTTGCCACACTTGCATTACATGAGGACCTGATGAGAAAGTACAAGTTCATCATTGTTTGGGGAAGAGTAATAAATTGTGAATCCCATCATCTAGTTCCAATAATGAAAACGTATTTTAATAACCAACCGGTGGCAGATCTTCATCAAGTACAGTTTGTGTTTTGTCAGGGATTTCAGTTACATTCATTGGACTCGCTTGTATTTGGATTGCGGCAATTGAAAAAATTGCCTATTTTGGTTAGGTCTACAAATGCTATTTCCACAATTTTGACAGTTTTTCAGATGGAAATGGTATGAACTTTGGAATCAGTGAGCTTTCAGAGGGAAATATTTCTCTTGAGAATTGGTAAATATTTCTCTGGGGGATTGGTACTGGAATGAACTTTAGAATGAGTTAGCTTTCAGAGGGAAATATTTCTCTTGAGTTTGGTATTAGTATGAACTTTAGAATCAGTGAGTTTTCAGAGGGAAATATTTCTCTTGGGGATTGGTACTGGTATGAACTTTAGAATCAGTGAGCTTTCATATTGAAACTAATAGTTTTCTCTTTGATACTTAGCAATCCTGTATTTTGTCATCAAAAGGTGTGAGCAGATTTCCTTATGAGTGACTTTAACTCGTACAAATATTTAGAATCGGGGTTTGTATATGATTTTATTTTCATTTCTTGAAAATGTTTGTATCGTTTGTTTATGTTTTTAGTATGATAGCATGTGGAATACTGCAAGCATGATTAGATGCCATTTAAAAGGATCGTTTACCTTTGGTTATTGCTCCAAGTTTTAGTGCCCATAAAAACTTACTTGGTAAGAAGCGCTGCAGCTGTTGATAATGTATAACATGTTGAGAAACGATTCCCTTCACAGGAATGTGATTTTAGAGAGAGGGATTCAAAAACATTTCAATCTGAGAAACGTTTCATGCGGAAACCAGTTACGGATTATTGATTCCTGCGTGGACATAACTGCTCCAGATATTCGGTGATGTCTCAAAAACTCTACCACCTTTTGAAAAGAAATGTACACAGTTTAGTTTTATTGTATAACTACATTTATATAGGATTTCAACAATCGAACGGTTCAAAAAACCAAAAGTACACGTTGCCTTTTAAGCAAAATCACTGGAGGGTAAACCTGTACTCTTTCTACATTGTGAGTACATTGTGATGTGCTTTTTTGGCCATTTTCCTCTAATCTATACCAATTTGTTAGTCACTTAGGTAAATTATTTCATGAACAAAAATTAAAAGAGTGTCACAATTTCTGGCCACATAATTGGTCCTCTCTGTTTTGTTCACGCACAAAGTACATTAACTATGAATGACGGGTCATTCAAAGGCTCTTTACCTGCCGAGAATAAAAAATAAGCAAGCGAATTAATTTCCCCAGTGTGAACGTAGCGAACAATCAGCCGGTCCTTCTCACCTAACACTAAGCACGACTCTCTCGGCAAACCGATTGAACCTTAGAAAATTAACCGCTCACAACTTAACACTGTGAAGGCGATTGACTTAGGCAGTTAGGGTAATTGGTTGTGACTAGGCCCCCTTATCTGCGCTCTTCTAGCCATGTATAAGGAGAGGAGGGGGGGGTGGTGGAGTAAGGGAAAGGTTCGTAGGATGTGTAGTGATTGTAAATTGACGAGGTGTTGGCTGGTTCGTGATGTGGATAGTCAGGTGGTGAGATTTGACTCTTGCGCCGACATCACAATGTTAACAAACTACTGCAGCTGATGCTGAAGTGATCGTCTTGTATTAAAGCGAGGTTCAACATTTTTAATACAAATGCCTCGTAATTTGTTGTTGTTGAATGGAACAAAAATAGAAAGTTAATGTTTGAGATGAGATAATGTGCGCCTTGAGCACCTTATTTTTTGGTGGATTTGGCGCAATATAAATACTCTGTATTATTATTATTATTATGATTTACAAATAAAACAGTTTTATGTTCTGTACGTGTTTTGCGTTAATCTTTTACTGCTGTAGCATGAGGAAGTTTTGAATCCCACTCAAGGTGCTCATGGATTTCTTTTTCTGCTGAACTCAGGAAGTACTTCCTCGTTAATATCAATCAATGAAGCATGAAACTTTTTTTTTCTTTTCTTTTTCCATGATATAAGAGTTTCATTGTTAATGTTCACTTTAGCTGGTTGTGAATTTCTCACAAGAACCGTTTAGTCTCAACAAGCCTGCTCTAAGCTTCATCAGGGATCTCGTCAGAGTAGTCAGAGTAGACGGAGATGGAGGCGAAGGCATAGTTTAAGGCTGATGCAAATGAACATCTCAACAACCCAATTACTTAATAGGATCAGCTAAAGGGATTTATAAGCCGTGGAATCAAAGATATTATGCGGAGCAAAATCTTTGACTTGGGTCTGCCGTCCTTAGAACTAATCCCTAATCTTTAATTAATCCTTAAGAAATCTTCTGCCTCTCTGCGTCTCCCTGATGCGATGTTCTAGTTTTGGGATTGTGTTTGTCCACTGTTAGGAAGACAATTTTGTGCTTGGCCGAAGTTTTGATGGTCATATTTTCTCACTTAATTGCATCCTGCCTTATTGCCTCTTTATTGTTGTCCTATTTAATTAAGTCCAGGGATTCTCAATAATCAACATTTGTCCGTCTTCATGACTTGACTTCCAGGAAATAAAAAAACACACACCGGATTTCTGGGCTGGTAGGTCAGACCATTCGTAGGCCACATAAGGCCAAATAAATTTGTTTTTGGGGAGGACGGGGGCCAAAAAGGACAAAATCTCATAATTGCCTTCATTGTCAATCTTTCAGAGGTTTGAGACTAAGGCTCAAGATCCTCATTGATTTCTCAACAGATTTATTGATCAGGGTCTAAGGGCATTTCCCTGGTCACTGATATTAGAAATATGGTTTTCTAAATGATTTTCAAGACTTATAAAAAAAAAATAGAGACAAAAATGTTATCCCTAAATGCAATTATTTAAATGAAATTGTTTGTGGAATGGGCTGCTAATTGCTGGATTAAAACTGGCCTCTTGCCAGTGGGCTTGCTCGGCAGTCTAGCAGTCATTAAGTATAGTTCGTATCTGCAGGACTGAGGGAAGGATTTAAAAATTAAAATGCTTTTTATACACCGCTGTCACGCAAAACCAAAATATTAAGTGTTGATATGATGAATTTGTTACTTCTAGTCACAAAAATCATTTTGAAGAAGCAGAATTGTTATAGCTGAGGTCAAATGTAAAGCGAGTAACGGTTGAATTGTGAGGTTAAAATTTAAGACAAAACTGCAATGTCGGAGAATCACTAACACGACACCAGAACACTGTTAAATCAATTTTGTTTGCGCAATTATCGTCCAGTAGTCCAGTTCATTTTTTTGAACCCTTGTTTTCTTTGTTTGAAAAAAATTACAAAAAAAAAAAGTTTTTTTGTGCACCCATCAAGTACAGCGACATCGAGAAATGTGCATTGAACTCAACCCAATATTGTTCACACTTATTTGTAATTGCAGTGAACTGAACTGAATTCAAACTGACATTGGAATTTTTTACCCAAGAAATGTTTTCCTTGAGCGATGTTGCTACATGTTCACAAACCATTACAGGACACACCAGTATTTTTTTCTTTTTTAGTTAAATTCTTAAATCATTTGTTATTATCTATGGAACGTTAATGGTAAAGAAACTGGTTTGTCACAGTTATGCAGTAACCCATAATAAACACTGCAGCTCTGTCATACAACCAGAGTATTAACATGTTATAGGCCCACTGTGTTTTTTACAAGGGAATTAATTAATTATCTTCCGTTCCGGCAGTGCATTGTTAATAATTAACTGATCATCTATAGATATTCCTGGTTTGATATTAAAATGCACTTTTTCTCCGTCGGTTATATGGCAAGCCACCAGCTGTCAGCTGCACACTGTTGAAATGCCCCCATGGCAATTGATTCCGGCTTAGAATTTTGAGCGTGAACTGCAGGGGTAGATTTCTGTAACCAGGCAGCCATTTTGTTTTGGGGTTTCCTGGAAATCAAAGCAACCAGTATGAATTCACTGTTCAGAAAGTTAAGCAGAAAGTGATCATCAGTGAAGTTTTTCCGCTGATCAGGGAACCAGTTGCATAAATACATGACATGGTGTTTTGGCTGGTAACCTGCATTTGCGAAGCAATGTTTATCAGTGCTAAACAGTTTGTTTTGCTTTTGAGGCATATGGAATTGGGTCCTGTAAGAAGTTAGCTGGTTTCTCTTTCTGCTAAAAAATCCTAGTCTTTGCTTGATAGCTGCGCAATGAATTTGATTACAGGGCTGTACAAGCAAGTATCATAGAGCTAGCTAGAATAGACCTAAATGCATTGACGTCATCACGCCGCCATCTTTGAGGTAAAACGATGGGGAAACAATGGAAAACGCATTTCGGTCTGCGGGGTGCAGAGGATGAGCCAATAAGCAATCTTCTTTTGACCTCTAGCTGAGGACGCCCTACTCAAATGACGCCATGTGCATAAAGTCTATATGGCGAATGCTGACTGCTCAGATGTTGTCTGTGTCTGCTTGTGCATGCCCTCTTTGTCAGTTGTGGACATAATTTAGCATACATGTTTCAATAGCATGTGATGTGCCTGTATAGCGAAATAACCAGATTAGCGCGTTCACCATAGATTTGCATTGTTACGTCATTCATTTTCATACAGTAAGCACTGGACGGTTAGCATGCCCTACCGTATGAAATGGACAAAACTTGACAGCACAAAATTTGACGTTAAGCAGCTCTATGGAATTGGGCCATGATTTTTCAATAGGGATGCTGAAATTTGCCATACAGATCAAAATGGCAGCGCGCATAAATGTCCTCAAAGCACTGATGGACTACGCAAATAGCATTCTCGGGTTCTATTTTGATGTGCAATATACTACATGTATGAAAAGATCCCCTTGAATATATAACTCAGACCTCAAACAGCGCCCTCACTGAGTTGAAAGGAAGACCTTCCATTGGTTGGCAGTTGTGTGTGGTGCCTATAAACTTGTATGCACATTTCCATTGTTTAATCTGAATGATGACTGCATGTTCAAGGGGACCACCATCCCAATATGCATACTTGTCTTGAAGTAGAGTCAAAAATTGATGTAAATTCAAAGACTGGGAATCCATATTTTTACTTTGAGATGTTATTTTAACACAGGGTGTTTGGGTTATAAAAACAGTCTACCTCAAAACACACCTACATGTAGACACCCCTCTGTTTACATTCCAATTCTCACTGCATCATCTTTTCTCTGATTTGAATCTGATTTGAATGTTCTCTGACAACAATAAGAACAGACTGCTCGACAGTACCAGAGTCTTGAAGTCACGCGCCTGGCTTCTTGCATGTTCACTTCCAGCCGACCTTGGAAAGTGTGGGCACATCTTTTTTAATAAGTAATTTGCTCTGGCGGCCATGGTTATTCATGCAGATGATATTGCACACATTTACCCATCAATTCGCCAGCCATACGTGTCATATCATTAACTAAATCCATCGCTTGGATGTGGTGGTTTATTAATTTATTGGGATAAACTGGCTGCAATTCGTGTGGAAAAAAGTGAATAGCGATGTTTGGTGTTTAATTTAAACAAAATTGCTCGGAAATTTATCACTTTAAGAGGGCTCCAACGTCAAATCCTGTTTTATGATGCACTCTTTTTCAGTATAGACGAATGCTTATGAAAGTGGGGGAAAAACATTCTATTCTAAGTCTCTATGGGTTAAAACGGTGTAAAAATTTCATTACGATTGATACCCTTCAAGTTCAGTGTTTCTTAAAATCTAAAAACAATGTCGTATTTCAAATCATATGATCTGTACATTTTTGTAGAGAGAACTTTTAGTTGATTCCAGAATTTTGATGATATTAAATCAAAACGACATTGAATTTGAACTTTTCCTGGCGCAAAAAATTGCCCTCTGAAATGTACCGATCCAATTGTTTTTGATGTACGATGATTTCATGTTTCAAATTTCACGTTTTTTCCTGTTTCGATCTCTCCCCCTACGATACAATCTGGGAATAACTTAATCTCCTTTTTGGAAGCAATACTTTTGAAGAGACTAAGACTTAATTCCGTTTGAAGAGATTTATTTTATTTGTCCATACAGGAGATTTCTCCAAATAGCAAACCTTTTCCAAAGCCATGACCACATCTATTATGCGTTAGTATTATGACATGTAAGATGTAATACAACAAGGAAAGATGCTAGAATTGCATATTTCAGAAACTCATGCTGGATAATCTTTAGAGAAGGAGAAGGGACGTGTGCTGGATGCACGCTCCAGAAAACATTGGTTAATGCGTGCATTAGCCATTCTGCCATGCAAGTTTAAAAACTTAAAAGCTTTTTTATGTCCACCGAATGCTTGTCTTGCAATATGCCTTAATGCGTGTTGGACACTAATGACCAGTAAACTTGTGTGCAGCCCTGGAATTAACCCACGACACACATAGCAATTATGCCTTGTGCTTTTGCTGAGGTGCCCGTTGCAAAGTTCCAACACAAATTTACACTTTCTACATAGAAGTGACCCTTACTAGAGGAAAATTGCCCGCCCCTTCAAGAGTCAAGTTAAAGGCCTGTTTATGACACTTTTGGACAGGTCCCAGTCTACAACTAAAAACACAAGTGCAGGCCTGTGAATTGTCAGTTTTCTTTCTTCTGATTTCAAGACTATTTTCATTAATCTTTCTTTTCTTGAAGATATCAAGTAATAAACCACGCCAGAAACTGACTGGGTAAATATTTTTGTAAAATTGGGTTGGACAGAGAAAAGTTGACTAGAGCGGGACATGAACCTGCGACCTCCAGATTAACAGACTAAATTATTTTCTTGAAGATGTGAAATTGTGTCTGAGCCTCTAGCTTTCCATAAATTTATATTGATGTAGAGAATCTATAAAATCTGTAACACCATCAAAGCTTAGGTCAGTTTTGTCTCTAGATCAAATAGAGACTGCCACAAATTTCAGGATTTGTTTTTTCTTCAATCGCATCCATTAACTGATTGTTGCAGGAAAAAAAAATTAAACTTTTTACCTGGTCATTGCAATGCGGGTGATTCACAAGACAGAGTGTCCTCTACAGATTACCCAGGAGAGGCAATTTTCGCAGCGTATCATGAGATAGAGGTACATGTAAACAAGGTTTTGATTGTGACGTACATGTAGCACCCACTGGCGTGTCGTGGTCCAGCGGTCAAGCGCAGTGGACTCAAGCTCTGGTGTTCTGCTCAACAGAGTGTGGGTTGGAGTTCCGGTCTTGACACTTGTGTCCTTAAGCAAGACACTTGAAACCATTATTGCTTTGGCCTTCAGATGGGACGTAAAGCCATAGATCCATCGTGTTGTGTAATGCACGTTAAAGTACCCAGGTACACTTATCGCAAAGAGAAGGGTTTGCCCCGGTGTTTCTGGCAGCGGCTGCTGAATGCGCCACAGCACCTTGTAAACCCCTATAAGGTGCTACATAAATTAGTCTCAAAATTCAAAAACAAATTCAAAAACCTGTCTTTTAGCGTAATGTTTCTGTTTGTTCAAGCACCTTGAGTACTTCATTGGTAGATATGTGCACTGTTGTAAATTGTAAGACTATGAGACTCCAAATACTCCAATTTAACATCTATTAAAGGGATTACTTTTTTTCGTGGTTTGCAAAGCATTTTCTGTGTTTAGAGCATAAAGTGGTATTTTCGGTGAAGCTGGTAATATTTGTTCACATTAGCCATTTAAGGGTCCCAAACTGACCGTGTTTCTCTGAATTGCGAGTGAGCTTCCTTTTAGTCTCCAGCTTTTTTGGAATTAAAATGTAGAGGATTCACCCCGCATTAATTAAATAATCCTCACACTGCTCGATAAAAATGCGCTACTGCTCTGATTGTTTTCTTTCACACTTGCGGAAGACCCAGCAGTGCGATTGTTTGCATAGATTTATGTTTGATTCATGAGGAACATGTTAATGGATTCAAATGAAATACATAAAACCGAGTGTTCTGAATAACAAGTGTCGGAAAGATGCTGTGGTTGAATCTTAATAGGGGAAGGTGTATTAATTAGCTTTCCGATTCAGTGATTCAAAGGGTAAATTACTAAAGATGTTCACGGTACACGGGTTCGGAGATTGCTTTTTACTTTGTGAAGGAGACACGCAGGCTGTTTGTTCATGGATCTTTGAAACAATTGTATCTGGATTGAGTTCTTATGTTGTTGTTTTCAAAAGCTCTTGATTGCAAAAACTTCAAACCTGGTCAAGTTGACGTAGTGGTATCTTTCCTCGCCATCTACATGTACCTCTATAGGACCCCGGTTCGAATCCCGCCGGGGATGCTAAAATGCTAAAATGGAAACTTCCTTCCTTGTCTTCTCTCCATGGGGTTGTTGGCTAGTAAAGTGAAGAAGTTCGCTTTTCTGAGAGTCCTTGGCTTCACAACCAGAATTAATAAATGAAATGAAATGAAAACTTACAGTTTGTGCTTATTTTGTTATGCAGTTCGGAGGCTTGTTATATTTTATTTATTTATTTATTGTTTTTGCTGATATCTAGGCCTAATACGTATTAGTTTTTTTCTTTATGAGCAGTTTATCAAGACCTTACAATGATTTGTGTTAAATTTGACATTTTTCATTAAAAGTTTGTCTCAACAACAAAGGGGAAGGACCCTTCTCAAAATGGGAACTCGTCTCATCTCTTTCCCTTCAAACAGACTCGCACAAATACTCAATCCGTTCTGCCCTTTTCTAAAGATCTTCTTTCACTCTCAATGACTTCACACAAAACCGACAAAGATGCTCCCAAATGACGTGCAGATGTGCACGTGTGAAGTGTTTGTGCGTGCAGACCTCTGTACTCAGACATGACACCCAGGCATTATTTATTAAAGCAGTCTCTGGTGATTTACTAAACTCACAACTTTCCCATCGGAAGTAGCGGAGTCCAGATGAAATATTAACGGTCTCATTTTCTAAAGTTACCGCTGTTGGGATCCGTGTGGTCAGCGGGGAATGCTAAGGAGACATTATGGCCTTGTTGTCGTACGGTAACTACCATGTGGGAAGGCACGGTTTTTTCTTTGAAGAGAGTCGGATCTTAAAAAGTTGCCCTTGTGGGAAGTTCTTCAGATCATGTACATGTATAGGGCAACACAACTTTAAATAACAAGATTTTAAAGAAATGACCTTAATCATTTATTTGAGATCATGTTTCTGCACAATATGGGTGAGACTAAACAATATTCTTTATCTCCCATGCAAGTTTGACATCTATTAAATTGTTGCAGTACCCGCTGCTAAAATATCGGATTCGAACTGCCTCTAGCTACCGGGCAATCTCGGTGGTCTAGTTGGTAAGACATCTGCTCTAGAATGGCAAAGGTCGTGGGTTCAAACCCCACCCGAGTAATATGGCTGTGGATTTTTTTCTCTGGACTTGGACAGTGCTTTACACACATCAATTGGTGTACATGTATGGGTGATACTAAATAATATTCTTTAAACTCGATGCAAATTTATCATCTATTATATCACAATGTGCTTATCTCAAAAAGATGATTGACTGAAAGAAAATTCAGATGAAGTAAAAGGTCTTCCTTGCCTCAGGAATGTTTATCTTGTTAAGTTTTTATGAAAGGTATTGATCCACCTACATGTTGAGGAAAAAGTGCTGGAACATGTAGATGATTGCAAGTTTCTCAATCAGGGTTTGCCTTATTTTTCTTAGTGACTTGTCATTTCACTAGTCCACCAGCTTTTTCACTTGTCCCTATTTCAAATGAAATATAGATGCTTTTCAACACTGAACTAGCCAGCTTGACCACTTGGAGTGAATTTTGACTGGTCCTCAGGTGTTTTAGCTAGCATTTGGCCAGCGTACCACTGTAGTGTTAAGGGAGAATGATGCCCGTCCTTGTAGGGGTAATTTCCATGCTTGAATTATCTCAATCTTTCTTAGCCCTGGTTAGAAATCCTCTTTTACAAGAAAAACAATTCCCTTCAGCGCCCCCTCTTTTAAAGACTTCCCTGTACCTCAAACCCCTCCTTAATACTCTTTTGTCCTCATCAAAAACAAATCTGACAGTTTGCTCCGTTTCGGCGCAGGGTTACTCTGAGTCCAGGTGCTTTAGAGCCAGGTTGGTGCAAAGGAGATTTTATCGATTGCCTATCGTCCAGTGTTATCCTTTTGCATCAGAGAGCAATGAAATTCGTGTTGGCTTTTTGGTAGCGTGGAAGAGCTATTTTGTTTTCAATGATTTGGCCACATATTGTCATTATCTTTGGCCTTGCTGGCATCTGTCTTTCCGTCTGAATCATCGACAGGGTTGCTAGATCTTTGTGTTTTAATGTTTCATGACCATCGATTCATGGTTGTGGTCGGAGAACATGTAGGCCTGCACGGTTCTTGTGAGTTTCATGCGTCATGTCATTGAAATCATAAGCCCTAGTAAACTGTCCACGGTGAGGACATTTCCGTTTATAATTTTGAAATCTCACCGTCAAATCCATCATCAGTTTAAAAACACTTCAAACATCCTAGAAACGCTGGTGTGAGTTTTGATTTTTCTGCATCGTTGCACAGTTACCTATGAAGATGTGAAGTCCGGAAAGCCTTAAATCATATCCTGAAAGAGAACAGTGGCGGAAAATATTTGGATAATAAATTTTGGGTGGATTTTCAACCGAGCGGTAAATTGGAGAGTCACTCCAAAGCATACATGTAACTGTTGAAACACCTTCAGAGTTATCAGATGATTTAGTCAGCCCATTTAGTGTTGATAAATTTAGCGCCGAAATTAAATGCAGTCACAAATAGTAAACATTGAGACGAGTACAGCGATTGAAACCCGAGAGTTGTCTTTATTGATTTCTGGCCCAAAATTGAAAGGTTAGACGATGTATTTTGTAATGCATCCGCTAGTGGGGGGAGGCAGTTGATGAAAATCGGCTCATGTGAACTTGTCACGTCTTGCAATATTTATCTGGAAAGTACATTGACAATTGCATGGGCTGAAGGTGTAATTATTGACGTACATCTTGGAAATAAAACTGGACCCGGTGTAGGATTATCGTTTGTCTGCCGGGCACGCCCTCTATGTTGACAATAGACTTAGGAGTATCATGTGACAGAATTTTTCTGTAAAAAAACATTGGATTGTCCAAGGGGAGGCTGAATTTGGCCAGATGGCTTAAATTTGGGGCATGTGATTATTTTGAAGAATTCTTTAATTACGTATGATTTGAACTGGCCTTTTGTCATTGAGCGGGCTCCTGAAGGTTAAAGCCTTGATCGTACTTCATGCAAAAGCGAATGCGAAGCTTATTAATTAATAGCAATCATTACGCATGGTTTTCCGATTGTGGTGCAAGAAAATGTTCTTAACTTTCCCTGATAAACAAGAAGTAAGAACTGCGCTAGGGGTTCAAATCCACCTGAGGTACCTGTCCACTTTCACTTTAGACTCAAATAAATTTGAGTGTACAGTACAGAGTTTATCACACATGGGTGTAGGGTAAACCAACCATACAAAATTCAGTTATGCTTCATTTTGCACAAGTCGTAGTATACCTTGTATGTCTATTCAAAAGCACAAGCGAGCTTTTGAAGCACATAATTTGTTAGAAAATGCATCAAGTTTGCTCCTTTAATACATTTATTATGATGCACCATTATTACATTATCCATGATATAGTAACAGAGAGGTGCTAATGCTTGTAACAGTCTACTAAATGAAAATAAGGGCTTATTAAACGTGCGTGTAGTGTTTATTTCATCACATCAGTGCTGCAAACAATGTAAAATGTCATAACAGGAAAGGTCACTGCTGAATGCTCTGATGTTCTTATCCTTTGAAGGCAGCAAGCGAAGGTTGACACGAGACGCCTTCTGCCAATTAACTCTGTCTCTGCCCATGGTCCATGAAGTCTGCTTGTTTTGTCATTTTTTAAATGATTTTCTCTGCAACTGAACTGCAATCTTTTAGTGTTAATGCCAATTTCATAGGAGCACAAAAACTTGCTAAACATTAGAAAATCATGCTTAGCAGAAACAGGCTACCAGCCAAATTTTGTAGAGTTTACATTTTGCCACTGGTACCCAACTCATCGTTTTGCTTAGCAAAGAAATTTTCTGAGCAGTATTTTCTGCTTAACAGCGGTATGAAATTGGGCCCTGGTTAGTGATTCTGTGTGCTGCACTGGCCATAAGTAGAGATCCAAGATAAATTGAAAAGACTGTTTTTGATATAGCAGGTGACAGCGTCAATTAGTGTGGGATTCAAGTTTGCTCGATGTCTCTGAGCGAGCCAGTGATCTTACAGGTAAGACATCTGCTGAAGAATGTGAAGAATGCAGGTTCGAATCCTACCCAAGGTGATTGTGGTTCTTTTCTACGAGTTCAGAAAGTAATAAACAAACAGTGCTGATTATACACTGTTGGGTAAAACCAAATCAATTTGAGAACATCAGTTTCCAAGGAAAAAAATTAAAAATAAATCCGTGGAGCATTCTGCATGGCTCCAAACTTTGGAAGTTTTGCTTAAGCATGCTGAATTGAAACAGGTCCTCTGAATGTTTTCTAATTGGTGTTTATCTTGGTTTTAACAGCCCTAACTGTGTAATTTGGAGCATTCTACATGGTTTTATCTTAATGATTTGTTGTGAATTTGATCTAAAGTAAAACAATAATAATATCTGTTTTGGGCATATCGTCACGCAATGCACGCATAGCGGCCTGATTCGATAGCTTTTGCATGAGGAGAAACGTGACCTAAATAATTCACCAGCCTTGGCAATGAGAGAACCCCTGTCTCCCAATATTTCCATTTAGTGTCTTTCAGTTTTGCTTTGTTGTTTGTCAAATCAGTTTTATTTCAGGACTGTAGGATGTTATGATAACTAGACTATTAGTTGGTGAAAAGTCCACATAACTGTCAATATTATACTTGTGGCCTCTAACATGTCTAACAAAGCTTTGTGCATCAATCACTTATGTTTGACAGCTTTGGCTAAGGTTAGGCCAAAAAAAGAAAGGGTTCTGTTTCCGGTTCCCCGACTGACCCTAAACTTTTTATTTGCCCTTTAAAAAAAAACGGGGGGGGGGGGGGGAACCGGGGAAAAAAAAGAAAAAACAAAAACCTACTTTACCTGGAAGAAAATGTCTGACTTTTACCAATTTACCATGTTTTACTTTTAGGCAACATTTGAAATATAAACCAGAACATATCAAGAAGAATTTACAGATATCTCCGTGATTTGAGCCTGCGATGTCCACCGACTCGACTACGAGCGAAAAATACCCACAATTCAATGCGCAGCGCGCACGTGTGTACACGGCATTGTGTGAAGCGCATTACACGGGTTTGCGCAATCTGCAGATTATGCACATTTTTGCAAAATCAGCCGCTTGAACTGCAAATCTAAAGAGCGCAAACTGAAGATTGCGCACAATTTGCAAGGTCAGGCAGATTAACTGCAAAATCTGCAGAGCGCAAACTGCAGTTTGCGCGCAATTTTGCCTAATTCGTTGTCAAGAAGTTGTGCAAATCCGTTGATTGTCCTCAACACATAAACGATCGTGGACTTTTCAATTGTATCGGAATTTAAAAAAACGCAAAATAAAAAAAAATTTCGACCCACCGACTCTATTTTTAAATGACATGTAATCGGAAACAGAACCCTTTTTTGTTTGGCCTCATGGCTATTATAACCTTTTGAGGTATGGTGGACACTATAGCAGTGCACTGTTTGGTTTGGGTGTATGCAGACAAATTTACCCAAACCAAAGTGTGCCCTAGTAATATATGACCACCGTTTTTCAAAATGGCTAATGGATATGGATTTGAATAGGGCTATGGCTTGTCTAGGAGCCAGGTTGTTAACCAAGTAATTACCTTCCAAATCTAGAAAGAAAGAAATTTGTCAGTGTGCTAATGATAAGTCTTGTTTCTGAATGTTGTACATGTACCTTCGCTGTAAATAACCTAGAATTTATCTGTAAAATTTGGAAGAAACGTGTGTGTATGGAGGAGACGCAAACAACAAGATGTACATTTGGCCAATACTTACTAATAAAAGCGTAAAATCAGATAACCTCTGAAAAAAATGCATCAAATTCCCGAGGCCTGAGGCAAGCTGGATCTAATCTGTGGACACAGAGGCAGGAAAATATATGTATAAGCCCCAAAGAACAGGGATCGGTGTACCTTAATGGATGCTTTAGCGTGCTGTTACCGTGACAACTGCATGCAGATGAAACAGGTTTTTTCTTGCGTGGAGCAGTGAGCTATTTGGTAGCCCTACGTGTAATAAATATCTTGTAATTTTAGTGGCGACTGAGAAGGGATTTCGGAATGTGATTTGGTCTAGCGAGGGCTCAATTTCAGAAAGTTACTGATTGTCCACTTGCGTCTCATCGACGCTTTTGTGTTGTCATCAGGGCGTAAACGTGAAAAGACCTGTAGGCTAAATTGTGTGAACCTCAAAGTCACGGGATTGGAATCAATACTTCATTCAATTTTAAGAGAAGTTTCCCCCTCGTGGGTGGACGCTACCGTAACTTTAGACATGGAATGGCTGATGTTTATTACATACTCGGAGATCCATGCTAGACGGAACCACATGTAACTAGCTAGGAATTTATCGATCCAGTTGATGAACTTCTCATGAGGCTCCCCCACTAACAAAAATCAATCAGAAAAAGAGAAGCAGTTGAACAGAACTTTTGTTACATTAAAATAAATAACCAAAATAGTCATTATGTTTTTATTCATGGAAAGAAAACAAATTAAACTTTAAAATACAATTACATTTATCAAATTAAACATTAAGAAATGTATAAACTCATTAATTCTATAATTCCAAACAAATAAATAAATTCTACAAATTCAAACAAATGAATGAATTAGTTCTACAAATCCAAAGAACTACATTCATTAATTCTACAAATCCAAACAAATTTATATTTTCTATTAGAACCATGTTTGTTTTATTCATAATGCAAATGATATATATAAACCCCTTGTGTATGGCGTCAGAAGCTGGGACAGCGCCCTCACTGAGGATAGTGAAAGAACTCTCATCAGCTGAGATTTGTGCGCAGCGCGTACATGTACGCACAGGCACACTACGATTGTTTGACCTCAGAGATGAAGGCGTATCAAAGTGGTCTATTGATCACTTCTCTTTGTTAACAAATGAAATTAGGAACATCTTGATCACAGTTGCAGCGGAGTTCCTTATACATGTGAATGTAATTCCTCAGAGTGTTTTCTTTGTCAGTCTCCTTCCCTTCTTCCATTCAGTCAAAGAAAAAAAAAACGGCAGTTTTTTGGTCGACATCAATGAATCACTTGTGGTCCAATGTTAACACTCGACATCCTGACCCACTGTGCGTGATATGGATCAGCGAAAATGAAGTTGTGTAAAGGCGAAGAAAAATAGCATGTTTTGTATTTGTCCCTCCGGCAAGCTCCGAAGCCAAAGATGTTGTCTTCGTGGCATTTACATGCATTTTAGATGCTGGATGTTCTTTCTGTAAAGGATGGGGGGGGGGGTAATAAATCATTATGAAGAAGAAAAGGGGAACGGAATATGGAGTTTAGGACCTGCAGACTTGTCATTACTTGAGATTGTTATCTTGGAGAGAATCTTAGGTTGACAGGAAATTGATTTTTGCTTGTCTTAAAGGGTGGCTTTGCTAACTGGGTTAGATGTTATAAAACAACAGGTTTTAACAAATGAAATCTTATTTGTGTTCCTCAATCAATCAATACAAAATGTACCTTTGTATATATATATATATATATATATATATATATATATTTCAATTTCCTTTATCCAGGGCTTGTTTTCACAACGAGAACAGATTGATCTAAAGATGTGAATCAATATTAATTGCTAAGCAAAGTGTGATGTCACAATTCAAATCACTATGCAACTCGTCTTAAGACGGATCGTAGTGCTTTGTGAAACCGAGCCCAGAGTTGTTTAAATGAGTATAGCAGAGATTCAGTGTCAGATAACCGAGGTGGAGGACTCCAATCCAAGTGAACCATCCCTTTAAGGTTTCTGCAAACAAAATTTTTAAATGCGCCAAATTTTAATTATCCATGATACGGTCGCCGCGTCACCAACAGTCCTGTAATTAATTACCATGAGATGCTTTTGAAATGAAATACCACATTTTCTCTGGAAGTTATTTATAAATAATGTCAGCTGCGAGTCGTAAAACCTGAGTCATCTTATGAATATTCATGAGATGCAATAAGATTTAAACATTCATGGTTGGGATTTAAATATTTATGTGAGGGTACACATTTTTATGGTAGATTTCATTAAATTACTGTTACAAACAACTGAGGTATTTTGTTATGAGATTTCATTGCTCATCAGCTTGTCGTTCATTCAAATCAATGTCCCATTCGAACCAATGTCCCACTGAAATCAGTGTAATCAAAGTGAGGCTGAGATGGAAATAGTCTGTTCTCTATGAAATTGGCACATAGAACCAACATTGTAAATACTCTAACCATGGGAACAAAATATGATGTTAATTTATGTGTAGATCATGTCAATTTATGATGTACTGCCACGAGTAGTTATTTACAGGTACAAGTAAATGTACCATCTACATGTACGGTACAGATATGTACATGGACATCATACAAATTGCCTATAAATAACAAATGATGACTGGTCTACAACACAAGAGGGCTCACCTCATCTTGTCTGTTAAGTTAGCATTATTCAACACCATGAATAACCAACTTGTAGTTGATGTCTTCCTTCCAACTAATGGATTCTAGAGCTTCACCCACTAATAAAAGTAAAGTTCTTGGTGCCTCACAAATTGAAAAAAGCCCAAACCAAAAATTAAAAAAACACAGAAACATGATATTGTTGGTGTCCTTGTGAAAAATGGCATGATTTTGTCTGTTATTTCACCTGTATTCTTAACCTACAAAAATATACTTATATGACAGTTGACAGGTAAAGCTATTTTCTTTATCGAAGACCTTCGGGATTAGTTTCCCAATCTCTGTATTCATCAACCGGATGAGAGGGGCACATGGCAATGAAAAAGATGTTTCATCAAGACATCGGAGATGTACAGTAACACAATCTGGCATGAACAAAATACTTAAAACAGGCTCAAGGGGGGGGGGGGGGTTTGGCAATAGATGATACAAGAGGATCATGCCTTCTTATCTCAGACGCTAGACGATGTGTTGAAAGCATTAAGAACTTGAGATGAACGGAGAAGATTCCGTGTTAAGGGTTTTGAGTTATCACTTCCTATCTACTGATTTTGATCTAGCAGCAGCCATCTTGTTTTTGCAGGTTGAAGTCTCAGAGTAATCATGCCCCAAAAGTGTAGTTTGTGTTGTTTCTAGATAATACTGTTCAGGGGGTGATTTTTGAACAGGGTGTAACCTCTTAGCAATACCAAGGAATAGCACTCCTCACTAATGACGTTCCTTTTGCTCATGAGATCACCGCATCAGTGTGCCAGACCACAGTAGCACAGTCAAAGTACACGCGAGTAAACGAAGCTTGGGAGATGTACACCCTTATGACCCGTAGAATTACACGCTTAACAGGGCACTATGTAAGCAGTGAAATCTGTGGTAAGCAGTGCCATAGAGCTGCTTAAGCAGAAAATATTGCTTAACAATTCCCTGCTTAGCAGAAATGAGCAGGACACAGTTTGTGCACTCTGGCATGATATTTGGCTTGTAACCTTATTCTGCTAAGCATAATTTTGTTGCGCTTAGCTTATTTTTGTGCTTAAGCAGCTCTATGGAAATTGGACACATCGTTTATTATACCCTTTATGTGAAACCTTTTTGTACCAAAAAGTACATTAATAAATACCTTAGAGAATTTATGCACTCTAATTAGTCAAAGACTGGTCACATGGGGGTGTATTAACATAAATTATGCTTCGTGTACTTGGGGGGGAAAGTCACGAGAAGGGTGTGGCTAGGAGACCTTTCAACCCCATTCAACACCTTTTGCATGCTCAACATTTTATCATAGACAAAACAGCATTGCGTACCCATTTCAACTACCGTTACCAAGCCAATTCTATAAAATGATGACCTCTGAGTGCGCCCTCCATTTACCCCTTACCCTACATTTGCAACATAGATATGCAAGAAGTGCGCCCATCTAGCGGGTGCCGCGCGAAGTGCGGTATCCCGCTAGTGTGATATAAAGACCTGATCTGTGAACGAGTGAATAAATGGCCCCTAAACAAGCATTGTGTGGGAAACCTTTTTGTCTGGACCCAGAAGTAGAACAAAAGTACATTAGGTACAAGTACAATACATTTAGGATGTTTATTGCTAGAATCGAAGATAACAAATCTACAGTACCCCCCTCCCTCCCACTCTAAACAAAAAAGAAGTCATAGTGTTATTTTTAGTTTCATATTTCTTTAATCTTCAAGAAATAACAGAGAGGCTGTGAAACTAATATTAAGAGGTATTGAATTTCAAGATAGTGCAAATATTTTTATGCTCTTTCTGCGATACTTCCGTCTGAAAAGGATAATTGATACAGTAGAATAGTGCAAGACTTCCATCTAAGATTTTTATCGTCTAAGATTACAAAAGCCACGCTGAAGTACATCTCTCAGCAGAGCATTCACACGACACCGAACCATCGTTGACATTATGGACACCTTCATGCTGAAACTTGACACGCTGTCTTCGGCAAATCCAAATGTTTGTTCCTGATGATGTTCCCGGGCCAATGTGCTGAGACGCATGTTAGCAGTCATGTTCAGTGTGTGTCTTGGACAATGTCGGTATTGGCTCTCGCTTCGTTTGCCACATCTGCTGGACTTAGATTTCAATCTCCGCGTCGAGTTGATAAATTTATTGATAGAGCTGTGCGGAGAGGAGCCAAGGAGACGAATGAAAAGAAGGAAGGCGGGATGCTTTGGAGAATTTGACTCCGAAGATGCATTCTCAGATATCCTCATTACATGTACATGCTGAGAATACGACTATCTGTTCTTAGATGGTGTAGGGTACCTCAAATCTCAACAGAAAGTTTGACGGATTATAATTATAAATAAAACAAACTTATACAATTATAGTGCATAACACCATGAGGTCCAATTGCACTATCATGAATTCAACAATTATACAAATTGATCAGTTGTTCAGGCCTTGAATTGCATGGAGGCCATGGCCGCTGTTGCCCTGGTCTTGGCCTTGGTGCCCCTTCAAAAGTAGTAGTCCCATCTACATGTACACATGTATGCTGGGAAAGTTCTACTATTTTATGTTGCCTAGTCATTCAAGTACCTTTGTTGAATTCCTCATTCTTTTTTGTCCACATCAAGATTTCCAATACATTTGAGAGACAATTTTTATTTTTTATTTTTTTGCCCGGCATTGATGCTTGTATGCAGAGTGTGGGTACAAGCACTGCGCACTCTGGCTAAAAATAGACGCTCAGTACGCGGTTCTGGGACGTGTCAAACTTCACGAACGTACGCGCGCGTACATGTCCACGCTTTACTGACTGTACTACTATGGTCTGGCATGCCGATGCGGTGATTGGGGAAGAGCTAGTAGTGGAATGTTTGTCTGACATGCAAGTAGTTTTTTGCAAAAGTGACATCGTTAGTACGGAGTGTTGTTGATGTGTACTTTATCTATATTTGTGTATACTATATGTAAAGGATGTTCAGTTACTTCAGTAATGGTCTGGATGTGTGTGGTCATGGAAACACTTTTGAAGAAAACATTCCTTATAAAGTTCAATAAATAGAGAAGCCAGAGAATCTGTTTCTGGATTGTATTCCATACTAGATTTATCCAGTAAGAGCTCTGTGTTGCTTTAAGGGATAAACTGTTTCTCGGAAGAGTAAATCCATTCTCAGCGTTCTCCCTTAACAGTGGTTTGCTGGCCAAATGCCAGTTTAACACCGGAGGACCAGTCAGAATTCTCTCCAAGTGGTCCGGCTGGCTAGGTCAGTGTTGAAAAGCATCCCTATTTCGTGTGAAATATGGACTAGTGAAAGAGCTGATGGACTAGTGAAATGAAAAAGTAACCAGTCTTGCTGGCTAGTACTCACTAGAAAAATTAAGAGCAAACTCTGCATTTGTATGAGTTGTTTAAGTAGATGTAAATGATGGATACAATCTCTTCAATTAAGCTGTTTTCTTGAATTTGACAGTATTTTAGCTGGAAACATTTCTCTGGAGTAGTGGTACTGGTCTGAACTTTACAATCATTGAACCTCCAGATTGAAACATAGGAAATAATTAGTTTTTATCATTAATGATGTACTGTATTCATAAAGTACTGTATTCATAAAGGCAGGTACATGTACATGTACAGTATGTATTGGTGCACTAGAAAGATTGATCCATCTAGCAACCCGGGGGTAGAGGGAGAGGGCTGGTCCATCTCGTTGATCCATGCTCAAGGGTGGCAGCATTTCAAGACTCTATGCATATAATCGGTTTTTTGCCCGACGCTGTTGTGTTGAGGTTGCGTTGTCTCGGTGCGGTTATCTCCTTCAACTGCTGGGAGATAGTTCAAGTGGTAAAGGATTTCTCCGATGGGGTTGTCAGAGGAGAGTTTGTTTTGTCAGGGTGGACTTTGGGGGTCTGTTTCCCCGCCCCCCGTAGGGGATTAGAAAGGGGGAAGGAGTTATAAGGCTGATTTAATGACTGACATTATCTGTATGGTTTGGTTGTAAGGTATCAGGATCAGAAAATAGTGGGCTCAAAATTGCCATTAAAGATGCTAGGTTCGACTTTTGGCTGATTTGACCCAAATACTTAGATTAAACATTTTAAATAGCTATTTTTATAGATTCAAAGATGTTAATTTCAAGGTATTGCACAAAAACATTCACCGATAATGAATGCTGTTTATTTAAAACTAAAAAAAGAATCAATGTCACGATGCCGACATTATATCATGTCCATTTAGCCATTTAAAATGATCAAGCAATAATTTCCATGTTTTGCGTATTTGTGCATTGCCCGTGGAATATGCGAAAGTTTGTGGGGTTTTTTTGGTTCAGAAACAGCACTCATCCATCAAAATTTGTCCCAAGAGAAAAAGAAAAGAAACGTTTGTAAATTTCTTTCCACGAAAATTAGGCATGCAACTTTTACTCAAACATGGTGTGAAAATTACATAACCAAAAACAAGGAGACCTGACTAGATTAAAAACAGGGCTTCCATCAAGACACCTAGACACCCTTCATGTTTTTTACTGTGTTGGGGGGAATCGGTGGGTAGGGGAATATACTAATACTTCTCTCACCGGTCCTCTTTGTTGGTGAAATTGAAGCGCCATGTTTTGTTAATTTTTGCTCATTAACATCTGCTCTGAGTGTCACCCCCTTCTCCTTATTTTAAAGTAGTAAATCATTTCATAAACTGCAACCAACAGAGGGCTCACTCCAGCATTAACAAAATTGAAAACCTCCCCATAAATAATCTGCTTTTATAATTTCATGTTTAAGCTCTAAGAATTCCTGTTGTTGTCAATTTTTACAAGTGTTCACTTATAATGATGTAAATTCCATGTGAAATATAATGATAATATTAATAATACCCACGTTTCATTCAGAAACGTTTCTCAGATTAAAATGTTTTTGAATCCCTCTCTCTAAAACCACATTCCTTTGAAGTGAATTGTTTCTCAAAATGTCATACATTATCAACAGCTGCAGTGCTTCTTACCAAGCAAGTTTTTATGGCCATTAATTTTTGGAGTAATCACCAAAGGTATACCCTCCCTTTAATTCAAAATCAACTTTAAACTTGATTAAAATTCCACTATTAAACCATTATCAGGTAATTGAGGTTGTGTTTCCCCTCAGCAGTCGTCACACAATGAGCTTTTGGGTCCTTCAGAGTCTCGGAGATAGCGGAGCACTGAAAGCCTAGCTAATGCACTCTTGTGCGTTGATGATCATGTCGTTGATGATCATGTTGCTCAGAGATATTTTTTCAGAAGTGGTTGAAGGATCGAGGTCATGGTTGATGTTAACTGTAACGCCTGTCTGGGTCAATTCTGTGTTAAAGGAGAGTTACATATTCTCTTGTAAACGGTAAATCCAGGAAACAAAACCCCAGTCCCAGCTTGAGTTAAAAATCCCATAAATTGATATCTGTAGGGTTCAACCCTATTTTTCAAAAATAATAATAATGTTGCTCGACGAAAGTAATATGTATTTCTTATTAGCGCTTTATTACACTGGAGTATGTCTCAAAGCGCTCATTGTTTATACAAGGTATGCCAAGCTATGTTTAGTGCATAAGATCCATTTATTTACATAGCACCATGTATGGGTTTACAAGGTGCTGTGGCGCAATCGGCAGTCAACCATACCAAAAACCACAGGGGCAAACTCCTTCTCTTAACAATAAGTGTACTGGGTTCTTTTATGTGCATCACACAACACAAGGACCTATGGCTTTACGTCCCATCCAAAGGACGAAGCAATAATGGTAAAGTGTCTTGCTTAAGGACAGGAGTGTCAAGACTGGGACTCAAACCCACACTCTGCTGATCAGAAACACCAGAGCTTGAGCCCAGTGCGCTGGACCGCTCTGCCACGACACTCTGTTCCTAGGTTTCTCTTTAAGGTAATCATAATGCTCAATACACAATGCTCTAAGTGTTTTAGAATTGTTTTTATTTTTTTTTAAACCTGGAATAATTCATTGGTAGATCACCAGCGCAGTCATCGCCGGAGCCCTATTTTCGCCCTTCTTTGTGGCATGTCGTGGCCAAGCAGTCTAGCTCACCAGGCCCAAGCTCTGGTGTTGTCAGCAGCAGAGTGTGGGTTCGAATCCCAATCACGACACTTGTGTTCTTGTGCCCTTGTGCCCCTAGTGACAGCTGATTTGGGTGGACAGCCCAAATCAGTTAAGTGTTGCCCTCACCTTGGAATGGCCATCCAGCCTTGTGAGTAAGGCCATATCTCATTTTTGTTTTATTTAAGAAAGTGAAAAAGAGGAGCACTCCTGATGTAGTTCTCTCCTGAAGATGACAAATTTTCACCAAAAAGTCACCTTGTTGCAGATCAATCTTCTGATTGTTTTTAAGATGTACGTGGTGAAGAACTTTGAGTATACATTGGGAGGGGAATGTGCAAAGTGAAGTTCTTTCATTGAACGTATCACCTCCAAGTTACATCATTGAGCTGCTCTGCAGACATCAACCTCCTAGATCTCTCCGTTTGTCTTCCCAAAACTTCCTCACCACCACCACACCAACATGACCAAGGACTAAATCTTATGGCTCCAAGGCTTTTTCACACACCTCACCCAAGTTGTGGAATGCCCCACCATCTTCACTCAGAACAGCTGCTACCCTTGACAGTTTCAAATCCAACCTCAAATCCCTCCTATTTCAACCTGCCTTCTCTCGTTCCATGTAACTTTCAGTTTTTTGTAAGCACATCGAGATTTCTTGCAGTTATGTTTTGCGCTATATAACATCTACTTATTATTAGTATTATCATCATTGTTTCGTTGATTCATTGATTGAGTTTATTCTTGTAAAAACGACAACAATTACAACATAAAGTACAAGAGCTAAACACAAGAACTTCATCTCCATTCATCCATGGATATAACTCAAGAAAACCAGTAACTGAAGCTTGTTTCCATTTTGGGTCCTTACAGACAAACAGCTTCTGCAAATTACCCTTCTTTGTGGCATGTCGTGGCCAAGCAGTCTAGCTCACCAGGCCCAAGCTTTGGTGTTGTCAGCAGCAGAGCGTGGGTTCGAATCCCAATCACGACACTTGTGTTCTTGTGCCCTTGTGCCCCTAGTGACAGTTGATTGGGGTGGACAGCCCAAATCAGTTAAGTGTTGCCCTCACCTTGGAATGGCCATCCGGCCTTGTGAGTAAGGCCATATCTCATTTTGTTTTTATTTAAGAAAGTGAAAAAGAGGAGCACTCCTGATGTAGTTCTGTCCTGAAGATGACAAATTTTCACCAAAAAGTCACCTTGTTGCAGATCAATCTTCTGATTGTTTTTAAGATGTACGTGGTGAAGAACTTTGAGTATACATTGGGAGGGGAATGTGCAAAGTGAAGTTCTTTCATTGAACGTATCACCTCCAAGCTACATCATTGAGCTGCTCTGCAGACATCAACCTCCTAGATCTCTCTGTTTGTCTTCCCAAAACTTCCTCACCACTACCACACCAACATGACCAAGGACTAAATCTTATGGCTCAAAGGCTTTTTCACACACCTCACCCAAGTTGAGGAATGCCCCACCATCTTCACTCAGAACAGCTGCTACCCTTGACAGTTTCAAATCCAACCTCAAATCCCTCCTATTTCAACTTGCCTTCTCTCGTTCCATGTAACTTTCAGTTTTTTGTAAGCACATCGAGATTTCTTGCAGTTATGTTTTGCGCTATATAACATCTACTTATTATTAGTATTATCATCATTGTTTCATTGATTCATTGATTGATTGATTGATTGAGTTTATTCTTGTAAAAACGACAACAATTACAACATAAAGTACAAGAGCTAAACACAAGAACTTCATCTCCATTCATCCATGGATATAACTTAAGAAAACCAGTAACTGAAGCTTGTTTCCATTTTGGGTCCTTACAGAAAAACAGCTTCTACAAATTACCGCTACAATAAAGAAAGACTAAAAAAGGTAAAAAACAATTACAGAGGAAAGAAAATGACTTCGGAAAAAGTTTGTTGAACTGTGCAGACCTCAAAAATGTTACATTACGTTGAATGTCAAATGAAAGTATGACAGATCAGTCTCCATAGTGCACTAGGCAGGGATCCTAAAACTGTGGGATGGATTTCAGTTATCAAAAAAAAACAACTGAGCAATGATACTGAAGATGTTGCGAGCTGTGTTCCCTACAGTATAATCAGCTTCTCCTTTAAATGGATTTTGTAAATTGTTGTTCAGTTGGGCAGATAATTTCTCATTTCACTTTCACCAAATTGGAACAAATTGTTGAGATGGAGTTGTCCAAGGTGACCTAAGCCCCAGTCTTCAATCTTCGTCAATAAGATGTCAAAGTGTATCGGAAGACTGCTTGATATGTTAAAGAGAAGCTAAATATTAAGAACATTGTTAACCAAATGTTCAAAGTAGATCCTTTATATCAGACACTCTTCCTTTATATTAGACACTCTTCCTTTATATCAGACACTCTTCCTTTATATCAGACACTCTTCCTTTATATCAGACACTCTTCCTTTATATTAGACACTCTTCCTATTAGACACTCTTCCTCTAAATCAGACACTCTTCCTTTATATCAGACACTCTTCCTTTATATCAGACACTCTTCCTTTATATTAGACACTCTTCCTATTAGACACTCTTCCTCTAAATCAGACACTCTTCCTTTATATCAGACACTCTTCCTTTATATCAGACACTCTTCCTTTATATCAGACACTCTTCCTTTATATTAGACACTCTTCCTATTAGACACTCTTCCTCTAAATCAGACACTCTTCCTTTATATCAGACACTCTTCCTTTATATCAGACACTCTTCCTTTATATTAGACACTCTTCCTATTAGACACTCTTCCTCTAAATCAGACACTCTTCCTTTATATCAGACACTCTTCCTTTATATTAGACACTCTTCCTGTCAGACACTGTTCCTCTAAATCAGACACTCTTCCTTGTTCCTCTTGTTACCCTTGTATGCATGTATGTGAGAAAGACTCTGCTAGGGTCAAAACGTCAGGCCACTAACTATTTTTTTGCACTCTTCCTTTAAATCAGACACTCTTCATCAGACACTCTTCCTTTATAGCAGACACTCTTTTTTAAAACAGTTACTCTTCCTATAAAATCAGACACTCTTCCTGTAAATCAGACACTCGTCCTTTAAATCAGACACTCTTCCTTTAAATCAGACACTCTTACTTTAAATCAGTTACTCTTCCTATAAATCACTATTCCTTTAAATCAGACACTCTTCCTTTAAATCAGTTACTCTTCCTTTAAAATCACTCTTCCTTTAAATCAGACACTCTTCCTTTAAATCAGTTACTCTTCCTATAAAATCACTCTTCCTTCATATCAGACACTCTTCCTTTAAATCGGACACTCTTCCTTTAAATCAGACACTCTTCCTTTAAATCAGTTACTCTTCCTATAAAATCACTATTCCTTTAAATCAGACACTCTTCCTTTAAATCAGTTACTCTTCCTATAAAATCACTCTTCCTTCATATCAGACACTCTTCCTTTAAATCGGACACTCTTCCTTTAAATCAGACACTCTTCCTTTAAATCGGACACTCTTCCTTTATAGCAGACGCTCTTTTTTCAAACAGTTACTCTTCCTATAAAATCAGACACTCGTCCTTTAAACCAGAATCTCTTTCCTTTAAATCAGACACTTTCCCCTTAAATCAGTTACTCTTCCTATAAAATCACTCTTCCTTCATATCAGACACTCTTCATCAGACACTCGTCCTTTAAATCAGGTACTCTTCCTTTAAATCAGTTTTCTTCCTATAAAATCACTGTTCCTTTATATCAGACACTCTCCCTTTAAATCAGCAACTCTTCCTTTAAATCAGATACTCTTTCCATTAAATCAGATACTCTTTCCTTTAAATCAGATACTCTTCCTTTAAGATGTTGGCATAAGGTCATATCCCGCTTACGTTGTCCAAATTCCTGGCTCATAGGGGGTGAAGGGGGAGCGGCATACCATCCAGATAAACCCCATCAGAATGAATGCTCTCTAAAGAGCAATTTATTCAAGGTTTTGACGAGGGCAAAATGGCCCCTGTGCAGGCGGCATTGTTATGTTAATTCTGAAATTCCCTGCTGGACGATTTCAGAATCACTTCAAAGGACACCGTTCTCAAACTGTTATTGAAATTAAACTGGGTCTAAATACATTTTTGTCTTGTTTACCGATGAGTTCTCAGTTGCTGTAGAAACAGATCTTGATATTGAAAAGCAATAAATTGTTTAATGTTTTGCATTCATTTGAAAAAATGAAATTTAATTAAGTTGAAATTGAATTAATTATTGTATTAAGTAAAACAATGTTGATGTTTATCTACAAAGGGGGTTACCTTGTGAGACTCTACATTGTCTTTCTCTTTAACAGATTCTTAAAGAAATTCTCTAAGAAAGGTTCCTTTTCTGCGGTACATAAGTCCAACTCTATCTGAATTCCTTGAGTGTTAATACTTAATGTCTGACTCAGAAGCTACCGAAAAGGAAGACTAGACAAAAGAGTTTCGTCAATGTGAACGACCAAAGAAGATTGGTTGTAACAGTGTTGCTAAGGTTAAGAAGCTAGAGGCAGAAATTATAGCTGCACAGATGTAAGCCAAGTGATAAAGTATTACCGTATGTAATATTCAGCATTGTAAACACATAGAACCTAACCATTACTGGGGCAGGTAATGCTGGTTTTAAATCAGTTATAGGCTTTCATCACCTCGTAGAAATTCAACAATTTTTTATCAATTGTGACCCACTTGATAGTCAACCTACTTATTTGAGATCATGTCTGTCGAATTTCCCAGGTGGAAATGACATTAAAGTTGGCGAGAGTTTGCAATGTAATGGTTTTTGACATGACGTACTGGTAGCACCACCCCTCCCGAGGCCGACATGGTACAGTCTGAAACCAACTCTTCCCCCTAATCAAATTGGAATCAAATCTGGAGTCGTGGAGTCTCTGGCCACACCAGTATTTCCAGCAGTGCGTGTGTCAACACACTCACATACATGGCCGCAAACAAGATTTTACCTCATTTGGCCATCTTACAAATATGACATCCTTGTCAAAGTTCTCCTCTCACACTATCGTCTTCTCCCATGTCTTGAGATCCTGGGGATTTTATTTATTGAGTTAGATTATCGAGGCGTTGTTTTTTTTCTGTGACACAAGATGAGAGGGCGAAGCGAGCACCTAAGTTTTACCCGCAAAGGAGAGCGGAAAACTTCGTCAACGTTTTTTTTCGTTCCAGGTACCGGTAAATACAAACTTTTATTTCTTTCTTTTCAAGATAAAAAAGTAAATTTTACCAAAGTCTTAAGTTGTGAAGCAAGTTATTAAAGTTCACATCTTCTTTCATGGCTTCTTTAGAGAAACTTCCATTTCTTTTTGCAGTGGTATTTACAAAAAAGAAGACATTTACCACCAACTCGGACACAGTACATTTTTGAAGTAAATATTCTTGCAAAGGCATTCTGAAACTGTGAAATTATTTTTCAGCAAATTTTTCACACTGCTGGTCTTGGTTTAAGGGCATAATTTGCTTCCATCAACTTAAAGAAACTTTCCTAAAATAATTCTGAGAAAATAGAATAAGCTGTTGCGAACTGCTTACCAACCAAAAGGACCTATGGTGTAAATGCAAAAAATATATGGTGGCCTGATATTTCGGTCCTAGCAGAGTCTTTCTCGAACGCCTTCGAGGAAGACTCGGCTAGGCTTGAAATGTCTGGCCACTAACTATTTTTTTCTAAAATAGTTTTATAGTTTATTATGTTGGTATTCATGTTACGTGCTTGTAAAAGAGTTTTTTAGAAAAGTCTTTTGAATTTGAAAGGGTTTGGTGGACTTTTACTGATTTTGATAGGGTGAGTTTTCAAAGTTAGTATGTACATGTAAGCACGGCTGTAACGTTCAAATGATTTTGTCTGGTGTTCTAGCTAGGACGTGCCCTTTAATTGACAATCTCTCGTAATAGCAAGTGCTTTCAGTATATATGAAAACTATCTTAAGAAGTGTCAATCCGACTTTATCCATCGACTGGTCAACAGTAAGCCTAGAATGTTAGTGAATTAAACGGTGAACCATTTTAAAGTTAATTTTGGGTTAAACAAACAAAAATTGACTCAAGCGGAATTTGAACCTGCGATCTTTGGATTAACATGCCGGTGCTCTACCAATTGAGCCATCTTGCCCTAATGGTCTCCCGATTTTAAAGTATTTTTCAGTTTGCTGGACCTCATTTATGAAACAATTAATCTCCCTCGTTGTACCAAACATGCTACCACCATCACACATTTCTGTTCGAGTCAGCAGACATGTAGTTTTTCTCTTTTTGTTCTTCTGAGCATTTACATATAGAGTTTCTCCTGAAGGTGTTAGGTGCTGTATAAATACAGTTGTTATTATTATAAAAGTCGCAGGTTTAAATCCCACTCAAGTATACTTGTCTTTGTTCAACCCAAAATTAATTAAATTTTACCTAGTCAGTTTCCCTTGTGGTTTATTACTTTGTATTTCCACCATTCACTCTTGTCGCAAGTCAGTAAAAAAAAACACAAAGATACGGGTTGAGAAAGCACCAGTCTTTTTAAACACCTAAGCCTCTCTTTGAACTCCATTGACATGGTCTGTAATGAAATCTAAAATGGTCAATGACTAGTACATGTAACCAATACCTTCCATTCACTGCTGGACCGTCCCAAGACCCCTGCAAACTGCTAACCCTGAAGCTATTGATACCAAAAGTTGCCTGAATTTAACACCAGACTTCTTTATCAGAGCTTTAGATCAGCTACACCGGGTGTTTATTTTCCCAATTAGATTGTCTTGGTGGCCCTCTGCATCACGTCTTGTCTTTGGTCTTGTCTTTGCCAAAAGCGCTAAGGCATCATATTTATTTCATGTCGTCTTTGGCAGTTGCCGATGATAAGAAGCTTGCTGTATAATCCTCAAGAATTATGATTTACGGAGGTCCGCCAATCCGATACGTGATATGTTGGATGGAATATATGCTTTGGGTCAGTTGGTATGGTCTGGAGATTGAGTAGATGACATATTGAAGGGGATTCTGTTCAAATACTTAATCCAGTGATGTTGCTTTTGGAGAAGTGAATGATTTCACCATGATTTCACTGAGATTCGTATCTCAGAAAAAACTGCTTACCAACCAAAATAATATAAATGCAAAAAGTGGTAATGGTTAATAAAGTTATTGTCAAAGCCTGAATCTGTTTAAAATGTTTTTTAACACAGTGAGGTACTCAAACAATAATGTGATAAGAAGAGTTATCTTAAGAAGAACTATTTTAACACCCCCCCCCCCGGCCCATCTTGATCTGGCTCTTGTTGCCTTTGACCTAATCTTCTACCTCCCCCTCCTTGTCTTCCATAATCCATCAACGCATAAAGCGTGGGAACAGAGATCATCAACATCTACAGATCTGAAAACATATTGATAAAGCCAATGTCTCAGAGATTGGGATTACAAATAAGGTGTGACAGAAGTGTGTCTCGAAATTCTCACCCCCCAAAACACAAAGATGGCATCCAATAGTGGAAGGAATTTAGATTGGTTGAGCAGAACCAAACAGGACTGCCTCCATCCAACCCCCCCCCCCTCCCCGCTCACCAAAAATGCCTCAATAGCTGGATTCTTCCACCTTGGGTATTAAACTGCAATTTTCTGAGACTATTGAGTTCTGTCAGCCAAAACAGCTGGTTTTGGGAGAGTGAGAGGAGAAATTACAGCCGTAGTAAACATCACTTGCGCTGTAGCCTCCTCCCCTTGGGAAGCTCAGGATGGTGAACGAATGTGGTCTGTCTCAGTTCGCTGATAGATGGTTTAGATCGTGCAGATCAAGAAGTTTGAGATGCTATCGTTGGAATTTCATTTTTATTATTTTTAGAAATTGGTTTTCGGGCAGTTTGTGAGGAGGAGTTGCTTTCTGTAGCAGGAAACAACTTGGGGGACGCAATCTTAGATGTACTGGATCAGGTTCCTGTAGGGACATGTTAATGATTGTAATGGAGTTAGTGGACGAACAACTTGTACCTAACTATAATGAACATTTAGCCCTAATTATAGGCTCCGTCCAAGTGGCGGTTTCGGCTTTGGCTAATGGCTACAGAAAGCAACATACTATAGTCAGATGCAGTGATCTAGCCAGCCACAGCCAGAGTCTACTGAGTTATAAGTGACTTCGGCTATGGCTGCAGCTATGGGCTACGTCAACAACATTGAATCATAGCCAATGCCTCAATTCTTACACGGCTTCATTCTCATGATTGTGTGTGAACAAAAACAAAATGGTTGACCTGCAGTTTATGTCAACTGTAGTCCTTTGATGGAGTGCATATTTTCCTACCTCTGATCTATAGATAATTTGCGGAACTACACATTTAGGTCGCAGCAAAAATGCAAGATTCCAAAAATAATTTAAGTTTGTTGGACATTCGTAGACAATTTATGTGCAGACTTTATTGTTGAAATCCCAGTGTGAATAGATGGTGAATATTGGATCTATGTACCAATAGTTGTTCCATTTTTATTCTGATCAAATTCTCAATGTAAAACTCAATTTATTAGTGTGGCTGAGTTCTGTTGATGGGAAGTCTTATTTTTTGAAGGGGATGTTGTCTGCATATATGTTGGCATTTAGACTTGTTTTAGACCTTTTTCCTCTCCATTTCTGACAAACAGTGAGAATAAAACCAACTGGCTTTTCTTTTTCTCAAAAAGATTGTCCAACTTCACAATGTAAAAACCCAAATTCTAAATACTATATGAAAGGCTGTGAATTTAACTACGTTAACAAAAGGAGTAAATATTTGGCAGTTAAAAATGTTTCCATGGCTAAGTAAAGCTCACTAGTAACCAATGAGTCCAGAGGCCTGGGGTGATCTCATCTTAAAATAGCCCAACTAATTTCATCACTGACGTCAATAGACATGTTTAGCATGAGACATCTCAATGGGAGGCAGATACCAGACTCTTGGACTGCCAGCCTTGTGATTACGTACTGTGGGAATACTACATGGTCCTTATTGAATCAATGCTCTTTTGGCCGACGTGGTGTAAAGTTTTAGTGAGGGGGGGTTTGAAATAAATGGGCCGTAAATGTTTAGAGTCCTGTTAATTAGTTAATTAGGATGTTTTAGTTCATGAGCAGGACAGTGAGAAGCAGGAAGGATGCTATGAATGTAAGGAGGGTCAAGGATTGACAAAGGAGTACATTCAAATCACAAGGGTTGTCTTTCCAGAGTAGCTTGGAATAATTTGAAAGATAAAACATTTTCAGAAGGGACAAGATTTCATGAAGACATAACCCTTTGATTATTTTGTTTATGGAGTGATGTTTGGAATATCTATTTAATAATGGTATAACCCTACCAGCCAGCAAATCTTAAAAAGAGATCATGAAAAGATGAGCCTCTACAAGTAATTTCCATCTCCACCTGGAAATCTTAAAATCTTCCATTATTTATTCAGATCTTCTTGTTGAAATTACATTGCCACAAATTGTGACACCTTTCAGTTGCAGTCTGCTTAACTTTTGTCTGGAGTTGATGAAAATAATGGAATAATTGGCAGGGTTTTCCAGAAAATCAGTCAAGCGTAAAAAGCCTGCCGGGGCTGAGGGACCCAGCCCGACTCGGTTGCATCGTTCAAGACCCATATTATGACGACAAATTTTCATTATGTCCAAACCGCTAACTCACAACGACAGCTGTGTAGGTTAGCAGAGACTTCAGCATCAGAGTCAGACGAGAAAAGATCTAAGTAAATAAATATTCGGTCGAAAACGGATATTACCCCGCCGAACGGACACAAGGGTAGCGGTAGATTTCTTGTATGAAAATACAAGGCATTTGCATCATAACTACAGGAGGTCAACAGGCCTTTCTGCGAGGGGTTGAGCACTGCCAAATCTTCGGGGTGTGTCATTTATTTTGACATGATGAAAAATGTGAGGAAATATGTGTTAAAGCGCGGCAAGTGTCCCTTAAGCATTTAGATGATGTGTTGGAGCCAGGATGTCAGGCAGAAGATTGTCAGAGACTGGGGATAAATATAAATAATTAAAGTCTTACATGAAGACACTTCCAAAAACGTAAACAGATGTATTTTTAATGGGGACTGTTTAAAGGCAGAGTACAGGATTTTCAATTATTATCACAAAAAGTGTTTTGACTAGAGCGAGATTTGAACCAACGACCTCCGGGTTGGTTCAAATCCCACTCGTGTGTTGTGTAATGCATGTAAAAGAACCCAGTGCACTTATCGAAAAGAGAAGGGGTTCGCCCCTATGTTCTTAGTTTTATTGGCAGCATATTGCGGCACAGCACCTTGTAAACCATTATGTAATACTTCAAAACGTAGCTCCACAATACCTTGCAGGAAAATACTGAATGTTGAAGCGCCTTGAGCGTCACAGAGTGACGGATATGAGCGCTATATAAGAGGCCACTGCTAATATTAACTTTAAGTAATTTTTTCTTTGTTCAACCCCAAATTATTTAAATTTACCCATTCAGTTTTCCTTGTGGTTTATTACTTGACAAATAAAGTGTTTTGATAAGTTTCTGTCTGCAAGCTCATTGATTATAAAGATCACACCAGGGCCCAATTTCATAGAGCTGCTTAAGCACCAAAAGTAGCTTAGCCCAACAAAATGATGCTTACCGAGATAAGGTTACCAGCCAAAATACCATTCCAAGTGTATCAGTTGTGACTGGTATCCTGCTCACTTTTGCTTAGCAGGAATTGTTAAGCACTATTTTTTTACTTAAGCAACTCTATGAAATTGGGCCCAGTACTAATCCTTAATGGAGATGTATTTTTTCTTTAGGGCAGGGTGTACTTTTAGTAATTATTCCACAAGTTAATGTCTATAATAACTTACTTGGTAAAGAGCACTGGAGAGCTGTTGATATTATAAAACATTGTTAGAAACGAACCCCTTTGAAGTGACGTAGTTTTAAAGGTAAGAGGTTTTTTTTCACCCACAAATTTGAATCAGAGAAAGGCTTCAGGCACACAATTCTATGCAACAAGGGTGTTTTTTCTTTCATTATTTTCTAGCAACCAATTGAGCCCAAATGTTTACAGGCTTGTTATTTTATACATATGTTGGGATTATAGTCTTTGACAACAATACCAAAAGTATAAACCCTGCCTTTAAAGCCACTTAACAGTCTTATGAATGCATTATTAGTTCCATCATCCATTACATCCAAGCTCTTCTCTAGACATATCACTTTACATCATCTCTGTAAATGAATCTTGGATTGTTTCACATTAGTAGCTCTTCCTGGTTGGCGGCTAAGGCCTATCTGAAGTGGCGGCTTCAGCTACATGTATGACCGTTGCTCAGGGTGTTGGTGAGGACGTCCTATACCTCAACATATGACGCGACGATCTAGCTGTAGCCGTGGCCGTAGTTGCCATTTCGGACATGGCATAAATTTTAAACAGCAGTATCAGTTTCGACCTCTTTGACATTTTCTTGCATTTCAGATTTTGGGGCCATTATAAAAATAGTCCCGCTGAAGACGAGTTCTAGATTTGTATAAAAAATTATGTAAATCGATTGTACAGATTATGGAAATTTTTGGCGCAAAGTACAGGGATGAGAAATGTCAGACTTTTTCTGAATTCAGAGTTGTTAATGTCTACCTGGTGAAAATTATGCTCATTGATCTGTTTCTCTCTTGCTGAGGATACTGTTCCTAAAAGCTTGTTGAAATCTATAACTCCAGGGGTTAACAAAAGGTGGACCTATGCATAATTTTAACATACATGTACCTGCTAATATTTGGATCAACATTGTTGACTTTTTGGTCTGCAGTGACTCTTGCCAGCCATGTTTTCACCCAGGACAATAGACTCAACTGTTTGTTGTGGAATTTATAAAGTATCAAGCCAGCTGGGGTTGTTTTCCCAGATTTGTTAATTGTCAAATTTGTTATCATTCTCAAATTCAAAAATGAGCGTCAGAAAATTGACATCAGATCAGATATGCCCTTGAAAAATCTAAATCGATACATGAGGACATGAAATATGAGATTCCCTCATGCTTGAGATATTTCCACTTCGAGTATCAAATAACATGGAAATATCTGTTCCTTCAGAACTGAGATGTCCTCCAACTTCAGTTTTACTCCCATATTTGCTTTTTTTTTCTCTGCTGAGTTTTGATATTGGGCATTCGGGTTGGCTTAGTGGTTCCTTTCTCTGCCTTTCACCTCTGTGGACCTCAATTTGAATCCCTGATTGGAGACTTGCATGTTTTCAGTCCCCAATTGGTTGTGTTATTTCCCCATTTGGGATTTTCCTCCAACATCTAAACCTTTATAGGTATTATTATTTGTCTATTAAATACATTTCAGAATTCACGGTCAGAGACTAATTGAATTTTAATTACAATATTAGAAAATCAATCTTCGGGCATAATGGGTTATAGTGCAATGCACTTTTGAGGGCACCTTGGCTTTGTTACCAGAAATATAAACAAATTATAATTGTAATCATGAATTTATTAAAAAACAACAATTGATTTTCTTACTAGAACAGAAATGATATTATGACATATAAAAAAAAATGGTTTATTCAAATTATTTGCATGCGTGTCAGTTATCATTATTATGTTAATCTGAAAGAATCATGCAGAGGTTTTTTTTTGGGGGGGGGGTCTTGGCAAACACATCGATGCCTTAGAACAAGAATAGACTTTTAGCGTAAACACATCAATGAAGAAGAGAGCGTTTTGGCGGCCTTGGCATTTGAGAGTCGTCGTAAAAGTGTTGAATTGCCGTCTGCAGATCCTGGCGCAAAATAGCCGAGATTTATTTATATTAAGAATAAATCAGCTCAAATCTACATGTATCTGGGCCAGTAATTGGTAACTGACACACCCCCAATGGGGATTCAAATGTGTAACGTGGTAAAAAGGTACAGGTGTAACATTTTGTATGTGCTACAATGTAGAGACTTATTTACAAATATTCATTTCTTCCCGGGGCTGTGACCCAGAAAAACAGATCTGAAGACGCCGGCAAATGCATATTATAGGATTTGGCAGGCACATGAGCATCAATGTAGGTCTCCCTGTATACAGTTATACAGTTATAACATGATTTATCTACAAGTTTAAAGGTACCAGTCTAAGTTTTTTTCTTGTCTACTTTTATGACGGTGATAACCCCTGCAGATGACCCTGTGGCAGTGGTACATGTACGCACAAACAGTTTAACTGAAGAATTGATCCAAATTTGTAGTCGGCAAACGTATGACCGAAGTGATGATGCTTTGTATCGTTCTAAATGGCAGCATTAGTAGGGCAGGCTCGTAGGGTGCTGCTCTTTCTGTGTTGTTGTCAGTCACCCCCACGCTTACTCTTGACTGCAGAACGGTAACAACGGTTTCTTTAGAGTTTTTAGCTTCTTAGATTTACTCTGAAACTTGGGATCAACTCGTGGGTAGAAGGGCGGAGCTTCTTGATCTCTTCATCCCTTCAGGAAACATATTGATAGTTAGGAAATTTAACAGATGTAATAGTTGCACCAGGAATGAAGAATACTATTTTATGTGCGCACTATTTTCTTGGTGCTTTCCAAGCTCTATGTGAAAAAATCTACAGGAATACCACATGTACTCCTGGGTGGGATTCAAACCCATGACCCCAGTCATTCAAGAGCAGATGTGTTGATAATTTGATTTGACATGATTGAAGTTATTCAGATAAAAACAGCAAAAAACACGGCAAAATGCAATCATACAGTAGAATACAAATTGAATACCAAAATTTGAAAGGACATAACATGATTTTAAAAATGCACTTACATTATTCAAGGATAGTCCACAAAGCCGATAATTTATTTCCATTTGGGTCTTTTAAGAAAAAAACAACAAATACAAGGAAACAAAAACAATGTACAACCTTTGTAGCAGATAAAACTCTTCACATGATTTGTATTACATGCATGATTTGCCAAAGTTCACTTAGTTAGGGTCCTTGTGGAAAATCCCTCTCTTTATATTTCCCCTTTGGAGACCTTTTGTTTCTATTGTCTTCAGTCTCCATAAAGTACCAAACCCCCCAAAGCAGTACACCATTTATCTCCCACAGAACAGCGACCTCCTTTGACAGTGGTCCGCAGGCCAAATACCAGTCATAAACTTCTGAGTACCAGTCAAAATTATGTCCAAGTGATCCTCCTGGCTAGTTCTTTGCTTCCAAACGCTAAACCACTGCCTGTACTGCTTCCAAACTACAGTTAAAGAAAACCGTAAAAGACGTGGACCAGTGAAAAGGGTGGCGAACTTTGGAAATAACAAACTGACTGGTCTCGCTGGCCAGTCACTGAAAAAGTTAAGGGCAAACCCTGCAGAATTTTCTTTATTAATATTTTGTAACAGCCAAATTTCTTTAAATGTCTTGCGTTACATGCATAATTAGTCCAAGTTCACCTTAAGACCCACCAATTACATCTAATACCAAGTAATGTCGCTCCACGTTTGATAGACCATTGATGCGATGATGACAGACAAACTCGCTGACATTAAAAAACTATTCACAGATGTCTGTGACCGCTCCATGAAGCGGTCATAATTGTTGAATCAACGACCAGCAAATATCACCACTGAGTTAAGTATATCCTCCTCAGTGTAACCATCATTTGGAATTGACTATTATCCTCAAGCTGGGTCTGAGCTGGGGATGCTGTTCGGAACGTCTAGAAATGTCAGACTTGTTATCATTGAAAGAGTATCAAAATAGTCATGTTGGCTGGTGAGGCACTGAATCATCACTGATGTTATCATCGTCGGTGAAAATAGTTCTTCTTGTTGCACTCATATTTTGAATAATAAAGGTTTCATTTTTACAAGATTCCGGTTGTTTTTCAGGGAGAAGTACAGCTGACCTAGATAATTGTCCCCTATGACTTAAGAAGCATACGCGTTATTAAAACCTTGTGTTTTTCTGATTCTGTGCCAAGGTTTTATATTTGTGTGCTGTTTTATTTTATTGTAAAGGTTGCCTTCTCAGTTGTGAAACTGCCTTCCTTACTAGGCATGCAACTTTTCCTTGGATCAGCTGATTTCCTCTTTTTTATTCTCAGTTTTACTATACAAAATCTTTGAAATTTTGTAATTTCCTCTTTTTTGGTGAAGTTACAGTTGTATGCCTGCCTTAAGGGGGCTGTAGTTTTTCAGACTTGGATTTAAAAAAAAAAAATTCTTTTAACAATTTTGACGAAAATAAAAGAATTTTTTTTTTTAAATTTAAACATGTGGTAGGGCAGGAGAGATGTAAGCAGAGGGCACATGATCTTTAAAAACATCAATCAGATTTGAAAAAAGCCAGATGTGTTCATGTTTGAAACCAGACACCCATATTTTCTTCTCTTTTAAAAACATTCATGCCTGAACATGATCAGACCCACAAGAAGAACAAGCTGGCTTATTTGTTTGTTGAAATAACAGCATGCATTGTGGTATTGGCTGCTTGGTACATGTAGGTCGGCTCATTATACACAAATGCTCACATTGGCGGTCTCCTTGCCGCTCAGTTATTGAATTTAATGGGCAGTTACACTTCTTATACTGTACACGTACATGTAGATGTAGCTCATGTCCATTACAGTTTGGGATCAGGTTGGCTTAGTATTTAGTAGCAAAGATCGTATTGCGCCACAGGCACAAGATGTGCAACTCGGGCTGAAATGTCAAGTATGCACTGGACGTCATCTTAGTAAGCAGATCTCTTGAAGCAACAGTAGATCAGTGCAGACTATGAGCATTACTATCAATGCTTGCTTACCAAAATGGCGCTCATGCTGTACTTCACATTGTAACAAAAGATATCACTCCAGATGCCCATCTTCCACCATGCTGCGCTTTATGATCTTTGCTCAGAGGTTTCTTTACCAGCCTTTAACCTCTGTGGACCCTGGTTCGAATCCCGCCTCAGACCGGAGCTAATCCTTGATTGCCAGTGTTTTTCCCTGTGTGGGATTTTCCTCCTATGTTTAACACTGAACAATTCTTCATTGTGTCCAACTTTTCCGGTTTTGGGGACTTGGATTGTTGTGTTTAATGAAATAAAGAAATGTCAACATTGGTTTGTAGACCTCACTACAGCACTATTTGAGGACTTTGAGATGAGGTACAACAAGTCATCAATCATTGGTACCCTGTTACAGGTTCTCATGTTAAACACTGTCAATGTCATAGATCTGCTTAAAGCAGGATACCAGACATAGACTGTACATACATGTATGTCATTATCTGATAATCTAACGTAATTTTGTTTTGCTTACTTACTTTTTGTGGTGAAGCAGCTCTAAGAATTGTTGCCCCTTGGTTAACTTTCACAAAAGACCTCACTAGACTTTTGTTACCTCCATACTTGTTTTGTTCCCATACTCATTACTGATTGTAAAGTACATGTTACGTAAAGCACCAGACTGTTCACCTGCAAGTCTGCACGGACTCAAATTGACGGAACAAAGATGGCCGCACCTTTAAAAATGTTGTATGACCTAGCTCCTGACAGCTATCCAGGCGTTCAATGGTGAATGAATTAATGTAGTCTGTCGGGAAATACTATTTCCAAAAGGAACAAGACTTCAACTTGTAGAGTATTCCGCACAAATATTAAGTGAGTCATCGCCCCGAAAAACAGAAATACTTCAGAATATTTTGGTTGAGTCGACAGCATTAGTTATGCTTGAAGTGCCAATCACATGTTAAATTCATTAGCAATAACACCCTGCCTTTAACACCCTCTAAGGAGAAAGGGGAAACTCTGGACATGGTTTTTAAAGATTTTTTCGATATTTTTATACATTCAAGAGCAGTGACCCTTCCAGCGGGAGTAACAGTGGGGGAAATTTTCAGGCAGGAAACGTTTAGGGCTGGGAGAATAATTAATGCGCATTTTTTTTCTCTCTTTCATGATGAGCTCAAACAGATGCACTTGGGAGGTAATTCATTACGATTCAAACGGACCCGTTAGGACTTCTCCAGGGATATCTCGGCTACATATTAAATCTCGTTATAGAGAATTTATAGTGAAATTGTACCGATACTGGCTCCAGCCTCGTCTGATGGATAGGACTCGAGTATGACGTTAATTATAGTTTAATGGACTCTCATTTACTCTGATGTAAGGAAATTCAGAGAGTCTTGATATATAAAGCATTTACGTCATCAGATTTGACAAGCTTATCCAAGTTGGAAACATTAGTTGGAAAAAATTTAATTAAGTGAAAATATTTCATGTAAGTTGTCTGAACTGCATTGTGTTGCTGAGAGAGACTGCCACAGTTTATGACTGATTTCAACTATGATTGGGAAAAGCTATAAAGGTTATAAAGGCTATAAAGATTAAGAAAAAGTTATCAGTCTTTACTTGTATATTTTGTAGCTGCTGGGAGATCATATTTTGCAATTACATGTGTGTTTGATATTAAAATAAATAAAACAAATAGTTAATGGCCAAATGTTTTGACCCTCGCAGAGTCTTTCTCAAAGGCTGAATGACAACACAACTGATATTAAATAAGCAGGAATGTTTACTCATTCTTTATTGAAAAATAAACAGGAATAATGGGAACCTGCAACAACATTTGGTTATGTTTTAAAATATTTGTTAATTTTATTTCATTTTTTAAATTTTATTTTTTTAAATACTTATTTATGTATTTTATCATTCATTTTTTTATATTTATTTATTTACGTATTTATTTGTATATTAATTAATCAACTAATTTATTTTTTTTTTTCTTATTTTTTCTGCGGGTTCAATTTGAAGAGAAAATGTGTTTCAAATTGTATGAGAAGTGTATTCAGTTCCAACATAAAGCTTTAATTTGAAATAATTCAGAAAATGTATACTCGCATTAACAGATCTGTGCGTAAGTTTTAAATGATCTCTTCATTCCATTTTTGGTATAATTTTATGAGTTATCAGAATTGACACGTTGATCAACAGCACGATTGCCTAAATGAAGTCGAATTATGTAAACCCGATAATCCTCGTTTTTTTTTTTAGTTTGTAGCTTGATTAATTCATTTCTCCATACAATGGTATTCGACCATCGGCGCAATCTTTCGTTGGTTGAACGGGGTTATTTCTCTTATGGGAATTCATTCAAGCACTACTACACAAAGCCAATGAGGTGCGACCTCAGAGAACAATAATATGCTCCTGCATCCCCCCATGTCGCTACACGGCAACGCATCACTCTATTAAATGCAATCACCGTGACGATAGGTTGCATGCATTCATGTAGTCATTCACAGCATCTCTGGAGTCTAGGAGGAAAGCAACATCATGGAGGGAAGTAGACGGACTGGGAGTAACGGTATCTCACCTATAAAGGATGAGGAGGAAGAAGATAATGTGGGCATAGGAGGTAGGTTTGTAAATGTCTCCAGGATCGCATCTTTACCTTGGGCTGGAGTAGTAAAAGGTTAAGATGCCTTCAAGGAGAAGTTTCTAGTGTTGTTTTTGAGCTTACAAGAGAGTGGGAAAAATGCGTTTGGGCTCTGATTGAAGTGGATGATGATGCAGGAGAACAGTTGTTTCCATGGGAAAGAGATTCATCTTGGTTTCTAAGGAAAGTCATTGGGGAAAAGATGAAGATGCAGATGTTTCTATGGATATTTAGATTTCTCCGGTTCTAAGAATACTGTTGATTAGAATGAATTCTAGGGGAACAAATGGAAGGTAATTATTTGGAAACTTGGCAGAATAAATTTCTGTTGATTAATCATTATGTGGGAATTAATAGGCATATAGGCATAGATTAATAATTGTTTCTATGGAAACGTTGGCTTTTGCTGTAGGAATCTACTGATGGTTTAGCTTTTCGGAATCAAATGATGATTCTGAAGATATACAGATGTTTTTTCTGTGATTGTTTGGGATTAGGATTGTAAGAGTCTAATGTTGTGATGTTGATGTGGTTTTCACGGATGGATGATGGCATTGAACTTCTCATGGAATACTGCTATTTTTATCTCCATATCACACTCTCAAAATTCTTCATGCATCACAGACCTTTTGTACAAAACATGATTTTTACTAAACTATAGTGTCCAGAATAAAGATTTTGCTGTTAATGTTCTGTAATAGGTTAATTTTAATTAACTCAGGCTATATTTGTAGCCATTTCTGTTGTTTGAAGGAAACTTGTAAATTAATCAAAGTAGCAAAATTATTGTTTAATCATATTTTAGGCTTTACGGTTTCATTTTGGAGAGAACCAGGCATGTCATTTACATTACACGACAGTTTGATTGGTAAACTATGTCTACTTAGTAGCAAAAAAAGGGTAACATTCAGCAAGTGTTGTCTCAATCAGCTTTTGATCTGAAAACATTCTTGTTTTAATTTGTTTAAATTATGCATTCTTTAAAACACAGTGACGGAAGACTTGTCGTTTGGCGTGACACACAATATAAATAAAGTATCTAATTTATTTGACGTAGATGTAAATTGTTTAATTGAATATTACGTGCCAAGTATTTGCAATTCAAACACATTAATTAGTTGTCATATGAAAGGGAAATATTTACCTTGGATTTAAGTCCATTATAATTCTGAAATGGATATCTGGCGGTCATCCATGAAATCATCTATTTTTGTTTTAGCTCCTGGGGTCTACTGTTGTTTCTCTGAATATGAATCATATCTGTGATTTTTGTACAGGCATTTAACTGTTCATTTTTACTGGATAATTAGAATTTTAAAATACTCGACTCTTGTAAGGAAATTTTGAACAGCTGGATGTTCCAGATTCCAAACTATGGATAAAGCAAATTGCCAGTCCTCTTCTGAATACATTTACGCAGATACCCGTGTTAATTTTGTCAACTGTCGTTCACTAAAGCTAAATTGTTTGCACTCAACCGGAGGCTTTTAGTGTTGCTAAGCAACTAGCATCTTACAGAGGAATTTATGTATGAAATAAGAATTCCAGCGGATTATACAAGATGCTTGATCCAGAAGATTATCTATGTATGGGAGGGTTGGAAAAGCAGTGAAATAATTATGTATGTAGCCTTTGGAGAATGTTCATTATGTAAGGAGTACACACACTGACAGTGGCTTACATACTGGCTTTGGCTGACACACTGGCTGACACACTGACTGTGGTTTAGATATTGGCGGCTAGGCTGACAAACAAGCTGTGGCTTACACACTGGCGTTTGCTTACATACTGGCTTTGGCTGACACACTGGCTGTGGTTTAGATATTGCCTGCGTGGCTGACACACAAGCTGTGGCTGACACACTGACTGTGGCTTACTTACCGACCATTGCTTACATACTGGCTATGGCTTACACACTTGCCTGAGCTTACAGACTGGCGTTTGCTTACATACTGGCTTTGGCTGATGACACACTGGCTGTAGCTTTATTGGAGTCGGCCATTTCAAGCTGAGAGTGTAAGGCATGCGATGGTTGCACAACCAGAGGCTGAGACATGAATTGTCAATCCTGACTTTTAATCTTCAGTAGACCATCTGCGACCATTTGGTCATGTTCCCAACATGCAATAGCAATTAATTCTTAAACTAAATGGTGACCAGAATATTTTTGCCCTTCAACACGCATTTTAGTTTGAATGAGAAAAAGAAGTGTAGGCCTTGCGCTTAACCTTCTTGTAAAGTAGCTCACCGGGCTAGTAAACTGTGTTTTACTTGCCCCCTCCCCCACCCGAAAATTTTAGTAGCCCAGATTTGAAACATGTATTGGCATAAATGTATCTTTCTGATGTATTAATGGTAGTGATCACAACCAGTTTAGTGGTCAAATGAAGTTACATTCACACACACTCAAAAATAAATTTAAAAATTCGCATCTGAAAAAGGAAGAATTATGAGCTTTATAAACAAGTAGGTTGGACAGTTTTTAGTAGCCCACAGGGCAAGTTGAGAAGTGGTGTTTACTAGCCCACAGCAGTATTAACAAGACAGTGTATACCGGTCTAGTGTTAAGAATGAGCCCTGAAATATAATGATCGCACCTTGATCGTGTGTACACTTCTTCACTATTAATTAGCCTTGTGAATTAACCATGAACCAGTTTGAATTACAGCTCCTAAAGCATTATGGCTGAACCCAACTCCACGAGCCTGATAACCTCAAAATTGCTTAGCACTGATATACCTTGCTGTGCAAGACACCATGTAATTCACAGTGTGTGATGGTTGCCCTGGGCCCAATTTCATAGAGCTGCTTAAGTAGAAAATACTTTTTATTAATTTTCTGCTAAGCAGAAAAGAGCAGGATACCAGTCACAAATTGTGCTTGTGACATGATAGTTTGGCTGGTAACCTTATTCTGGTAAGCATAATTTTGTTGTGCTTAGCTACTTTTTGTGCTTCAGCAGCTCTGTGAAATTGGGCCTTGGTTTGATTTTGCTTAGCAACATTTTTCTGCTTCACAGTTTTATGAAATTGGGCCGTTTTTCTGCTACAGTGGACATTAGCCGGTCACCCGAAACACGAACCACTTTGCATATCCCGATGCAAGCCTCAACGCTCGAACCCAAACACCGAATCATACATCATGCCCACGGGAGCATCTGATTCTAAATTGAAAAAAATAAATGGCGTCTCATCTGCAACGATCAAATGACACTTTAATTAAGGATGACAAGAAGTGGCTTCCACTAGAGAGTTAAGAATGGATCCCTTGCATCTATGACTAATTTAAGATGTAGATCTTGCAAGATCACATGTGGTTGTAAATTACAGAAAGATTGTTCTTGGCTACGAGCTATCACCCCCCCCCCCCAACACACACACACACACACACACACACTAAGACACAGACATAAATCAGCAAGCAAACAAATTATTGATTGCCTTGGAATAATTTGATTTAAAGCAAATTACATTTAATTGCCGGAAATGCTTTTAATAAAAAAATGTTGACAAAATTGCTATGAGCGTGTCTTTGATTTTGTGTGCAGAGGGTGTACCTCAAACACTTTTCACAGTCAGACGGTTTTGTAAACAATGCACCATAAGGCTTTTCTGCTCTTCATAAGAGCCGCTGTGCATCTGAGATCCTGCCAAAGGATGTAGGTCCCTGGATACTATCTCATCATCTTTTATTGTCTCCAAAGCTTAACGGAAAGAAGCACATTGGTTGTGTTGAGAAGGGACTGTTCCATAGCACTGCTCAATGCAGCATCTCACTGCAGCAAGACGTGACAATCTGGTAATAGATCTTATGATGTCACTGGACTAGGATCCCCTCTTGTAGCTAGGTCAAAAGAATGTCCTATAGACCTTTCTTTTGCACTGTCACATCCGCAAGTTTCGCCAACCATGGTTGGCAAAAGTATGGGCAGCCTTCACAGCAATGAAGTACAATAATTTATCTACAAATTCTATCAAATCAGAAAATGGTGGTCAATGTTTGTAAATAAAAGAAAGGTATAGACCTTTCCATTGTTGATTTACAAACCCTGCTGGTTGGCATTGCCGACCGAATGTTGGCAAAACATTCAATCATGTTAACAGATAATATGACCAAACTCAACACTTCTGCAAATTTTTATCTTAAAAAAATACATCCCATGGTTAGTTGTTTTGTTTCCAACAAACACTACAGTATTTTAGAATATTTGTGTAACATTGTTACAAACTGTTTCTATCTGTTTTTGCTTTGCATTTATGGCTTCCCATATTTTTCCAAACTTGTGCTGTGACGTTGCAATAGAAAAGTCTATATTCTTCAGTGTTGCCATTGCAGCCAAAAGCCATAGCCAAAGTAACTTGATTCAGGCGCGGATTCAGTATTAACTTTGGTATGCCTCAACACTTAAAACTCACTCATACAGTAGCATAAAAGTGCATAATACCTGCTTCTGTCATGATATCTGCAATACTCTTAGCTCTTGGTCACGCCCCCAAATATATCTAACGAGCTACCTGCTTCTGTCATGATATCTGCAATACTCGTAGCTCTTGGTCACGCCCCTTAAATCTAACGAGCTACCTGCTTCTGTCATGATATCTGCAATACTCGTAGCTCTTGGTCACGCCATACTCGTAGCTCTTGGTCACGCTCCTTATATCTAACGAGCTATACCTGCTTCTGTCATGATGTCTGCAATACTCGTAGCTCTTGGTCACGCCCCTTAAATCTAACGAGCTATACCTGCTTCTGTCATGATGTCTGCAATACTTGTAGCTCTTGGTCACGCCCCTTAAATCTAACGAGCTATACCTGCTTCTGTCATGATGTCTGCAATACTCGTAGCTCTTGGTCAAGCCCCTTAAATCTAACGAGCTATACCTGCTTCTGTCATGATGTCTGCAATACTCGTAGCTCTTGGTCACGCCCCTTAAATCTAACGAGCTATACCTGCTTCTGTCATGATGTCTGCAATACTCATAGCTCTTGGTTGCGCCCTTTATATCTAACGAGCTACCTGCTTCTGCCATGATGTCTGCAATACTCGTAGCTCTTGGTTGCGCCCTTTATATCTAACGAGCTACCTGCTTCTGTCATGATATCTGCAATACTCATAGCTCTTGGTCACGCCATACTCGTAGCTCTTGGTCACGCTCCTTATATCTAACGACTATACCTGCTTCTGTCATGATGTCTGCAATACTCGTAGCTCTTGGTTGCGCCCTTTATATCTAACGAGCTACCTGCTTCTGTCATGATATCTGCAATACTCATAGCTCTTGGTCACGCCCCTTAAATCTAACGAGCTATACCTGCTTCTGTCATGATGTCTGCAATACTCGTAGCTCTTGGTCACGCCCCTTAAATCTAACGAGCTATACCTGCTTCTGTCATGATGTCTGCAATACTCGTAGCTCTTGGTTGCGCCCTTTATATCTAACGAGCTATACCTGCTTCTGTCATGATATCTGCAATACTCATAGCTCTTGGTCACGCCCCTTAAATCTAACGAGCTATACCTGCTTCTGTCGTGATATCTGCAATACTTGTAGCTCTTGGTCACGCCCTTTATACCTAACGAGCTACAACGGATCGTGTGCTGTTCAAGCAATTAAAAATTCCCAACACGTATCTAGTTGTTTACATTAAGAGAGGGAAAAAAATGTCAAACAAATTTGCCAAATTGTTACCGATGGTTCATCACAATTCTCTGCTCTACGACCGCCGGAAGGATCAAGGGTTATGATTATTACTACTTTAATGAGCGCTTTGTTGCTAACTGGACTTAGAGGTCACAAGTTCAGATATATGTTGACCAATTTTTCCTCAATATTTTCTGTTGCAGGGGACGAGTCTCTGGGTGTCTGTGTCTACCTTCTGATGATTTGCTCATATCTTGTTGTAATTTTCACCCTGCCTGTGTCCTTATTCTTCTGTCTCAAGGTAAATAGAACCCTCAAATCTGTGTATTTATCGATCATAGTTTTTATTTAAAAAAATATCTTGCGAAAAAAAGAGCAAACAAATTGTACATTATGTATTTCGGAGGAAAACTACAAATGGAGAAAGGTAGGTAGTGAAATTTAAATCCATATTTTATTTGAAGTTCTTGTCAGAGTTGAAAGGCAGTATTTTCTACAGTAAGAACTGTCATTGAAGAAGAAAAAACTGTCTTCAATTATGGTTCTTATACTGTAGGAAATATTTGTTGCTACATTGATTTGTTTTGGCAAGAAAAATTATAAAGCGATCCCTTAGGTTGTTTTTTCAATATGAAAAAAATCCTGAGCTGTAAGCGTTCAGACATCATATCTGCATTGCAGGAAATCACTGCTTTATAAGAACAGTAAATTCTGGGAAAAGGCTGTGTTTGTCTAAGAATATTTTTGGTGCTCATCTTTGAGGACACCGGAAAAATAATGTACTTCAGTTGTTTTGACTGCAGGGCGTAGGTGATCACAGTGACAATCAAGGTGTCATATTTTATCTTCCTGGGGTGTACACGAGGACGTGTTTATTGTATCGTCAGCTGAATAGAGGAGGGGAAAGGAGGTTTCTTAAGAGACCACCTCAACTCTTCCATTCTGAATTTTTTTTCTAAAATTCATATCGGCCCGTCTGAAATTCAGTGACGTCTTTTGATGATGAATAAAAGCTGTGTTTGTCTTCCCTAGAGTGCTGTCTTCACTCCCCACGAAAAAATGTCAAATCTGAAATATTCTTGACACATACCCTACGGACCTAGAGCATAGCAGTTTCATTTCCTCCCTATGCTAATGTGAAACTTGCATTACAAAAATGTCACAGTACATATAATTTAGTCCAAAGGTTTTTTTTTGGGGGGGGGGGGTTTTGAGAAGTGAAGTTAGTTGTATAAGATGTGCACAGACAAATCTGTTGCTAGTGTAAAAAAAAAAAAGACGAAGCGGCTGATGCAAGAATAAATTGATAATATATCGCCCTTCTTTCAGATTGAAACAGAAGCACCTGTATTTTAGAATACATCCGGTTGATATCCTTCCAATTTGAATCCGATTCCAATATTTTGCCTTCGGAAATTTAGTAATGTTTATTAAATAGCCTCAACAAAAAGCCTATTGACCCAATTCACCTGCCGTCATCATCACAGTAATCTTGGTCGTGCCATTTGGGGAGTCAATCTCCCTGTGTTTTATGCAGTGTAGTGAACATTTTAGGCGATGCTGCGTTTACACACCACACTTGCCTTTTGACTCTCAAAATGGCAAACGTGGCACAGTCAAAGCGTGTGACGTGGGTGCAACGGATGAAAACATTATGTAGGTCAGCCCTTCTACTCAGCAAGATTTTCCTTTTTTGTGTGTGTTGAATCAATTTTTTTTGCCTGATATAATTACATTTTCAACTTCAAACACATGCTCAAGATTAATTTTTTTAAATGTTGTGCTGCGAAAGGAAAAGACAACAAAAATTAATTCAGAGATGGTCTATCATACACATACATATGTACATTTTTATTTCATCATTTGCACAAGTAAAAACACAAAGAAAAGGATAAAGAAACCTTATGCAAAGAAATGCTGTTTGATATCAATACGCAGTTCCTATCTAGCGCTTTCCACATCCGAAGGGCATCCCAAAAGGCTCATTATATTTTGTACAGGTATGTAGATCTATGTTTGGAATTATGAGACCCATTTCACATGTATGTATACATGTAGCACTGATAGTGGTTTACATGGTGCTTTGCGGCGCAAACTGAATGCAGCACCAAAGCCAGAAATACAACACACGGGACCAACTGCATTAAGTCCCATCCAAAGGACGAACAATAATGGTTAAGCACCTCGCTCAAGGACACAAGTGTCAAGCCAGGAACTCAAACCCACACTCTTATTAGAAACATCAGAGCTTGAGTCCAGCGTGCTTGACTGCTCAGCCATGACACAACATACTGAGAGAGTGACAGTTTGTTTAACAATACACCTTTCTCAATATTCATGCATTGCATGATGTCGCAGTGTAATCCAAACAAGGCTACCGGTGCAGTGCCACAAATACACCAGTCCAGTAAGCCCCGCCCCTTTTTTTATTGACCAATTACAGCTGCGAAATCTGTGATCACCATTTTGCGCTGCGCCTGTATAGCCTCATTTTGGATTACAATAAAGAAATCATGCATAATTATTAAGAAAGGCGCATAGTTTTTCCAAACCAGTTAATTATGTCACTAACAGAAACAAGTTTTTGTGACACATTTCCTCCAAGGGAGAAGAGGGAATCTAGAAGACAAGCGCAACTTCCTCAAGAAGCAAAATTGTATCTTCCTTTAAGACTGTCAGACGGAAGTTCCATTTGTCATGTAATAAATCAGTGAGGATAATCTGAAAATCTCTAAGATGCAAAGACATATCACACCTGTCTGGTCAGATGTTTTGGGGTTTTTTACGGTGTGTTTTCTCGTAAGTGGCACCCAAGCTGTTCCTTCCTTTTTTCTTTGTAAATAAGGTTTATCCAAATGATTTGTGTGGAGCACAACTACAGATTCATAAGCAGTCTCTGGTTTGACAATTTATACCAAGAAATAAAAGAGGAAAAAACGATCCCTCTTTATTACTCCTTCAAATTTGCTTCTGATTGATACTCATGATGAGATTAATTTGTTATTAATATTTGTGTACGCCCAACTTTGACCTAGTGATCAGGGAGGTTTTCACTTCAGCAGTGTGTTAATTTTCATTTTCTAGTAGAAATTAAAAAGAAACAAAATGTTAACTCTTTGTTAATGTGGAAAGTTGTCTAATACATGTATTGAATGGAGACTATAGTCTTGATATGTATTCAAGGCTACAAACCTCATTGAAATGTTGTCATTGTTGAAACCAATAGACAGTGTACAATAAATAACATTGGTATCTATGGTAACTTAATTCCAGACTAATGTACTCTGTGAAAGCCGATGACACCCGATAGTGCACTTTTAGGTCATTATCATTATGCAAAGAGATAAATTTATTAGCGTGTCAAATCATGTTCACCATACTGATTCCATGCTCCGTGGTCGGACCAATGCCGTATTGATCGTTGGGTCCTCTTGCCTCGCTACAATGCGCCGTCGAAACTACACCATTTGATAAAATTGCTGAGGTTAGTTTGACCCGTGGGGGGTTAGAGGGCCCATGTTGAGGAACATGCTGGGGTGAATATCAATCCAACATATTCAGCTTTGTAGAGAGACTAGGAGACTGGGCAGTGTAACTCAACTAATTTCACACTCCGCTGCCGAGCGTATATAGTCACTTATTAGATTGAAATTGGTGAATATTATCCGAGATGTGATTTGGTCATCTCGCAGCAGGCATGGAGTTGAATATTAAATAGCAATTTCATTGAAAATGAGACACTGAGAATTGGTTTAAATCCCTCGCTGACATTACGTGACCTGTGATCATGTTGAGCAATTAGTGATATAGTAATAATCTGTAAGTAGACATGGTGGACTTGGTGGGTGGGTCATTTGTTTTATTTTGGGCTTAGAGCCTATGGAGATGGTCATTTTCACCGCCATGAGCAGATGCCACTTAAAGAAGGATGTAATTGGTTGTTCCTTCTTTTTTACTTGTTCTCTCCCAACTTGACATATTGGGACAGCTTTCTGACCTTAAAGGCTGAAAAACCTTCTCACCAAAGTTAAAATCATGTATGGCATACAAAGTTGCAGAAAAATAAACCTGATTTCCAACCCAAAATAAAAAAAAATAAACACTTAGAATTATGAAACTGATGTCACAGCCTTGGTATACTTTTTAAATATTTCCATAGACAAGAAGATTTTCCCAGTGGAACTGCCTTTTACAAAACAAAGATTTGGCCTTGCCTCTTTAAAGATGACATTCCAAGCTCATGTGATTCATTGGTTGTGATCACACATCATTCAGGGCTTGAATTTTTGGGGGAAAATCCACAAGGCTGCAAGGCTTGCAGCTCAGTATTTTTACTGGACCAGAATTCGTTGCAAGACCAGAATCTAGTTAGGATAACAGATAAACTGTTTTGATTTAAACAAGCACTAACAGAAGATTGATCTCATTTGTCTTATGGGTGAGTAAACTTTGATGCTCATCAGAACTGGAAGACATTTATCATCAGACTCAGTGTCAACATTTTGAACATAAAGATATCTAGTTGAAAAATACAAGACTCAGTGACGGACTTGTCTGGTCATGAGTTTACTGGCCGGCCTCGGGCCTTCGGTCCAGTGTGAATTTCGAGCACAGACATTGCAAAATTTTGCTAAGGTAAAGCGGTTGAGTCTTTGGCTATGACAGCGTCTGCCAAGCCATAGCCATACCAAAGCCTCATGGGTATAAATATCCCTGTAACCCTGTCAATGTAAAATGTGACAGCGCATCATTTACATACGGCTGACCTTTGTATAGCGGATTGACCTGTAACTGACGTCAGTGCCAATGCACCTGTCATACACACATCTCGACTGAGTGGTGGTATGGTAGGAATCTAGTGGGTTGTTCATTCATTGGCTCTTCTGGCTGTAATCAGTCGTCGTGGTCCCCCTCTGTTAAGAGACGATTAAAAATAATTCTGGTGGATTCAGTGGTGGCATGACATTTAGTTGTTGGTATTGTACAATTACTGAAAACTTCACAAATAGGAATTCTTTGGGAAATCTGTCTTGTAGTATTATGTTGTTGCTCTTGTGCAAATTGTTGCAGTACCCGCTGCTAAAATGAAGGATTTTAACTGCCCCTAGCCACCGGGCAATCTCGGTTGTCTAGTGGTAAGACATCTGCTCTAGAATGGAAAAGGTATGGGTTTGAATCCCACTCGAGTAATATGCCTGTGGAATTTGTTCACAGGACTTATGAAAGTACTGGGTATACAGTGCTTTACACACATTGGTGTATGGGTAAAACCAAACAGTATTCTTATTTGAAGGAATTTATTCGGTATATACCTTTGGTCTTCAAAATTTCAAACGAGTTGACTTACATTAGGCCCTGTTTGTGAAATATAACAAACAGGCTGCCATCGTGTCTTTGTCAACGTTTTTGCAAAACCTTTCTCTGCGACTTTCAAGCATCTGTTTAGTTTTAAATGAGAATTATTGTAATAATGATCATCGTCATAAAAGAGAAGTTGTAATTAAACAAAGTTTGATTTTTGTTTTGTTGAGGTTGTTGCAGAGTATGAGCGTGCCGTCATATTCCGTATGGGACGCCTGCTACCTGGTGGTGCTAAGGGGCCTGGTATATTCTTCATCCTTCCTTGTATTGATAACTACGTGAAAGTGGACTTGAGAACCATATCATTTGATGTACCACCTCAGGAGGTGAGTAGAAATGTTCCACCTCCCCCCAACCTCCCACCCCACCAACCTTCCTGACCCCTGACCCGTAAAAACCCTGAAATGGGTAGGTATATAGCCCTTAAAAACTTCCAGGGCATTGTTTCAAAAGTTGCTCATCACAAAAATATTTGCTTAGCCAAAACGGGTTACCAGCCAAAGTGCCATTGATGTATGTTGTCTGTAACTGGTGCCTTTAAAGATTCCTATAAGAATAGTTTTAAACTGACTTACAGCCCAAGGGAAAATTCAAACACACCTTGAATTTGGGACGTAAATGTTCTCATCAGAAGGAATCCTATGATGTTATGATGGTTTTCTTGACCTCTAGACAACCTTTATTGACATTTGTTCGGAAGAGGGCTGTGTACATTCACATCAAAAGGAGTAAACCTTCACTGAACTTTGACCAAGGATTGGAGTAACCATCCTGTACAGCGCCCTCTTTGACCAATGTTGGCAAAGGTCGTCTAGAGGTCAAATCCATCACAACATTATAGGATTAACTGATGAAGACGTGTGTTACAAATGTACATGTCAAATATTCACAGTATGTTTGGATTTATCTTGTGCTGTAAGTCACTTTGAAACTATTCTGGATAAATTAATTTGATAAGCAGCTTTGCAGCTCAAACAAATGTTTGCTCTGTTGTTGCAAATGAAAATGAAATTCTGCACTGCTTAAGTTGACTCATGACTTGCAACTATGGCTTAATGATTCTAAGATGGGTTATTCTGCTCGACTTGTTTGTTCATCATGGGATTCTGTAGAGTAGTCCGTGTCACATAAAACCCCATCTAACACTCCACTCCTCAAGTACGCGTTGAATAATACATCACAGAGAAACACCCGCCGCACAAGTTCCACTAACAGGGTCGAACAGAAATAGTCGTCGAACATAAATCCGGAGAAAGCATTCTGTCGTGACGATTTTGTTTTGTAGTGATCTGTAACGGCGATACATGTATTAAGTTCCTGTGCACACTTAGTTTACAACTTCCGCGTCTAATGAAAGACATGCAGTCTTGAAGAGGTCTTACATTTCACATCTTGGTCTGTAACTCAGCTCACTTGATATGGATATTGTGGTCCTTGATTAAATTACATTTAATTCAACTGGATAATCAAAATTAGCGACCTGCTGCCCCCCCCCCCTCTCACCCAACCTCTTTTTAGTATTCTACAGATTTGTTTTACTTTGCTACTATTTTTTCACAAAGTTTAAAGTTTTTTGTAGTCCTGTGTGATGAAATACTTTTTTTTTAAAGTTTAAATAGTTCTTTATGAGGGTCGGCATAGTGCAGTAAAAGGTTTCTCAAAGTTGTTATATGAACATAAGAGAACGGGAACAAAACAAGAGAAAATTTGATGAAATGCAGAAATTACTGCCCAAAGACATGATCTTTTTCTTCTTGTGTTTATTTGAAAGCTTTGTATTTTTGTCTTCATCCTCCCCCCATTACCACTCTCACTTGTTTTCAATCGCTGATGTTTTCAATAAACTGAGTGCAAGTAACTTTTTGAAACCCAACACCCCCCCCCCAGCCCACGTTCACAGTCTTGTCAGGCACAAAACTTTGCTCTTCTTCTCTCAGATTTTGTCGAAGGACAGCGTAACGGTCGCCGTAGACGCAGTAGTGTACTACAGAGTACACAACCCAACCATCTCCATCATCAACGTCGAAGATGCACAACGCTCCACAAGACTCCTCGCTGCTACAACACTACGGAATGTTTTGGGGACAAAAACCCTTGGAGATATGCTGATAGACAGAGACATAATCAGCAGTCAAATGCAATCTGTTTTGGATGAGGCTACAGACCCCTGGGGTGTTAAGGTCGAGCGAGTGGAAATGTGAGTCCAGAAATTTCAATGTTAGAGGGCCACATGCCAGTTATAACTTCTGAGGACCACTCAAAAGTATGTCCAAGTGGTCCTGCTGGCTAGTTTGTTACTTCCAAACGCTACACGTAAACCACTGATTTATAACTATTGTTCATATGGCTTCAAATTCGGGTACCATACAAAAATGTCAATGTTGAAAGAAAACCGTAAAACATGTGGACCAGTGAAAAAAGCTGGTGGAACAATTGAAATGACAAATTAACTGGTCCCGTTGGCCAGTCACTGAAAAGGTTAAAGGCAAACCCTGATCCATGTCTGATTCCAGAGAACAAATTGCTAAATGAATTTATTTATCAAGTACAAATTAGCAGGGAACCAACCATAGACAATGCACATTACATGGCAATTTGGTTGGTGAGCAGTCCCTGCTAACTTGGCAACTTTTGCATGGAGTAAGTTTGCTTGGATTTCCAAGACAGACTAAGAAGTATGACGTCAGTATGCCTTTATTTATTTTCATGTCGAACTTCACAACCTGTGAAATCCTCAGAAATTATTCCATCATGAACACATGCTGACCTAGAAATATGAAGGGCCTTTACAGTCCCCCGCCCCCCCCCCCCTCTTTCCAAGACGGACCATTTTGCTATCTACCCCTCCCAGTCTCCACCCAAGGGCATTAAAAGCAAGAAATAAAGTCACGTGGAACAGTTTTCTGTGGAAATGTTTTCATTAAATCATTTTTTTGTTTTCCCACTAACAGTAAGGACGTACGTTTACCAGTGCAGTTACAGAGAGCGATGGCAGCAGAGGCTGAGGCTGCAAGAGAGGCCAGAGCAAAAGTGGGTTTTAGTTTTTACACTTCCTTCATCAGCTAAAGTCAATGATTTGAAACCTTTGAAGAACTTGACCGTCAGATTGTTCACAGTTAGAACTGATAAGAGTTGAGGACGTGCTTGTGAGCCATATTGGACTGCATACCCAGAGTTTATTTTTTAAGGAGAGATGTTTGCTCTGTGTTTCTAAGCTATTCCAATAGACGGCGCAAGTCCCACGTACATTGCTTTAACACAAGAATGAGACAACTTCATGCACTTTAACACGTCCCAATGTTAGAATAACAAGACTTCACGTTATTGTGCAATTTTCATTAAATGCAAACAGATGGTAGTGAGGAAAAATCTTGGATCTTTTGGGGTCCCAAAAAGAGTTCCTGTTAAAATTAGTCTTACTACAGTTTACCAGCTTGTTATGAGCATAATTTGTTATTACTAAATTAAAGTTAGTTACCTTTTCGTCATTGTAATGGCAAGCATACTGTGGTGCGACCACAGCAGTGCAGTTTGCGCCATCCACTGAACTGAACTAAACCATTTTGTCCTCTTTTGTTTTCATCTAGGTTGTGGCAGCTGAAGGAGAACAAAATGCATCCAGGGCTCTCAAGGAAGCTGCAGACGTCTTGTCAGAGTCTCCATCTGCCCTCCAACTGAGATATCTCCAGACTCTAAACACCATCTCAGCAGAGAAGAACTCAACTATCATCTTCCCGTTACCCATCGACCTCCTGTCAGGATTCCTCGGGGGAGGTTTCAAAAAATCAAGTCGAAAGAAGAAAAGAGAACTTGAGATCGATGAAGACATGGACGACGAACCAACGACAGTTTGAACGATTTTAACTTGAATTCTTCGATGAAATCTACTTAGTTTGGGATTGAAGTCCATTTGGGTTTTCCAGAAGGGCATGGCTCATTTTGTTTCATGAGATTTTTCAGTTCATTTTCAACCTAAGTTCAGATCAGTCAGTTTGCAGAAGCCAGATGCATTTAAATATGAAATGCATTTTTGAAACCAAGTTGACATGGTACTGTTACAGAACTTTATATTTTCTTCTTTTGTGCTATTTGAAAATTAAAAACTGCAAACAGTTCAAAAAGGAAAAGTGTAAATTTGACGCCATATTAGTGTGCTAAAATGTTGTCCGACTCCCACCTTTGAAGTTAAGGTGGAAATTAATTTGAATAAGGGGATGTGTCTATCTGCACAGGGACCAAAATATCGGTCGGTAACTCATGTCAAGAGTTCACAATGTAAAATGCACACAGGAGGAAAAATCCTTCTCCTTTTAATTGATTAATTATTGGGTTGATTAAAAACAAATATGATTATTATTGTTGTTGTTTTTTTTGGTTTTTTTTTTTGGGGGGGGCAGGCTATTGTAAAAAAAGCACGTTATTTTATTTGTAATAATGCTAATAATGATACCTTTTTCCGGGGGGGGGGTTGAGTGTTTCTCCTCTTGCCTGCTTCCATCCTGCAATTCATAGTTTCAGCACATCATTGATTGTCATTTTTTATAAATTGTCATTTTTGAAAAAAATGTTAACAACTTTGTTATTACCACATCTGTGCTACGGTTTTGTTAAGGGTTGTACAATCCAACGATTCATCGTCAGTACATTAAAGAAAGTTGGGTACCCCACGGTCATACTATGGTGTTGAAGTACAAACAGTGTGATTTTAATATGTGGAGTCTGCCTTTCTCTTTTTACAGTTTTCATTTTCTTGAGGATGTTAAATGTGTATTCAAACTTTGTAATAAAGAAACAAGTCTAGCCAGGACAGTGATTGTTAAGTATGTGTACATCATGTGCTTCAAAAGAAAGTTTTTCTTTCTTGCTTAAGTGCCATTATACTTCACTTTTTACTTTTAAAAATCTGAAGTGAAATAACTGTTGAGAGGAAAGGTACACTATTGGTTTTTAAGTTTAGGAGCGTTTTCACAGCTTCGTTTAATAAAACTTCAAAGTTTACAATTTCTCTAATCACCGAACAATCCTGTTTATCGAAAACTGCTGTGAATATCTCCGGTTATTCTATTTGAAAAGAAAGATATGCCAATTTTGCCAGATGGTATCAATTGCGTGGACAAATTCATTCAGACAGTCCTTTTAAAATATAGCACCATAGCTGTGAAATTTGGGTGTATACCAGATGCTCATATTTATCCAGAACCCTTTTGGAATTTTTTTCTTTAAATTGTTTTCTGCTGGCCGGCCATTTCTTATGTTTTATACACATCCATAAAGAGTTACCATTGATCTTAAATACTTCTAGTGATTTTTTTTATAAGAAATTATGCTGACTGCAGGAGGCCATTTATGGAGACAATGAAACACATTATGTGCTACTGATCATTTAAAATTTAGTTTATCATTACCTAAACCAATACCCACCTAAAAAAAAAAAAAAATTTAAAAAAATAGGGGGGAAAAATTCTGATGTTGTACCTTTCCTTAAAAATTTTTGAAAGGCACACAAGGTTGAGTGATATTTAGAACTAGTAGTGAAAGTTTTGTGTAGCTTTTCCAGTCTAATAGTTGTCAATTATCTTCGTTATCCCACCAATATGTAGTTTAGCCCCACCCATCAGTACTTATTGGGATGAAGACGGACATCAGCACTGGGTTAGGACAATCCCCATGGCATGAATTCTCCATTCTGAAATAATTTGCAATACATTTGTGCAGTATTATTGATTAATTTAACACCTTTGATAATGGGTATTTATTGGATTTTGAATTACTTTTTTTATTGAAAAGAGAAATTTCACTGTATCTGGTCAGTTTTTATATTCCATCTTTATCAAAATTGATTAAAGGGAGGGTATACTTTTGGTAATTACTCCAAAAATTAATAACTATAAAACCTACTCGGTAAGAAGCAGTTTTAGAGATGGTGATTCAAAACATTTCAATCTGAGAAACGTTTCGAGCGTGAAACGTTTCTCAGATTGTGTAATGTAATTATGGATTATTCGTCCTGCTTGGACATAACCGTTTGTCGGCCATATCTCATAAATGCTACCACCATTTGAAATAAAATTTGCACACGTTAGTTTTATTGTATATATCTAAATTTATATAGAATTAAAACAATCAACCGGTTCCAAAAACCAAAGGTTCATCTTGCCTTTAAGTTTACTACATATTTTCACAATTTTTTGACATTGTTTTTAATCCATTAAGTTCGTCCTTTCTTGTCACTCATGGGTATTGGTGTACACAGAGAAGGAGTTATTGGTCTAACTTATGAAAATTGGCAATGAATTTTAGTTCACTAAAAAAAAGGCATTACCGTCTTCACAAAACTCTCAGAAATTGGTAACAAATATAAGAAGAATTTATTGGAAGACCTTTTCAATCCCAATTTGTTAAGCAATATGTACTTTCCTTCATATCTCTCAAAAATTTTCAAAAAAATATTTAATTTCCTGCATCTGTTGTTCTTGTCATTTTAAAAACTGTATTCAACTTAATGGCCATTTGTATTTAAACCAGTAATTTAACCTACCATGTACTTTTTTAAGAAACTTTTAAAAGGTACTTGTATATTGCAAAAACTTGTTTATAAACTCATGTTTCCTGTCTGTGTAGTAATAATGTATGTATTAAATATATTAATTTATTGATATTCTATGTGCCGCTGATTGCAAAAAATATAACTTGAATGATCTGTAGACACAATCAAATATTTATTATGTAAGTTTCTTCTGTTATGAATTAATCATAGAAATTGGACTGTGTAAGACATTCGTACTTTATTGTTATTAGTGATTCAACACTGCATACGTGGTACGGCACTGCCAATATAATTTAAGTTTCCTAACGGCACTCGCTATGGTGTGATGGTTCGGTCGGTGGGAATTACGATAGTCGAGTGACAACGAACAACACATTTTTGCACCAAGACTATTATCAGAGTAAGTCGTTATTTGGGAAATTCATGCGCGCATTTTTGCTGTATGGCATATAGAGCAACTTTCTCATTGGTTAATCTGGTACGGTTTGCAATACGCTCATGTCGCATGGTATTTATAATGTCTGCTAACATAGAGGACGTATCAAGCACAGCGTTCTCAGGTCTGTTGTTTCCATGGAAACAGATGCCACCATGTACATGTATGTCTTCTTCCTACAATATCAATTATGAATACTGGGTTGTATAGTGTTTAAAAAGTGCCATGCTGTTTACGTTTCCTTTCCACCCTTCACTCATTTTGAATCAGGAAAACAAGATGGCCGTCCCACTGCTCCACAACATGAGTCTATTAAATGCAAAGCAATATGTGAATAATTCGATACACAAAGAATTATTATTTATTAAGGTAAGATTCACATTTTACAAGAAATTCACATACATTTGTTTTAGTTAACTTGCCCCTGTTCAGATTTATTTTCAGCATTTACATTTTTAAGCAAATATAATTGTTAATGTCTAGTCTACAGAGCTTTTATAACAGTTGATAACAGGGAACCAGCCATCCACTATACACACTGCATGGTGTTTTGGCTGGTAACCAAATATTGGTTCACATGACTTTTCTGATCTCGGCATATCTTTATCTAGAGTAAGGCTACGATCAACACAACATTTAAAATAATTTAATTAAAGATTACATCCCTTTCGCTTGTAACTGTCTAAGCACATTTCTAGCAATAAAAAAAACAACAATCAGCTAAATTAGTACATTTTTACTGTTACATAAAATTAAGGAATCGTTAAACAGCTTGGTGATATTTCAATTAGAGATATGGAATAATATATGGATGGGTATATTTTGTATATTTCTAAATTCTATTTCTTACAATCTTAGTGCAATGTGTTTAGTTCTAAGCTAATTTAAATTAATTTGCTAATGTTGTTTTAGAACCAGTTATGGTGCTTTCTGGTTTTGCTTTCCTTGACCAATTTGTGTTTTAACTAGCTGTAGCCATAAATTTGGACATGGCCACACTTCCAAAAGAGCGTGTCAAGGTGTATTATGGAAAGACGTCATGTCCCAATTTAATAAAGCCTGCAAGCACACCAACTTGCTAAGCACAGAAAAATCTTGCTTAGCTGATTCAGGTTAACTGCCAAAAATTCATAACGTTTACATTGCAGCCACTGGTTTCAACCAAAACAGCAAAAAAATCATAAAGTTGACACTGTTGCCACTGGTTACCACCTCATTTTTTGCTTAACAAAGAAATTTGCTAGGCAGTATATTCTGCTTTATGAATTTGGCCATGGTCAAAGGTATCATTTTGAAAGTAAAACGAGATAGTACCGTAAGGTAAAATTGCAGTCTTAAAATTATATTTAAAATATCTAGCAATCCTTTTCTTAACTTATTTTAGTTCATCGTCTATGTATATTTATACTTTATACTTTACTATTATTATGAGGGTTTTTTTTTTGGGGGGGGGGGCTTTAATAATTGACAAAAATTGTGGAATCGATTTTTAACAATATTTTGTCCACTGAATATTTATAAAAGGATTTATTGAAAGGCAGTCTTATTCATAATTTTGTACACAAATCTTATTTCATACTTGAGGTCAACATACAGTTAACTCTTCACAAGTGTCTGTGTGTTTATGTGCAATTGTTAAAAACAGAAACAAAATTTGTCCTGAGTAATATTTTAAGGATCCAAAAAATGCAAATGTATTTTGACAGGTCTCCACTATGATTAAATACTTCACTCATGTAACCCTTCCTGAGGTTATGGTGTTTGCTCCATTTTTCGGAACTTTGTATTTCCACTTACTACAATAAATACAATACAATACAAATGCAAGATCTGATCGTGTTATTTAAGTTGAAATTTGTAAAATTTCCTTCTTTTTTTCTAAAAGCATTGTCAAATCTAATTATAACAACAATTATGTAAGTCCTATTTCATTTTTAAAATAATCAGTGTGTACTCTCTGGTAGTATTGACAATTCCAAATATTGATGACATATTACTGTAAATATACTTTATGTATTTGTACGAAAGTAGAACTCGACTGTAGTCTTAAGAGTTGATTGACATGTCATAAAGAATGATTTAGTTTGGCCGTAATTGATTGATTAATTTAATAAATATATTAATCATAAACAACGCTTCTTGGTGATGTGTTTTTGTTTAATGTGCGTTGAGATGATGCAAAACAATTTGAAAATTTTAATTAAAAAAATAGAAAATATTTGCTGACCTCAAATCGTAAGGTTTTCTTTAAATCAATCAATCAATCAATCAAACAAACAATCAACAAATCAAAACAAGATATAGTTTAAGAGTACATGAGTTTTCAACTGGTAGTGTTGCTTATATACTTTAAAATAAAGAACAGATAAACTAGAAATAGGCCTCCCTATTGTAAAACCTGCTACAAAACAAATTTCAGGCACAGTATTAGTCGTATCGGCAGAACTTTTGCATATAAAAGAACGTAAATACAGTGATTTTATGAGATGAATTTGTCCTTCTGGAACTTACGTGGTGATTGACTCAAAGACTGTTCTCATTTGCATAACAAAAGGCTTACTTCTCTCACAATTTTTGTACATTTTAGAAGAAAACAGAGTGTAACATTGTACAAAATAAATCCGGGGACTTTTGTAGGTTTTATTTAACCAGATAAGTAAATAGATTAATTAAATATGTGTAGTGGTGACGGTGGTGAACTTTTAGTTTGATAAACTAAGAACGAGGCTAAGCGGCAAGCTCGAAAGATCGAGTCGACTTGCATTACACTGGGGAAAGTCGTCCGCGTAACGTGTGTGTCGAAGACAAACCACAGAAGGACAGCAGAAATGTTGGATTATTTCATGGAAGAGAAAGAGATTCATGTTGGTAAGTAATGCAAGTTTTTCTTAATTAAACTGCAACTATTATTTGAAAAGTCGTGGGACTCCTCACTGTTTCAGACTAGTTATTGTATCGTCCGTAACTCGCGTGTTTGGGCTCTAGTGCTAGCACTGTTGACCGGCTGACGACGCGACTGCACGGCGGGCGTACCTGGTACCCTACCGCTGGCGCACTGGATTCGGTACCTCGGTAACGTTTGTATGACGTTCTTTATTTTGTTCTATCTGCCTTTCACTGTCTAATTGTGGCTTATTTTGTATCAAAACTTATGTACACGAAGCCACAGTACCACTGCTAGACTACGTCGTGATTATAACTGTCACAAACTATACTATTTTAGTATCATGTGTTGCTAATGCCACGAAAGTCTACATTGTGTGCAGGGAGAAAATGTCCTCCGTAGACCTTTCTATTGTTGATAAATAAACCGCACTGGTTGGCGTGGACGGCCAGTCGTTAGTAAAACATTTAATCGTGTTAACACATTTTAATAGATGTTGTGACCAAATTCAACGTTTCTAGAAAACTTTCAATTAAAACAAAATACACACCATTATTGGTCGCTTTGTTTCCATATTGGTCGCTTTTGTTACAAACTGTGGCTATCTGTTTCTGCTGTGCATTTATGGCTTTCCATAGTTTTCTAACCTTGGTTGGCAAAAACTCGGGCTGTGACATTGCAATAGCCATTTTGAGATAATACTAGTATGATAGTTTATGTAAATTTGTCTGTGTACACTCCATGCCCTTTCTCTATGCCCAAATCAAACAGTGCACTCATATACTGTCTTCAATGCCTAAGTCTATACGGAAAATTAAAATGGGTTGAAGGAGGCTGATTCAAATGAGGGCGCTATCAGAAGAAATCTGTACACAGTTTGCCGCAGGGCTTTCATTAAAAGAAATAGATGCTGGAGGTTTAGTGATGTCAAACCCCCCTAAAACCATATTTACTATAGTTGGACCTATATTTCCCATCTTGAATCTACTCGTGTGAGGAAACCCCCTGTCCAATGACAGTTTACCAAGATTATATCCCCCCACCCCCATAAAGGAAATACAATAAATAGATAAATAAATATAAAATAACATAAAATAATAGGATATAATAAAAAAAATAAAAAAATAAGTAAATAACAAAAACTGTTGTCGCGATGCAAAAATCAAGTATCCTCTCAAAATCCACTCAAATCGTGAGCCATAATAACGTTGATTTGGTAAGCCACATTTTGTCACTCCACAAACAAGAGGCAAGCAACAAGAAATTTTAAATCTGAGTGCGAAAATAACGATTTTAAATACAAATTTTATTATTGGATGCCCACTGACCTCAATTATGAGTAATCTACCCCGACCGGACCCATCAAGCTTTTATGGGTCATCAATTTCTTTGGCATCAAAACAAAAATCAACGACGCATACATCAAAACAATGTTAACCATTTGGCATTTTTCCGCTGGTAACTTGTTCTGGTAACCAGCGTTATGAAATCGAGCCCTTAGCTCATCATGCATTAATGAGAGGAACATTATCTGACGGGTGCACCCCACTAAATGGGAAGAAAACCGATCGTCGGCCTCATTCATTTTTTAGGCCCTCAAAATATTCTATATTAGACAGATTTGAGAGCCCAATAAAAGGGTGCCGTGTGAAATGTTTGCCCAATGACCTGGGGGTTGTTGACTTCCAACTTGAGGTATTTTGGATGACATTAGAGCCTGAAATAAATGGTCCTATTTGCCGAGAGGTGCAGGGCAATTTTTCAAGATGCGTGGACGTTTGGAATATTGCTCTGGTGTAGAGGTGTTTTTATTTGGAGTGGTAATAACTCGACGGGCCTAGGGACTCCCCATATTAAATATAGCAGAGAATAAACGTTCAAGAGTCAATGGATAATTTCCCCTCTACTGTAAAAAGCTGTGAGACTTCGAAGTTTTTTTTGTTATTCTTGAATATTTAGCATTTTGCACTGTATGCTTTATGATTGGAGTTTGTTTAGTGGGTGTGCACCCTGACGGGCGCTCTCTCTAAAACGCCCTCTGCCGTTATCCCACTGAGAACCTCAATCTGTGTGATGGACGCATGTAGTTCATTCGAGGCCCAAGACACCATCTCAACAGCCATCAATGAATCCACTCCGTAGTGAACCATTGGCTTCTTTAGGTTGATTTCTTGTGGGTTCATGCTGAGAAGTTCTCCCATTTTTTTCCTTATCCGACGCTCAATATCCTCTACGGTGGTCAATGTGGTTGTTTGTCCACTGGCTTTATCACCGACGGTCAAGTGTCGAAACTTCAAGGAGTTTTGGTGGCAGAATTTAAGATTCAAGTCCCAGTCCTGCATGGTAAAATTTATGAATTGCTACATTTAGTAACGGCAAGAAGAAGGTTCGCTGGTAGTGAGAAATAGTTGTGTAAATAAATACATTTCGTATAACTTGGTGACTCTGAAGAGTGTACTTATGCCACAATCTGTACTGTTTTTAAATGAAAAACTGTCTTTTACTGAGCTAATGACATAAATTCGGCTTTCACTGATTGAATTTAATTGTAGTAAAATTGTTGGGTTTTTTCTCCCGTATTTTTTTGGTGATACAACTGAAATGCTTTTTTGTTGACTTCATTTTTGACTATCAGTTATTTATATATTTTGTAAACAATCTGTACTATCTTTAAATGAAAAGGTGGTTTTATACTGGGCTGTTGACATCACTTGGGCTTTCACTGATTTAATTCAATTGCATTGGAATTTACGCTTTTTTGTTGAATTAGTTTGTGACTATAAGTTTTTAGTGGTTTTTTTTTTTTGGGGGGGGGTGATATAACCGCAATGCTTTTTTTGTTTAATACTTTCAGTTAAATATAAATTTAACAATCTGTGCTATTTTTTAAGTGAAAAGGTGTTTTTATACCGAGCTCTTGACATCACTTGGCTTTCACTGATTGAATTTAATTGCATTAGAATTTAAGCTTTTTTGTTGAACTAATTTGTGACTATCGTTAATTAAAAAAAGTTTAACTTCTTGTGGTGCGCTTTGAAGGAAGAAAGATCGTTTGAAAAATTTGCATTGTACTACATCTACGAACACATTTTGAACCTACGGTGAATAGAACTTTATTTTTGTCTTTCGAATTTTGAAATTACCTGGTTTGTTAGGCAGACAACAGGTGGCAGCCACTTTCTCTGCATGAGATATGTCAAGCATCGTAACACCTTATCAACGTTGAGGTGAAGTTGTCCTTTCTTCTCTAGCGCCCTCAGCGGCGCCGAGTTCCTCTCCAAATAACCCGCACCAGTCACAGATCCCATTTGTAGACTCAATGCCGGGAGACCCGTAGCTCTCCGCTCTTCAGCCAGTGCATCAAGGTATCTGTTAGCCGCAACATATCCCGGTTGGGAAGAGTTACTCCATAGTGCCGCAGATGAGGACATCATGAAGAAGACGTCAAGAGGTTTATCAAGAGTCTGGGTGTGCAGGTGATGTGCCCCTCTCGCTTTTGCACCCATGATTCGATCCATCAAGTCAGGGGTAAGGCTTTGTATGGATTCCTCGGTGATCACACCAGCTAAATGGAATATTCCGCAACAGCCTGGCGCTTGAAACTCATTTTTCAGATCGTCAAAAATCTTCCTCACCTTACTTTCGTCTGATATATCAGTGGCAAAGTTATACACCTTGGCGTTCTTCTTCCTCAGAAGGGATACAGTTCGCTTAGCCGATGCAGACTCGCAACCACGGCGGGACACGAGGGCTATGTGTCGAGCACCCATATCACACAACCATCGGGCTAACATCAATCCTAAACCACCATGACCTCCTGTGACAATGTAGGTAGCACTTTCCTTGAAGAGGACAGTGGACGGTAGGAATGCAGACGGCTTAAAGTCACTAGGAACTTCAAAGACAATTTTTCCAATTTGGCCTCCTTTGGCTACCGTTGGGAACGCTGCCTGGTAGTTTTCAATGGAGCAGACCGTGGTGACTGTTGGTCTCAAGATATCTTTTTCAAACAAAGAGACAACTTTTAGTAGTACATCACGAGCCTTTTGGGGTTGTAGCTTAATCAATCGATCAATCTGGCAAGACAAGAGGGACTTGTTCTCCAGCCAGAGATTCATTTGAAGATTAGAATTTTCAAGGATGTCTCGCTTTCCAATCTCACAGAATCTTCCTCCAGGTGCAAGTAGCTCAATGCCTTTTACCAACAGCTCACCGTGTAATGAGTTAAGCACAACATCTACTCCTCTCTTTTCAGTCCAGGCCATGATGTCATCGTAAAATTTCCGCGAGCGGGAATCTGTGACCATCTCCACTCTCATTTCCTCTTCAAGAAACCGTCGCTTCTCATCAGTCCCTGCACTACAGATTATTTTGCAGCCGACCATTCTTGCAACTTGGATTGCTGCCAAACCAACCCCACCACATGCTGAGTGAATTAAAACAGTGTCGTCACTTTGTAGGTTTGCCCTCTCGACGAGGCTGTAATACGCAGTGGAGAATGTAACACTAATTCCAGCGCAATCGGTCCAGCTGAGTTCTTTAGGCTTTGAAACAAGTAACTCTGCGTGCGCCGTAGTGTGTGACGCGAAGCAATGTTGTCCAAAACCGATCACTTCATCGTCCACCTGTAAAGTCGTCACCCGTGCACCTGTTTTAACGACGACACCACTGCACTCTAAGCCAAAGTGTACTCCCTCATCGGCATCTTTTAGTCCATCCAGCATACCAAGTCCAATCATAATGTCTTTAAAGTTGATAGATGCTGCTTTAACCCTCACTACCACATCATCATCACGGGGTTCCATTTCAGGAAGAGAGGTAAAAACGAGATCGTTAAGAGATGGCTTTTTGGTCGGATGACGGTTTGAAACTAGCTGCCAGTAATCAGAGGGTTCGGTTCGGGTTTCTTGAACATCAAGTCTCACTACTCTCGGTACGCAAACTCTTCCAGATGTGATCAAGAGTTCTCTGTCTGGAGTCACAGAAGATTTAGTCAATAATCCCAAGAGTGCATCAGTGGATTCCTCTGCAGTGTCTTCTAAGTAAATTGAGGTGATTGGCGTCATACTCTGATTGGTTACTGCGCTGATGACGCCTTGTGCCGCCGCAACATCTACTCCATCACCTCTCAAGATAATGAAAACTCTTGTATAAACCCCAACTTCTGTAGATACAATGGCTTGAAGGAATCGAACAAGTATATTTGCATTTACATCTTTCTTGTCCCACACGTACACGATTTTATTACCGGCCGTCTTGGGTGCATCTTTGCCAGGTATCACTTCATGGAACTTCAAAAGAGTGTATACCTTCGCATCAAGGTTATTGAGAAGCTTTTCCTCAAGACCAGTTGAGTACAAAATCCGTTTGGGTTTGGAGATAGTTGTACGCTTTTGTTCGACACTTTGTGCCTTGCGACCTATGATGATGCTGTGCCAAAACTCCTTAGGAATTGAGAATGCTCTGACGTCTTGGAATCCCTGATTACTCATCATGCTTACCCAATCACTTTGTGAAAGCCAGCGGGTGTCTTGACTCGTATCATCGTCAACCCAACTTTCACCTTGAGTTCCCAGAATCATCTCTGCGACACAGTGCATGCTCGTTATCGGAACTATAAGAAGCCAACCACCTTGGCATAAGAGGTCTCTGAGTTGATTCATCTTTGTTTCAAAGTCAACAGTCTTTCGGAGGACATCTAACCAGATGATGATATCAGTAGAGTCATGCACAAGTCCCAATGACCTGGGATCTTTTTCCATGTCAAACTGCTTGATCTTGAGAAAAGGAAATATCTCAAATTCAGGCGAGGATCTGGACTAACAGACAGATCGAGATCTAAACATGTGTATTCCAACCGACCCTGCTGTCCCAGATCTTGAAGATGAATAACAACCTCCTTTGTAAATGCACCGTTTCTACTCCCTACCTCAAGAACACGTACTACATGCTGACATTTGGAAGCTTCCTTGATGGCGTTTACAATAGCTTCTGAGCCAGCCTTGCAGAAAAATTGCATAATTTTAGATTCTGTGTGGTAGTCTAAAAATCCGTAATCCGCAAATTTTGCAGACGAATGTCCCCAAAGTTTTCCTGGAAGACGTTTTCCAAATTCTTCAACAAGTCTTATTTCTGTACTAAGATCAGGGTTTCCTGCCTCGAGATTCAAAACTGTGGCGATGATATCTTCTGGAGGTAATGTAGGAATGGTCTCATCTCGAGCAATCTTTTCGAGGTGGTCTGTGTAACGTTGTCTTTTTGGATCTCGTTCATGCTGTGGTACTGTGTTGAGTGCATTCAAGACGTAAGAAGACACGATTGTCTTAAGAACTGGAAAAGCAGAGTCGGCTTGCATAACTAGATCTACATCATCGAGGTTAGATTTCAGTAGGTTTTCCTCGCTGAAAGATGTCTGCTACAATCTGTGTACTTGGAAGACCCGAGTTCATACCTTGATACTTTGTCGTGTACAGCAACCGCTCTGGGTGACATTCAGTCTCCTTCCTACCAATGTTTGCACACCGGCATCCTTTTATCTCTACCAACACCTTACCGTCCTTCGTAGCAAGTACAATATCTCCTTTATAGTCTGCCCCTCGTAGTCTGTGATTGTTGCGTGAGCTACAAGACATTCTCCTGACGGCAGAGATGCAACGTGCATACGGATACACTCAATAGCGATGGGAGCGTACAAACTCAAAAGAGATCTGGTGGCAGTGATGAGAAGCTGGAAGCAGCCGTCAAGATGGGTGATCTGAAGACGTTGTTTGTTACATGGTGTGGGGAGAAGAAAACCCACAATCTCATCGTCTCCAAGAAAAGCCTCCTCAACCACTTTGAAGGTTGGTCCGTACTGAAGACCAACAGTCGATAGATCTTCATAAAAGACTTGGGAGGAGATTTTGTTTCGGCATCGGGACAGTATGGCGTCAAGCACGATCGGTTTGCAGGAGGAGTTGACTACTGGCTCGTCCAGCAATGCTGAGCTGTACACAGTATTCTCAGCAGTGATATTGATCTTTGGGCCGTCTTTATCATAAACAAGATGGAGCTGGTTTGCTGTTGAATTGTTTCCCGTCAAGCTCATCGGCAAAACAAGTATCTTGTTAAAAGTGATGAGTTTCATACACGGGTTTTTCGTCAAGGGTATACTAGTCTCGATTACGTACTCAACATAGCCTGCTCCTGGAAACACAATTTTTCCTTCAATGACGTGATCTGCAAGGAAAGAGAAAACATCAACCGAAATTCTACCTCCCTGGCCATGAAAAGTACGATCGTCTCGTCCTAGCCTCTGATTCCGTCTGGTGTTAGATTCTACCCAAAATGATTGGTGTTGCCAGGGGTAAGTCGGCATGGAAACCCACTCAGCACAGTCTTTGGTAATATTTCGCCAGTTCACATCTAGGCCGACCGTGTAGAGAACGCCAAGAGCACGAAGGACAGAGAGTCGGGTATCTTGGTTTCGGACTCCACTCGGGACCGCTGTGACGGTAGTTGCTCTGTCCATATCCTTTGCTATCTGCTTTATGGGAGAAAGCAGAGTCACCGATGCCCCACATTCTAGAAAAACATCAGGTTGCTCATCCTGCAAGATAGCCTCTACGGATGTCTGGAAGTCAACTGGGTTTCTAATGTTATTCCACCAGTACTCGGTGTCAAAAGTACCGGTGTACAGTTGTCCTGTGACGGTAGAGTAAAACTTGATATCCTGGTTACGAGATTCAGTCTTGACAATTCCTGTCATTGCGGCTTTAAAAGGTTCCCTGATGGTGTCCATGTTTGGGGTATGGTAAGCACTCTCCACTTGCAGCCGCTTTACAACACTCTCACCGTTACTGGTAAATTCTGATATATTTTCAATGCTACCATTTGATCCAGCGATGGTTATGGCTGTTGGTGAATTAACTGCAGCAACGTGGAGATTATCCTGGCTTGAGCAGAGCTCTTGGGCGGCTAATAAAGACAGTCTGACGGCGACCATACTCCCGACTCCTTTCAACTTTGCCTGCTCGTTGCTTCGGTGGTATATGACATGAACAGCTTCTTCAAGCGAGAGACCGCCACATGCGTACGCCGCAGCAACCTCTCCAAGGCTATGACCAACAACTACTGCAGGAGTAACACCCCAGTGACACCACAAGTGATATAACGCAACCTGAAAAAAGAAAATGGCGGGCTGGGATATTACCGTGTCGTTGATGTCCACATCCGGTGCGTCATCGTCTGCGTACAGATCAATATCAACAAAGAGCAACGTCTTTTGGAGAAGTGACCAATCACTGAATTTCTGAAATATGACGTCACACGAATTAACGGTGCTTCTGAAAACGTATTCTGTTGCGTACAACTTACGACCCATGTCTTTCCACTGCTGACCCTGCCCTGGAAACACCATACACACCTTCGGTTGATGTGTATGTGCAGTTCCTGTCATAAGCCTGTCATCAACGTTTCCTTCTGAAAACTGAATCAGCTTTTCTGTGAACTCTTTTCCAGAACTTCCGATGACAGCAAGTCTACAGTCGTGGTGTACACGGCGTGAGGCAAGCCAAGAAACAACAACCTGTGCATCTTTGTCGGACTTAAACATCTTCCAGTCCTCCACAACGGATTCAAGAGCCTCCCATGATTTAGCTGAAAGTGGAATGATGATGTGTTCTCCCTGGTCGTCTGAGCTAAACGTCCAGCCTGCATTGGAGTCATTTGTTAAGATAGAGGCAACCGATCTTGGGGATTCTTCAAAAATCGCGTGAGCAACTGCGCCTCCAAAACCAAAGCTATTTAAACCAAAGATGGCATTTCTATCGGTGGCAAGGGGTTCGGATTTTGTTTGGACTTCAAGTTTCCATTTCTTCATATCAATGTCTGGATTTGGATCGATGTAGTTAATATTTGCACAAAGTTCTCTTCTGTCCAACATCAAAGCCGCTTTGATACTCGCAGTAATCCCTGATGCGTACTCGTTGTGACCAAAGTTCCCCTTAACCGAACCTATTTTGAGTGTTGTCTGGCGATAAGGACCAAAGGCCTTCCCAATTGCCTCTGCTTCAATCGGATCTCCAACAGGTGTGCCAGTACCATGAGCCTCAATATACTGGACATCTGTCATGGGTACCTCGCAGCGAGAGTATGCCTTTTTAATGACGTCCTCCTGAGCGGCACATGAAGGCGTTGTAAGACTCCTGGATGAACCGTTAGCTGCGATTGCAGTACCTCTGATGACAGCGTAGACATGGTCACCATCTTTGAGCGCACTTGAGAGAGTTTTGAGGATGAGGGCACCACATCCTTCGCTTCTTACGTACCCCTGAGCAGAGCTGGAGAAAGGACAACATCTCCCATCCGGTGACATCACACCTAATGCGCTGAACCCAATGCTCATCTCCGGTGAAAGGAGGTTGTTGCATCCAGCAACGACAGCTACTTTGCACTCGTCTTGCGTGAGCCCACAACAAGCAAGATGCATTGCTGTGATGGATGAAGCACAAGCCGTATCAACAGCACAGCTCGGTCCCTTCAAATTAAAAACATAGGATATCCTGTTTGCTGCTACACTGTGTGACGTGCCTGTCAGGGTATACGCATCAATCAGAGCTCTCTCCATTGCCTGTAAGCGGTAATCTGACATCCCGATACCTACATAAACCCCGGTGTCTTCTCCAACCTCATCTGTTAGAATCCCAGCATCTTCAAAAGCTTCGTGTACTACTTCCACCAGGTGGCGCTGTTGGGGGTCCATGGACCCAGCCTCCTTGGGTGATATCCTAAAGAAAGTGTTATCAAACCCATCAACATCGTCAATGAATCCGCCCCTTTTAGATACGATCCTACCTTGTCTTGATTTATCCGGATAATAAAAGTTTTCATTAGACCACCTTTCCGGAGGGACATCAGTGATTGTGTCTTTGCCATCTCGAATGACCTGCCAGAAACTATCAGGTGATGTGACACCGCCAGGCATGCGACAACCTGCACAAAATGGTTCCAGAAATTGTCATTTAGAACAGGAGGATAAATCGACAGAAGTTTACAGGCTAACAAAATGTGTGTGCCATCAGAAGAAACTTTGTTTCAACCATGATTGCAGATCAAAGAAACAGTTTGCAATAATTTGATTGATATAATATAATAACTCCCCTTGCTTTGGAATTTTATCATGTAACAGCCGTCATGTTTTTCTCGCAGACTAATGAATGGAAAGGTTTAAGTGTCTTGTCTTTTTTCGGCTAATTCGCACATTGTGTTAGCAGAATAAATATTAAGTGCATTGAAACGAAAATGATGTCGATGATATATTTCACTGTGAAACATCATCACAATGTGTTGTTTAATCTCATAACTCACCAATTCCTACTATTGCTATGGGTTTGTGCATGGTTACTTCGCGGCCTCTTGTCCACCTATACAGTCAAATCCGTCGTCAAATTGTTTTCAACCATTCCGTGTTTACAGTTTCAACAATTCTTCTGTAGAAAATAAACAATTATGACCAATTAAGAAAACAAATTAGGACCGGGTTATTACTTTGTATAACTGTTGGTAAGTTTGTGTCTTCCTGATTGTTGTTATTAATATCATTTAAATGAAATTACACTAAATAAAACAACCTCTGTAGCATAGTGCTAATAAAAGTAGTTTGCTGAGTGGCTACCAAGCGCGCCGCAGCACCTTGTAAACCCGTATAAGGTGCTGCTATGGGTCTCATAATTATTCATTGACTTCAAACCCTGTCTTGAGAAGTGTTTCTCTTTGTTCAAGTTTGTTTAAAACAATGTATAACTTATTTCAACAACAAGGTGTTAAACAGCTAATATAGCTGGAGACGTTTAAGACCATTTGGCTAAAGCGCGTTTGGCGTTCATAGCCATATAATATACATTTTATTTATAACAACTTGCTATGGGTATTTATATATTTCAAGAATTTTGTAGAAATATAATTTAAAAGAAGATTTGATATCAAAGAAAAGTATAGTCTTCGTTGGAGTTGTTTTCTTGTTTTCGATATGTGCAAGACATAGCACAGTCTATATCGGACTCATATAGGCCTACCAACTTTTGAAGTGTCGTGACAGTATGCATGGCAGAAAAGTATGACACTTGACGAATGTTCCACCAATCAAATGACAAGAATAATTATACAAAGCGATAATGGTACTATTGTGAATTTTTTGTGTCCTTTTGCTATACAGAGGTGGGCTTGAAACTTTTTAGTGGATGATTGACACTTGACACAGATTGATCTTTCAAATGTTCCTTTAACCACTTGTATTTAGTGTCTGTAAACATTTTCATTCAACCATGCGTGGATGAAACGAATTGGCAGAAGTGAAACTACTCCGTGTGTTCTTGCTTTGGTAATCTTGGCTGCCGAGGATGCCTGCGGTAGGTCCCATTGAAAAAGTCACAACTGACAATTTTGTCAAAAGAGTGAGATAATACTAAGGTATGCACGTAAACCACTTTTTTGAAAATCCTGTTCGTGAGTGAAGGCAAACGGGTCTACGAATATTTATTTTGATAACAAGCCTTATTTATTTGTATTTTATTCGGTTTTGAGCGAAATGGTGTTTTCTGTCATGTTTGGCTGTGGCGTCCCATTGTGTTCAATTGAAATTAACAACCTACTGCGCAACAATGTGGGTCGACAAGCATGATTTGCCTTGTATTAAACAAACAGAATTCTTAGCTCAACTTAAAAGCGCCCATAATTTTGGTGTAAGAAAACGTGCTCGAGCTTTCCTTTCCCTTTTGAGTGAGACACCCCGTGGCGTATTATGGAGTGAGACATGTCATTCTGTCCGACAAACGTGAGCAAATTCATAAATCGTCATATCCCGATGTAAAACTGTCAGGTGAACTTGTGGAAAAAATCACAACCTAAATTGGTTATTGGAGCATATTTAGAGGCGATCTCCTCCAAAGATTTGCGATCAACATATAGGCCCTACATTGATCCAATTCAGCTGACGTCATTACCACAATAAGTATAGGTTGTGCCATATTGTGATTGGAACATGGGGATGTATAGGAACAAAGACAAGTTACTGCCCGTGCAATAAGCAGTAACAATTTTAAACTGATCATGGATAGATTGATTGATTGATTGATAGATTGATTGATTGATTGATTGATTGGTTCAATTCACCTGGCGTCACCACAACAATAAGTGTTGCAATTTCTGGTTGTGCCATTTTGGGTTTTAGTTTGTAGTGAGTATTTTAGGCAGTGCGCGCGTTTGGAAAAAGCTCATAATAAATGCGCAGTTGTACAGAATGTTTTTTATTTGTCATTGCATAATGTTGCTTTACCCTCCTCTCCCCCTCTCCCTCCCTTTCTCTTTATTGTCAAATATCCCCCTGGATCCGCGCGTGCGTATCATTTGAAGCCGATTAGGACGAAAATTCTCTCGACTTTGACATCTTGCACAATAGCGGTTTAATAATGCAACAAAAGTCAATTTATTAGACATGTCAAGCGCACAATCTCAAGGTTAGGCTCAGAGACTGGATCGACGGTTATAACCTTGATGAATTCTCGCAAAATGCTTTTAACGAAATTTTACTACTATTATTCTGTTCGCCCCCCCCCCTATCCCCATCTATGCAGTATCGGTTCGCCGCATATCCTCAGCTATCGCTAGCCCCAACTTCGTAATACAAAAATACTCGTCAGTGGTTTTTCCAAAAAGGAGGATGACCTTTGTAAAGAAGGGACTTACAAATCCAAAATATTTTGGGCACATTGATGCATTTATGACACTGATATCCTTTGATCATAGCAAATCATTGTTGATAAGACCTCAATACTACTGAATGCTTGCTTGATTTACGATGTTTACTTGTTACAGAAGCACGATAAGTCCCTGGGTGATATACTAACAGCCAGTTGCTTTCGATAAGTTGTGCTTTACAACAGGAAACGCGACTCCAGTTGCTTTCAATGAGTTGTTCTTTGCAACAGAAAACACGAAATAAATCAATGTAGGCCTACAGAGAATATTATTCGTCGCATACAAATTTGCAATTTTTTTCTGATTTGAAAAAAAAAAAAATTGGTAAAGCATTTTTGCCAGACATTCCGGGTTTTTCTTTTGGTTCAAATCCCGCTCTAGTAAATTGTTCTCAAAATTAAGTAACCTTTATTTACGCAGTCAGTTTCCCTTGTTTGTTTCTTAAAACTAAATTTTTGGTTAAATTTTAATTTATTTAGAAAGGCTTAGGCCTAAAATAAATATCACTTTATATTATTATTTTATAATGATTGTTTTGCTAATATTATTATTTTGATCTTACCTGTAGCCCTGTTGGAAGGGCACCATGGTCTATTATACCATCCCTGTGAATGCATTTATTGCGAGTCACTAGGGAATTAATTCAGTATAAGGCTGAGACACGATCCCACAAACACTATAGTTTCCTTCAATACTGAACTTTAAACACACACAAAATTGCCAAAGTTTATACGATTTTTTTGTATGACAAGACAATTCTTCTATGAACAAAATTCTAAGGAGTTGACGAATAACCTTTCCTTCGATATTGTATTGAGGAAAAACACTCCCCGAAACCTGTGCACGAGACTTTATCAGATCCGTTGAACGAAAAAAAAATACAAAAACTACCACGGACAATTCACAAATTACACGAAACTTGCATAATTGTTTGTACATGGTTGATAGACGTGAGATAATGTCAGGATCCTGACAATAGTTCATTTTACGTCTTTTAATTAATCATTTATCACAGCCAGATGTTTATATGTGTGTGCAATAGGCCTACATAATGAAAGCTAATTACAACTCTTTCGACTCTATCAACAAAATGTATTTCGATTGGCCAATATTTGCATCTTTAATTTGAACCTCTGCTGTTTTTCTGTAACTACTGAGGGCCGACCCCCATTTTGTGTAAGAAAAACTAAACCAAATTGACAAGGTCTGTGATCGGTTTAAGGAGTTCGTTGCCATTGAATTAAAGCTTTTATTTTGAAACTGTCGAAGCATTGACATGTTTTGGAATTTCACAGCAAAGTAGGCCTACGGCTGTTTTCTTATTCAATTGTCACTAAACATAATTGGCTACCTTGGCCCGTTACGAATAATTTTTCCCGGCAATGCAACTCGATGACTATCTACATGCCATCGTGTACAAGGATTTTTTTTATGTAAAATACAAAATAACGTTAACGTGAAACAACTTTGAAGTTTTACTCAAAATGGGCTTGCTAAGAACCCCAGACAATTGGAAATAGTAAATCAGTGTAATCAAGAAGACTTAGTTCGGTCAGAGGTCATCTCCATGGCTTTGTGTAATATTGTCTGGGCTCGTGTGTTTTTTACTTCATGGGATCGGTGATGTTCGTTCCTCTGGATTGAATGACACAATTTTGACATCAATAACAACTATTTGACGACTTGTGATTGTTATTTTCATTGTTAACATGACATTTATTTGTCTATTTATTTACTTATTATCTTACTGATTTCACATCAAACTAATGAATTGAATTTGAGTATTCTGGCTCGATTACGAAGGTTTTGAAAATGTAGTTAACATTTTACGAAACAGGTTGCACTTCTTAGTTTTTTGACCCGATTATTTCTGAATCACAATCAATGACATCAGGTTACTACATCAAATTAGTGGTCGGGATTTTTTTAATCATGCGTATCATTTGAAGGTGAGTGCCTGTGCTTAATAGAGGAAAATTCTCGGCTTCGGCATCTTGCACAATAGCGGTTTAACAATTATTATGAGTCATGTCAATCACACACAATTGCTAAGTCCAGCACGAAACAGGGCCAAATTTCATAGAGCTGCTTGAGCAGAAAATACTGCTTAAACAGCAAACATAAGCAGGATACCAGCCACATATAGTACATGTGAGATTGTAGTTTGGCTGGTAACCTTGTTCTGGTAAGCTTAATTGTGTTGTGCTTACCTACTTTTTGTGCTTAAACAGCTCTTTCAGGATACCAACTAAATGCTATCGTCTGAAATTGTATTTTTCTGACTGGTTCCTTGTAATTTCTCTGCAGTGACAAAGTTGTGGTATCTTCCGCTTGGTGGATCCCGTTAAACTAGGGCTTGGCTTAGTTTGGGTTCCCATCAAATGTGGTGTGACCTCCATAAAGCTCATAATTTAGTCAAACTCTCCTTTTTTAAGTAAAAAAAGTGCCCTTCTTATAACCGTTTCTTAATTAAATAGACATTTAAATTTTTACAAAAAAAAAGAATACTTCTATACTGTATAATGCAAAGCGACGTAACAGGTTTTACAAAATTCCTTTCCAAAACAGAATTTTAAGGGAATTTCCCGTGTTAACATAGATCACTGTGAAAGACGTTGAGCAGATATGCATGCTAGTTCTTCACACGTCCAATACCGCGTGTTGGACGTGACTTAGGCATTGGCCTTTCCTAAAAGCTGAGCTGAATGACTTATAAAGTGGTTATAGGCTTTGTTATTAAAGGGACTGGACAAGAAAGGTGTGTTTTGTTTTTTGCATTCATATTTACATAATTTTAAAAGAGTTATTGACCACAGAATAAGAAACACAGATAAATATTTTGAAAGACTAAATGGTAAGATAAATGGTAAGACTAAGTGGTAAGATAATAAGGCATTAAAAGTCATTCCTAGAAAAAAAACTCAAATTTTAACTTAGTCATCTCGAGCATCCCCAAAAATTAAAAGCAGAATTTGGCTAATAACCCGTATCAATCAATCTGGGATTTATTGCTTTCATTCTTGGCCCGGACGATCAAGTACATGATGAACAAACTCACTCAAATGTGATGATGTACTTTGGGGGGGGGGCGTTGCACAGTGGGCCAGCTCGAGGTCAAACTGCGCCAAAATTGTTGTATGCAACTAAATGAATTGCCATTGAGCTCTATGGCCCGAGAAAGACAATAAAACATATTTCAAAATGCTGTGACGTCACCAAAATGCTGAATTTTGATTGGCTTGATGTTCGGAGTCTGTGATTTGAAATAATACGCATCTTTTAAACAGTGTTGGTGGCTAGAAGATGTATAAACAGCTTCAATTATCTGTTTTATTGTGATGAAACTTATTCAATGACTCAATCTCTCCTTCGTAGTAATGGCGTTATTTTATTTGTTGCGGCTGCAAGCTTTCTATTTTCTCTTAATTTTGTAAAGAAATTCGCGCAGGGTTGCTTTCATCTTCTCTTGAATTTCCTTTGGAATTTCTAATCGTTTTATATCGTGATTTGTTGAGAAAAATTCCATGCAAATTTCAAGTGAAACTTCAGCATTTGAAAGATCTTCCGAAGACCTGACAGCTTCGATCAACAGCTTTCTAGGTAAAGATGCCATTGTACTGAACTAATAACGATAAAAGTAAAACTGGTCTCGATATTACGTATACTCAACTGATGACCACTGCGAACTAACCAAGCTTGATGTATTTGATTTTGAACAGATATTCCACCTTAAAACAACTCTTAAGTAAATGATGACGGATTGTGCTTTTATAGTCGTAAGGGGCTGTTTGATTTTGAACAGATATTAAACAAAGTCTTACTATTGACACGTATATGGTTTTCTCTCCACTGTAAAAGAACTCCGAGAAGTAAATGATGGTCAAGTCTTCACAGAGAGAGTTTTATCTTTCTTTGATGCTGAAGTATTACAACCTGACACACACGCGAGTTGTACGGGTGGTCACGGTGGTTGAGTCGAAACAGTCGTTTTGCGTATAGGGGCCTACCACTTCAAAATGAATTATCTTCGAAAGTCGCAAAAAGTCGCAGCCAATTTTGATTTTAAACTGTTGCTGAAGGTTCAGGCTTCTAGAAAAAGTGAGAATTAAAGAGGCAATCGGCGGAACTATATTTTTTCTTTGCCTCTTAAGAAAAAAAAAACACTTTAAAAAGGCATTTTATGTGGTGTTTCAGGCTTTTTCACAAAGTAAACAGAAATCAAACTGATTATAAATTTAATTTTCATAAAATATAGACTGTGAACAACTATTGACACGGTTTTCATGGCGTTATCTTCTATGAAATGCTCAGAGCATCAAGTTAAAATACTCGTTAGTCTTAACGATTTACGTTACATGTTTTAACATTTTGTGACTATACAAGGGTTTAACCCGTATTTTAAAGTGATTTGGTCATTAATTATTTAATATAATATGCCTCTGGACAACTGGGAACATTAAAAAAAATAGGAGTATTGATTTTTGAAACAATAATTATTTGCCTATTTTGGCGCAGTTTGACCTTGAACTGGCCCACTGTGCGTTGGTTGCAGCAGATCCAGGTGTTCGCTAATGCCGAGATGTGGACTGTGGGGCGTTTCCAAAGTATCCAATATTGTTAACTTTTGTAAATCTGCTCTTCTGAAAGTGCACTGGCTTGAAAGTTTTGTCATGTGTCACTCCCTGTAAATAGTCACCCTCTGTTTGATTGAGAACGGTCATATTTTTCGCGGTCAAACTTTTCTGCTGGAATAATTCAATATAAGAACGCAAACCTGTTACTATAGTGGTTAACAAAATGCCTGAGGCAAGGTCTACTGCCTCTTTTGACCGTAGCTGTCCAATAAAAGTTGTTTGCAAAAAAATATTGGCTGTATTTAAGCTTTATGAAGTTTGCATTGAAGGGGACAGGGTCACGAGTGACCAGGGCCCAGTTTCGCTGTTGTTTCTTAACAGTTTTTTTCTCTTACTTTCTCTATAGGAGTTGTTTTTCTTTCTAGGAACAACTTGATTAAATAGGAACAGCTTTCGAAAAGCACGATTCGCATTGTATTGAAAACAGAATTCTGAGTTCAACTTAAAAGCACCAATAATTTTGGTGTAGGAAAAACGTGCTCGAGCTTCCTTTCCCTTTTGAGTGAGACACCCCGTGGCGTACTATTATGAAGTGAGACATGTCATTCTGACCGACAAACGTGAGCAAATTCATAAATCGTCATATCCCGATGTAAAACTGTCAGGTGAACTTGTGGAAAAAATCACAACCTAAATTGGTTATTGGAGCATATTTAGAGGCGATCTCCTCCAAAGATTTGCGATCAACATATAGGCCCTACATTGATCCAATTCAGCTGACGTCATTACCACAATAAGTATAGATTGAGTGTCATATTGTGATTGGAACATGGGGGTGTATAGGAACAAAGACAAGTTACTGCCCGTGCAATAAGCAGTAACAATTTTAAACTGATCATGGATATATTGATTGATTGATAGATTGATTGATTGATCCAATTCACCTGACGTTATCACCCCAATAAGTATTCCATTTTTTTGTTGTGCCATTTTGTGATTCAGTTTGTAGTGAGTAGTTTAGGCAGTGCGCGCGTTTACACATTCACCATACAGTTAATACAGACCATAGATAGACTGTAACCCACCACTAGCCACGTGTGACGTCAGTGCAGGGGGGAAATACAAACAGACACTGTAGTTACATCTTTCAACATTCAACATATAACCTGTGACATACGTTTACAAAAGAGCCATAGAGCCTGTGTTGAATTCCTGCAGGCACTATTTGTACACACAGCTCAATAGACCGTGCAAGTCTCGCGCGTATTTGAAATTTGTTGGTGTAGTATCTTGCCTGCCAGGAAATGCACTGAAACGTATATACAAGGTCACTCTTTGTTAAATGCATTATAAAGTGATTTAATTTCGAAACCCCTATATGACACCCTAATGTGCTGTCCTAATTCTACAAAATTCTACATGGACAAAGAAATATAACTATACTCCTCCAAACATCATTCAAGAGAACAGACGACCATGCCGACACAACCAGACTAATCAACATAGTCGCACCATTCGCTAGAGTTGACTGCTATCTCTAGGGGTGCATCCCACTAAATAAACTCCCATCATTAAGTGCAAAATGCGAAACATTCAAAAATAACAATAAAAAACTTATAGAAGTCTCACAGCTTTTTACAGTAAAGGGAATTTTATCCATTGGCTCTTGAACTTTTATCCTCTGCTCAATTTGACATGGGGAGTCGCTAGGCCCGTCGAGTTTTTCAAAACACCCCTACCCCTGTGTCAATTTTTCAAACGTCGGAACATCAATCTTTAAAAAATAACCTTACACCTCTTGGCAAATATGAACAATATTTTCAGGGCCTATGTCATCCAAAATACCTCACAAGTTGAAAGTCAACAACCCCAGGTCACAAGTGGGCAATTTTTTTCCACTATACCCCTTTTATTGGGCTCTCAAATCTGTCTAATATAGAATATTAGGTCTAGGGCCTACAAAATATTAATGGGCAGACGCTCTGTTTTCTCCTTATTTAGTGGGGTGCACCTCTATGGCCCTTTCAAAGAACTGTTCGGATTCGGAACAGGCTACCGGTGGCTGCGGTCATTGCAACCAATCTAAAATGGTTCCAGAGAGAAGCACTGCCGCTCTAAGGGGGACGGAGCTCCCAATCTCTCCCATGACAAAATGGCAATATCTTGCACCGAGTCACGGATGGAATCAAGCGACTCATAGTGGGTATAGAATGTAATCATACCAAGCAAGCGACAAGCAGTGTGCGTAGAAAAGCATGGCTGCGCCCGGGTGCTTCTGCCGTAAGGGTGCACCACACACGAAAAATACTTGGAAGTCCCACAGCTTTTAAAAGTAAAGGGAAAACTATTAATTGACTCTTGAACTTTTATTCTCTGCTCAATTTTATATGTCCCTGGGCCCGTCGAGTTATTCTCTTTCCCCCCCACCCACATAACAGCAGCAATGCTTTTTAGAAGAGTACACCAATGTAAGATGCAATAACCCTAACCCCAACCCTGACATACAGATCACGAGGGGTTAAATCCGAACATAAGGTTGTCGAACATGGGGGTGTCGGAGCATAGAGAAGTTACTCCCTCCTGCAATTAGCAGTAACAATTTTAAATAGATTGATCGATTGAATGATTCATTGATTCATTGATTGATTTGTCTATTGATTATCTTACTGATTTCACGCCACACTAAATATGGATTAAATTTGAGTATTCTGACCCGAATATACGGAGGTTTAAAAAATGTAGTTAACATTTTACGAAACAGGTTGAACTTCTTACGTTTTTTTACCCAGTTATTCTGGGTCACATACCACGGGGCTACTGAAGTCAGTTTAATGGTCTTTTTTTTAATCATGCGTATCATTTGATTGAAGCCGATTGCCTTTGCTAAATAGAAGAAAATTCTTGGCTTTGACAACTTGCACAATAACTTGTTTAATAATACCCAAGCATTGCGAAGCGCACAAAAATGCTAAGTCCAGCACGGGACAGGATACCAACTAAATGCTGTAGTCCAATGCTATGTTTCTAACTGGTTCCCTGTAATTTCTTTTTGACAAAGTCGTGGTATCTTCCGCTTGATGGATCCTGTTTCTAGGGCTTGGCGGCTTAGTTTGGGCTCCCACAGAGGAGACTAGCAAACATAATGTAACGTAATCCTATAGACTATAGATCTTACATTTCAACATCATGGCCGCACATTTCGTGGTTGGAGAACTTTATACAACAGCCGTCGGATGTGCCAACATTCTATATAGCCTACACCAAGTTGAAGATTTTAGCATTTTAAAACGCTGGGGAAAAACACTTTTCTGACAGATTTAGCGCTTAGTTATGACCTGTCAGGATATTTACTGTAGCAACAGATCACAGATGGTCAACAAGAAAGTCAGGAAGTCGAGTGAACAAATTCGTAATCTTTTGTATAGTTTCCAAAGTATGCCATATTTACAGGGAACTTGGGTTTCGGCTTTGACCTGCGTCAAGCCTTCTACTTCGCCACCACAACGCATCGTAGAGCCCGGTTCATACTTCCTGCGAATGCGAATGCGAAGCGAATTTTGACGTCACAAATTCGCAATGAACAATTTGCAACAGTTGAGATGTCGGCGCTCAGACTCCTGTATACGAGGACATGGGGCTCATGGCAGATTATAAGAAAAAGCACCAACAAAAAATTAATATATTTTAAAATTGGGGGGAAATGTGATATTAAAAAGGTCTTACCACGTGCATCCAGACTTGTTGAGCTGTTGACTGCAGGATCCCTTTTGAAAAAGTTTTGTTGTTTCCAGTGGTCTATGAATGTACACTCCCATACAGTTAGGCTGCATCGCTTGACTAGATTTTTTACGGTAGCTGTTTGGTTGCCCGTAACAATCTATAGAAATTTGCTGACACTTTCGTTGGTCTTGTGCAAATGCTTTTTTTCCCACTATGACAGGCAAAAGTTGGAACGTGTTCGTTGAATTAAACTATTTTATAAGCTGCGTTGACTTGTTGCACCTCGTTATTGTATTGGACATGCCTGAGGCATTTAAACATTTCCTCAAGGCTGGCGTGCAGGACTTTATTGTGAAGTGGTTAGCCCTTTTTTTTGTTAGCTAAGGGACTGGACAAAAAAAAAAGAGTTTGACAATGGTAAGATACACCAGAATTTGGCTAGTAATCCAACTCAATCAATCTGGGATCGGGAAAACATGATGAAGGATTTTGTGGGGGGTTGGTTGCAGCAGATCCAGGTGATTGCTTGGCTGCAGCGCGCCTGGGGCCAAGCGAACACAAGAAGGACACCATCACAAATGCTACATGTAAAATTTGTATTTTAACCGGTAACCTTTTTTCTGGTAAGCATAATTTTGTTGTGCTGAGGTAGTTTTTGTTTTTAGCAGCTCTACGAAATTGGGCCCATGTTTAGACATTACTTTTGGAAATAAGTGCATGCTCAGAACGCAGTAAACAATAATGGAAAGCTAGGTGTCTGCTGCCACCTAACGTTCAAAAGTCTCCAACTGTTAACTTCTTTTGTAAATCCGCTCTTGTGGAAGTGCACTGGCTTAAAAGTTTTGTCATGTGTCACTCCCTGTAAATAGTCACCCCTTGTTTTGTTTTTACAACGATCATATTTTCGAGGTCAAACTTTTCTGCCTGAAGGGTCCTTATAAGAACTTAAACCTATTCCTAGTAGTGGTGCAACAAAAATGCCTGGGGCAAGGTCTATTGCCTCTTGATCGTAGCTGTCCATCAAAACTTTCTTCAGATAAAAGTTGTTTGCAAAAAAATATTGGCTGTATTTAAGCTTGATGAAGTTTGCATTGAAGGGGACAAGGTCACGAGTGACCAGGGCCCAGTTTCGCTGTTGTTGCTTAACAGTTTTTTTCCTCTCACTCTCTCTCTACGAGTTGTTTTTCTTTATAGGACCAGGGGTCGATTTCACAAAACTCTTCCTAACTTAGGACCTGTCCTAGGCAATACTAAGAGATAGGACTAGTCCTAAGTTAGGACCAGTACTTAGGACTAGTCCTATCTCTTAGCATTGCCTAGGACAAGTCCTAAGTTAGGAAGAGTTTTGTGAAATCGACCCCAGCTTGATTAAATTAGAACAGCTTTTGACGTAGAACCAGTTTTATTGGAAGGCCTTTGGGTTTTAGTACCCTCGAATGATTTCAGACTGCTATGTAGTTTTCAAAGTTAAACCGTGCAGCAGTTATATGCCTTCTAGGAAGTGACACAGTCGTCCGACTAAATGTTTAGCCTATAATTAGCCCTATATAGGACTCTTCCTCTGTGCTGTACACTGTAGTGTAATACGAAAGTGAAAGGCCACCAGGGCTAAGCCTATAATAAACCACATTCAGTAGATAGCACAACTAATGTGCAAGCTGTTTATCATGGAATATTTTGCAAAATACATTTAACGCACGCTTAAGCCTTGAAATGAGGTGCAAACCATGAGGTGGTGGTCTCACCTAATTTTAATCAAATTAAATTGTGTTCCTAGTTATAGTTAAAGAGGTTGGGCCACGCTAGCGGTCACTCTTTAAACAAAGTGACAGAGTTATAGAATGAATGGTTATTCGTTTACAACGCAGTTTCCAAGCCTCTTTTCACCCCCGCCTTCAGGCAAAATCGGAACAACAGCAGTCGGTGCCAGAAAGCTGTCTCAAAAAAATTCAAAGAATAGTGACGTCGCAGTACGTACCCCTCTGTCATGTTTGTTTGCTGCCCTCATTTACGGGATTTTGATAAGTTTAGGCGGCGGGCTAGTGAACGGAGTAAAAATTCCCTGCAAATATCACTTCTTTTGTTAATGTAATGTTACAAAAGATGCAACAAATTATAGAAAGCAGAAAACTAAAAAATAACCTCAACTTCAATCACCATGACCCATCCTCTTTAAAAATCACTTACTTCTCTGCAATGTGTTAAATTCAAACACCTGTAAATATGACCCACTCATTGTTATCATGAAAGATAGGCCCTAGCTACAATCAACTAGCTCTGTTGACTTTTATGTTGTAGTATAAATCCGTCAACCTCGTTTAGAATCAACCGATGACGTCACCAAATTATATCACGTGATTTATAATTATTTATTTTAATAAATAAGCCAAATCTGCATAAATTCTACAGATAATTATTGTAGTACAATTAACAAATTAGCTTAATTTACAATTACAGGAAATTACCGTATAGGCCGCCATAGACTGTGCAAGTCTCGCGCGTATTCGAACTCCCGGGACCATTGTGGTCCCAACGATACAGAAGTTTTACGTGGGGAGATTTTGTTTCTTCAATTATTTTGGTTTAACTTGTTTATAGCCTCACCAATTATACATGTTGTTGGGAATGTGCATAACAAAGCAAAGTTGTTCTCATTGGACAACTCAATATTTGGGCACGGACAGATTTGTTTTTTTATCTAAAGTTAATTTCCCCAATAAAAAATAATTAAGTGAACAGCAAAAATACAAATATAAAGAAAGATACAGCACAATTTATCATAAAATACTCATAAAATTAACCACGTGGTAATACGTCCGGGATTTCAGAAAATAGTTTGCATAACAAAACATGTCCACCCCCTTGATAAAATATTCATTTTAAAGGCCCTGTACACTATTGGTAAGATCGAAAAACACAATGTTCACAGATTCACACATAACTTACATGATTTAAAGTAAGTAGAAAGGGTTCCTTGAAATATTTATGTCTAAAATGCTATCGTTTCTGAGAAACGAGTAAAACAATAGTAATTATCGCGCGCGATAATTTGAAAAAACAGAAAACACATAAGATCTCTTTTCACTATTTTCTCGTGACCTCGATGACCAATTGAGCTCAAACTTTCACAGGTTTGTTTGTTCATGCATATGTTTAACCACACAAAATGTGGACACTGATTTTGAACTGTTACCAAAAGTGTACAATACCTTTAACTTGTTTAAGGCAGGTTTTGGTAATCATCACTTGGTGTATCCCCAACATAAAATGACACACCGGTGAAAATTTGGGCTCAATTGGTCATCGAAGTTGCAAGAAAAAATTGAAGAAAACAATTGTTGAATAGAATTGTGTGCTTTCAATTATGCCGCTGAGCTGAATTAGCCTTTCTCGGATTCATATTTGTAGGTGAAAATTACCTCTTAAACTACATTCCTTAAAGGGGGTCGTTTTTAACAATATTTTATAATACTCAACAGCTCTCCAGTGCTAGCAAGTACATTTTTATGGTCATTAACTTGAGTCTATGCTTGAGTGTAGTAATTACCCAATGTACACCGTGTCTTTTATAAAGTTTGGTTTTCCTGGAGTGGAAACAAACGTTACCGTGTGACGGTGAAAAGTCCTGGGCTGATAGGCCCCGCCCTAGCCTACTATTTTGTTTTCAATCTTGGAGTTTGGAGTGAAAGCGGCCAGCCCTTACGAAATAAACACTAAACAGGATACGGCATGGTATTGCATAATCCTGTGCTTGGTAAATCAACTGAATAAAAGAACTGATCAATTGACTACATTCTTCAGATAATATCAACGTTTGTTGCCTCCAGCTGATATCCGGGTCTGTCCATCCGCGTCCGGGAACCCCCGCCCCCGCCCTAGTCTTGGTCTAATAAGTGACTTGTAGGCCCTTGATTTGACCTTTGACGAACAGCTATAGTTGACGAACAGCTATGGTTTCTGCGCAAAAAACCAAGAATTTGATTTGCTTTTGTTACCTTTTGAATGTAATATCCACGTTTGTTGTATTTATCTAATATCCGGGTCCATCCCAACCGCGTACGGCCCCCCCCCCCCAAAAAAGTTCGACCTTCGTATCGATGACGTCACATCAACTCTCTGATGCGTCACAGTCTGGTAGTACACAGACGACCGTACAGTACAATACCTCCACATACACACCCCCCGCATGTCATATGCACACATCGTGTTTTCAACCCACAGCGAATGTACACAAGAAACCTACCGTCCCGTACACAATGAATGCGAGTAGCTTTTCTACGAACTTTTGTTAGAAGAAGTAAACAGTAAGATAAGACAAGTAGAGATCCTGGGATTAGTCTGCAGCGACCAGGATGCAATTTTCAGGTCATTTTGGTTTTGGACTCTGTGGTAACAACTCCTCTTAAAAGCGACTGGTGGAACTGCAGTGGCCACCGAAGATATAAAGTTGTTCGTCGTACATGCTATGGAATCACATTGTGTATTTGAATGTGTACTCACAGTACTGTAACTTGTAATGTAAGTATAAAGTTAAAATAAATTGACACTGTTATTCGTTAATGCTATTTGCATATTAATAAGGGCTTTGGTCAGCTGCAGGGAAGTATGGACAACTATTTTAAAGCATACAAATTGCTATTGCATGATAGGGCTTTGGTCAGCTGATATCATATGGACAACTTTTTTAATGCAGACAAATAAATATTTTAAACCAATGAGCCATTTTGAGATATGGTGGACACTGTATGTAGGCATGGTTGGAAGTGTAGTGCACTGTTTGGTACTTTGGGCGTCTACAGACAGATTTGGCCCGGTCAAGGCCAAACCATTGCCACGTGTTTGTTAATGCCACATTGCTAATGTTTGTATAACCATAGAGGTAGGTGAGACCATGACCATAGACTAGAGCAAGGAGGTACAGTGTACTATGACCTCCATGGTAATTGGTCCTTGCTCTATGGACTGAGAGAGATTGGCTAGCTGGGTCATTCCGTGTCAATTCAACACGCTTTTGGACCTGACCGTCACGGATTAAAATGAAATTTTGTGTGCTGATTGGACTCAATGAGAAACCCCCAGAACCAAAATTTTTTGTCGTTCGGTTGATTATTTTTTGAGATATGGGTTAACGAACTTTTGACTAGTTAGCATAATACACTGTATGTGTACATTTGAACATGTACAATACGTACATTTTAATGTTCAAATAATCATAACTCAAAAACTGTAAGAGTGCCCATCCAATTTTTTTTTTGAAAATGTTAAGTTAAAAACATCTTAAGCTAAAAATTGAAAAAAAATTAAGCATTTTGAAAAATACGCATTTTCGCAAATCAAGGTCAAAGGTCATATTTTTGCGTAACTTTGTTGTGGTATGCGGTATAATTTTGATTTTATGTTATCAAATACGGGACATTTCAAGAGCTTTAAAATGATGTAAATTTTATCTATGTAGGTGCTTTACTTTTGGAGATATGAATGTCCAAACACAGCAGGTCAACTGAATAAAAGAACTGATCAATTGACTACATTCTTCAGATAATATCAACGTTTGTAGCCTCCAGCTAATATCCGGGTCTGTCCAGCCGCGTCCGGGAACCCCCCCCCCCCCCCCCCGCCCTAGTCTTGGTCTAACAAGTGACTTGTAGGCCCTTGATTTGACCTTTGACGAACAGCTATAGTTGACGAACAGCTATGGTTTCTGCGCAAAAAAACAAGAATTTGATTTGCTTTTGTTACCTTTTGAATGTAATATCCACGTTTGTTGTCTTTATCTAATATCCGGGTCCATCCCAACCGCGTACGCCCCCCCCCCAAAAAAGTTCGACCTTCGTATCGATGACGTCACATCAACTCTCTGATGCGTCACAGTCTGGTAGTACACAGACGACCGTACAGTACAATACCTCCACATAGCACGTAGCATCTATTAAATGTACATTACACATTACTATACATAATACACTGTATGTGTACATTTGAACATGTACAATACGTACATTTTAATGTTCAAATAATCATAACTCAAAAACTGTAAGAGTGCCCATCCAATTTTTTTTTTGAAAATGTTGCTTACATCTTAAGCTAAAAATTGAAAAAAAATTAAGCATTTTGAAAAATACGCATTTTCACAAATCAAGGTCAAAGGTCATATTTTTGCGTAACTTTGTTGTGGTATGCGATATAATTTTGATTTTATGTTATCAAATACGGGCCATTTCAAGAGCTTTAAATTGATGTAAATTTTATCTCTGTAGGTGCTTTACTTTTGGAGATATGAATGTCCAAACACAGCAGGTCATGCTAATTAGTCAAAAGTTCGTTAAACCATATCTCAAAAAATAATCAACCGAACGACAAAAAATGTTGGTTCTGGGGGTTTCTCATTGAGTCCAATCAGCACACAAAATTTCATTTTAATCCGTGACGGTCAGGTCCAAAAGCGTGTTGAATTGACACGGAATGACCCAGCTGTTGACTGCTTGGTGTTTATACCCCCCTGTGGGAGTTTGCTGAGTTCCCCTTGATTATTGATAGGAAGATCATCTTAACAAACAAACAAACAGACAAACTTCTGTCATCTGTGGTTCTGAAGTAACTAGGTCCAGTAAATGGGGTGAAGTGTTTATAGTAGTATACTCCCTTTCAAAAATTTGACGTCTACGGTAACAACTGCATATTTAAAAATGTATCTTTAAAAAGGAGTTGCCCACGTTACTGTACTGGGTCTACTCTATTTAGTAAATAGCATTGTTACAAATCTTACTAATTTTGTTTAAGGCATAGAGCCCAGGTTGAACTCCTCCGTTGCACACGAACACGGGGCTAGGCCTAGTGCTATTTAAAGTTGTAAACCAATATTTAAGGAATCCAAACTTTTATTTAATATTGAGATGCATAAACAAAATTCTTTTGATCTATTTTCTTTTACAGGAAAATATCAGTATATCACACATCAGTACGTTATAAAGAATTTGGATATAAGTTGTTATAAAGTGGACGACCAGAGAGAAAAACTAAAGATTTAAAGAAAGTTACTTGGCGAAGTAAAACCAGCGAAGTAAACCAGAATTGGTAATCAAAGTGGTAGCCATGGATACAGGTAAAATGCAGAAGAAGCCAAGCCCATACCTCAAAGCAAACCCTCTTTCCAAGCTGTTTTTCACGTAAGAATTTGTCATTTTGTAATCTCATTTACATGTACTGTTGATATAGAAATTCTTCAAAAGAGATTAGCAAATTTGTTTCACCAGAAAATAAATGCAATTTCGTTACGTTACTTTGAATTTTGTTATGTCATTTAGGGCTCATTTTTCCCATAAAAATTTAGTTAAAATTTCCTCACATTAAAATTTAGAATAAATTATTTTAGAATTAATGTGAAAATAAGTTTTTCCCTAGAAGTTGTCAGTGAAAAAGCAACAAGAGATCATCAAAAATAAACTATTATGGCATTTGTATTCACGTTGAAAATTTTGACAAATGTTCTTTTCCCAGCTGGATTGGGGCTCTCTTTAGCCTTGCTTACAAAGAGAAGAAACTTTCCCCTAAAGATTTGGACAATGTTATACCATCAGACGAATCCTGCCATTTGGGTTACAAACTTGAGAGGTAGGCAATGTATAAAATAATAAACCATCTCAACAAGCTAACAAAATCCAATAGAAGGTTCAATCAAATTTTATATTTGTAACAAGTTTCCATAATGATTCTTTCATTTTCCTTGTGAAGTTATTGTGATGGAAATTGTTATTTCCTTGAAACAAATCATACTTTTAAGAGTTTTTTCTTGTGAAGATTATTGATTTAAAGTTTGTGTTTTGTATCATCGTCAGGGAATGGAGAAAAGAAGTTGAGAAAGCCAAAGGAGGAAAGAAGGCTAGTCTCACTTCGGCATTGGTGAGGGTGTTTGGTCTAACTTATGCACTCTTTGGATTGTGTGCTTTTACAGAGGTAAGTGAAGCTAGTCCCAAATAGATTCATCCTTCTACTTCATTCAGAATTGAATATATATTATAAAAAAAACTGAATCAACTTTGTGTTCTCCTACCATGATGATAAAATCTTGGTTTTTGGTTTTGAACAGTGTAAGAATAAATTGAAACATAACAGTTATTTTATTGTGTATTCGGTTTGCGGTAACACCATGTGTATATCTACTTCGCTGTGTAAATCTACACAGCAAAGCAGATATACACATGGTATTACTGCGAACTGAATGTACATTGATACCTCACCATGCAATGCCTCAAAAACCATAATTATTTTAGTGTGATATTCTTATTTAATAAACTTGTAAGAATTAAATTTTAACACTGTACCTTTCCAAAACAGTATAATTTAAAGTTATAAATAAATCTGCAATTTCTTTATACCATAGGAAGCTCTCCGCATCGTTCAACCCTTCATCTTGGGTCGCCTCATCGACTACTTCTCCCCTACTCTCAATATTCCGACATGGCAAGCTTACACTTATGCAGGCGTGATCACTTTGTGTTCTATCCTTCTCGCTTTTGTCCATAGCCCTTACTTCTTTCAGATTCAGTGCATTGGAATGAGGGTTCGTGTAGCCTTGTGTACGCTAGTTTACCGCAAGGTAAGAGCAGTCGACTTTAAAATATGAATTTCCGACATTTTTATTTTGACTGAACAAAGGCTTTAGGGAACACTTTTCTGTTTCCAATTTCAAAAATATGATCAATAAAGTTGATTTTGTTGAAAAAGTTCTCAATGATTTAAAACCAAATGAGAAACATGCTTGTTGTTAATACCCCAATTTGTTTTTCGTACCCTTTCAATTTATCTGTCAAGTTGTTCAAACAACAAACTGCCCAATTTCATAGAGCTGCTCAAGCAGAAAATATTGCTTAACAGATTTCTGCTAAGCAAAAATGAGCAGGATACCTGGTACAGATGGTAAATGTGTTTTAGCCGGTAACCAAATTCTGGTAAGCGTATCTTTGTTGTTCTTAGCTAGTTTTTGTGCCTAGCTAGTTTTTGTGCCTGAGCAACTCTATGACATTTGGGTCCATGTTGTAACCATGTAGCAGAGAGTTTAATGCATGTACCTCCCTAGTCTCTAATTTTAACTTGTAACCTTGCCCTTGCAAGTACTGTTATACAAGAAACGAAGATGGTTGTTACTTCCTTATTCCTTTCCTGTGACTTGATACCCCATAAGCTGTTCCCAGAGGTAGTAATATCAAAAGGAAATGCCCTTGACCATGATACACTTTCTTTGACTTGTACAGATGTTGTGTCTTGATAATATATCTATGCGTAAGTCGTCCAGCGGGAAAGTGAATAACCTTATGACGAATGATGTTAGCAGATTTGAGCAGGTTGGTTCTGATTAAATTTTTCTCTCTATGGAATTTACCAAAGGAATAAAGGGATAAAGTAAGACATTTTTGTAAAATGTTCTCCAACTTAATAAATGAAATTTTGTTATAGGTTTGTGCAATTTGTTAGATGCCTCAAAATTTGAAACAGTGCCCCCCAAAATGTGAAGAAAAAAAACCCAACATGAACTTCTGAGAACAAACTCCCTCTTGTACTTTCTGTAACGGGACATCATGTTCTTAAGACTACCCTGAGCCAAGTTAGCTTCAAGATGTCAAGTCACGGAATAAAAAATCTACTTATAATTCATAATTTTATGTTGACGTTGCTCCAGTCTACTGTAGACAAACACTAGCAAGTATTTCTGGCGAGGTTGTAGCTGTCACTAGTCTTGGTGAATCAATCCAACTCCTATTTAAATTGACAAACTTCTTAAGACTCTGCTGTGTTTGGTTAAGATTAAGTTTATCCTTTAGACTCCACTAATCTCCCAATTATTCCAGCCAGGTTCAGGCTGCCAAGTCCAGGATAAATATAATCCTTGCTTGTACTATTTTCTTCTGGCTCACAGGTGTTTATCTTTTTACACTATCTGTGGTTGGGTCCGCTGCAAGCTGCGGCTGTCTTCGTACTTCTTTGGTTTGAGATTGGTTGGGCTTGTGTTCCAGGATACATTGTTCTGTTCCTCCTCATGCCCCTCCAGGCCATCATGAGCAAGCTCTTCGGCAGTCTCAGGTACGACGGTTTCTTATTTTCTTTCCTACAAAAGAGTGTATGTTTTTGCCTCGCAGAATCGATTGGTTGGGCATGAAAAATAGAATTCAGTTTAAAGTAGAAATATTGTGCAATGTCGCAACAAAATTGTCTCATGTATGCATTTATTTACTATTTTGAGGTTTTCATTGTACATATAATGATACAATCTTTTGTGTTATTAGCAACATCATGACCCTTGGACGTCGATTACCAGTAAACTTGCGCGTATAACCATTTGTAAACCTCTCATTTGGGAGAAGTCTTCGCTCTGAAAAGAGCTGCGGTTGTGGTCTTGTAGATGGGCTCTGAGGTCAAAGTCAGGTTTTTTTAATCCATTTCCTATAGATAGAGTCCTTTTTGAAAATGGGAATAAAAAAATGTTGTAAGTCTCTAAACTCGGGTCAACATAGTGTAAAATGCCGCTGTGTTTGAAAACTTTCAAGTGCGTTTTTGTCAAAGTTCAAAAAATATTTGATGACATCACGTTTCAAATATCCAGAGAATTTTTAACTCTTTCCTGCAGGGAATTTTAATGAAATTCAATCAAGGCAGCATTGGGTTTGTCCTTTTTCATTACGTCATGTTTTAAGTTTCGCTTTGAAAAAAAGTATCAATAAAATTGCATTATATACCATTTTTAACTTGAGGTTAGAGACTTAATTTCTCCCCACTTTCATGAGGACTTTATCTTTTGGGAAATGAGTGCATCACAAAACTAAGTTTGACTTTGAAGGTTCTTTTTAATGTTTCAAACAAACTCTGCTGGTCTTAGACAGGAAGTATTTGCTTTCTTTTCTTAAAGGGAGGGTATGCCTTTGGTAATTACTCAAAAAATTTATGACCATAAAAACTTACTTGGTAAGAAGCACTGCAGCTGTTGATAATGTATAACATTTTGAGAAACAAAGGAAATCAAAGGAATGTGGTTTTTAAAGAGAGGGTTTCAAAAACATTTCAATCTGAGAAACGTTTCTGCATTAAATGTTTCTCAATTGTGTATTCCAATCATGGCTTATTCTTCCTGTGTTGACACAACCACTCCAGATTTTCGGCGATTTCTAGTTTGATTGTATATTTCTACATATATATATAGGATTAAAACAATCAAACGGTTCCAAAAACCAAAGGTATACTTTGCCTTTAACTTCCTGTCAAACTTTAACAAAGTCACTGGAATTTATTTCCTGTGTACGTGTTCAGCCTGTTTAATTAAAGATTGACTGTAACTCTTCCTCAGTAGAAGTTATGTTGAAGACAGACTAAAAGTCTCTTTTAAAATCCTGCAGTGAGGGCTGCTGTCAGCACTTGCTGACATATTTCATTATTTTCGTTGTCTTAAAGGAACATTACAGAATTGGTTTTTGCTAACAAAACAGTTGCTGGCAGTGTAAGCACTTTATGTAATCCATCATATACATAAACTGACAAACCTGTAGAAGGTTGAGATCGATCAGCCATCTGGGTCACGTGAAAAACCGATTACACATTTGCATGAAATCATATAGATGCAACAAATAAATAAAACGCTCACTGAGCAATAAACTCCAATCGGAAAATTAGTTTATTCATTTCTCATCAAATATGGCATTTCAGACAGAAATATTTCGAGGGATGTTTTCTACTATCATCATCGTTCAAACGTGTAAGTTTTATGTAAATCTGTGATCAAAAAGTATACTTTACAAGTTTTTTTCTTACCAATTCTGTAATGTTCCTTTAACCACGTCGTACACACTACAATGCCATGATATCCTAACAAGCTGGACCAAACTGGGTTAGTTATTTGGTTAGAATGGGGCAGGACAAAACTCTTCATCCTTTGTGTACAAAATTGGTTTGTGATAAATTGATCATATGCACACAATAATTGTTACTCAATTTTTGCAAATCGCGACCCCCCAAAAAACTGGTCACAATAGTGCCCTCAAGAGTCCTCTTTCCCAAACTGTGTGGCCGTGGGATCTTTATTTTTCATTTTACAACTCTTTTTTTCTGCAAGGATATAAACCGATCGCTAGGCACCGGTCGGCGCGTGAAAAAGTTAATATCTATAACATTTTTTATTTTTTTTTTTACAATTTTATTGTTTCTTTTTTATCTAAAGGAGGAAGACGGCATCTTTTACAGACAAACGGGTTGGTACAATGACTGAGATCATTAATGCTATCAGAGTGATTAAGATGTATGCGTGGGAATATCCCTTCGGAAATGTCATCCAGAAAATAAGAAAGTAAGTTTATCTCAGTTTAAAAAAACTTGTTAGAAATTGATAAGTTCTTCCCAACATTTTCAATGTGTTTGTTGCCAATTACTCTTGCCAAGTGTACATTTAAGAAAAGTCAGCTTCTTGGTGGCCCTAAGTTCTAGTAATCTAAAAAGTGTCAGGTTGTTTTCCAGGTGATAGTTTGGCAGTGACTTTGGATAGTTAGAAGCCAAATCAATAGCCGCATCCAAGGCCGAAGTCCTAAGATCTAGTGTCGGGTTGTTTCCAAGATGATAGTTTGGTTTGACTATGGCATAGCCAGAAGCCAAATCAACAGCCGCATCCAAGGCCGAAGTCCCTAAGTTCTAGTAACCTAAATGGTGTCAAGTTGTTTCCCATGTGATAGTTTGGTTTGACTATGGCATAGCCAGAAGCCAAATCAATAGCCGCATCCAAGGCCGAAGTCCTAAGTTCAAGTAACCTAAATGGTGTCAAGTTGTTTCCAAGGTGAAAGTTTGGTTTGACTATGGCATAGCCAGAAGCCAAATCAATAGCCGCATCCAAGGCCGAAGTCCTAAGTTCTAGTAACCTAAATGGTGTCAAGTTGTTTCCCAGGTGATAGTTTGGTTTGACTATGGCATAGCCAGAAGCCAAATCAATAGCCGCATCCAAGTCTGAAGTTCTAGTAACCTGAATAGTGTCGGGTTGTTTTCCAGGTGATAGTTTGGTGTGACTATGGCTAGCCACAAGCCAAATCAATAGCCACATCCAAGGCCGAAGTCATGGCCATTTAAAAACAATCCAATTCGGACCATGTCTGTAGTATTTTGAAAGCTTTGATGGTAAGAAGTTTGTCATAATATGCAAAGATTTCTCAAAAAGTATTATAAACTAAACAATAGTTGCATCACCTTAAGATGATTCCTGTACTGCTGCTTCCCAGGTTGTTCTGTAAATTTGGGTGTGACCCCTGGTTATATGGCAGTTTCATGTTGAATGGCTTCTGACTGGCACGCCCAAACAAAGACATTGACAAAATAGGGAGGCCGCTAGGGCTAGATAGCTCAGTTGAGCCCCAGCATTTCCATAGGCCGCAGGTTCAAATCCGGTTATAATCAATTTTTCTCTGTTCCTCCAAAAGTTTGTAACCAATTAAAAAGCCTTTTAAAGATGTGGAACTAAAACACAAAAATTTCTCTTTGATTGTACCAAAAGGTCAGAGGTCAGAAAAATAATTCAAGCCTCTTACCCCCTCGGTATAAACCTCATTCTATCCATCTATGGCAACCGGCTCATCGACGTCTTTATGATCCTCACCTATGCATTCATTGCAACGGAGGTCAGAGTCTCCACAGTATTTGTGGTGGTGACTTACTGCAACACCCTCAGGTCATCCTTCATGAGATACTTCCCTCGAGGAATTCAGCTGCGCTCAGAGTGTCTTGTGTCAATCAAAAGAATACAGGTAATTCAAATCAAATCAAATGCACAGATTTTACAGTTTGGGGTGTTTTATTTTATTTAAAGATATTTCAAATTCTTAATGCAGGAGCCGTGGGCCCAATTTCGTAGAGCTGCTTAAGCACAAAAAGTAGCTAAGCACAACAAAACTATGCTTACCAGAATACCAGCCAAAGCACTATCACATATGTACAATCTGTGATTGGTATCCTGCTAAGCAGCTCTATGAAATTAGGCCCTGTTCTCAAGATTGTATATTGTAATTGTTTTGAAAATATATTGTTGAAGGTATTATACAGGATCGATAAAGATAAAAACAATTTTAAGTCTGAAAGCCTACTGATTATGTTCCCTCTTACATGAAGCCATATTCGAGAAAACTGTATCTGAAAATCTAAAAAAGCGCAACAGCTTATTTCCGTTGTTAACCATGACGATTTTGTAGTAGTTTTATAGCTGTTTTTACTTGCTGTATTAGCCCTAATAAGCATGGTGAGCACTGAGCAACTGGTAAAAAGCAGCTCAGCACAACAAATTTATGCTTACCGGAATCAGGTTACCAGCCAAAATACCATGTCACATGTACCATTTGTGACTGGTATTCTGCTCATTTTTGCTTAGCAGACAATTTTAAAGCAATACTTTTCTATTCAAGCAGTTTTATGAAATCAGGCCCTCTGAAACACATGCTGTCCTCAATTGTCTTTTCAAACCAATGCAGGGAATTACTGTCAATACGTTTTTCTAATCATGGCCCCCCTCCCCCCCAAAAAAAATCTTCTTTCTGTTTTCATTTGAACCTTTGTTTACCTTTCTTAATCTAGGATTTCTTGTTACTGGATGAGATTTCTCTACCTTCAGTCCAGTCTTCGGATGACGGTCTTGTTGTCAACCCAGGAATTCATGTCAAAGGAATGAGCGGCTCTTGGGATGATGTGAGTATCCTCAGAATTTTATTTTTTTTCATGAATAATTTGTATATTTTACTTCCAAACTGAAATGTCTCTCTCTGCAAATACAAATTTTTGGTGAAACTTGGATTTTGACATGAAATGCTTGAGTGGCTTTTGGTGAATTGGTTTTTCTTCTAAAAAATACATAATATTTGTTGTTTTTTCATGCGTATGGAAAAGTAAATGAATTTTGAATAGCACTCTAACTTTCAAGCAAAAGTGTTAATCCAATTCAATTCAAAGCAACATTTACTTCCACATAATCATCATCAAGAAAAATAACAACAATAATACAGCCAATATAAACAAATGTGGAGGCATGTTCCAATAAGCTGGGCTTGTCAAGGAACAGCCTAAAAAAATGAAACAAAACAAAAGACGAATAAACAGAATAACACCTACAACAAGTAACAATAACAGTGTGTGTTTACATGTTCGACGACTAGCAACAGTAGTAAGATGAGATATAATTTAATGGGAGGGGGGGGAAAGACCAGTGACTTTAATGTGATGAAATCTCACAGTTGGAAGTTGTTAAAAGTTGTCAATTTAAATACTTAGTTTGAAGCAATTACCAATACTAACAATAATAAAAACCATTCTTATATAGCGCATTATCACTGGAGGTCCCTATGCGCTGTAAAGGGGAAATTAACAATTGTACAAAGTAAATAGATATGTTTTCACCCGTTGTTTTGATGTTTCGGCCCAATTAACAACAAAACTATTCCATAACTGAGCTGCTGCATATTGGAAAGAGCGGGAATCATACGACTTGGTTTTGATAACTGGGGGAGTCAGAAGGGATTTATGTGAAGATCGAAGATTCCTAGCTGGTTTATACTCCTGAACTAAACTTTGAAGATAAACAGGGGCAATGCCATGGATATGCTGATAAGTGAGAACCCAAAGTTATCTATTCTAGCCCATATTGGTAGCCAATGCAGATCATTTAGAATAGGTGCTGATGGATGTCAGTATACAACCCACAGTGGTTTTTACCTTCATTGTGAAATGGGACGGACCCCCTAGCTACTTGTTATTGTTACATTGACCCTATGAATAGAGAATTCCGGTGAACTGTGGTGTGTTGTGTCTCGGCTTTCAAAAGGGACTATCCCCTTGATGTCATATCCTGGTTCAATGTACAAACAAATCCTTTGTCAACACTAGTGTTACAGCAGCCTCTTACATCTTCAAAAGGGGGTGCTGAGGGTCACATGCTATGTGGTTTAATACCCACCGGAGGAGTCACAGCCTTAGAAAGAATGTAATCAGTTATAGCATGGAGCTATACAAAGGAGGTTATACTTATACATAGACTGTTAATATTTTTAAAAAGCTGCTGGAAATTTCTGTCCCATGGGAAATGTAAAAATAAACCTTCCACTTGGTATTTGGTATCATTGGCATGTGGATATTGTGACAGTTGAAAACTTTCATGACCTAGATCATGATCATAGATCCTGTCTGTCATAGTTGGAAAAAAATTACTCTCTTGAAAACCCATCCACCGTGAGGTGAGAAAGGTAAAAAGCAGAAAAACAGCTTAAAGGTAGCTAGGTCATTGGTAAATACTCCAAGAATTAATTACCATAAAAAACTTACTTGGTGAGAAGCGCTGCAGCTGTTGATAGTATGAAATATTTTGAGTAAGGATTTCCTTCGAAGTTGTTACGGTTTGGATACTTTTTCACCCCAAAACATTTGAATCTGAGAAACGATTCATGCATAAACTGTCAGATTTCTGAGGATATGTGTCCGATTGCGAATGCTGCAGCCAAGAGATGCGGTTGCTACCCGCTCTCACCTCGCTAAATGTGGATGGATTCGACGTTCGTGTGAAAATACAAATGTACCATGACAATTTTTTGCTGTCTTCCCAGCAAGAAGACACAGTATTCAGCTGAAACTGCACATAAGACTTTTATTGTATCTTTAATTTTACCTATAAATCAGCATTGGGTTGACAAAACCCTATCTTCATTGTATGACCCTACCTTTAACAGGCCTTGGGTAAGGTTCACTCACTGCCGGTTGGGGATTTATTTTTGAATAATGGCAAACGAAAAAGCTTTTTTCTTTTCAAGTCAGATGTCTTGATTTAAATTTATTTCTTTGCAAAGAGTGACTAGGCAGATTCAGTGTTTGTTTTCATTGTTGCATTAATAAAATGCACTTATTTTTATGTGTGTTCATTTTTGTAAGTATTGAGTAAAGACGCCAGAAAAGGTCAACAAAAATGAGGAAAAAATAATGCTATGAGGCATTTTTAAAGTTGCTGTGCTGCGACATGCATGCAATCATATTTTGTGTACGATTAAGTTGTCACTTCTAATTTACACATTTTAATTTGTATTGTATAGGTTGGTATAACCTGCTTTTCATATTGTAAAAGATTTCCCAAATCGGCCCTTGGCCGCTATGGATTTTTTTCTTCTTATAAACCGATTTGATCAAATCAAATCAAGAAAATATAACTTGGTGTTTACTTAGATGTGCACACAAAAAATTATAAAGGAAATTTAGTTTATGTGATTAGAACCCTCAAACGTGGCACCTAATTGGGACAAAGGTAACTCTTTCTGTAGGTTAAAGGGGTTTGGTTTGCATTTTTTCAATGATTTCTTTATCAAAGTGTGTTGTTTACATGTCCAGGTAATGCCTGGGTAAATTTCAGCCTATTTTTTGCCTAATTAATAAATTTTTATAATTTAGTTCATCTACCATTGGCAATTGACAGACAATTTACAGACCGATTTTGTACACAAAAGATGCTGGCAGAGTTTTGTCCTGCCCTTTCCGAACCAAGCCACTGTCCCATGTTGATTGACACCCCCCTCTAGGACGTGCGGCATGGTCCAGCTTACGATCTTATGCGTATGAGCTGACCATAGGACCCAAGTTTATAGAACTGCCTAACAGTAAGCACATTTTTGAGCACACTGTAGCAGAAAAATGTGCCTAAGCGTAAGCATAATTCACAGGTTAGCAAGAAAATTGGGCAGCCAGCTTGAGCGCTCACCATGGATTTGCGTTGTTGCGTCATTCATTTTCATTCGCTTTTTGTTCGCTTACGGTTAGCAGCGCTACGAAATGGAAACTCGCACAGTAAGCACAAAATTGGCTGTTAAGCACCTCTATAAAATTTGGCCCTGTGTGTACAAGGTGGTGAACATGGAAGCATGTGCTGTCAATGTGCCTCGATTTAGGGTTTTAAGGTCAATGTTCAGACAATACGAACAGGATCTCCTGAAACTTGTCCACATTCCAAGAAATAAATCACGCTGTGACTAACCCCTAAAATTAGCCATTGTCTGACCTCATGAACCCATTTCTCAATAAATTTGTCATGGGAGCCCAGCTAAATCAATAAGCTAGACAAAGCCAGGTACAAAGATTGTCATAGAGGATTATATTTGGTATGCTCAGATTACGCTCCAGTGTACTGTACTTTGATTTTTTTTAAGCTTTTGCAAATTTGGTTGAATTGGTTTTTTTTGCTGGGGTATTGGGTTGTTTGTTAGGGTGTTTGTTTTTGATTGAAAAAAATCATACCGTTTTTATTGTTCTCCTGTTTTTCATAGTTTTATGACCAGGGGTTTGTGGAAGACATGTCTTTTTGATAACATTAATAAAAAAACTTGTGTTTTTCCCTGGACAACTCCTGATCAATATGTTTTTATTTTCTGAAGATTTAAAATAATTAAGTAATAAATAAACGATACAAATAATGTGAAGTGCACAGTGTTTATCACGCATAAATCACTAGAGGGTATAACCAAATAATATTATTCTCTAACCCTGTATATTACAAGTTGATTGAATTGATTTACTTTGCAGAATCTCACAAATCCATCTCTAACAAATGTAACCTTTGATGTTGGAAATAATGAGCTGTTAGCAGTGATTGGTCCCGTGGGGTCAGGCAAGGTCAGTCAAATTTCTCATGATTATTCATAAAAATGTAAATCATAATTTGTAATAATAAAAAAAACCTGTTTTATAATAACAACAATATGTAGTGCACGTATCTACAAATAAGGTACTCAAGGTTTTTTTTTTTTCATTTTTTTTATTATGAGACCAACTTATGTAACACCTTACAACAAAATTTAGAAAAAATCTGAGAACCATAACTGCAGCCAAACAATGTTGTCATGACCATTATGATCAATGTGAATAAATATAAATTACCTTGTGCAGGTGTTTAAAAAAACAGGTGTTTAATCAATTATCAAGCTAATGAAATTAGAATTTACATTTAGCAAAATCTATGTTTTATATTTTTTCCTCAGACACATGTTTCATTCATAATACATCCCAATTACTGCATCTACAATGAACCTTTATCTGAACTCTGAGCTCAATCTAGCCAATTGGGAACAATGTATAGATCCGATCTATCGATTGTAAAATTATCCCTGACTCAGAAATAATTTGAAATATAATTATTCTCCTTGCAGTCGACCCTCCTTATGGCTCTTCTGAAGGAGCTACCCACCATCTCTGGAGACGTTAACATTAGTGGAAGGATTTCTTATGCCAGCCAAGAACCCTGGGTGTTTAGTGGTACTATCCGTCAAAACATCACATTTGGCAAAGAGTTTATCCAGGGAAAATTTGATAGAATTCTCAAAGTGTGTTCCCTGGACAAGGTAGGCAGTGGTTGATGCTTAGTCCATTTACAAACACAAAGACAGGGCTCGAACTTGGAAGAAAAATCCACGAGAACGCAGGGCTTGTAGCTCAAAATGTTTACCGGATCGTAATTGTTTCACAAGATCCAGAATCAAAATGAGAACAATTTATCTAGACATTTGAACAAGCACCAAGCACTTTCTTTGATACTCAACAGAACTGAAAGATAATTCACAAACTAAAAGTCGACACTGGAACATCTTCGTAGGGATATTATACAGTGAGGTATTATTATTCAAATGAAAAAACACAAGACCACTGGACATATCCAGTTGTGAGTTTGCTAGCATATTACTTGGTGGGATTCGAACCCAGGACCTTTGCCTTCTGGATCATGGAGCAGATGTTTTACCAACCAATAGATAATTTGGTATAAATATGCATACTAAAGTAAAGAAAACGTTAAATATTGTTTGTATTCACAGGATATCAAAAGTTTTCCAGAAGGTGACATGACCATAGTTGGTGAACGAGGAGTGACCTTAAGCGGAGGTCAAAAGGCAAGGGTCAATTTGGCACGATCTTTGTACGATGATGCAGATATCTACATTTTGGACGATCCATTGAGTGCTGTTGATAGCGAAGTGGGGAGACACATCTTCGATGAGTAAGAAAATGTTGTATTCTTCAATGCCAATTTTCAAGATTTTTTACTATAGTTTGATAAGTAAACAATTTTGAAACTATGCTTTCTGCCAAACAGCCAGATCTTTTGAGATAGATTCCTCGCTAATGTTTCTCATGTAAATGAATTTTATATGCCAATTTTTTTATGAAATTGGCCTGTGGTTGATTGTAGCATTTTATTGTTCAATTATATTGAAATGCACTTGTTGTATTAAGGTAGGGTCAAAAAGAAAGATACAATAAAAGTCATATGTGAATGTTTCGGCTGAATACAGTGTCTACTTGCTGAGACAACAGCAAAAAACTGTCACGTTATTTTCACAAGAACGTCAAATCCATTTACGTTGAGCGAGGTGACAGCAGGTACCAACCGCAACTCAGGCCACAGCATTCACGAACGAACACCAACCAACAGAAATCAGAGAAAGGATTCACGCATGAATCGTTTCTCAGATTCAAATGTTTTTGCGTAAAAAAAAGGATCCAAACCATCAAATTCGAAGGGAATCCTTTCTCAAAATAGTTTATACCATCAACAGCTGCAGTGCTTCTCACCAAGTAAGTTTTTATGGTCATTAATTTTTGGAGTATTTACAAATTGATGACCCTACCTTCAATGCCCAATAATTTGTAACTGCAAGTGTTGCTGTTTTTGTTTTGTTTTTAAACAGGTGCATCATGGGTTACCTCGCAAATAAACCTCGCATTCTGATTACCCATCAGCTACAATTCCTCAACACTGCCAATAAGATCCTTGTTCTGAGAGAGGTAAGAATCTAAACGCCCTTTTCACACCAGACAATTTGTAACAAGGGACCTTGACCAAAAATCACATCGATGTTAGAGAATAGCAAGTTCCAGTTGTTGAATCATAACCAGGGACCCTTGTTATTTTCAACAGAGATCCAGACCGTGCCAAAAAATTGAAACCATGTTCAAATCACCACGATATGTAGTGTGAAACCATTTACTGTGCCATAACCAGGGACCCTTGCTATGGTGATATCATTATTCTCATACACAGAACGTGTCACTAGTAGAAGAGTGTGTTCAGTGAATGAACTATCATGACCTTTAACCCCCCCCCCCGAAAAACGCTGGTAAATTTGTGTTTTGAAAAGTCATGTGAAAGCTTGTTAAATAATCGCAATCGAACAGATTGTGACAGACAGTCGGCACCCATCACCAAGGACCTTTGTTACTGGTGCTCGTGTGAAAGTGCCTTTACACTATTATCTTTTCTTTCATCTCAGAAGTGTCTCACCACCAGCTTTTATATTTCAAATACGACTAGAGATTTGAATCTTTGAAGAGGATTTCTCTTGAATTGAATTTTTTTTTGTCTGATTAGGGTAACATGGAAGCTGTGGGTCCTCTGAATGAGCTCCATGAGAAGAACATTGACTTTGCCTCATTGATGAAAGTAGATGAGGAAGAAGACGAAGAAGAACTTGAGGAAGAAGTGAATCCTGAACAGCCCGGCCTGAGGAAACGGACCAGTACAAAGAAGAGTCTTAAGTCACAGAAAGTAAGTTTATCCAGAGACCTGGGTGTGGATATTTTTAAATTACTTATTTTAATTTTTGAATATTAACAAATCAATTGAACTGTATTTGTAACTCTTGTTGTTTCCATGTTATATTTTCACGGTATTTTTTTTTAAGCAAGTGATGATGTGTTCAAATCCATGTGAGAAGTGTAAATTTTAAAGAACCTTAACCTTAAAAAAATCCCATATATTTAATGTTTTAAACTGCACAAATATTCTTCCAACTTTTGGAAAAAATGTCATTTTGAAATCTTAGATGATATTAAGCGGAACACTATTTGACTAAAAAAGCCTTTGAGCATCATCTTTAAAGGTATTATACAGGATTGGTAAGGATAAAAAGCATTGTTTAATTTTTGTCTGAAAACTTAAAGGAACATTACAGAATTGGTAAGAAAAAACTTGTAAAATATACTTTTGATCACAGATTTACATACAACTCACACTGTCTAATGATGATAATAGTAGAAAACATCCCCTGAAATATTTCTGTCTGAAATGCCATATTTGATGAGAAATGAATAAACTAATTTTCCAATGGAGTTTATCGCTCAGTGAGCGTTTTATTCATTTGTTGAATCCATATGATTTCATGCAAAATGTGTAATCGGTTTTTCACTATTTTCTCATGACCCAGAAGGCCGATCGATCTCAAACTTCTACAGGTTTGTCAGTTTATGTATATGGTGGATTACATAAAGTGCTTACACTGCCAGCAACTGTTTTGTTAGTAAAACCAATTCTGTAATGTTCCTTTAATGGTTATGAAATTCTTAGTAGAACCATTTTTTCTGTGAAATAGTTTCCTCTGAAATGAAGTCATATTCGAGAAAACTGTATCTGAAACGCAACAGCTGATTTCCAAAATTAAGGAAAATGTAAGTGGTGTTTGAAGCTTTGCATGGTGTGGAAACTAAGTAGTAACTATAAGTAGCAAACTTGTGGGTACAACCATGTGTAAAACCTCTGTTGCCGGAGTGTTGGCTCTGAAAAAAAGCCAGTGTGGTCTCCACACCAGAGAGACCACACTCCCTAAAAAGAAGGAGAGATGTTACACATGGTTGTACCCGCAAGTTTGCTATTTATAGTTACTTCTTCTTAAGGACAACGTGTTTACATGCCGAAAATTGTGCATGTTTTTTTTACTATTTTCTTTTGACTCACACAACGGATTAAGCCCAAATTTTCACAGGTTTGTTATTTCATGTATACGGTTGATCACACAATACATGAACACTGTCTGCTACAAATCCTGTATAAAACCTTTGACTTGTTATTTCTTATGTATAAAGAGCATCATCAAAGAAAACAAAGCAGGTCCACCCAAAGCCTTCAAGGATGAGCAGAGTAAGAAAGGAGATGTCTCACTCCGAGTTTACTTCAAATACTTCAAGTCTGGAACTAACTGTTGCTTACTGCTGCTCCTCTTGCTGTTTTTCATTGGAACACAGGTAAAAATATCTCATTTTGGGTTTGAACAAAGAAAACATGACTAGAACGGGACTTGAACCTACAGCTTTTGAGTTATTGTTCCTGCGCTCTATCAACTTAGCTGTGTAGCGCTGATGTTGGCGGTCTCCCTATTAGGAGTAGATAGCTCAGTTGGAAGAGCACCGGTTCGTTATTCCGGAGGTTGCAGGTTCAAGTCCTGCTCTATTCAATTTTTCTTTGTTCAACCCAAAATTATTTAACAATTTAACCAGTCAGTTTCTCGTGTGGTTTATTACTTGTTGTAAAAATATCTCTTAATAGCCAGTTTAATTTGGAGGACACAATAATGCACTACTCTAACGCAAAACACAGCGGCAATCTTATAAACTGGCATTTGAGTTTCATTGCATGTTTGTCAACGGGCCTTGTGTGGTGAGGCACTGTGGCAGATGGCGCGTACACATGCAACTGTTTCACAGAGTCCCTGTGGTCATGGGTTGGTGGCCCTAGTGACAAGGCACTGCAAACAATGAATGGCAGCTTTCTAGCAGCTTTCAAAAAATCTCAAAACTCACTTGTTTAATTGATGTGTTTTGCTTGTTTTGTTTGATATTCTATTGTGTTTGCTTGTTGATTCATTTTTGTGTAAAGCGCTGTTTTCTTTGGTTCGTTAGAGGACTAAATAAATGTTCTGTTTTGTTCTTGTAATTAATATTGACGGATTAATTCTTTGGATGGATTTGTGCCTAATGCCTTTGTCGAAGACCTGTTCCTTTCACATATCAGCCAAGATTTTGTAAGGACTACTACATGTATACTGCATTGTCATGAAGCCTTTCATCTTTCTCTGATGGGATGCCATCTGTTCAAATGGGCGTGGGTCAATGATCGGCTGTTACATAACGGCTTTCCAACCGGGTCTGATTGTGCTTCAGAAACTTTAAAAACCATATAAATCTGCAAATGTCAATGAGAAATTGTCTTTATGTGGGTGTCCAATGAGAGTTTCATTGACAAACCAAAATATTAATGGCAAGAAAAAAATTTTCTTTGTGCTGAAGATAAATCTTGTGCTGGTAACGGGAAGAGGAATTTTTATTCCCAAAGCAAATTGAACTAGAATTTAGTGTTTGTACGAACAAACACAGAGGTGTTCGGCTATCAATTGGGTCAGTGTTTAATTAAATCGATGAAAAGATTGTTGATAGCTTTTGAATTTTCACGGAAAGTACATTTGTTACACAGGAAATAAATGCTAAGGTTACTACTTAACTTCCGCTTTCAACCGAAAGACAAGGTCAATTGAGTCAACACTCTGTGTAGCATTTGTTTATTTTTCGAAGACCTCTCCGATGATGTATAGATTGTAAAATTCCGATGCACGGTTCATAAGTTATTAATTAAAAAATTTTAAATTTAATTGAACACCTGATTACGTCATTATGACGTCAAGAAAGCGGTATCTTCTACAATTGAAGAGCTAACTATGTGCGAAGTTTGAAGGTTGTGTGATCTTTGGAAGTGCGTCTTTTGTTATCTGACAAAAATGCTCACACTTGGATTAGACTAACAGCCCATACAGCCTTGCTCAATGCATAGCTTATGCCAAATGGACTTTGCCCCCCTGTGATCAGTCGAGCAGAACACGCCACGGTATGCATAGCCTTCAATGCATGCGATGTGTAGGCGCACGTTCATATGTCTACCTGTGTTCTTTCAGTTTCACTATCGTGCGTTGTCACGGTGGGTCAACTTAAACGTGCGCCTTTTTCGACCTCATGTAAAGGTCAAAATATTGTCATCTGAGTGCAAAAGTTTGAGCAGGCTTAACGTTCCACACCTTGATACAAAAAATAAACTAAAATAATTGGTAGTTTTTGAGATACGAATTGTTGAAATTTTCAACTTCCGATTTGAACCGGAAGTAAAGGTCAAATGGGGTCAAGTTTTGTGTAGGGTTTGTTGAACTTTCAACGACCTGTCCGATGATGTGTCGATTGTAAAAATCCAACATGCGGTTCACAAGTTATGATTTTTTACAAATATTAAACTTTGATTTATTGTAATTCAAAACCTGATGACGTCATCATGACATCATCAAGTTTGTGTTGTCTTGATATTGAGGTTCAAATGTCTGATGAGTTTCAATGTTAAATTCAACTTCAATCTTGAGTTATGCCGTAGACAAGCACGAAAATGATGTTTTTCAAGAAAAAAACCAAAGGCAAACTTCGACCCACGGTAACGACCCGGAAGTAAAGGTCATACGATTTTAAGGTTAACTTTTCAAATGTTGCCCATGTCTTGGTCTATCATATGCCCAAATATGAATATTGTAGCTATAATATTCGGAGACATACAGGCATTGGCATGACGTCACTTTTTGAACTTAAATTGCTTGTAATTTGACACCCGATGACGTCATCATGACGCAACAACTTCTGTATCATCTGCTAGTTGCAATCTACCTACATGTAAAGTTTCAAGTTGATATAGGCCTCGCAACTATGCGTTTTTTTGTGGACAAAGCCCACTGAGAAGAAGAAAAACTAAAAAAAACTAGAGCTTAAGTGTTTGTACGAACAAACACTGAGGTGTTCGGTTATTATAATGGGGTCAGTGTTGTGTAAACGCCTGAGCTATTGCATTCAGTTGAATTTGGTGCTATTACTGTTTTGTGGGGTGCCTAACAAGCTACACACTTTAGCAAAAGTCTATTAAAAAAAAGCACACGATTAAAAGCCTGACGTTAATTGATTGTTAGCGAGGTTTGCATGGACGGCTGTTTTAAAGACTGACAAAGAGAACCTTGAACAGAGACTAGAGTTTCGTATAGTTAGAACTTCCTATTTTGACCGAAAGGGAAGGTCAAAGTGGGGTCATGCTTCAAATAAAATGTCACAATGTGTTTTAACCTAGCAAGCTGCACAAAGATTAAGACTTTATGACATGTGATTCAGGAGATATGATTACTTGAATTGTTGAGCTTTCTGTTTGGACCGGAAGTAAAGGTCAGGGTTGGGTCTTCCGTATTAACAAAATGTCACAAGTGCTGTAAGCTACAAGACAAAACAAACAATACAACTTTATGACGTGCGGTTCAGGAGATATGATTTTTTAAGTACTAAGCTTTGAATTACTGTAACTTGACACCCGATGACATGATGAAAAAAACGTGTTTTTGTTACTATCAAATTTTATATTGCCTGGTTCAGGAGTTTTATTCAATATAAAACTTCAACTGCCGGTTTGAACCAGAATAGTGCAAGATTTCATGTTTATTTCCATTACAAGGGTTACGATTTTATGAAGCAATATTTGTCACAAGAGGGCGGTGTGTAAATTGACGACGTCGCCATACATTTGAAAGGGCAGAGGTTTAATATTGTCATTAAATACAATAGCATACATTTTGTGAGTTCCCTTTCATCTTGGATGCAGATCTCGATAAGAGGCTTTGAAATACACACACAACTATTTTAAGTATAAAGCCATTTACTATTAAAAGCTAATTTATTGTTTAATGAAAACTTATTCTTTATTGATTCATCATAAAGTTCACACAAGCTATGTTGTTCAAGTTGACATTATTAAGCTATAATTATTAGAAATGTTCAAAGGATTTCAAATAAATTTGGATTCTCATTACGTATCGGTGGATGAACAATGATTGTTCATTACACTTGATGATGATAACCTTCAAATAAGTCAAGCATTGTGTAAGATTTCAGTTGCAATTTATAAATGGCTTGCTTGATTTTTAAATATTGGTTTCTATACAGAACGTTTTGTTTATTTAGACTTGAGAAAAAATTAAACCTTAGAAGACATTTGTTTAGAATAGTTATGCAATACAAAGGCACATCATGAAGATGCGAGTCTAAGCCTCAATTGTGAAGTTAGACTATTAAAAAACTGAGTCAAATACTATTTCTACCTCCATGGTGCATGATACAGTGACTTGGCAAGGAAATAAGGAATGGAACATCACTGTAGACCATTCCGGTACTGGGTGTGCTGTATTCTGATGAAGAAAAAACAAGAAACAGAGTATGAGTTGATGAAAATATCTTCAGACATTTTTTCATAACCTATCAAGTCTCAAAAAAAAAAATCATATAACACTATAAGAATCATAGCACAATATTTTAAATGCATGAACAAATTTACAATGACGTTGTAATAATATTTAGAATGTTTCTAAAATATGTAAATTTCTTTGAATAGAAAGTCTCAGAGTATTAGTTACGCAAAGTCATGTTATCCATACCAACAAAAAATGCAATGAATTACAAGGAAAATGGGCTCAAAACCGCTCAATCAGAAGTTTTATTTCAATTCCTTTGGAAATGTTTTACCTTGCAAAATAACTTGTGTCATTTTGAACTTTCAATAAACATGATAAACTACTGTAAATTTACCTCTCAAGAAAAGACCATCCATAATCATGATTTTGGCCAGGTATATAGTTGACAACTGACAGGAGCAGTGAAGACTAAAGATGGTTCATATTGACAGCTGCAACTCTTTTCTGTGTACCAGTCCTGACCCAGTCATCAGACTCTCAACTCATCCCGCCATCAGACTCTGTTCCATATGTTCCTTGATCACTGTACTAACTTGTCAAATAAACAAAATTTGAGACTTAAAACATTTCAAGATTATAATTTAATACGTGGAAAGTGCCCATACTGATTTGGAAATGGATAACTTATAAATCTTAACCTTTGGGGAAACTTCATCGAAAGGTTGTAACACATTTATGGCGTAATAATATTAACAGTTGATGGAACACATTCATCAAATCTGACCATTTTCTGACACTAGTGACAAATCCAACAATCATACCAATCCCCCGTTGCCCAATTCTTCCTCCTCCATGATCATTAAACGATCCTTAGTTTTAAAAACGTCACTACTTGACACATTCATTTTGAAAAGTGATTATGTTGAAACGAAGCTTACCGTTGTATTCACCGTGTCGCGTATATGTGTACATGTACATGTACATGTACCTGTGTTATTTCACTATCGTTCGTTGTCGCTGTGGGTCAACTTAAAAAGTGCGCCTTTTTCGACCTCATGTAAAGGTCAAAATATTGTCATCTGAGTGCAAAAGTTTGAGCAGGCTTAACGTTCTACACCTTGATACAAAAAATAAACTAAAATAATCGGTAGTTTTTGAGATATGATTTTTTTAAATTTTCAACTTCCGATTTGAACCGGAAGTTAAGGTCAAATGGGGTCAAGTTTTGTGTAGGTTTTGTTGAACTTTTAACGACCTGTCCGATGATGTGTCGATTGTAAAAATCAAACATGCGGTTCATGAGTTATGATTTTGTACACATATTAAACTTTGATTTATTGTAATTCAAAACCTGATGACGTCATCATGACATCATCAAGTTTGTGTTGTCTTGATGTTAGGGTTCAAATGCCTGATTAGTTTCAATGTTCAATTCAATTTCAATCTTGAGTTATGCCGTAAATAAGCCCAAAAGTGATGTTTTTCAAGAAAAAAAACCAAAGGCAAACTTCGACCCAGGGTAACGACCCGGAAGTAAAGGTCATACGATTTTGGTGTTAACTTTTCAAAGATTGCCCATGTCTTGGTCTATCATATGCCCAAATATGAATATTGTGGCTATAATATTCAGAGATATACAGGCATTGGCCTAACGTCACTTTTTGAACTTAAATTTGCTTGTAATTTGATACCGATGACGTCATCATGACGCCACAACCTCTGTATCATCTGCTAGTTGCAATCTACCTACATGTAAAGTTTCAAGTTGACATAGGCCCTGCAACTATGCGTTTTTTTGTGGACAAAGCCCAGTCCGAAGAAGAAAAACTTTAAAAAAAAAAAAAAAAAAAAGAACAAAAACAATGAGTTGTTCGCGCTGTTGCACGAACACCTCAATTAATGAAGAACAGAGTCTTTGACATGTCTACAAAAAGAATTGCAAATAACTTATTTATCTTTTTCACTTTTAGGTCACGTACATTTTCACTGATCTTTGGCTTGCTTACTGGACTGAAGAAGAGGAAAAGAAACAAGTCATGAATATAACCGATACGGTGAGTTTGAGCTAGATGTCAAACTAGATCACTGTCCCAAATCAGTTCTTTATTTCTGAAAAAAAGCTAGCAATGCATAAACTTTTTACAACCATACCTTAACATTTTATATCTTTTTCTTTCAGCTTCAACAGGCTGTACAGGAAATAACAGAAGGAGATGCAGATGACTTCAGTAACAACTTATTAAATTTCAGTCTTGACTTCACAACAATTCAGAGTGCATACATCTATGGAGGACTTGTTCTCATCCTCTTTCTAATGGCCATTTGTCGCTCATTTCTGTCCTTCAACATTATGATCAAATCATCGCGAAATCTCCACAATCGGATGTTCAGGACTATCATCAGATCACCCACGCTGTTCTTTGATAACAACCCAGCAGGTGAGTTATCAAGATGGGTCATCCTCTCCCCTCTTTACCCTAACCCTAACCCTGACCCCAACCCTAACCCTAACCCTGACCCCAACCCTAACCCTAACCCTAACCCTGACCCCAACCCTAACCATAACCCTAACCTCAACCCTTGCCCCAACCCTTACCCTTACCCTCACCCTCACCCTCACCCTCACCCTCACCCTCACCCTCACCCTCACCCTTATCCCTACCCTTACCCTTACCCTAACCCTTACCCTAACCCTTACCCTATACCCTTACCCTTACCCTTACCCTTACCCTTACCCTTACCCTTACCCTTACCCTTACCCTTACCCTTACCCTTACCCTTACCCTTACCCTTACCCCTACCCTTACCCTTACCCTTACCCTTACCCCTACCCTAACCCTTACCCTTACCCTATCCTAACCCTAGTCATTTCTTTTTGTTCCTTTTCTAGTCTTTCCTTCTTGTTGTTGTTTTTGTTTTTTTTAAGTCTTTGTTTCCGTCCAACCTTTCTAAAGATCTGCAACAATGATATTAATTTAAGGGGAATGAACCATATAAAAAGTTAATCAGGCTTTTCATTTATAAACTTTTTAAACAATAATGTTTGTTTTATTTATGTATTTGTATTCAATTGTGGATTATATCTGTTTTTAAAGTGGTGATTGTGTTTTCCTTTTTAAACAGGTCGCATCTTGAACCGCTTTACCAAAGATATCGGCACAATGGATGACCAACTCCCACAAACATTCTTTGACTTCCTACAGGTAAATCTGAATTACTTACTAATTATTTAATTTTGGGTTGAACAAAGATAAGTTTACTAGGGCAGGACTTGAACCTGCAACCTATGGATTAACGTGCCGGCACTCTACCAACTGAGGTATCTAGCCCTTATGTAGGCGGTCTCCCTATTGTGTCACTGTCTTTGTTTGGGGGTGCCAGTCAGAAGCCATTCAACCTGTTACTGCTGTATAGCTGGGGAACACGCCCAAGTTTACAATACAACCTGGGAAGCGGCAGCCAAGGGATCACCTTAAGGGGATGCGACTTTATTTTAAACATCAAGTAATAAACCACCAGGGTTCCCTTGTGGTTTATTACTTGATACTTTTTATTTGTTAACGAATCATCCCACCCAACCCACATAAAACCACTTAAATAAGGGGAGTTACAGGGAGGTGGTGGTCAGGATGATATAAGACAGATGTAGCCACAATAATGAAGACAGGTGTGTGATAAAGGCATGTTGCGTTTAAAGGCACTGGACACTATTGGTAATTACTCAAGATAATTGTTAGCATAAAAACTTACTTGGTAACGAGCAATGGAGAGCTGTTGATAGTATAAAACATTGTGAGAAACGGCTCCCTCTGAAGTAACATAGTTTTTGAGAAAGAAGTAAAATATTTGAATTGATTTTGAGACCTCACGCGTAAGGTCTCGAAATCAAGCATCTGAAAGCACACAACTTCGTGTGACAAGGGTGTTTTTTCTTCCATTATTATCTCGCAACTTCGACGACCAATTGAGTTCAAATTTTCACAGGTTTGTTATTTTGTGCATATGTTGAGATACACCAAGTGAGAAGACTGGTCTTTGACAATTACCAAAGGTGTCCAGCGTCTTTAAGCGCTACATACAAAGTGAGAACAACAAAGGTCTGTGTGTGAACTCGGGTGTATGATGAAAATAGGTGTGTGATCACATTCAAGATAAGTTTTGTAAATCAATATAGTGAACAATATATTGATGTTATAAAAGTGCAAAGGCTATTTAAAAAAGTACTTTTTGAACTATTGTTTTGACAGAAGATAGTTGTCAAAAAAAGCAATCTTAACCTTCATTTTATTTTGTCTTTACGTAGATCACACTTCATATTCTAGGCACTGTCATCTTAACTATCATCATCAATGTGTACGTCTTCATCCTGGTTGCACCACTAACTGTCATCTTCATCATCTTGAGGAGGTACGCCTTGGCAGCGACGAGAGCGATCAAGCGTCTTGATGGAATCAGTGAGTGGATTTGCTCTTTATTCTATAATAATAATAATAATGCTGGGTTCTTATATAGCGCTTTATCTCGCCTCAGGGGGTGAATCAAAGCACTCGTTATTTGTTTTTCAACTGGATAAGCAGAGCTATGTTTTGAATTATGAGACCCATTTATTTACCACCCTCTAATAATGGTTTACAAGGTGCTGCGGTGCATTCAGCAGCCACTGCCAGACACTCCGGAGCAAACCCCTTCTATTAGCGATAAGTGTAACCGGGTTCTTCTATGTGCATTACACAACAAACGGGACCTACGGCTTTACGTCCCATTAGAAGGATGAAGCAATAATGGTTAAGTGTCTTGCTTAAGGACAACAAGAGTCAAGACCGGGACTTGAACCCACACTCTGCTGATCAGAAACACCAGAGCTTGAGTCCAGTGCGCTTGACCGCTCAGTAATGACACCCCACGACACGCCACAACATTCTTTGCAAAATTGCTGCTTTTATTTCATGACACATCCAACAGCATAAGCGCAAGTAACAGGATTGACGAAGAAATGTTCAGGTTTTAGATGTTTTTAGATGGGAAATCCACACGATCGAGTAAGAACTGTAACCCAAATTAACATTCAAGGCTCTGGTCCTTGGTGGGACTCGAACAGGGGTCCACTGAAGTGAAAGGCAGGGGAAAATACTAAACAAACCCGATTCACCGATTTTACAGTAAATGCAGAGCTGCCAACTGTCCTTGGTTCTGCAGAAAGTTCCCTGAAAATAAACCAATCTTTCCATGTTCAGATGAACAAATTTGGCAATCTCCCTGATTATGGAAATTTGTCCCTGTTATATGTTGAATGGAATTCTGAGTATCTCACTGATTATTGGACAGAATCTCCCTGATTGCAAGATGCAAATGTTGGCAACCCTGGATATTGTACCAATACCAGTAGCAATTTCTAACTCATAGCATATTTTAATTATATTTTTTTAACCCTCGTACTGTCAGTGACTCTTGGCAACATACTCCAGTGAGTTGACCAACCATTTGAAACCATTTGGTTGTGTATGATGGCACAACTGTGCACAGAACTAACTGTGTACTGTGTACATGTATTCCCTCATGGTATCATATTGCAGGCTGGCATAGTTTATCTATCATTCAAAACCACAGTGAATGGTATTGAATGGTCAGACAGCAAGAGGGTTAATAGCCTTTTTATGTAGCTATTCGTCTCTAATGATCGCTTTACCCATCCCCCTCTCCAGCTCGGAGTCCAATCTTCTCCCACAACACCACTTCCTTCCAGGGTCTGGTAACAATCCGAGCCTACAGCAAACAGAATCAATTCATTGAGGATTTCAACCGACGTCAAGACCAGCACTCAGCGGCTTGGTTTGCATTCCTTGCAGCTAACCGATGGTTTGGCCTCCGTCTGGATCTCATCATGGTCATGTTTACAGCGGGGGTTACGTTTGCATCAGTTCCACTCGTAACTAGTATGAAAACACTTCACATTTCTAATCTTCCTTAAATTAGTTTAGTCAAGACCTGAGAGGCTGAAGACCAGTGCCAGAATATATTGCATAGCAATATTTTGCTAAGCAAAATTAAGCCGGCTACCAGTCACAGATTGTACATGTGTCATGGTATTTTGGCTGGTAACATTATTTTAGTAAGTACAATTTTGTTGTGATGAGCTACTATTTGTGCTTAAGCAGCTTTATGAAATTGGGCTCAACCAAAAATGCTCTGAGACCTGTGACATTTGTTTTTCAATATAAATATCTTTAAATAAAATTTTTGTATGGATAATTTGCATCAATCAGCTGCTGTGTTTAATTATATTTCTTTTAGATTTGACATCATAATATTAGGAAACTTATTATTTTATTTTTTTCCTTAAAAAAAAAATTGAAATTAAAATTCCTAATTTATTTTGCAGTTCCATATCCACCAGCTGCTGTGGTAACAGTTTCATGTATTTCTTCTTTTGACTTTAGCGATAGACCCAGGTCTGGTTGCTTTGATTCTCAGCAATGCCCTGTCTCTTACTACTATCTTCCAGTTCGTCGTCAGACAAAGTGCATTAGTAGAGAACCAGGTAAACAGAGTTTGTTGTTAACAAAGTAAATATGCATCTGTGCAAGGCTTTAGTTTGTAAGTTTGGCCTGACGGGCAAAAAACATTTGGGTGGGGCGCTCATTTAAGAATTAGTTTTTTTTCTTCAAATTTAACATTATTTTGTAATTTTGCTGAAACATTTTTGGTCTGAGGGAGATCTGTGCAGTGAAAATACTGGCCTGATACTTCACGGAGGCAATGGTGTCCACGCCCCTGGTCATTGCCTCGTTGCCTCTTAAATTGCCCAAGTAGAAATATAAAATGCCCTAGTTGCCCTTTGCCATGGCATAAATGGGAAAACTGCCTTGCCCTTCTAAGAACAAAGCATCAGGCCTGAAAGTGTGATAAAAACTATCTCAATGGAATGAGTATAAAAAAATGAAATCAGCTGTGACAATGATAGTTCCGATTTTGTGTTAGGCGTTAATTTTGCATCGGGGATAAAGAATATTATTTGGTTATTGCCCTTACACCAATGTATGGCACTGTATACTCGGTACTTTCCTGTGTCCTGTGAACAAAAAATCTTAGGTAGTATCACTCAAGTAATTTTACTTTTTGTGTGTGTGTAGATGACATCCGTAGAGAGGGTTATTGAGTACACAAAACTGGAACCTGAGGCTCCTTTGACAAACTCAAGGAATACACCACCACCAGCCTGGCCTCAGTTTGGGGCACTCACCTTCAACAGTTTGTCATTGAATTACTCAAACGAGGGCCCAAGAGTTCTCAAGAATATATCCTGCAATATTATGCCCAAGGAGAAGGTAATTTCTTCATTTGACTTAAAACAAATATTTCTCAAAACCTCACCCCCATTTTGTACATTTACTTTTGCTGAGGGTGTTTTTAGAAATATATTTTAAAAACTCAACACATTGTGACGCAAAAGCCAATCAGATCTGCCCTGGATAGCATCGAAGGTGGAAAATTTAAGAACTTTACAGAATATTTGTTAGAGCTGACTGCTCTTTTCAATCAATCCATCAATCAATACATCAATCAATCAATCAATCAATCAATCAATCACTTATTTCCACTCAAATCAATAAATAGCACATAAAAATATGGTTATCAGTTATTAAAAATGAGGTGATAAAGTTGTAGGATTCTCCAAACTCTTTATATTTCAGTTGTAGAAATTGTAAAAAAGGCTCTTGAATAAATCTGTATTTTATATTTTTAATATAAAACAAATAAATGATTCTAACCAGTTTTTTTAAATTGCTTAACAGGTTGGTATTGTCGGGCGGACAGGTGCCGGTAAAAGCTCCTTAATCACAGCCCTCTTCAGACTGACTGAGCCTAGTGGCATCATTATGCTAGATGGAATAACAACATCTGAACTAGGTCTTCATGACCTCAGGGGGAAACTGTCAATCATTCCCCAGGTGGGTGTGGTCTCCATAGCTATTAACCAATCACAACATAAGACTATACATCTGGTAGGTGTGGCCTAAATAACAAATAGACAATCGCAACATTAAAAAAGACAACAGTCAGCAACCTGTAGGCAGGCGTACACTACTTTTCGCCAATCAGAAGTAAGAGTACTTAATTAATTTAATCCTTACTGTGGTGGGTGTGGCTTATTAGGAAAAAGGTATTGTGTATTGCTTAGCCAAGTGTATTTATGTGTCTGCTAAGGAAATCAATGCTACGAATATTTAGTGTGAAATGAATAGTTTTCGCTAACTCTTCCGTCATGAAGTAAACCTCATTGTATTATTTTAAATACTGTTGCAACCCTTCCCCATGGTAATGGGGTTCGTTCCTTTTGGAGAAAACAAGAAATCACACCAGTGAATTATTGCAATCAAGCAAAACTAGTCTTGATTTTGTTTTTGAAGTTACTTAAAGGGAAAGTACAACCTTTAAGTACATGTAAAATCAAGGTTTGATGTAGGGTTATTAAAGGTATTGTACACCTTTGGAAACAGCTCAGAATCAGTGTCCACATTTTGTGTGATTCAACATATGCATGAACAAACAAACCTGTGAAAGTTTGAGCTCAAATGGTCATCGAGGTCACAAGAAAATAGTGAAAAGAGACCATATGTGTTTTCTGTTTTTCAAACATCGAGTTTTTATCACGCGTGATAAAAACTCGTTTTACTCATTTCTCAGAAACGATAGCATTTTAGGCAGAAATATTTTAAGGAACCCTTTCTACCATCACTTACTTTAAGTCGTGTAAGTTATATATGAATCTGTGAACATTTGTGTTTTTTGATCTTACCAATAGTGTACAGGGCCTTTAATGTTTGATAAAAGTATTATTTAATTTTGAAGAATCAATTATTTTTTTATCATGTCAGGACCCGGTTCTCTTCAGTGGCAATCTGCGTTATAACCTTGATCCGTTCAACCGTCATTCAGACATGGAACTATGGAATTCCTTAGATGATGTAAGTCGGAATTAAAATTCCTTCAAGATTTTTTTCCCAGTCGGGTCAATTATTTTTTTATTCTGCTTGGAAGAAATAAAATTAGCTGTTACAAACTGCTTACCAACCAAAATGACCTATGGTATAATATTTAATGGCCTGATGTTTTGGCATGAGAGTCTTAAAGGCTTTTTGTATACTGCTTGAGGAGTTTTTAAACTGTATTTTGTTAAATATTTTTGAACAATGATTTTATAAATGATTCTTTTTGAAAACTGCCCAACACAAGGCCAGAAGGCCCCTTCATGTGAGGGCTGCGGGGAAAATAAAAAGTGACTTGTCAGTTTAGTAAATTGCAGAAAGGAATACAAAATGACATAAGGGGCCATTCAGAATAGTCAATGTTAATAATTTTCGATTTGTTTTCGAAATTGTTTTGACCCACCCTCCCACCCAAGATTTCGATTTTTAAATATTGAATGACTTTAAAAGTATATTCAATACACTAAAGAACAAAGTAATACCTCAAATGATGCAGATATTTGCGATCAAAGGTCTCCAACATCAGCAGTTTTCAATGGCTTTTCCTGGCTTAAACAAACAATGATCTGGGCCAGCTGGGTATTTATTTTTATTATTTTTTTCTTCTATTATTTTAAATTCAAAACTGAATTTCGATTTTCGGTTATTCCTTTTGACCCACCCACCCACAATTTCGAAAACAAATCGAAATTTGTTAACATTGACTATTCTGAATGGCCCCCTAAAGGAGTTATGCAAACAAAACAGATGTCTTTTAGATGCATCTTTGTTTAGTTGTAGTGGGGAGTCAAAACACAAGGCAGATATAGTCAACATAAGAATGCCAAAGAAATCAGGTTGCTCAGAAGTACATTTGCCTTGCCTTGCCTTGGCTGTGTTGGATGTAGCCCTCTTCATAAGCTCGCCATTTTCCTCAAGTAAAGACAAAGTTTTTTAATATTGAAATGAAAAAAATTAAAATTATTACCGACAATGGTTGATAAAAAAAGAATTGTTAATGTGTCAAATAAGTTATATTGATTAAGCAACTTTATAGGAAGGGTATAATTTTGGTAATTACTCAAAAAATTTACGATCATAAAAACTTAGTTGGTGAGAAGCACTGCAGCTGTTGATAATGTATAACTTTTTAAGAAACGATTCCCTTCTCAGGAATGTGGTTTTAGAGCAAGGAATTCAAAAAGATTTCAATCTGAAAATTGTGTATTCCAATTATGTATTTTCAGTGAAGTATCAAAAACACTACCCCCTTTTGAACTGAAATTTTCACAGGTTATTTTTATTGTATATATCTACATTTATGTAGGACTAAAACAATCAAACGGTTAAAAAAAAGGTATACTCTGCCTTTCATCACGAAATGTATCACATGTTAAGAAAGATTAGGAATTGCGTTACCTCAAGTTATTTTATTTGTTTATCACGTAGGTCCAGTTGCGTTCTGTCATCCAGGAGTCACCAGACAAACTCAATATGGGGGTAGGGGAGTCTGGATCCAATTTCAGTGTAGGTCAGCGTCAACTTATCTGTCTTGCAAGGGCGATATTAAGACAAAACCGTGTTCTTATCATGGACGAGGCTACAGCTAATGTAGACCCAAGGTAAGCTAGCAGAACAAAATTACTAAGTTTTTCATTATAAAGGGGGATTTAAATTGCTTGATGAGTATAAAGTTAGGGTTATAAGATCTTCCCCAACAAAGATATTGGCAAAATAGGGAGACCGCCAACAAAGGGCTAGATAGCTCAGTTGGTAGAGTGCAGGCACGTTAATCCGAAGGCCATTGGTTAAATCCCACTCGGGTGAAATTTTCTTTGTTCAGACACAAATTATTTTTAAATTTACCAAGTCAGTTTCCCTTATGGTTTATTACTTGATATTTGAAAAATTTACAAACACTTTGTTTTGTGTTGCAGGACAGATGCTCTGATTCAGAAGACCATCCGTAATAAATTCCAGAACTGCACTGTGTTGACAATCGCCCATCGACTCAACACAATCATGGACAGCGATCGCATTATGGTAAGGACCTAGCATCTAACTTTCCTTCTGCCCTCTTGAACCCATGTCATTGCTGTCCTGCAGTGGCAATTATCTTCCATTCTTAGAACTCCTCCATTTTGGTCTTGGCCGTCCTACTTTCCTCTAGCCTTAAGGAACCCATGTCATTGCTGTCCTGCAGTGGCAATTATCTTCCATTCTTAGAACTCCTCCATTTTGGCCTTGGCCGTCTTACTTTCCTCAAGCCTTAAGGAACCCATGTTATTGCTGTCCTGCAGTGGCAATTATCTTCCATTCTTAGAACTCCTCCATTTTGGTCTTGGCCGTCCTACTTTCCTCTAGCCTTAAGGAACCCATGTTATTGCTGTCCTGCAGTGGCAATTATCTTCCATTCTTAGAACTCCTCCATTTTGGTCTTGGCCGTCCTACTTTCCTCTAGCCTTAAGGAACCCATGTTATTGCTGTCCTGCAGTGGCAATTATCTTCCATTCTTAGAACTCCTCCATTTTGGTCTTGGCCGTCTTACTTTCCTCTTATTATTATTAAATGACCTGACGTTTCGACCCTAGCAAAGTCTTTCTCAAAGTCTTTCTCGATAGTTCTGTCCAAATAAATGGGTACTTGCGAGGGTAGAGGTTGATATTGTGTTTGAAAAAGCTTGCGGAGCGCCGCGGCAGCTCGGGGCTGTATACTCCCCAGGGAGCTGAGAAAGATTACAGGAATGCTGTTGGCCCAATGACCAGGACACTAATGTAAAGCGCATTGATACGTTATTGCAAATTGCGTTAAATAAGAACCAGTTATTTATTTTTAATTTTTAAAAGTTAATTATAATTTGATTTTTTATTAATTCTGGTTGTGAAGCCAATGATTCTCAAAAAAGCAAACTTAATCATTATACTAGCCAAAAAACCCGATGGACAGAAGACAGAAGGAAGTTTCAGTTTTAGATGTGGGAGGAAAACCCACGAGAAATATTCCAAATAGTCCACACAATCGGGTAGGGACTGAAAACCCAATCCACATAGTGCCCCCGGCGGGATTCGAACCAGGGTCCTGGAGGTGGAAGGCGAGGAAAGAAACCACTACGCCAACCCAACTACGCCAAAGCTAGCCGAGTAATGAAAGCATTTATACGAAGTCGGACCACGTATTGTTTTTCTGCTTAAGGTTCTGGATGCTGGAGAGTTGGTTGAATTTGATCAACCACATGCCTTACTCCAAATACCTAACAGTATGCTTAGTAAGCTGGTTGAGCAAACAGGAAAGACTGAAGCAGCAGCGCTCATCGAGACTGCCCAGAGGCATTTCAAACCGAGACGAGTGACTGGAGTGAGTGGTAACATGGCTTTCGCTAGCCCAGAGGAATTAACTGTGGATGGGTAAGAGAGTTGTTTAAACATTCCTTAGATCTAAGAAAATAGACTTAGCTGTTGCAAAATGCTACCTAACCAAAAAGGAGCAATGGTATAAATGCCCCCCAAAAATTGTGGCGTGTCGTGGCCGAGTGGATAAAAACACCGGACTCAAGCTTGGGTATTTCTGATCAGCAGAGTGTGGGTTCGAGTCCCGGTCAAGACACTTGTGTCCTTAAGCAAGACACTTAACCATTATTGCTGCGTCCTTTGGATGGGATGTAAAGCCGTCGGTCCTGTGTGTTTTGTAATGCACGTAAAAGAACCCAGTGCACTTATCGTAAAGAGAAGGGGTTCGCCCCGGTGTTCCTTGTTTGATTGGCTGAATATTGCGCCATAGCACTGTGTAAACCATTACATGGTGCTATGTAACGGAAAAAGGTCTCATACTTCAAAACGTAGCTCCACATACTTTCCAGGATAAATACTGTAGCACTTAGAAAAGTAGTATTAAGCGCGGTATAAATGTAAAGTATTATTATTATTATTATTATTAAATGACCTGACGTTTCAACCCTAGCAAAGTCTTTCTCGATAGTTCTGTCCAAGTTCTGTAAGTCAGTGGCAACAATCTCAATCTTAAAGAAAAGTAAAGTCTGTCCTGAGCCAATATGGCTCATCAGGCCGGCGTTTATCTTCGGTTTCATTTGCATTAAACGACTGAGCACAGTTCCATTCCCCCTGGACAGGATGCCAGTCCATCGCAGGTTACTCCTCAGCTCTCGCTGGTACCCATGTGTACTCCTGGATGGAGAGAAGCAATTGCGATAAAGCACCTTGCACAGGGACACAAGTGTCACGACTGACCAGGCCAGGGATTCGACCCGCATTCTGTAAATTACAATCTAATTGCATCGATTCACTCAAGAAACAATTTGTCGTTGGATTACAGTTCTTCATGTTTGTTATTTCCTCTGTTATTTAAAGATATCAGCAACAGATTCAGCAGTGGGGTCTGACAGGAGCAACAGATGCAGCAGCTAAATCTACTGAATCCAAAGGAATACAGGTCGGTACATCTTAGGGAACCTGATGGGGGAATGAAAGTTCCTTGATGGAAGAAATAGGCTGGAACTCCAGGGAAATGTAGAACTCTGGAGAAATGTTTCTGGAAGGAGTACAGTAGTTTAATAAGAAATCTCCGACACTAATACGTGAGGAAAGTTCAATGGGGAGCTTATATCGACAGTCCACACTCAACCCATGTTATATTTGTATACTGTCAATAATTGAGTTGTTCTTATCTTACAGACTGATTCCTGTGAGCATCATGTGGTTCTTCTTCCAAACACGGCCGAAGGTTTCGGCTTCTCAGTTGCAGGAAGTACAGACAATCCTTTTATGCCTATTTTTGTGGCTCAGGTTGTGGAGGACTCCCCAGCCAGCTTCCCTTATGCCCTTCAGGTGAGGCGGATCAATGTAATTACTGTATCCCGTGTGGTGTTTTGCGGAGTAAACTTCATAGCATAGGGGGTCTTTTTCAAAAGTGATTTGGAATCTTTTGCAGTCATAAACACACTGGAATATTTGTAGCATTGAGGTTAATACGAAGGATAACATAAGGAAAACAGGTCAATCAAAAGTCAGTGTATAAAATGGAACACAAATGAAAAAATTGCCTACACAAGGAATACTAGTTCTATGCTTTTTAACATGATCAACTTAACATTTTGAATCGTTGTTTTCATTTTAAATGTTTGTTTTACTGATAGTGGAATGAAGCCAGCAAATTCTGATGAATTGCTTGTCCGATCTTTTACATAAACCAGTTTTCTCATTTGATTTTCATCTCAGGTAAAGGATGAAATAATGGCGATTAACGGCCAGGACCGAGCCAAGCTGACCTACGCAGAAGTCTGCCAGATGATTAAGGACAGTAAGGATAGAGTCCAGTTACTGGTCAGACGACGTATAAGTGCCTCACTCTCCCAGAAAGAGGAGCAGAAGGGAGACGGTGAAAGTAGTGGTGTGGACAACAAGGCGTTCGAAGTAAGTAAATGGATTGAAGTTATGGTTCAAGTTCAGAGTGGCTTTCTAAGATATCGCCTGAAATCTTTATTTGAACTTGATTTGTAGAGGGGCTCCAAGTTCTAATTCAGTTTTGTGATAAACTAATTTTCTAACAGATAGAGTCCTCATGAAAGTGGGGAAAAATATTACAAGTCTTTAACCTAAAAAATGGTGTAAAATGCCACTGTATTTGATACCCTTCCCGTGCAAATTTTGTCAAAATCCAAAACAATAGCGTCACATTTCAAATAAGTGTATGAGTCTGTACATTTTTGTGTACAAAATCTTTTAGTCCATTCCTAAATTTGTGTGATATTCAATCACAACAGGAAGTGAATTGAACCTATTGACTGATGCAAAAATATCTCCCAGGAATGTGCAGACCCATGTGTTTTTTATATCCAATGATGACATGTTTCAAAATTCGCTCTGAAAGAGTATCACGCAAGATGAAATTTTACACCATTGTAACGTGAGGTTAGAGACTTGTAGTTGTTTTTCCAACTGTCATAAGGACTTTATCTATTGAAATATGAGTGCATCACAAAACTGACCTTGGAGCCCCTCTTTGACTGTTTGATCTGATCTTTTTATTTGGATTGAAACAGGGGATTCCCCTTGCATGATTGAAGTTGTGCCAATGACATAATCTCAAACAAAAGTTTCGTTTTATTTTGTGTTTTATGTCCACTGCAAGTAGAAGTTTCAAAGTTGCCAATGTTTCTTGTGTCATTCATTTTATTGGACAAATAGATTTGTGGATTTTGAGAAACTAAATTAGAGCTTCCTTTTATATCCTAGGGAAGTCCCCCTTCTCAAAGGAAACACAGCCCCTCCCCTGATGATATGGAACAACCCACCGACTCAGACTCCAGTGGTAGATCCTCCATGGGGAATGTCAATGAGGGATTTGAGGAGACACCACTTTCCGTGGTAGGGGAGTCAACCGACACCATCAGTCCCTCCGATATTCAAGTAAGACCCACGTCATTTGATTCTTCAACTGTTGAAATCGACACTAAGCTTTGAAGACTGCACTTTTGTTCTCTTGTTTAATCCAGTTGTTGCACTGTTAAGGACTTCAACTCATGGCACTGATTATTTTATAAAAATCAAGCCCGCAATTACACAGAATTTCCAACGGAAGTGCCCTTTGCAAAGCTAAAATGGCCTTGCCCACTTAACAGGGCGGATTAGATTTTCTTTCAGACTTTCATCTGAATTTAGACTTTTCAATGTCTGCCTGGTGAAAAAAAGGTGTTATTTTCTCCAGATAAGAAGAAATTCTGCTCTTTTCTAGCTCTGAGGATCTGTTCCCAGAAGCCCCTTGAAGTCTTTAATATTTCCAGGGGTTACCAAAAAATAGAAATGCCACCATTTCAACATACCTCCTAAAAATGTTGATTCTAGCTACAGACCTTTTTGTCGGTAGCGACTCACACAAGTGTCTTAAAGATGTAATTCCAGGCCTGCAAAATCAAAGAGATTCTGTACTAGAAATCACTTGAACCAGATACTTTGACAATGCACAGAACGTTTTCAGATTGATTTTTTCATTGACTTTTCTGCTTGTGATAAGCAGTGCCATCAGTCCTGTGTTACTTTTCTTTGTTCAAGTTTGACTTTTGTGTTTTTAAAATGTGTGGCTACTTTTCTAAATATTCCATATTTTGCTGATTTATTTTTTAAAAGTCACAATATACTCGATTTTTAGAAAGATATTTTTGTACTGTTCATTTTGTACAATTTTTTTTAAATTGTTGTGTTGAAAATGCATGCCTACTTTTTCTAAACATCCCATATCTTGCTGATTTATTTTTAAAAGACACTATGTATTTGATTTTTTGATAAATGTTTTTCTCTTGTTCATTATGTACTATTTTTTCTTTAAAAAGTTGTGCTGATATTTCTATTGAGTTGGAGTTTATGGAGTTTCAAACTTAATATTTTAAGTGATAGTACCACTTTGTTTTAAATAAGAACATATTTCATATGTTTCTCTAAGACGATAAGATATTCTTTGAAGCTGACCCAGAAAAGTCACATCGTGGATGTTCCAATCTTTAAGAAGATGGTCAGCAAGTGTAGCTTTTTTCTTCTTTTATGTGCTATTAAGTTTACCGTATAAAGAAAATGTTCCCAACTTTTCAATTCTTGAAAGCTTCAGGGTATCATCTCCAGGATGCTCGGTACCAACAAAACTTAAAGTTTCCTTTTAATTTCTTAGTTGAATTAAAATTGTAATAAACAAATTGTGATGCTTCTTTAAACATCTTTAATTTTTTGTCGTAATTTTGCAAGCTGCTGTTTTGACAGTGCAAGTTATATTTCTGTACAAATGCTATGCTTAATAATGTAATTCATTGAGGGGGATATCCTAAAATAGTATTATACTGTAATGAATTTTGTTGGTACTTGAAGGCAGGCTCGATTGTCTTATAGGTAATATATCTACTCTAGAATGCAGTGGTTGGGGTTCGAATCCCACTTCAGTCAGACGCAAGTGGATTTTTTTCCACAGGACCATGGACAGCAAAGGCACGCTCGGTTGTCTTGTGGGTAATATACCGGTAATATACCTGCTCTAGAATTCAGTGGTCGTGGGTTCGAATCCAACTTCAGTCAGACGCATGTGGATTTTTCTTCCATAGGACCCTGGAAAGCACTGAGTATACATCGCTTATCACACATTGGTGTAGAGTAAAACACAAACAATTGTATTCTTCATTCCGAGGCATTTATTTCATCTATTGGTTGAGAATATTCACCATGTGATTACTCAATTTTTCCTCACAAAAGACTTCTTAAAATAATTTTTGTTAAATCAACTACTCAAATTCTCCAAAACAGCATTAATCCGCTCTTAGTTTTAATTTTTTTTAAGAGATATAGTTAGAATATGACATATTATATTTATATGCTTTTCTTCATAGTTTTTTTAGAGGATAAGATCGGGACTATATATCTTATTTAAAGACAACTACTGAAATTTCTTTGAGGTGGAGTGGTACTTTTAATATTTATTACTCAAAAATGAAAGAATCGAACGGGAAAAATAGTAAAAACTTGCACCTCGTTAAGAAGTATTATCAATTTAAACATCTGTATCGATTCCTTCTTTCAAACTGACAGAATCGAAGAGAAAAAAAACAGAAAACTTGCCTCATGTGAAGAAGTATTATCAATTCAAACATCTATATCGAATTCTTCTTGCAAATTTCTTTGTTTTCTCAAGGACCTACTCAAAAGCTGAAGTGAACAGTTTCATATATCACAGAAAATCTCTCCCTTCAACTTGTACAAAATATTTTTTAAAAAAATTAAACGCAAAACTAAGGAGAAATAATTTTATATGAATTGTACTTTAAAGAAAGAGCTAAATTATATACAGTTTCGTTTGACATCTTGTAATTTAACCAAAGTGATTAACTGGCTACAGATATTTGTGACAATTTCAACCAAAATTATATGCAAATTGTTGACAGTTTATTGATAACTGGAACAATTATTTTGATACAATAAATAATTATTGTTTGTACAGAGTTTGTCGACGTTTATTTCACTACGGAGAAGAAGAAAAAATGTAGGAATTGTTTTAATTAACAATCTATTAAGAGAGACGTTTTGTGGTGGTTTGAATTGCAAACAAATCTACTGACCAGAAACAGAATAACTCTTTACTTTATTAGATTAGAGTCGGAGACAAAGGGACTGAGTGACTTAAAGTTTTTACATGAAAAATATTACACATATAAATCAGTGTAACATAAACAATAACTGTACCCGACAGATCGCCTTCGATCCGTGTCTATTAACCGATACCTCCCCTCTCAGTTAATGAATGCCCTCTAAACAATCAACTCCAAATTAGGTCATGACCTGCTTTACCCCTGACCCCATAGGGAACACATGGTTCCTCTTTAAGAGAATAAGGCCACAGCTTACAACCTTTAAAATGGAGAACTTCCTTCTTAGAAGAAAGATGCTTAAATGAGGTCAGGACATACAATGATTAGATAGAGTTCAAGGGAAAGCTCTGATGTCATCTCTATTTTCTTGTAAGAAATCTCGGTTCTCCATCAGGCTTTCACATTCTCCTAGAAAGCCAAACTGTCTCAAGGCGGCACGAACTCCTCCAACGAGGTAACCTTCATCTCCCAGCTCTCGCAGGCTGGAGCTGGGTGTCTCAGTGGCCGGTTTGAGTACGAAGTTGACCCTTGTTGGCCGGTGTCTTCGGACTGAGATGACCATTGTTTTAGACTTGTACCCGTGGGCATGGACGGTGACGGTGTACACCCCTGGCATCAGTAGCCTCCAATAGTCACCGTCAGGTGCTTTAAAACATAAATTATATCCGATTATATTTTTTCTGCGATTGATTTTTAGCATGTAGAAGTTGTTCAAGTGTGTTCTTCTTGTTGTTAACTAATATTTATTTCAGCATTTATTTTTAACTAAAAATCATGTTGTTTGTTATTTTGTTGTTTGCTGATTTTCTTCAGTATATCTTATTCTTAACCTCATGCAGACTGTCTGCACTAAAGAAACCAAAATTACAACTGCCTCTTTAATCTTCATCTATACCGATCCTTGACTGATGCATCATCCACAAGATTACCAAGTTACTTATACTCTTGAATTACCCAATAAGAGACTGCCCCTTTAACCCTCCAGATAAACTTCAAGATGCCACATTCTCCCGCAGGACCCACATTTAGCTTTTAGCTTTTATCTTACCCGAAGTGACGTCATGTGCTATACTTGGCCCAGTTATCCGGATGACGGCATTGGGTATGGGGTTCTTATCAATGTCAGTGACTTGACCTTTGATCCCCTTGTGTACCTGGTAATAAATCAGGGGAATACGAAGATTAAATTACAAACGACAATGTAATTGCTTTAATATGCGTATGACGTCAATGGAGAAGGGCGCCCTCACAGAGGTTTTTACAACAAATGGTGGTCCATTGGCCAACGCTGTGCGTTGCGTAAAATATCTTTGTCTTTCATGTTTTGCTCCAACGATGGCGGCGTGATGACGTCATTGCATATTGAAACTAACAGGTCTGTCATCGTTTCATAATGTTAAGGCGATGCGACCTTGTCATGAGTCTTCGCGTTAAAAATACATCTTTGGTAACCATGGAAATATTAATCATCCATGAACTTCTGTTTGATTCTTTGGCGCGATTGCTGTAGGTTTCCCGTCCCACGCCATCTTCCAAAATCGTCGTACACTTTTAACATTAAAACGTGATTCATCACAGAGTTTCATTAACTGAATGCTCCAAACTAATCCCCCGTCTAGGTCAGATTGTTTCACGACCTCCATAGTTTTTATGTGTAGCCATTTGTAACATTACCTGTTCCATATAAGCTAGAAGCGATTCTTTGTTCGCTTCCCACTTTCTCTTAAGCTCTGATTCCCGAGGAAACTTCTCGCATCCAAGCTCCAATGTGATATCGAAGCAGTTACTGGAGAGGTAGTTGTAATCTTGCATTCCTACAAAATAAATAACAATTAATAATAACAAAACTTTTATGTTTTTTTTAATGGTTTAACAAGTGCTTATACGCCATCCGATCCAGCGTTTAGTTCTAAAAACAAATAATATTAAAATAAAAATGAGAATTCAAGAAGAATTAGACATCCGTTTAAAAAAATAAACGTTGATTTTCTTTTCATATGCGGAAAATAGCGACTATAGCAATACTGACTATTTTTAAGTTCACGATTGTTCATGGAACATGACATTTTACGCAATTATCCTCATTTATTTTAACAAAATAGAAACATGCGTTCTCTGTGTACCTCCGGACACAATGTACCAATCCGCGCCATTGGTAACGCCATCTCGAAATAGTTTGGCTCCCTGGAACCTGCACGGTTGCCGCCTCGTTCCCATACTCATATGGTTCAAGGAGTACGTAAGGGCTAGCTCTCTGAACAAGACGTCATCAGGAGCAGCCGTGTACATCTTGCGATTGTTGCGGCTTTTATCGTAAGGGTAGTTCGCCACCAGGTCCCCGTCATGCATGTTGGCCGACAGAACAAACGAGTGCTCTGCCATCCATTTCATGGCGGCTTTGGTCTCTGGCTGGCGATTCTAAAATCAAACGGACAAGATTGACAACCAAATTATAGAAAGTTTCTTATTATACATGAAGGTATGTCAACAATCACATTGATGGTATACTTTATTTCGTTGCTTTAATTATACTTTTTAAGCTAGACAGGGAACATTGCCGGAGTCACAGTCACGTACATACAGTACGCCGCATTCTTGAGTGTAGGTACTGTATTCTATAGTTCTATTGCGTTTCTTTTAAATGAAGGTATGCCATTAATCACATTGATGGCATGCTTTATTTCGTTGCTTTGATTATACCTTTTAAGCTTGACAGGGAACATTGCCGACAGTCACGAACGATGGTCGCTGCTAGCAGTAACTCCAGGGGAATTACGTTGTCATTCAGGTTACAATTTGTCCAGAGAAAACCCCGTTTTAACGGCAATCTTTCCCCACCCCTCCCGGTTTGGTGGACATATTTGGGGTTAGAAAGGGTACTATATAGGTTGGACTGTCATAGATGATTTTGAGAGACCATTTTCTGAAACCAACACTCGTTGAAATTGATCAGTCCCCTAATGACCCGGAATCCGGGTCAGCCTGACCCAGAAATGAATCGGCCCAGAGGACCCGTAGTTCGGGTCATTTATGACCCGGGAATCTTTAACATTTAGTTGTGTTATAAAACATTCTCTGGAAAGTAATGGTAGGAATGAATCACTACTCTTTTCAAGGATAAATGCTCGTGCACATTTTAGACAGTTCACTAAACAACAACAAATCTTTCCATCAGTCTACTATTTTTTTTTGTCTCTACTCATAAAAGTATTTTCTCCAGGAGGAGGTTTATTGCTACACAGAGGAATGACAAAATCTTGGGTCACTGTCATCTGTATACTGTCATTGACCTCTGGGATAATGCTGTATGGCCACCTACAACAGGGGGAAAGTATAAATCCCTTTTCACTGTGTCAACTTTTGATTAATTTGCCACTTTCTTGATTATCTGGCGCTTTGCCGACTGAAGAAAGACTGATGTATGACCCGATGTGTCTTTTTAGATTTGAACACCATGGTCACTCAGGATAAGAACCAGGTTGTTCCAATTTTTTTACGAGTGCCTCAAAGGAACTTGAATGTCATACAGTCGTTTTTCATTCCATATAAACATTTGAAAAGAAAGATAAATGTGCCATGACTCAACTGAAATAAGACTAAAGTTAAGTAAAAAAGGATATCCGACGTGACAGTCATAAATCGTCGAGGTGTTTTTTCTCTCGTTCTTTTCTGTTTTCCAAAACTAACGGGTTTTCTTCTCACCCTTTCTTTTTTCCAAACTAACAAGCATTATTTCCGCTTCGTTAAAGAAATAAATCATCATTGGATTTATAGTGGGCCTGTGGCACATGGGGAAATATTTCCCCGTGATGTTACAGCCATTGAACTGACAACAGTCAGATCATGTCACGAGAAAGATATTTGGCTTTAGGGCCATCGTAGATTTTTTTTTTCCCCTTTGAAAACATAATAGATAGAAAAACAAGAAACTTTCACAATTTGAAAAAATGGCTACCATTGATTGTTATATTCTATTTCAAAGGACAAAATCTGGCAATGGCCCTATAGCGGAATACCTTTATCATGACATACTCTGACTGCGTGCCAAATTCCATGCTTGTATACCATCAAAGGCATAATCCCATCACCTAAACCTGCCTTACATATTACAAAAACACGAGGAAGGTTTTTAGAAAAAAACTGGGTCTAAAAGGTAGTTTCCCCAGGTGAGGCTCGAACTCACAACCTCGGCATGTCCCTAACAGCCTCAGTGCACTGTTTATAAGTACCGCGCGCTAACCGATTGCGCCACTGGGGAACTCAGGTTTAGTTTCTCCAAATGACAACTTCCAACCGTAACAAAAAACACTTGAGAGAAACAAAAATAACAGATTGTGTTATCAATTGAAATCAAGCATAGGATCCGATCACTTGAACCCATCACTCCAATCCTTCGCAATCTCCACTGGCTACCTGTTAAATCACGGATAGTTTTCAAAGTCTAACACTCACCCACAAATGCAAACATGGATCAGCACCAGACTATCTCCAGGAATTAATACAAGACTATCAGCCTCCGCGAAAACTTCGTTCCAGTTCAAAAGGTCTTCTCACAGCGTATCAAGTCCACACAAAGTTCTACGGTCAACGTTCCTTCCAATATGCTTCACCAAAACTATGGAACTCTCTTCCCAACAATGTCAAAGACTGTACCACGCTAGAACAATTTAAATCTAAACTTAAAACCCATCTCTTTAATCACAGAAGCGCATAGAGACTTTATTGTATTATGCGCTATACAAGAACTGCTTATTATTATTATTATTATTATTATTAGGAATTCACTGAATGTTTCCGTAAATACCGCAGCACACGCACCATTGAATGACATGTTAAAGAGATTATTGTCGGAAAATGGAGGAACGAAATGCGTTTTTGGGGTACCACAGCTACAGCAACGTAAATGCCTCTGATCAACCATAAGATTGATCACACTCCTGCAGTGTGCGTGTACTTCTTCATTGATCTTTAAGGCGAAATCGATTTAACCTGTATCATATAATGTTAACTTAACATTTGTTTTTATCCTGCATACCGCCAATGATCTTCTAGATGAAAAGTTGACGGAGTTAGGATGAAACGAAATTGACGTCCACAGGTGACGCCCGATCTTACAACCTTGGCATGTCTAGTAGAATAATCTCGAGACACTTTTTCTAAAGTACCGTGCGCTATTAACGGAGTGGCGTCCCTTGGGACGACCTATGCTTGACTCTCTTCAATTATTATTTCAGAAACTATAACAGTGATCTCGAAGAATCCATCAGATTCTTGAAAGTGAAAGGGGTCACTACGTGACAGTGCATGGGGCAAGATGGAATCACCTTCAGGGACAGGTAAGAGTCCAAGACACTGCGATCTCATCATTTGTCATTCTTAGTAATACTGGAGACAAAACTGAAGGTCGTAGGTCAGATACAACAACAAAAAATGCCGTAATGGACCCTCGGAGACGAGACAAAAACTTTGCGAAGAGCACGTCATATCCTCTGTGGACCATAGAACAGGCAGACCGATCAGGGCCCAGTTTCCGTAAAGCTTTTAGTCGAAAAAAGTCTGCTAAGCACAACAAATTTCGCGTAGTAGAAATCGGTTACCAACTAATACTGTGACATGGCCACCATTTTTAAGAAGAGTGGGTGCACGTGTAATGCTTAATTTTGTCCGGGGACCGCAAAAATAGCACTCCTGGAATTTGTTTTTGTGAATTTTAAACACTGGGGAAAAGCATAACTTTATCCACAGCAGGAAATGAACTAAGTGGCGTTTATTTGCTTTTATCTTGGTATCAAAATCAACACTTTGCCGGTCCGATTATACCATACCTGATATTTAGCGGAGGGTGTGTCCCCGTCCCCAATTGTTCCCATACTTTAACACACTCTTTTCCTCTTGTAACCCCCCCCCAACCCACCCCCACCCCCCCCCACACACACATATGTTTGTTAATCCCGTAAATCGAGGACTTCTCTTTGTTGTTCTACTGTTTTTAGCGACGTCCCCATTGGTTTTGTACAGTAAGCGAAGCGAGGACGTCCTCTCTGTGTGTCAAAACACCCTGATCCCTTTTGTTAAAGTCCTCGATTTCAACGGGTTGACACGCTCACACACACACCCACACAAAAAAATCCTCTAAAGATTTATTTAGATTCACAGAACACAATGAAGACACAATGGGGTTACACCATGCCACATTATCGAGCACCAAACTAATCCGACCGTGCAATCCGGTTTGCGTTGTATAAATTGTCAGAGGACTTTCGTTTAAATTTAATATCGAGAACAGTCATATTTCATAAATTTCTGTGATATTTGGTTCCTGCGAAGTGCAAAGAGCTCTCTCAACAATGGACAGAGCATCCAGTTTATGTTTCTCGTACTAAATTAAAAAATGAAGAACCGTAATGTGTGCAATGTTATTAGTTATTTAAAGTGTTATATACACCTGACAACTATTTTGGGGTTATCGATATCTTCTAGTTGACCAATTCTGTATTTTTTAAAACTCTTAATTCTTAAACTAGAAACATGGTTAATTTTAAAACAGTTTAGGATTTTAAAAAAAAACTGTTTCCCCAGGTGAGGCTCGAACTCACAACCTCGGCATGTCCCGAACAGCCTCAGTGCACTGTTTATAAGTACCGCGCGCTAACCGATTGCGCCACTGGGGATCTTGACTTTTAGTGTTTAGAACTCCCTCAGAATGCATCAAAATCCTTTGCCAACAAGGAAAAGGGAAAAGGGGCACTCATCATTCTGTAACTAGAAATATTGTTAATTTTAAAACAGTTTAGGATGTTAAAAAAAACTGTTTCCCCAGGTGAGGCTCGAACTCACAACCTCGGCATGTCCCGAACAGCCTCAGTGCACTGTTTATAAGTACCGCGCGCTAACCGATTGCGCCACTGGGGATCTTGACTTTTAGTGCTTAGAAATCTGTCAGATTGCATCAAATCCTTTCCTCTTCTTTCCCAATTTAAGGAAAAGTGAAAAGGGGGACGACACTTACACTTTGCCAAACTGAAGATGGAAGCTCTAACGAGCTCTGGATACCTTGAAAGGTATTTCTTGACTTGTCTGTATGACCCCTTTCAGAAGAAGTATTCCGTTCTCTAGAAGAAACAAAACGCGGTTCTCTCCAAGTGTGGGCAGAGAATTAACCGCGTTTCAGGAGAATGTTGGTTTCCCCAGGTGAGGGGCGAACTCACAACCTCGGCACGTCTTAAACAGCATCGTTGCACTGTTTGTAAGCACCGCGCGCTAATCGGTTACGCCACTGGGTAAATTTTCACCATAAAATTTCGAAACTACTTTGGCCAGTTTAATGAAGAAAAAAACTCTTATGTCTTTATACTGTTGACAGGTTCCTCAGTGATCGATGGTTTGGGTTATTTGAGGCCGTTGGGCGGTTCTCCAGTGCTCGATACTTGGTCTTATTTAGGGCATTTTAGAGGGTGATTTGTCTTATTGAGGCTGTTGGGAGGTTCCCCAGCGCTCGATGGTCTTATTTGGGGATGTTCTTGGTGCTTTGTCTTATTTGCGGCCTTGGGATGTTCCTCGTGCTCGATGCTTGGTCTTATTTAGGGCATTTCAGAGGGTTCCCAGTGCTCGATGTTCGGTCTCATTGAGGCCCGGTCAACCTACCTCTTTACTTTCTTGTATCGCCCGTAGGAGGTGATTGTTTGGCCGCCTGTTTGCTCATGCTCGTACATGATTCCACTTAGGTCTGGGAAATCGCGGTTGAGATCCACGTTGTTGGCGTTGCCACGACCGTATCCAGATGGTACGCGTCCCTAGAAAGAAACAAAAATTAAAAGACACGAACCAAATAAAATAAGCTTCCTGATTCTGTGAATCAAAGACGTAATTCAAACGTCATGGTATTTAGTATAAGCTGTTTTAGAATCTGCTTTAACATTTTGAGAAAAAAAAAATTTTGATGAACCAAATTGCTCCTCGAGAGCACCACCTTAGTACCTTACCTGAAGAAGGTATCTTTGATAGGCGAGTTCGAAGCCATCTGGGTTCAAGGTTGGCAACAGGTGAATCCGGGTCTCATTAATCAAGCGCTGGATTCGTTTATTCTTCTTTCTGTACTCATCGCAGAGGTACTGTGCGAGGAAGAGTACGAGCTGCCGACCTGTGACCTCATTACCATGCATGTTGGCTACGTATTTGAACTCTGGCTCACCTGGGCAAATGAGAAAACGGGGAAAGATTTGTTTAGTGAAAATTGCGTTGTTTCCCTTGTCTTTTTTCAACATTAAGATAATTAACAATTAACATTAACAATTGTCCGCTAAGCAGGAATGAGCAGGATACCAGTCACAAATTGTACCTGTGACATGGTAGTTTGGCCGGTAACCTTATAATTTTGTCGTGCTTAGCTACTTTTTGTGCTTAAAGGTCTTGTACACTATTGGTAAGATCGAAAAATACAAATGTTCACAGATTCACACATAACTTACATGATTTAAAGTATTTAATGTTTGAAAGGATTCCTTAAAATATTTCTGCCTAAAATATTATCGTTTCTGAGAAATGAGTAAAACAATAGTTTTTATCACGCGTGATAAAAACTTGATGTTTGAAAAAAATTGGGCCCAGCTGGTGCGTACTGATAACAATCTTACTGGAGATACTTTACAACAAACAAACATACATTGTTCAAGATGGTGGACAGTTTCAATGATCTTTGTCGTGTGAGTACTGAAAATATCCCCGTAAATCTCACCCATCCCGCGAGCATCCTCTGTTTTTTCAATAATTACTAATTATTGGCAATCCTGACAAACTCTGTGTGTAGTTTGGAAGTCATTCACAGTGTAAAATCGTGCATTTTGGAGCAATTGTTTCTGAGGTTTTCGTCAATCATACGTTCATTTGCATACAGGTATGTGTTCATTTTGGTTATTCTTATTATAAAGTTTAAGTACTTTAACTTAAAAATTGAAGTCGTCGTATGTTGTTGAATGCTCGTATGGGGATGTAGACCTATCAGAAAGAATGATTAAATTACATAATTTGTTATTGTTATATCTATTCCCAAATGACATGATTTTTGTTTACAATGGCTGTGTGGGCGGCCATTTTGGAAAATTATCTCCTAGATAGCCAAGGGTGCTTTATTTAATTATTAAGGGTACATGTACTCCTGTGAGGCCGGCTACAGTTCAGGATCATTGATCAGTGATTTGGATAATGAGTAAAGGGTGCATAACAGCTATACTGAAAGATTAAAATAAATACACAAGGAAATCCTTAAAAATTACGATTGTTTGGGATGTGTTTGTTTATGGGGTAATTGGAACGCCAGTCATATTGGGTAATTGGAACGCCAGTCGTATAGTACGATTATGGCCATGACGTACGTGTGTGTTTAATAAAAACGGGTCAACTCGTACCCAGGTTAACTAGTACCCAAGTCAACTCGCACCCAATTAAACTCATACCCAAGCCAACTCGTACCTAAGTCAATTTGTGACGTCTAATGTATAATTATACTATATTTATTGGTCACTGTGCAGGTGCGGTTGAAAAAGGAGTCCAAACTAGTGTTACCAGCGAAAGCAGGTCAAGGCAGCACAAGGGACAATATTCAAGCTGGGGGACCGTTACCATTCAAGGGACCTCAAGACTTGCGGCTTGCTGTCCGCCTGCAAACACCTGACCGGCCCGCCAATGTGAAACAATTGCAAACAACCAACAAACCGGCTGTTCTCAGAACCTCCACATTTTCAAAAAAGAGATTTAGCCTGTCTGTTTTCTGATTATTTTTATGTAATTTCGGGAAGAAAAAACCCAATCATTTAAAGAGAAACATTTTCTTCATTATGTTTTTCCATCCAATACAAGTACTTTGCGTAAGTTTTTACGGTCATTAATTTTTGGAGTAATTGACTTGGGTACGAATTGACTTGGGTACGAGATGACTTGGGTATGTTTGCTCCAACTGTGTCGATTAAGTAATAATTTGCTGTGTCAGAGCAAATAGGTCATATTGGAGATATGACTTTTGTAAATTTTTGTCAGTGAAGGTGGTAGGCCTACCTTTCGGAAAATATGCGCAAACCTAATGACCTTGTTGCTCAAACTTTTTTGCGCATGTGTAAATTGTACGTTTCCATTGCATTAACAACTCAAAAAGTTAAAATTTTCGCAAGCTTGGTTTTAATTTCTGTTATGAATAACCAACAAACTGTTAATAGTACTGTTCATCAATTTTGAGATGATGTTATCAATTCAATGTTATCTTAAGTATAAATATATTGTCTTTGTGTGCATACAATTGATGCGTTCCAATTACCCCAAATAGGCTTTCCATTTACCCCAATCAGTCAGGGTAAATGGAGCATTTAGAGCCTCGTTATTTTGGGCCTCTCTTCAGAATATGTCATAATTTACATTTAATTGCTTGAGGTACTTTCTAAAATGTATTTTCCAATACCTGTATACAAAAAAACTTAGTCACAATCTCCTCATAATATCTTATGTTCTGAAAACATTTGAGTCGTTCAAAAGGAGAGTAAATATCATCCAAAAACATTTGCCAGACCCCCCCCCCCCGCCCCCAAACAAAAAGTTTGATTTTCTGTCAATGATAGAAGTTCATAACTTCTTCCTCCACTCTAGACAACTAATGTGGTCAGGTCGAACCATAGAGAAAGAAACCGCATGGTTTCATAGTTATTAACCCTCTTGCTGTCTGACCATTCAATACCATTCACTGTGGCTTTGAATGATAGATAAACTATGCCAGCCTGCAATATGATACCATGAGGGAATGCATGTACACAGTACACAGTTAGTTCTGTGCACAGCTGTGCCACCGTACACAACCTTGGCAGTCGATTGGTTTCAAATGGTTGGTCAACTCACTGGAAAATGTTGCCAAGAGTCACTGAGAGTATAGGAGGGTTAATGTAAACAAGTATTCTTCACCTTTTTATAATATTCACACTCCCGGGGTAACTATACAGGGTACCTCTTTTCAGGAGAGGGTGGGTGGGGTTGGGGTAGGGTGGGTGACAAACGGATACCAACAGAGCTCCAAATTGTCCCCTGCCGGTGAAATATTTCCTAAATTCAACACAGGAAGACTGCGGGATTTGATGTTAAGTTTGTAGGCGTCTCTTGCCAAGTAGAGGGTAAACTGTTCAAAAGGGGTTCACATAACACCTGCACGGTGCCGAGTGTTGGTGGAGAAATCCCCCAATTATTCGTTATAAATAGTTATTGGAAAAGAATCAAGTTTAGAAAATGTGAATTTCTATAAAATGTCTTGTTATTCAGATTGTGTCGATCGTACAAACTCGTTCCCAGGATTTACACAACAACATCGTCCTTCCAGATGTTATCCAATTACAGGATCTCTCACATCTGGTCAGCTGCATCGTTGGGTGAGTTACATTTCTTGTATTGTATCAAACAAAATGGTAAATAACCAAATCCGTAACTGTCAAATGCAATATCCTCAATTTGCTTTGTAACTACCTTTCGCACCAATTCCTGGGTCAAAATTATCTTGTTTAGTTGAATACTTCCCGAACCAATCGTAGCTTAATTTTTTTGGGAGGGATCCGATTTCGAAATATTTCTGGATTTCCGACTTGTATGTTTTTCGTTTTAGAACAGCATCATCTGTCAAAATTCATTTAGAGAAAAAAGTCTTCAAACAAATTCTTTAGGCGAAAATCGGGCCACGCAACTTCAAAGGAATGTACAACTTTTGATTTGACCAGAGATACTGATCAAACCATGTACATGTATCTAGCTATACGCAACTTGTATTGGTTTAGGGTTAATCCTTTCACATTTCGTATTCAAAAGAAGTCGACTATTATTTTTCTACGAGGTAATAAGGCCCAAATGTTCTAGAACCAACATTCCAAAATTACAGCCCCCAAAAGCCACAAAACGTTTTCCATTTACCTAGACAGAGAAGACGCTGAGATTTGTCGAACACTAAGTGTTTGTAATCTACCAAGTCCTCAAACTTATCTAATAAAAACATCAAACCGTAGATCTACATTTCATAAAATTACAAAGGACGGGAAAATTTAACCTTCAATAAAGTAAAAGGATGATCGGTGGAGCGTTGGAACGAAACGTAAACTTCTGGAGTACACATAATTGGGCTGGATTGGCCGGCTTTAAAACGTAATCTCTTGATAAAACTAGAACTAGTGTCCAATCACAAGAGGCGGTGAATCATCACAGTGTCTGCAGATTTGCTTCCTTCAGGAATCGAAAGGAAAACCCTGGAAAATGGGAGGATGGGCTGCTAAGACACGAGACGTGATCAATGATTCCGGGATTAAGAAACTATTAAGACCATGACACCGGAAGCGTGAAATCCGGCGCCGGATCTCGAGGCTCCCGCGGGGGCATGACACCGAGCCTCCTGTCGGGAGTTGCACTTGAATTCCTCGGTAACATTCTTAAGTTATCTGATATCATGAGGCGACGAACACGAGGAAGGGGAAATAAGGTGTGGACAGCTGGCTGGGGTCGGATCGGGTTGCAATACATTGTCACTTGCCCTGCCTTTTACCTTTACTGTGGACCCAGGTTCGTTATTCCATGGAGGTAGCATACCTCCGTGGTTATTCTGACTCAAACCGGAACCTGGATTACGTTTCAGTTCATACCTTGTCAACGTGGTTGCCCCGTCTGGGGGATTTCTTTTCACATCTTAAAAACTGTAAACTTTGTTGTTCAGGTCCTACGGGCGACTGATGTATTCAATTTATGATTATTGACTCGGAGCAACTGATGTGAACACTCACGCACATCAGCGATTGGCCATTGTCCGGCAAACTTTTAGCCAGGTCAGCTTTAGTACAAACATTATTACTTTGAATGATAATCAAGGTCTACGTCCCGTCCCAGTGGACAGTCAATTTCTACTAGAATTTTAAAAATGTGGGATAATAAACTGGTAGCCATAACGTCTTCTATGAGCCATAGGCGGGTTATTAATGTTTGTGGGGGATGAGGGGGACCTGGAAGGAAGGGGAGGAGCAGACCTATATAGTATTAAGCATTTGGGTTATTTACTACAGGGATTGGATCATTACAAAGGCCAACTCATTGAGTTACCATTGAGTATACAAAACAGGTTGCCATGAAACACGACATGCATCGTGTATTTTTTGTTCTCGTGCTTTGTTTTTCCCGTTTTTTGCCGTTACTCTGTCAAAACCCCAACAGAAATAAGTATAAGTTATTGTCTTTTTTGGGCTAATTTTGTGCAGTTTTCCTTTCATGTATTCTACTTTCGTTTTTGTTTTCCTCCTGTTCACTGTATGTATTTTTGCCGTGTTTTATCCGAGTAAATTCAAATCAAATCAGATCAAATCATTGGTTGCAATTATTTCCCGGCTGCTGAAATCAGGTTCGATGGTAATATCTGACTCAAAAGGAAAACCTCACTTTCCCTCTTCAACCCTCCAGGCCCATATTTCACCAAGATGTTTAAGCATGCTAAGCCCCACAATCTTGCTTAGTCAGTTTGCAGGTATGCGATTGATTTACAGCAAATCTCTGGCATTTAATTTTGCTTAGTTGCCAACTGTTCATTGTGCCATCGTCTTCATTTTACTACTGCATTTATTGAATGTAATTTTTCCATCTATGTGATATCTAAAACAGAGGTTTCTCTTTCAATAACAAGTTACATTCCAATGCATAATGTTATGAGTCGCATATCCGGAACCATGGGTATCACCGGATTTATTATTCCGATTATTCTAATCCCCATTCCCCCCTTCAATACATTTACCGTTCCGGGCCCGGAAACTTTTCATCTGAAAGTTTAGACAAATATTTGGTTGTAAATTTAACGGATTGAGTTACAGCCAACAGAAGTGACAGTTTGATTTAAATTGTCCTTCTCATCTTGATTTATTTCAAAATGTGTTTTGAAAACGAGGAATTATTCCATGCCCTGTGCAATTCTTTCTTTGCGACTTGTCCCTCTGCGGATTTGTGCTAATATAATAGAATTTAGGTTGGCTGGTTGGTCTCTTCCCTGACTTTCACCTTTGTGGATCCCGGTTCAAAGTTCTGTCTGAGACTGAGCAATGCAGGGTGGATTGGGTTTCCATCAGTGTCCACCTGATTGCATTTAGGTTGGCTGATTGGTCTCTGCCCTGCCTTTCACCTTTGTGGACCCCGGTTCAAGTTCTGCCTGAGACTGAGCAATTGCAATGCAGGTGGAATGGGTTTCCATCAGTGTCCACCTGATTGCATTTAGGTTGGCTGATTGGTCTCTGCCCTGCCTTTCACCTTTGTGGACCCCAGTTCAAGTTCTGCCTGAGACTGAGCAATTGCAATGCAGGTGGAATGGGTTTCCATCAGTGTCCACCTGATTGCATTTAGGTTGGCTGATTGGTCTCTTCCCTGCCTTTCACCTTTGTGGATCCCGGTTCAAGTTCTGCCTGAGACTGAGCAATGTATGTGGATTGGGTTTCCATCAGTGTCCACCTGATTGCATTTAGGTTGGCTGATTGGTCTCTGCCCTGCCTTTCACCTTTGTGGACCCCGGTTCAAGTTCTGCCTGAGACTGAGCAATGCGTGTGGATTGGGTTTCCATCAGTGTCCACCTGATTGCGTCAACCCCACCTGATAGTGCAGGTTTTCAGTCCTTATTGCGTGCGTCTTCCTCGGTTGGGGTTTTCCTGAACTCCCACATCTAAAACTGATGACATTTCTTAATCGTCATCTCGTCACAGGTATCTTCATGGTCTACGGGTTAGACAGTGCAAAGCACTTTGGAGGATTCCGTGGTCTCATTTATCACCAATCAAATAATAATAGTAATAAATAAAAAAAATGTTGTCTGCTTAACTACTCCATTGAATTGGGACTTAGTGGGAAATGTTCTTTGATATTCATAACGCCAGCTGTTATCATGAACGTTGTCATTTTAACGATATCGACGCTACTGGGATCCCAAGGTGTTCGTCATGCTGCCTGCCACTGTCAGCGTAAAAGTCTGCCTTTTCCCCAATACCTCGTTGGCAGGACTTAATAATTTTGATACAGATTCCAGAAATTCTTCGCCAAAGAAATTCGTTTCAAACCACGATATTTTGCGGTTAACATTCTCCCTGGGGCTGGTGACTGTTGAGCCCCAATCTAATTGGTTGTGACGGCGATGTGGTAAGCGGTCACTACAATCGCCCCCGTGTGTTAAAGCGATCGTACGACAGTCAAAAACAATCAATGTACGTAACCATGACAACAGCAAGAGGTACAATGCCTCAATGACATAGATATGGAAATCAAACAATCAACAAAATTCGCAACAGAAAAAAAGAAATTGGGTCTGAACAAAGACGAATTTACTAGAACGGGATTTGAACCTGTGACCTCCGGATTAACGTGCTGAGCTATCTAGCCCCAATGTTGGCGGTCTCCCCCACTATATTTTGTCGATAGCTTCGGAGAAGAAATTGTCAAGTGCAGATATTTTGTATATATGGACTGCAATGTGATTTTAACAAAAGAGTAAATCAAACAGTTTTCAACTTTGTGAATCGGAAAGTATTAAACAAGGTCAAAGTTATACAACAGGCATGCGCCTGCGAAGTCCGTCCCGTAGGCCTACCTTCTAAAGACAAACGAGATGTTGCGAGTTTCCATTTTTATTCGAAACGAAAAAGACAAACCCGATTTTCAAGCAAACTGTTTTTTCAAGGCAAGGGACTCTGTGTGGAACACGTCATCACATACGCAAGGTCAAACTTTGGGATATAGGCCTAACTAACTGTTGACATATACATGGATTCTTGAAATCTACTGGGATTCGGTTAGGTACACAGTCAGCTGGCTGTCCGAATAGAGAAAATAAACTAAAAGTTAAAACATTCTTAAGACAAAACAGGACGCAAAAGTTTCATCCCCCCTGGAGTTCTCGTGTAATTTTAGTTATCAGCGTGTAATTTACAAAGAAGTGATTGACTGTCGTTAGAGTTAATTGACTGTAATTTGTATTGTTCTTAATGTGATTTGAACCGTGTTCTGCCTCAAACACTCGACAAAGAAGGTCAGAATGACAGGAAGGCGGGCTCTAAACAGTTATTTGAAGAATCATACTCTAAGACATATTTTAAGTACCCAGGGACCCAGAGCGACCCGGAATACCTCTGTCCAATCCAGAGTGTTACCATTGCTCTACCGCAAAAGTCTTTACGCAGTCTGACACATTTCCAGACACGCCTCAAACCCCCCAAAAATGTCCCAATGCGGTTGACCCTTTTCCATCAAGCCCATTAAATCATATTTTATTCAATAATCATTTAGCCTGAAGGCCATGGATCGTGTATTGGCGAATATTTTGTTAAGCCACAATGCATGGCGATGAATGGATGTTTTCAGAGCAAACGGCAAAGAGTTCAAACCAACTCAATAGTCATGATTTTATTCTCTCAAGTTTCCATTTGGTGCTTGATTTGTGGCCTGGTGTATCCCCTTGTATTGTGTCTTCATTGTGTTCTGGGAATCTCAAGAGTTATTTAGAGGATTTTAGGGGGTACATACTGTTCCAGAGGAAAGAGTGAGCTATTGGATTTGTTCTTTCTTTCTTCTTTAAGGGGGGTGGGGGGCACCCTCCATTATACAAGTTTCTTTTGAGAAAGTTCAGCACTTTTTAACAACAGTAAACAAAAACAGTAGCAGATTTGTATCTTCAATTTATGCATTTACAGAAGATGATCCTGGTTTGAATCATTCAGTATTTAATGGATGTATCCGGCGCGTCTGTTACTATCAATCTAAACACTACTTTAAAGAGGTTGGGCACTACCGCCCTCTTCGGTATTATCGAATATCTTGTTTTATAAGCCGACGTATTATCTTTAAGCCTTGAAACCCTCAACGATGTCAAGATACCATGTGTCATGATTCACCAGGTGTTGGTCTCAGAGAGACAACGTTAATAATAATATAACTTTCTATTATGCATAAATACCTTAAGGCTTTATATTACGAGTAGAATCCCCAATCATTTTAGTAGCATCAACAGTTAGTCAGAATTGTCTCTTAGGGATTGGCTGTATTGAACTCCGGTAGCTAGCAGGATTTATAAGGCACAATGACGCGAGTTTTTCTCTCGTGCACACGTGGTTCTAAGGCGGTTGGTTTTATTGGGAGAGGCACCCCCAGAGACCGGGTTTTTTAGGAAGGGGGAGGGGGAAGCATGACCCTGAATGCTCTCAGGTTTGATTAAAGCCTAAAGCTACAAACCGTCATAAATCAAGCATTCTACTTTAAAGTTTAGATGGTAAAGAATTACGATAGGGGTACTGACTGGGTGCAACTTGTTTGCTTCGGTATTGAATTACATACCCTTAACTCAAACAGAAGGTTCAGGCTTGAAACAGAGCAAGGACCTTCATCGATGTTTCAATCAACACCAATAATACAAACCAACATTCCACAATCTGTTTAAATATAATTTAAAACAATCGCATAATGTTCGTGGTATTTACGAAATCGTTTGTAATAATTGTTTTAACTCTATATTTTGCTGGGAAAAACAACAACAAATTGAAGTGTAGAAGCGATGTAGAGTTGCGATGTTTGGGGACAGTTCCCTTTGCCACTTTTGAAGCAACTTTATTCCTTTGCCACTTTTGAAGCAACCTTATTCCTTGCCACGTTTGAAGCTATTTTATTTCCTTTGCCACTTTTGAAGCTATTTTATTCCCTTTGCCACTTTTAAAGCTATGTTATTCCTTTTGCCACTTTTGAAGCTATTTTATTCCCTTTGCCACTTTTAAAGCTATGTTATCTTTTTGCCACTTTTAAAAGCTATGTTATTCCTTTTGCTACTTTTGAAGCTTTTTATTCCTTTGCAAATTTTGAAATGTTTTTATATTCTTTGCCACAATTTTAGAAGTATTTTATTCCCTTTGCCACTTTTGAAGCTACTGTTATTCCTTTGCCACTTTTGAAGCATTTATTCCTTGCCACTTTTAAAGCTATGTTATTTCCTTTTGCCACTTTTAAAGCTATGTTATTCCTTTGCTACTTTTGAAAGCTTTTTATTCCTTTTGCCATTTTGAAGCTATTTATTCCTTTGCTACTTTTGAAGCTACTTTATTCCCTTTGCCACTTTTAAAGCTATGTTATTCCTTTTGCTACTTTTGAAGCTTTTTATTTCCTTTGCCAATTTTTGAAGCTATGTTATTCCTTTTGCTACTTTTGAAGCTATTTTATTCCCTTTGAACTTTTGAAACTACTTTATACCCTTTGCCACTTTCGAAGCTACTTGTATTCCCTTGAGATGTATACTCCCCAATCATGGTCTATTATGAAGTAAGGTATCTAGGTAATCATCAAGAGACGCCCAAGCCTCATTTTATACCCTTCCTCCCGTCGCCATCCTATACGCTGGTGACATTTTCCCCAATTTCCACCAATAAAGAAGGGAACTACGTTTGTGGAAGGGGTTCTTTAAATATGACCCACCTTCATTTGCCCCCACCCCGGGCAGTTCCCGGGCGTGGGTATAGTCTAATGAATGATTCAACGATCTTCAAACTCATCAGCTAATGTGCAAAATAGCAGATAACAAATTTGTTCCGGGGTAAACCAGTCGACCGTCATCAGGAGTCTTAAGAAAGTTCCATAAAGCAATCCCGATTATAAATCTCGGTGCTGTCACCTGTTTAGACGCATAAAAACAACTGATTCAGCAGCTTCCTAAGAAGGGATCAGTTGCTACCAATTTGAGAAGTATGGCGACTGGGTGAATTCTCATTGGTTTATTCGGCCCCATAGCGGGATCCCTCCCAGGGCTAAAGGAGAGGGGTGCCTCGTTGACTTGACTCAAGTCGGACTTTCCGTTTTCATACCCTCGTAGCGTACGCACGGGATCATCAACACGAGACCAGACTTGATACAAGTCTAAACGCCTGCCATTTGAGAGTCGCTACTGCAGTCAAGCCTTACGAGAAAGGCAAGAAAAAATGAGGAAGGCCAGACGCCGTCTTATGGGATTTGAATTGTGTAAACCTTAACTACCAGTTGTTTGTAGTCAGCAATATTATATAACACCGGACGTACAATACATGTACAGTTACCCCAATATATGGCTTTATTGATTCATTTGACATGTTTGTACAGGCATCTGATTTTCAATCAGGGAGTTCGCTTTAGAGAAGTTTAAAACAAATTTTGCTGAGCAGAGATTCAGAAAAACGGAAATGAATGCTTTAAATTAAACCCAGTAATGTTTATTTACTTAAAGGTAGGGTCATAGATTGATTTTTGTCAACGTCATGCTAATTTATAGGCCAAATCATCAAGAAAGATACAACAAAAGTCACCTGTGAAAGTTTTAGATGAGTTCAGTGTCTCTTGTTTAGAAAACAGCAAAAAACTTCAGTATTTTCATTTAAGAATGTCAAATCCATCCACGTTTAGAAAGGTGAAAGCGGGTACCAGCCGCATCTCTGGCCGCAGCATTCACAAACGGACACCAGGTACATTTGAATCTCCAAAACTCGCCTCGAGGTGAGTTTTGGAGATTAAAGTTTGTCGACATATTCTTTTTTGATTTTTAATCAACGAAGCATTTCAGAAAAAAAATCTTTTCGCAGGATGCTTATCACCCTACCATCTTTATATAAACAAGGAGGCTTTCAGGATAGAAATGGCACAATTGTTTTCGGGGTCATTTACCAGAGTATGACCCTACCTGTATGTATTGTAAAGCAGTGGCGGTTTGGGGAAAGATTGGACGAGTGCATTGCTACATCAATTAAACCGAATGACTATAAGGATTTGCGCCTCAACGTTGTCATATTTTTTTTGCCAAAACATGACTTTTATTTTATCAGTTGGCTGCCCGTCAAAACTATTTTTTATTCTGATCTACTTGCATCTTGAAGAATGTTTTACGCATTAAGACAATGTTACGCAGACTCACTCTTCTCGTAGATTGTTGGACATTCCATCGTTTTACGCTTGAATTATCCCCTCAGCTTGTTTCCATGCCTCGGTAAATTGATCACACCGGCAAGACAAGGTGAGACATCGTCCAACATTAAAGAATGCTCAAGGTTTTTTTTCCACATAAGTTCACACATAGACCATGCCCTGCGTTTAACCCACTCACGCTGTGTACAGTAACATACAGGAAACTCGCATAGTGGAAAAAAACATTAGCGCTACATCATTACGGAATACAATACCGTTATTTCGGATACGCAGTTTGTCATGTTGGTTTTAAACTACCGTTCCAGGTTGTTGTTTAGTTACGGCAGAATAGTCATTGTTTACGGATTCAAAGTACCGCTTGTTATTACCGAGTCAAGATTCGTCATAGATTCAAATTTGGTTTTTAAGATTTAACAGAATGTCGACAATACTGATTCGAGATCGTTCATTGCGGATTCCATTTTTGAATTACGATTTCGTGTTCTATAAAAATGATCCGTAATTACGGACTGATAAATTTGTTATACGAAATGCATTTCAGTTGTATTAAACATATTACGGAAACGACTACTTACTACTTCGAAACAGTTTGGCTGGTGCCCTATAAGAACTCGTAACCTGTGACATCACAGTTGTTTGTTGGTGCCCTATGAGACTCGTAACTGTGACATCACAGTTTGGTTGGTGCCCTATAAGACTCGTAACCTGTGACATCACGGTTTGTTTGGTGCCCTAAAGACTCGTAACCTGTGACATCACAGTTTGGTTGGTGCCCTATAAGACCCGTAACCTGTGTGCCATATCACGTTTCGTTGGTTGGTGCCCTAAAAGACTCGTAACCTGTGACATCACAGTTTGGTTGGTGCCCTATAAGACTCGTAACCTGTGACATCACATGTTTACCCTGGAGCCACTGAGCCTGGACTTGCAGGCACGATTTGTACACGTCCATCCCAATGGAACATTCAATCTTGTAATGAAGATTGCACTGTCTGAATTTGTTCAACGTATGATTTGAAGAAAGCGGACACATCCCGAAACTAGTTCAGCTGTTATTGTTATTATGTTTAAAGGAACATTACAGAATTGATAAGAAAAAAACTTGTAAAATATACTTTTGATCACAGATTTACATAAAACTTACACGGTCTAATGATGATGATAGTAGAAAACATCCCTTGAAATATTTCTGTCTGAAATGCCATATTTGATGAGAAATGAATTAACTAATTTTCCGATTGGAGTTTATCGCTCAGTGAGCGTTTTATTCATTTGTTGAATCTGTATGTTTTCATGCAAATGTGTAATCGGTTTTTCACTATTTTCTCTGACCCAGATGTCCGATCGATCTCAAACTTCTACAGGTTTGTCAGTTTATGTATAATGGTGGATTACATAAAGTGCTTACACTGTCAGCAACTGTTTTGTTAGCAAAAACCAATTCTGTAATGTTTCTTTAAATCATGACACAAAACGCAAACATTTCCCATTATGATTAATGCAGTATCTTGCCTGCCAGAAAGGCGCTGGAATGTGCAAGTTTACTATTGTTGTAAACAAGGGTTCTTGGTCTAACCATGGATTAACCTCCCCCTATTTACCGTAACATTTACTGACGTCATAGTGTTGAAGTCAAACGCAACTACCCCCATTGATTAAGCGTGCGGCTTAGAAAGATTCGCGTGATTACAGACTCGTAACCAAAACAAAGTTGTGTTAATCACAATGTGACAGTCACCTGCTGGTTTAAAGAACTCCGTTGGCAAGGTTACTGGGACATCTTTTCAGCAAAACAACCTGTTACCGCCTCCGCTACAATTAAGTGAAGAAGTTTTCCAATTAAATGAGTTCAAGTAAGCTGCATGGTAAACAATCTTCGGCAGATGTCCAGATAAGATAGCTCAAGACTCTATCGTATGTGGGCTGGGGAGGGGGCTGGTTGATGCTGAGGACTCTCCTATTTGTATTGACTAAAGACCCGGAACGCACCTCCGAAAAGGTGCGTCTACCTTTTTCACCATTTTGGGGGTCAATTCGTTTGTGTATATTATGACTCCCAAAATGGGAGATAGGGCTCGATTTCACAAAACACTAAGATTCATCTTAAGATGAGTTGTCAATATTGCCACAGTGATTTGTATGCGACATCACACTTTGCAATAGCAATTAAGAATTGATGCACAGTTAAGATCAATCCTAGCTCTTTGTGAGATCGGCCCAGGATAGGCGCGTGTAAGTGCGCTGCGCGTCTTAAAAGGGTCAATACATGCTCATTGAAACTAGTAAAAGTAAGAATGGCTGACGTGGTTGTCATCCATCTGTTATATTCTGATCAATACCTGCCATCACATTTTCTTCTTTGGTAATTTTTGAAGAATATTGGTTCTGTAACTGGTTTGTCTAGTTTGCTCTGATCAGTTCTACCTCCCGTTCTGATCATCTTCGTTGTTATGTTTATGTTTATTTTGTAATGTCTTTGGCTTCTTTTGCCCCCTTTTTTGGGGGGGGTATAGGTTATTTTACTGTAAATAGCATTTTTAGCATTCGTAAAAAAAAAAAATTACCTCTAGGCTGCTTTAATTCGAATGTTTTTCCACAATAAACTAATCAGTACCGCTGTTTCATCGTCAAAATCCTCCTTTAAAACCAACTATTAGTGTGAAATAGTCAGAAAGACCTTCGCAGGTTTGACAATTTACGCATTCCTGATTAGCGACTGTCCTTTCTGAGTTACCGAGTAGAGGTGTTTGTCCCACTCTGTCTTCATTGTACAAAGCAGACTTCCTACGTGACTACTACTATCCTCACTGTCTGCAGAGATTCACATTGAACAGAGATCCACTTGTCTTTCAGGGACAGTTTGTAAACCGTGTCAAATTAGACGAAACAGTCGTCTTATCTTTTGGGATGTTCTTTAAATCGGTGTGCTCTGTTCCATACTCTATCCTCAACCGTAACACTTCCATAACTTGTATTATATATAATTCAATTTTATGTTTCAGTTAATTAAAGGTAGGGTCATAGATTGGTAAGTACTCAAAAAATGAATGACTATAAAAACTGACTTGGTATTAAAGAAGTATTGCAGCTATTGATAGTGTAAACTATTTTGAGAAAGGATTTCCTTCGAAGTAATATGGTTTGGATGATGTTTCACCCAAAAACATTTGAATCTGAGGAACGATTTATGCATGAATCGTTTTCTCAGATTTCTGAGGGTTGGCGTCCGTTCGCAGATGCTGCGGCCAGAGATGCGGTTGGTACCCGCTGTCACCTCGCTAAACGTGGATGGATTCGACGTTCTTGGAAAAATACAGTGACAATTTTGTTTTGCTAGGTTTTTCTCAGCAAGACACTGTATTCAGCTGAAACTTTCACATGTGACTTTTATCGTGGCTATCTTTCTTTATTTGCCTATAAATGAGCATTACGTTGACAAAAACCAATGACCCTACCTTTAAATCTGAATAATTTGTATGACGCCTTGTTTACACATTGTGATATCAATCTTACGTCATTGGCTTGGGGGTAGTGTCGACATCGTTATTTTCTTATAAGCTTTGTCGTCTACGATTTTACAATATCAATTATATGTTGTTTCATTTACATTAAAAAAATGTGAAGGCTGTAAAAACTCTTCTAATAGTTTATCTGACCATTCCCTCCGACAGATCTGATCAATCAGTTGTCTTTCTGGCGCAGCCTTCCTGTCTCTCTTCGAGTTCTGGCAGGCAATAGTCTGCAGCAGTCTAAAATTGTAAGTGCTTTATTTTATACATAACACCGGCTGGCTCTTTTTCTAATTCACAATATTGACAGGACCTCTTAAACTTCGGTTCAGAGAACAGTCAGTCCATTAAAGTTATCTTGTCTCAAGATGGAAGGAAGTGGTTCAGATGTCGCCCAAGGTTTCTGAACACTTCATTCGCTACTTCCGCCATGTGCGTGTAGAGCCTCGACTCTATGCTTCATTTTGTATTGTGTCACTACAATACCGTGACAATACAGATTTAGATAATGCTTATGTTCACTGCTGTCCCCAATTCGAGGCTCTACACGCAAATGGCTGACCATGCAAAGGGCGAATAGGCCTTCAGATTATGGTAACTTTCAAGACCAAACCCAACCCATGAAATTAAGACAACATTCCTTTTTTTATTTGCGTTTTTAAAGGTTTTATAAAGGTTGGGAAGGATAAAAACACAATTTTAGTCTGGACTGATTAATGAAGTTCATACTAGAACAAAATTTTATGTGAAATATGTGCCCCTGAAATGAAGTCATATTCGAGAAAACTGTATCTGAAAACCCTAAAAGACGCAACAGCTGAAAATTAAGCTGAAAGTTGTGCATGGTTTTTCACTTTTTTCTCCCGACTCGCAGAACGGATTGAGCCCAAATTTTCACAGGTTTGTTTTTCATGTTTGTGGCTGATTACACAAAACATGAACACTGTCTGTGGCTATTTTCAGCTCTATAATACCTGGTCGAAAGTCCACATTTTGAATTATTAGTTATCAATTGCCACTGCTTCGAGAGCGGGAAAACGCTGACAGACATTATGAGCAGCGAACCCTTACCGTCCTCAAACTTATAAGAATATGCTTCGCTATCAATCTAAATTAGGGATATACAATTGACTACACTGCAGTTTTTGATGACACGGCCTGACCCGAAAACCTCAACGGGTTACCATAGATGTCATGTGTCACATCACAACCTCAAAGGGTTACCTTAGATGTCATGTGTCACATCATCCATGTGACTGTCCCTGCTTAACATATGTCGTTCAATAACCACGATGACCCTGATTTTTTTGACAGATATATCACGACCTGGTAACCCTCTACACGTCGTCACGAAAATGTGGTTACTGGCAGAGATTTCTGGTCAGGAAGTTTTTGGTCGAAACTACAATTAAGCTTTTACCGATTAGTAATTGCGATTTGATTTATCATGACATGAAGGTCATATGGTTACGTATATTGAACCCTTCCTGTGACATTGTCGATGGCAAGGGGCGAATCCTATTGCAACAATTGCGTTTAGTGCAATATGAGAAATGGCACAGACATAGGAACGGCAATTGTACGCAATTCTCTTTTTTTCCCGGATACACGGCTACCGGCCCTTACCTCACTACACACCCTCCCCACCCATCCCGCGGGCCTCGAGACTTGCCGTCCGGGGGGGACAGCATAAGTTGTCAAACGAAAAACAAATTGCCGTATTAAAAACAAGCAAGTTACAAACACTATCAAATGTCACTTAATGGTATCATATCCCTGTCTAGCCAAAATACAATAAAAGCGGGGCGAATTTATGCCGATTACCTGCAACTGTGCCCCGTGCGGTGGTAACTAGCCATCATTGACTCTAAGACGTGATGAGGCAAATGCTTGGAGACTTTAAGGTCTCTATTAAAAGCCGTACCTCTTAAAGTGAAAACCTTACACCTCGGACGCAGTGCAGGTGCCCCACTTGGATGCCGCAAAGCAATTTTCATTTTAGCCATAGACCTTTGAGAATTCATGTTTATTTCTGAAAAAAATAAACAAACCTGTCTGCGCCGACTCAGTCAGTATTCGAATAGAAACTCTGTCCACATGGGGTTTTCTGCGTAGTTAACTCCACTGACCCCCATTTATTATTTTCAAGATAATTATAAAGCAGGGGGAAATTTAGGGTTAACTTTTGTTCAAATCTAATATAATTCCCATCGTAAATCAACCTGGTTCTTACCTACTTCGTGTACCCCTGGGTTATCGGATATCTCCAGCACATAAAGCGTACGATCTCGCACGCTCTTGCCGATGTCGTACAGTCTCATAATGCCGCGGCATTTCCAGGCTATGTTGTGCAGGTGAACAACCATTTGACTGTGACTGTGGTAGACAAAGTTGATCTCGTCATCGTGCTGCTGTGAGGCGGCTGCAACAAAGCTCCAGAGTAGAGTAAGCAAAGTTAGACTGACTATCAAAGACGGTAGGGTGGACCTGTGAGCTGACATTATGCCTCACAAATTGCACCAGTCCTTGTGTGGAAACGTTTCCTTTGAACAATAGTATAAAACAGGTGTAGCCGGTACAGGTGTCGGAGGAAATTACAGTCAACGAGTCAATACTAAATTAAAAGCCTCACCACTCGCCAGTTATCCCAGGATTGAAGACACAATCGAAAGCTTAGCCTCTCTCATCAGCGCATCAATTCCTAGATCTAGATCCATCGACTTCCCCAAGAGAAATGACACTGATGACACGCTGTTATATCACACGGGACATCCGCTGGTTAACCGCAAACTCGAGAAACTCCGGCAGGGAAAAAAAACACCTCTCTTCTGATTCTTAGAACAGTCATGGATAATTTTAAGTGGTGTGAGCTATGAGTGGGTAATATCCACTTATACAAGGGGACGCCTTAGTTGAAAATAAACACCATACCGTAGCATTTCATCGAGGCTATCTGATTTCCCGGTGTGCTGTCGAGGGGATGATGGCATGACAGGGGTATCGACAGCCCAATGCGGAGTCATTGATGCTCCTCCAGTAACTCACTGCGAACTTTCCACGAAGGGTTGTTTTATATAAACCCACAACCTCACGACGATCAGTTCATGTGAAGTTCACTCCGTAGTCTCCATACGTCCGATATTTCAGTTGCTGCGTCGTGACTGTTGCGTGAGCGAGTGGGAGACTATCGCCTGCTTTTAAACCGCCTCACAACGGTGCTCAGCGCGCGTGAAGCTCCTTTTCGTAGTCTCCTTACGTGCAGTTATGTGGTGACTGGATTCTTGATTGTGTGAGACCAAGTGTGACTATCGCTTACCTGGGACACGCTGTAACTGTTACCTCCGCCAGGTCCCGGGTTTGACCTTAATGCCCCCAGACGTTGATAGACTTTTCGCCCACGAGATTTCGGATAGGAACTGGAAAGACGTGGTTGCTAGTCGATCGTGCGTGGTTGCTCTCTTTCCTAACTGGAATAATCTTCTAAATTAACTCGGATGTCGGTTGTTATTGGAGGTAAAACTGTTGGAAGTTATTCCCCCTCGTGGTCGATATGTCACCTGGATAATTGGCTTGTTGACGTAATCAGGGTATGCACTATTGTGACGACAGAGCGGAAACACGCCCTCTACGGCTACTGGAGAATGATTAATAATTGACAGAGAATAGTCATTGCTTAATACAAAAACTAGTCCCGGAAGGACTTTGTTTCTAATTCAAAATAACAAAGCTGCTGCTATCCTATAGAGAAAAAAGCCGCCCTGCACAAAATTCGAAAGATTTTCACTGGGCAAATTTAAAAAGAATCTTCGTGTATCTTAAAAAATTTGGTTCTTGTAAGCTTTTAGAAATTTTTATGAAATTTTCACTGAAAATTGTACAGGGATCTTAAGAGAATGGCATTTAGTACCTTCAGAAGTCCGGTGGCATGTTTCTTCAAAAATGACCCAGGGGTTCGGATTTCAAAAAGCTGGCACATGTTTTGTAAATATTTGTCCGTTACCTACACCTTGACGATCGCCACTCGCCCAACTGCAAGCAAAGCACGGGGGTCCAATATTGTTATTTCAGCTAGATTTCTGCCCTCCATCGAAATGTTTGTTTACTTAGGTAGGTATATCAAATGCATGGATACAAATGAAGCATGCGAGCGACATGAATCAGTCCAGGGAAAATTGGACAAAAATCATTTCGGTGGTGGTGTTTGACACTTATAAATGTTATGATGACGTGGAGGCAAGGTCATGCTGTGTGTAGGGAAGATTATGATGTTGCTCTATGTTTGGACAACAATTTGCCAAGGTTGGTTGACTGACGCGTCGCGGTTCCAGACCTGCGATATCATAGAGCAAGGAGCCTGACGAAGTTTTCGTATCAATTTTGAGACGGATTTGTTGTCCTTTTTCCCGTGTAGCAGTCATAACATTCTCGTCTGGGTTTTGTTGGAAGATGAAATGAATGTTGCAATGTTTGATTTAATTCAATTTTAACAAGTCTGGTGACCTTCAAAGTTGTGGTGCTTCTGGAAATACAGAGTAGCAAAGAAAGTTGATGGATATTTCAAGATCTCTTAACGAATGAGCATTTGATAATTTCCTGCTTCTCGTCAGTGCGGTTTATCCAAACATTAAGACTTAATTTTGTTTATACTTAAAAAAACCTTTCTCAAGGTCAAGTGAACTTCCACGTCGTGCTGGTTCGAGACACCTACGCGAGATCGCACCATCTAGTATCCGATGTTGATAGATTTTGATCCTTAGTCATTTAGGAGGAACTTTGTCTTTTTTTTCTGTCTGCTCAAACTCATGGTGTTTCTAATCTACGTGTCCGATCCTCATTACCTCTAGAAGCCCAAGGGGAGATGGTCATCCATGAACTTTGAAATAAGATGCCATAACTCAAAGTCAGGCCAAGAAGGTCTGCCTGCAATACTACTTCATAGAAACCCTCTTTCGAGGGTTGACGAAAGTGTCATGATTCTACAAAGCCAGCGCCTGATGATGAAAGACTCATCATTATTGGAACTTCAGACCTTTGGCCTTTTTATTTAGCTCCTTGTGATGACCTCCGAGTGTGTCCACCCCCCCCCACCACACACACACACACAAACAACGACGACAACAACCAAAACAACAACAACAACAACCAAAACAACAACGACAACGACAACAACAACAACAAACAAACAAAAAACACCCCGATAAACAAACAAACAAACAAACACCCCGACACCCCAACAAATAAACAAAAAACCCTATACCAAACAAACAAACGAACAGCCCCACAAACAAACAAACACCCCCAACAAACAAACAGATAAACAACCCAATACCCCCAACAAACATGCAAATAAACAAATGAAAAATGAACAAAAAAACACTCAAACAAAAATTAAAGGGAAATTGAAGAGGATAGGTCGCGAAATATTTTTTTCTTCTTTGTGAGTGATGGATAAAAATGACCCCAACCAAAATGGTTTATGGTTCATAACAGATGGCTGGCGATGAGACAAACATGCTCAGGACAAACTCACGGCCCTCAGTTCCCGATCTCAGTTGAGATTTCTCACCAGTCATTTTGGCTCAATCGCAAGGGGTTAAGGCGGTCTCACTCATGCTTCCATGTCATCACCCTCCACTTCTTCTAAACCATTTCTAACAATTCATAACCATTATCCGGTTATGTTTCACGTCCTTTCAAAAATTCAACTGTGTGCGAAATTCAATAAATTAATATTTGACTGGAGGATATTTCGGTGGGTCATATTTTGTAAGAGGACTCACCCCCTTGGTCGTCTACCCCATGATCATCGGGTGGTAGGTCATTGACAGAAGAAAGCTAATTTTTCACCCACAGCTAGCTGTAGAGATTGGGGACCTAGACGCCAGGGTTATCGCCCGCTAATCTGACGTCTCTATAATGAGTACAGTTTTTTGTGAAATAATGGACGGGTAACTTTAGTTGTTCGTATGAACATCGTAGCAAGGAGGCATGTTTTTAGTGCTAGTGAGAATACAGTGTTTTACCAACAGGACTGATGGCTGTTTCACGCGATACAATATTATTCCGGCTTCCACGCAACCGCAATCTCGATCCCTCACACCACCGTCACACTTTAGCACAGTAACAATTATTCCATATAATCCGAAAACGATCCGTACGAAACAATCAGAAAATAGGAAAATAGAAAATAAAGAGAAATGGTCAAAAACTGTTTAATACCTGGGGGTTTTGAGCCAAAAATTGTGCTTTCTTTTTTTTTCCCCCAGCAAAACAACACAATCGCACTGGCCCAAGTCTGGACCATCTGGTTGGTGAGTTAAGGCAATGGTCCCCGTATGTCACCACGGGCTGTCAGGAAGGATTTGGGCAGCTCAGGGTCGGTCGGCGTGGCTTGGCTGGCCGTGCTGCTGGCAGACTTGCACCTGTGCTAAGCCAGTCAAAAAACAGGGCCTGGTAAAAAAGTACTTCCTGGAACAGGGATCATTAAAACCTGACAAGAGTTGCAGTACCAGGTTACCAGCTAACCGCGTCGTAATAAGATGTTACTGAGCGACTGGCTCCCCGACAACTGCCTCTTTGCAAACGCATTATTTTTTTTCTGCCGAAAGTATAGTTTGGGACATTTTGATTATACGTAATTAACGACGTGCTGATTCTGTTTATCAAATATCTACCTCACTAAGGAATACCCCAAAACAGTAATTATAAAATAAATTGCCTTTTGTATGATGTGGTGATCCCCTGCCCTGGGTTCCCGTAACACAAAACCCAAAATGTAAAATACAATTAGGAACTTTATTTAAGAGAAAGGTTTTACAAAGTTCAACAAAATTCCCACTACTAGTATAAACACTGCACGAAGCTATATCTGACCTCTCAAGTGTGTTACAAGTGCTTGAGCATAATTTCATTTGATGGAAAACAATTACCACGAAAACGGTGTTTGGGAAATATTCGACCTTGGCTTGCCTTGTTGTCAGACAATCACTACAGGACTGTTGTAAATTATTTATTATTTTCGTTGTCACGCAAAGTTAGTCTTCGTCGAATGACATTCTCAATAAATGTTTTTGTCAGTGTAATTCGAGACTGGTCCAGTTGCGTGTTGGTCACCCTGGTAGGATGAGAAATAACAGTGTTCTGCGTAACATCGTATACTTCATATTGATTTGACGTTTGTCACTGTTTAGAACTTAGAATTTTAAAAAAGAACTTTGCTAATAGACGTGTAAGTCTCGCGCTCATTCGAACTTCCGGGACCATAGTGGTCCCAACCATATGGAGTTTTACGTGGGCGAGATTTTGTTTCGTCAATTATTTTAGTTTAACGAAGTTTATGACTACGAAAATTAGCCTATGTTGTTGGGAATGTAACAAAATATGACAGTAAAATCAATTCAACAAACGAAGAAAACCCTAGAATTAAACTTGACCTCAGCTTCCGGTTACTGCAAAAAATAAGAATGTTGTGCTCACTTCCGATAACAAAACTTATGTAAACGCTTGTTTTGGATGCGCGATGATAATTGCCAGATGCTGTAATTGCAACGCGAGTCCTTTTTATTGCAGTCTATGGTTGTTGAGGCGTCAGCGGTGACTTGGACTCGAGTCAGACTCCAGAAGCCAATTTTATTGACTTGCGACCTCACTTGACTTGGGGAAAAATCACTTGAGAATTAAGAATTGACTTGGATTTTGCATTGCCGGTTACTCAGTTACATTTTTACGGTTCGGATTACCGCTAAAAAACTCACTCGAAAATGACACAATTTAGGATTACTTGGATGAACGGAAAGATTGTTTTACTGTTAAATAAAAGATTTGTTTCTCTTCATTTTGTTTTGTTGTTTTACGGGGCGGTTGCGCGAAGTCACCTTGTATTTGTAACTGAATGTCTATAGTGATTGTATTTAAGTTTGTCACAACATCATGGAGTTGGCTTATTTCGGGACATTATGCGACATTATGCGACTTGACTTGAGGAAAAAATGAATTGGTTACAACACTGTGCTGGTCACAGATGCTGCTGTCGACATATCGAGACGCGTCGTCGAATAATTGGGGCGCCTTGTTGCTGTCAACATCGTAGGGATACCCAGCAATTTTGCCTCCATCGGGCATTGGGTCGAGCTACAAGATTATTGACTTAGTGACCAGAAGTTCATTTATTATTGTAGGCTGGCAAACTGCGTAGTAATTTTTCACAATTTCTCAGTTACCATTTATAATGAGTTTTTAACATTAACATTATTTGGCAGACCCCTTTGCGTCGGATCCTCTCGTTGTATAAATTGCGTTATTCTTAAACGTTAAGTTAAAGTGCGCCCTCTTGTGATGGCACCTAAATTAAACATGGCGGCGCGCAGTCGGGTGCAAATGTCGTCTGTCTGTGAAGTTAGTGAATAGTTAAGTGGTAACTGAGCTGAGCTACTAATTAAAACTTTGACAGCCCGTTGTTTAATTCATCATTCTTAACAAATAAGCAATGGAGAGATTACCACAACCTGCAATAACTTTGCGGCTCCCGAAAAACATCGTAGAACTACATTTGGAAGACATTTTGAAGGTAGACAATTGCATTGTCATTTTGGCATGATTACAATTGTGCCATTGTTGTCATACTCGGTGGCAATGCATTTGTATGCATATATCATGCAGGATGGCACTTAAATAACTATGTATGCTTAGTGAGAACTCTCTACAGTTCTGGCTGTTGAAGTGACCCTGCACTCAGTACTCCTTCCTATTTACGGTTATTTATACAGCTAAACTTTTGGCAATTTTTGTTTGCCTTAGTTAGGCCCTTACTTACAATAGCTTAGTTTTATTATTATTTATTCATATTCAATCATAATGATTGATTATTAATACTATTTTATTACTAAGTAATATTGTATACCATACAAAAAGGTACTGGACATGATTAAATTAATGGTGAGGGACTGGTCAAGTTTAAGCCAAAATAAGGCTCGATGTCATAACTCATGGACCTCATGTTGGATTTTTACAATCTACACACAGGTTAACCCCATTTGACCTTAACTTCTGGTTCAAATCGGGAGTTGAAAATTTCAACAATTCATATCTCAAAAACCACAAATTATTTTAGTTTATTTTTTGTACCAAGGTGTAGAACGTTTTAAAAGGAACATTACAGAATTGGTTTTGCTAACAAAACAGTTGCTGGCAGTGTAAGCACTTTATGTAATCCACCACATACATAAACTGACAAACCTGTAGAAGTTTGAGATCGATCGGCAACCTGGGTCACGAGAAAATAGTGAAAAACAGATTACACAATTGCGTGAAATCATATAGATTCAACAAATGAATAAAACGCTCACTGAGCGATAAACTCCAATCGGAAAATTAGTTTATTCATTTCTCATCAAATATGGCAATTCAGACAGAAATATTTCAAGGGATGTTTTCTCCCATCATCATCATTAGACTGTGTAAGTTTCATGTAAATCTGTGACCAAAAAGTATTTTTTACAAGTTTTTTTTCTTACCAATTCTGTAGCGTTCCTTTAAGCCTGCTAAAACTTTTGCACTGAGATGACAACATTTTGACCTTTACATCTGGTCAAAAAAGGCGCACGTTTAAGTTGACCCGCATTGACGACGCGCGATGGTGAAAGAACACATGTAAACATACGCTGTACCTGTACAGCCACACATACATCTCACGTAACAGTTGACCGTCGATAAGACGGTCAATTGGGGTCAACCTCCTCTACACGTGCACTGCACGTGCAGTTTCATTGACATTCTATGTTAAATGCATAGTGTGTGATTATTTTGCACGTAAATGTATTGTGCTGTGGGGACCATGCTGGAATACAATCCGCATCCATCGGTGTTAGAGCTCATATTGCACCCCAGCGGATCATCCATCTAATATTTGAAAAATTCTTAACTCCTGAACCACACGTTGGATTTTAACAATTCAAACATCATCTGAAAGGTCTTGCTAGACATATCACGACCTTGACTTCCGGTTAAAGTCGGAAATTGATATTTAATGTTTCATAAATTATAAATCCTGAACCCCATGTTTTATTTTTATCATCTATACGTCATAAGACAGGACTCAGAAGACTCCACCAACGCTATCAAGTGTGACCTCATTTGACATTGCCTTCCGGTTCAAAACAGAAGTTGAAACTTTACATTTGAAAAAAATCATAAGTTCTGAACCACATATTAGATGTTTACAATCCATCCATCATCTAAAAGGTCTTCATAAACTAATCACGCGCTACACAAAATGTGACCCTTTTTAACCTTGACTTCCGGTCTAAACCGGAAATTGATGTTTAAATTTTGAAAAATTCATAACTCCTGAAACAGGCATTGGATTTTTACAATCCATATATCATCTGAAGGTCATAAATAAATTGACACGCACTATTCAAAATGTGACGGGTTTGACCTTGACTTCCGGTAAAAACTGGAAGTTGAATTTTCATGTTATAAAAATTCATAGCTTCTGAACCACGTATTGGATTTTTACAATCTAAACATCCTTGGGATGATATGTAACAACTTAAGAAACGATACACAGAATATGATCTCATTTGACATTGACTTCTGGTTCAAACTGGCAGTTGAAGTTTTATATTGAATAAATATATAACTTCTGAACCAGAAATTGGATTGATAAGGTAAAATTTTGTCACCAATTCAATCAATTACAACTTGATGACATCACTCACGAACACCTTGTTTTTGTAGTTGACAAAAACTGAATGTCTAGTTTTATTAATTTTATCAACAGGAGACAGTTGGCAACGATGTCCACTCTCTACTCCAAGAGTGTGCAGAAGACGTCTTCCGAGGTGATCTTCAACAAAGCTGTGCCAAATCAGAGGATCTTTTAAACTTCAGCTGGGAGAAGCTCAACACCGGTCACTGGAAGGATGTCAACATAGCCTGGAGACATGTCTATTCATACGCATCTCTTCTCAAAGTTATGAGCATTTGTGGACGTTGTGATGAACAGGATGAAAACAGGGAAGGACTGCAGGCACAATTTGCTGAGGTAAAAGAGTAGATCACAAAAAGCAACCCCCAAATAAAGCAAAAATCTTGAACTTTCTGGCAGTACTTACCCTTCATAACAGAACACAGTTTTGCTGCAGCTGGCATTAATATATATGAAGAAAGAAATATTTCATAGGCATTAGACACATGTAAGAAATCTTTTATGGTCACCTATCTGTGATAAAACTATTGAAAAAAATTATAATAACAATTATGAGGATTGGAATTCAGGCTTCGAAAGAACCCGGCGCCTCGGCGCTATTAGCGCTTGGTTCCCAATAAAAAGCCCCTTGACCCTCTATTCCTACAACGCTTCCGGCGCTTAAAAAAACCCTTGGTCCCATTCTTACCTGAACCATTTCCCCCCGTATTTCATTCAGTCATAGAGTGGAAATTCATTGATGGTTTTATTCAAATAACGTTCGTATCATCCCATCAACGGACGGACTAATTTTATTCTGATAGGATTGACGATACGTCCACGATCGTTCATTTGTTGAGCGCAATCTGTGGATTTGCAAAACGAGTTGGGCAAATCGCACGCAAACTGTAGTTTGCGCTCTGCAGATTTGGCAGTTAATCTGCCCGACCTTGCAAATTGTGCGCAATCTTCAGTTTGCGCTCTTTAGATTGGCAGTTCAAGCGGCCGATTGGCAAAAATGTACGCAATCTGAAGATTGCGCAAATCTGTGGAATGCGCTCCACACAGCGCCGTGTGCACACGTGAGCGCTGTGCATTGTATTGTGGGTATTTTTCGCTCGAAGTCGAGTCACGTCCTAATCGCTCGCAAGACATCGCAAAACCATGAGACTTAAATCACAGAGATATCTGTAAACTTTTCGTGATACGTTCTGGTTTTTATTTCAATGTTGCTTAGAACATGTTAAATTAGTAAAAGTCAGAGATTTTCTTCCAGGTAAAATTATTTTATTTTATTTATTTTTTAAGCCGAATAAAAAGTTTAGGGTCGCGGCGTAAAACTAGGGTCTTACCAGCGCAATAAACATTGAGCGTTCCCCCCCCCCCCCCCCCCCGGAAATGTTTTTGTTTTTTGGGTTTTTTTTTATTTTACTGAAAAATATTGATCTTATTTGTCAAAATTGTAATTTAAATAACTACAGAGAGGGAAAAAGTCAGAGAGAGAGAGAGTGAGTTAAAGATGATTTGTGTTGTCTTTAAAAACAATACTGCATTGCGTAATTTGGGAAAAGCCCCTAGTCCCAGGAGGACAGCCCCAGGCCGGTCCTTTTTTTGCTCACCCAGGGGCTAAATTTAGCCCCTGTATGTCGGATGTCTATTTCTACCCCTGGGAATTAACTTTGGAGGAAGGAAACACAAAAAAGTTCATTAGATTTTGTTGTTGCAGATTCCTGTTCATTCAACCTATACTAAAGATCTCATGTGGTATTGTACAAGTATGACAAGTATCTATTAGTGCAGTGAATAATACCAACTAAACATCATCAATCAATTATCTAACCCCTGGTCTAGAGAGCTCTGGAGGCATGTGACATGGGATTACTGATGGGAGCTCCAATCCTTGACAACATCTTAAGCTGCTTAGCAAGAGCCATACAGAGATCCTACAAAGCAACTACATCCACTGATCAACAAGAAGTTACTCCTAAATGTCTTGTAAGTAATCTATTTGCTTATCTTCTTCCAAGCTACACAATATCCCTAAGATATCCTCATCGTCAAACCAATTTCCATGCTGTCATCTCGGATAACTCGTACACCAACTCGTACACCAACTCGTACACCAACTCGTACACCAACTCGTACACCAACTCGTACACCAACTCGTACACCATCTCAAACACCAACTCGTACACATACAAACTCGTACACCGACTCGTACACATACAAACCCGTACACCAACTCGTACACCAGCTCGTACACCAACTCGCACACCAACTCGCACACCAACTCGTACACCAACTCGTTCACCATCTCGTACACCAACCACAGCCAGGTGGCTTTTTATGGATACTCTTTATGTGTCTTTGTATTCAGTCTTTGCATCACTAACATTACTCTAGTCAACTCTCATTATAACAAGATCGCTGGGACTGGCCAAGTTACCTCTTTGTAACAGGAATGTTGTTATAGGAGGACAGCAAAACAAAGAAACACAAAGCAGATATGAGATTTGGGACTTCAGAATGTACTCTTTATAAGCAGAATCTCTTTATAACCGAGGGTGGACTGTATCCTCTTCAGGTACAAGAAGCACCAGCTGAGCTTCCATCCCTCCTCCAAGCCCCACTGATCTCCAAATGTCTTGAGATCCCCAGAGTGACCTGTCCATCTCTCCTTCACTTCCAGTCCCACTTCATGAAGACCGAGACCCCTGTCATCATCCAAGGAGCAATGGACCACTGGCCAGCCTTGGGTGCCAGACGTTGGAGGTAAGATCAATATTTCTTGAAGGCCCTATCTCGGAATGCTATTTTCCTTTATCCGGAATTAAATATCAACACCAGGTATATTGTTATTATTTGGTTTCACCCATACACCGATGTGTATTAAGCACTGTATACTTTCCCAAGTCCAGGGGAAAAAAATCCACAGGCATATTACTCAGTTGGGATCTAAACCTTCAACCTTTGCCATTCTTACCACTAGACCACTGAAATTGCCCGGCTGCTAAAACCAGGAATACTGTTTTGATGTAAAACTTCATGATAAAATTAGCAGTTTGGTTTCTTAATAGTAGCACTCAAAGGGCTGCCATAAAGTCACGAAAATAATATGATTCTCAAGATTGAGAACACTTGTTTCTGCAAAAGATTCTTTGAAAACACTGGGATACTTTAGAACTCTAGGTGGCAGCAGACTAGGACTAGTCCTAAGTTAGGAAGAGTTTTGTGAAATCGACCCCTGGTCACCTCTTCCTGTTTACGAAAGATTCAACTATCAATAATAATATAGCTCTATTGTGTAAATCCATTGCAAATAAATTTTGTCACTCTTTGCCTTGTACTAAAAATAGGGCTCGATCGCAACAATCTTCTTGCAACTTTGATTTAAAAGATCATTTACATTATCCATAGAGCCTCCATGCATTATCCTATGATACACTGGTGATTGTGTGCATTGCGCCGATTAGATCGTTCCCATCATGCATCACTACATCCTGAACAAGAATTTGTACAATCTCATCAGCCCATCCCATCAGTCTTGGATGAGACCGGCTGGGCCGAGCGAACTATTTGGAATTCTAGGGTTGTTTTTCTGGTGTGTTTTCTTGTAGTTTGAGTTATCTTCATCAAGTGGCAGGTCAGCGGACGGTTCCTATTGAGCTTGGAGCCAAATACACTGACGAGTCTTGGTCACAATCTCTTATGACCATGTCGGATTTTATTACCAAGTACATCCAGGGAAAGGTATGTGTTTGAGGGGAGTAGGTGTGGACCCAAGAAATAACATGACATTATAAAATTGGGTCAGGCATACCACCATAATCAGTGTCCAATATGTTTGGGTGTGGAGGTACTGATTGGTGTTGGACTGAGGACTGAACTAGTAAACTGATCATGCTTTACATTGGATCAGGCATACCATGATAATCAGAGTCCAACACTTTGAAGAAGTAGAATAGCATGCTGGCCAGGAACAGCAGTGACATTCTCAATAAAGACAATCATCAAATTGGCAGAACAATGTTTTGGTTACTCTTGTCTTAGGAAGACATCTCATACAGAGATTAATTGATTTTGAGATGAGTAAATCATTGATCTTGGATGTTTTACTCCGTCCTTTTAAAAGTAGGATTACAGGAATGGTAAGGACAAAAAACATCAATGTTTAGTTTTAGTCTGAAAGCTTACTGACTATGAAGTTTTCTAGAACCAGTGAAATATTTCCCTGTGAAATGAAGTCATATTCAAGAAAACTGTATCTGAAAACCTAAAAAAACCTGCAACAGCTGATTTCGGTTGTTACAACCAAAATTAAGGACAATGTGTTTACATGCTAAAAATTGTGCATGGCTTTATACTATTTTCTCCTGACTCACAAGGCGGATTAAGCCTAAATTTTCACAGGTGTGTTATTTCATGCATATGGTTGATCACACAAAACATGAACACTGTCTGTGACCATTTTGTCAGCTCTACCAATCCTGTATGATACCTTTGTCATCATCCAGGTGTGTTGATTACTTTTGCCTTTGTTTTTTTTGACAGGTACTAACCCAAGGAAAGGACAAAGTTGGATACTTGGCACAACACCAACTTTTCCATCAGGTAAGCTTTCTCTTTCTTTCCTGAAAACATACTTCAAACTCAATTTAATTTTTCTCAAAGATGAAAACTACTTTAGAACGATCTTTCGGGATTTCTATTTTTATCTCTACTTTTGCTGGGACGATTTACTTATAACACCTATTACTAATTGTAAAGAATGTCAGTAGAGCTAAGGACTCTTCGAAGAATGAGGGCGCTGTTTAGCTCAATTGTAATAGCACTGAGCTAAGCTTGGACTGATTTCAACAATAGAGGGGGTTCTTCTCTGTATTGAAGTGAGTAACTCTGCAGCCACAAGTGTTATTGCTCAATGGCCTGATGCAGTTTACAATAAAAGTTTCTTGAAAGTGCATGGTTAAAACTATAAACTGTATACACAATTGAGGATTTTAAAAAACAAAAATGTATATACAATTTACTGAACAATGATATGTGCCAAAGTACCGAGGTGCCGAGGTGCCGAGGTGCCATTAAGGTGCCAATACACAAATGTACCATGAAGGAAGGGTCCTACTACTACCATAGTATCATCATTCCATAACACTTCTGTAATCTTCATAACAAATCACCTGAGGAAACTTGACAAAGGGGTTTTGAGGCGGTGGGTACAAGTTCCCGAAGTCCCACTGTGCACCAAAGGCTCCTCTATGGTAGTCTTTACCCTTCGCACAATCAATCAAAATTTCCACGTTTCAGATCCCACAAAAACCGATAAATGAAAAAGATTTGCTTTGATAAATAGAAGAAAGGCCCTTGTGATTTTTACAGACTACCCACAACAAAAGCATAAGAAAGGTGTTTTGAATTCCACTCATGCGCTGCGTGCACAAAATTGAAAATGTATTAATTCATTTTGTACACTGAATAGTGGCTGATTTCTTTCTGATTCCACATGTTTTTTTGTGAGTGGAGTTCGAGGGAATTTGTTAACACAAGTTGACCTAATAACTTAAAGTGATTGAATACCAAACTTACTGGATTCATGTAATAAATGAGTTGCGTTTTTGCAAGACTTTTTTTATACCAATGCCAAGATTTAGAAAACGGATGCAGATTCTTAAAGGGACACACCGGCTTACTGTTTACCTAATTTAGTGATGTTGAATCACAGACAATAAGTTTTTGATGGTTGTTGTAAAAAACAATCATCAAAATGTCACGTAATTACCGAAAAATGTGAAAAAAAACAAAACGCGGTCAAAGGTCAGCGTACACGCTTTTCCAGCCGTTGCAACTGTCAAGTTTACGTGACATTGTTTTAAGTAGACTAGTGATCTGTTTATTTATTAATTATAACAATGGCGAGGCAAAAAGATCCAGTCTTCATATCCACCAAGCACAAATTCACGTGTAATTAAAAAACACAAACACAGTCCGATCCACACCGTGCAGCTATTCGTCGTCGTCCCGCCGCGTGTGTAGCGCAGGCATCATGTAACATGACAATAGTTAGGGGATAATAGCTAGGGCTACAGACTTAAACCCTCGTAAAACAAAACGTAATCAATGGTCTGGCTCCCTACCCCTCCACAGGCTCCGAGTTCATGCCTCCGTGGTTTGTCTCTCTGTCCCGGCGAGACACTGCACCGGCTGTGCGGGACATGCCCCCAAGGTTTACTCGCTAGCTCCCCACGCTGATGCGCCGTAAAACACGCTTCCGTGCACGGACTCTCTGAATGCGAATCTTACGTTCGATTTTTCATCATTATTTACAACTTGCATCCATAAACTGAATACATAGTCTTTTTCGCCAAATACTCATGAATAATTGGTTTTTTTTAAATACTTGACTTTGGTTCAGTAATTTACTTTTATACGGCTGTAAGTAAAACTAATTCTGAATTCTAATTTCGGAACCACATTTTGGTTCCGAAAAGTCATGTGACCTTCGTTTTTTGAAAAATGCTCAAAAACAGCCAAATTTGATGGTTTCTTTTATGAACGAATCTTCTCCACTTCAGGAAGACCTTTAGAATCATGTTTTAGTCTATTTTGTAGCCCAAATAGCCCAACGAAGCCGGTGTGTACCTTTAATAATCTACATGTAAATAAAACCATGATTCTTCAGTTCCCTTAACTAAGATTTGTACCTCTTACAAATTTTAATTGAAGAACTGAAAATTATTATGATTCAGCCACCACCGGCACGTTCCCTTTGTACCCATGCATTAACAATCATGTATGCTGATAAGTCACCAGACTATGCCCAATCCCAACCTAATACTTCGGTTTATGTTGATTTAAATGGATGAAGAAACAAGACGACAGCACCTACAGAAACGTTGAATTCAAAATTACATAATTTACTGTTTAAAAAACCAAGAGAAAAGGGTTGCTCCTTGATAGGCTCATAAAGAGGGGACCCACAGAGGAACTTCTAATATTATTTTTTTGTTTTACCCTTACATCACTTTGTGTTTAGCACTGTATGCTCAGTACTTCCTAGAGTCTTGTGAAAAAAATGAGTTTATCGCTCAGTGAGCGTTTTATTCATTTGTTGAACCTATATGATTTCATGCAAATGTGTAATCGGGTTTTCACTATTTTCTTGTGACCCAGATGGCCGATCGATCTCAAACTTCTACAGGTTTGTCAGTTGATGTATATGGTGGATTACATAAAGTGCTTACACTGCCAGCAACTGTTTTGTTAGCAACAACCAATTCTGTAACTGTTCCTTTAAATGAATACAATTTTGCATTGAAATTTCGCAGGAGAATATTTATCTTCGATGTACGAAGATAAATATTCTCCTGCTTCATTGAAATACTTGTTCCACTTAATGGACCCCTTGCATATGACGCCACAAGCCCAAACAGTGCCCTCACAGAGATCAAAGAAGACCTATCATTGGCGGAGAGGCTGAGAGTCATGCTCTGAGTGTACACGCCTACACGTTTCCTTTTTTTTCCTAAACTTTCCTTGTCGTAAAACCAGCCAGGGAATGAATGCCCTTAGGCCTTCGGTGTGGGTTTGAAGTGCTTATTTCTCACTGACATTGTCAAGCATTCAGACAGCAATTGTTTCGTCTGTGATGTTGAAGGCGTGATCACTCCCCTCACATCAAAGTCCCACAATGCCGCGAAAGTTGACTTCTGTTCAATGTCACACAACTTTTTTTGATGTCATCCATTTGTATTATTCCCTCTACCCACATCAAGAGTTGTAAAAGTTAAAACAGGGGGGAGGGAAATATAAATCAAGTGTTGAAGCTGTTATAAACAAAATCCCTGGTGGCCCCGACTGAATTGTCTGTGAAATCACTGCAAAGAATTACTGAGATTCAAAACATGTTTAAAGGAACATTACAGAATTGGTTTTTGCTAACAAAACAGTTGCTGGCAGTGTAAGCAATTTATGTAATCCACCATATACATAAACTGACAAACCTGTAGGAGTTTGAGATCAATCGGCCATCTGGGTCGGCCATCTGGGTCACGAGAAAATAGTGAAAAACCGATAACATATAGATTCAAAAAATGAATAAAACGCTCACTGAGCGATAAACTCCAATCGGAAAATTAGTTTATTCATTTCTCATCAAATATGGCATTTCAGACAGAAATATTTCAAGGGATGTTTTCTACCATCATCATCATTAGACCGTGTAAGTTTTATGTAAATCTGTGATCAAAAAGTATATTTTACAAGTTTTTTTCTTACCAATTCTGTAATGTTCCTTTAAATATACTCTAAAAGACACTTGTTGTACAAAAAGTACAACTTTTGCCCCCAGCTGCAGGACAAGCAATAAAATGGTTCTGTTGACAAAAAAAAGTAGGGCATTACTGTTGGATTTGCTAGAATTACTCCTGTGACAGTCTCCATTCCCCTGCGGAATTTAAATTTCCTACAATGACTTATAAAAGGCAGAAAAACAAGCAAACTTTCACATCCAGTTTTCTTTGAACATAATTTGTTGACAGTAATTGCTTACGACCTTTTTGCCGGTCACACTTTTGTTACGTTCATCTTCCAGGCAAACAACAATTTGTTGACTTGATGGTGACAGGCAAATTTTTTATTTTTGTTTTACAAAAAGGCATTTTTTTGTGAGGGTTTATCAAAAAACTTATGATATATTTTGTTCTGCCTGGTCAAATCTTCCTGTGATTTATATTTTGTCTCCATAGAAATTGTTCACTGACACATCAGGGTTCTGCCCAGGATTTCTTTAGTGGTGGAAAATTTTTTCCTTAGAAACCATTGCGAGATGGATTAGTTACACGGTAGATCATATAAATAGACTCAAATCAAAGAAGCATTCATAATTAATGGCTTCTGATACCAAAATTTTTTATTATCTCGTGCGCACGACATATTATCTCGTGCGCACGACATATTATCTCGTGCGCACGACATATTATAATATTATAATATTAATTTTTTTTTTTTTTTTTTTTTGAATGTCCTTTTAGGGGCTCCGTACAAGTGCAATTTACAATTTTGAAAATGTGTGGTGGTCGGAAACAGAGAAAATTCTGCCAGTTGTGGTTGGGGAAATCCTGAGTGCCGGGCGGGTTTTCCGGCACCGACCACTGTGGGCAGAACCCTGACACATTGTTTTGTGGATCATGTGGAGTGGTGTCCTGGGCCAATGATGTTAAGAGAGAAGTGTCCCCAGATCTTCCTGTCCTTCATGCATGTAGATATTTCATCTTTTACCACAAAGCCGATGTCCCTGCGTACTTACATTAATACAAATTTAAATGTGTCAATGTTTACTTGTTGTCGTTACCAAAGAGTCCAGCTTGTTTGAACCTTTTAAAATACTCTTCGGTGCCTGAAATTTAAAAGAATTATTTCTTGTTTAAATATTGTTTGTTTCGGACTAATAAAATTAGGTAAAGTGACTTTTTCTTAGTCATATTTCAGTTAGTTTTGAGCAAAATTCATCAATAACAACTTCCATCTGAAAAAAGTTGAGCCAATCAGCTTTTGGAGAAACAAAAACAGGTGTTTGTCATCTAATTGGATTAGTGTTTGACAAGTATTAAATAAGGATGACTGATCGGGTATCATCTGGGCAATTAGTGTTGTTACAATCCTGCTGGGTCTGCTACATCCATGGTCTGGATGAGTAACTCTTTTCTGAAGCCAAGACCTAATACTTAGACATTATCCTTCTTAAAGGTAGAATCATAGATTGGTAGTTACTCCAACAGTTAATAACCATACAAACTTACTTGGTGAGAAGCTCCATTTTGAGTGAGGATTCCCTTCAAAGTAAAATGGTTTAGATAATTTTTAACCCCCAAAACATTTGAATCTGAGAAATGCATGAATCGTCTCTCAGATTTCTGTGGGTTGGTGTCCATTCGTGAATGCTGCGGCCAGAGATGTGGTTGGTACCCGCTGTCACTTCGCTCAACTTGGATTGATTCAACAATCTTGCGAAAATACAGTGACAGGTTTTTGCTTTTTTTCTCTCAGCGAGTGGACACTGGCGCTGAAACTTTCACAAATGACTTTTATTGACTTTGTCTTTGTAATTTTGCCTATAAATAAGCATTACGATGACAAAAACCAACTAGGATGACCCTACCTTTAAAGTCTGTTCTTTTGCCTTTTATTAGTCACACCCCTTTTGACAGAAACTCATCCAAATAATTGATGTATTTAATTTGTACATCCTTTTATTAGTCTTGGATACTTTCCAAATCATCTTAACCACCCTGTACAAAAAAGTTAAATGTATCATTTCCTTATTTGTACAATACATGTTCAGTTGTGTGATTTTTCTCAACTAGAAGATAATTTGCCACATTTCCATTTGGAAGTCTGTACTTCCCTGTTTGCTTGGCTCATGTATTGCTTCATCTCCGGGAGAAATCCTTCTTATATCTTTTTTTAAACAAAGAACCCCAAAAGTTGTCATAGGAACTGCACTGGTAAGGCCTTTGATGACATCACATATAACATTCTGATTTAAGATTTCTTTTTGTAATTCATGGAGGAGAAGTCGTCTGTGGCTATTCGTTAAAATGATTAATTAATTAAATAATTAAATTATTTAAATGGATAACCCGTTCACAAATAATAATGGTCTCTCACGGAGCCCGAAAGAAAGAAAAAGTAACATGCAGAATAAAAATTTCAATTCAAAGGAACAAATAGACAGTAATTTTTTTTAAATCACCACAAAATCTCTAAGATGAAATTTAAAATGTAAAAGATATTATTATTGGGTTTTGCTGTTTCACTCTACAGTGCTTTACACACACCGGTAAAAGAACAAAACCAAATAATATTCTTTATCCCCGGTGTAAATTTAACATCTAGTAAAAAATATATGTGAACATGTATAAAAATATTTTATATTTAAACCCCCAAAATCATATAACTAATCTTTATTAGGTGATTTTATAACATCTCCATCTGAATTTCAACACCGGGATTAACAGAAAGGAACAGGTTGTTATTTTCCCGTATTTTATTTTTTTAAGCTGACTTTTTCTTATCCGGTGACTTTTTACCAGCAAAATCCGGCAATTTATCATTTTTTTCCCCCTCATGTTTTTGATGTGAAAACCTGTGGAGTTAGTAATTGTTTAGTTCCTAGGAATTCCATACATGCTTCAGGGGAATGATTTAAGCGGGCCATTTGTTTCCCCTGATGTCGTATGATAAATCACTGTCAGGATCTCAAGTAAAGTCTTTTAAAAGAAGAGAAGATGAAATATTTAAATCCCGGCCAAATTTTACCAAAATAAAGGAAAAGACCCCAAGTTCAAGGTTGGGTCAGCATCAGGGTCAGGGTCAGGACATTCTTCATCTCTTTAAAGAGTCAATGTGCACTTCTTCTTCTTTGGTATCAAATCCTTTTTTACTTGACTGTTATCGGTAGGCGCTATTCAGTTGAAACCATGGTCAAAACTTGATGTACATGTACGTTGATGGTGTCAATTTATTTATGCATGATTTTGTGAACAGATAGACATTTGTTGTTACAGCAGTCTCCCTTAAAGGGGCACTGTCATCATGATCATAGCCTGCTTGTGGCTTGGCATGGAAGCATGAACTGTCACCAAGTTGCTACAGGCGCGCGCGCTGACCGTCACATCGCAAATAAAAGCTTTAAAGGGCGCCGTTATTATTATCGCGCGCGCGGGTGCAGTATTTTGATGAGAGTTCAGAATTCAATGTCTGGCCACTGACTCCCTGTGATCATGACGACAGCGCCCTTTAACGGTTTTATCATACACGAATGGAAGAGCTGACAAAGTAGTTGCAGATTGATAGTGTTCATGATTTGTGTTATCAACTATTTACATGAAAGTTTGGGCTTATTCCGGTATGTGATTCAGGAAGAAATGGTGAAAAACAAGGCACAATTTTCAGTATGTAAACACATGTCCTAAATTTTGTTTGTAACAACCATGTGATTTTGTAGGTTTTCAGAAACGGTTTTGTTGAAATATGACTTTATTCCAGACGGAATTATTTTACAGGAAAACGGTTTGAAGATGAACTTCATAATCAGTAAGCTTTCGACTAAAATTAAACAATTATGTTTTCTATCCTTACCAATCCTGTATAATACCTTTAACAGTGGTCTACTGGTCAAAATGCTAGTCAGAGGACCAGTCAATATTCTCTCCAAGTGGTCCGGCTGGCTAGTTCAGTGTTGAAAAGCTTCCGTATTTCTTTTGAAATGTGGACCAGTGAAAAAGCTGATGGACGTGTGAAATGACAAGCTAACTGGTCCTGCTGGCCAGTCACTAGAAAACTAGGGGTAAACCCTGTGTTATGCTTTCAAGTTTCTGTGCATCTAAACAGCTGAGATGCTGAGTTTTCTTCACACAGCACTTGATTCTCATAAGGCAATATAAGGCACCTTCCCAAGGTGAGGCCTTATTTAAATTAAGACTTGGGTCTACTGAATCATCATTACGAGACGTGGTTTAACTTAGCGTGATAGATAAATGCCGAAGACTGCTTTAATTTGAACTTTCTTTGCGTGCTATTTACAAAAACGTCCCTGTTAATTTCCACAAGAGCGAGGAAGTTCTTTATTAAGACAGGGAATCTTCTCAAGATTCAATTTATTTGTAGTAAAAAAAAGTGTTGTGAAGTTAAAGAGGACAGTAAACAAGAAGCCAAAGTTATATTTTCCTGGTACTTTGAATAAACTTGTAAATGGTATCTGCTTTTAAGCAGTTCAATCTTTGAGCAGGTTTTCTTTTGAAACTGTGACAACATTTGTTAGGTTGCTTGATGTTTTATTTGAAAAACATGGAAGTGTCTTTCGGAACCTTCAAATGGCCACATTGGAGAGGTGGCCTTAAAATTGAGGTTTTTGTCCTGAAACAAGTTATGGAATCTTCAAGTATGGCCACTTTGTAGAGGTCTCCACAGCATGCAGGTTTTTGTTTTGGATTGTGTTTTATGTAACCTATGGTCACATTGAAGAGGTGGCCTCAATGTGAAGGTTTTAGGTGTATGGAAGGGTCGTGCTCCTGTACCTTTACGATCAGGCGGTCTCTGTTGAGAGGTATTCTGTGTCAATAAACCCGTTCTTGAACAGGTGGTGACACTGGTTTTCATCGATTCTGTAATGTACCCATCACATGTTGGTCAACAGGTTGCCCCAACTCCAGATGGCTGCTGTCTCTCACAGCCAGTCCCTGTGTCCTTGTAGTGTCTCTGTCCACTGGTCATCAGACAGTTTTCCTTCCATCCTCCCCTGTGGGTGTGAGATGCTCTTGTCTTGGAAGTGGTTGGACGTCCTTGCTCTCCTAACTTATACCCTTTGATTGATTAGTTCATCCTCTGGCTAGCCGCTCAGCTGGTCCCCAGCTGGTTGTCTTGTTCCTTCTCAAGTGTCTAGGGACTGGGTGCCAGATAGTTTCCCTGGCAAATTTGTTTGCTCACCAGCTCTCCATGGTTTGCTTAGTAAAATTAGCTGATAATTGTCTGAAAGTGATATCACTTCGTGACAGTGGGACTGACAACACAACTTATGCTGACAAAGGGTAAAACGCTTTTACCTCAATCAGGATTCTGCCCACAGTGGTTGGTGCCGGAAAACCCAACCGGCATGCGGGTTTCCCCAACCACCACTGGCACAATTTTCTCTGTTTCTAACCACCACACATTTTCGAAATTTTTTAATTAAACTTGCAATTTCCTTTCAAAGGTTTTCAACAAAATGTAAAATTGGTATTTACTAGTAAAAATGGTATCCAAAGCCATTAATTTTGAGTACTTCTTTGGTTTGAGTCTATTTGTATGATCTACTGTGTAACTGATCCATCTCAAAATGGTTTCCAGGGAAACATTTTTCTGCCACTAAAGAAATCCTGGGCAGAACCCTGCTAAATTACAAATGGCCTGTGAGTTACAAGAAGATTACTAGGCCTGGAATGAGGCAAGACCACATTTTGCAAAGGGCACTTCTATTTGAAAATCTTAAACTCCATGATGGGAAACTTTTGAAGGGGCACCAAGGCCAAGACCAGGGCAACAGAGGCCATGTCCTCTGGTCCTCGATGAAAGTCCAGATCTGATTTACACTTCTTTTTTTTCTTTTTTTTTTTTTTACAAATATCCACTTTAGTCTGCTCCCATGACTTGGCCCGAAGCTGAAATAGGCTTGCCCTTATTCAGAAAATGATTTTATGTAATGGTTTTCATTTTATTGGTGTCAGGAAACTAGACATCAAATGCCAAGAAATTCATAATTGAAAGCTGAATCCAATTTGATGGCATGTTCAATCTTTGGTGTATGTGACCTAAATCTGAAATCTGTCAGAGAAATTAACTTGTCATCTCAGTGATGAAGCCGTCAGTCTTGTCTTGGTCTTTGTTAAACTTTAAACTGACACCAGAACATCAGGAATTGCTCTTCATTTCCACTCTCCTTCCTTCTTCAATTTCGAACAAAAGACATGAAATAAGAACAGTCTGTGCTGCCGGCTTGTTTTAACACAAACCAGACAGAGCTATTATGTGGAGTGTCACACACAAAGAATCCCAATTACAAACCTATCAAGGTTTCCTATTACTAAGTAACTCAAGGAATCTGTCATTCCAGTGGTCATAGTTTCCCTTTATACTTTCATTGTCTTCCTTCTGTCTATCCCAAATTAAGTGATGTCAGGAGATGACAAATCTGTCGCTCTATTTCTGTTTTAAATTGACTGACAAGGTTATTTTCTACCAACATTTTGTTCATTTCTTTTTTTGCTCAAAAAGGGAAAAAAGCAAACAATTTGTTAGAGGAAGAAAATTAATCATTTGAAGCTGGCTTGTAGTGGCTGAGGGGTTAAGAGCACTGGACTCAATTCTGGTGTTTCTGATCAGCAGAGTGTTGGTTTTCGAGTCCCAGTCGTGGCACTTGTCTCCTTAAGCAAGATACTTTACCATAATTGCTTTGTCCTAGGATTGGTAGTGCACGTAAAAGAACCCAGAACACTTATTGCAAGAGAGTAGGTTAACCCCGATGTTTCTGGTTCACATAGCAAGCACCCTTGTTTACAGGTTTCCTCAGGCTTGCAAGCTACAGTGAGGCAAACCTGTGAGGCATCCTCGGTTTCATTGCCAGAAATATATAGTATGTTTTGAGATTATTTGAGATCTGGGGTAAATTTTTAATTTGTTGAAACATTAATCGACGTGAAGGAACTCCTCATTTTACTCTACTCATTCGTCAATTCATGTCTGTTTTGTTTCTATCTAATTCAATTACTGAAATCAGGACATGGGGATTTACTGTTTTCCCCCCTACCACCCCCCTGGGTACAACTCCACATCCAAATGAAAAAAAAAAAAAGTTCCTGAAAGTCCAACAAAGATTTTCAGGGACCTGATTAAGATGTGGGCACGTTTTCTTCACCCTGCCTCTTTCTGCACTTTGCACTCTATGGAGATCATTGCATCACCTTGTAGACCCCAATTTTGTACATTGTAAGGAAACAATTTGTGAAAGTTTCCTGAAGAAAACTTAAGTTGGGTTATTTTTTTGCCCGAGGCAAAAATGTACTCACTTTCAAAGCTTCACCCTGTCCCCTCTGAAATTCTCCCTCCTTTCTTGGACCATGCACCTAGTTTTAAAGTAGGTGAAGAAAACTCACTTTCAAAATATTGATTTTGAGCAGTGGAAACTTAGAAAAGGTGATGGCTAAGTTGTACATGGGTGTGATACTTTGTTCATGTTGGGGGCAAGGCTGTTTGTGAAGGGCACATGATGGAAATGGCAATCTCTACTGGAACGTTCCAAGAGGCACCTGGATTATGAATGACCAGGAGCATGGAGGCAATTGTATCAGGCCTGTTGTCACTGGTCAACCGTGAGCTTTGTTGAGCTGTTGGTTGTAAAAAAATATATATATCATTGTCAAATAGCAATATTCTGTGCAACAAGTCTATACTTGAAGGCAGAATATACTTTTGGTAAATGTCAAAGACCAGTATCCTCACTTGGTGTATCCCAACATATGCATTTAAAAATAAGAAACCTGTGAAAGTTTGGGCTCAATTGGTTATTGAAGTTGCAAGGAAATAATGAATGAAAAAACACCCTTGTTGCATAGAATTGTGTGCTTTCAAATGCCAGAGAAAGGTTTCATGCGTGAGGCCTTTCTCAGAATCAAATATTTTAGCGAGAAATTACCTCTTTCTCATAGTGTAAATTGAGAATCTCTGAGGCAATTCAAATAATTTCCAAGATAATCTCCTGAAGTTCCCCTGAGGGAAACACCCTTAACAAAAACAGTTGTTGGGACTCAAAATTAGTTGAATTGAAAATCAGACACATTTAAGTACGAATTACCAAACTCTGAGTACTTTGGTCCCTGGCCAGATATGTCCACTTCAGACTGGAATGTGGTAAACTGAATAACATCTGATACAATAATCACCCAAGCCCTGAGCAGAAATTATGAAGTGGGTATTGAAAATAATTTTAATGGTGACCACTTCATCAATGACAAATTCTATCGCAGCACTTCAAACTTCCCTTTCTTCTTTTGACAAAAGTCAAGACACCTTTTTTTGTTGATCTCAAAAAGTCAGCTCTTGCCCTTGAGACGTAAAAGGAGGCCACGCAACTAACATATTTCCGCTCACTACAAAACTGTCAGTGTTGATTTAATAAGTTGATATTATTCAATTCTACGTTTCTATTTCTGCAGGCTTTTGGTGACCAAATCCTCACCTTTCCCATGTCAAAAGTATACTCTGTGTTGGTTTTCATTCAAACTGAAGAACTTGTGTCTCTCTGTAGCCAGAGAAAGAGACGACAGCCTGGTCTGATTATCCTAATTTGCCCTGATGTGTTGAGGGAACGAGTACAGTCCAACTTCACACGCCACAAGTACAACAACACAGGATATGCCTAATGATTTATTCAAATGCCTCCCCCCCTCCATCCCTGTCCCCAGTCCCATGAGTTATTTTTATAAATGTTTGTCGGAGCGGACATGTATGTACAAGTAAATCTAAACAAGTAAACCCCCCTTGTGCCCCCCACCAAAAAAGTCCTGGCTGCGCCGCTGTGTACAAGGAACCCTTTTTTAAAAATTCTAAACCTCGCCCCACTCCCATCTATTGTGTTCCCCCTCACACCTGCACTCAGTACTGCGGATTAGAGTAAACCTTAAAAACCTCTAACTGCCTCCCTTCTCCTCTCCCCACAGGGTTGGGTACAGGGGAAGGGGGCTCCCCCAGAACCCAATCAACACTCCTCCAAGTCCCCATCAGTCTCCTCTACTCTATTTTGTATAATAGTCTGAATGAAATTAACCTTGGATCTGTCTCCCTTCACATCTGTGTATTAGAGTAGAGTTTAAACCTTCAAAACCCTCAACTGCATCCCTCTCGCCATGGGGTTGGGTACAAGGGGAAGGGGCCATCCCAAACCCTGTCAATGTTCCTCCTAGTCTGTCTCCTCTCTACTCTATTTTTCACAAAAGTCAAAATAGAATCAACCTTGGATCTGTCTTCCTTCACATCTATGTGTTTGAGTACTAGAGTAGACCTTTAAAAACCCTTAACTTCCTCCCATCCCCTCTCCCCACGGGGGTTTGGTACAGGGGGAAAGGGCCTCCCAAAACCCCAAATCTACACCCCTCCTAGTTCCCATCTGTCTCCCCCTACTCTATTTTTACAGCTGTTTAGTCTAAACCTCTAATCCCCAACTCAGTGTTGAATTCCTGACAGATGTTCTAACGATATTGCAAGAAAGATGAGCCAAGTCGTAATGTTGTTGTTTCAGCAGGTTGTGACAAGTGTCTCTAAATTTGTTATTGGCTTAAGAAGAAGACTGGCAGGTCCTTATTTGTAATCTTTTAATGCACTAGTGCAAGAAGGATCTCAACACATGTGGTAAATAAAAATAAGATGAATTGAGAGGGATCTTGTACCTGACATATACACATTACGCATACTTTAAAGGGGGTGTAGTCATTACCCTTGGCTAAAACTTTGGCAGATAAATTTCTAAAAAGCTTACTTGATCCACAATGGAAGGCTTTGTAAAACTTCAAGGTAGGGTCATAGATTGTTTTTTTGTCAACTAAATGCAGATTCATCGGCCAAACTGTCAATAAAGATACAATAAAAAATCACCTCTGAAAAGTTCAGCTGAATACAGTGTGTAGGCTACTTGTTGAGAAAACAGCAAAAGAAAGAATGCGAATCCGTCCACGTTTATTAAGGTGACAGCGGGTACCAACCGCATCTATGACCGCAGCCTTTTCAAACGTACACCATGGAAATTTGAATCTCCAAAAGTCGCCTTTAGGCGATCTTGAGATTCAAAAAAACATTTGACATGCTTTTTTTAATTTCAAATCAACGGGCGCACTTCAGACAAAATAATCTCGTAGGATGCCTTACTACCATAACTGTTTTTATAACAAGTACATCTAGCCTTTCAGAGAAAAATAAATATTTTTTGTTTTGGGTCATTACCAGAGTATGACCCTACCTTTAAACCAGAACTTTTTGTGTTTAAGTTTATCTAACTTGAGTCCTCATTTTTATGAATTATCTGTAAATCCTCTTGAAAGCTACACCCAGGACATTTTTTTTAATATTTTTTTTTATGGAATATCGCCTAACTCACAAGGCCAAAAGGCCACTCAAGGTGAGGGCTACACTTAACTGATATAGGCTGTTGACCCAAATCAACTAACACCAGAGGCACGTTGCCACCTACTCTTGGGGCTGAAACAGGGTTACCCCCTTCACAGTCCGTAAGGATGTAGGCATGGGTATCATCCACTAGGAGCCTGGCTGGTAGAGCAGAATGCACTACCTTCCCAATTTTTTTACAAAGCAATTATGGTTAAGGGCCTTGCTCAAGGGCACAAGTGTCATGACCGGGATTCGAACCCACATTGTGCTGCAGAGCTTGGGTCCGGTAAACTAGACCACTCGGCCACAACACGCCACATGCTGGAGATTAAGAACTGGCGTCCTCAAAAACCAAAATAACACCCTGGTACCGATTACCCAGGATATTTACAAATAAATTAACATTGTTATAAATAATAGTTTAGCTCCCATTGGTTTTTCAGACACTCTGGATCCATGATGCCCTTGGAAAGGGAGCTGAGATCACACCAAACTTAATTTAAACTAGACACTAGGTTATGAAAGGTTTGCGGTGACAACCATGTAATAACTGTCTCTTATTGAGTTGGGGTGGTTCTGAAAAGAACCGTTGGTTACAACTCAACGTTTAGACATTAGGTGTTTGTGAACAAACACAAAGCTTGTTCCGTTTGGTTTTACTCTGAATAAACCGCTCAAGACCTTTAAAGTGAGCTTGACTTTGAGATAGAAAACCCTTCACATTTGACAGGCCTTTATTTTGACTTTGAGTTTGAGCTTCAATTATATATCTTGGATGTAACTCTCAATATTTACTAATTTTGTTTTTAAGGACTTAACAATATCGTGTACAAATGCTATGGGGTTTTGACAGAAACAAAGAAAAATAGTAATAATAAAAATAACAAAAATCCCACTGAAAACAAAACCTGTTCCGATTAGACGGAACAGCTAATTAACCCTGAAAAGGGCAGCAGACCCCTTGGTGCTCTGTTCAGTCTGGGAGGGTGGGGTTTGGAGTCGGGTTCCGATAGCAATCGGACTGAAATGTTCAACTGTTATTTAACAACTGTTTTTCAGGCTCCCCCTTAAGTGACTTGTCATTCTGTGGTGGGTGTAAGGAATAATCACACTGATCTTTTTGATAACTTGATTAATGCTGTGACCAAGCTTGATCCCAGTCAGCTTTTACTGGATAAGACATCGTTGGTTTCTGGAAGAGTTCCATATATTAATTCTGGTAGTGAAGCCAAGGACTCTCAGAAAGGCGAACTTAATCACTGACTATACTAGCCGGGAACCCCATGGAGAGAAGACTAGGGAAGTTTCAGTTTTAGATGTGAGAGGAAAACCTCAGAGAGTTATTCCAGGGAAAACCCACGCAATCAAGTAGGGACTGAAAACCCAAACCACAGAGTGCCCCCGGTGGGATTGAACCGGGGTCCTATCTCGGCGCCTATTGGATTTTTTGTGTACATCCAGGTTATTTTCAGCGAGATATGACATTTTGACACTTTCAAACCACTTGTGTTGTAAATGCTGTATTAGACGCGACAGATTATTTTTTTCAATCATACATCATACAACCGTCAACCAACCAGTAATACTATCCCAGTCTTATACATTCAAAGTTTATACAACGCCATCAGAGAGTTTTTTTGTTATGTACAATAAAAAGCTGTCTTGGTTAATCTTCACCCAAATACATGTACTTTTGCTTATTTTTATTTTCCCCATATTTTCCTTTTAAACTCTAATTAACATAGTAACAGTTTCAACTCAATAGATCTTATGCACATGACGCCATTTGAGTAGGGCGCCCTCGGCTAGAGGTGAAAAGAAGATTGCTCATTGGCTCATCCTCTGCGCCGCGCAGACTAGATATGCGTTTTCCATTGTTTCGTCATCGTTTTACCTCTAAGATGGCGGTGTGATGACGTCAATGCATAAGGTCTATACTATTTTGTTGAAACTAGTGCATTCTTTCATTTTAAGCCCATATATAATGGACTATTTAACACTTGAATCTAAGAGGCTCTCTGAGACATCAAGCTGCTTTTAGTTTCAGCGGTGTCAGGCAAGAGATACCTCTACCAGCAACTCTCTTAAACAAGACCAATTGTGACATATATTACGTGACTTCATCATTGTGTTACTACCACAATGATTGAAGCACTCCCTGTAGAGGCTGCCCAACCAGACTACAGCCCCCCAGACATTGACCCAGTGGCAAGATTAAATTTCCTGATCAGTGCTCGTTGTACAAAACAGTCGGAAAGTGCAGATCATCTGGGGAATTCCTAGTCATCTTGGGGAGATATAGGACAGATGGTGACAAAATTGGAGTTTTAATATTTCAGTTATGTTTTATAGAAGTGTATCAATCGACACTATTATTTACAAATTATAAATAAACATCAATCAAAAATGAAAATTATTATGCCCACCAATGGGAGACTTTGGAACGCTAGGTGGCAGCAGACGTACCAGGTAAATTTCCATTGTTTGCGTAGTTCTTAGCATGCGCACATTGCAGAGAACGTGGTCTACTGCCACCCAGTGTCACCAAAGGTCCCCTATTCGTTAAGGCAACCCTAAAAATTCGAGAAAAAAATTTCCTTGAAATAATTTTGCCTGAAATGCTACATTTTTTTGAGAAATTAGTAAAACAATTAGTTTGTTCTCACCCCCTAGTCCAAAAGCTAGATTGTTTTAAAATAGTGAAAACAAATTGGGTTTTTCACTATTTTCTTGTGATTGATTGAGCTTAATGTTTTTGATTTCATGTTGGGTCACATAAAGTGTAGACACTGGTCTTTGGCAATAACCAATGTTGTCCGAGTGCTTTGAAGGCAGTGGATGCTTTGGGTAATTACTCAAGAAATACATTACCATAAAAACTTACTTGGTAAAGAGCTGCCGATAGTATAAAACATTGTGAGAAACGACTCCCTCTGAAGTAATGTAGTTTTTGAGAAAGAGGTAATTTCTCACTAAAATATTTGAATCTGAGAAAGGCTTCAGGCATGAAGCCTTTCTCAGGCATTTGAAAGCACACGATTCTATGCAACAAGGGTGTTCTTGCAACTTCGAATTACTAATTGAGCCCAAATTTCCACAGTTTTTTGTTTTATGCATATGTAGGGATACACCAAGTGAAGATACTAGTCTTAAGTATATCCTGCCTGTAAGAAGAATATACACAATCATATTTTTAAAAAACTGCAAATTCTGCACCAGATATTTGACAAAATTGTCCACCGTGATAAATGAGAAGGAACCAATTGGATCTCAATACAGAAGGCTCAACAGGCACTGACACCCACACCTTGTTCATTCCCAATAGGCCTGATTATAGCGCTACAATCCCTTAAACAAGTTGACTTAAGAGCCGGCTTTCTTTGTCGTGCAACACACAGCTGAATAACGCCTTAAAACTCAAACTCTAAGATCCACGGAAGATTCAAATTTCAGTCTGAGAAGTGGGTCAAAAGTTCTGTGTACACATTTTGTTGAACTCCCTGAAGATTTAGGTTAAAATCTACAAATATGAGTATACTTGTTACCGAATAAGTAAAGCTCCCACCATGTTTGCCATGTTCCCCACCTCCAATTAGCAACTAGTCATATTATGGAAAAAGTGACCAGACTATTCCCTTCTAGCCTCAGTTTGGTTACATTGATTTGAATAAGAGAAAAACAAGATGGGTGCTTCAGGATGAATGTCTCTACTGTATTTATTGACTACAAAATTACCGTTAGAGCCATTTTTATTTCATTTAAGAGAGTTTTAGGTTTCTTTTTAAGAAATCGTTGATTTTATGTATGATTTTGGAATGAAAGTATTCTGTTTATTAATTTCTCTGAAGTACCACTGAAATATGTAAAAAAGAGTATTTGGTCCAGGCCTGGATTTTCATCTTTGTGAGGGCAAGGCCACTTTTATTTCAAAGAGCACTTCGATTGGGAAAACCTAAAAGTCTATGAGACACTTTTGAAGGGGCACCAAGGCCAAGACCAGGGCAACTGAGGCCATGGCCTCCATGGCCTCCATGGCCTTCATGTTGTTCCAGGCCTGTTGGTCCAGGGGTGGTTGAAGTTTTCTGAGAGGATGAGGGTTGCATTTTGATGAAATTGGAAACCATTGGCCCTATCCCGTTGATAAATAATGTTTACCCCTGCCCCAATGGGATGGTCTGAATGCTGTAATTCAGTAGCATGAATTCAGTCTCAGGAAGAAACTATGGCAAGTCTCCCTGAAGAATTGAGGTTTATGTTTGTAACTCATGTGTGAAAAGATACACCTGGTCCAGTCACAGAAGTATAACAGGTTTCCTTCATCGACCTTCCCAGGTCATTCCCCTGCCGTCCCTTTCAGTCTGTGCTTAGAATGAAATGTCATTGCGGCGCTGATCACTGAAATCAAATCATTCAGCAGATTTATCTGTACAGATTGAGATCAGGGCCCAATTTCATAGAACTGCTTAAGCACAAAAAGTAGCTAAGCACAACAAAATGTTGCTTATCAGAATAAGGTTACCAACCAAAGTACCATGTCATATGTACAATCTGTGACTGGTATCATGCTTATTTGTGCTTAGCAGAAAGTTGCTAAGCATAATTCTCTGCTTAAGCAGCTCTATGAAATTGGACCCAGGGCCCAGTTCTGCTTACCGAAGAATTCTACGCTTAGGTGACATAAGACATAATACATAGACAGACATAAGAAAACTTTATTAATCTCCAAGAAGAAGAAATTGCATAGCATCCTGCTGGTGCCGTAAGCGCAGAACTCTGTGGCATAAATTGAGCCAGCTTTGAACAGATTTATTTGTACAAATTGAGATCAAGGCCCAGTTCTGCTTACCGCAAAATTTAATGCTGAGGACACATATAATCCTGTGCTTTACAAGTCGCTGTAAGCGCAAAATTAAGTGGTAAGCGGCGCCATTTATCTGGGCCCAGCTAGGAAAGTATTCTTACGAAAGAGTTGGTATCTTATGAAGAAAGTGGCTGTAATGCAAATAAAACCGAAGCTGGAACGCCAAAATAGTCTAGTCTCCTTTTGGTAGAATAATTATCACTATTTATTATTACTGTTGCATGCAGTGATCAAGACAAAGACGGTCTGTGATAATTTGTGTTATCAATCAAGGAAGATATATAACAAGAGTTTCAGTTGGCAAAACTAAGGACTTTTTGTCCAACTTAATTTGGAGGTTGACTTTTGTTGAGGGTCAACTCTGAGAATTATTGTAATGTTTAGAAACTTGACAGGTCAATGAAGTGAAGCTGACAAAATAATGTCAAATATTTTGTCAAATTTTATACTAATATGAAGCTAACAGTTACTAATCTGATAATAAATTACATGAAGTGAAAATGAATCTGTTTTTAATGGGCAATTCACAACTTATAAATCTGACAAGCGCTATTTTCTTTGAAATGATTTCTAGAGCTGGAAAATAATGAAATGATCTGAAAATGATATTCAACCCTGACGCTTCAAGTCAAATGATTAGAGAGTAAGATTTGCCGATTCTGTAGGGGGTTTGGGAACTTAAGAATAGTGGCAAGAAAAACTTGTAAACCCTCAGGCCCAATTTCATAGAGCTGCTTGGGGACAAAAAGGAGCTACTTAAGCACAAATCAAATTTGCTTACCAGACTGATGCATTTGGTGCTTGATATGTAGCATGGTGTAGACTGAGGCCATTGTGTCTTTGTTGTGTTCTGGGAATCTCAGGAATTATCTAAAGCTTTTTAGGGGGTACTGCTATACGAGAGGAAAAGAGTGTGTTCAAGTATTGGAATATTTAGGGGGAGGGGACACCCTCTGCCACATATCGGGCATGCTGTATATGTAGACTGAGGTTACCAGCCAAGATACCATATCATATGTACTCGCTGGTTTCCTGCTTTGTTTTGCTTAGCAGAAAATTATTAAGCAAAATTTACTGCTTGAAGCAGCTTTATGGAACTGGGCCTAGGCTGAAACCAGTATCATAGAGCTCCTTGCACATGGTAATTTGGCTGGTAACCTTAATCTGGTAAGCATAATTTTGTTGTGCTTAGTTACTTTTTGTGCTTAAGCAGCTCTATGAAATTGGGCCCTGATCAGATTTTTCATGATGGTGACAAACAATCCAAGAATGTTCAAGTCTCAAGACGGTTAGTTTCTTAGGTGATGATTCATGACATCCTGAGACTCTGTTTCGAGGCTTTTACATCAATGTGGTACTTCCACATATCATGAGATTGCCCGTAACATTTAACTTGCCTTTCTCTAAACAGACAGTTGAACTCCTTCATCCAGAGCTTCTTGATTGTCTTCACACTATTGTCTTATCGTACATTTGTCAACTTAGTGATAATATTAGTAATTGCAGTCTTACATAACGTATCTACCAATAAGGTACTCGAGGTGCTTGAACAACCAGAAACGTTGAGGGATTTTGAGATTATGAGACTCATTTATGTAGCATCTTATAATGGTTTACAAGGTGCTGTGGTGCATTTAGCAGCCACTGCCAGAAACAATGGGGGAAACCCCCCTTCTCTTAATGATAAGTGTAACTGGGTTCTTTTTAGATGAATTACAAAAACACATGGGTCCCATCCAAATAATGGTTAAGTGTCTTGCTGTCCCTGAAGGACACAAGTGTCAAGACCAGAACCCACACTCTGCTGATCAGAAATACGAGAGCTTGAGTCCAGTGGGCTTGACTGCTCGGCCACAACATGCTATGCGATAGACAATGTCATCTTGCATTGTTGTGTCTTTTTTAACAAATTGTGCATTAGACTTGAAGCACTCTGTTTACGACATTTCAACACCATCATTCCAACTTGTCCCCCAAGAAATCTTCTTTGTTTCCAGCTGTATAGTCTGAGACACAGTGTGGATTTAGGGATAGAAATGAGCAAACATGATTTGTCATTTTTCTACCAGACTTGAATTGATCTTTCTTACACCCCCACCTCCATCCCCCAACCCCCCCCACTGCCAGTGGCCCCATCAAACAACTCAATTTGAGTCCATTGAGCATTAACTCTACCCACTCATAATGAGTCATGCCTTACCTCATCAGTAGGGGAGGGGGAAGGGGGTGCAATTGAGGACTTTGTTACCCTCTTACTAACCCCCATCCCCTTGTATTAAACTGACACACCTGTAGAAAGTCCAGACTGTCCAAACAACATGTAGTGGAGAGATAGACCTTACCCCCCCCAATTAGCGTGAGTCATATCATTCCACACCAGGAAAGTGATGGATGGTGAGGTGGGGGGGGTACTGGACTGGGGGACCCTTCCCCCCCCCCCTCCCCCCCTTCCTCACAGTCTGAGGGAGAACAGCTGATAGGAAGAGTTCATTCATTCATGTCTAAAGTAATAGGTTTATTTTGGGGGATATCTGATAACCAGTCAAAACATTCAATCATAACATTTGTTGCTCCGGCTCTTATACACCTCTTTAAATAACCCCAACATAATTGTCTGCAGACAGTTGAGCATGAAGGATAAAAACAAACATTTAAAAAGCAACATTCTTAACAAAAATATAATTTGTTACATCTTGATATTGACCCAGGTGGCTTGTGTATCTGGATGATGCATTTATGTGGTACAAACTTCTTAATCTAATTACCAATAATTGCCGAAAGCTATGTACTTTCTGCAGGCTTAGGAAACAACTTACCCAAATAAAAAAAGTCTCCTCGCCTTGAACGTCTTGTGAACGTCTTGTGAACAGCAAGACGTTCCTGAAATTGCAGGACGGACAAGGGGTGGTTACCAGGACTAACGATCAATTAGTGGGAAGACAAGCTGAATTAATTGGATTATCCTTATTGGATTATGTCCTCCTCTGATTGGCTCAATAAACATGTGACATGTTTTTCCTATTGTTTTTTTTGTCTGTCCAATTAACTTGACACCAGACAACGACCCTAAGAGGTCAATGTTTTGATCGATTTAAAGGGGCATTTTTATGGAATTTTGTCTGGGATTTAAACATTCCAGTTTTAGGGGCAATTTAGATTTATCAACTATATAAAATTTCAAATTTGGATTTATTAATTTGTTTCTGTCTGTAGTATGTAGTGTTGGTAACATCTCTGAAAACTTTTTTCAAACCACATTAAAGGAGCAGTCTGCAGTGCTTTTACTTTAAGTAAGAACTTTCTAAGATTCAAGGTGTTTTAAAATACACGCTTCCTCTCGCTGTTCACTGTTTACACCTCGGTTCACAGTTGGTAAGACACCTGCTCTATAGAATGGCACAAGGGACGTTAGGTTCCAATCCCACCCGAGTAATATGCCTGAGGATTTTGTGTTCACAGAAGTTGGGAAAGTATTTAGCATACAGTGCAGGGCTCGATTTTGGGGGAAAAACCCACAAGACTGCAGGACTTGTATCTCAAAATGTTTACTGGACCAGAAATAATTTTACAAGACCAGATTCAAACTGAGAAAAGACTTTCTTGCATAGTTTAAGTTGCATTTAGTTGAACAAGCACTAAGACATGTTAAAGAGAAGATTGACCTCATTTGTCTTCAGGGTATTATTAATTAAGTGTATTTCAAATCATTACTCAAAGTCAACATTTGAACATAATTTGTTCCTGTTCAAGATATTATAGAGTGAGGTACATGAATTGTTTTGAATTAAAAACACAAGACCGCCGGACTTGTCCGGTCCTGAGTTTACTGGTCCAATGCTAAAATCACTGGCCTCGGGCCTGCGGTCCAGTGTCAAATTTGAGCCCTGCAGTGCTTTACACATATTGGCGTAGGCCTATGGGTAAAACCAAATATTCTTTATCCTCGATGCAAATTTAACATCTACAGAATAATAACAATAGTGAAAAACATTGACAGAAAACAGATTCAAAAATATGGCCGAATCATCAAAAACATTGTACAAGGTGACAGATGGATAGTTTTGATGGCAAACTGATCCATCAACACGACTTTGCCTGGAGGCACAGATTGACTTCTGAATCTTCCAAAATGATTTAACCTTGGTTTCAATACTAGAGAATTGTACCGGTTGACAGACACTAGGAAATCACAGGTGTGCTCTACACAAGAGGTTTCTTTCATGGCCAGATGGCAAGGGGTCTTGTGATGTGAATGGGGCAATTTTGCTGTTCTGGACAAGTTGTTTCATCAATTTGTTTTGAAGTTTCGAAACAAATTCATAAATACCTCGGATAGTTTATCCATTTGATTGGTGGAGACGTGTCACGTGGGGTGGTTAACATGATGATAATTGCACGTAGAAGTGTTTAAACACCTGTGCGCGCAAGGTTACACGCAGTGCGCTAATTTAACGCGAAACGCAATCAACACATATGGTATTCAATCTAAAAACATGTTAGTGTTATGACGCGCGCGTACGCACAACTGTTGAGCGTGGCATGTATATCCTTCGTGAAACAGGGCTCGAGGACGTGACAGGAAATGAAAGTTAACAGAAAAGTTGAGATTTTTCCAACAATATTACGCAACAAAAAGGGCATTTATGAATGGGAATAAAAGAGTAGTGACTTGGTCTTAACCGGCCGTTTAAAACTTTGCAGGGCCGTGGCCATGCGATAAAGGACCTCACCTTCGGCTCGGTATCACACGGCCACGACCCTGCCGGTTTTAAACGGTGGGTTAAGACCGCGTCACTACCCTTTTATTCCCTTATTGAAAACAAAGTGTGTAGAACTTTTAGTACCAATAATATCAAAGGCTTAAAGAAATGAAACAAGATTGATACAGAGTTGAAAGATTAACATTTTAGACTCCCCATATTACTTCATGTTAATACTTTAAAAGCCTGACAGAATGACGATGAATTCAGCAATCATTTTAGATTGGGAAGGATTCAACTCAACTTGGGGAATTGTTTTTAATTGTTAAGGTTGTTTTTCGCCAATACGGAGGAAGAAACTTCCCCACACGGAAGACTCAAACTCATGAGAATTTTTTTAACGGGATGAGAAACTGAAGGTCTCCCATTTTTAATGTGGCCACCAATTTTCTTTTAAAAGGATACGGGACAGTGTTCTGCCCAGAATTTGTCAAAACTGTGAGGCATTCTGGATACAAATTTTGGAAGTTTTGCCAAAGCATGCCGAACTGAAGCGAGTTCCTTGGAATGTTGTCTACTTGGTGTTTATCTTGGTTTTAAAAGCCAATCTGGAGCATTCTAAATGGTTTTATCTGGATGATTGTTATTTTTTGATTCATTTTTGCGTATCGGACGCAGTTCACGCGTATCTGCGCGCAACTAGTGCGTATGTGCGTGGGGAGAACCCTGCTAGAATGATATACTCTGGGGTTTTTTACAGGTTATGTAATCCAATATTCTTAACACAAGAATCTAACAATTAACTGTCTTTCCTGTTTCATCATCTTCAGATCCCTGAGCTCCGAGATGACATCTGCATCCCAGATTACTGTTGTCTCCACGACAACACCGGCAAGCCCGACCCCATCTCTGCCGAAGATGACCTTGAAGATGACACAAGCGATGAGAATCTTGATGATCAAGTAGACATCAATGCTTGGTTCGGACCAGCCGGTACCGTCTCCCCTCTCCACACAGACCCTAAACACAACTGTCTGGCACAGGTGGTGGGAGAAAAGTACATACGTCTCTATGGAGCAGATATGACACCTAATGTCTACCCACATCAAAGCCGTCTTCTGCATAATACTAGCCAGGTAAGATTTCCACAAATTTGTATACCTTTTCCGTAGTCCCAGGCTCAAAGTTTACAGCACTGAGGAGGAGAGAAGATCGCTGAGCAGATTCATGTGCTTAGCACCGTTATGAGCACTGGACTTGAGCTCTGGTGTTTCTAATCAGCAGAGTGTTGGTTCGAGTCCCAGTTCGGGCACTTGTGTACTTGAGCAAGATACTTAACAATAATTGCTTTGCCCTTTGGATTGGACATTAAGCCATAGGTCCTGTGTATAAAGGATTCTAGGATTGGTAGTGCACGGAAAAGAACCCAGAACACTTATCGTGGAAGAGTAGAGGTTAACCCCAGTGTTTCTGGTTCACATAGCAAGCACCCTTGCTTACAGGTTTCCTCAGGCTTGCAAGCTACAGTGATTAAAGGAACATTACAGAATTGGTATGAAAAAACTTGTAAAATATACTTTTGATCACTGATTTACATAAAACTTACACAGTCTAATGATGATGATGGTAGAAAATATCCCTTGAAATATTTCTGTCTGAAATGCCATATTTGATGAGAAATGAATAAACTAATATTCCGTTTGGAGTTTATCGCTCAGTGAGGGTTTTATTCATTTGTTGAATCTATATGATTTCATGCAAATGTGTAATCGGTTTTTCACTATTTTCTCGTGACCCAGATGGCTGATCGATCTCAAACTTCTACAGATTTGTCAGTTTATGTATATGGTGGATTACATAAAGTGCTTACACTGCCAGCAACTGTTTTGTTAGCAAAACCAATTCTGTAATGTTCCTTTAAGTTCACTTATGAGGCATCCTTGGTTTTTATTACAGAAATATATAATAATAATGATAATAATAATAATATCACCATTGAAACTTTTAATGGCTTGGTGACTTTTTAACCAATTTCTGCTGAGTGTAATTTTGATTGTGCTCTGTGAACTTTTCTTAGCTTTTTGTAATGTAGCCCTCCAGGCATTTCACTTGCCCTCTGCAGGAAGTTTTAGCAGCCAAGATTTTAAACATGTATTGTCACAAATGTATCTAATATCACACACTCAAAAGTAAATAACACATTTAAAAAATGAAAAGGAAGAAATATGAGCATTTTACACAAGTAGGTTGAATATTTTTTAGTAGCCCACAGGGCAAGTTGAGAAGTGGTGTTTACTAGCCAGGAGCAGTTTTTACTAGACAAATGTATGCCTGCTAGTGTTAAGGGTGAGCCCTGCTAATTGCTAGACTGTTGTTTTGAATTTGTAAGTACTTGATTACGAGACTGTTGTAAATTGGATGTATGATGGACAGTTGGCATTCTTGCAGGTGACTGTTTTATGACCCCTTCCCTTCCTCAGTACCCCCAGCTGAGTGAAGACCAGGTGACTGTTTCCTGAGCCATTCCCATTTCTTAGTTCCCCAGCTGGGTGAAGACCAGGTGACTGTTTTCTGAGCCATTCCCCTTCCTTATACTTAGTTCCCCAGCCAGCTGGGTGAAGACCAGGTGACTGTTTCATGAGCCATTCCCCTTCCTTAGTTCCCCAGCTGAGTGAAGACCAGGTGACTGTTTCATGAGCCGATCCCCTTCCTCAGTTCCCCAGCCGAGTGAAGACCAGGTGACTGTTTTATGACTCCCTCTGTCCCTCAACACAATTCGTACCGGTGTCTGCACAGAGTACTTGAAGTAAAATCTGACACAGAATAGAGGAAGTGCCTACGGAGAAATGACTCTGGCTCAAGTTGTGCTGTTTCCATCAGTATCCTGACAATTCCCAGACATTTCTACAAAGTAAATTAAATTACAGGAAAAGTACAAGAACAAGGTTTTTGTGATAACTAAATTTGTTAGATGGTGGCACTTATGTACTAGATGGGCAGTTTAATTCTCACCCTTTCACCCATCCCTCAGTGATCCCCATCACAGTCTCGTGCCAAACCACATTTACTCCCGTCCTGCCCCAAATCTGACAAGAGCATTACAGGCCTGGAATTTCGTCTCTGAGAGGGCAAGGCCATTTTCAATTTTGCAAGGGGCACTTCCATTGGAAAATCTTAAAGTTTATGGGAAACTTTTTGAGGGGCACCAAGGCCAAGACCAGGTGCAACAGAGGCCATTCGCTCCGTGTAATTCCAGGCCTGAATTTATTGCAACAACTTTCGCCTCCTCTTTCATGAATGAACTCTTCCCAATTGATAAAGGAACAGTAGTTTACAAAAAATAGATCCTAACTTTCAAATTATTAAAATCCTGCAAATCACCTTCCAAAGCTATGAACTTTTTTCAAACTTCATCACCTCAATTCGGAGAAGAAAGAAATTGTCTAGTCATGGACTGTTTTCAGGAAATCGCCTTCAGTCAGCCCCCCTTGCTTGTAAAAGACAGTTTCAAGGTGATTAATTTAAGTGGTACTGAGATTATTTATTTCAAATGGGTCAGTGGTAATCATTGGGGGGGGGGGGGTTGATGACTTTTCAGTGACCCCAGAAATTTTGAAATCGTTTCTGGCAGCAGCTTTGCTGTCTCAGTTATTACACCTCTTTACTTGATCCAATCCTAGATAAAGCCCTCAATGATGCATTTTAAGTCACTTCAGATTACAGACCACCATCTGACTGAAGTGGCGGCAAGTTTCTCAGAAGACGCTTTACCTTTTCTTGCTCTCTTAGCGTCTCTCTGAGTCATGCTTTGACCCGCTTGGCAAATTTCCCTAGCATGAGGTGGAAGGGGGTGGTGGAGGTGGTGGTGTTCATGCTGATAAAATAAAACATTTAGAAATTAGAATGAGCTGTTGCAAACTTCTTACCCACCGAAAGGATCTGTGGTATAAATGCAAACAAAAGTTGGTGACCTGATGTTTCGACCCTAGCAGAGTCTTTCTCGAAGGCTTAACAAAAATTATGCTTGAGAAAGACTCTGCTAGGGTCAAAACGTTTGGTCATCAACTATTTTTCGCAGAAAAAAACATTGAGAAACCGACGGGGAGAAGGGATATTACATTACTCGGGGATCAGGTTGGCTCAGTCATTTCTTTCCCTGCCTTTCAGCTCTGTGGACCCCGGTTCATATCCCATCTCAGACCGGAGCCTTGCATGCGGATATGGGTTTTCAATCCCTGTTTAATTGCAAGGGTTCCCCCCCTCCCCCCCCCCACATCTAAAACTGAACATTTCTTCTCATTTCCTAGTCATCTCGTTATTAGCGCTAATTGTGCTGTTTGATGTTTGATAAATCAATCAATCATCGATCATCAATCAATCAATCAATCAATAGTAATCAGGTTGAGAGTTTGTTTGAAACTTTACACAGCAAACTCATAAGTGAACTTTAAACATCAGAGAACTTATTTCAGCTGCCATAACAACAAATTCGCTTCGGGGTTTCCGACACCAGCTCCCATCAAAAAGCCATCGCACAACAATGTCGGAAATTCCCCCCTCCAGTGATCATCGCCAATTTGAACAAAGGCTTGAAAGGTCTCTTTGGAATATTTGCTGTTTGAATCAACATATTAATGGCGAACTGATCCCTGGATCAAACCGGATTATTTTGTGTGTTTGCTACATTTTCCAAACGGCAACTGAACACTTTGTTCAGAATAGCCGCACGATACTACCTCACAGCAAAAACAAATTACTCTCCATTTCTTGAACAGTTTAACCTGTGCTCCTTTGAAAGTATGAATCATAATAAGCACGGGTACAGCATTGAAATCCTGAGGACGTAAAGTCTAAGGTAGAAATGTTGGGGGGGGGGTGGATTAAGTAGATTGACTTTGTCACCGAAAAAAAAAACTTGTCAGACACAATGGGTACACCTGGAGTAAACGGTGGTTGCATAGACTTTGTGGAGAAAAGTATAACTAGGGGTGCTGTGACCCGATGACAAAGTCTACCTCGGTAGTTCCACTGGGTGGCTTTACCATGGATGTGTCATCATAGTTTTTTGTCGTTCGGCACGTTCGGCAGTTAAGTGACGATACCTGGCTACATTAACATGTTATTCCTGAAGGTGGGGGGGCATTGTTAAACTGCTGAATGGTTCGTTGGAGAATGCTGTAAAGTGCTGTTGATAATGTTAATCTCTGACACTTGTGTAGCTTTGAAATCAGAAGTGTGGTGACATTGTTAATCTTGGTATGAATAATGGGCTTTACAATAGAGTCAGAATTTAGTTGTTGTAGCCAAAAAACCTGACTCAACCAATAATGCATCAGATAAACAGTAATGCAGTGGGTAGAAGACATGCAGTTATTTGGGAGGTTTTATAAGTGGGGGTGGGCTTCCTCCCCTTTTCTTTTTCCCCTTCCCCTCTCCTTCCCCCACACACTTTTTCCTGTACACCTGACAAAATAAAAAAACAAATCATCATCGACATAACTGTTATTTAATCACTCGTCGTACCATTCATCTTATTGATTGAAAAAGTCAATTTTAATAAACCTCTTCCCTTTTTCAGAAGAAACCGCTTTTTGTCATCTGACGTTTTCTTGAAAGGGCATATACACATAACAATGTCCAGACTACCTGTAAATCATAAGTTTGTCGTCTGTGTTTATTTGTACATAGTTACAGAATCTGCAGCTAGGATTCCTGACCAAATGTAGACACAGGTGGAACCTGGCTTATCATCAAAGTGAACCGTATTATTTGGTTTTTGGCCTTACACCGATGTGTGTATACTCAGTACTTTCCGGAGTTCTGGGAAAAAAATTCCAGAGGCATACCATCGGGTGGGATTCGAACCCACAACCTTTGCCATGCTGGAGCAGATGTCTTACCACTAGACCACCGAGCTAACCCGGTCTTGACACTTGTGGCCTTACACCGATGTGTGTATACTCAGTACTTTCCGGAGTTCTGGGAAAAAAATTCCAGAGGCATACCATCGGGTGGGATTCGAACCCACAACCTTTGCCATGCTGGAGCAGATGTCTTACCACTAGACCACCGAGCTAACCCGGTCTTGACACTTGTGTCCTTAAGCAAGACACTTAACTATTATTGCTTCATCGTTCGAGTGGGACGTAAAGCCATAGGTCCAGTACACTTATCATGAAGAGAAGAGGTTTGCCTCAGTGTTATGCAGGTTGTGCCACAGCACCTTGTAAACAGTTACATAGTGCTATGCATTATAAATGGGTCTTAAATTTCAAACTTATTTCTGCATACCTTGTTGAAAAAATAATGAGCGCTTTGAGATGCTCTGAGGATGTGATAAAACACTAAGAACATGCATTCTATTATTGGTATAAATATGTGTTGGGAAATTTTGGATCCGTGGTCGTAAAGATTTTGAAAGGAGTGCAAAATCAAAGTTCCGTCCATCGTGTGCAACAAGCTCACAATATCAATGACGACGACGGAAGAAAATGTTGCTTGATAATGCAGGCACAAAAGCATTGGTTTGAAGGAGATTGGAGTATTAATTCTTGTGAACCATAACGAAAGAAGTGCTGGTTCAATGCACACTGTTCCTATTGCTGATGAAAGTTTTTTTTTTTGGGGGGGGGGGAAGATCCAATGGGCAATCCCTCCCCTGTCCAAAATATTAGGGTTATACATGTATGTATACTCTCTACACCGCCACCCCTCTCCACCCGAATGTTCGCCTGTGTTCAAAAAGGTTTGACCCCTCTCTACCCCCCCCCCGCCCCTCCCATCTCCAACCCAGCCCTTTGTAGCCAACAACAGTCTACATAACTTCTGGTTAAACCAAGCAATTTGTTTACATATTTAGACAGCTGGTCATGTACTATAAAATGTATTATGTGTAGTTTCTTCAAAACGACTTTTCCTTCTTGGTTCAAGTAACACAGATCATATAAATTGAACCGAAAACTACAATCCAACATTTCTGACTTGTCAGACTGGACAAGGTAAACTTTTCATAACTCATTCTTTTGACACACAGTCAATGTCGCTGAACCTCTTGTATCAAAAAAAACTTTTGTCAAGCTCCAATTCGAAAACCTGTCCAACTTTGTAAAGCCTTTTGTGTGGTTGAGGATCTGTACTTTATTTAGACTGGTTAAAACATCATAGCCAGTGGGCACTTTTACTCTGCACTTGGTAATTCCACTTTTGTGTACGCGGTCAGAAAGACTGGGATTTTGAAGGCAAACAAGCAGCAACTTTTGGGGACAGCTTTGTCAAACACCACTGAAAAAAAATGCAGGGGTTAAAACTTTTTATAAAGGGGGGTGGATGGCTTTGTAAGCTTTTTTTTAAAGGGTGAGGGGAAATTGTCTGTTTTGTGAGGGTTTTTCAAATGGATTTGAATTGATCATAATCCTATTGTCAAATTTAACCTTCAAGCTGTATTCAAAAGTACGATCCGTAAAGATTGATAACGTCCCAGACTGTTAACTTTTGTCACTGATTTTTAATTAATGCCAGATGATGATTCGCTGAAAAGGATTGTAGGGGATTTCAATGGCATACTGACCCTCATGAGGAAGCCCTGTCCACAGATAAATTGGATTTTAGGAGATTGATGGATTGAGCATATCATAACAGGTGTATTTAGTTCCATGAAAAGTCCCACCATTGGCTTTTTACAATTGAATCTTCTAAGGGAAAGGTACCAAACGAAACCCCTCTTTTCACACTTTGTCTCGTAACAAATTCATCCACAAAAAGACTGATTCTGAAAATTTATTTGTGAGAGTTTCTATTATGAAGCAAGCAAAAGCGCTCTTCTTTGAGTCGTCATGCATGCAGGTTTTACCACCAATGTATTGTCGTCTGCACCAAACAAAATTGCCGAACCTGTCAAAAATTTTCATCCAAAAAGTTCAAGTCTTTTATTCAAGTTGAAAAACTCATTTCCCCCTTGGTGCTTGTGCAGGCTGTTATACCGCCCAGACCAAGTTAACAGAACTGCATATTGTCCGTACAGAATTTAAAAAAAACAAAGGTTTTTTGAAGCAGAGTAAAGATTCTTGTACTTTAACACTGCTACTCTCGTCAGGTCATTGAGGTCAAACGATGCTCCCAAAGGTCTTAGCCATAATCCAGTAGTTGTCCATGGGTGAAATGGTCAACTCCCTGACGGTGTGTCCATACAGCTGGCTTGAATTTCATGCAACAGCCAATTTGATCTGGCAATAAATTAAATAGAATCAGTCTGGAAATTCTACACCCATTCACGGAAAGTTTGATTTGGTACATGATATGTGATCAGTAACGGCATCTGTCAGAGTTACAATGTACAATTTTACACCATTTTCAGTTTTTGGCATTTTTATGCGAGGCATCTTTCTTCAATTAGTAATAGTAGGCCTACTGAAACTCAAAGTCTGCTGTTACTTGGCGAATTAGATTGACTAGATATAAACAAATTCTTTTCCGGAAACAGACTCTGCAAGTCTGGCGCGTATAAAGTTAAGCTTGCGCGTTTTTTATTTTGGGATCCACGGTATACCGTCGCCAAAACACTGCGGTATTTGGTATTGTTACCCGTTCAAGTGTGCGATTTTGGTGTCCTTTACGCATTAAAGCAATGTACGTGGGACCAAAGTAGTCCCAAAAATGTTTGAATACGCCCGAGACTTGCATGGTCTATTCATGCCTGTGATTTGTCAGGTTTTTTTCTTGATTTCCGAATTGTTTCGTAGCCTATATGTCTCTTGAAATATTTCTTACAAGATGGAACTCACCATAACGAAAGACAAAGCCAATATCTTGCCCAAATCTCTAGCTGTGCAATTGTTATGGTGTAGAGAGTCTGGAAACGTTCCAAATTGTAAATCCATTTTCAAGATTTCTAATTTATTTACAGTCACACCCTTAGAAATGATTTTTTTATTGAAGCATTTCTCTTCTTCACAGTTGATGGTGATACCATGAGACCCTCTTGAGTCTTCATCACCAGGCAATTTTCGACCCTCATCTAAACCACCTCCAGAATAGTACACTTAGTTTCAGAGTGGTCATTTGTTTCCTTTTCGTGGGTTGCAAAACTAAAAATGGTCTCTGGAGATTGTGATATTCCATCGAACAGAACAGGAAATCTCATCTCAGGAAATGAACCATTTCGTTCCAAATTCAAGGGTCATTTTTTGTCGTTATTCAGTTGTCCTGGAGACAGACTGCCCAGGGAAAAAGGTGTCAAAAATGCAGAGTTTCCGACACCATACATAACTTAAGAGTGGGTTATTTATTGCTGACAGATATGAGTGTGTTTCTTGAATAGCGCAGAGAAGCAGAGCAAATATCAGAGCCCACCCAGCAAGGTTGCAGCCAGAAATTTAATAAAGGGTTACTCAGAGTTAAAAGAAGAGGGGCTTCCAGACTGATCATGTGGCAATATTTGTACATGTTTAAAAAATGTTTTAAAGAAGGGTGTACAAATTGAAAACGGAGTGTTTAAAGGAGCATTACAGAATTGGTTTTTGCTAACAAAACAGTTGCTGGCAGTGTAAGCACTTTATGTAATCCACCATATACATAAACTGACAAACCTGTAGAAGTTTGAAATCGATCGGCCTTCTGGGTCATGAGAAAATAGTGAAAAACCGATTACACATTTGCATGAAATCATATAGATTCAACAAATGAATAAAACGCTCACTGAGCAATAAACTCCAATCGGAACATTAGTTTATTCATTTCTCATCAAATATGGCATTTCAGACAGAAATATTTCAAGGGATGTTTTCTACTATCATCATCATTAGACCGTGTAAGTTTTATGTAAATCTGTGATCAAAAAGTATATTTTTCAAGTTTTTTTCTTACCAATTCTGTAATGTTCCTTTAAAAGACATTTGTATAGATCCTGCTAGCTTACACTAGATGTTTAATGTTGTTGTTATTGTTATATTTCTGGTAATGAAACCAAGGACGCCTTTTGAGTGAACTTTATAGTCACTGTAAAGCTCACAAGCCTGAGGAAACCTGTCAACAAGAGTGCTTGCTATGTGAAGCAGGAACACTGGGGTTAACCCCCTACTCCTCCACGATAAGTGTTCTGGGTTCTTTTATGTGCACTACCAATCCTAGTAATGTCCCATCCCAAGGACAAAGTAAAGTTCCTTGCTGAAGGACACAAGTGCACGACTGGGACTCGAACCCACACTCTGCTGATCAGAAACACCAGCAGAGTTCTCTTTAACCGTTCGCCACGACACGCCACATTATGTTGGATATTCCAGACTTGCCCCACATGCCTAATTTCTGGAGCTGCTAACCACAAGTGGAGCTGCTAACCACAAGCAGCACAAACAGGTTATTGACTGGTTAACCTTCTTACTTGTACTTTTAACTGAGACGGTCAAAATCCAAGTGAACCTTCCCTTAAAGATAGAGTATAGGATTTGCCATTCATCGGCAAGTTCTTAATTTGTCTCAATCTGAAAGCTCACTGATTACAAAGTTCATACCAGAACCAACCCTCAGAGAAATGGCTCCCTCTGAAATACTGAGTTGAGGAAAGACCCTACAAAACCTGACACACAAAATTGTGTAAAATCTCTGATAGAACATGGACTATGTTTTGTTGTTTGTACTCAATGTTTGTGACTACCAAATTTGATGAAATTTTTATGGAGAAAACCTTAGAATAGAAATAAATAAAATGTTCCCCCAAAACAGTGATGTGCTTTCCCTTTAAAGTTAGGATCATAGATTGGTAAATACTCCAAAAATTAATGACCATAAAACTTACTTGTTGAGAAGCACTGCAGCTGTTGATGGTATAAACTACTTTGAGAAAGGATTCCCTTTGAAGTAATGTGGTTTGGATAATTGTTCACCCCAAAACATTTGAATCTGAGAAAGAAATCGTGCATAATCGTTTATCAGATTTCTGAGGGTTGGTGTCTGTTTGTGAATGCTGCGGCCAGAGATGCAGTTGGTGCCCGCCGGTTGCAGCGCTAAACGTGGATGGATTTTACGTTCTTGTGAAAATACCGTGACAGTTATTTTGCTGTTTTCTCAGCAAGTAGACACTGTATTCAGCTGAAACTTTCACACATGTGACTTTTATTATTATTTTTTGTTGTTTACTGGTATATACAAACAAAATGACCAGCAGCAGTAGCTGAAAGGATCACTTAAAAATGGTAAAAAATACAAGCATTTTAAAAATATAAACAATCACATATTAAAGGGCAATATAATAAATAAGTACAAAATTTACAAAACCCTTCATAAAAACTATTACATTTGAGCAGTTGTGAAATGATAGATTTCCTACATCCTCTGGTACAATGGTAAATGTAAGAACATGTAAAAGTACAAACAAACACAAGTCATACTAAAGGGTCATATAGTAAAAAAAGTGCAAAATTAACAAAACAATTAATAAAAACTATTACAACATGTGGCAAGTTCTGAAATGGTAGATTTCCTGTATCTCTCTGTTTTGCATTTAATTGAGTTTAAACCAGACATGTTTCATGTTTTATTGTATCTTTCTTTATAATTTGGCCCTATAATCAGCGTTACATTGACAAAAACCAATCTATGACCCTACCTCTAAGGTGAGTCAAAGTCCACTCACCCCATAACCACTTTTAACACAGCTACCTTTGTTTCCCCTATGACAGGTGGATGTAGAGAAGCCTGACGTCTCAAGATTTCCTCTCTTCTCCTCCGCCATCTATCAAGAAGCCATCCTGAGACCTGGGGAGATGTTATACATTCCATGTGGGTGCTGGCACTATGTCCGATCACTCAGCACAAGTTTCTCTGTTAGTTTCTGGTGGATGTGACTGCCTTCGAGGAACTCTAAGACGCATGATGAGCCTCTCTTTGGGACAAAAGGTAAGAATGTTCTCTTTCTAGAGGGAGTTTATTTTCTTAAAAGTAGGGTCATCGTTTGGTCAAAAAAATACTGATTTATAGGCAAAATTGTCAAGAAAGTTACAGTGGAATACAGCAAAAAAACATCATGGTCTTATCAAGAATGTCAAATCCATCCCCTTTTATCGAGGTGACACAGGGGTACCAACTGCATCTCTGGCTGTATTGAGGGCAGCATTCGAACGGACGCCACAGAAGTTTCAAAAAGTCACCTGCAGGCAATCTTTGGAGATCAAATTTTTTCGACATACTTTTTATTAATTTCTATAAAACAGGGCACTTCTGAGGAAATAATTTTGCAGGATGCTTACTACTATTGCCATCTTTATAATAAGTAGGCATTCGGAAACAAATGACACAATTTCCGTTTGGGGTCACTACCAAAGTATGACCCTTCCTTTAAGATATTTAAATTTCTTTGTTAATGTCCGCTAATGGGAAAGATACTCATCCTAGTTGATGTAGTCGATCTGGAAAACTATTTATTTATTTTTTTTAATTTACTAGAAATGTCTTCTTAAATGTTTTGGTTTGGGGTTGAACAAAGAAAAATTGACTAGAGCGGGATTTGAACCAACGACCTCCGAATTAATGTACCGGCGCTCTACCAACTGAGGTTCAGTCTTAGAGGGGTTCAGTCTTAGAGGGGTTCAGTCTTAGAGGGGTTCAGTCTCATGGTTCATTACTTGACATTTAAATGATTTGATGATGTATTTCAGATATTCTAGTGGGATAATCATTGTCTCTGTTTTATCTCCTTCCTTCCCCCCCCCCCCTTTTAAAAGACTGGCAAAAATGTCAGATTTTTATTCTCAGAAATTATGAATGTAAACAGTGTAAAATGTGATCGGGCAGTTGGGTTGGCAAAGTGGTATGTTTTCCTCGCCTTCCACCTCTAGGACCCCGGTTCGAATCCCGCCGGGATCGCTATGTGGATTGGGTTTTTCAGTCCCTACCTGATTGCGCAGGTTTTCAAGGGGAGTCATTCTTGAGGGTTTTCCTCCGACGTCTCAAACTGAAACGTCTTTCTTTGTCTTCCTCCGTGGGGTTCTTGGCTAGTACAGTGATTAAGTTCCCTTTTCTGAGAATCCTTGGCTTCACACCAAGAATTAATAAATAAATAAAATCAATAAATTAAGGTAATGGTGACATAATATTGCTCAAATATTATTTGATTGGAACTGTCCACTGTTCTCTTGAATGTGTCACTCAGCGTTGGTCAGACCCTTGCCCGGTCACTGAGAATGACTTTAAAGGTCAACCCAGAGAATGTCAAGTGTACAAATATTGACCGAGATCAAATTCCTTCCACAAGCAGACAAACCCTAACATTGTCCACGCTCCACAGAACCCTCTCAACTCTCTCTTCCTGTTTAAATCCCCCTCAGAAATCCTCCGGGGGTATTCGTCTTAGAGGGGTTTCAGTCTTGATGCTCTACTTCCCCATCCAGTAACCAGGGGCTAGGGTCCAGAGCGTGAAAAGGGTGTTATGTCACTATTGGCAGGGTTGACCAAGGTCATGACAACAAACCCAATGACAAGGACACTGTGAGAACCCACTGCCCAGGTTACCCCTGGGGATGTTACCTTGATTTGTTGAGCAATGCAGGTCACTGAAGATGGCCTGAACCACCTTAGGAAATACACCCTAAAAACCTTCAGATCTCACGCCCTTCAAATGCTGTGTAACAGCTTTAGAAGATGTACAATGTCCACAGTGAAAGTATTGTGTGAGAAGTAGAAAGTAACAAATGGCCATGATTTCGATAATTGATGGATCCACAGTGGCCATCAGTTTGGCTTTTTGTATACAGGCCAAGCCATCACTGAATACAAAGTGGCATTGACCTCGGGCTCTTCCATTTTTCCTCCTAGGGGTGATTAAGGTGTGAACGATGCTTCTACCTTACAAAGTGCCAACCTTGTCTCTTGCTCGCTGCAATAAATTGACTCCTTTCTCTTTGAGGTGTTTACCATGGCAAACATTGTGTGTGTCTGAGCTAACGGAAAGAAAATTCCGCCTCTTGGCAAAGAACAAATTACCCATTTAAGATTAAACAACTGCCTATAGTCCTCTGCCTTTGGCGAGACTGAAATATCAATTTCAAAATCAGCCAATATACAAAACACATGTTATGTTTTATTTACTTCATTTCCCTTGCTGGCTGCTAAAAAGTCCATACTTCCTGTTTTTCTCCTCGTCCGAGATCAAACACCTCCCCCGTCACTTCTGGTCGTTCTTAAAACATCTAATCTCCGCAGTTCCTTATTGTGATCAAGGAGCTTAGGGCTAACATGAAAGAAGTCTGGCGTCCTTCTCCGATCAAACTGACTTCCATAGCAGGCAAAATAGTCGGGGTCTCTTATCTTGATGGAGGCATGCGGAGGGGAGGGGTCTTACATTGATCTGCGGTTCCCCCGGCTAAAGCTCCTTAAATGGAAATTAAGGGGGAGGGGGTGGTTGAAAGGGGAGGGTTTCACCTAATTTGAAAAGATTCAATTTGTGTTTGAAGCTTCAATTTATGATCCACATGTGTCTTGATCTTCGGCTCCAAGAGGTGTAAATAAGTAGCACTGGGAATCCATGTCATTACTGGTCCTTGATTTATGTCCTCCTTGAAGGCTTGAGGTGTTGACATACTTCCTCTAACACCTTACTGGATCCAGAGAAGACTAAACCTGTAATGTGAAGGCCATTTTTTGTTTTACTACTTGAGTAATTGGCAGATTGATGCATGTCCTTCAATCCTGTATACTTCAAATCACCTTGACATTCGTTGAAAAATGTCTCTATCATTAAAGGATAACGTTTAAAGGGAGGGTATACTTTTGGTAATCACTCAAAAAATTAGTTATCATAAAAACTTACTTGGTAAAGAGCACTGGAGAGCTGGTGATAATGTATAAACATTGTTAGAAACGACCCCCTTTGAAGTAATGTAGTTTTAGAGAAAGAGGTAATTTTTCACCCCAAAATTTGAACTTGAATGAAGCCTTTCCCAGGCATCTGTAAGCACACAACTCTACGCTACGAGGGTGTTTTTCTTTCATTATTTTCTTGCAACTTTGATGACCAATTGAGCCCAAATTTTCACAGGTTTGTTATTTTATGCATAAGTTGGGATAAACCAAGTGAGGATACTGGTCTTTGACAGTTCCCAAAACTACCCCCTGCCTTTAAAGGTTAAAATAAAGCTGAAGTAGTTGTGGCAAATGTGTCGAATGGAAAAAGTTTCCATTTTCCAACGGAAAATGCTGATGTATTTTTAAACATTTCATCTGTGCCAGCACCTTATCGGTCCATTTGAAGGATTGGGTGAGGCTCAAAAGATAACACTCAAACCTGTTTCCAATCTTCAAATCATAAATTAACCCCTGCTCAAGCTTGACCCTTGAACCAAACTCAAAATCCCATCCTTGCCTCAGGACCCGGACGTGCTCCATGTTTTCATGATCTGCTTCTTCAGAATCTCTAAGCAAATCTCAGCTCCCTGGGAACAGAAATCTGTCGGAAGTAATGTCTGCTTACTATCCCATGAGATACAAGTTTCTATTTACATGAGTTGGTTGTGAGTACAATCCCTGAGGCAGCCCCCATGTGGAAGTTCAAGACTTATTTGATAAACAAAACACCAACAAAAAATGCCTGTCATTTCACTTTTATGTTAAATTTTAATCGGAAGGGGAAACATGTTATCTCCTTGGGACCAAGACCTTGGTGAGTTTTAGAAAAAGGGTTTGGCTCAGCTTGAAATACAATAATTTGATGTTGTATTTAAAAAAAGAAATTGGCAAGAGCTCATGTGGGAGGTTATTTTAGTTTTTGTTTTTGTCCGATATAGAAGAGGAGACCTTTTGGAGTGGCCTTTCAGTTGAACTCTTCTCTAAAGGTTTTATTTTCTTGAGGGTTGTGATGAAATTTATTGTGGAACATGTAACCTTTTAAAGAAACTTGTCACGGGTCGTATCTCATACTATTTTTTGGCTAGTGAATTTATACATTAAACTGATGACAGTTGAACAAGATTCATAAAGACACTTGCCAAGTAAATTAATTTTATGGCATTCGGCGTCATACTCTCTTTTGATTAATATTCCATTCGAAGGACATGTCAAGTTATTTCTGACAAACTTTGTGTCTATTTTTAAATGTGTAAAGAGTTGATGGATGTCAACGGATATATTCAACCGTGTTGAGAGTAGGGTGCCAATGAAAATGTGCCACTGCAAATAAACCCAATTAAGATAATCAGCCTAAAGTTTTTTCACAGAGCACCTGGGCTCGGATTCATAAAGCCTGTATGCACAAAAAAATGCTAAGCACAGAAAAATATTGCTTACCAGAAACTGGCTACCAGCCAACATTCCATAACGTTTACATTGTTGCGACTGGTACCCCACTCATTTTGTGCTTAGCAAAGAAATGTGTTAAGCACTATTTTCTGCTAAACAGCTTTATGAAATTGGGCCCTGGCGCTTAAGTTTTTTTAAGAACTCAATATCCAGAAAGCAAAAGGGGAATGTCATTTATTTTTTTGAGCAGAACATCAACAGTTACACTGGCCCAGGCTGTTTGAGTCATTGTATAGCTGCAGTGCTAATCCAGCACTCGATCTTCAGGGGGCTTGTATTTTTTGTAGGAAAGATGACAGCTCAAGCTATTTTTATACCTACTACTCCATTCATCAGAGATACTAGTGACACAAGCTACAGGAACAAATTTGGTAGCCTTAAGTAGTGACCCAAGAAGTCATTAACTGTGAATTTATCCATTGAGGGAGAGAGAAAAAAACCTTTCAATGGCCTCACACACAAAGCCCGAAGTGGGGCTGTGGTTTCAACTCCTATTAGCTTTTCGGCTTGATTTTTTGGAAAAGTGGTTCACAGGACCCACTTGGTGCTCCACTTATGACCCGCATCCCCTCTCATCATAATATTGATCTAGTTAGCTAACCCCTGTTAGTCCCCACCCTTGAAGGCATCTTGATAATCCTTCAGACCGATGGATCCTCAGAGCACCTTCTTTGTTTGCCTCCCGTCATACCTTGGAGCACCTTGGAACAAACTGGTCCTCTGTTGTTAACTGGAACTCATTTTGACGATGCAGATACCCTGGAGCCACTGAGCTACCTCCACAGATAATCCCAAGTAAACCATCGTCTTTAATTTGAATGCAGTGGTAGCATCATTTTTGCATTATCAGCATCGGTATTTCTTTAATCACATGTGTACACACTTAGAATTTGTTCAGTTCTCCAATCCACTATGATCATACAGCTTTAATGAGAAGAAAGTTAAGCGATAGCAAGTTTTTCTCCTGAATAAGTTGCCAAGGCAACTTTGCATACAAACTTCAAACCAACTGAGCTTTGGTGCTAAATCCAAATCTTGAAACGACAAGCAAGCCCTCCATAACCTGGGTACAATTCTACATACCTCCTCAACAAAGTACTGCCTAGCAAGTTTACTGAACCAATAACAGTTTGGAACAAGGGCCCAATTTTAGAGACTGAGCTGCTTAAGCAAAACATTTTGTAGAAGAATATTATTATTATATGATATTTATCCCAACACCGATGTATGTAAAGCACTGCAAATTTATCATCTATTATTGCGGTACCCACTGCTAAAACAGGATTCGAACTGCCCCTAGCTACCGGGCAATCTCGGTGGTCTAGTTGGTAAGACATCTGCTCTAGAATGGCAAAGGTTGTAGGTTCGAATCCAACCTAAGTAAACATGCCTGTGGATTTTTTTTTCACAGGACTAGGGAAGTACTCAGCCAATTTTGCTTAGCAACTTTGTGCTTAACATAAAGTATAGCAGGATACCAGTCAAAGAAGGTGCATGTGACATGGCATTTCGGCTGGTAACCTTATTCTGGTAAGCATAATTTTGTGTGTGCTGAGCTTCTTTTTGTGCAGCGTGAAGATGAGCCAAGGTAAAATTAGTTCACCTGTTTTGGTATTTTGTCTGCCAATCTTTCTCAGGAGTTGCATACAGTTTTCTTTACTTAGCAGCTTATGGCTCTTGACCCAGATTTCACAGATCTGCTTACCGTAAGTAAAAATTCACTTCTGGTAGCAGAGAAATATGCGCTTAAGGTAATAATTTATAAGCATTTTTTATAGGTTAGTAAGGAATTTTGGCTTGTCCTCATTAGTAGTTCACTAAGCAGTCATCACCTAGACAGCCAGCGCTGAAGTTTTGGCATAAGCCTGTATGTGGCGATGGGTGGCAGTAAGCACAGATTTCCGCAGTAAGCAGAGCTGCTAACTCTCCCTAATTCCGCAGAAAGTTCCCTTAAAATCAATTCATCATTCCATGTTCTGACGAACAAATTTGAAAATCTCCCTGGTTATGGACACTTTTTCCCTCTTATGTTGAGTGTAATTCTCAACATCCCCCTGGTTGTTGTACAAAATCTCCCTGACTGCAAGATGCAAATGTTGGCAGCTCCGAGTATTAAAGCAAAGTTTGAACTTTCAAAACTCCAAAATGATTCCCCTTCACTCACAACAATAGCCAAGGAACTGTGTGAAGTTATCCCAAGTGACCCTCTCTAATGATTTCAGGAAAGACAATGTCAGACAAAACTAATTTTGATAGATATTTTCTACTACTACCGTCTATGGACCGACTTAAAACTGTATCACTCATTCCAGTTTGGCAGACTTGTTTGTAAAAATCTTGTAAAATGTCTTCAAATAATAATGTGATGATAACCAAGAGACACAGACAGCATCCCATTTGTGACTGCTCTGGATTATTTTGGTGTATCATTAAAAAGAAAAGTGAAAATATGTTTACATTTTGGATGTACTTTGTTTCGATTCTTGATGGGCTCACCATTCTCAGTGATTCATATCAGATGTTACATACTCGCCACGTTTTCTTAATAAAAACAACTGTCAGTGGGAGTTACTGCTGGGAATGTTTGTTTCTGTAAACTTCTTGCAACCGCAGGAAAGATGATATTTTCCCCCCTGCCCTACCAAGAAGGGGTGAAGCATTCACTTGAGTATAACTTAGGAGAAAAAACAGTGTGAGCAGACGGTCCTCACTGCATTGTACTGACCGGGTTGGGGGCTGGCCGCTGTTAATGGACCGACCAGCCACCAACCAAGGTCATTACCATTACTGTCCATGTAAAAAAAAAAAAAAAAAAACATGTTGTTTACATGTCCAGGTATTGCCTTGGTAAATTTAAGCTTAATTGTTTTCTTAATAAATCAAATTTTATAATTTGGTTCATCTACTGTTGACAATTGAAAGACCGATTTTATACACAAAAGATGCTGGCAGAGTTTTCTCCTGCCCCTTTCTAAACCAAACCACTGTCCCATATGTTGATTGACACCCCCTCTAGGATGAGCGGCATGGTGTAGCTTAGGATCGTATGGCATATGAGCTAACCAGTGTGTACGGTGTGGTTAAGACAATGGAATTGTTAAAATATGTCGGCATGTGCTGACAACGTGCCTCGTTTGAGGATTTTAAAGGAAGTGAGATTCCTGTCTTCACTTTAAACACATGTAACCCAAACTTAAACTATCCCAGGCAGTCCGTCAAATGATCGCAACATTAGCAAAACATGACTATCTGAGAATTAAGAGTCCATGATGGTGTTTCCTCTTCCAGCAGATGTCGTGATCAAACACTTCATGTTTTGTGAGGTACTTACGATGATCCAGAAATAGAGAGGGACAGATGGAGGAAGGATTCGTTGCGTCATATCTAGAACCAAGAATAGATATCGTTAGATGTGCTTAGATTTGATTGGATGTGAAGCCTTTATGGAAAAAGGCCTGTCACTTGTGTCAGAGTAGAATGGCATCCCTGTTGAACATCTCTTCCTGGATTCGATAGTTCTATTTGACGCCAGAAATTAAAGAGGTTTTGGAGGCAGATATTAACTTTCCGAATTTGAAATTTTCAGGCCTGGAATTTTCAAACTTTAGATTTTCAGGCCTGTAGAATTACACAGAAGCCATTGCCTCAGGTGCCCTGGTCTTGGCCTTAGTGCCCCTTCAAAAATCTCTTACAGACTTTGAGATGTTCCAATGAAAGTCCCTGGTGCAAAATGAAAATGGCCTTGCCCTCTCAAAGATGAAGTCCCAGACCTGGATTATTTTGCTGTACAACATATTTCTCATTTAACTTATCATCTTAAGAAACCACCCTGTTTATTACCACCACTTTCTCATCTACAAAAACTTCTCAAAATGTATTCAAAGGGACCTGAGAATAGAAAGTCACCCAAAGAAGTCACACACAAATAATTTCGAAGAACAAACTCTTTATGTTAATAGTTCAGCAATCTGCTGAGATTAAAGAAATTCCCGGTTTTGATGGTTGACTAAGAATTTAAAAAACAGGAAGCCCCATCAACGAGGCATACCTCCTGCTCTCCAAATCATTTGGGTCAGTTGTTGTTTTGATGTTTAGAAGCGATAACATCCCGAACATCACATGTCTTAGCGTAGCCCCCCCCCCCTCTTCCTTTTTGTCTTCAATTTCATGTCTCAGTTGATTGAGTGAAGGTCAAGTATGTCCAAGGTCTTCCTGTAACAATTATGAACAAACTATTTGTAAAACTGTGTTTCATACATGCCCGTTAAACAGACCTGGAATTTCATCTTGGAGAGGGCAACACCAGTTTCAGTTTTTAAAAGGGCGCTTCCATTGGAAAATCTTAAAAATTAAAGTCGATGGGAAAGTTTGGAAGGGGCACCAAGGCCAAGACCAGGGCAGCAGAGGCTGTTGCCTCACGGTAGCTCCAGACCTGGTTAAATTGTTTACTTGTGTGTTATGCGGATTCTTGGTTCTGTCCATGGAGTATTTCAAGCAACCTGGATCTGCTCCAATCCTCAGTTCTCTTTTCCCACATCATTTACTTCTTGCATCGGTATTTCCTACATAGCCAAATTAGCAATTCAAGACACCTGTTGGGTTTTTGGAGAGGTTTGCGTGAATTTTTCACATGAATGGAACTGGAGATGTCACTAAAAAGAGGGAGGCACTCTCTCCTCCTTTCCCATCCTTAAAAACAGGTTTCCCAGTATTATATTTCACCATGTAATTTTAAAAATAAAGTTAAGATAATGATTAAGTTCCACCAAGTTGGCATCTTTTGAAATCCTTTCTCATTCCAGTGTCTTGTAGTCGGTGTAAGGTCTTTGGTAATTCCAGTTACCCCATCACCCCCAACGTTTCCTGAACATTGACTTCTGACCCCTCCTGACCCCTAGTACTCTACTTTCATATCCTAACGGGTGTTCTGTCCACGTAGCTACGACCCCCACCTTACCCCCTTTCCCCTGTTTACATCAGCCCCTTACCCAATCACCCCCCACGCCCCCTAAGCATTGGCTTCTGACCCCTCTTTACCCCAAATACTCTACTTTCATATCCTTACGGGTGCACTGTCCCTATAGCTTCTACCCCCACCTTACCCCTTTTCCCCCTGTTTACATCAGCTCCTGACCCCACTTTACCCCCAAGTACCCTACATGTTGTTCCACATTCTAACTTCAGCTCTGTCTACATCGATCTATCCCTGTTTGTGATTATTAAACTATATATACCCCTTCGCCCCCGTTCGTCTGCATGGTTTGTTGGTTGTTCCTTATAGCACTAGACTTCTGACCCCCGTTTGCACTGAGCTTCTTATCATTGACAGTGCAGGATTCTTGGTTTGAATGCTGCTGAGATCATGTTTCTATTTGGATAAAACTGTTTGTAAAGTCAATTTAAAGGTATTGTACACTTTTGGTAACAGCTCGAAATCAGTGTCCACATTTTGTGTGATTCAACATATGCATGAACAAACGAACCTGTGAAAGTCTGAGCTCAGTTGGTCATCGAGGTCACGAGAAAATAGTGAAAATATTTGTTTTCTATTTTTTCAAATTGTCGCGCGCGATAATTACTATTGTTTTACTCGTTTCTCAGAAACGATAGCATTTTAGGCAGAAATATTTTAAGGAACCCTTTCTACCATTACTTACTTTAAATCATGTAAGTTATGTGTGAATCTGTGAACATTGTGTTTTTCGATCTTATCAATAGTGTACAGGGCCTTTAAAGATAAAGTCAATGATAAAAAACATCATTTTAGTCGGTGAATCTAACATCTTGTAATTAAACTCCATCAAATAATCTGACCGCTTTTCTCGTTGTTAGGTGTAACCCACACGAGCACCCATGGGAGTCTGCTAAATGAAAATGCCCTTGTACATTTTTAATTGTAGGAATGTGATTTCTCCAGATTTTTTAAAATCTCTATGAATCTTTAAAGTATCTTGAAAGAAGTAGAGCAATCACCATTGGGACACAAAAATAGTCTAAAGTGCCTCCAAACCTGGGCACAATTACATGGCTCTGCTTACTGCGAAATTCTGCGCTTTAAGCCATTAGAATTGTATGCATTACAGGGCACTATAAGCGCATAATTTCACGGTAAGCAGAGTCTTGAAATTGGGCCATGTAGTTTTGTAATTCTGGTGTTACAAAGAGTCTGTAAACCTCCTGAATTATCGGTTCTGGGTCTCGAATGAAGGGGTAACCAAGGGCCAGGGAGCCATTTCTTTTCAGGAATTTTCCAACTCGGGGTAAGCAGAGCCTTGAAATTGGGTCCTGTAGTTTTGTATTTCTAGTGTTACATGTACAAAGAGTCTGTAAACCTCCTGAATAATATTGTAGCATCTGGGAGGTTCTGGGTCTCGAATGAAGGGGAACCCAGGGCCAGCGAGCCATTTCTTTACAGGAATTTTCCAACTCAGGGTAAGCAGAGCCTTGAAATTGGGTCCTGTAGTTTTGTATTTCTAGTGTTACATGTACAAAGAGTCTGTAAACCTCCTGAATATTATTGTAGCATCTGGGAGGTTCTGAGTCTAGAATGGAGGGGAACCCGGGGCCAGCGAGCCATTTTTCAGGAGTATTCAAATTCGTAAAATCTCATCGCTGCTGTTGACTGGATCGTCAATCGTTGCATTTTACACATGGACTATTCAACCAATGCATTCATGTATCACAGGTGGCCTTCATTCTTGTCATGTCGGTTTAATCTCCTCTAACCTACTTTTTCATTCATTGTATAATAATCATCAGAACTGGGGTTGATTCTTTTATTCAGAAAAAAAGGCTGTGAAAAAAAAAATCTGTTAAAGAATTCTGTAACAATTTCACAAATGCCAATTTTTTTTTATGGTGGTGTGCCAGTTTTATTTGGAGGTCGTGGCCATGAGGTAAATAATGAACTAAAGGCTGTTAATGGCAGAGTGTAAGTCCTTCTATCTGTTCTGATACAATTGGTGTGTGATTTCTACCGTGGAGCCTGTGATGTGGACCCAGTCTACCATGAGTAGTCTGTGCTTCCTTTTGGGTACATCGTTGTCATAAGCAGTATTCTCCTTTAACAGTGGTCCACTGGCCAAGTGCTAGTAAAAACACCTCAGGACCAGTCAGAGTTCTCTCCAAGTAGTCCAGCTGTCTGGTTCATGTTGAAAAGCATCCCTATCTCATTTGAATTCGGACTAGTAAAATGGTGACCAACTAGTGAAATCACAAGCTAGTTGGCCGTGCTGGCAAGACATTGATAATGTCACGGGCAAACCGTGATGAGATTTGTGTGGGTCAAGTTTAAAGGTATCATACAGGATTGGTAGAGCTGACAAAACAGTCGCAAACAAAGTTCATGTTTTGTGGTGGTTAACCATATACATGAAATAACAAACCTGTGAAAGTTTGAGCTCAATTGGTCATCGAGGTCATGAGAAAATAGTGAAAAGAGACCTTATGTGTTTATCGCGCGCGATAAAAACTATTGTTTTATTCATTTCTCAGAAACGATAGCATTTTAGGCAGAAATATTTTAAGGAACCCTTTCTACCATTACTTATTTTAAATCATGTAAGTTATGTGTGAATCTGTGAACATTTGTGTTTTTTGATCTTACCAATAGTGTACAGGGCCTTTAAAAGTCAAATGTAGGAAAAGCATGGAATGAAACCAAATTGTCTCAGCATAATTTTTTCTTTCTTTCTTTCTTGTTGGTAGTAATAATGAAAATGTCACCATTTATTGAGTGTTTGTAATTTTACTGTCACTATTTTAATGCAGGCCTGATACTTCACGAAGGCAACGGAGGCGATTGCCTCGGTGCCCCCTGGTCATTGCCTTGGTGCCCTTGAAATGCTCCCATAGAAATTTACAATTTCCTCATAGGGTGCCCTTTACCGAGGAGAGAATGCCTTGGTGCCCTTTCCATTTCTAGAACGAAGCATACAGGCCTGTTAATGTTGGCGTTGTCTCAATTTAGCCTTTGGCTGCAAGTGCAATGTTTTTAGTAAACCAGTAAAGTAGTAAATGAAACTCCCCTTAGAACATGTTTTGTTTAAAATGCTGAAGTTATTTAGAGAGATGAATATTGGTCTATTGTGAATTTGTGAATTTTCAAAGATCATTTAATATATTTGCTGTACTTTTAGCATAGTGTAGAGATTTTCACGACACGCATAATTTATTTCCAAGTTCAAGATGTACCTACCATAACTATAGATCACGCACTTCCTATGGTCGTTTTTAACATATACATTTTTTTCTTATAAGAAATATTACCCAAATACCTTATCTTTAAATTATAAGATCTTTAAATCATTTTCAATTACTCCAAGCATAACTCACATCAAGAAGTACCTCCCCCGTTCCTCCCCTTGCAAGCCCCAAGGACCTCAACCATACCGCCTCGTCCAACGGTCTCAATCCTCCCAGAGGACTCTCTCTGAAAACAATCCTAGAAACCCAAATCTTTATGAGACCCTCTGGTACTGAACTGATATCCCTCACATGTTGCAAGTATGTAGAAACATCTTGAAGGAGTTGTAAAGGTGTGTTGTTGGTGCCGCCTTGATGTCTGGTACAGAGCTATTATTTTACTGAAGTGTGTAGGGGCGCTACAGGTGGCACATTTTTGTGTGCTTCCCAGATGATTAAAGGGAATGTCTCTCCATCTCTCTGTATGACCCTTCTAGGCTGACAATCTCAGGTTGACCATCCTAGGCTGACCATCCCAGGCTGATCCTCTTAGAATGATCCTCTCAGGCTCACGATCTGAGAATGACCCTCTAATAGATACTTGCCATCCCAGAATGGCATCTCTCCGGCAGGCCATCTCAGGACCATGATGAGCTGACCATCTCAGAATGGTCCTCTCTGAATAGTCATTTCAGCCTGGCCATCTCAGAAAGACCATGATGGGCTGACCATCTCAGAATGACCATGATGGGCTGACCATCTCAGAATGACCATGATGGGCTGACCATCTCAGAATGACCATGATGGGCTGACCATCTCAGAATGACCATGATGGGCTGACCATCTCAGAATGACCATGATGGGCTGACCATCTCAGAATGACCATGATGGGTTGACCATCTCAGAATGGCCCTCTCCGAATAGTCATCTCAAAGCTGACTATCTCTGAATGACCCTCTCAGAATAAAGCTGTGTCCGAAATGATGGCTTCGGCAGTGGCTATGGCCAGAATGCCCAGTCCTATACTTCAATGTTGTGGTTGCAGCCAACTGCCATAGATGTAGATGAAGTGGCCTTATTCGGACACAGCCTAGCAATCTCAGGCTGACCATCTCAGAATGACCAACTTGGGCTACCCATTATAGAATGACCCTCTCATATTGATCATCTCAGAGTAATCATCTCAGCCTGCCCATCTCAGAATGGTTGCCTTCCAAAATATCAAGTGACACAGTACTTCTATACTTCGTCTTTAAGGGAATAACAAACATAAATTTGCCAGCATAAAACTTTGCTCTCGTAAAACAATGAAATAAATTCTCGATGGACTTTTGTTTCTGTAAATGTGATCTGCCTCCTGTCATTCAGTAGTTCCACCGGGGGAACATTTAATGTATTCTGACAGGCAACTTCATTGATGGGGTCAGGCCAAATACTGAAATACCTTTTACGCAAATTATGTGAGAACAAATTTAGTGTGTCACCGTCAGTTAATGTCAAATAAACTGCAACATTATTGGCTTGGCATGGATTGGGAGGTCCTAAGAGGAGAGGGGAACTTGAGTATAATGAAAGGGGGGCTCATCCATACTTGGACCATGGATGAATCACAAATGCACATACTGTGACAACCCTTCCCTCGCCAATCCCTCCCAGTCACTCACCAACCCGACACAACCTCTCCTAACCCCAACCCCTCCCGATCCCTCACAACCCCTCTACACTCCTCGCCAACACCACCTACCCCTCCCAATCTCTCACTAACCCCACCTACCCCTCCAAATCTCTCACCAACCTCTCCAAACCCCTCGCCAATCCCTCACAACCCCTCCCACCCTTGCGAACTCCTCCCAACCCATTCCAACCCCTCACCAACCCCTCGCCAGCCCCTCCTCTCCCAATCCCCCACAACCCCTCCAATCCTCTCGCCAACCCTTTCAACCCCTCCCAACCCCTCCCAACCCCCACCAACCCCTCGCCAACCCTTCACCTCACTAACCCCTCCCAATCCCTCACAACCCCTCCCCCCTCACCAACCCCTCACCAACTCCTCACCAACCCCTCCCAATCCCTTACAACCCCTCACAACCCCCAACCTCGCCAACCCCTCATAACCCCCAACCTCGCCAACCCCTCACCAACCCCTCCCAATCCCTCACAACCCCTCTCCCCACCCTTGCTAACCCCTCCCAACCCATCCCTTTCCCAGCCAACCTCTCCAAACCCATGTAGTGTTGGAAGGGTATGGTCCTCGCTCATGTTTAAAAAAGTTTGTATACATTCATGTTTTGTTATGATGCTTGTAGTCTTTGTTTCAGCGCATTATGTTCTGTCAGAGAGTTGACCTGTTTGTTTACATTTCTCGGATAGACAATAGACTGATGATGCTAATAATCGAGACCATTAAGATAAGAAAGTAATTGTTTATGTAGGAGAAGGATTGCTTGACCTTGACATCCTCTGTCTCTTTTCTTGATAACGCCACCCTTGAGCTTCCTTTAACAATCCGTTTGTCCAGTCACACCATTTTTAACTTGAAATGAGTTGAGTATCACTGATTTCCTTAGCGATGGAAACTTTGTAGTATTATTTTAATACACTTAAGTAGAGCATCACTGAGCAACTGTCATGGAAGTTACTAGACAGTTAAAACCACACCATAAATTGAGATAGCCTATCAATAAATGGAAGGAACTACATTACAGCAACTTTCATACAAAAGTTTGCAAAGACCTCTTTAATTTGTTGGAATTAGGAGCGATAGCTGTTGTAAAAATTTAAACTTCCTGGAAGGGAGTTGCATTTTTCTCTTCCACAAACTATAAAAGTTGTTATTTCATCTGACATATGTTGTTGCTGTCACTACAAACGCTTCTGTACTTTAAATTTTAGATGATTAAGAATAACAAGTCTTCACACAGAAACAAATTGTGAATGTTATTTAAAGATAGGCCTATTTTGTTTTTCAATTTTGGCTTTATTGGCGAAGCTTGAACGCAAGCCACCAATCATTGACAAACTTTAAATATTTCTACAGCAAGATAACTTTCTTGTTTGTTTCTCTAAGAATTTCAAGCCACTCGACTGAAAAAAAATTGTGTTTGAAAAAGTCCTCTGCTACTTGATCTAGTCGATACCTTGAGGGGATGAAAGCCACGTCAAGGATAAAACCTTCCAAGAGAAATTATGTGGGCCACAATAATACCTTTTCGGAATTACCCCTAAAATTGAGTTACAATTTTGTTATTATGAATAATTATGACGGGTCACGGTTAACCAAAAATTGTTTGCAAGTCTAGCCGAGAATTCTTTGACTATTTATCGAGCCTTTTCACCTTTACATCCCGCTCGAGGGGTGGAAATTAGCCCCGTTTCTTTACAATGTGTGCCTACCTAAAGTGTCAATCTATTGGGAAAACATACAAATAGAAACTCTAATCAAATATAAATAATATTAAAATCCATGTATTGTGAGGAGAGAACATGGCGCCAGGATTTAGACGCTGGTGGTATATCGGTGAGGTTTATTTCCTCGGGGATTTAAGGAAGTGAAACATTTATTACAGAAAAAGAACTGCCAGTATTTCGGATGTGACATTGTGTGTACTTTAACTTTACATGCATGTGTCATTGCCCCCACTATTTTGCAACATGTGCCAATTTTCACTCCTCACTCCACGCCATTTTTCAGCTAAACTAACCCTTTTGAGTGGCGTCATGGTCTCTAATGATGATGAACAACTTATAAAGTAATTTCTTGGGTGACTAATACTCGTTCAGAGGTTAAATTCAGAGACAATCGGGCTGCTCATAATAATGAGCTTCATAGTATTATAAATCTCCTATTAGAGAAATATGCCAAAGTAGAGAAAACCGCATTTGAAAGCCACTTATGACCATTGGTTATTTCGATTGCCGTACGGTAGTTGAATTAAGCAACGTACTTTCACAAAATCCAGGACATGTTTTATAAGAGGGGATATGTCTAATTATTTTATGCAATTTTCACAGCGGGTTGAAAGTTACAATTATTGAGAATTTGAGTATTTGAATCGTACTCTTGTTCCAATACCACTTTATCTATAAAAAAAAATGATAATCTAAAAAATAAACTAGGAAATAAACAATAATTCTTGGCATTTACTGATGTCAGAAACTATTTTTATTGAGAGGAGTGGCTCATAATGTGAAGGGTTTGATCTAAACTGATAAAGCCGGTGACCAGAGCAGATTCCTTCCTGCACTTCTTTAACAAAATGCCACTTTTATCTTTGAATCTCTTTCTTTTCACTTTTGACGAACTCCTCACCACCCGCTTCCAATCGAGAGAAACACAATTTCCTCCACCAAAACAACTCTGTCTTCTGTTTCTTGTATAAGATGTCACCACAGATCCCTCCCAGCAACTTAAAAGCCTAAACTGTTTGTTCTGGGGTGGCTGTGGGTCATGCGATATCAGTGAAAGCTGTTAGTTGGTACCTTGCTCCACGGTCATGTAATGGTAATGTTTGAAAGCTCCTCGACCTAGTTTGTTGACCCAAATTTATCTCACTAATGGTTAACAGCGGAGTACTCCGTAGTGGTGATAACTGATTGGTCTCCAGGGTGTGTTTGCTGACTGTGTTTATGTTAAATTACTTTTACTTTATGTGTTTTTGGTTTGGGCGTTCCAGGAAGATTGAATTGTAAAGGTCCTTATCTCAGCCTTGGGCGTATTTATATTAAATATCAACTTACATCAAAACAATATCACATGCTTATCATTGTTCATCAACGGACGGTTTTTTAGAGCATTGACTCGTTTTGCAATGCGATTTTTTTTTGAGGAAACTTAATTGTTGCTTTTGTGGTTGTCTCAAACATTGGAAGAATGAAATAAATACACAAAGTCTTGCAGGTAACCTTCCCTGCTTAGCACACTTGTATTCCTAATAGCTCTACTCAATTGACACCTGCCCATGTCTGCTAAAAAGCAGATCTCGTCTTGCTTAGCAGGTTTCTGTACTCGGCATTTCATACCAAATTGGCACCTGTGGTGCAGTAGCCTTCAAGGCACCTAAATACTTGGCATCATTTACACCTCATTCTTACCAATCACCTTAAACCGTCAAAACAAACATTAGCCAAACTGGAATACCGGGTTAGTCTCACATCGAAGCCGCTGTATGTTTTTGTAGGTGACTTACGGCTGCCCTGGTTGAATCTGAATGCTCAAAGGGATTTCTATGAATAACAAAATCTTTCCTTGGTTTAGAAAATGATAGAACTGATGTGTATAGTCCTTGCATGGTTCAGGCAATCGGTCGGTCATTTTTTTTTTGTAAGCAAATTCGTCAGCAAATTCGTCAGCAATCAAACCTGTTTTCACACAATATTCGAGAATATTCACAACGTATTTGTGTCATGTTCATAATGAATATACATTGTTGTATCACTCATCTGGGCCCAGTTTCACATGGAGCTGCTTCAGCAGAAAAGGCTGCTTAACAATTTCCTGCTAAGCAGAAATGAGAAATAAATAACATCCGGGTCAGCCTGACCTGGAAATGGGTCAGGCTCCCTGGTCAGGCTGACGCCCTGGGCCCCGGAATCCGGGTCAATTTTGACCCAGAAGTGTTACAGTGTGTTAAAAGGATCTTGCAGGGTTCACCGCGGTATAACTCCCCGAAGTTTAATTTCATAATTTGAAAAATTCAATTTGATTGAACCATGATTGAACTGCTCCATATAATGTGTTGTTGAAGATTCTGATTTTAATCAGAGACACCACATTAAAGGGATTATGGATAAATCGGCAAGTCCTTGAGATTTGACTTTCCAGGTCTGTTTTTGTATTCTGCCTGGAATGGGATGAATACACAGTTTAATTGATTGATACCTACAAGTACAGAGCCGTCAACAACCGGGGAGGAGGGCAAGTTGATTGGGACAGCCACCTGTTGTACCCCTCGATTAGTAAAGGGTCTCGCATGAGGTAAAGATCGTGCGTTGGGGATCGGGATTATCAACAAGATAAAATGCACAGATTTTTCTCCCCTCTGATGTGGTGGTTTCACTATGTGCCGTTTTTCTTTTCAATCTACAGTTGCCCGTGAGGTTTGTCTAGTTGGAAATTGATTCCGGAAATGCTGCTGGGATTTTGTCTATTTTTGTACGGTGTGAATTTGTTGCAAATGCTGAGACGATATCTTTATCTTAGTGGTGATGATATCCGTTCTTAATTCCTCCCTTCTGAGAAACGAAAAACCATCATTTTAGTAACACCCAATAGTGAAGAAAATGTCTTCTCAAAATTAGACCTGATACCGGGTATAAAACTCGACACCAAGCTCTAAATGGTTTTTGTTGTAGATGTTTCCAAAGTGATAGGAATAGGATAAACATGGATAATAAGATACGATTAATTGTATCCTTCTGATGTGGTGGTTTCGCCATGTACCGTTTTTCCATCGAAGAGAACTTTAGTTAAAAGTTTTATGACATCTAAAGAAAGGGGAGATGTTTACTTCGGTCGCCATTTTACATCTTCAAAACTTGCGTACGTTTTGATAGGAGTTTTGTTCTCTTTTTTGACAATGGCAGTGTACACCCATTCAAATGTGCTCATCCTGAAAGCTGACCATGACGACTTGATAGTATCTTGTGCCAAGGTTTCCAGGAAGCTCAACTCATGTTCAATTATATATGGCCCTTTTCGAAATCACGGGTTTGGGCTTGGGCTGGGGCTTGGGCTTAGGCTCCGTCAGTTATTTATAAGACGTGCGCTTTCTTTACGGGGCTTCAACCAGGCGGACGGAGCCAAAGGCGGAGCCCAAGCCCAAGCCGCGGTTTCGAAAAGGGCCTACGATCTTAAAGTTCGTCTTCAGACACTTGAGTGCTATGACTAATCAAATAAGTCAATGTCTTTAAGAATATGAAGTTACAAACTAAGAAGAAGAGCATGCAGTGTATGGATTTGCCAGACCGCTGTTCCTTTAACAATTCATATAAAAAAAGACTTCTGGTTTGGGCCTAGTGTTAGTTCTAACTTGTGAATATCTTAAAGGTATCGCTGTAGGCCTGTCATAATGTGCAACAATTTCAGTTTGTTTTTATTGGAGAGTTAACATTATTCTTGAGAGTCTTCTCAGAATCAACATATAGTCATTTTCTTGCTTCTGCGTACGAAGTTGCAAAGGTGTCCGATCATTGGAAGATGACAGTCAAACAAAACACGTCATCAGGTTGAAAGTGTTGCGTCGAAGACCATTGAAGCATTTTTTCCATCCATGGTGCCTCTAGTTATGACGTCACACACCTTATACCACCTGAGGAATCCATGATTTCATTATTGATAAGATATTCCCAATAATTGGATAAGCTTTATCTAATAACCCCATCAAGCTGTTTGACGCAACACCTGTTACGGTCTTCCCCGTTGCGGATCCCTCACCTCCAGCCCAGTGGTCCCCACAACATACTTTATCTCACTTCCCCAGTAGCTAAGGTCCATTTCTTGATTGCCTCGTAGGCTGCCAGAGGGCCTGGAGCCAGGGGTGTAGGACCCGGGGTTAATTTCTAACGAATTTAAGGCAACAGGTGCCACTCAGTACCTCATGCTGGGTTCTTGGTAGGGGTGGTGTCAATGTATGTGAAACCTTTAGATCGATCTATGGTGTAACTTCGTGAAGATTTTGGATGGAGTTCATTGATATTTAGAATGTTGGTTTGATCATGACCATGTATAAGGTGTACATTGATTGTAGAACCAGAGAGCAAGGATAGAACCTATGGAACTGAACTGAGTTTATAAGTTTTAGAGTCATTGGCGACTTAGACAAATATTCATTTAGGAAACCAGCTTGTCAATGTGTCCATTCTATGATTGCAAGATTCCTCAAGTGCGTTTGTTCTATCTACCTTCGTAACAATTAGATAGAAAAATCAACTAACAGTTATTTTTCATAACAGTGGAAACAAAAGAATCAATAAATATTATGTGTTGTTCCCTCCTTCACTAATTCCCGTGTTCGTTACTTTAAGTTACTTTTTAAAACTAAATTTGATATCATAATTCATTATATACCTATGGAAAATGCCTGTGGTTGGTTGTCGCGATATTATCCATTCACAGTGCAAACTATTCATCTCTTTATTAAGAAAAAAAACCAGACTTGACTCATAGTTCCATTGACTCACAGTGGCTACTACACTAGACTTAAACCTTGAGCTAACATGAAATAATAACACAATATAAACCCATTAAATGTTGGGACGCATGGTACGGCCCATTCATGGCATCGCCCCCGCCCCCCCCCCCCAACAAGCCGATAAGGTGACCATTTTCCTTGTGTCTACTCGTCCGTCAAAAACCGTCTTCTGTGGAAGCTCTTCAAAAGGAGAAACCGGAAACCACGGAAGTCACGGTTTTCATTGATGGTTTTGTGTGAGACCGTTTACTTTATTCACCTACCAGGGCCGTGGAGAACCAGACCTCCTCGTCAAAGAAACCGACAGACGGTGGACCTGGAGTATCAATAAGAATCAGCCTGGGAACATAGTCACAAAAATGTTACAAAGTTTTGTATCCCTGAGGTTATAAAGAACATATACCAATAAATTGCAAATATTTGATTCAGAAATACTTCAACTTATGATATTGCAATCCATTTGCTGGTATTAAAGCTTAGATCACTTTTTTGTCCATTGAAGATTGTTCTCCATGTTAAGAATTCTTTGTTAGAAAAAAAACCAGACTTGACTCATAGTTCCATTGACTCACAGTGGCTACTACACTAGACTTAAACCTTGAGCTAACATGAAATAATAACACAATATAAACCCATTAAATGTTGGGACGCATGGTACGGCCCATTCATGGCATCGCCCCGCCCCCCCCCCCCCCCAACAAGCCGATAAGGTGACCATTTTCCTTGTGTCTACTCGTCCGTCAAAAACCGTCTTCTGTGGAAGCTCTTCAAAAGGAGAAACCGGAAACCACGGAAGTCACGGTTTTCATTGATGGTTTTGTGTGAGACCGTTTACTTTATTCACCTACCAGGGCCGTGGAGAACCAGACCTCCTCGTCAAAGAAACCGACAGACGGTGGACCTGGAGTATCAATAAGAATCAGCCTGGGAACATAGTCACAAAAATGTTACAAAGTTTTGTATCCCTGAGGTTATAAAGAACATATACCAATAAATTGCAAATATTTGATTCAGAAATACTTCAACTTATGATATTGCAATCCATTTGCTGGTATTAAAGCTTAGATCACTTTTTTGTCCATTGAAGATTGTTCTCCATGTTAAGAATTCTTTGTTAGGCGAATGACTTTTTCCCCTCCCCCACCCCCCCCCCCACCCCACTGTAATTAAATAGTTCCCTGTCTGTCACGGTGTATTTTTAGAATAAGTATACTCATGGTATACTAGACCGAAAAGGAGGTCAAACTTTCATGTTTACTCTAGCAAAATGTCAACACGGTTCAACTGGTATACACTCATGGTATATTGTTTGCATTGAATCTTGACATCCACTGGTACTGGGTGCTTAGACTTAGAGACATGTCTTCCTATGATTATATCTTGGTGGAAGAGTTTACCTTTTAAAGATTTTACTATTGAAGACCGGCTGACATCAATAGAATTAAGGATCCCTGTTGGAAGGTAGAGGTAGTTTAATTTGCTATAATGTCGTCTTCTTGTTGCAGTTTGGTGGAGAGAGGGTGGTCTGTAATGTACAGGTTTGTCTGTTGAATGTAAAGGATCCATTGTACTGGCTTTTGGGTATACGCACATTTTGAGACCTTGATCGGTACAATAGAATTTAATTGCTTTTGCAAGGAGCTGTGGGTGGCACTTTGTTGTTGGTTTTTGGACCTTGCCGACAATTGCAGACGTTTTCAGACTCCGGAACTGCACATAATGCGAATATAAAACACACTCTGGACAGCATGGGAATGTTTGCGTATGTCTCACAAATCTCCGGGTGTTTCAATCGCGGTGTGGTTTTCTCAGGTACCTGGTAGTGGTAGTGCCAGAACGAAAACACTATTGAACCCAATTCGATACAAGGAACATTACAGAATTGGTTTTGCTAACAAAACAGTTGCTGGCAGTGTAAGCACTTTATGTAATCCACCATATACATAAACTGACAAACCTGTAGAAGATCGATCGGCCATCTGGGTCACGAGAAAATAGTGAAAAACCGATTACACATTTGCATGAAATCATATAGATTCAACAAATGAATAAAACGCCCACTGAGCGATAAACTCCAATCGGAAAATTAGTTTCTCATCAATTATGGCATTTCAGACAGAAATATTTCAAGGGATGTTTTCTACCATCATCATCATTATTAGACTGTGTAAGTTTTATGTAAGTCTGTGATCAAAAAGTATATTTTACAATTTGTTTTCACTGATTTGGCCTGCTATTAACTAATCCTTCTGAAATGCAATAGTTAAGAAAATAACAGAAGACACTTCAAATCACCGTTGCTTATTTAGATTGCCGCGGTCGAAATAACCACATTTACTACTAACCTGTACAAAATCCCTTAAAAATTTACATCCGATAAAGTAGTTGATGCTACGAAAGCTCATGCAGTTTTTTTATGTAATAAGTTAGTCTTTAAGTGCTACCATTACCTTCTTTGTTTTAAAATTTACACAATTTTTCGTCGTTTCACTAAAACATGACCAAAGCTAGCCAGAATGTGGAAATATATACGCCTCCCAAAATGAATTATGCCTAGCACCTTTTGGGGGGACGTGTTTTAATTTCATTTTTCCATTGTTATAACGAGTGACGTATGTGCTAGCATACAGCAACACATTGTGTTGTATCATTACAATACCTTGGTATCATAACAATGTAAACAATAACTGCAACAATATCACCATCAGTCAACTTGTTGTCAGCTTAATGGCTTTGCCAATTGTTTGGATCTCTTCACCATCCTTGACCGTTCGACTGGCCCACTCATAGCCCCCAAGTAACCACTAATCCTAGATTTAAGATAAGAGTTGCCATACTCCTTTGTAAAGTATAAACCTTTGCTGTGAACAATGTCAGGCATGACAATATTTCAGACTGAAAACTTCGGTCTTTCCATGGAAAAAACACCTTTGTGGTTGGAAAGGAAAAAAAAAAACCTGACTGCTCCTTTTTACAAACAACAAACAGCTTGAGAAAACTGCCGGAGAAACTCAGCACGAAAACAAGCAAAAAGATTTGTAGCTAAATAATGAAGACATCATTCACCGAGTCTGTCTTAATAATAGATTGCTGTAGTGACCAGACAGCGCCGAGTCCTTGCATGCACCAGCCGTAAAAATAGAGAACATAACTGACTAATCGATCATTTAAAAGTACCTCCATAATGATGATCATAGCTGTGAAAGTTCAAAAACACATGTTTGCAGTTGTCATCCATCGTTACCTTGACAACTTAAAGTATAACTTCCTTCAAGTTAACCTGAATGTGATCCCTTTTTTGGGGGGGGGGGGTCAGTCCCACCCAACACATTGTATCCGCTTCCACCAAACAGTTCATCAAAATCAAGGCAAGTTTTTTTCTAACTGAGAACCCCCTTTAGAAATATTAGTATCTTTGCACGGTGTACGATTGTAAACTCGATATGAGTTTCAATAATACAATAATTGAATTAGGGATAAAGAACTCTATTACTTTGGTTTATCCTTTCGCTGATGTGATTTTTTTTTTGTCAGCAAAGTTTCATCAGCAAAGTTTCACCCATTCAATTCCCCGCGCACAAAGCAGAGCCCTTTCACAAGCCGGTGTGGATGCCAAAATCTATCAAAAAGAGGGTTGGATGCAACCTCGTCCCCAGAGTGTGTCGAGCAGTACGAGGTTGACCGGATTGTAAACATGGTTGGAAATAAAGTAAACCATGGGGACGAGGTTGGGTTGGATGTGTCGCTCAGCGCGTTGGCCCACGTACATTGTGTGTGCGGTGGTTCAGAGATAAAGAGAAAACCATGGAGTTGATGTAGTGCCTGTCAAAATGATCAATTCTCATTGGCTGGGTGCTATACAGAGTCATTCATCGGTAGACGGGTCACCGTAATTTCCCATCGAGTCTTTTTAGCTGCAGTGTGATCGAGGACCTTAACACGCTGTCGGCTGGGGCTTTATAAACTTCAGATTGTCTGAATCTGAAGCACTGCCGTTACGTTGACAAAACCATTCTTTTTGTAAACAGTACATTCTGTGATTTACAGTGAGGAATATTTAGGTTAGATTTGAATAAGTATTCGTCAGGAGTGCGCTTGTTGCCGTCTTCCGTAAATTGACAATCTGGATCTGGATGTTGGAAGCAAATTTTACACTTTTCGATTAACTTCAACCCAACCTAAGAAAAGATGTGTTTAGCTAGAACATAGAGTGTCCCAAGAGTTGCATCTTAAATTCCTTCTCGACGCTTTCCAGAGGCAAGAGTTTAAAACGTTAGTCTGCAAGGCTGTCAGCGTTTAGGCAGTCCCCGTTCCTAATATCCGTCATCCGTACTGCATTACTACAACGATCGCTATCTGGCGCAATAAAACTGTAGCATTTTCCCCTCTCTTCAGAGCTGCTGTACTTGAGCTATACGACATCTCGTGGCTACTAAAAAGATCATTATTTATTAGAGATAACTGGAAGAGATCTGACATGATGGCAAATTTGATGCGAGTTCAGTCATTAGGATATGCCATGCTGGTTATATGGCTATTGGTATCTCTCCAACTGTGTGCAGGACCTTGCCGTGTGGATGCATACCTTCACCGCTATGGGTAAGTCCATTCATAAAATCTAGGGACTGTGGAGATGTAGTGTGTAGAGAAGGAACCGGTTACGATAACAGAAAAAACAGGGGTATATGGAAGAGCGCCGAAATAGAAGTCGACGTTTCGACAAGCCTGTTGTGCATTATTTGGTGTCTTCATCATAGTTATTTGGAAACATCTATGTGTTTGCAACCATCCCAATTATAGTATTACTATTACTTAGCATGCATTGTTTTAAGGTTTACTGTGGATTTCATTTCTTAAAACTTCACACCCCCTCCCGAAAGAGAGAAGTAAAAGATTGTATAGAATGATGAGATGAGCTTTTTGAAAGATTATTTGACCTTTGAACTTTGATTTTGACAAATTTAAAAATGTTTACCTTCACAAAACATTAAACACGAGCATTACGGTTTGTGTGGCAAGTGTCAACATGGGTTTTAACAACAAAGAACAATCTTTGCTTGATTTACTCTTCAATAATTTCACTTTCTTTGCTTTGTAAGAACTTTATTAACATTTCAATAAATTCACTTTTTTTAATTGGACATTATTAGCGGTTAGTTAACTTTATAAAGTTCTAAGGACAAAATTGGAATGAGTAGCGAAAACGACAACATTGGGCCTATGAGTTCATGACTCGGGTATTGAAATGAAGTAGAAAAGTGTTTCACGGCTGACTGGTTTAGCTAACTTTTCCATTGAAAAGATTCATTGAGACATATCAAATAATGAATCTCGAATGGTTCACGGCTGAACGGAGAAAGCAGTTACTTTCTCATCAGGCAAAATGAACGACGAGTCTAGATCAGTAGACTTTGACTAATATTTGGATGGCCTTGCCTCGACCCTCGGTGTATCAAACATGATCATCGAGGCTTGCAGGGTACAAAGAGATTTGCTTTAAGTACAGGTGACTTGACAAAGAAAACAGCACTTCATCACATTGACTTCCAGGTAGTTCATTGTCTAAGGTTCTTTGTGTTCCATTAATTGTACCATGAACATGGTCGTCCTCCCCGGTCCAGTACGCTTTTTTTACCGGCTCATTTCAGATAGATTTCTTGTTCACTATAATGTGTTGTTCTTTTAGAATTAAGCATCATTTTAAAAGTGTTTTAAATCATTGAAAACGGTTGATTCCTTCTACCAATTTGTCCCACGTGATCCTCTTTTAAAGTAAAGGTAGTGTGTTCAGTGCCGTCCCAAACCATATACTAGAGGCACGGACTCAAGAACATCGTAATTACGCCGTAACTACGGTATGGAGCTCCATGATGTAACCCAATTTGTGTCAGAACGCCATCCCACCTGTCGTAGTGTTTCGGACTGTTTCCGGTGCCATTTAATAGCCTCTTCAAATGGCCGCCAACCATCATGTCACCGTGGTATCGCCAGTCTTTGTCCATTACCGACCACCCGGATGACACGCGCGACCTGGTGCACCTAACCGGGACCAAAGAGTTCATTCACGGGTCCCATTAATGCTTGGAACAGGAGACCAATTATAGGGCTATCCGTATAAGACCTTCATCCATGATAAGACGTAGGGCCTACCGCAAAGGGGGACAATTAATACATGATTGAACCGTTGTACTATTGGCTTCCGTCATATTTTGCTGCTTGTTCCAAATTCACAATGAGCATGGAGTGTATCCCAGTTACATTACAGTGCGGGTTGTCTTTAATTTGTAAAATCCAAAATGGCCGCTGACTGTAGAAACCCGACAGTGCATTGAATCATAGAGCTGGTCCTTACGCTTGGATTGTGTGCATCTAAAAACAAAATACCATTAACAGTGCCAATAGTCCCAGTTTCATCGAGCTGTTGAAAAAAAAGTAATTACTTCACAGTCAATTTATTTCAGGTTGAACAAAAAAGAATTGGCTGTAGCGGGACTTTAACCTGCGACCTCCGGTTCAACGTGCCGCGCTCTATACCAACTGAGTTATCTAGCCCGTTCAACCCCAAATTTTCGAAAATTTACTCAGTCAGTTTCCCTACAGTTTACCACTTCAAATTTATTTTTTTTAAGTAGAAATTGACAGGGAATCTTCTGTAAATGTGTGTTTTGAGGTTAAACAGTTTTACTGTTAAGACAAACTTTTGCTTACGGCAGCTCGTTGAAACTGAACTAGGGTTTTCATTTTACACCGTATACCGGAGTCCTTGGCTCCCTGTCCTGTATTTGAAAACCCTTGCAGAAACCCACGAGGATGTATCACGTCAGTCATACTCCTCGTCTATTATTAGGTAAGATACTACACCCATGGAGGAAGGACCACGGCCTTCTATCAGTCTCGGCGGGATATCCAACATTATCAACTTGTTTAGACAATCTCCCCTGCCGCTTCCCATACAAAATATAATAGAGCAAACTTAGACCACTGCTTATTAAATTGAAATAAAGATAATAAATAGTAACCCGATGCTAAGGCAGGGCGGTAATGGACATTTCCTTTTCTCGTTACGTCGTTAATTTCAAAGTCTCAGAAAAGCGGTCAGTAAAAATAAACCGGATCGTCCCCCATGGCTTCTATACAAAAGAGATCCGTAATGCATTTGCTACTTGACTGGTAGGCTAACCCCATCGGGTCAAAGGAGGATTATGTCAAACCATTGAACATACACCGTAATGCGATAGACATTGCGTCAATAAATACATACAAAGTTCACTGACATTATGTTCTGAAGAACCACTTAAAGCCTGGAGCATCTTTTCAGTTCTTTATTGACAGTTCTGACAGTCGTTGTCGCATTGGTCCATTTTTTTTATATTTTTTTTTTTGCATTCCCGCGAAGGGTATAGACCGCCTGATATTCCTTAGGTGGTTGAACATTGGAGCTATAGCTATGGAAGATAGCAGATATCCCTCCACCACATGTAATATATTTATAAGTACAGTGATAATTCTGAAGAGTCAATTCCTAAACTAAGAGCCGGTAAGCAGGCAATTTGCTGTTAAGCAGGTTTGTAAGCAGGAATCATCTTGGGTTCCCACACCTCGTGTTTATTTTTTTCGTACTAAGCAACGCCTTATGACATTTACCCAAGTCCCATTTACTCAAGGACCTTTCAAAGAAATTCGAATCAAACTGACCTAGATATATTCAGCTGGTAATTCATGTCAAGAAAAACATGAATGACACAAGAGATCGAAACTCGAAATTGCCAAATCTCTTGATTATCAAAACAGATGTTTGTACTTAACAAAATGTTTCCCCGCTGATGTGCACCAGACGGTAGAAGGATACATCACTCGTTGCGTAATGACAAAGACTAGTTAGAACAGTTCTCGAAGTCGAATTGCTAACGCCAAAAAGTGCATGATATCGCTACGGTCTTATAACGCGCAGTGGGAAGGAGTACGTGCGCAGAAGGCTCCACGAGGAATTCAGGCGCCGGCTGGAATTGCTTTAATGTTGTTATTCATCGGATCATGTCCTTTCTCTATGATCAGATCGATCGCGAGCAGAACAGAAACTGTGATTATCAACTTCATTTAATTTTTTATTTCTACAATTAGTTTCCTCTACACGGGTAACCCTGGATCTGTTGGATAATGTGAAATTGCATTACATGTAGGCCTATATAATGATAAACACGCAAACGAAGCCTATTCGATAATCCAGGTTTTTCAAACACCAGTCAACTTTATAGTTACCATATGGATACTATAATGGAACTTGTTCAAAACATGGGAGTTGTTAACAAAAATCCTTATACTGCCCAAGGCGGCTGTTAAGAAACTTTAAAATTCCTCTCTAATAAGAGAAAGGCCTTCCGTAGGTATGTTGATGATCGAATACACTTTGGGGTTTATTTTTGTTTATCAATCGCTTTCGAGTTCTTAGTTTTGTGTTGATAATTTGTCTTTACCGTCGGTTTGATCTCCCTAACCACACACACACGAGAGCACCACTGATAACGGCAAAGTTCGATGACGGTTTGAAAAACCATGCTGGTTTCTTTTGATGGGGGAATAATGACAAGAAAACTATGCGGAACATTTTGTTCTCTGTGAGGTTTTCTAGGAAAAACATTCCATCGACTCCTCCTATGAAAATAGGAACCGACGTGGGTTTGGCTCGTTCAATAATGGCTTTCTAAACTCAATGGGGGTTTGTACATCATGTTGGGCCCAAGTGTGTCATCGACGAAGTCAGGATTGTTTGTTTACCCGTTGGAAAACATTCCTTAGACCATCAGACGTATAGGAAAGTGTACATACAAGAGATGCCTTAACAATCTGGGTGTAAGGTAAATATTGACAGCGAGAGAAGTCGTGTGTATTCACAAATGGGCATGCTCTGTAGCTGCAAACGTTAACACATACAGTAGAAGTTTAACAGGCACGTCAACAGATGTCATGAGCGAACTCGAGTCGCAACTCGGTCTTTCATGTTCCTAAAGAAATTAGGAATGTTCGGTTCACCCACTGGTACAAAGGAACCTTTCTGGGCGAATGGCACTTCGGGGTGACTCCAGGTGCCCCTCTCTGCATCTAATTCAACTTCTAACAAGGCGTTAATCGGGCGGCTAATAGATAGACAAGAAAACAACCCACTTCAAACCGTATGAAAATGACTGCCAGACTGACCGTCTGTGTGAGAATGATTTCGTCTGGGGTTAATAGGTAATTTGCTCCGGTTGAGCGGGCATTTGAACCAAATCTGCTGGACAAAATTCCATCAGCGAAAAAGAAAACCGATGTTTGATCGGTTCTGATCTTATCATCGACAGGAGTGGGTATTTTTTTTTTGAAAACCAACTTTAGTTGTTAATAACCGATTACTATCCTTTAACAATGTAACCCATCGAACCGCCAGGGGAGAACCATTTTAATATGACTGTGATATTGCTAAAATTGACAATAAAGCACCGTTACTTCAAAGACCATACCGACCGCACCCTGTCAACTTTTCTTACAGGAAACGCAGACCTCCAGACAAGAACAATTTACTTTCCATGATTTGTCTTGTTGGGAAGTGAAAAGGGGTTAAAGAATGATGAATCTACCATGTGGGCTGGGCCGTCGAATCGCCGAGCGTCACGGGCAAGGTTATCAGCTGGCGAAGGTCCCAAGTCCCGCGGGTCGGAGCAACGTGTAAAGTTACTCTTCGGGGCAACTTCACCATCTGTTTGAAACATTCTGTACTTTGAAGGGTATTAAATACTTCAATGGACCAAACCTCAACAAGAGAACCGTCTTCCTGGTTCAACACGTGGTCTTCCACTTTGGAGGCTTGCTAAAACAAAACATTTGGAGATTGATCAGCATTTTTAGTTTCGCGAGAATCCCCTTAATTCTGGTTTTCAACAACATATAGTTTCGTCGTTTTGAATACGGGAAAATGTTAAAAGATTACACCAAGTTTTGCCAGTGGTTTATTAAAATTTAAACGATTTTCATGAGAGATTAAAGTAAATGATGCAAAGTCTTGGTCTTTAAAACCTACGAGTAAACGCCAATAATGTTTACTACCATGTTGATATTGTAGCACGTGTCACAAAGTGTTTTCAAAAATCATTTGGAGATCCCGCTCGTTTCGTATGACGACACGCGTTTATTGCACGTTCGGATTCAGTACGAACGGAAATTGTGCTGATGAGGATACAAGTCTCACGGAGTGTCCACGACTACGAAGAGCCGGACGATCCGTTTCAAATTACAGGCCCATGCATTCAATCAGACGTGAAAAGGAGGTACGCATTAAGCTATATCAGGACAGCAAGGACGCTATTATCGCCACATCACTTTCCATTATCGCAAAATGAATTATGACATCCACTTGTTGTCAATTCTGCGTGTCGGTGCGGCCACGCGGCAGCAAACACACAGCGACGTATAGCTCAAGAAGAGTGCCTGGTTTCGGACATTCCTCGAGACCCGTGTTGTTTTCTTAATACTTTACGCGCCAGTTCTGACAGTTAAACTGTTGGACGTAAACATGGATACAAAACACCAGCGGTATTTGTTTAAGAGGAATGCTCTGCGTGCGGCGGGGAACTTTTTTTTGGGGGGGGGGACGACAACTTGTCAAGGGCGTTGCGGGTCGTTTCAAGTCTTCGAGTTTACACTCTTCCACATATTTTGCAACAACTTTGGAGGAACTTTCTGTTGCCTGGACACGTGGTTGTAAATTATGATGGCTTCGCAGAAAGCTCTAGTGGGTTGATCATGCTTTAGGTTGACCTCAAAAGGTGTGAGAAAAAAGAACAAACAATGAGAATCTGTTCACATTAGTTCAGAAACTAACATCAGTTTCTTTATTATTTACAGCCACGCGATCGGTGTTAAGACTTTGAGCCTTGGAAATTCATAGGTGCATCGAAATGTCACCATTTTTTGATCCAGGAAAGCAAGAAAGGTGTCGCCCTGTACTTTATAATAAAGTTCGTAATATAGTAGAGCTTTGTTCTAACATTAGGTCCGGTTAGATCACGTAGAAAAGTCGTTCCAGTATTGAATAGTTAAAATGTCTGTCTCGCCTTTCTCTTCAAATAAATCTTGCCCAAAAATACACACATCTTCTATGGCAACAGTTATTTGTTTATTTCAAAGCGAGTTGGTATTTAAAAATGTACCGTCGGCCAGCGAGTTTTTTAAAAAGCAGAACGACAGCTGAACGCTGTCGCGTGTCAGTCACACATCCGTTGTGTACACAGTTTACATTTCGCGGGTGTTCTTGACATGCTTTACGACAGTTTTACACCCGTTTATAATGCCGTCGGAAACGTTCATTCGGAGCGCGACAACCTATGACAGGTTGCCCAGTTTCCGGACGCAAATTTTTTTTTACTGCGGAGGTATAGCACTTGGTGTATCGGCCATTTAAAAAAAGTTAATCAATCGCACATCGTGCACAACGATCGTAAAATGTTTTTGCACCCGATCGTAAAGTGTTTTTTTTTCACCCACGTCGATGATGAAATATTGACAACAGTTGTTCCAGCCGAGTTGCATTTTTTAGTTCGTGTACACCTGTAAATTTCACGAATGACTATGTCTTTGAAGTTAATGTCTCTACACAAGAACCGAAGCACAGACCGATGTCATAATGCTAACAGATAAAGTAGATCTTCATTCTTCACCCTTTCTCTGTTGTAACAACATATTATTTGATGAGATTATTTTTTAGTCAGTGATGCTTTCCCAATCTCAGAAATTACAAACTGAAATGTCTACCTTTTTTACATTTTTTTTCTCTCTAAACGGTTCAATCGAAATTTGTCAATTTTTTTTTCAAATCAATTTTTTGGTTTTCAAAAGCTTGCATTTTCTATATATGCAGCTTTTCCTTCAACAAAGAACATATTCAATTTGTCAGGTCTACCTTTATCCAATAATATCGAAAATAGTTACCGAATTCTCAGTTCTTCTAGGCCATGTCAACAAAAAGGACAAAGACCTATTCTTGTTCTGATAGTTGCAAGCACCTTACCAGATAATTGCAGAAAAATACTTGACAAGTCACAAATCCAATCCAAACTTATCAATCACATATTGAACATGTTGTACCTTTCGCATAAAGGTTGATTACTCTTTATATTTGGTTTCAGGGTTGATCCTGTCTAATCCATCAGCAACTTAAGCCTCTTTTGTCCCCACCAATCACCATTTCCGTCAATTCTTCAGTCAAAATGAGCTCTTGCCCATTTTGGTACCCATAACAAAATCTACAACCCAGATTAAAAACTAGGTCGTGATCTTTTTTGAGGTAGATGATTGTAAACTTTATATTTCCTGGTAACATTTCTTGTGGAGAGTTTTTTGGGGAAGCTGCTTGTTGTCCACTCGACAAAAATGATGGGCTTGTCAAACTGGAATGACATGTGAAAAGCAAAGGACCTGATGTCCCTTTGATTTCTCAGGTTTTTTTTCAGGTGGTCTGTACTTTTTTGGGGTAGCCAAATGCTTGTTTGTTGTTTGTGGAAAGATTTTTAAGGGGGGGGGTGCAGTACCAGCCAGGAGTTAAAGTGGTTTAGCTTTTGTTTCTTTTCTGGAAAAGTGTTTTTCTTACTGCAGTAGCTGGATAATGAGAATCGCCACAATGGAATCTTGTTATTTTTCTTAAAGCCTCAACTGGTTTCCAGTTCCCAATCAGCACTGCTTAGGAGTTTGTTTTTCAAAAGACAAGGTGTTTATCTTTCATTAATACAGCAGGGTATATCATCATTGTGGATAAAATCCTTTACAAATAGCTGAATTCACAAGTATTGTTACCAGCACTGGGTGTTATTTATTCAAGAAGGAAACTGTTTAGCATGGTCGGCTGAGCAAACTTTGTCTTGTCTACCCTGATTATTTCCAAGTGAGACAATGAAGTGACGTGAAGGTCACCCAGCTCATCAGTTATAACAGTTCATAGTTAACACAGACTTTAAAAAGAAAATTACATTTTACAAGTTGGAACATTTTCAATGATTTGAAAATGAAAGGTTGGCAGAATTATGGTTTTTGAGGCATTGCATGGACAGTTCTTTAAGAACTGAGAAGTCTCCCGAATTCCGAAAAATCTACTCCGCGGTAGTAGAATAAATAGCAAGACAAGTTTCCTAAAGAACAAAATCTACACAGCAAAGTAGATATTTATACACATGGTGTTACAGCAAACCGAATATATGTTGGTAGAATTGTTTAAGAAAAAGTTATTCCAAACAGCATTATTTTCCCTGAATTTCCAGTGTTTAGATTTCACTGTTTTGCTGCTTATTGGGGGATAATGTGCTCTTTATGTCTTAGAGGAACATTGGGGTATCAAGGGTAGGTACTTCCAGCTCCTCTGACCCTTTTTAAAGCCTCTCTGACCTCTACAAATATGTTTATAGAATGATTTTTCTGTGGATGTCCTGTGTTTAGGTTTTATCATGTGGTGTGAAGCTCCATGAATTTAAAGGGGGGCAGGGCTCGCCCATCACTTTTTTAGTGACTGGCCAGCTTGTCCTTTCACTTGTTCTTCTCCTTTTTGCACGAGTCAATATTTCAAATGAAATAGGGGATGTTTTTTTCAACAGGGAACCAGTGGACCAGACTGGTCCTCAGGTGTTTAAACTGGCATGTGAGAACGTTTATTCAGAGTGGCGTTCAATTTCACAAGTTAGCCCCCCTCCCCTACACCGGACCACTGTTAGGGAGAGTGCTAAGAGGGGCTCCAAGGTCAAATTCAGTTTTTTGATGCACTAATTTTCCAATAGATAGGGACCTGAACATTAAAAGTCTTTAATCCATGCCATTTGATTTTATACTCTTTCAGAGCAAAAATTTGAAACAATGGGTCATGGGACATCAAAATCACTTGGGTCTTTACATTCCAAATGGAAAATTTGTGCATCAGTCAAAAGGGAAAATTCAACGCCATTTTGATTGAATGTCATCAAAATTCAGAAATTAAAATTCCCTCTACAGAGATATGCAGACCATATCATTTGAAATGTGACATCTTCAATCGTTTTTTTTACTTTGACTAAAATTCCACTTGAAGGCTATCTAACACATTGGCATTTTACCGTTTTAACATTGCGGTTAGAATCTTGTAATTATTTTTTTTTTTCCATTTTCATATGGACTCTATTGGAAAATGAGTAGATCACAAAGCTTAATTTGACCTTGGAGCTCCTCTTGAGAAGCTACCAAGGCCTACCCAGGTCTACCCAACCCTTCTTACCCAGGTCTCATACCAAGATAACCACAAACATCTGAGGAGATTAAACCTCCCAGGTAGGGGTTGTCACCAAATATAATCATCTGTTTGCATAGTTGTTTTATTCAGGGGTGAAGCGAAGGTTATATCAATCCCAGTTTTGACATTGTAGGGGAGGGGGGCTAACTCGTGAAATTCATCAATTGAATGCCACTCTGAATAAAAGTTCTCACAAGTCAACTTCAATTCATGGAGAATGCTTAATTTGATGGCTCATGTAGTTTTTGTTACTATGGATGTTGTTGGCCTCCTGTTGGATTAGGTTTCAGGGTTGCTTGATAAAAAACTGTCGTTTCATTGGCACACTTCCCTTGATGTAGTATGTTCGTCTGGGTAAGTCTTGTCCAAACACAAGAAGTCTAAAGGAAAAATCCTGGCAAATATTTGTCTCCTTATTTACATTTTTCACTTAGTGTGATTGTGTTCTAGCATGTTCTAGATACTGCCTGTAAGGCAAAATGAATTTTTTTAAAACATGTTTAGCGTCCTGCCTTTTTTTTTTAAGGAAAGAAGAGGGCCTATTTTTTTTTTTTTTTTTCTTCTTCAAAAATTGCCGCTCGACATATTTTTCAAGATAACTGTCTTGGCTATTTTTCAAGATGGTTGCCAGCATTTTTCTGTGTGGTTTTTTTTCCAGTGTGATAGAGTTAAAACAAAAATATTTTTGTCGTCAGCGATCAGTTAAATTTATCCTTACCCCCCAAAAAAAAGAAAAAAAGGAGGGGGCCCTTTTTAAAAGGAAGCGGGCTGGATTGCTTATCATTATTATTTTTTATTTGCCCTAAAATTTCAATCTTGAAGGGTTGGGTTTGGAATATAAAAAGGAAAAGGAATGTGGTATACAGAAAAGCACTTTGCCAAAGGAAGGTTGAAATGGTGCTCGAACTTGAGATAAAAGAGTTAGGTTAAAATAAATCTGCTCGATCACTAAACAATTTCGGAAACATAGAATCTATGCCCTTTTGACCCCCATCAGATTCAATGGCCTTAAGATAAACGACATTCCTTTGGAAGATAAACATGTCAAGATATGGGTCATAATTAATGTTTACAAATGTGTTTTACCTCCATCCACTATCCAAATGCAAATATGCATTAGCTCCAAAATGCATGAACATTCACACATTAATTTAGTGGTAATCACAAGCTAAACAATGTGGGAGACTTGGATTTTATCCGTTCCCATGGTAACTCATTACCTATCCAATCAATGAACCTTGGTTGGTCCAAATTGTGGTAACCATGCAATCAACTATGTAGCAAGTGATTAAGAGACTACAATGCTGAAGTGATGTCCCAATACTTCACTCTGCTAAGGGCAGGGTGTACTTTTGGTTGTTACTCCGCAAGTTAATGACCATAACAAACTTACTTGGTAAGAGCACTGGAGAGCTGTTGATGTTATAAACCATTGTTATAATCGACTCCCTTTGAAGTAGTTAGTTTTAGAGAAGAAGAAAATGTTTCACCCCAAAATTTGAATCTAAGAAAGGCTTCAGGTCTCTAGCTGTCAAAGCACACAATTCTATGCAACAAGGGTGTTTGTTTTTTTTCTTTCATTATTTTCATGCAACTTTGATGACTAATTGAGCCCAAATATTCACAGGTTTGTTATTTTATGCATATGTGAGGATAATGATCTTTGACAATCACCAAAAGTAATTAAAAGACAAAGTATTAAAAGACAAAGTACAGGATTATTAATTTAAATTGTATAAACCTTATTATTTGAAATATTGTTAAAATTGAGAGAAAATCATTTGAAGATTGGTAAATTCATTAGAGCTAAGAATGTGTCAGACTAGGCGGCTATGGCTACGGCTAGATTTCCTTGTCATCATGCATTAAAGTATTGGAACATTTGAGCTGTAGCCGCCAATTTTGATACAGCCTTATTCTGATTGCAAGATGAACGTGAACAAAGTCCTTGAAACTGACAGAAGTTGGACCGTTTTTCATTGTTTTTGAAGAAGTTGATGACATTCTCACAAGTTGATTGTACAGAGGCTGGGAATGAATCTACTCTTCCAAATACAACATGATGTATTGTCCTTGTTGGATAATTTGTTGACTTATTATGTTTTCTTGATTTACAGACGTCATGTTTGTAGCTCCACTTCATCTAATGAGGCCAGTGGTGTGAGGATGGAGTCTTATTGCCAACCGTACTTCAAACCATTCTTCACAAGATGTCAGCCCCAGGGTTACCTCTGCACCAAATACACGTAAGATACCCGTGACACCAGTTACAAGTAGATATCTCTGCACCAAATAACGTAAGATACCGTGACACAATTACAAGTAGAATACCTCTGCACCAATTACACGTAAGATACCCGTGACACAAGTTACAAGTAGAAACCTCTGCCCCAAATACATAAGATACCCGTGACACAATTACAAGTAGAATACCTCTGCACCAATACACGTAAGATACCGTGACACAATTACAAGTAGAATACCTCTGACCAAACACTAGAACTACACAAGTTAATGAATACTCCAAATACACGTAGTACGTGACACAAGTTACAAGTGAAAACTTGAATACACTAATCCTGACCCATTACAATAAACCCCATACAAGTAAGATAACCGTGACACAAGTTACAAGTAAAAACTCTGCCCAAATACACGAGATACCTGACACCAATTACAAGTAGAATACACTGCACCAACACAGTAAGATACCGTGACACCAAATATATGTAGAATGCCCTGACACAAACCACAAACAAGCAATTTCAAGCCAATTCATACTACTGGACATGAGTGTTAATTTAAGCCTGGTGTTTTAATTGAGATTTCTACAAACATTTTACAGTTTAGCTCAGTTCAAAATGGAATAATTTTGTTCACTGTCCCATCCAGTTTTTGCCGGTATTCTTAAACAAACGAACTTGACCAACATAAGACTCAGTCTGGGTTGTTATATTTTAAGAAAGGTCCATATCTCAATCTTGTCTGGATCACTTCAACTGAAGTGTTGAACTCAGACATTTTGACCTTTCAGGGGAAATTCAGTTACTGTTTGGTTATGTCAAGTTAGTGTTCATAGTGCGAGAGGATTTCATGTAAAATGTCAGACCTGTCCTCATTGGGCAGAGCGATTTATTTTGAAGGGTGATGTTTCTTACCAGATCCACATGGAAAGGAGGCATAGAAACATGCAAAGAAGTCTTAAGAAGTACCGGGAGAAGTACTGTTATACCGCAGCTTCGCTACCATGGGCAGCGTGCCGTAGCAATACTTCCTGTCACTAACCCCTGGTAGGGAAGTGATGGAAAACAAACACAGATTGGCTAACCAAAAGTGACTGCTTTGCGAGCGCTTGTGGGACACTTGGTACGCACGTGTTAAAATGCACGTATTTTGACGCAATCCACTTCAAATGAATCATGTTTTTACACGGTCACCCTAAACTGCATACAGTAGAAATGTCACAAGATCAAGGAAGAATGAGAGGGGACCAGTGGCTCTGTGACTGATGCCTCTTAGATTGCGAGCTCTGCGTACGTCTGTAACACAGAATGGATCAACCACAGGACTATCTCAAAGTCACACTTTGGATATGATCGAACAAGGCATTCTGGGGGAAAATGGTGCGGCGAGAGTCGTACACCATTGGGAACAAGGTTGTGTTAGACCCCAGTTTGAATCCTGGGTCCAATGGGTTAAAAACTAGGGTTCAAATGGTCTGAATCAAGGGCCCATGATTAACCTTTTGAATTTTTATTTTATTTTCTAAGCTTCTTTTAAAATGCTCAGAACGCCAAAGAAAAATATGTTGGAAAGTTTCAAGTTGTTGAATTGAACTGGATTTTGAAGAAAAAAAATAAACCCTTGGAAATGTTTTAACAAATGCCAGGCTGACCTTTGTATCTTTTGAGGATTGTGGACATAGTCTGGTCACACACAGCATGGTCACATTCCTGACCCTGCTTGTCTCTTACCATGAGATATGTGCATGTAACACGGCCATGGTCACCACTAGGAGTAGAAACGTAACCTAAAAACCTGTCTCTAATTCCATACAGCTTCCTGAAAGAATAATTAGCTTCCAGGCATGGGATTTGTCAGCATTTTGGAAGTTTCATTTCCACACCATGAGGACATTTCTATCAAATTTTCAGGATTTGTTATTTTCCTAAATTCTCATTGCCAAAAAAGAGGAAAAAATCATGATTGTTTTTCTTCCACTTGTCAGAACTCTTTACCGCATGGCTTACCGAACAAGAAATGTGGTTCAAGAAAATGCAGGCCCCTCCTACACATGTTGCCCAGGGTGGAGGCAACACAACCAACAAGCAACGTCTTGTAATGATCGTAAGTACCCCCCCCACCCCCACCCCTTAACCACACCTCCTCTCCCACCCCACCCCACCCCTTCACCACACCTCCTCTCCCACCCCACCCGTCCCTTAACCATACCTCCTCCCCCACCCCTTCACCACACCTCCTCTCCCACCCCACCTGTCCCTTAACCATACCTCCCCCACCCCACACCTCCTCCCCAACCCCTCCAACCCCTCCCAACCCCACCCCTTAACCACGCCTCCTTCCACCTTAACCCCTTCCATACCCCCCTAACCAAACTCTGAACTTGTATGAGATCCATACAGATTATAATACTATCTTTAGTTGATGTAATTATTGCGTTGGGGATAACAAACTTTATGATTTACTTTTGCCCTGTACCGATGTACGATAAGAACTGTAGAATCCCATTCGAGACGAACAACAAAATTTTGAAAAAAAGTAAATCTGTTGGTGATTGTGATTTTTTTAAAAGTATTTTCAACTAGATAGAAACAATTAAGAACTTCTATATTAAATTGTTAAAAAGCTGAGAAATAAATCACGACGAGGAAATAAAATTGACTGCTGCAGAATGTTTGCCAACCAAAAGGACTAATGGTGTAGATGGACAAAATAATTAACGGCCTGACCTTTCGACCCTAGCAGAGTCTTTCTCAAAGGCTAAAAGAGAAATCCTTGAAGAAAGACTCTGCTATGGTCAAAAAAACATCAAGCCATTAAATGTTTTTAATAATTTACAGCAATTTTAACCTTTATACCGTCTAGGAATTAAATGCACAATTTTAACTTTTTGAAAAGTTTATGAAAACTGTAGGTATTGTTCTTAATGCACCTGCTTCATTGTGAACAAGGAACACTGGAATGTGTCTTTATATTGTTGTTGTTGTTGTTATTTATTTATTTTATTTATTTATTTCTTATTTCATCTGGGTGGCCCTTTCAGTGGCAACCACTGGTCACCCAAGGGTCCCAGCTTGTACCGAGATACAACACGAATTAAACAGCAAAACAGAACACAAACTTTTACAATGTTATTATTAAAGAAAATATAAATGCATAGTGAAAATATAGACACCAAATCTAGGAAATACTAACCTGGTTATTTAAAAGTTTATTGTTGTTGTTGTTTACAGCTGTCTGCACTATAGAATGTCGTAACAACGGACGCTGTGTAGCACCAGAGTCTTGTGCGTGTCCAAGCGGCTACAGTGGTCCATATTGCCAAAAAGGTTAGTTACCAAAGAGTGTCTTGGCCTTCCTATTCTACATCAAAAACTTCATCCCTCCCTCAACGATTGTCTCCATTTTTTAAATGTGGAAAAAAAATCCATGATTTCTTCTCTTTAGAAACGTTGTCTGAGCAAAGTCTTATACAAGTAAAAAAAATATATATTTTATTTGATGTGTGTAAAGCACTGTATACTCAGTACTTTTCCCCAGTCCTGTGAATAAAATCCATAGGCATACTACTCGGGTGGGATTCGAACCCACAACCTTTGCCATTCTAGAGTCTTACCACTAGACCACCGAGATTGCCCGGTAGCTAGAGGCAGTTTGAATTCTGTGCTTAAGCAGCCGGCACCACAACAATTTAATTGAGTCACAAACATTTGTGATTCAATTTAAATATTTGTTAATGAATCTAGAATGATTGAACGATTCATTATTTCTTAATGCAATTAGGCCACCTAGATCCAGGCCACTGAAAGACTAACGGACCAAAACATTTCCAAAACAAATGTTTTGTGATTCAATTTAAATATTTGTTAATGAATCTAGAATGATTGAACGATTCATTAATTTCTTTTTAATGCAATTAGGCCACCTAGATCCAGGCCACTGAAAGACTAACGGACCAAAACATTTCCAAAACAAATGTTTGTGATTCAATTTAAATATTTGTTAATGGATCTAGAATGATTGAACGATTAATTATTTCTTAATGCAATTAGGCCACCTAGATCCAAACCGCTGAAAGACAAACATACCAAAACATTTCCTCCCCAACCTCTCTTCACAGTTTTTTTTGTTTCCCCTGACTTTGTTTTCCCGGTCTTGCCTCCCAAGAATGTCTGTCTGCACTTAGCTGAGATCGCTGTTGTGATCACGTTTATCTCAAAGTGCACAAGAAGCTTTCAAAGTCTGAGTGTGTACTCGGGGTATTAAAGGACAATGCGGATTTTTTCAAAACTGGGGGACATTCTGGACCAAAATGTTGCAAGTTTTGCCTGAGCACGCCGAATTGAAGCAAGGTCCTCTATGTTTTTACTTAATGTTTATTTTTGGTTGGAAAAGCCCTGCTGTGCAATCTGGGGCAATCTAAATGGTGTTATCTTAATGATTTTTATGAATTTGATCTCAAGTACCCCACCCCCCCCCCAAAAAAATACATATATAAATAAATAATTGTTTGCTTATCAGCTGCAATTGGCAGGAATCAGCCTAATACACTAGCTTGTGGTTGGGGAGAACCCTGGACAGTAAAACACTGTTGGAAAATCTTTACAGAGCTACCACTTATTTTGCATGAACAGCAGCCGGTTGTTTTCAAGCTGCTTGTGAAGGTTGCCGTGTGTTAAGATTTGCGCAGAACTTACATGGCATAAAGATGGTCATGGTGGAAAACTTCCCTTGAAATAGTTTCACTTGAAATGCTACAGTTTTTAGGAAGTTAGTTTAAAAAATTAGTCTTTATCACGGTGATAAAATCTGATGTTTGAAAACAGTGAAAACATAAAAGAGGGTTTTTCACTATTTTCTCGTAATTGCGATGACCAATTGAGCTTCAACTTTCACATGTTTGTTATTTCATGTATACTGTCGGGTCACATACAGTGCAGATACTGGTCTTTGACAATTACCAATGTTGTACATAGACTACTTCTCAAATACTCAGTGAGGTGCATGCTGGTCTAGGTAATGGCAAAATTTGTCACTAGCTAGACCAGCATGCACCTCATTCCACGGCTAACGCACGCGCACCGAGTATTTGCGAAGTAGTCTATGTGCTTTGAGTGCTTCCCTTTAAGTGTTCCAGAAACATCAGCTACAAGTTCTATTCCCTTCCTCCATCCATTTAGGGTTTCAATCGCTGATTTCCTTGTACTATCCATGGAGGGGAAACTATGAGGGAGGTGACGGGGTCTTATCAATTGCTCTAAAGATCTGTCAGAGCTTGGTCAGAGAGACTGTCAGATTGATTTAATGTAGGAGCAATAAAGGATTAAGAATGTGGACTACTGAGGGATTTTTTTGAGCTTCTGGTAGAAAGATAGATTTAAGAGTAACCGGGTTCAAGTGAAGTCAGACTCCATTTTTTTGTTCATAGTGCAGATATTTTGCTATCCTACCATTCAAGTCAATGTAGGCTAATTAAGTCTAGCACCCCTGAACAAAGATATTGACAAAATAGATAGTTCCCAGTAGACGCCATCTTTACGGGCAAATTGCATTTTGGCTGGCAGGTGCGTCAAACACTCAACTTATTAACGCAGCCGCGTTGTTCACTGACCAATCCTGCAATGAGTTTCGTGAAATGCGCGCGTGTTGCACGCCGTTCTCACACGAAACGCACGACTGTTTGTTCTAAACTGCCCGTAAAGATGGCCGATTTACGTCATACTGCAACCTATCTATAGGGAGACTGCCAACATTAGGGCTATAGCTCAGTTTGTGAAATGGCGGCACGTTCATCCAGAGGTCACAGGTTCAAGTCCCGCTCCAGTCAATTCTTCTTTTGTTCAACCCCAAATCATTCAAATTTAGTCTGGACTAACAAAATAGTCTGAGTCTATTTGAGTAGAGTGAGATTCTATTCATTAGTGCTATAACACAAAGGGAACATGACCAAGTGGCTGGCTGTATGATAAACACCATTCATGATGAACCTGTATTGATATTGATGCAACAAAATTAAACCTGAACAAGCTCAGTATTTTTCAGTCTTTATTCTTGACACTGTGTGCCTAATCAAATTATTGTGACACACCTTCAACTTCAACCAGTTCCCCCCTCCCCTTGAGCCTAACCCAGTGTCCCCATGGCAAATGAAAGTCTGTCATGTCACTATATTTTTATCCCTGGCTTAATTTTCCCCACATGTTTGGCTTCTAATCAATTCAGTGGACAGGAGTAGACTGTTTGTTTCTTTCCGTGCAGTCACCTTAACAGACTGAAACCGAGGACTGATTTTTAGATAAATTCGGGCTCCACATCAATTGTCTACATTCTATTTTTGGTCGGTGACGTCGTCGTCGTAATAGATAGATAAATTGAACAGGGGATAACTCAAGCTTGGGAGAGATAAGGAATTGTATTTCTCCAGTCAATGGTAGCTAAGTGATAGGGTCAGTTGTTCTGAGTTGGGATTAAGGAGTAGAAGGTGGTTATCAGAGGAAGCATGTGGTCCCAGGTACAAACTTGGTACATGGAGATTTGCCTGCCAATATCCCTAATCGGTCATAATGTACTGAAGACAGCCTGGCTGAAATGCAGAGTAATGACAGAGCTGCCAACATTTATATCATGCAATCAGGGAGATACTTAGAATTGCATTCAACATAATAGGGGAAAAAGTTTCCATTAATCGGAGAGATTTTCAAATTTGTTCATTGGAACGTAGAAAGATTGGTTTATTTTCAGGGGAACTTTCTGCAGAACCAGGGAGAGTTGGCAGCTTTGTAATGACCTTGATTCTCGTAGGATTTGAAACTTTGCATGTTGGGGAAACACTTTTTGCAATAACAGATCGCTCTAAGGAGTTGTGGTGGTTCTGAAAAGAACTACGCCCAATTTCATGGCTCTGCTTACCGCAGATTTCTGCGCTTGTGTTTACCATTTTCTGCTTACTGTTCAAGTGCCAATTTTCTGCGCTAGCCATGTAAGTGAAGAGTGCCTAGTAACGTGGAGTAGGCACACGCACAGGCAAAAAAATTCCCTGCTAACCTGTGAAATATGCTTGAAGTAAACGCGGAATTTCCTGCTTCTATAAGCGCCGATTCTTTGCTTATGGTACGCAGAGCCCTGATGATTTAACAACTCAACATTTAGGTCAGTATTAAAGCTCTGATCACTTCCTTAAAGATCAACACCAGCGACACAAATCTTCTTTTACCCCTCAAGTACCCCTCTCACATCATCACTCCTTGGGAAACCAGTCTTTGTCCCAATCCGTTCCTTCCCAATGGAATTCACCCCCCATCAAACAGATGAAGGAGACTTCCTACTTCGCATTCAAGGATTAACTTCAAAACTCATCTCTTTCAACAAGATGTTTCCAGCTTTTTCCACTTTCGGTTAACTTGTATTTGTTCACTCAGATGTTAGCGAAAGTTAGAGAGACAGTTTGCTGTGCCTGGGCCGATTTCACAAAGAGCTAAGATCGATCTCAACTGCGAATCGATCTTAAATGCTAAGCAACGTGTGACGTCACAATATAAATCACTACGACAATATTGACAACTCATCTTAAGATGAATCTGAATGCTTTTATGAAATTGAGCCAAAGAGTGTTACTGTGTGACAGACATGGCGCATAATTGATATTATTATTAAACAAACAAACAACTAGTTCTTATATAGCGCATTTAACAATAACGTATCAATGCGATTTACATTAGTGCCCTGGTCATTGGGCCAATAGCATTCCTGTAATCTTTATACCCCCGAGCTGCCATTGCGCTCCGAAGGCTTTTTCAAACACAGTATCAACCTCTACCCTCGCAGGTACCCATTTATACCCCTGGGTGAAGAGAAGCAATTATAGTAAAGCATCTTGCTCAAGGACACAAGTGTCATGACCGGGATTCGAACCCACACCCCGATGACTTTACCACCAGAACTTGAATCCGATGCTCTAAACTGCTCGGCCATGACACCTGGCCTCTCCCCCACCTTGCCCCCCCCCCCCCATGCCTAGCAACCTCTTCCCTTGCCCCCCTCCCCAACCCCGATTCACTATAATCAGCATGTCACTACAGCAATAATCACCAACGATGATTTGTTCTTCTTTCATTGCAGTAAGTTGTTCAGTGGAGTGTGCTAATGATGGATACTGCAGAACACCAGACACATGTACATGTGCAGGTGGATGGAGGGGAGAAACTTGCAAGGAACGTAAGTACTGAAATGTAAAAACTTTTGAGGTGCGCCGACAAATAACAGTCCTATTTCACAAATGATTTGGGTTTGAAATCTTCCATGGTGGGAAATGTTTGTTGGAGAGAATTTAATATGCACACATGAATATGGTGTTACTGAAGTCTTGGTGTTCAAAATTATTGTCATCAATCATCCTCATGTGGTGTGTCGTGGCCGAGCGGATAAGAGCACCAGACTCAAGCTCTAGTGTTTCTGATCAACAGAGTGTGTGTTCGAGTCCCGGTCTTGACACTTGTGTCATTAAGCAAGACACTTAACCATTATTGCTTCGTCCTTCGGATGGGACATTAAGCCACAGGTCCTGTGTACTAGGATTGGTAGTGCATATTAAAGAACCCAAAACACTTATCGTGGAAGAGTAGAGGTTAACCCAAGTGTTTCTGGTTCACATAGCAAGCACCCTTGTTTACAGGTTTCTTCAGGCTTGCGAGCTACAGTGATTAAGTTCACATACGAGGCATCCTTGGTTTCATTACCAGAAATATATAATACAAATAATAATAATGATAAATGAATCAAGTATGCTCTTTCTTGTCTCACTTTTAAAATACATTTTATAGTTGAGATTCTGTGAGCTCTTTTTTCGACAAAGTTTCTGATTGGTTAATGACCCTTTTTGTCCCGTTATTTTAGCCCTATGTCTTCGTCCGTGCGAGAATGGTGGTAGATGTGTGTCTCCCGACTCCTGTGCCTGCCCCAATGGATGGTCAGGACGGTATTGTCACGAAGGTAAGACTCTTATCCTTCCTAATCCAGCTTTAAGCTAATCTTATTCCTAAGATTAAGACCTGGGCGACCCTTGTAAAAGCAAACAAAAGCTCATTGATTGAGTTCTTAGGTTAATACACAAGGGATTTGTTTCTAGAAATATTGAAAGTCCTCGGTGATTGAGAGAAAGATTACAACTTAATGCTAAGGCCAAGTAAAAAAAAATACCAGTTGATCGTCCCCTCCCGCATCCTTTTTTGTGGCCGCATCCTTTTTATTATTATTTATTTATTTTTTTCTTCAAAAAGACACATTTTCTGTGTATTTGTCATTAAACTTACCAATCTTTTAGAACTTGTATGTAACTACAGAAAGTAAGTGGTGACGTTAAACTGAAGAATTGGTGGCCAGTTTGAATTAAAGTGCTTGGCGGCCACCTTCGAAAGAAATAAGAAATAAAAAATAAAAAGGCCCTCATCGTCCTCTTTTTGAAAAAAACCTGGACGATCTACTGTTATTCTTTTTTACTTGCCCTTTGCCATCAACTCAAGCTTAAAGTATATTCATTCCCATTTTACAGTCAAATTTCTTGTAACTCATTTCTTTATTTATCTATTTATTGATTTGATGTTTTGACGGTTACTGGATTCTGGATTTTTCTATCTTGTTTTAAAGTAATCTTTGCTCTGTTTTATACGCCTCTCTTTTGAACAACTGCAGTGTGATGGTGTTATCCTTTGTGCATGTTTTATTTTTCATGCTTTGTGATGTGTTTAACTTTTTTGTGATTTTTCACCTTACCTTGTAAGATTTATGTTTTTCTTTTACACTCAGTTTTCTGTTTTGATTCATGGCTTTTCTTATTGCTCTGTATTTTACAATTCTACTATTTTACTTTTACTAGGGCTAGGGCTGTTGCTAACAGGGTTGCTAAGGGCAGCCTATGCTTTAACACTTGTTTATGTGATGATTAAGCCACAGCCTTAGCCGCAGCTGCAAATTTGGACATAGCCATTAGGGCTCGAATTACAGGTGCAAATCCACAAGACTGCAGGATGGGCTTTTAGCTCATGATTGCAGGGCCCAAATTCATAGAGCTGCTTAAGCAGAAAATAATGCTTCAACCATTCCTGCTAAGCAACAATAAGCAGGATACCAGTCACAGATGCTACGTGTAAAATGGTATTTTAGCTGGTGACTATTTTCTGGTAAGCATAATTTGTTTGTGCTTAGCTGGTCTTTGTGCTTAAGCAGCTCTATGAAATTGGGCCCTGGACCAGAAATTGTTTTACAAGACCAGAATCAAAACGGGGAAATACTTCCTTACAAAGTTTAACTTTTATTTGAACAAGCTCTAAGATATGTAAAAGAAGATTTATCTGATATGTCTTTATGGGTGTTACTTCCTTACTCAACAGAATTGAAAAGGTATTTATCAGACTCAGAGTCAGTATTTGTACATAATGTCAAGATGGTACACAGTGAGGTATTGTTATTCAATTGCAAAACACAAGACTGTCGGGCTTGTCCGATCATGAGTTTACCGGCAGCAAAACTTAAAGACACTGGACACCTTTGGTAATTGTCAAAGACCAGTCTTCTCACTTGGTGTATCTCAACATATGCACAAAATAACAAACCTGTGAAAATTTGAACTCAATTGGTCGTCAAAGTTGCGAGATAATAATGGAAGAAAAAACACCCTTGTCACACGAAGTTGTGTGCTTTCAGATGCTTGATTTTGATACCTCACGTGTGAGGTCTCAAAATCAATTCAAATATTTTACTGAGAAAGTACTTCTTTCTCAAAAACTACGTTACTTCAGAGGGAGCCGTTTCTCACAATGTTTTATACTATCAACAGCTCTCCATTGCTCGTTACCAAGTAAGTTTTTATGCTAACAATTATTTTGAGTAATTACCAATAGTGTCCAGTGCCTTTAACTCTCGGCCCTGCGGTCCAGTGTAAAATTCGAGCTCTGACCTTAGTTTCAAAGAGGCATTTCAAAATTATTCTACTATAAAATATAATTGATTCTGATCTTGGTTTATGAACCCTAGATGTGAATGAGTGTGAGACGGACTCCCATGGTTGTCATCATCGATGTAAGAATGCTGAGGGTACTTATACGTGCTCATGCCATCCTGGATTTACTCTAGATGATGATGGATTATCCTGCTCAAGTAAGTCTTGTTTTTTTCCTAAGAAGGGATTTAAGAAAGTGGTGTTATTGTGATACGTGAAGTAATAAGAAGTTGTTAAGAGTTGGAAGAATGTACTGAAGAAATGCAAGAAAGTTCCCAAGAAATGTTAAGAAAGTTTTTAAGAGATACAAGAAACTTCTCAAAGAAATACAAGAAGGTTCTCAAGACAAACAAGAAAGTTCTCAAATCATACAAGAAAGTTGTCAAGAAAGATTAGAAAGTTATTAAGGAGTACATGAAACTTCTCAAGCAATACAAGAAACTTCTTGATAACTATAAGAAAGTTCTCAAGATATACAAGAAAGTTCTCAAGATATACAAGAAAGTTCTCAAGATATACAAGAAAGTTCTCAAGAAAGATTAAAAACTTGTTAAGAAATACAAGAAACTTCTCAAGAAATATAAAGTTTTAATCATTCAATTGGGGATAGAAAAAAAACACATTATGACTATTAGATTTTGGCCAATGCTAATGAATAGATAAAGGTTGTTAGACACTTAATCCTTCTGATCAAGTTCTGTTTTGGCTTTTGGTTTTGGTTTTATTATGACAAAGTTAAAAGAGGAGACAAAATGTTCCCAACCCTGAAGAAGGGAAATGTTTTGTCTTAAGCGAGTCAGATGTTGTAAGATTTTCTAGGGAACAGGTGGAGGAAATTGCACCAAGGCGGTCTCAGTGTTTAACCCATATCTGCCTAATTAGGGGGTTTCCCGTGGAATACACAAAAGGCTGTGAGAAAACCTATGTGGGAAAACCTGTTGATGAACAAGAAGTTCCTTCTTTGTACTCTCAGTACTAGTGGTAGGAAACATAGCAGAATATACATCACATAAAAGAGAACGATGTACTTGTTTTGGGTATGTTGATTTCCAACGCAGTAAATAACCAATGTTTATTGTAACACAGCTAGTCAAAACGTTGAGACCTGAAGAACTCACTCCGCGGTAGTGCAGTTAATTACGAGAAGTCCCCCCCCCCCCCTGATCCACTAAGCGAAAGTAGTAGTCCTGGCCGATTTCCTACCTTCCGCCCAGGTAAAAGTTAATAAGCAGGACAGTTCTTTTCAGAACTGAGAAGTCTCCCGAATTCCGAAAATCTACTCCGCGGTAGTAGAACAAATAGCAAGACAAGTTCTCTAAAGAACAAAATCTACACAGCAAAGTAGATATACACATATGGTGTTACCGCAAACCGAATATACATTGATACCTCGCCATGCATTGCCTCAAAAACCAGATATCAGAGAGGAAACGTGGCAAGATATATATCACATTAAAGAAAAAGGTGTACTTGTTCTTGGTATGTTTATTTCCAACGCAGTAAATAATGCATGTTTATTGTAACGTGGTGATAAGAGTTATGCGTAACATGAGGTTCAGACTAATAATAATAATAATTACACAGCATTTGTAAAGGCGCACTGAATCTGATATAAAACCATTCAAAGGCGCCGGTCAAGATGGAAAGGAGGGAATTCTCAAGTGGTAGGAAAAGCAAGTGTGAACAGGTGTGTCTTCAGTTGCTGCTGAAAGAGTGAGATGTTGTGTATTTCCCTGAGGTTTTCAGGAAGTGAATTCCAGAGCCTGGGTGCTGTGCTGGAAAAACCCCTGTCCCTGTAGCTGGCTAAACGAGACCAGGGAACAAGGAGCATGTTGCTGGTGAATCTTAGACCTGGTCTTGTAGTACAGGGAGTCAACAGGTTTTGAATGTAGAGTGGGGCTGAACCATGGAGTGCCTTGAAAGTGAGAATGATTATTTTGAAGACTATGGTCAAATGGAGATGGGTGAAGTGGATTGTAGTGGGAAGGTTTGACTGTATTTTGAATTTCTTGTCCTAGTTTGTCTGGCCTGCAGTCCCGAGTACCTCGCACTCCAAGACAAGGTCAATCGGATTGAACAGGTTAGTAACATCTTAGATGCTCACGTTATTTCCTAGGGGCTTATTAACATTTCTTCCATCTTTATTTCCTGCCTCGTGTGGACAGCAAACCCTTTTTTTATTTTGGCGCTTTGTCAATTTCTTGCGATTGATTGGTGGTTTTGGGGTGTTTTTTTTTACTTCCCTCTTATTTTATGTTTTTGGATCTGATTTCCAATTTCTTTTGCTCCGGGAAAAATCAGGAAAACATGTATAAAAGATATATACAGCCCTTACTCAATAAAATGTTCCTATTTTTTTTTTCCCAAGACCCAAATAACATGCCTGTATGATAAACCAAATGATACTCAAACAGAGCGAAACGAGAACAAAGTTGTAATAAACAGGTAAAGAGTGGAGAGTATTCCCAGACAAAAAAATAAAAATAATAAAAGTTTAACACAGAAGCGGTTCTTCTGCAGAGGTTTTTAAAGACTTTGTTTCCCCCCCCCCATTGATGTCCATGCCCCCCATTTAGATTTTTAGATTAAAAGTTACCTTAGTAAAACGTTAGCTTTTAGTAGCTTTTATGTTTTTTCAGTGTAAAACTGTTTTTCTATTTACACACAGTTAGTGTGTTTGTTTTTTACCTCCAGAGCACATTATCTTACAAAATATTGTAAACTAAATAAACAAGATTGCAGAAAAGGAGCCAGTTCTGCTAATTCCATGGTTTAAGAAAAATGCAAACGGAAACTACAGTTTTAACTAGCCAGAAGGCCTCCCCCCCCCCCTGAAAAAATGGTGCCCCCTTTAAATTTTACCGTAGTTTCGGCGCTGCTCTGTTGATTGAATTTCTTGTATATAAAATGCAAATAAGTTCAAAACCAGAAGGCCCCCCCCTCCCCGAAAAAAAGGTGCACCCCTTATGCCCCCCTTTAAATTTTACCCTAGTTTCGGGGCTGCTCTGTTGATTGAATTTCTTGTATGTATGAAATTCAAATAAGTTCAAAACAGCATTTACTTTAAAGAACAGGAATGTGCTGTGACTATCCGATTGGGATAAAGGACTGAAATGTTTGTCCATACAAGAATGTTCTCCCACACACTGATGAGAAATGATAAATGACTCCAGTCCCTTTTCTTGAAGCTGGAATCACTTATAGTCAGTCAATGGTCACTGATGGTCAATTACTGACTGTACAACAAGCTCTCAGGGCTGTCTAATTTGTCCATTCTCACTGGACATCCAATTATTCCATTGATGTCTAAAATATCCTCACGCCCTCCCTCTGTTGGCAAGGACACTTCAGCTTAGTCTCCTCAATCCTGTTCCCCCAAAAAATATCTTGTCCCTAACTTTTTTTTTAGAATGAGATTTGTTCGAATCCTCAGGCTAAATCATCTGGAAGGGATTAGAAATGGTGCAAAGTGATTGTAACTGACTCTTTGTAAGAATCCATCTTGAAGTCATTGTTTTCCTTTTTCAATTCTTGTGATGCATCTTATCAAGAATAGCGGTTACACTTTCCCAATGTATCTTTAGAATGTTTCCTCAATTAGTTTAAAGAGGAAGAGGTGAATCAAACACAGTACAAAGAGATTTTCATTGAGCTCGTTGAGTTCCTTAAAGGAATAAAAAGAAACTGTCCTCAAATCATTGTTTTCCTTTTTCAATTCTAGTGATGCGATTCTTTATCAAGAATAACGTTAACTTTTTTTCCAATGTATCTTAGACTGTTTCCTCAATTAGTCGAAAAAGGAAGAGGTGAATCAAACACAATACAAAGATTTTTTCAATGACCTCGTTGAGTTTCTCAAGGGAATAAATTTATAAATGGGGACGACTACGAATAACTATTCCCATCCCCCCAGGCAGGTTAGCGCCAATTATGAAGCGCATAGGGGGGGTAAGAAACCAACTGATGGTCAGTGTAGTGTTGTGTCTCGGTCGCAATAATCATCATTATCATCAATTACTGCATCGGTCAATCATTTTCTCTTCAGCTTGTGCAAAGTTAGGCCTCCCAAGGATTTGTTTTTTTCCCCTGTCACATGTGAAAATAGAGGGCCGGTAGGTAGGGAAAAACTTATATTTTTGGAATTGTTTGGACGTGGTGCACACATGGAGAAATAGTGTTAAAAATGAGTGGAACATGGATAATAAGGGATTCTTACATTTCTATGCGCTCAGGTTTGATAATGTACTTTAGTTCAGTCTTGAATTCTGTTAGTATAAATGCAGTCGGTTAGGAAACTTTTAAAATTATTTATGAACAAAATTATTGTCGGCAGGTTTTAGAACAGTTGTTCGGGTTACTGGAAACAAAAATATTTTTTTTGTTAGGCCTTATAAATGTTCCTATTGACATGTCTGTAGACAGGTTGAGGTCGTTGAATTAAAAGGGGCACCAGTCTGCCTCTTTCTACCAGCCACAAAGTATTTCAATTGTTTCACTTTTCTCTTGGAACAATTTTACTTTATAAATGCAAAAGTGTTAATAAAGTGAATCCTAAGGACTAAAAGTTGTTAAAGACACTGGACACCTTTGGTAATTGTCAAAGACCAGTCTTCTAACTTGGTGTTTCTCAACATATGCACAAAATAACAAACCTGTGAAAATTTGAACTCAATCGGTCGTCGAAGTTGCGAGATAATAATGGAAGAAAAAACACCCTTGTCACACGAAGTTGTGTGCTTTCAGATGCTTGATTTCGAGACCTCACGAATGAGGTCTCAAAATCAATTCAAATATTTTACTGAGAAATTCCTTCTTTCTCAAAAACTATGTTACTTCAGAGGGAGCCGTTTCTCACAATGTTCTCACAGCTGTCCATTGCTAGTTACCAAGTAAGTTTTTATGCTAACAATTATTTTGAGTAATTACCAATAGTGTCCAGTGCCTTTAAAGTAGCACAAGAAAATGACTTGAAAATGATCTTCCCTTCTGATTAGCAAATCATTTTCATAAAAAACAGTGACATAACCTACAGACAACATTTTCATTTATTTGTATCTAAACAAAACACTGAAATTAAAATAGACAGAATAAATTTAGTTCCCCGTCCAGGTTTCAACAGGTTGCCTTACAGGCCTTATATGCTGGAGAAACAAAATAGAATTAGCTGTTGCAAAATGCTTACCTACCAAAATGTGTTAAGGTACAAATGCAACACATATTCAAACATTGGGACCAGATAAAGTATGTGAGTTTGTTTCCTTTACACGTGAAAGCAATATAGACCAAAGTGGTCCCAAAAATGTTTGAATACGCTCAAGACTTGCACAGTCTGTTCTTCCTTAGTCTTGTGTCAAAGCAGTCTGTTTGAAATTTGGTGTTGTGGTTAGTAAACCTACCGCAGTCACTGTCCATCAAACGTCTTGACTAAAGACTAGAGAGTTGTCAAGATGACCATAGAGTAACGTGTTCAAGTGAACATTCCATAGCATTCCATAGTTGGATAGGTGAAACTAGAGTGGCATATCCAGTCAGGCATGTATGGGTCATTCAAACTGACCAGCAAACCAAGGTTGAACCGTTAAGAAACATGTTGGATATATTACATCATCGGAAGAGTAAATTCATTCCCATCCTGGTAGTTTTCAATAAACACAACCAACCTGTGCAAATGTTGTTAAATTTGGGGTCCTGTTTTCTGTGTGTGTGTGTGTGGGGGGGGGGGAGGGGGTTCTATTTTGTCAGGGTTGATTTGCAGGTCTTATTTTGCGGCATTTCGCAGTGTTTTTGACTGCGTGAGGGCGTGTGTGAACCAAACTTACGTGATGTGAAACAAGTGAAACAAAATAATAATAATAGTGGCTTTTTATATAAAGCACTCATATCTGTCACTCAGTGATGCTCAAGGCGCTTCAACAGTCAGTATTTTCCTGGGGAATTGGTTCTGGTATGAACTTTAGAATCAGTGAGCTTGCAGAGGGAAATATTTCTCTGGAGGATTGGTAGTGGTATGAACTTTAGAATCAGTGAGCTTGCAGAGGGAAATATTTCTCTGGGGGATTGGTTCTGGTATGAACTTTAGAATCAGTAAGCTTTCAGAGGGAAATATTTCTCTGGAGGATTGGTACTGGTATGAACTTTAGAATCAGTGAGCTTGCAGAGGGAAAAATTTCTCTGGAGGGTTGGTACTGGTATGAACTTTAGAATCAGTGAGCTTGCAGAGGGAAATGTATCTCTTGGGGATTGGTACTAGTAGGAACTTTTTAATCAGTGAGCTTTCAATTTTGAAACTTATCAGTTTTGATAGTTACCAACCTGGTACTTTGTCTGTATGCAAACACCTAATGGGGGACAAGGTTTACTAATGTGGCTGTGTTATTATTGTCACATTCCCATGTGTAGGTTTGAACATTCTTTGTAAAAGGGATCTGCGATCCTTCTGATGTAATCAAAGCAATACATCAACAACAAAAGTGCTCAAGTGTTTTTTTATCTTATAAACTTCAACCAGTTAACATTCTTGACTTATGTTGTACCCTGAACTAAGTGAACTGTCCTCAAACTCCTAAAAATTGAAGGATAGATTAATTAGCTGTTACTTACTGTTTACTAATGAAGATAACCTGTGCTATAGAGACATAAAAGTCCTCCCTTGTTGACCCCATTTGTCTCCAAAATACAAAGGCCTCACCTTTAAATGCACAGGCAAAACCTTTATTAAACAAAATGTGCTTAGTTTGGAAATTTTGAAAGATTGCCGGAATTAGAACTGGTCAGGTGTTTTGGGGAACTTGGAGAGTTTGAGCTGATTAGGATGCAACCAATTCCATATTTTGTCAGGTTTGAAATAGTCTTGTTCCAAGACGCTCCAGTTGTGTAGGACAGAAAAACCTAACGGCTATCTAAACCGCTCTCACCCCATGAACCAGTCGCCGCCAGAGGGCGCTATCATGCTCGTAACCACTATTACACCACAAACCGCCATAGCGCCCTCAGGTGGCGAGTGGTTCATGGATTGATAGCAGTTTAGATAACAGTTAGGTTTTTGTGACTATATGCGTTCGTGACTACACAACTGGAACGTCTCGAAACCAAGACTAGGTTTAAAGGAATATAAGTCGATGCTGGCAGTCGAGTAGCTTTAATCAAAAGTTTTTAAAAATTGACTACTTTGTAATTTGTGTGTCAATACGAAGGCACTACATGCAGGGACACCTAACCATGCTCGGGTTGTTAGAAACATTGTGGAGTGGGACACTGTAAGTCTACTTTATTCGGAAAAACGCTGATCCGTCTTGAAAGTTACAGCTCTGGCAAATACGCTATGATAGAAATAGAAAAATGTGTCAAAATGACACACTCCAACCTTGCTTTGTTCAGAAATAATGATTGAATGAATACCATTGTGCTTACTTCGCTGACGTTATATCCCCGAATCAATATACATCGCCATAGAAACAGATGTTTACTTTTGTTAGGAATGATCATACCCGGCATTCCGAACACATTGAACCGTGATGTTGTATGCATGGAAGTTGACAACGCATGAAGTATGCATGCACCCAAGCAAACAGTGAGGTTTTTTCTTTAGCTGAGATGTCACGCAGGGTTTGTGATTTTGTAGTAGAATGGCGTATTATCGGACTAGTATTTCACACTGGGTGAGAGGTGCTTTTTATAACACATGATGAACAGAAATCTGCCTAAGCTTTGTACCAAAAAATAAACGGTAAGGTGTTCCTACGTGCAGAGAAATTATCTCAGCTGTTCATCAGAAGTTGGTGTCACATTTCTTGCTCAGGTGCGATCACACAAAGGTGATAAGCGCAGAAGCTTGCTTAGCAGAAAAATCTTGCTTAGCAGGAAAGGGTTACCGGGCAAAACACTTGTGTAGGGCACATTACTTCAGCTGGTGCCCTGCTTAGTTTGATGCTTAGCAAAGACGCTCGTCATGCAATGTTTTTCTGCTTAACAGCTCTATGAGATTGGGCCCAGAGCTACATCAGTTGTTGAGGTGGTAAATGTATTCAATGTCTACAAAATTGGAAAGTTGAATGACAACTTACTATCAAATTATTTACATTAGTTAAGACTCGGGCATCGTGGGATAATAACAAAACAGAAGAATTGAAAACATGAGTCATTGGGAATGACAATTGATAGAACACCCTGGTCAGGTGTACCTTTAGGCGGGGATGGAGGGCTTTTGAGATAGGTGGACTAGTAGTATTTTGATAGGAAGGCAAGGAGTTCAATTGGAGTAGCAACATAGATGTCCCTCCATTGGGCTAGTTTGGAGATGAATGCCACCAGGTGGACTAGTAGGTATTCTGATAGGAAGGCAAGGAGTTCAATTGGGGTAGCAACATAGATGTCCCTCCATTGGGCTAGTTTGGAGATGAAATGCCACCAGGTGGACTAGTAGGTATTTTGATAGGAAGGCAAGGAGTTCAATTGGAGTAGCAACATTAGATGTCCCTCCATTGGGCTAGTTTGGAGATGGAATGCCACCAGGTGGACTAGTAGGTATTCTGATAGGAAGGCAAGGAGTTCAATTGGAGTAGCAACATAGATGTCCCTCCATTGGGCTAGTTTGGAGATGGAATGCCACCAGGTGGACTAGTAGGTATTCTGATAGGAAGGCAAGGAGTTCAATTGGAGTAGCAACATAGATGTCCCTCCATTGGGCTAGTTTGGAGATGAATGCCACCAGGTGGACTAGTAGGTATTCTGATAGGAAGGCAAGGAGTTCAATTGGAGTAGCAACATTAGATGTCCCTCCATTGGGCTAGTTTGGAGATGGAATGCCACCAGGTGGACTAGTAGGTATTCTGATAGGAAGGCAAGGAGTTCAATTGGGGTAGCAACATAGATGTCCCTCCATTGGGCTAGTTTGGAGATGGAATGCCACCAGGTGGACTAGTAGGTATTCTGATAGGAAGGCAAGGAGTTCAATTGGGGTAGCAACATAGATGTCCCTCCATTGGGCTAGTTTGGAGATGAATGCCACCCAATTCCCAATCGGGATCATTGGTAACCCATTAGGAAGGAGAGGAGTCTAATCACGATAGCAACCTAGATGTCCCTTCATTGGGCTAGTTTGGAGATGGAATGCCACCCAATTCCCAATCGGGATCATTGGTAACCCATTAGGAAGGAGAGGAGTCTAATCACGATAGCAACCTAGATGTCCCTTCATTGGGCTAGTTTGGAGATGGAATGCCACCCAATTCCCAATCGGGATCATTGGTAACCCATTGGGAAGGAGAGGAGTCCAATTAGAGTATATATATATATATTTATCCAGATCGGGGTAGTTTAGATTGCACCAGCCCTCAGCATAGATGAGCTAAGAACTTGTCACCTAAAGGGGGCATGTATATCCTCAATGGGAGAATATGGCTCCAAGCAGGGTACAAATATACCCCCAAACGAGTTCATAACCTGTAAGGTTAAAACCTTTGATAATTCAAAGATATTTTTACACCAGTAGACAACTAGCAAAATATAATCATACTTAAGTTATCTCACCAGAAGACAAATAGCAAACTAGTATCATAACTAAGTTATATCACCAGTGGACAACTAGCAAACTATTATCATAACAACTAGCAAACTATTAGCATAACTAAGCTATCTCACCAGTGGAAAACTAGCAAACTGTTATTATAACTAAGTTATTTCACCTGTAGACAACTAGCAAACTATTAGCATAACTAAGTTATCTCACCGGTGGAAAACTAGCAAACTGTTATTATAACTTAGTTATCTCACCAGTAGACAACTAGCAAACTATTAGCATAACTAAGTTATCTCACCAGGAGTCTGCAGTGAGATTGTCAGACTAAAGCTGAGTATTGGCAAGCATTCAGGTAGTGATGCATTGCTGCTTACTGCAGCTAATATGTTTTGTGCGAATGCATCCTTCTCCGAGCATTAAAGCAAACCTGAGCATCGTTGAAGCATACATGACTTGGCTGCTTGTTAAAGGCAGGGTACACTTTTGGTAATTGTCAAAGACCAGTATCCTCACTTGGTGTATCCCAACATATGCATAAAATAACAGACCTGTGAAAATTTGGTCTCAATTGGTCATCGAAGTTGCAAGAAATCAATCAAAAAAAAAAAAAACCTTGTTGCATAGAATTGTGTACTTTGAGATGCCTGAGAAAGGCTTCATGCCTGAAGCCTTTCTCAGATTCAAATTTTTGGGGTGAAAATTATCTCTTTCTCTAAAACTACATTACTTGTAAAGGAGTCACAACGTTTTATAATATCAGCAGCTCTTCTGTGCTCTTCACCAAGTAAGTTTTTATGGTCGTTAATTAACTTTTACAGTAATTACCAAAAGTATACCCTGCCTTTAAATGCCAGTTTGGATTCTTTTAACTTCCTCTGCTTAGAACTCCTGCCTCCCGCATTGGCTTCAAATTTGTCTTTTTATTCCCATATGAAACCAGTCTTAAGACAAGATGAAAACTCTTCATGTCCTGTGGAAGATTAGAGTTTAAAAAAATGTGTGGCCAAAGTATCTGAAATTTTCAAATTGGATACTACTGGAAAAAATTGGATATTCTTGTTGTGCATCCGCTAATGTTCTTAAAATTGCCCTGAAATGGCTATGAAATAATCACTGCAGCAAATAAACAAGTTATTTTTAGTTAGAGTATTTAATAATGTTCTTGTTTTCCTGTTTGGTTTCTTCAGGAGATGGGAGTGATGCAGGCTAAGAATGTGACCAAACCGTCTCAAGCAGACCAAGGTCTTCCACTCAATGATATGCAGTTTTCACAGATTGAACTCATCACATCACTCAGTGAACAGATATCAATGCTTGAGGAGAGACTAGATGACTGTAAGTAGCTACCAGGTCAAAGGTTAACATGGTGTGCCAAAAACTCAAACAGCTTTGTAAATTTGCAAATCCAAAGTTTGATGATGTTGATTTTAAGAATTAAAGGTGATTTGACATTTATGTTTACCCGCCTGAAAACATCATTATGCATATTCTGTGTGAAGCGTTCCAATGTTCAGACGTGCATCTCAACAACTCCACCCTTACAACCTCATCCCAACAACTCCACCCCACAACCTCATCCCAACAAATCCACCCCACAACCTCATCCCAACAATCACCACAACCTCATCCCAACAACTCCACCACAACTACTCATCCCAACGACACCACCCCACTACCTCATCTCAACAACTGCACCCCCACTACCTCATTTCAATAACTCCACCCCCACTACCTCATCCCAACAAATCTACCCTCACAACCTCATCCCAACAACTCCACCCCACAACCTCATCCCAACAAATCTACCCTCACAACCTCATCCCAACAACTCCACCCTGACGACCTCATCCCCACACTTCCACCCTCACAACACCAACCCCAACAATTCCATCCCCACCCTGGCCTCTTTTAATAATACCTGTGTTGAGGTCCTCATATCAGCAAATCTTTTAACTTCATTTTCCTCTCTCTCAGGTACTTGTAAGGATTACCGGAGTGGCCTAAGACAGATCCCAAGACGAAGAATAAACAGAGAAAGAAGATCCGATGAAGGACGAAGGAAACAATAAGAATATACAAATAAATAATGGAATCAATGTCTCGTCTTTTATCTGTTTTGATTTCTTTCTAAGCTGGTGCAAACAGGGTCCAAGCCTTTTCCCCTTCACCAAGTTGCCTTTATAAGTGTTTGAGATGGATTGAACGATTTGTTCGGCAAACATTAAAGGACTGCTGTACAATAAGCCAATTGTAACCAATCAGGTCATTGTATCAGACATGACTTAAAGTCTAACTTGCAGGTGGCTTTTTAGACGAGTACCGGCAGGTGCACTGGTAGTAGTAATCGTACCAGACCAACCAAACACAACAACTTTAATAATGTAATAACCAACACACATGTTATGTATTGGAAACTTTCACATTGTCTTGAAACAAATCTGATTGGTCAATATGAAAATGTGCATATCAACTTCTTTACTGGTTAATTCTATTGGTTAATTCACTGGTGCTTAATTAGATTTGTGTTCGTTTTTAATGCGGAATTGCTCCCAAATTCATCTGTGAATTTATTTTAGCTAAAATTGTCTTAGATTTCTAATTGTTAACTTTTGATTTGACAATCCTCACTTTCACAGACGGATATCCAAATACCAATGGTACTCATGCTCAAATCTTATTATTGAATGGTACTTTGTACTTCATGACAGCTTGAATCAGTGGAGGTTTGGTTCTGAGGTCGTTTGATTTTTATAAATAAATCACAGTTATTAAATATTTCATTTCCGGTTGAAGGAAGACAAATTGACTAGAGCGGGATTTGAACCTCCGGATTAACGTACCGGCACTCTACCAACTGAGCTATCTAGCCCTATGTTGGCGGTCTCCCTATTTTGTCAATATCTTTGTTCGGGGGTGCCAGTCAGAAGCCATTCAACCTGTAACTGCTGTATAACCAGGGATCACAATCACAACCTGGGAAGCGACAGCAGAGGGATCACCTTAAAGGGGATGTGACTTTTTATTTCAAACACCAAGTGATAAACCACAAGGGTTTATTTGTGATTTGAATCACCCCCTCTATTGATCCCATGCAGCAGGTCACACATTGCTACTGTCTGCCTAGACTGGTATGCTGTCCTTATCCGCAAGGATAAGGACAGGCACCGGTCTATTAGGCAAAGAGATGGTCACTGCTACTGGTCCCCTGTCCAACTGGTCCCCCTATCTGCAAGACCGCAATGGGATGCGAGGTCAAAGGTGCGTTTGTCAGGATTCCTCCAAACGCTCGAAGCCGGTCTCTGGCGTAAAACACGAGCCTCAAAGTGTGACGTCAGATATTCGGGCTACTGTCTGCCATACTGGCCATCTCTCCATTTTGGGAGTCACAATGCACATAAATCGTAACAGTGCAAATGCCACATGGCCAAAAATGTGCACTACACTGTATAGAACACAGGGACATTGACAGCTGGTGAAGTGGCTTATTATTATTTAACGAGCACATTAATGTGAAATACTAATCAAATTCAAGTTCACATTTTATTAAGAAACAATAAATAGTTTATGTTTTTTAAGAATGTATTGCACTGTTATGATTGCAGCAATAGAAATATCCAACTGTGACTTATGAGGTTTCAAATGCTATTTGTTAGACTTTGACAATATTTCAGATGAAAGTATTCCTCTGGACAATTGTTAGTGTTTGGGTCAAATTTCAGATTGAATCTGTTTTAAATTATCAGTCTGTACTTTGTCTGTAAGAGGCTGAGGTAACTGACATGTGAGTGAGTTACACTGTTAAGAGGACAGTATTACGCGGAAGGACTGTACTGTACATTAATGGGTTTCTATGCAATTGGGAAATGTATATAAAAATAATGTATTTTAAGTTTGATGGCAAGATTAAGGGAAGATTCATGAAGTAATGCAGAGGGGTACAGTCTTCACAGGCTTCACAGGCTTCAAATTCAACATGAGAAAGTAACATAGTCTCCATGCCCAACCCAAGGCCATGGACATTCTTTGAGAGTCTTTACCGTGGCCTTAAAGATTGTGGGCAAAGGTACTAAATGGAGAATGAGTCACATTAATTCAATAAGGGAATAAAATCGATTCAACAATTGAATAAAAGAGTGGCCACGAGGTCTTAACCGGTCGTTTAAAACCTTGCAGGGTCGTGTGGCTATGCAATAACGGACCCAGCCGAAGACAAGGTCCTTTATCGCATGGCCACGACCCTGCAAGGTTTCAAACGGCAGGTTAAGACCAAGTCACTTCTCTTTTATTTCCATTTATAAATACAAGTCTGTGATTAATTGACAATAGGATTAAAGAAGAGGGGTTCACATAATAAGAAAATAAGACTTCTAGGTTTACTATTTGATGGCTAATTAAACGTTGTACAAAAGGGATTTGAAAGCTGGGGCTTAAAGGAACATTACAGAATTGGTAAGAAAAAAACTTGTAAAATATACTTTTGATCACAGATTTACATAAAACTTACACGGTCTAATGATGATGATAGTAGAAAACATTCCTTGAAATATTTCTGTCTGAAATGCCATGTTTGACGAGAAATGAATAAACTAATTTTCCGATTGGAGTTTATCGCTCAGTGAGCGTTTTATTCATTTGTTGAATCTATATGATTTCATGCAAATGTGTAGTCGGTTTTTCACTATTTTCTCGTGACCCAGATGGCCGATCGATCTCAAACTTCTACAGGTTTGTCAGTTTATGTGTATGGTGGATTACATAAACTTTTTTGTTATCAACTGTTTTGTTAGCAAAACCAATTCTGTAATGTTCCTATAACCTTGGTGGTTGAAGAGCATTAAAGGGACCACACTAACTTTTATAAATAATTTTGAATTAATAAATAAATAATGATTTCGGTTAAAAAGAATTAGTTTAGTTTGAAAGCTTTTGGTGAATGTGTTTGTCCGATTAAGGAAGTCACCAAAGCAGAGGAGTAAGGTTTTAAATTATTTAAGTGGATATTGAATCTGTAAGTATTTTAAGATATGATATTAAATGTAATTATGAGCAAAGTGCTGGGAGGAATGTGATCCTGGCTTGTAAATGATGAAGGGATTGGTTAATTCATCATGGGGGCTGGGGGAAACACATTTTTTTTATTTCAATAAATGTGGAAGTTCCAAAATAATGCAGTTGTCTTAAAGGCAAAGGATACCTTTGGCTTTTAAAACCGTTAGATTGTATTATTCCTATATACATGTACATATATACAATAAAACTAACTTGTGAAAACTTCATTTCAAAAGGTGGTAGCGTTTTTGAGATATCGCCAAAAATCTGGAGCGGTTTTGTCCGCGCAAGAATAATCCGTAATAGGAATACACAATCTGAGAAACGTTTAATGCAGAAATGTTTGTCAGATTGAACCTCTATCTTAAACCACATTTCCTTGAAGGGAATTGTTACTCAAAATGTTATACATTATCAACAGCTGCAGTGCTTCTTACTAAGTAAGTTTTTATGGCCATTATTTTTTGGAGTAATTACCAAAGGTATACCCTCCCTTTAAGCTGAACGGTATTCTTCAACTTTGTCTTCGACTTTGTCTATGATTTTTAGATTAGTGCCTTATTTACTGGCCTGTTAAATTATTGGAGTTGACCAAGTTGGTAGTATGTTTTAGAAGAAAACATGTTGTGGTAATGAGCCATCAAGTTTAATTATTTTGTTTGCTGTACATACAATGTGTAAAGATTTCCTTGAAGGGAGACTATTCTTTTCGCAAAATAAAATTGGCATAATTATATTATGTCCTCAAAACACGATGAAGAGTTTTAAAGTGTTATGATATCGCAGATCCATTTGCAATCAATAAGCTGCTAGATGTGATCAAAGTATTGCTCAAGATATTGATTGCATCGATCAATTACATTTATGTACTTATTTTTCCTTTTAAAAATAGCATTTGTTTGGGAAAATATTATCTTCTAGTATTTCAGTGGTAAATATTTTACAAAAAGCTGAAATTATGCTGTGTTATAATTATCAACGCCAATGTCAGCTGAGCCTTGGTGGTTTGTGTTATTAACTTAATATAAAAGTTCAATGTTTATTTTGACGAAACCACAAGAGGGCGTACTTTAAATAAATCCAAAATTAAAACGAGGGCGCGCTTAGCTGCGCCGTGTCAGCTTATGCAGTTATATCTAGCTAAGGTTGAGGTTGTTCGTTGTAGCCAAATCATTCAAGCGACTTCGGCTGCGGCGGGCTACAACGCGTCGATAGACTTCTGGTACAGATTGGGGTGAACAAGTTTTCAGCCGTAAGGGTAAGGGTGCACTACGCTAAATAGGCAAAAATGCATACGCCAAAACTGATTATCATAATATTTGTACTTGTATGCCCTCAAATTCCTTTGAATAATAATGTTTTGGGGGCATTGCAATTAATTATTGTGTAATTATGACAAGTTACCACAACCTGGGGGTTCTGTGCTTCATCTTTTGAGGAGATTGGATAGATTAAGGCTTTAAAGTTGGTCCTATTTGGATTGGGAATTGGAGGAGTGCTTCATGAAAACTGGCAGCAAGTCGGTTTGGGAAAAAGCACATTATTAATTATCTTTCGGGAGTAATTAGCAAAAATTCCAAACGGCTGACCTGTCAAAAATTGAGAAATCTGAAGTTTAGTTGTCCGAAAAATATCTGATTGGTTTTCAAGAGGCTGAGAGACTTTAAAGTATTTTTGAGTATTTTTGAGTTAGCTTGATTTGTTGTTAAAGCATTGTTTGCTATTGTATGGGAGTTTATGCAAGTGTGGTTCACCCGTTAATCTAGTATACCGCCCTCAGTGATAAATATTGTGGTGTTTTATGCATGAGGGCGCTATTTCAGATGAACAATAAAAACATACACGAACAGCTCTATGCTCTTAGATCCAGGTAAACACAGGAACTTGTACTTGTAGTTGTAGTTTCCCAGTTAATATCTTGATACCATTCTGGTCTTTCATAATTTGATCAGGATAAAACGGAATTTGTTAATCTTCACAATTCTAACCTACATTACCAAAGTTGTTGCCCGAATAAATTTAAAGAGAAAAAAACCATCATCTTTCGATAAAAGAATTTGATAAAAAGTTGTGAAGCTCTTGACTTTTCTTTCTATTCTCATCTCCCTTTTTGATTTAAAGACTTTCCGTTATGTGATTTAATTTTAGGTTTTTTTTCATCCACTTGCTCTAAATTTTCGAAAAATGTACAATAAGACCACTTCCGTAAAGCTAGGCTAATTAAAATATTTATACTCCAGAAATTACATTATGACTCACTCAATTGAAATGTCGTGACGAAAAAAACAAACAAAGCGTAAACTATGTGGTTTCATTTCTTTTTAAATGTTGACCTCTCTATTGGTTCCCTTTAAATTGTAAGAAAAACACAATACTATCAAAATTTGAGACATTTTATTGAACACGGTGTACATGTACATTAGAAACCAAAATCATAGCAGGTGTGTTTTGTCGTGCACACCCGCCGCCCAACACTAAAAAACTACTCCACCCACAAACCTTTGCACTTTGAACCCATTATTACGAGGCGACTAACGGTCGTAATCGATAATTTTCAGAGTCGATAGAGTACAACACAGCTCAAAATCCCCACTAGTTTTGAATTTCTTTGAGGCAACGAAGCACAGTCACTGTGTGAATAATATTTTCTTCGAGAATTATCACGAAATAATTTGTTTTCAGCGGTGCATTGTTAATTATCGATGAGAAACAAATATTAGAAATATGATCGATTCCTGAACGCTGACACACTCTGGGGATCGGGAACAGACGACAAGTTGAAATTGCACGCACACATAGCTTCGTATACCAAAGACTTCAACTGACGGCGGTACACTGGTCAATGTGTCATGGAAGATTTACGTATTCCGTCTAGAAATGGCGAATTCTAAACCAGGATAGACTTCTTTTTGTGTACACGGAATAAAAAAAGAGACAACATGGATTCTGTTCAGGGGAAGGACAGCATAATGCTGGCATTATTGGCTGTTATCTGCGTTTCTTTTGGTAAGTTTAAACTCTCGGTGGTTGGATTTTTTACATGTATGCGCTGCGTCGTACGGCCGGCCTGCCGTCCGGCCGGAAGCGTACGAATACGATATGTTTACGTCAACTCCACTTCAGTTTCAGTGATTAGTTTTAAACTACTTGAAAGAATTTTATTTCTGACTTAGGCAATAACATTAAGAATAGATGGAGATACCGGTAATCATTTCTGGTTAATATAATTTTGTTAACTAAACTAGTGCAGGGACTGCAGTGGTGGTGTGTGTGTACTGTGTAGTGTGTACATACGTGTGTGTACATACATTTTTGCCCGTACAGGTCTATCTCATGATCTAGATAGACACTCAATTTTCCTGATGAGTTAAACATGGTTAAACCATGGATGATGGATAAACCACACCACACATGACATAGTTGCAATAATCGTAACCCTACATCCTCCCAACAGTCGCAGACAATTAAGTTATGATTTTCCTAGTTGTGATAATCGTAACCCTCCATCCTCTGTAACCGTCAGGAGGATGGTCCGTGGAGGGTTTACGATTATCGCAACTACATGTATGATTTTTCATAAATTAGTTACTATACTAAATACAAACAAGTAGTACTACTAAGTATAGTACCTACTACTCCTATCCTAGTCTAGTACGTAGGCCCTACACAGATTGCTTGTAAATTTTTCAATTCCATTTTTGCATGTACGTACGTAGGATAGATAGGGCCTACATTTAATACATTCATTTCCAGATTGTTTCAAGTTCCAAATTGCCGTAGCGCCAACATTAGGCTAGATAGCTTAGTTGATAGAGCGCGGGCATAATACGGAGGTCATAGGTTCAAGTCCCGCTCTAGGTAGTCAATTTTTCTTTGTTCAACCCAAGAGTAAATTAAAGAGCCAAACATTTTGTTGTTGGTTGGTGTAAAGAGAAAAGTATGAAAACTTCATTCATGTCAGGATGAACTATTCTTACCACCAACTTGTAATTTTCTTCGGCCCTCAAAGAATTTTTTTCATTTTACTTGTAATGTGTGAAAAAATGTGTCTTTACAACTTTTTGGTAATGTTTACTGTCAACTGTCACACAATTAAAAAAAAACAGTGATTCATTTGAAAATCAAAACCTTATTATTTTCATGCAAAGTTGATGCATAGAGAAAGGGTTGATGCTAACAGTTTTAAATAATAGGATAAATGTTTAAAATCATTGAGAAGAAAAATTGCAATACTTATTCCTAATTCCCGTTACTGCATTTTTTGTGTGTATATTTAAAACAAACTATGCTGACCAAAGCGGTGCAGTTGGATTTGCGTAGATGTTCAGTATTCATGTAGATTCAAACAATTCATAGCTCGAAAAAGAAAGTCTTTAAAATATTTTAATGCTTAGTTTTTAGAAGTGGTAATTAATAATGACAGAAATCATTGTTGTTGATCTCAAGCTCACGCTGGAAGAAAACCGAGCAATCCAGAGAAAAACAACTGCATTAATGATTGATAAAGCCTGGAGGAGGCCATCATGAAAAATTATTTATTGCGCTTTTGGGGAAAAATAAACTGCCAGACAGGATCTGGGATGATCAAGATAAAGATAGCTTTAGGGAAGCTAGTGGCTTATGTCTGTATTTTTATTGAGCACTACATTATATGTATTTTTAATTATATTTTATCAAAAAAATTCTAAGTTATTAACCATTTGGGAAACTGGCAAGGTGATTTGTTTAAATCTTGTCTTTTAACTAGGCAAACTGCCTAGTCTGTAAGATTGAACCTTTCAGTCTTGGCAGTGTGGCTAGCGTGTGGCCTAATAGCATTCCGCAGTAATGCTAAAAACAGAAGCCACCTGCAGGCATCTTAGACAAGCTTGTCAAAATTCACTAACATGCGCGCATACGTACATATCCAAGTGTTATGTTTACTCGCGTGCACTGACTTCTAGTGCAGTTTGGCATGTCGATGAGCAAAAGTGGTGTCATAGTGTGGAGTGCTATTCCTCCAATATCCTCTTCTCTTGTGTCACTCCACACCAAATTGTTTGTACTTGGTTAAGATTGGTATGCCTGACCCTGTGGTAAGCACTTGTTATTTGGGCCTAGACTGGCCCCAGTCCTTCTGAACCCTTCACTCTGGCAATTAGGCCAAATAATAATCCCGTCCGCTAACTCTTTAGAGGCCGCCTCCTTTTTTTTTCTTTTTTTTGACAACGGATAAATTCTAACCATCTCTGACGAAAAAAAAAACCAAAACTTTAGACTTAAACACCAAAAAAAGCTGGCAACCATCTTTAAAAATAGCCCGGCCGGTTGTCTTGAAAAACATGTCGGGCGACCATTTAAAAAAATAAAAAAAGGCCCTCCTCCTTTTTTTCAAAAAGGCAGGGTGCTAAACATGTTTTAACTAATGCCTTAGATCATGGAGGTAGAGTAGAAGGATTTGGGAAAGTAAGGGTTTGACCACAGTAAGACTTTAATAAAGGTTAGACTTCCCACATCATCTCTCAAGACAGGGAGAGTCTAACCATAGTTTTGGGCTAGCATTAGGGTACAATAAGTACATTCCACTCCAGATCACTGGTAGTTGTCAGGTAAAAAATGTGGGTTTTTTATAGAAAGGTCAGCAGGGCCGAAATACTTGTGTGTAGGCCTAGTACAAATATGTTAAGTATTTGTAGGAAAGAGAACACAGGACAGGGCTAGAGACTAGAGTTTACACTGTATCGAAGGCCCGATAGTTTAGACTGTATGGAAGGCCCGAGGCCAGTGGTTTTTTTAACCCTGGACCAGTAAATTCACAACCAGACAAGTCCAGTGAACTGAATAATAATACTTCACTTTGGAATTCTTTTATTTATTTTTATTTAAACTGTAGTATATAGGCCTATTTCTTCACATTTTGATTCTGGTCTTAGAAAAATGTTCTGGCACAGTAAACAAGTATTGAGCTACATGTACCTCTTTAATGTACACTGTAGCTACATACTGTACAAGCCAGGCCGGGGTCCAGTGGCTGGCTCCCCCCCCCCCCAAAAATATCAACCCTTGAATCTGCATATGGAATTTTCAACACAAGGACAAAACTGACAAAGGACCTGTAAAGTTGGGTGCCCATTTTTCAGTGTCTGTGTTGTACAATGACATGTACAAGGTTATATTAGTTGTGTAATGGGCAATAAACACCCTCTTTCTATTCAGTAGGCACTATGCAAAGTAGTCTGCATTTCTGTCCAGTCTGGGACTGGATAATCACATTTTCACACTTGTCTTCTTGTGAAGATTACTGCAAAGTTAAATAATCATGTAGACTTCAATGGTGAAGGTGTTGAATTATATATCAATTGTAAAGTGCAAAGTTAAATTCATTAGCCATTAAAGGCAGGGTATACTTTTGGTAATTGTCAAAGCTTATAGTATCCTCACTTGGTGTATCCCAACATACACATAAAATAACAAACCGGTGAACAATTGGGCTCAATTGGTCATCGAAGTTGCAAGAAAATAATGAACGGAAAAAACACCCCTGTTGCATAGAAATGTGTTCTTTCAAATGCCTTCCTGAAGCCTTTCTCAGATTCAAATATTTTAGTGAGAAATTACCTCCTTCTCAAAAACTACATTTCTTCAGAGGGAGTCGTTTCTCACAATGTTGTATACTGTCAGCAGCTCTCAGGTGCTCCTTACTGAGGTAGTTTTTATGGTAATGTACTTCTTGGTAACTACCAAAAGTATCCACTGCCTTTAACATGTTTAAAGTGTAAATTAATGGGTTTGCAAAATGTTGATGCACACCAACTGTGCAGTGCATTTAAAAAAAATATAGTGCTTCCTTTTTTATAAAACAATACAAAATGGAAAAGGGGCTTCCTTTGACCAATTTCCAATTTTTAGTTCAGTTATTCAAAAAGTTTAAAGTGATGACCCCTGTACATGTACACGTACAAGTTTCCATGCCTTAAAGGTAGTGGACACTATTGGTTATTACTCAAAATAATTATTAGCATAAAACCTTACTTGGTAACGAGTAATGGGGAGAGGTTGACAGTATAAACATTGTGAGAAACGGCTCCCTCTGAAGTGACATAGTTTTCGAGAAAGAATTAATTTTCCACGGATTTGATTTCGAGACCTCAGAATTAGAATTTGAGGTCTCGAAATCAACCATCTGAAAGCACACAACTTCGTGTGACAAGGGTGTTTTTTCTTTCATAGTTATCTTGCAACTTCGACGACCAATCGAGCTCAAGTTTTTACAGGTTTGTTATTTTATCCATATGTTGAGATACACCAAGTGAGAAGACTGGTCTTTGACAATTACCAATAGTGTCCAGTGTCTTTAAAACCATTGCATTCTCTGAAACAAAGATGAAAAAGCACAGGTTTCATAATGCGAACAGTCACATTTATTAACCCTTTATGATAAGACCTCACGTGTTGAAGGAATTAAGGATTTCACATGTACACATGAGTCTACCTCCCTCCCTCAAGATCTGGAGATCTTGAAACAAAAAGCCCCAATCAGCAGAAAGTTAACTCCTTTATCATGATCGCAGTATTGTACTGCAAACCTTGAAACAAATAGCCCCAAATCAGCAGAAAGTTAACTCCTTTATCATGATCGCAGTATTGTACTGCAAACCTTGAAACAAATAGCCCCAAATCAGCAGAAAGTTAACTCCTTTATCGGGATCGCAGTATTGTACTGCAAACCTTAAAACAAATAGCCCCAATCAGCAGAAAGTTAACTCCTTTATCATGATGCAGTATTGTACTGCAAACCTTAAAACAAATAGCCCCAAATCAGCAGAAAGTTAACTCCTTTATCATGATCGCAGTATTGTACTGCAAACCTTGAAACAAATAGCCCCAAATCAGCAGAAAGTTAACTCCTTTATCGGGATCGCAGTATTGTACTGCAAACCTTAAAACAAATAGCCCCAATCAGCAGAAAGTTAACTCCTTTTTCATGATGCAGTATTGTACTGCAAACCTTAAAACAAATAGCCCCAAATCAGCAGAAAGTTAACTCCTTTATCATGATCGCAGTATTGTACTGCAAACCTTAAAACAAATAGCCCCAAATCAGCAGAAAGTTAACTCCTTTATCATGATGCAGTATTGTACTGCAAACCTTAAAACAAATAGCCCCAATCAGCAGAAAGTTAACTCCTTTATCATGATGCAGTATTGTACTGCAAACCTTAAAACAAATAGCCCAAATCAGCAGAAAGTTAACTCCTTTTTTATGGTTGCAGTATTGTACTGCAAACCTTAAAACAAATAGCCCCAATCAGCAGAAAGTTAACTCCTTTTTTATGGTTGCAGTATTGTACTGCAAACCTTAAAACAAATAGCCCCAAATCAGCAGAAAGTTAACTCCTTTATCGGGATCGCAGTATTGTACTGCAAACCTTAAAACAAATAGCCCCAATCAGCAGAAAGTTAACTCCTTTTTCATGATGCAGTATTGTACTGCAAACCTTAAAACAAATAGCCCCAAATCAGCAGAAAGTTAACTCCTTTATCATGATCGCAGTATTGTACTGCAAACCTTAAAACAAATAGCCCCAAATCAGCAGAAAGTTAACTCCTTTATCATGATGCAGTATTGTACTGCAAACCTTAAAACAAATAGCCCCAATCAGCAGAAAGTTAACTCCTTTTTTATGGTTGCAGTATTGTACTGCAAACCTTAAAACAAATAGCCCCAATCAGCAGAAAGTTAACTCCTTTATCATGATGCAGTATTGTACTGCAAACCTTAAAACAAATAGCCCAAATCAGCAGAAAGTTAACTCCTTTTTTATGGTTGCAGTATTGTACTGCAAACCTTAAAACAAATAGCCCCAATCAGCAGAAAGTTAACTCCTTTTTTATGGTTGCAGTATTGTACTGCAAACCTTAAAACAAATAGCCCAAATCAGCAGAAAGTTAACTCCTTTATCATGATGCAGTATTGTACTGCAAACCTTAAAACAAATAGCCCCAAATCAGCAGAAAGTTAACTCCTTTATCATGATCGCAGTATTGTACTGCAAACCTTAAAACAAATAGCCCCAATCAGCAGAAAGTTAACTCCTTTTTTATGGTTGCAGTATTGTACTGCAAACCTTAAAACAAATAGCCCAAATCAGCAGAAAGTTAACTCCTTTATCATGATGCAGTATTGTACTGCAAACCTTAAAACAAATAGCCCCAAATCAGCAGAAAGTTAACTCCTTTATCATGATCGCAGTATTGTACTGCAAACCTTAAAACAAATAGCCCAAATCAGCAGAAAGTTAATCCTTTATCATGATGCAGTATTGTACTGCAAACCTTAAAACAAATAGCCCCAATCAGCAGAAAGTTAACTCCTTTTTTATGGTTGCAGTATTGTACTGCAAACCTTAAACAAATAGCCCAATCAGCAGAAAGTTAACTCCTTTATCATGATGCAGTATTGTACTGCAAACCTTAAAACAAATAGCCCAAATCAGCAGAAAGTTAACTCCTTTTTTATGGTTGCAGTATTGTACTGCAAACCTTAAAACAAATAGCCCCAATCAGCAGAAAGTTAACTCCTTTTTTATGGTTGCAGTATTGTACTGCAAACCTTAAAACAAATAGCCCAAATCAGCAGAAAGTTAACTCCTTTATCATGATGCAGTATTGTACTGCAAACCTTAAAACAAATAGCCCCAAATCAGCAGAAAGTTAACTCCTTTATCATGATCGCAGTATTGTACTGCAAACCTTAAAACAAATAGCCCCAAATCAGCAGAAAGTTAACTCCTTTTTTATGGTTGCAGTATTGTACTGCAAACCTTAAAACAAATAGCCCAAATCAGCAGAAAGTTAACTCCTTTATCATGATGCAGTATTGTACTGCAAACCTTAAAACAAATAGCCCCAAATCAGCAGAAAGTTAACTCCTTTATCATGATGCAGTATTGTACTGCAAACCTTGAAACAAATAGCCCCAAATCAGCAGAAAGTTAACTCCTTTATCGGGATCGCAGTATTGTACTGCAAACCTTGAAACAAATAGCCCCAAATCAGCAGAAAGTTAACTCCTTTATCATGATGCAGTATTGTACTGCAGATCTCAGTGTTAAAAAACGAAAAACACACAATTGACATGTACAGTGTGTAAAGTCATTTTTGTTGACTCAACTGACTGTTTATCATAATCTACATGTTAAAGAGAGACTTAGAGACCAGAATTTGAAGATATCTTTTGAAAAACTAAGCATATTATTTCATAACTCCTACATGCTGTATTTACACTCAGTGATTACAGCTAGGTTTAAGCTCCTTTTCACAGGAAATAAAACCCCAGTAAATTATTTAACCCACTGCCAGGTGCTCATTTCATAAGTTAAAAAAAAAAAATGACCGCTGCGCTGAGCATGCTAAATCTCTGTGTTATGTCACTTAACCCTTACCCAAGCAGGGGTACATGTAGCTATTTCTAAATTATCGCAAAATTAATTCAAATCAATGCAACCGAAATGAGGCTGGAAGGAAAATAGTTGGGTTCCTTTTTTGAAATTCTATTCGGAAGCATCGTTGCTACTATATGAAGGACAAACCAACCCCCTAAAGAGGAAGGTCATGGTAAAATTGTAACCATATAGGTAATAAATAATACATTTCTACCTCTATGGTGTAACCACTTAGCGTGAAGATGGAAGTGATGGTGCGATACAGGAAGTTGTCTATAAGAAGTAGTACTTCCTTTATAATTATCACAAACAACATCGAAACAGGAACCATCAACAGTCAACTGCAACTTGAATTTACCTAGCAAATTGTCTGATCGGTTAACAAAACTAAGCAGCAAAAAGAATGTAATTATTACCCTGTCAGGTGTAAACTTGAGTGAGCATACTGTTTTCAGTTCCAATTGTTTGTTGATTACAAATGTACATGTGAAATTTTATTGAAAAAAGTAACTTACTTTCGTAAAGAAGTTACAAAGCAGAAGTTTGTTTTGTTGACATATCCTGACATAGAAGGCTAGCATTATTTCTTTGTGTTGTGAGTGAGGCAGATAGGGGAAATATTTTTGGGAATTTTTCCTTTGTTTACAAGCACAGTCACAGTATGTCATGAGAAAGATATTTGGCTATCGGGCCATTGTGGATTTGACTGTTGAAAAGACCAGACCAAAGTATGAGGTGTGGCTATTCATTTTCTCAGTCATGCAAAAGAATCATGTCTTAAAGGAACATTACAGAATTGGTTTTTGCTAACAAAACAGTTGCTGGCAGTGTAAGCACTTTATATAATCCACCATATACATAAACTGACCAACTTGTAGAAGTTTGAGATCGATCGGCCATCAATCGGCCATCGTCACGAGAAAATAGTGCAAAACCGATTACAAATTTGCATGTGTTATACAATGCATGAATAAAACGCTCATGAGAGATAAACTCCAATCGGAAATTAGTTTGATTTATTTCTCATCAAATATGGCATTTCAAACAGAAATATTTCTAGAGATGTTTTCTACTATCATCATCATTAGACCGTTTAAGTTTTATGTAACTCTGTGATCTTAAAGAAAATTTCACTTACCACTTCTGTAGCGTTCCTTTAATATTAGAAACATTGACTTTTTAAGTTCAAAAACTCTTAGTATGAGAACCACTTTCAATATGTTGAGGAGAGATTTCCAAACACAGGCAAAAAAATACCTACATTTCTTAAAATTTATTGTATTTTTAAAAATATATTTTGGTTAGATTGTTGTGTCAAGCTTGGTTGATGTTGATCAGTATTGCTAGTTGTGAGTGTATAGCTAGCTCTGTAACAATCAGTTTTTTTCTTAGAATTTCATACTGCTCTGTGGTATGAGCAAATATGTAACATTAGCTATTTGATGAGTGTAAAAGTAAAGGGTCAATCCAGCCTGGTCAATCCAGTCCACTAAGGCTGTGAATTCTATTGCAGTGTAGCCATATTGATTTTCTTTGCTCAGATCAATGTAAAAACCAAGGCTGGAATGAGGAGTAGATTGGTCTGTTAAATGAACATCATTTTCCATTACTGCTAATGTAGGCCCTATGTATTCCCAATACAGGAAATATTGAGCAAAGTAGAGTTTCCATTAAGTTACCACCCTCTCTACTATACAGCACAGCAAGCCTCAAATGTCTAGACACTTCAAACTACATATTAGCCCACTGGTCTTGCAACTCAGAATATCTACCGGACTAATAGATCCTATAAAAAATACAACCACAATATGTATTTCTTTCTTTGTTGCATTTGTTGAAGATGAACTTTGTATTTGAAACTAGCTAAAGAATAAAATAGATAATTATTATGTTTCTAAATTTAAGACATGATTCTTTTGCACGATTGAAAAAAATGAATATTGGCGTGTCGTGGCTGAGCGGGTAAGAGCACCGGAATCAAGCTCTGATGTTTCTGTTCAGCAGAGTGTGGGTTCGAGTCCCGGTCGTGACACTTGTGTCCTTAAGCAAGACTTAACCATTACTGCTGCGTCCTTCGGATGGGACGTAAAGCCGTTGGTCCCGTGTGTTGTGTAATACACAGAAAAGAACCCAGTGCACTTATCAAAAAAGAGAAGGGGTTCGCCTAAGCTCGGGCGATATCGCTTTTTTTCATCCCTGATATATCGTTGACATTATATCGTGATATTCGATATTACCGCGATTAATTTTTGATGATTTCATCTTCTACAAATCTTACAGAGCAAGTCGTAGCTACATGTACAAAGTGTCTTGTGAGGTTGTTCTTTTGTTCCAATGAAGTATTCTTTGGGTTTTACTCTAAACCTACATGTATGGTATAAAAACTAATTAGATCACCCTACTCGCACGTATGCAACACACACGTAGAAGGCTACTTAGAAGGCTCTGATGCTGGTTTTTTCGAAGACTAAACCCCGTCGGATCGAATCTGTTTGGGAATCTTGCGGTTGCGGTCTGCAGGACCAATGATTTTCCGCGATCGCGGAAAACGGACGGAATTCGCGGAATCTGCCCTTTGAAACGGAAAACGGGATTTGAGTTTGAAGTAATTTTTTTTGTAAAATAGTGACAAAAACGTAGGGTTTTTTCATGTTATTAAGGCCAAACCTTTTGAAATTGATCAGGCAAGCTAACTTAACACTGCATTCTTTATTAAGCTTCTTTTTGTTAAACTTAAAAAGCATCAGAAATCAGACCGTAAAAAGTTACGAGATTGTACCGTTGACTCGACCAGATGTACATACATTGCAAATGAATACACGTTAGACGGAGGGCAAAATCATCACATTCACGGCATGATCTTTACATTTTTTTCACCCAAATTGCATTTTCTCCCTTCCTGTTATCAACAATTGTACTCAAACTAGCTTACCTACGCTCTATATGAACACACACATTGATTTTTCATCTCGGAAAGGTCTAAAATCAACCATAAACTTTCAACATTTTGTCGCCAAAGCGAAAACAAAATGGCCGACAATTTGTTTCTGTGTGGAGGAGAAGAACACGGTGACGTCATATGCAATGATACTGCAGTGCAACGGCTGTTACATGTTTCTTTTTTTTTGTTGCAGCGATCAGTCAGTGAGTCAGTGCATTACGTTTTAGAAATTGCCAACTCCGGAACTGAATCGGCCGTTGATTTAAAAAAATAATTTATACAATTATTTTTGTTAAAAAGTTTAACGAAAGTTTTTACAATCAAGCAAACAATTGAGAAAAGTTATGTTTATAATCGACTCCCAGGGCATTAACAACCTTTTATCTATTAAAGAACATGAAACGGAATTTATTTTGTCTGAAACGAATTCATGTTTTTCAATAACGGAATTTGCAATTTTCTGAAACGGAAAATCATTGGCCCTAGGTCTGTGACTTGCAGCTCTCTTTGTTGCAGCAAGATCGTCTCGACTATTTATTATTGAAATGCATCGCGATACTTAACGATATCGCGATACTTAACGATATCGCGATACTTAACGATATCGCGATACTTAACGATATCGCGATTTACAAATATCACGATAAAAAAAAACGTGACCCGATATCGTAATCGTTTCAGAACTAGTATCGCGATATTCGTGTATCGCGGTATCGCCCAAGCTTAGGTTCGCCCCAGTGTTCCTGGTTTGATTGGTTGCATAGTGCGCCACAGCACCTTGAAACCATTAGCCTACATGGTGCTATGTAAAGGAATAGGTCTAATACTTCAAAACGTAGCTCCACAATACCTTGCAGGAAAATACTGAATGTTGAAGCGCCTTGAGCGCCACTGAGTGACGGATATGAGCGCTATATATAAGAAGCCACTATTATTATTATTACTATTAATTCTAAAAGCATTGCACTGTAGGATTCATTCAGTTTTACAAGCCCAATAGTAAAATCACTGGACTTAAAGCTAGTGGTCTATTGTGTAACGTGTACATAATGTACTGTGTAAAATTTGCACGTACTGTGTATGTGTAAAATCAAACCCAACCCTAAAAAAGAAGCACCATGCATTTCTTATCATGCCATTGTAGTGTAGAGCCAAACATTCTGATGTGGTAACTACTGGTTAATCAGTAATTATGACAGGTTGTTATAAACGCAGTCTCACCGCACCGGTTCAAAGGCCACAATAATCTCCACTTACATATTCCGTTTCAATTTCATTGTGTTAATTGTTGATACTTCAATGATACCCATACATTGTTAATAAGTAACTTCAATACATCATTTCAGATCAAATGCATATGCTGTCCTTTGACTAATAGATGGATTTAACAGATGAACTTAGCATGAATCAGGGTGTGGTCGGAATTAATCAACCATATTTTGTTGCTGTGTTTGTATTGTTATTTATTTATTATTTATTCGGCATATCAAAAAGAACAAACAAAATACAGAAAGAACAAACCAATACAACAGGGACAAAAAGCCAATGGCACATGCCTGGAATTAAAAAGTCAACTAAATAATTGTGACTTGAAAGCATTCAACTCCGATGCCACTGACACTTAATGATAATTAATGTCGAAAATTTGACTGAAACGGTAAATAAAGGTACGCTACCAGCTTGAGCTAGTTCTTACCAAAAATAATTTGTCCATGAATTGGATTTTAAAAACATATCTAGCTGCTATCAAAAATTCCTGATGATTGCTCTCATTAAATTACAAAGGTCAGACATTTCTGGGCACGCCCTATCAAGGACAGATCAAATGGCAGCTACATGTACATTGTACGTGTGGCAGGTTAGGGCTTAGTATGCCTGTTAAAATTAAATTCTTGCATACAACAATCCTCTTATAATGCTGGATGAAGAATGCCAGTCATAAAGATAACTTCATGTGATGTGTAATGTCTGTGTACATTGGCAGACCCTGAAATTTGATTCCTTCTTAAGGGAGGGGGGGGGGGCAAGGACATTTTTCCTGAGAAGAATGTTCTTCCACAAGAATTTCAGAAGCGGTAGGGGAAAATCGATGACGGAAACGAGGCCAAGACCAGGGGAAAATAAGGCCATACTTGAAGATTATTGCAATTGCATGAAGAGAATTGAATTAATGTTCAAGTTTTTGATAATTAATATTATAGAAAAATTTAATGAGCCAGTTGTAAGGTCTTTTGTTTTACTGTTGTGTTATCAGGGATAAACAAAAAATCAGACTTCTATCTGAATTAACTATTTTTTTAATGTCTGCTTGGTGAAAAAGTGGCTGATTATTTTCTGGAGATATTATTATGCAACAATTGATCTTCATCTCATATACTGTGGATACTGATTCCCAAAACTGCTTGAAATTTAGCCATAAATCTAGAGCAGGGTTCTGCCCACATTGGTCGGTGCCGGCAAACGCGCCCGGCACTCAGGATTCCCCAACCACCGCTGGCAGAATTTTCTGTTTCCGACCACCACACATTTTCCAAATTTGGAATGAATCTTGCCTGTTTCCTGTGAAAGGTTTTCAACAAAATGGAAAATTTTGACATGTATATTACCAGTTAAAAAAAATGTTATCCAAAAAGCTATAATTTTCATGATCCATCATGTTTTTCCCCACCACTCGAGAAACCCTCCAGAGTGGAAATTACATTTTTTTCAATACCATCCTATACAAGGTTTTAGCCAGGATTTGGTAAAAGGGTGTCAAAATTTGCTTGAAATGTAAAAACTGGGTGTCCAAATTGTTCACTTACTATACATTTACATGTAATTGACAGATAAAACAGGGTGTCCAAATTTAAAACAGGGTGTTCAAAAGACACCCAGACACCCCTCTGGCTAACACTATGATCCTATACCTCCTTGGATCCTAGGCCCTTTTCGAATCCACGGCTTCGGCTCCGGATTGGGCTTCAGGCCCAGTTTTCTTGTCTGAAACCCTGACCGCAAAGCATGCGCAAGTTAAAATAATTGAGGGAGCCTAGCTAGCCTGAGCCGATTTTGGAGCCGAAGCTGTGAATTTGAAAAGGGCTACAGTTTCAAACATTTTTATCAGCAATGACTCTCACCCCTGGTTATTATTTAAGCAAAGACTCAATATTTATCATTATTTTTTTTTTTTAGGTTACAGAGCTTTTTATTTCCTGAATGTCAAATCTGCTTCATATTGTTATTAAATTAAAGTGTATACAATTTCTTTGTAGGATTCTTTGACCAAGCTCTTGCTCAGCAGTCTACCGGTAAAGCATACTTCAACGGTACATCGGACGTTACAGTCAACACTGTACTGAACTTCCAAACGCCACCGGGAACGTGGCTGAATTTCAGAACTTGTTACTCGGGGGAAATCCTCACCCAAACTGGCTCCAATGGAGATTCATTCACCCTCTCCATCAACTCCAATGGGTTTCTCCAAGCCGACTGGACGGTTGGAGCGGTTTCAAAATCTGTGGATGTGGGACCGAACTACGCAACCAATTCGGGATGGGTACTTTTAAAATTGCAATACACTCTCGGGAGCATCCAGCTGTCCGTTGGCAACAACATGACGACGTTAGCCTCGGCGACGTTAAACAGTGAACTTCTTGCGATTAATTTGTCTGGGGGAAGCAGGGTTATTTTGGGGAGGAATTTTGACGGCTGCATTGAGCAGGTTACCGGGGTAATGCTTGATGCTGCGGAGGAGTGGAACAATGTGGAATGGGGCGTGTGCCCATTAGAAACCCAACAAGGGTGTAGTAAGTATACAGTAGCCATGATGGCGCCCCAATAACCTCCCTTCTTATTATGGTATGAAGTACAGTTCCGTTTGTAATATGTCGTTTGCAAAGTGCACAATTGTGGTAATTTTGGGAAATGTAACCAATATTTAATTTACTCCCATTTGTTTATCCCCGGCACTAAACAAATATCAAAACAAACCAAAACAAATAATCCCCTTTAAAATTATTGATCCATAATACTACTTTAATCCCCCAACCCCATTCCAAGATCTGAAGTATAGTCTCTCCTCGGTGGAAAGTTGAAAAGCATTTAGAATTTATGCTTGCGTGTGAACTTGAAGTTTTTGTTTTCTTTCTTTCAAAAATTTCAACTTAAAGAAAAATTTCCTTAAAAATTGACTGAACATTGTGTGTGATTTATATCACAGGACCTATCTGTGATCCAGACCTTTTTGTATCATTCATTTTGCACGCTATTTTAGATCTCTGGGCTCTACTTACTTCAACAGATCATTTCAAGGCATTGTATGCACAGTACTTCAAAATAAAACCTTGACCTTGAAGTGTCAACTTTGACCCTGAAGGGTCAAGGTTTCAAGGGAAAATATGTCAGGATGTTTTTTGCTGGTACAAAAATGTTTCACTCACTCACATTATTGTTTTGAAAAACAAAGAGAAAATCAAAAACATTAAAGAAATGGATAAAGAATTGAATGTGCAATAATTCTTTGTTTTTTGCTCATTTTTTTGAATTATAAAATTAATATTAGAATTATCACAAAATTTACAAATAATAATAAGTAGCACTAAAAAAAAGGAGTTAAAAATGAAACTAGTTGTTTTTAAAGTGTTCATTTTATTTAGAGCAAGCAAAAAAAGACGAACTGTTTAGAAGCTCTGTGCATATTTCTTTTCACTTCTTCCCACTTTGGGAACATGGTTTTCTAATTTCTCCTGTGGCTCACTTTTCCTTCGCTGAGTTTCTACAAACTCATTTTCATCCTCACTTATTGGTACAAAACTAACCCTGGGTAATTATCTCACTGTCACTGTGCACTGTCCATCCCCTTATACATTGTAAGCTGCAATTCACAAACAAACCAGTTCTCTGTGGTAGGCAAAAGCTAAACTGGCAGGCATTTTAAAGGTGAGGTTATAAATTGGTAGATTGAAAATACAAAAACTTATGACCATTAGAACTTACTTGGTGAGAAACACTGCAGCTGTTGACACTATTTTGATACGGTTTAGTAATACGGTTTGGAAAATTTTTCACCCCAAAACATTTGAATCTGAGAAACGATTCATGCATGAATCTTCTCTCAGATTTCTGAGGGTTGGCGTTTGTTCGGGAATGCTGCGGCCAAAGATGCGGTTGGTACCCACTGTCACCTTGCTAAACTTGGATGGATTTGACGTTCTTGTGAAAATACTGTAGTTTTTTATTGTGCTTTTTTTCTCAGCAAGTAGACACTGAATTCAGCTGAAACTTTCACATGTGACTTTGATTGTATCTGTCTTTATAATTTTGCCTACAAATCAGCATTATCAGACGAAAACCAATCTCTAAGTAAAAAGACTCTGTAATGGAGGTTTGTGAATTGCAGTTTAGCCAATGTATCTTCCTACCTCCTTCCCCCTTGCTGGGATAACTCTTGATAAGATTTTCTTCAAGGAGCTGTGTCAGGCAGTGGCTTCTTGATGTTTAATACTAATTTTTATGTAAATCAAACGTTTGATTTTTAAATTATTGATACTCGATCGTTACATTTCAATAAAATATTCACACGACGACATGAATTTTCCGGTTAATCGGTTGCACAACCTGACACTGAACAGTTGTCTGAAGCTAATCTTATCTAGGATTATTCTAATCTCTACCCTGGATCCCCTGGTTGTCCATATTTGTTTTTTGTTCTGATTTTTATTTTGTATCTTCTAGACCCGCCAGAGCTCAATCCATGCTATAGCCATCCGTGCAAAAACCAGGGTGTTTGTTCAAGCAACGCTCAGACACCGAACGGATTCACGTGCCAATGCACGGCCCGTTACACCGGTGATCGTTGTGAGTTTGACACAGGTACACATGCAGATTAGTCAAACCCCAGCTAGCTAGCAGCCAATCATGCGACTCCTTATATAGGACGGGGCAAGCATTTGCTTGAGAAACTATGCGCGCAGATGGAAACAATGGCGTGGCTGGTTTGCGCAAATGCGGTGTGGAGTTGTTTTCATCTGCGCGCAGGTCAAGCAGTTATGATGTTGCTCAACCCCTACCTATTATTTAAAGATGTGTTCCACGTGTATTCCATGTTTTCACCAGCAATTTATAACGAATGAGTATTTATTTCTCTCATGGTATTTGTTAACCACTTCACGTTGGTATTTCGGGAAAAAAAATTGGGGCTCATGCGCGATATTTTTTTCAGAACTTTTTGGAGCTTCTAAAGTAATATTTTTTCTATGAAACTATCATTGCCACAATGAAACCCTAACTTGACAAAGGAAAGACAACAAAGGTTCTTATTATAAGCAGCGGAAATTGATGTTCATTGTGAGAACATATGAGTAGGCACTCACCTTGAATCGCAGAACCTTGGCCGTAACTCATGGCCAATAATCTGCCATGGTGTGCTGGAATCTCGGAACTTTCTGACCTACCTCCCATTGAGCCGAATACAATGATAAATAATGGTGGCAGCCTGTCCATTTTTGTATGCCACATTTGTCGAACAAAAGGACAAAGGTCTGGAATCAGGGATTAAACTATAACCCCTAGAAAAGGGGTATTATAAGCATAATTTCCAGTACCTTCTGTCCCTCTTAGGTGAAACGAAGCATAAGCACATAAGATCATGCCTTTGCGCACACAATGAAAAGTCCAGGTGGATATTCCCGTCATCCGACTGACAGCAAAAAATAGAGGGCGCTGTGAAGTTGTTCCGGTGTTAAAAACAGGCCGGTTTAGAAAAATTTGGCTTGTTAACCGACGTGTAGTGGTTAAAATAAATTGAGTAAACTGTCCAGAAATATTCAGCAAATCAATGGGAGAGTTTGCAGTGCTTCAACTGCAGAGGGCAGCAGACATACTGGTTCATTTTTTTTTTTTTTTTAATGTGTTTCTGAACATATGTTATTTTTTGACCAATGTTGGATTTACTCCAAGTCTGTTGCCACTGAATAAAAAAGACAAAATCAGATGATCATTGGGGGGCAAACATTCACATCGGTGCCGTATTTATCGACCTGTGCATTGAAACAGCAAAACCTAGTCTTCCATACCAGAACCCTGAAATTACATGGAATGCCGATTCATCTGGAATTACATGTTTAAATGTTTTTCATTTTTACTGATAATTGGGAAAAATAAATAAACTTAAATGAACATATCAGACATGATTTTTTTTGGGGGGGGGTTGGGTTGTAAACTCATATCAGAGACTCGGAGGTGAATTGTTGAAAATGGCTGTTTCACTTTGTCCACACCACAGCAGCAAGCTGGAGAGGTGTTGGACATGATGTTGACATGAACGATTTCCTGGTTCGATCAAATTGTAAAGGCAAACTTTGGCTGTGGTATCAGAAGGCATTGTACAGTGCATCTTTAACCTCACCGGTCACAGTGAATGGAACACTGAAGCGGAAAAAAGTAACTGGATCTTTTGTGAATCATTCAACTGAATCTTGGCTGTTGATGTTATGGGGGGGAGACAAGATCCAATTGTAGCTCTATGATCTAAATGTAGAATTTAGAGTGAGTTGGTTTACAAACGACCAATGCTTTGTCGTCCTCGTGGATTATATAGAGGGACAACACTCTATGAAAAGGCTACCTGTGTCTTTGTAGAAACTGTTGAACACTTTTCCAAAAGGGGTGGACTGTAGATTGAGAATCAAAGGCCGTGGGACATCTTTGTAGATATTCTTTTAAGTCAGACAAACAGATGACTTGATGTCTTTATCCTTGGGTTGGCTTTTTATTTTCGTTTAACATCAAATTAATGCCCAGGTAGTTGGAGTAGAGTATTAGAAAAAAAAACTGTCTGTAGTCGCAGTTTTATGGTAGTGTAATCAGAAGCTGGGTTTAGAACAAGACTAATTTGAATTCAATGCCGTAAATAACTTGCATGGGTGTTAAAAAATGGCAGGATATTAACATAATTGCATGTAAAACACAGCAAATGCGCATCGCACTGGCAAATTAATATTATATGCACTAATTCCACGGTAACAACACATTTATTGTTAACTTCAAACTGTGTCCTCAACTTTTTTTATATCTATAGCAATCCAGTGACATTAAGGATTATATGTGATAAATAAAAGCAAACTTTTTTCTTTTTAAATTCCACTACGTTTGTGATATTTATGTTGAAAAAAAAACAATACCTGACGCCCAAACACAAATGTTTACACTCACTGAACATAACGAACGAGACAGATCAATCAGAAACAGCTTTCGTGTCACCCCACTTTGATTTTTTCTAGTGATAGTCCAACATGAGGCAAAATTAGTAACAAGTGTCAGATTTTCCAACCATAAAATATACAAGAAACAACATTCACATGAGCTTTTCAAATAATCCAACTTCACCAGAGAGACATTTTTCTCAGCTGCAATAAGTCAGCCATGTGATTTCTCAGGAATAATTTTCTCAAAACCTCCCTGAGCCTTCAAATTTTCTTGAAAGAAGTAAAGCTGACAGCCATACAAGGGGGGAAAATAGTCCACATTTACGAAAATCTGTAGTTTTGTATTTCTGGTTATGCACAGAGTTTGTAAACCTCCTGAATTTAAAACATCTGGGAGGTTCTGGGTCGAGAAGGGGAAATCCAGGCAAGCAAGCCATTTTCAGGAATTTTCACATTCATCAAAACTCATCCCTTATAAGATGGTACAGAAGACCCCTACTGTTAACATTAATAGAACACCTTTCATCCAAGATAATCTTCTGTATAGAAGGAACTGCTAAGAGTTCTTTCTTAAAAACCCTTGTTTGTGATCCTTTCAACCTTCAACATGTTTTTGGTGGGTAGTCAATTTTCCAGTAGTTGGGGATTTTATTGTTTGCTGGATGGTTCTTTATGGCTCCAAATGCAAATAAAACACTGGTGCTGACTGTGCGCTGAAGCGGAAAGCTTGTTTTGTAATGGGAGAGGTTCTCTTTGTTGAATACAAGGACTGTTTGGCTTGACATTTTATGTAAGAGTCATAATCCAGGTTTGTTTACACACTTTCAGTGATCCCATGGAAAATTCATTGGAAATAGGCACAGTATCTAGACCAAGTCACTTTGTTTACAAAAAAAGGGGCCTGTTACATTCCAGGGCATATCAGAAATTGATAGAAATCAGGCCATGCTTGGTTCAATTTAATGTCAGATTTGATGTTTTTCTCCTTTGAGTAGTTAACATTGACATGCCTGCACTTGGAGGAAGTCCAGGCTCTGTAGCTCATTTGTAAACATTTGACATCACAGGTCACATAGTCCATACATGACGGAAGTAATCATGAGTTTCAATGAGTAATGCAGTTATTGGAACTTGGTGGGAAAATGCACAAGTAGAAAGCATAAAAGGTGTGAAGTGTACAGGAAAAAAATACAGATCAAAAGACTTCAGGAAGTTTGGGGTTTTGTGGGCGAGAATTTGCCATGAAAAATGCAAGAAATTCAGTCATGGTTTAAAAGTAGATTTGCAAAAGAACAATTCATAATGAAAACAGTGCCACTTGTTGACTTGCGAGAGATTCATTTTGTTGCCTTTTTCTCATGGGTTTGGGATGGAGGAAAAAGTTGTTTCAGGTCATCCCCCCCCCTTGAAATCAATTTTATTGTACTGTTGGAGTTGATTGTGGGCATGGATTTTTGTTGTGTGTTTGACCAAACTGTAGATGGCATGATAGTGCGTTTGTGTATCCTCAACTTTGATGTGTTTTTGTCTTTTTAGATTCTTGGACAATGTTATTTGAAATGTTGATAATGTGATCTCAGGTCTGTTTGTAGTTTACTCGAAATCCCTCAAATATTTTGAAATGACAATTATCTTGATCATCTTAGACGGGTTGTCTGTATACACAATCATGATTGCAAGTGTAAATTATCTTTCACGAAATGGTACCAGACTATATTCCCATTCAGCCTCAATTTGGTACCATGGGCTTTTTCTGAACCTCAGCTCAGGCTTTGGGTCTGGCTCCTGCTCTCCATGTTGAAGCACCGTGCAAAATGCATACTGCTTAAAAATTGATGACGAAGCCCAAGCCTAGATTATATTGTGTTTGCATAGAAGAAATGAGATGGTTGTTCACTGTGTAAAGTCTAATTTATCTTTATCATATCAATGAAGTGTTTTTTTTAGTGGGAATTTGTGTTTTCTGGCTTGTTGTGGCCAAAACTTCATCACTCAAATACATGAATCATATCAAGCGATTGAAACATTACATTCGGTGAAACATTTCAAACTCACAGCACCAAGGAAACTGGGTACATGGAGACTGATTTACTCAAGTATAGTTTATCTTTAAGGTTGTGTCAATAGCGGCTTTGTTCAATGTTGATAAAAAAACTGTTTTATTTTGGGGACGTTTTTAGGACCGTTGTGTTCCAACCCAGAGTACTCTCTTGATTGCCTGAATGATGGAATATGTCAGGAGGACGACATCGGCAATTCAACATTCTGTGTGTGTACCTTACCGTATGAAGGACCTATCTGTGAGTTCAACAAAACTTTTGCCTGTTCTCCTGATGCGTGCAAAAACAATGGGACGTGTACTGAAGACCCTAATGGCATCAGCTGTGAATGTGTACCAGGTATGTAAATCATCAATGCCACCATCCATCTTTGTTTGGTTCCTTGTGCACCAGTATGAACAAAATCAAGGCTAACCAATACATAACAGGCATGCAACTTTTCCTTGGATCAGCTGATTTCCTCTTTTTTTTATTCTCGGTTTTACCATTCAAAGTTGAAAAAGGCTGTACACAATCATTGAAATTTTGTTATTTCCTGTTTTTTGGTGAAGTTACAGTTGCATGCCTGACATTAAAAGAGCCAGTCTAAAGTCTGGGCTCAATTTCATAGAGGTGCTTAAGCAGGAAAGTTGCTTAGCAATTTTCTGCTTGGCAAAAAGGAGCAGGAGACCAGTCATAAATTGTACAAGCTTTATAACTCAAATCTTACCTGCAAGAAGCCACTAATTTCACCGGATTCACATTCCATGGCAGCATACATTTTTTCTGCGGTAGGTTTTGGACGTCATATATTCCCTATAAATCTGTCATTTTCGTGAAATAATGCAGGGCGTCACTGTAGTATAATACAAAAGTGAAAGGCGTCCAGGGCTGGGAACCAGTCATAAGTAGACATAGCATAGCATTTCCAGCGGTAACCAAATACTTCTTAGCAAAGTTCTGCCATGTTAAGCAGTCTTACTAATCACCTTTGTTTCTGTCTACATGTGCAATGAATATAGCAATTTTTGTTTGTATCTTTACAATTTCTTAAATCTTTATTGTCGTCACCAGGCTTCAGTGGTGATAACTGTGCCATCAACATCGATGAATGCAGGGTGCATCAATGTCTGAACAGTGCCCGCTGCATCGACGGAATCAACTCCTACACCTGTAACTGCACAGGTACCGGCTACACCGGTCGCTTCTGCACTGAAACAGTCGATGAGTGTGACTCTCAACCCTGTTTGAACGGCGCTGCCTGCGTGGAGTTATCAGGAAGCTTTGCATGTGTTTGTGTGACTGGCTGGACTGGGGATACATGTGGAGTTGAGATCGATGAATGTGTGTCCGATCCCTGTCAGAACGGGGGAGTTTGCTCTGATCAGTTTAACGGCTACAATTGTCAGTGCATAGCAGGCTTCAGTGGTAAATATCACATTTCTGTACTTCTATATTACAGACCTTACAATGCAATACAATAAATACATTTATAGAGCACTCGTACTCGTCAAAGACGGCTACACAGCGCTGAACAGTGTCTTGAAAATTAACCAAAGAATACAGTGAAACATGTTGTTCATTGTTCAAATAGAAGAGTATTCAAGGCCTTCTTAAGAGCGTCAAAGGAAGAGGAGCAGAGCATGCACTGTGGGAGCTCATTTCAGAGTCAAGGTGCTTGTGCCTGGATTAAATGGTCACAAGCTGTGCTGCATGGTTCTGGGTAGCTCATTCAGAGTCAAGGTGCATGTGACAGGAATGTATGGTCATTAGCTGTGCTGCATGGTTCTGGGTAGCTCATTCCAGAGTCAAGGTGCATAAGCCAGGAATGTATGGTCATTAGCTGTGCTGCATGGTTCTGGGAGCTCATTTCAGAGTCAAGGTGCTTGTGCCTGGAATGTATGGTCACCAGCTGTGCTGCATGGTTCTGGGTAGCTCATTCCAGAGTCAAGGTGCTTGTGCCTGGAATGTATGGTCACCAGCTGTGCTGCATGGTTCTGGGTAGCTCATTCCAGAGTCAAGGTGCTTGTGCCTGGAATGTATGGTCACCAGCTGTGCTGCATGGTTCTGGGTAGCTCATTCCAGAGTCAAGGTGCATGTGCCAGGAATGTATGGTCATTAGCTGTGCTGCATGGTTCTGGGAGCTCATTTCAGAGTCAAGGTGCTTGTGCCTGGAATGTATGGTCACCAGCTGTGCTGCATGGTTCTGGGTAGCTCATTCCAGAGTCAAGGTGCTTGTGCCTGGAATGTATGGTCACCAGCTGTGCTGCATGGTTCTGGGTAGCTCATTCCAGAGTCAAGGTGCATGTGCCTGGAATGTATGGTCACCAGCTGTGCTGCATGGTTCTGGGTAGCTCATTCCAGAGTCAAGGTGCATGTGCCTGGATTGAATGGTCACCAGCTGTGCTGCATGGTTCTGGGTAGCTCATTCCAGAGTCAAGGTGCTTGTGCCTGGAATGTATGGTCACCAGCTGTGCTGCATGGTTCTGGGTAGCTCATTCCAGAGTCAAGGTGCATGTGCCAGGAATGTATGGTCATTAGCTGTGCTGCATGGTTCTGGGAGCTCATTTCAGAGTCAAGGTGCTTGTGCCTGGAATGTATGGTCACCAGCTGTGCTGCATGGTTCTGGGTAGCTCATTCCAGAGTCAAGGTGCTTGTGCCTGGAATGTATGGTCACCAGCTGTGCTGCATGGTTCTGGGTAGCTCATTCCAGAGTCAAGGTGCATGTGCCTGGAATGTATGGTCACCAGCTGTGCTGCATGGTTCTGGGTAGCTCATTCCAGAGTCAAGGTGCATGTGCCTGGATTGAATGGTCACCAGCTGTGCTGCATGGTTCTGGGTAGCTCATTCCAGAGTCAAGGTGCTTGTGCCTGGAATGTATGGTCACCAGCTGTGCTGCATGGTTCTGGGTAGCTCATTCCAGAGTCAAGGTGCATGTGCCAGGAATGTATGGTCATTAGCTGTGCTGCATGGTTCTGGGTAGCTCATTCCAGAGTCAAGGTGCTTGTGCCTGGAATGTATGGTCACCAGCTGTGCTGCATGGTTCTGGGTAGCTCATTCCAGAGTCAAGGTGCATGTGCCAGGAATGTATGGTCATTAGCTGTGCTGCATGGTTCTGGGAGCTCATTTCAGAGTCAAGGTGCTTGTGCCTGGAATGTATGGTCACCAGCTGTGCTGCATGGTTCTGGGTAGCTCATTCCAGAGTCAAGGTGCTTGTGCCTGGAATGTATGGTCACCAGCTGTGCTGCATGGTTCTGGGTAGCTCATTCCAGAGTCAAGGTGCATGTGCCTGGAATGTATGGTCACCAGCTGTGCTGCATGGTTCTGGGTAGCTCATTCCAGAGTCAAGGTGCATGTGCCTGGATTGAATGGTCACCAGCTGTGCTGCATGGTTCTGGGTAGCTCATTCCAGAGTCAAGGTGCTTGTGCCTGGAATGTATGGTCACCAGCTGTGCTGCATGGTTCTGGGTAGCTCATTCCAGAGTCAAGGTGCATGTGCCAGGAATGTATGGTCATTAGCTGTGCTGCATGGTTCTGGGAGCTCATTTCAGAGTCAAGGTGCTTGTGCCTGGAATGTATGGTCACCAGCTGTGCTGCATGGTTCTGGGTAGCTCATTCCAGAGTCAAGGTGCTTGTGCCTGGAATGTATGGTCACCAGCTGTGCTGCATGGTTCTGGGTAGCTCATTCCAGAGTCAAGGTGCTTGTGCCTGGAATGTATGGTCACCAGCTGTGCTGCATGGTTCTGGGTAGCTCATTCCAGAGTCAAGGTGCTTGTGCCTGGAATGTATGGTCACCAGCTGTGCTGCATGGTTCTGGGCACACGGAGAAAACCTGAGCGGAGTCCAGGTCTACCAGAGTGATGTGGTACGATGAGAGAGCCATGATAGATTTACGATTGCAATAATGCTTAGCACTAAAAAGCTGCTTGTCCTTTCTGACTCCTTGAAGGTACAAACTGTGAGACAAACGATGACGAATGCGTTGGTGTTACCTGTCCAGACACCTTTACGTGCGTCGATGGAATCAACACGTACACATGTGAATGCCAACCTGGCAAAGGTAAGAACAACAACTTTTCTTTCCATCTGTAAGGCTCAGTGTTTGCTCCGTTGTCTCTTCATTAGGGCTGGGCGACTAGTGAAATTCACTACCCATTGCGGTATATTTGTAAGATTGTAAAAGTCAAGCTGAAATGTTGAGTATGCATTGCAATGGACGCCATTGCAGTAAGCAACTCATGCATATTCACAGTCCCTTTCGGAATGGAGCTGCATTCAATCATGGACCAATAAGATTTCGCCTTGAAGGATTTCGTTTTTTACATTATGTCATCGTGAACGACACATTCAGTGCATGGGGCAAACAATTGCGACTACTTTTTCAGTAGTTGACTACTTTTTCAGTAGTCACGGCGGCACAGTTTAATATTAACCGGGTAGTTGAAAAGCAGCATTCGCGACTAGACATAGCAATCAATAGTCGTGACTTTGACAATAGTCACTCAGGCCTACTCTTCATTTACTTTTTCTTAATCCAAATCAGGGGGTAGTGCTAGAAAACAAATCAATTGCTTAGGCTTTACAAAAAGAGTAAGCTTGTTCATTCCAGGGCCTTTCTGGCAGGCGAGATACTGCACTGGTCCATTTGTGTCATAACTTCCACATGTATTCAAGAGTTATGAAAATATATTTTGAACAAGTTTTGAGATGTGCCCCTTTTCTTCATATGAAAAGTTGCTCAAAATCAGACTGCAATCTCTATAGAATGTAAGATTTAAAGCTTTCTTCCATGAGGATGTGTATAAAATGTGCCTGCAGGAGGTCTGTAGAGCCGACTTCACAAAGAATTTCACAGAGCAATTTCAGCAAAGAATGCTTTTAAAATAATGCACACACAAAACCATTGCAAACCTGTGAAAAACGCTCACATTAAGCGTAGATTTTTTTTCTGATCCCATTTCGGCATAGTAACACAGTGAATCGAGCCCTCTTTTGCTTGTTACAAGGAATGTTCTGAGCACTTGTTATTTTATAATTTGACGTTGTGGTTTATTTTTTTTACAGTGAACTCATCAGGTGTGTGTGTAGACAATGATGAGTGCTCATCCCAACCATGCATCAATGGAGATTGCATCAACGGAGATAATATGTAAGTTTGAATGATATTATTAGCGCCCCCCCCCCACCTTTTTGCCGATAGGTGACCTCAATCTTCCAGTATCCCCCCTCTCCTATGTCACTTCACACTAAATTGTTTGGATATCAAGTAATAAACCACAAGGGAAACTTGTCGTTTATTACTTGATATTTGAATTAAAAAGTTGCCTGTTGCTTCCCAGGTAGTATCGTAAACTTGGGTGTGATCCCTGGTTATACGGCCAGTACAGGGGCCCAATTTCATAGAGCTGCTTAAGCACAAAAAGCAGCTAAGCACAACAAAATTATGCTTACCAGAACAAGGTTACCAGGCAAACTACCATATCACATGTACAATTTGTGACTGGTATCCTGCTCATTTCTGCTTAGCAGGCAATTGTTAAGCAATATTTTTTGCTTAAGCGGCTCTATGAAATTGGGCCCAGGTCTTAAGTGGCTTCTGACTGGCACCCCTGAACAAAGATATTGACAAATAGGGAGTTCGCCAATAAAATGGCTCAGTTGGTTGAGCGCCGGCAAGTTAACCTGGAGGTCCCAGGTTCAAATCCCACTCTAGTAAATTTATCTTCGTTCAACCTCAAATCAAATTTTGTGGACTTGGATAAAATTGGAATGCCTGACCCATTGATAAGCAGTTGTTATTTAGGGCCTACATCCCTCAATCCTTCTGAATCCTTCATTTCGGCAAAGAGGATATAGAAGGATTTGGGAGGGTAAGGATTAAGCTTTGTACAATTTGTGCCTGCAGGGAGCTCTCTTTGCTCATGTCTACTCTTGGTGTCTTCTGTTCCCATTTTCAGGTATGAGTGTGATTGCTTACCTGGCTTTAACGGGACCAACTGTGAAATAGACATTGATGAGTGTTCCTCGTCTCCTTGCTTCATGGGATCCACCTGTACTGATGGGATTAACGGCTTCATTTGCACCTGTCTGCCTGGTTATGATGGATTACTATGTGATAATAACATAGACGATTGCCTGATGAATCTATGTCAGAACGGAGCAGCATGTGTAGATGGTATTGACAGGTACGCACAAAAAAGTTGTTTTACTGATTTTAACTCATTTGTGTCTTGTTCACACACAATAGATTGAGCTTTTGGAAAAGACTCTGTTTTGGGTCAAACATGAAGCCATTACAAATTTGTGCATTTATACCGCAGGTCATTTTGCTTGGTAAGCAGTTTGCAAACTGCTATTTATTTTATTGCTTCAATCTAGATGGTTTAATCACAGTACGGTGAGCTTATCTCCCACTCACACAACTGTATCTCAGGTGCCTGTATCTCAGGTGCCTTTACCCACATAGGTCCTTTTCAAAACCACAGCTGAAGCCCGGTTCATACTTCATGCGAATGCGAATGCGAAGCGAATATTGACTGACGTCACAAATTCACAACAAATAATTCGCAGCAGTTGAGCTGTGAAAACAGAGTTGTGACGTCAACATTCGCTTCGCATTCGCAGGAAGTATGAACCGGGCTTTAAGCATGAGCTCCAGCTAAGGCTCTACCCACAGGGCACTTGACAAAATATCCCGTAAATAAAATAAAACCGTGAAATAAAAAACAAGCTTTTAACGAAACTAACGTGTAACTTTGTGTATCTCTTCCCACAGCTATACCTGCACCTGTGTGCCTGGCTATGACGGTGACCTGTGTGACAATGACATCGATGAATGCTCCGTCAACCCATGTCAGAACAATGCCACATGCCAAGACAGAATCAATGATTATCAATGTGACTGTATCCCTGGGTTTGTTGGTAAGTTGTAGTTAGCCTTCTTTAGTTGTGTTCATTCTTGAAAAATGTTTGGCATAATTGTAAGTGTAGGCAGTTAACCCTAACCCCAAAGGGATTTTGACCAGAAACACAAATGTTTGGACTCTTCGTAGAATTTGCATGCCTGGCCTTATGGGCCCAATTCCAAAAAGCCTGTAAGCACAAAGACTTGCTTAGCACTGAAAAGGTATTGCTTAGCAGAAACTAGTTACCAGCCAAAATTACATTGAGTATGCATTGATTGACCAAAGAAATTTGTCAAGCAATATTATTAGTGCATCACGAAACTAAAATTTGACCTTGGGGACCCTCTTTAAGGAAAGTATTGCATTTTGGTAGTTTTTGTCACCTGTGTGTTCTGTTAGATGCAGTTAGAGGATTAAAATGGTGCAGTAGTGATTTTGTGATGACTGGATTTGAGAATGGCTTAAATTTCTCCATTTCTGTTTCTTCCGACACAGATAAGAATTGTTCAACTGACTTTGATGAGTGTAACTCGAATCCATGTCAGAACAGCGCCCCCTGTCAGGATCTGTTGAACGCATTCTTCTGCGACTGTTCCAGCGATTTCATGGGCGAAACTTGTGATCTGCCGTATGATGCTTGTGTGGCAGAGTCCCCATGCCAAAATGGCGCCACCTGTGTCACACCTCCACCCCTCCCTTCACACGACTACACCTGTCAATGCGTAACGGGTTTCAACGGCACAGACTGTGAATTCAACATTGACGACTGTGTGAACAGCAATTGTAACACCACAGCGGGTCTGATCTGTTTCGATGAGGTGGATGGTTTCAGGTGTGCGTGCCCCGTCGGGTTTGATGGTCCACTCTGCGCTACTGAAATCGACGAGTGTGATTCGAATCCCTGCATGAACATGGGCACCTGTAATGATTCTGTGGGGTATTTCACCTGTACTTGTGCCCCAGGATTCATGGGAGACGTCTGCGAAGTCAACATTGATGAATGTGAACCAATGCCGTGTCTCAACGGTGCAAAGTGTGACGATAGAGACAATGGCTATCAGTGTTTTTGCGTACCTGGTTTCACCGGCAGTGACTGTGAGTTGGGCATAGATGAGTGCAACTCTGATCCGTGTCAAAATGGCGGAACATGCGAAGATGGTGTATTGGATGTGGTATGTACGTGCGTCTTAGGCTTTGAGGGACACTTCTGTGAGATAAACATCGATGAATGCCAGTCGAACCCGTGTGAGAATAACTCCACCTGTAATGATAGAGTCAATGAGTATAATTGTACATGCACACCAGGCTTCGCCGGGACACACTGTGAGATAGACATCGATGAATGTGCCGCCCTACCATGCAATACAGGCATTTGCACTGACGCTGTTAACGAGTAAGTTGGAAACACACAAATTTTCTCATTTGTTAATCAGTGTACCTCCAAAAACCACTCCCAGACTATACTTGTTTTCAACTGTAACCACTCCCAGGCATTGCTTTCATATATCTCATTCGTCTGGAAAAGGTTTCTAGTAAAAAGGAAGTTTGCATATCAAGGCCGAGGGGTGAGGCACACCTGGTGTTTCTGATCAGCAGAATATGTGCTTGGAGTTGCTATAATATTTTGAAATTCACACACTTGGTATCTGTGTTAAAAAGCCAGGCTATCTGCAGAGGATGTAATTGTTTTGATCTATGTATTGGTTTTTTTTTCTTCAAATCTTTGCTTGACCAAGCTCAATAATCATGTTTTATTATACCATTGAGTACAGTAGATCATCCACAGCTTGTCATTGGTGAGTGGTGTCATCTAGAAATAGTAGTTCATGTTGCATCCTGCGATTTCCTTTTATTTTTTTAACCACTTCATGTCGGTATTTTAAAAAAAGATTGTGCCCACCGCTGTAATATTTTGGGGAACTTTTGGAGGCTTCTTGAGTATTCGTTTTCCTTTGAAAATATTGATGCCACAATGAAACCCTGACGTGACAAGGGAAAGACAATCAAAGGTTCTCATATTATAATCAGTTCTGGGATTTGATGTTGTCGTGTGAGAAAAATGAGCAGGCACTCATCTTGATTTGCAAAACCTCCCCTGTAAGTCACTGTAAAAAATCTGCCATGGTATGCTGGAATCTCGTAACCCTCAGACTTACCTTCAATAAGCAGAATATAATGACAAACAATGGTGGCAGCCTGTCCATTTTGTATGCCGCATATGTACAACAATAGGACAAAGGTCTGGAATTGGGGGTTACACAATAACCCCTGGAAAAGGGAGTTTACAAGGCGTGTTTTCCAGAGCCTGTTGTCGCTCTTTGTATGGGTGAAACAAAGCGTATCACGATGGGTGCCTGCCTGTGCACACTACACAATGGAAAGTCCGGGTGGATAAAAACGTCAGCCATCCGACTGTCAGCAATTTTTGGGGGGTAAAATCTGAAGTTGTTCCGGGCTTAAAAAAACGTCTGCCCAAAAAGAATTTGCTGATAACAATGTCATCCGATGTGAAGTGGTTAATGTTGATTGGTATTTATCACCACTTGTTTTTGTAATCATGAGCATGATTGTTGTCATTATTCATATAATTCTGTTTCACATTTCATATGTAAACTTAACATTTTCATCTCCGAATCATTGCATTTTGAAAGCATGCTATACTTTGTGAATCATTCAAGTTTTACTTTTTGTTCTTGAGTTTATAAAATTTTTTCATTTTTGGTTTTCTCTGATACTTCGGAGAATTACTGCATTGCAGTTTGATCCTAAGTTACAAACGTTCTGATTTAGAAAATCTTAATCACTTGCATCATGTGAGCGTATTGTGCTTACTAATTTGTTGTTTCAATATTTTGTTTGCACATGTTTACTGTTTGAATGGACAAGGATCAAGTTACATTATTAGTGATGAGGTGTTGGGGCTCGAAATTTACACTGGCCCGCAGCCAGTGTTTTTTTGCGTTGGGCCATTAAACTCACGAGCAAACATGTCCAGGGGTCTTGTGTTTTTCAGTTGAATAATAATACGTCACTACAATGTACAAATGTTGACTTAATCTTACAAATATATTAACTCTGTTGTTTATTGAGGTATAGGCCCTGCTTACATGTGCTCACAAGTAATTACTCACAAGACAGAGTGCTTGTTCAAAGAAAAAAGTCTACTGTTTTGGGTTTTTTTTGCATTATGATTCTGGTCTTGTTAACCCTCCTACTGTCAGTGACTCTTGGCAACATTTTCCAGTGAGTTGACCATTCATTTGAAACCATTGATTCGACTGCCAAGGTTGTGTACGGCGGTACAACTGTGCACAAACTAACTGTGTACTGTGTACATGCATTCCCTCATGGTATCATATTGCAGGCTGGCATAGTTTATCTATCATTCAAAACCACAGTGAATGGTATTGAATGGTCAGACAGCAAGAGGGTTAAAAGAAAACCTGAACAGTACAATTTAATAGCTACAAGCCCTGCTGTCTTTTGGATTTTCCTTCCAAATTCGAGCCCTGACGTTAACCAAACTTGCATTCAGCTAAACTACAGTGATTTTTTATTAATTCATTAGTTCATTCACTACCGTGAGGACTTGAGGAGTTGTGCCAATCTGTCTCTAAATTAAAATGAAAAAAAATGCACGTGTAAATTATAATAAGTTTGTGTTTGTGAAACAGTAGACTGCAGGACTTACTTGACACCTTCGTCAACACCCTGGCAAAGTGTATATTGATAAATTTCTTAGAAGTGTGTGTGTTCGGAAAATACTAGACTGCAAACCTCGCTTTGTTTTGGGGTTACTGGCCCAGGCTTATAAAACTACTTGACAACTTATTTCCAACACCCTAGTACTCTTGAAAATCTTTTTTGCATTGATAAGGAAAATGGCCAACGAGAGACAGCTAAGCCAGTAAGATGTCTTTTGAGACTTTATTTTCATAACTTGAGTGTTTCTTGTCGTTTTATTTGTCAATAGCTACACCTGTGACTGTACGGATACTGGATTTAATGGATCAAATTGTGAGACCAACATTGATGATTGTGCGTCTAATCCTTGCGTTAATGAAGGAACATGTGTTGACGGCATTAAGATGTACACCTGTTCTTGCCACGAGGGGTATGATGGGGTGAACTGCGACAACGATATCGATGAGTGTCTGAGTGGACCTTGCGAGAATGGAGGACAGTGTCTGGAGAAATCTGATCAGAGTTTGTACGGGCAGAACGATCCTCTGTTTCCTGGGGAGTTCAGCTACGCCGATGCTAGCGGGTATAAATGCAGATGTATTGCTGGATACGAAGGTGATTCATGTGAGATTAATATCGACGAGTGTGCTTCAGGACCGTGTCTGAACGGCGGGGTCTGCAATGACGGTGTCAACAGTTACACCTGCATCTGTGCTGGCGGCTGGGAAGGCACTGACTGCAGCATTGAGATAGATGAATGTGAACCTGCACCATGTAAGAATGGTGCCAGGTGCACTGATCTTATCAATGATTATGACTGCACCTGTACCCATCAGTACGGTGGTAAGGACTGCACAGTGTTGCTCACAGGGTGCGACGGGCATACAGATTGTGCAAATGGTGCTACGTGTGTACCGGCTTACAACGACACTTCAGGAACCCATTCCTTCACCTGTATCTGTGATGCTGGTTTCACTGGTGATCTATGCACCATTATAACCTCAGCTGCTTTTGACTCAGACAACACCTACTTAACAGATTCGACCACCAACGGACAGACAACTCTTGATTACTCTTTGGCTTTACAGACCACCCTCCCTGATGGGGTCCTCCTCTACACAGGTGATGGTAATCCCTACTTCCTACTTGAGATGTTCAATGGAGACTTGTCATTAAAGTACAGCAACGGCGTGGGTGCACCCATAGAAATCAACAACTTTGGGCAGGCGATAAATGACGGCGAGTACCACACAGTTAAGGTCCTCATCTCCAGCTCTAATATCACTCTCTCTGTCACAGTCGACACACCCACACGCTCTCGCAGAGATGCTACATGCTCTGGGGGTAGTTGCCAACAGGTTGTTCTCATTCCTGAGAACTATCAGGTGCTGTTAGATTCCATGCACATCGGCGGTGTCCCCATCGATCTCGTTCCTAAGGTCTCTGCACTCTCAAGCTCTGGGCAGTTCTTCACAGGCTGCATGCAGGACATTGTGAATGAGGAGACAGGCGCTGATGTCTTGCCAGGTGTTTCGCTGACCCGAGCAGCTCCTCAAGGGTGTGTCAGAGTGAAGCGATGTGACCCAGATCCATGTAGTGCAAGCGGGGCGTGTACTGATCTCTGGCTGAGTTTCACCTGTGATTGTTTCATTGGCTTCGTCGGAAACACCTGTAACAATAGTAAGTAAAAGTTAACGAGACACTAACATTTACCCTTCCACCTTTCTTAAAACTTAAGCAACTTTATCTATTTTTACAGCAGGCATGATACTTTTCCTACTATAAACCGATTTCCGATTTTTGTGCACTCAGAAAGATCAACAAAACTGATATTAAATGACATGGGTGTTTATAAAGCCACACGAACAAGTCAACCCTTAAGTATTCAATTAAATTGTTCTACATTTTTACAAAAGCCGACTATCAATGCTTGTTACAGTAAGATTAACTTTAATCATCACTTTTAAGATCAACATCTTAACTCAATTTTGCCCAACTCCTGTCTTGCCAGAATTTATGGGTAAGTTGCGATGTCCAACCTGTTTAGCGTTAGGACAGGTGTCCCACTGTAGGTAGGAAATTAACTGATAGCATTTGCTGGAGTATTTTGATGGACAAGGGGAGAGGTGTGAGCTCCTAATTCCATTATTAAGTGTAACATGCTAAAATGATATATGGGTTTTGAGGCATTGCATGGTGAGGTATCAGTATATATTCGGTTTGCGGTAACACCATGTGTAAAAATATCTACTTGCTGTGTAGATTTGTTCTTTAGAGAACTTGTCTTGCTATTTATTCTACTGCCGTGAAGTAGGTTTATTCGGAATTCGGGAGACTTCTCAGTTCTGAAAAGAACTGTCCTGCTTATTAACTACTACCTGGGCGGGAGGTAGGAAATCGGCCTGGACTACTACTTTAGCTTGTGGATGCTAAAATGATTCAGCTGTTTTTGTTGTAGAGGCCTGGGAAGGAGGCTGGCCCTCTAATTAAAAAGGACGAGCATTCACTAAACAGTTACACGCAAAATCCTCGCAACCACGTCCAACATATAAAATTATTAATCTCCTGCTACTAATTTATTCTTCACAAGAAAATAGCAGTATACACTATAAATAGCACAGCAAAGTCACTAATATGTGAAAGGCAAAAGGTCAACATGAGACTGGCTACAATACCCGATTCAACTAGCCCTAAAAATTACAAGATTTCTTGATGAAAAGATGATTTAAACACAAAACAATACTCACAGAGAGCTTTAGGACATTTTCCCTCCCAAGTAAACAGTCTTTGGTGCATGGCCAGAACCATGCTCCCTACAAAATAGAGAAAAATAAATGTGCTCTCCCTTGCTCAAAGCTAAAATGGCAAAGAGAAAAGTCCAAAGGTCGCGAACACATACTTTAAGTTTTTACAAGAAATATGCAAATCAGAAAGTTGCAGATCAGGCCAATGTAAGATTGAGGGCGCTCTTGTGTTTACTACATTATTCTTGGTTATTATTTGTCTTCTCTATTTAGGTTTTATTCCGGGTACGTTCCGTTCTGAGGACACAGCCGTAAGCTACGCCGAGTTCACTGCCGACGACACACTGTCTGGCAGCTACAGCTCCATCAGTCTAGCTTTTAGGACACGAGAACCCGATGGTTTGATCTTCTTCACTCAGGATGAAACCACCAATAGCTTCATCGCCGTTGAAGTAGTCAATCAACAGCTACATGTCAATTTACAACACAACGGAATCTCACATCCGATCAGTGTCGGAGAAGGTCTTTCCAATGGTGATTATAACAATGTAATGGTGTCAGCCCAGGGAAATGAAATTACTCTCAAAGTCAACGAGTCCTCAAACTCTACCTCATTGTTAAGTGGATCGTTTGAGCCAGTTTATTCAGTTTTCAGGGTCGGCGGAGTGAGTGATTTTGCAAGAATTTCCCCACCATCTGCCATCCAAACTGATGCTTATTTCAAAGGCTGCCTGTGGGACGTCAAATACAACAACTACTCCCTTCAGTTTGAGCCTCTCAGCATTCCGGACGTAACCATTCCTTCCTTCCCGATGACTGCAAACACCAGCGTTCTGATCAATGGATGCGAGAGCGACGACACCTGTAAAGATAGGCCGTGTGAGAACGGAGGAACTTGCCAAATAACCTGGAATGACTTCAAGTGTTTGTGTCCGACTGGTTTTGGTGGGAAGAACTGCTCAGAGTTGACCATCTGTTCGGAAAACCCATGTCCCGATGGTGCTGAATGCAAAGACCTACCCGACGGGCATGAATGTAAGTTAACTTCAATCTACAATATTCCAAAGACTTTACTCAATCTGTTTGTATTCATCTCTTTTATTCTTTTCTTTAAAAGGCTATATAAAGCCACTCTGCACAATGTTCCAGACAACAATCTTGTTGGTTAAAGTGACATAAATTGCACCAAAATCGTGCCAACTTCAATTCATAAAATTTTGGTTTTATTCAACAAAAAAACTAAAGGACTTTGGTTTAAAATGATACAAAATTACCCTCAAAATAACATTACCTTGACAGATAAAATTATTGAGAAAAAAAAGAGCAAATTTTTTTTTTCACAACTCTATAATCAGTAAGCTTTCAGACTAAAGTTAAACAACAAGTATTTACCAGTTTATTGACTGACACTTTTTTGTTTTGATGTCCTCAGGTGTCGTTGAAGCAACTTTTAATGGACTGGACAGTCTTATTACCTACAGGCCAAACATCAGTGCTATGAATGACCTGGAGTCAATCTCACTCAGAGCTCGTACTCTCTTCGGGGCGGGCATCATCTTCCATTCCTCCAATAGCATCTTGGGTAACTTTGTCACCCTCTACCTCATGGATGGTATGCTGGTTGTCCGGTTCAATCTTGGTGAATCGGGCGACTTGCAGTCCCCAGTTGTTATAAATGATGGTGATTGGCACGATATCAAAGTCAGATTCTCAACCCTAAGGGTTGAAGTTACGGTCGACGACCACATGACAAGTCAAGATTATACTGCGTTAAACTCTCTCACCGATGTTGTCATCTCAGCAGACAGCTCCTCCATCTTTGTTGCAGGTACGACAATCATTAACAGCGAGTACTTTATCAACTTTAGTCCTTTCAGTGGTTGTCTTAATGAAGTTCGAGTTGGTGGGATGTTACTACCCTTTTTTGACCGAGAAACGATCAACTCAACGAGTGTTGACCAGTTTGAGGCTGACATCGTTAGTGTTGTGTACGGTTGCCAAGGCAATCCGTCAATATGCAACCCCAGTCCCTGTGTCAACTTGGGAACCTGTGTTCCGAAATGGAATACCTATGATTGCTCTTGTGTCCCTGGCTTCGAGGGCGTTAACTGTGAGATCGACATTGACGAGTGTTTGCCGGTACCCTGCGCAGCGGGATCAACATGTATTGATGATGTCAATAATTACACCTGTGCTTGTCAGCCTGGATACGAGGGACGGAATTGTAACAGTGAAATCAACGAGTGTGATCCAAACCCATGTCTGCAGGGTTCAGCATGCTTTGATGGATTGGATTTCTTTAACTGCACCTGTCTTGAGGAATACACCGGCAATTTATGTGATGTTTTGGTGAGAATCTGTTATTTTCTTTGGTTTAGAATTTTAGTGCCTCAGGACCCGATGTCATGAAGCTGCTAAGCAGGCAATCCACTGGATACGGCCAAATCATACTTAGCAAAAACCAATTACCAGCCAAAAAGTCAATGCAGTTTACATTGTTATGATTGTTCCGTGGCTCATTTTTGCTTAGCGAGTAAATGAAATAAGGCCTATCAGAAGGCTTCAGGTAATGGTATCTGTCAAAACCCAAATGTTGATTATCAATGATAAGGCTCAGTTCGAATTGGCGACTACAGCTATGGCTACAGCTGGCTCACCGCGTCATCATGTGCTGAAGTATAGGACGTCCTTAACAGCACCCTTAGCAACAGTCAAAGCCATAGCCAATTCGGAAACGGCCTGACTGTCAATTTCATATGCAAAGCATGGCAGTATAAACCCTAATGTATGTACCCCTGGGATGTTACCTACGATGGCGTTGCCAGTCCACTGAGCTCAAATCTGTTTTAATCCTCATGATTATATGTAATCCACAGATCAATGAGACGTGTGCTGGTAATCCCTGCAAGAATGGAGCAGCGTGCACAGACGCTATGGGATCAAAGGTAAGTACCAATCCGTCTTCATCTTGTAGGATGTCATGGCCGATTGGTTTAGAGCATTGGATTCAAGTTCTGGTGGTCGAGTCATCCGGGTGTGGGTTCGAATCTGGTCATGACACTTGTGTCCTTGAGCAAGATGCTTTAAATACTATAATAGCTCCTCTCCACCCAGGGGTGGGTACCTGCGAGGGTAGAGGTTGATATTGGGTATGAAAAAGCCTTCCGAGCACCACTGCAGCCCAGGGCTGTATACTCGCCAGGGAGCTGAGAAAGATTACAGGATTGCTATTGGCCCAATGACCAGGGCACCAATGTAAAGCACATTGAAATGTTATTTGTTAAAATTTGTGGTTTATTACTTGATATTTGAAATAAAAAGTCTCATCCCCTTAAGGTGATCCCTCTCCTGCCGCTTCCCAGATTGTATCATAAACTTGGGTGTGATCTCTGTCTATACGGCAGTTACAGATTGAATGGCTTCTGACTGGCACTCCCGAACAAAGATATTGACAAAATAGGGAGACCACAAACAGAGGGCTAGTTAGCTCAGTTGGTAGAGCGCCGGCACGCTAATCCGAAGGTTGCAGGTTCAAGTCCCGCTCTATTCAATTTTTCTTTGTTCAATCCAAAACTATACAAAGTTGTAAAACTATTTTGTAGTTCTTATTTCTTCATTGCTGAACATTTCTCTCTTCCAGCCTGCATTTGTATGTGAGTGCCCCAAGGGATTTGACGGTTCTGACTGCGGTAACGAAATAGACTACTGCCTGTCCAACGACTGCACTAATGGAGCTACCTGTCTCAATGACAGAGATACCGAGGGGTTCACATGCACCTGCCCAGATGGCTATAGTGGGACCTTCTGTCAGACTAATATTGATGACTGCATCGGTGTGACCTGTCAGAACGGTGGGGTCTGTATGGATGGTGTGAATGAGTTTACGTGCGATTGTGCAGCAGGTAAGACGGGATCAATTGCTTTTTTCCCCTTTTCTTTTAATAATGATAATAATAATATGGGCTTCTTATATAGCGCGCATATCTGTCCATTCCGTGACACTCAAGGCGCTTCAACATTCAGTATTTTCCTGCTAGGTATTGTGGTCTACGTTTTGAAGTATTAGACCTATTCCTTTACATAGCACCATGTAATGGTTTACAAGGTGCTGTGGCGCACTATGCAGCCAATCAAACCAGGAACACTGGGGCGAACCCCTTTTATTCATAGATAGGGTCATAGACTGGTTTTTGTAAACGTAATGCTGATTTATAGGCAAAATTATAAAGAAAGATACATAAACCAGTTGTGGTCTGCAAGGTTTTTGCTACTTCTTGTATTATTTTGTACAATCATTAAGTAATTCTGTTTTGCTATACTACTTGTGGGAAAAAAAGTTAATAAAATCACTTTTTCCCAATGCTTTGTTTTGGCTTTTTAAGATTATAAGCTGTTTTCGTCTTACTTTTGATCTACTTTTAGTTTGGGTTGCTTCCATGTTTAATTGCTTGGCTGTTTTTGTACGCTTGAGTATTTTTAATTTGTTTATTTAAAAGTGATTTTGTTGCCTAGGTTTTATAGTTTTATTGTAAGGCGCTTTGGGATATTTTACATAATATAAATGCATTTTATTATTATTATTATTATTATTAAGATGTCAAGTAATGAACCACAAGGGAAACTGACTGGGTAAATTTCAAATGGTTTGGTGTTGAACAAAGAAAAATTGACTAGAGCGGGATTTGAACCAACGACCTCCGGGTTAACGTAATGGCGCTCTGCCAACTGAGCTATCTAGCCCTATGTTGGCGTTCTCCCTATTTTGTCAATATCTTTGTTCGGGGGTGGCAGTCAGAAGCCATACAACCATTAACTGCCGTGTAGCCAGGGATCACACCCAAGTTTACAATACAACCTGGGAAGCGGCAGCCACGGGATCACCTTGAGGGGATGCGACTTTTTTTTTAATTTAAATGTCAAGTAATGAACCTGACTGGGAAACTGACTGGGTAAATTTCAAATGGTTTGGGGTTGAACAAAGAATTTTTCTTTGTTCAACCCCAAACCATTATTATTAAGACTGACAGAATCAGGATGAGTGACAAAGCGTAAAACCAAAGTTTGGAGATACATGTACAACAGGGTTCTGCCCACAGTAGTCGGTGCCGGAAAACCCGCCCGGCACTCAGGATTCCCCAACCACCACTGGCAGAATTTTCTCTGTTTCCGACCACCACACATTTTCAATTTTTTTTTATTTCACTTGCAATTTCATTTCAAAGGTTTTCAAATGTAAAATGGGTATTTACCAGTAAAAATGGGTATTTACCAGTAAAAATGGGTATTTACCAGTAAAAATGGTATCCGAAGCCATTAGTTTTAAGTGCTTCTTTGATTTGAGTCTATTTATATGATCTACCGTGTAACTGATCCATCTCGCAATGGTTTCCAGGGAAACATTTTTCCACCACTAAAGAAATCCTGGGCAGAACCCTGGTACAATGATTGAATGCAATGATTTTCTTTTTCTTCTTCTCAGGATATGAGGGTCAGTTTTGTGAGACGGATATCAATGAATGTGAACCCGATCCGTGTTACTTTGGAGCAACATGTGAAGACTTGATCGGTGATTACACCTGCGTCTGCGTTGGGAACTACAACGGTGAGTCCCTGCAATCCATCCCTAGCTTTGAATTTCAATGGACTGGGAAATGCTTGAGATGCTTGGATGTCACAAGACATTTAGACCCAATGTTCATGCACTGCTGACCATGGAGTTCCACGCTTAGTACCCACCAGGGCCCAATTTCATAGAGCTGCTTAAGCAGAAAATAGTGCTTAACAATTTTCTGCTAAGCAGAAATCGGCAGGATACCAGTCACAAATTGTACATGTGACATGGTGGTTTGGCCGGTAACCTCACTCTGGTAAGCTTAATTTTGTTTTGCTTTATCTACTTGTTGTGCTAAAGCAGCTCTATGAAATTGGGCCCAGTAGTGTTACCAGCACGGGCGACCCCCTCTCCCTGGTCAGAACCCTTGTCCTTCCTCTTGCCCCCCCCCCCAAAAAATGAGATTAAAAAAATGCATATGCTTAGATACGTCAATAGCCCCCCTCCCCCCTCCCATATTAGGTCTTTGTCACTGTTTTCACCCGCCCCAAAAGGAAAATGTCTGCATATTTCACTACAACCCACAGAATGACTTGCTTTGCAGACGCCATTCGTAGAATTTTGTGGTAAGCAGTGATATGAAGTTGGGTCGTGGATTCTTTGATTATTTGAGTTTGTGACCTCAAAGTGACATCAACCTTTTTCACATGAGGCAATTAACAGGCAACCAGTTCCGGGCAATCACCAAGAAGGAAATTCATTCACATTTCAGTGTTCTCATAATTTTCTTGGGGATAGTGAGTTACAGCTAGAAGAATATCTCTTGTGCTGCCGAAGTGTTCCTTATGCAAGTGGTTGCCTACAAGTTGCCTGTAAAAATTAGCCCTGTGTGACATGGCCTTAAGCATAGAGCTTCAAACAAATTATAAATGCAATCAAGAAACACAATGGAGTCCTTGCATTGATCCCAATCGCGGAGGTCGAAACTGATATGCGTGTGCGTGCTTCGCACAACGCTCAGCCAATGAGTGCTCTTCATTGACACCAGTGAGGGGGCTGTTTGGGCTTGTGACATCATAATGCAAGGGTCTAAAATGTTACAGGAATAAATTACCAGCTGACATGCCATGTCTTCTTTATTGAAAGAAAAGGTCTCCAGCCAAATGACCATGTTATATTTATTGCAAGATTAGAGATTACCAGCCAAAATACCATGTAGCAGACCGTGTCCAAATTGGCAGCTACAGCTACGGCTACGGCTATGGCTAGATTTCAGCATCATCCTGCATAGAAGTGCAAGTCATCCTAAGTAGCAACACCCTTAGCAACAGTCATAGCCGTAACTGTAGCCGCCAATTCGGATGTGGTCGTATTTATTGCTTTTAAAACTTTGTGCCACTGTATAGACCTTTATCACAGCTCAGCCATCTTTGTTTGTCTCCCATACAACTGTATTACACCAAACTGAGGCTTGAAGTGAGAAACAGTCTGGTTCAATTTTCAAGTATGACGATGATACTTGTTAAGTGTGTGCAAGTAAGGAGACTGACAAGACGGTTACATGGTGTGATAAGGGTTGTTTAAAAAATGATTTGAATTTGATTGGAATGCCAAGAAGTGATTTGAGCTTCATAATTGTATTTGAGTTATTGCATGCACACAATGCACATTTGCACATTGCAAGAGATGTTACCCTGCCTGCTTTTGACTAACAACGAAAAGACTATCCACAAATTTATCTAAAATGTTGGGGTTTTTTTGTTATTTTTTATTTATTTATTTACTTTTGTACTGATGTTTGGAAATTCAAGTCCACAAATCCCCAAATTTATCTAAAATTTTGTGGGGGGTTTTGTTATTTTTTATTTATTTATTTTTGTATGGATGTTTGGAAATTTAAGTAAATTTTTTAATGTTAAACTTTTTTTGTTTATTTTTATTTATTTAATATTTTTTACTTTTTTTAAAAACATTTCAATCTTTAAATTTCTTTTGGAATAAGGTTAGTTTACAAAAAAGGAAGTTGATTTAGACAGGCATTTAAAAAAAAAAAAGTTTTAGAGAAGACAAATTTGTTCATACACTGCATTGACCCGATTCACCTGACGTCGTCATTACGACAATCTTGGTTGCCCCATTTTGGGAGTCAATGTCCCCATATCCAGTGTAGTGCACGCTTTAGGAGACATGGCCTTTGCATGCTTACCATAATTTTCTTCATGCAACTTGTCTCCCAAAATGGTAAGCGTGGCAGACAAGTAGCCATCTGTGACATCGATGTAAGGGACTAAGAGCCCCAACTCAAATTTGTTGAAACTTGACATGAAGTGTGGTTTTTTTGTAACAACATAACTTTCTTTCAGCAATGACTTGCATGCAAGCAAGCAGTTAGCATGACAGCAACACACCACCACATGCACTTTGTCGCATGCAGTGCACGTGCACACTTTGTTTTGTTGTCAAGTTTGGAGTGTGATTGTGTATTAAGTGACAGTCAGTCTATAACAGATTTGTTTGTTTGTTTGTTTGTTTGTTTGTTTGTTTGTTTGTTTGTTTGTTTGTTTGTTTGTTTGTTTGTTTTAGTTAGTGTATTTTGCATGATTTGTTGTTCCGCCTGCAGTATTTTGCTCACTGCATGCTCCATGTTATTTTCTCTTCCTATTTATCCAAGTCACTTTCATCAGCCGTTTTTCATTTCAAACGGATTCATCTGTTTAGAACTGGCTGAGTTGTGGACTGTCATGGCCGAACGGTTTAGCGCATGGAATTCAAGTTCTGATGGTTAAGTCATCGGAGTGTGGGTTCGAGTCCCGGTCATGACGCTTGTGTCCTTGAGCAAGATGTTTTACTATAATTGCTTCTCTTCACCCAGGGGTATAAATGGGTACCTGCGAGGGTAGAGGTTGATATTGTGTTTAAAAAAAACCTTTGGAGCACCACTGCAGCTCGGGGCTGTATACTCCCCAGGGAGTTCAAATATTACAAGAATGCTATTGGCCCAATGATCAGGGCACTAAAAATGTAAAGTGCATTGAAACATTATTGTAAAATGCGCTACATAAGATTTAGTTATTAATGCTCTAGGGTTCATAATCTGTTCCCTTGATGTTAAGTTTAATTTAAAAAAGTCCATAGTTTGTTGTGAAATGTCTTCAGTGACCTTGTTAAAGTTGCTGGCCTGCAATCGTTTGTTTCTCACCCATCCTAAACCTCATCCCTAAAACCTCATTCCTAAAACCTCATCCCTAAAACCTCATCCCTAAAACCTCATCCCTAAAACCTCATCCCTAAAACCTCATCCCTAAAACCTCATCCCTAAAACCTCATCCCTAAAACCTCATCCCTAAAACCTCATTCCTAGTTTTATTTCTAAACTCTGTCTAACATCACCAAACTATCCATCGGCACACAAATTAAACCATTTTGTTCAAATTTCCAAATCTCGATACTCGACCAAACCCCTGGAAGTGTTGCATGTTTTTTGTCCCACTATTAACACCAAAAAGTTTTGCGCCTTTCTGTATTAACACAAAATGATAAAAAAAAAAAATCTACAGAATATTCTCACCGTTTTCTTTTTCCATTTTTTTCCCCCCTTCCTGACCATGCAACACCTCTAGGCCGAAATTGTTCCAATGATATTGATGAATGCCAAAACGGCACTGACCCTGTCTGCCTAAATGGCGGCACCTGTAATAACACGGAGGGCAGCTACAATTGTATCTGCCCCCCAGACACTTATGGTTCCCGGTGCCAAAACACCCCCTGTTCCCCCTCCCCCTGTAAAGACCACGCCAACTGTTCCACCCATCCTCCAGAGAATTTTGTTTGCCATTGTCCAATTGGGTATGAGGGGTTGACGTGCAGTGTGGCTAATTGTTCCAGTGTGACTTGTGACAATGGCGGCACTTGCCAGCTTGGTGATGGGGGTGGTAGCTGGAATTGCTCATGTACTGAGTTTGTGACAGGTAGACGATCAACCTCTCTCTATCTCTCTCTCTGTAATTTACTGTGTGTTTGGACGACTAATGCCTCTTGTTATGATGGAGATGTGAGGGATGTCTGAGAATTTTATATTGCCATGACAAATCGTCATAGTCTGGATTGATAGGTTGGATCTCCACACCCCAAACCCCACTCCTAAACCACATCCCACCCCACCCCACCTCCTAGCCCATAAATGAGCCATCTTCACTCCATAGCTCACCCACCCCATACCACCCTACAGCCCCACCCCACAGACTATCCTGTCCCTTTCTCCACCCCAACCACACTCGACCCCAAGCCTCCCCTACCCTAAAGCTATCCCAACCCACCCACTCCACGCCGCACTACCCCAATCAGCACCCCTCCACCCTCTAACCCAACCACAGCCCTCTCACTCCACTCCTCTACCAGCCCAACCTCATTTGCCCTCCCCAATCAGCACCCACTTCCCCCTCTAACCCACCAACACCCCTCTCACCCTACCCCTCTACCAGCCCAACCTCATTTGCCCTCCCCAATCAGCACCCCCTTCCCCCTCTAACCCACCAACACCCCTCTCACCCTACCCCTCTACCAGCCCAACCTCATTTGCCCTCCCCAATCAGCACCCCCTTCCCCCTCTAACCCACCAACACCCCTCTCACCCTACCCCTCTACCAGCCCAACCTCATTTGCCCTCCCCAATCAGCACCCCCTTCCCCCTCTAACCCACCAACACCCCTCTCACCCTACCCCTCTACCAGCCCAACCTCATTTGCCCTCCCCAATCAGCACCCCTCCACCCTCTAACCCACCAACACCCCTCTCACCCTACCCTCTACCAGCCCAACCTCATTTGCCCTCCCCAATCAGCACCCCCTTCCCCCTCTAACCCACCAACACCCCTCTCACCCTACCCCTCTACCAGCCCAACCTCATTTGCCCTCCCCAATCAGCACCCCCTTCCCCCTCTAACCCACCAACACCCCTCTCACCCTACCCCTCTACCAGCCCAACCTCATTTGCCCTCCCCAATCAGCACCCCCTTCCCCCTCTAACCCACCAACACCCCTCTCACCCTACCCCTCTACCAGCCCAACCTCATTGCCTTCACCGCCTTCTCTTCCCCTCTCCCTCCATAAAAAGGGGTTTTTCTTTTCATGTCTCACTTCAGTTTTACTAACGCACTATTTTCCGTTCTTCATTCATTCTAATTCTCTTGGGATTCAAGTAAAGAGAAATATTTCCATAATTTGTCATCATGTAGGAAAACTGAACAAGCTTTCATCTGTTTCTTGATCAATCTTGTAGACATCCTTTGCATTCTCCATAGATGTGTTGTTGTTGTTGTTTGTTCTGTGTTGTTAAGTATTGTCTGTCTTGTGAGTAGTTAATGACTGAACGCATACAAAACAATGTAGTTGTAGTAAATGGCCGAGAACTAGAAAAATCCCCCCTTAAAATCCTCTGAAAAATGCATATCAATAAAAGTAAACAAAAACAATAAATATTTAATAGTCTTCTTTTCTATCATAAATAGGGTTCCTTATAGTTAGGAAAAAAGCTTTGCATATATCTTCACAATTTTTTTACAACAATTTCATGCAATAGACTTTCTCTTATCGGATGTCATGTGATTTTTATTTGCTGTTATTTAACATTGGTCCTTGAGAATTCAGCAGTAAAATGAAGCAATTTTTAAAACATTTTTCTAGTGATGGGAAGGAAATTGAAATGTCTTCAACTCAACAGAAATTGAAACTAATTGAATGTGGAAGCAGGTGCTTTTTACTTCACTGTTACTGTTCAAACCTCACATTTAATTATTTGTCAATTTGAAATTTGTGTGTGTGGTATGCAGTGGAATTCCCCCCCCCTTTTTTTTAGCACAAACCTTTGCGTGCCTGAAAAGATGAAGTTTTAATTTTTAATTTTTTGCATCCAATTATGTGTTTCATATTGGTCGCTGTCCATTTATTCCTTGACCCACAGAAGGGTCATGACCTTTAACCTCTATAATAACACCTGTCACATGATCCCCTTTACAAACTAGGCCCCCAGTGTCAGTACAGAGGCCCATGTGCATTGGATAGAGCCTGCGAAAACGGTGGAACGTGCCAGCAGACCTATCTCAACAACGGAAACTTCAGCTTTCAGTGTGACTGCCCGGTCGGCTTTAATGGCACCAACTGCGAGTTGGAAATTAACTGGTGTGATAGTAACCCATGTCAGAACGAGGGCAGTAACTGCACCAGTACGACAGAGACGTTTAAATGCGACTGTGGACCGGGATATGAAGGTGAGATGACGATTATAGTCAGCATTCTACCTTAACTTGGGCAGTCAGGTTGGCTCAGTGGTTTCTTTCCCTGCCTTTCACCTCTGTGGGCCCCGGTTCGAATCCCGGACCGGAGCCTTGTATGTGGATTGGGTTTTCAGTCCCTACCTGATTGTGTGGGTTTTTCCTACTTGGGGGTTTTCCTCCCACATCTAAAACTGACACTTCTTCATCGTCTTCTCCACACAGGTACCTTCAGGCCTACGGGTCACAGTGCTAGTCACTTTTGAGGGTCCCTTGGTTTCATTTCCAGAAAGATATAATATTAAATAATAATAATAATAACTGTGGTCCTTTAGCCAAATGCCGGCTATAAATTCTAAGAACCAGTCAAAATTCTGACCATGTAGTCCTGCTGGCTAGTTCATGGCTTCCAAATGAGTTGTGTAAACCACTGATTGTTTGGTATGGTTAAAACTTAAGTGCCATTCAAAATGAATGTGCCGAAAGAAAACCTTTAAAAATGTGGACAGGTGAAAGAGCTGGTGGAATATTGAAATGACAAACATAGCTGGCCAGTCACTGGAAAAATTAACGGCAAACCCTGATGGTAATAACAGTGTAAAATATTGAACACTATTAACCCTCCTACTCTCAGTGACTCTCGGCAACATTTTCCAGTGAGTTGACCAACCATTTGAAACCAGTCGACTGCCACGGTTGTGTACGGTGGCACAACTGTGCACAGAACTAACTGTGTACTGTGTGCATGCATTCCCTCATGGTATCATATTGCAGGCTGGCATAGTTTATCTATCATTCAAAGCCACAGTGAATGGTATTGAATGGTCAGACAGCAAGAGGGTTAAACACATTCTTAAGAACACATTCTGATTAACACATTTTTATATACATGTAGTAGCAAGCTTAAAATTCTCAACGAATTCCATTTATCATTTCCAACAGGTACATTCTGTAATGTGAAGTTACCAGACTGTGCCAGCGGTGCATGTCAGAACAATGCAACGTGCAAGGATCTAGACTACAGTTATGAATGTACCTGCACTCCGGGTTACAGTGGAGGCGACTGTGAGACAGATATCAATGAGTGTCTCACCATGCCTTGTCAAAATAACGGTAGCTGTTCGGATGCAGTCAACGGTTTCTTGTGTAACTGTACTGGCACCGGTAAGATGTGTTAGTTTTTAAAGGCAAAGTATATCTTTGGTTTTTGTAACCGTTCGATTGTTTTAATCCTATATATACAATAAAAATAACCTGTGAAAATATCATTTCAAAGGGTGGTAGCGTTTTTAGATATCGCCGAAAATCCCGAGCAGTTATGTCCACGCAGGAAGAATAATCCACAATTGGAATACACAATCTGAGAAATGTTTCTGACAGAAACGCTTCTCAGATTCAATTTTTTTCTAATAAAAAACTGAAATATTTTTCCATGACTACATTACTCCGAAGTGAAATAATTCTCAAAATGCTTTATACTATCAAAAGCTGCTGTACTTCTAACCAAGTCAGTTTTTTATTGCCATTAATTTTGAGAGTGATTACCAAACAGATACCTTCCCTTTAAGTGACTAGGCAAGGGTGATGGGTATAGACTAAGGCTGTGTTCGAATTTGCGACTACAGTGAAGAGCTACAGCTAGATTTTCAGGGCATCATGCATTGAAGTATAGGACATCCTTAGCAACACCCTTAGAAACAGTCGTAGCCGTAGCTGTAGCCAACATTTCTGATATCCTTTAGCAATAGGGGACTTTGAAACACCAGGGGCCAATTTCATAGCGCTGCTTAACGGTAAGAACATTTCTATGCTTACGATGGCAGACAAAGTTGCTTAAGCGTAAGCATATTTCACAGGTTAGCAAGTGCAAATGCAAATAAGTTTATGAAAGAAAGAATGTACGACGTTTCTAATTTTGACCCCCAAGTTAGTGATTAGCAAATCTAGGTCTTGATACCATCTAAACTACGTTGCCAAGAAATTGTGGCTCATTTTTAAAGGCATTACTGACTGGATGCTGGAATATTCATTGACAGTTACCTAACTGATGTAATTCTACCATAGAGCTATATATATTGACTAGAGCGCTAACACCCCCGTTTTACACGCACTAAGGTTTTGAAGCCGTGTGGGCGCATCCATGTTTATGTACAAACCATAGAGCTATATATATTGACTAGAGCGCTAACACCCCGTTATACATGCACTAAGGTTTTGAAGCCGTGTGGGCGCATCCATGTTTATGTACAAACCATAGAGCTATATATATTGACTAGAGCGCTAACACCCCGTTATACATGCACTAAGGTTTTGAAGCCGTGTGGGCGCATCCATGTTTATGTACAAACCAATACAAAAGCTTGAAATTTTGTACGGCAATTGTACGGCTATTTGCATGATAAAGCGTTTGTTCTTTTCTATGCGTCATCGAACCAAATATGCAGCAAATGAGAACGCACAATCTGCTAATGAGCGTACAAACTGCGAGCGTCATGTGCGTCATGTTTAACATGTGCGTTTGCGCGTATACGTTTTTTTTTTGAGTTCGTCATTCTTGCTGGCATATTGTGTATCCTTGAAGCAGATTTCGTTTTTTCCCCTTGACATCTTGAAGCATTGAATCCTCCCAAACAAGGCTTTAGTTCTACTCAGCATTTTTCCTAAGACGTAAGTAACAACATCAGAGAATCACCTACTACATATTTTTTTAAGACACCACTAAAATCACCTGTTTACAAGAGCAATGATCGTTAGATTAAATATGGCGCGTACGTAAGCGCGCACGCCGAATGCAAAATTTTCGCGGCCATGTGTGTTCTCTTAAAATTAAAATCGTTCCGTAGTCACGCAACACATCAAACATGTCTACGCCCAGGGTGGCTTCTAAACTCAGAGCAAGTTAGCACTCTAGTCAATATATATAGCTCTATGAATTCTACACAAATGACTATTTTTACGCCCTTGTGGAAAATTCTTTTATTCTGTCCTTTGTCCCTGTACTTAACATCCTGATATAGACTTTGTACACACAATTCCTTGTGGAGCGTTCCTCTCTTCAGAATTCCCAGGTAGAGACCTATTGTTCCTATTGTCTTCGGTCTCCATAAGACAATGAATATGTGCACACTTAAATCCAGTGAAGAGACTTAAAGACACTGGACACCTTTGGTAATTGTCAAAGACCAGTCTTCTCACTTGGTGTATCTCAACATATGCACAAAATAACAAACCTGTGAAAATTTGAACTCAATTGGTTGTCGAAGTTACAAGATAATAATGGAAGAAAAAACACCCTTGTCACACGAAGTTGTATGCTTTCAGATGCTTGATTTCGAGACCTCACGCGTGAGGTCTCAAAATCAATTCAAATATTTTACTGAGAAATTACTTCTTTCTCAAAAACTATGTTACTTCAGAGGGAGCCGCTTCTCACAATGTTTTATACTATCAACAGCTCTCCATTGCTTGTTACCAAGTAAGTTTTTATGCTAGCAATTATTTTGAGTAATTACCAATAGTGTCCAGTGCCTTTAAAGACCAGGGTCGTTACAAGTTGTGATAAATAATAATCTTTCTCCTGTTTCAGGATACAATAGTACCAACTGCTCCTTCGACATCAACGAATGTGACAACACTCCCTGCCAGAACAATGGCACCTGTGTTAACCAGCCTGGTAGCTACAAGTGTGAATGTCAAGAAGGTTTCGTCGGTAATACCTGCTTCTTTGCGGATCCCTGTTTCTTCATCAAGCCGTGTAAGAATCAAGCTTCATGTGATTATTACATCCCACCTGATGGTTCGAGTATTGATTATGTCTGCTCCTGCACTGACAACTACGGAGATAAAAAATGTGATAAGGTAAGATATTTAAGACTTTCTTGAGGAAAGGCGTAGTGTTTTTGGGGAGGAGAAGTTTTTGTGGTTGATGGGAAAGGGGATTTAGGAGGGGGTTAAAAGGAGAAGGAAGTTTAAGGGAGTGGGGAAAAGGTTGAGGGAAAAAGGAGAGGGGGTTCGAGGCAGCTAGGGGACATGGTGGAAGGGGTCTGAGGGTATGAAGAGAGGGGGTTTGAGGGAGCGAGGGGACATTGGTGAAGGGGTCTGAGGGTATGAAGAGAGGGGGTTTAAGGGAGCGAGGGGACATTGGTGAAGGTGAAGGAGTCTGAGGGTATGAGGACAGGGGGTTTGAGGGAGCGAGGGGACATGGGTGAAGGTGAAGGAGTCTGAGGGTATGAGGACAGGGGGTTTGAGGGAGCGAGGGGACATGGGTGAAGGTGAAGGAGTCTGAGGGTATGAGGACAGGGGGTTTGAGGGAGCGAGGGGACATGGGTGAAGGTGAAGGGGTTTATGAGGAGAGGGGGGGGGTGAGGGGAGGGTTTTGTACTTGAAAACATCAAACAAAAACTAGTTAAGTTGGAGAGGGGTTCTTGGAATTTGTGAACTCTGGACTGTCATAACTTTTAAAAGTTGTGACTTGTTATTGTGTCAATAGGAGGAAGAACAAACGGGAGTGTACCGGATTACATAATATGAGATTTGTGAATGAATTCTTTGTTGTTTTGTCTTTCTTTTAGTTCATTGGCGATCAGACTAACTGGGCTCTGATTGGTGGAATAATAGGAGGTGCAATCGTCCTCCTGATTGTCGTCATTGTTCTGGGCGTCTTTCTCATCAACGTCAAGAACAAGAGGGCAACAAGGGGGACGTACAGCCCTAGTCGGCAGGAGATATCAGGATCCAGGGTGGAGATGGACAATGTCCTCAAGTTACCAAATGAGGAAAGACTTATTTAAATGTTCACAGATTGTGTTAATTTGTGAAGTGATATAGACAGTGTGTGAATGTAAGCATTTGATTTCTGATCACTGTTGTACATCTGTATAGGCCATTATCATGCTGCCTCATCTTGGTCTTGTTCCTTGTTTCCAAAAGCATTAATGGATACTAATATTCATTGTACAAAAAGGAACCAGACTATTTGCCCTTCCAGCCTTGGTTTGGTTACATTGATTTAAATGGGAGAAAATCAAGATGGCCTTTCATGATAAAGGTCTAATTGCTACTGCGTAGGGAGCCATAGTGAAAGCTGCTTTATCAGACTCCGCCATAAACCATTGGGTCATTGGGCCAATCCCTTTTTCAAATGTCGTCATGTGCATAAGGTCTAAACTATCAAAATCTAAAATGTTGCGATCCCCGCTGTTAAAATATAGGATTCGAATTGCCTCTAGCTATCGGGTAATCTCATTGGTCTAGTGATAAGACATTTGCTCTAGAATGGCGGAGGTCCTGGGTTTGAATCCCACCTGAGTAATATGCCTGTGGTTTTTTGTGCACAGGTCTTGGGGGAAAGTACTGAGTATGAAGTGCTTTACACACATTGGTTTATGGGTAAAAGGAAATAATACTATCAAAATCACCGGACTAGTCTTTGAGTGTCAGGCTGGGTCTGAATCAAGCACGTTTGGCCACGGCTTGAGCTGTTGGCTACAACGACAACTTGAAGAATGGGACTTATCAGCTTTCTCCCCTAGCCACTGTCGAAGCTGGGACACCACCGCTGAGGAAATAAGGCATTGATGGGTTAGAAATTAGGGATTTTACTTTTGATTGGACGAGTCCCATGAATTTTTAAATGATTTTAATCCTGGTCCAAAAGTGACATTTTGAAAAGACTTTTATTTTTAGAGGTTACAATGATTTACACCAGAATTCTTGTTTTAAAGATAAATAATTTTTTCAATAGGGTGTTTAGAATTCAAGATGGCAAAATTTTTGGAACCTAAACGGCGAAGGAAAAAGTAGGAGAAATTTTGTTCGATCAGAAATGTTCACTTTGTGTTTTCACTTGGGTTGAAATTAGAATCAACTAGCTGTTGCGTGTTTTGCATTTGTGTGGCTTCAACAAATTTGACCCCAGTTTGTATGTGTAGCTGCATATTTTGTATAGACCCCCTTGCATTGGCCGCCAGTGCTGAGGTCAAACGATGGAAACGTCCATGCGTGTGCGCGCTTTGCACAACCATTGGCCAATAAGCCCCAGTGAGGGCGCTGTTTAGGCTTGTGCTGTCATATCGCCGCCATTGCTGAGGTCGAACAATGGAAACGCCCATGCGTGTGCGCGCTTTGCACAACTATTGGCCAATAAGCCTTCATTGACCCCAGTGAGGGCTCTGTTTAGGCTTGTGCTGTCGTATGGCCGCCATTCTGAGGGCAAACAATTTGAAGCGTGCACGCATTTACGCCCTGCATTTAACTCTCAGACAATGATAGGTAGTCACTGACCTCAGTGACGACGTTTGTAAGGGGTCTATTGGTTTTAGCTGATGCTTTTTATCGCACGTTAGAATGAAACAAATTAGCCTGCAGCAAAGAATGTGCCTTCACACCGTCCAAAATCTGCCAACATAAAGGAAAACAAAAAGTCTGAGTGACGCAATAATAATTAACTTTTACTCAAATGTAAATATATTTATATATGTATAATAAACACCTGTTTTATAGCATAATGCTTTTCAAATTTTTTAAAGGTTGGTTTTTAATCGATTAAATCTTATCAACTCGCTCCCGTTTGCTTTCCTCGAAACAATTCTAAACTGTTTGCAGAAGGTAAAATTATCAAATTGTAAACCTGTGTTAGCTCTTTTAGATAATTGTACGCTTTTTAGGGGGGATTTTTAGTTGCAGATTGTTTTGTACAAAAGCACATGTATCTTACTTTGTTGCTATTTATTCAATATTTGTTTGGCTTTTTGAAATGTAAACATACTCATAAAATTGTTTTCGCTGTTAAAAATATTTACGTAGGCAGCTGGTCTTTTTTACATCCTGATGTTCCACTGATACATTCCTCTATATTCATCAGATGGGTCCACTTGACCTAAATCCACCCTCAGAGAACAAGTCCTCCATGACCTGTCATTTCCCCCCAGAAACCTGTTGTTAACTTTGCTCATTCTACATCTTTTTACTTTGCATTTTTACTACAATTTTTTTCCTGCCATATCCCTCTGTAAATCACCTCAGTAATAGACATATTTGGCGACCAGAGTCACATGACTCACATGACTCATAGTGAGTATAGATTGTTTTGCAATACGCGTCATTGACCGCCATCTTTGATGTAAAACGATGGAAAAGTGCACGACTCTCAGCCAATGATAGCTCTTCACGTGTGCACCATTCATCAAAGATGGTGGTCAATGACGTGTATTGCAATCCGTCTATACAATGTAAACAAACTAAGCAAGTGCAGTGTGCGTGAAAAAGCATGACTGCTTCTCGCCTTATGGCAGAAGCACTCGGAAGCTTGCTTGGGTTTGTTTACATCGTATACCTGCTATGAGTCAGGCATCTCCAGTCACTGATTGTGTGTATTGTAAGGCTGTCGAGGCCTGTAGGGGGTGCCTACATTTTTTTCTAATCATCGTCGTTAGTTTAATATCAGTTTAAACCTTAGTATTGTAAATAGCTTCTTTTTTGTAACCCTGTGCTCTACTACTCAATTGTAGCAAACGGCTTGATAACATTTTCTACATTTTACGAAGGTGAAGCTGCTAGCATAAGGCTCAAAATATATTTCAGATATGTTTGTAAAAACAGTTTTAACATGATGTTATACCCAACCAAAGAATCATTTTGTAAGATCAGGTGTTTTCAAAGTAATTAAGTCAAACTTTTAAAATGAGTAATTTTTTAAATAAGATTTCTGAAATTCTTGATTGAATCTAAGACATTCCCATGGTTAAACACATTTAAAATTGATCTTTACAAACTAAGGGTTTAGTTTTCACATCTGATCAGGTCATTTTTGTTTGTCAAAAATGATTGGGTGACACATCCACATATTTTGCATCATTCCGTGTTCACTTCTTAATTCAGATTTTCACACAGGGTGTCGTGTATTCACACACTCTGGGTCGGATTCCCACTAACCTGAGTTGGATTTTCACTCATCGTGGGTCGGATTTTCACTAGATCTGTGTTGGATGTTAACTCATACCGGGTCAGATTTCACTCATACCGAGTCAGATTTTCACTTATACCTGGTCAGATTTTCACTCATTCTGGGTCGGGTTTTCACTCATTCATTTAATCAACTTTTTAAAATGTTCAAACAATTAATTCCAATCTGAACACATTCTTGTCACTGGCAAATCATAAACACATTTTTTTTAGACTAAATTGTTCTCTATGAATTTGTTGCATTGAAGTGAACAAGATTTGTAAATATAGTACCAGGGTGAGGGCAAAATTAACGCAGTACTACTCAAAATGTATGATATGAAGTACATAGTTCAATTGTTAAGTAAAATTTTTGTAATCCTGATAGGTTTATGCAGATTTTTTTGAGGTGCTGATTTTAAATGTATTTAATAATCTCATTTTAGTATTTCAATCTCATTATAGACCGTGCAAGTCTTGCACGGGATATTGGAATAAATCAGATTCTAGGATGCCCAGGAAATTGTTGAATTTGGGGTGGGGGAAGTAAACACGGTAAAAGAATAAATAAAAATAACTATTAGTATTTTCTTTATAAGAAAAATGTTCTGTACAACAAATTTTTTAATTTAGACTACCAGCCACAGAATGTCAATTTAGGTGTCAAAGAACGTTTTTTGTGTTTGATCAAAGAATGGGGTTTCGGTTACCTTGGCTCGGTTTCACAAAGACCCAAGTTTGATCTTAAGTGCGATTGAATCTTAAATGCTAAGCAGAGAGTGACGTCACAATACAAATCACAATGGTAATAATGAAAACTCATCTTAAGATGATAAGTGCTTTGTGAAATCGAGCTATGACCTTTTTTGAAATGAAGTACGGTCCAATTAGTTATACTTTTAAATGTTATGAGTGGTACGGAAAAGATTTTTAATGACAATTAATTTTGATGGATGTAAAAATGTTGGTTCAAAATAATTTGTGTTTTAATTGTCACTATGCATAAAATATATTTTAGTATTTCGAAAATCTTATCAAATTGTCTAAATAATTTTTGTATTTCTGTACATAAAAGTGACATGCAAATTCAGGTTTATAAATTTTACATGAACGATACAAGGAATGAACAGCAAGGCTTACCCCGGCCTTGTCATTTTGGCTAAATTTACGTGAAACGTCAAAAGGAATGAAGAGCAAGGCTTACCCTACTCCTAGAATTATGAGGTTCGATCCGCTATCGGAAGCGGATCGAACCTCATAAATCTAGGAGTAGGCTTACCCCTTGTCATGTTGGCAAAAAGAGTCTATAGAAGGACAGTGATTGTGACTGTAGTGACTGTCCATTGGCATTGCAGTCACTTGACTAAGTCTCAAAGTTATCAATGTCAATCTAACAATTGTCTTCAGTTTTAAAATTTATGTGATCAGTTCACAATAATTAGTAGAATTAAACTTCACCACGCTAAGTTGCTCTGACCCCCCCCCCCCCCGGTCCCTTGGCCTGGGGCTAGTAGTATAGTATTAATGACTTTACTATCGATATCACATTGTGACTGTAGCCCGTCCGTGCTTGCATCATTCGAAAGTAACAATTAGGCAGGCCACACATCAAACAAAAACATTCTGACTGCGCGCATGCAAGTTAACATATAATACTACATAATTTCTCATAATTAGGGTTTTGTTCAAAAGGTGTTTTGTATGTTCAAAACAAGCCGAAAACTAGTTTTCATTATGTTTTAAACTGCATCGAGATGCTATTATTAGTGTCTCTTGTTATTTCTCTCGCTGAACCAGAGATGTTAATGTAAATATTTATAGCAAGGAGAGCTATTCTAGGCCATTCAGACATGCTAAAACCAAACAGCTTCTTGGGGCTCCCCCCTGAACACCCGCAAAGGGCTTCGCCCCTGCTGGACCCCATTGCACTAGGGGCCCTTCAGCGGGCCCCTTGATCTCACACTGTAAGTTCCCCTGTTTCCCCCCTCCCCACACACACACATTTCAAGACAGATGACTCTTTGCAGTCTAAGCAATAGAGTTTGTCATTGGCGAATTAGTAAATAGCCCGGGCGATTTACTATTTCCCTGGGCGAATTAGTAAGGGAGAAATAGTAATCTGGGAAATACGCTTCTGTACGTAACCCTTTCACCCGATGAAGTTTCAATTTGGATGGGTTTGATAAAACTTTGATTATGATCCTGGTAGAGAAATGTTCTTTTTGTATATGAGTTATGTAAAGTAACACTTTTATTTTTGTCTGTGATCCATCCCTCATGTGTATCTTATTGAGCGCCCTCTATTGGTGTTACAGAACTTTTACCCTTTGCATCGAAAATAATTCATTATTGACATCCATCACAGCGTGGACAGACGTGTGTGTGTGTGCGTGTGTTCACTCAGACAGTCACAGTTGTTGTTTATGTTCAAGGAAAACGGGGAAACTTTATTAATCTGTATGTGTTCAATCCAGGATCAGCATTTATAGATAACGTTGCACTTGAACACAATTACTAATGCTGGTCGTCTGAATTAGATAGTCTTTTACTTTTAGCCTTGAATCGTTAACGACGCGCTGATGGTTTTCAACTTTTGACAGTTCGGTGACACATCTTGTTTCTTCGCCGTACCGTGCAGCGCGCTCGGGGGCCCGCCTAGTTTCTACCACTAACTACACCACAGAGTGCTCGGGACGTCTGGGATCGTCAGCTGTTACTTTGGATTGGTTATTTTTTTACCGTGTTGCAATGCATCGCAGTGAATCTGGAGACAGTGTTTTTGGTGACGATGGGCAACCACCTGCCAGAGTTGAGGGATGGATTAAAGTTCTGGGTAAGTTGACGATGACCTTAGCTGTGGGGGTGGCTACCGCAGCCCTTTCGATTTTGACATCAAATATTGCAATGATGTTCGAGAAAAAAATGGCTGCGGTAAAACCACTGCAATAAATAACCCTCACAAAATGTGCAAGAAATGCAGTTCAGTTTATGTAAAACCATAGAGAAAAGAAAACTAATTGACAATTCTTAATTAGGGTTACTTTTGAGTTATTTGCTTGTTTTCTTTGAATAAACATGAATAATAAGTAGAAAACCAATCTTGATGAACAAATAGGCCTAATTAGTAATTATGTTTAGCGTCCATTGTTTTGTTTTTATGAAAGGCCCTTGTTTAAAAATTAAAATGGTCACGGCAGTCTACACTACATTTTCCAAGATGGCTGCGAGCAAAATCATTGCTTCATTTCTGTACATAAACTGTCTGCTATCTGTGTTTATAGAAAAAGCAATAGAATAGTCAAGTGTCTACTTGTGGTTTCAGATACAAGGTTTTTTCAACTACAGTTTTTGCATGCTATATTTAAAAAAAAAGAAGAAAAAAAAAGGGATCTTTTAAAAGTAAGCAGGCAGGATACTTGGATGACCGTAGTTGCGAGAGCAGTAGTCTCATGCGGAGCAGCAGAGTTGCAAGAGTTCTGGGAGGGATTGATTGAAGTTCTTGATAAGTTGACGGTGACCTTAGCTGTTGGGTGGCAACTACACTCTCGTAAGAGTGTAGTTGCGAGAGAGTCATTTCGCTATCATCGCAACAAACATTTAAGGACTTGTCCACAAGTCTTGGTGGATGCTAAACAAAATAGTTTATTTATACTTGGCCTAATACAACATCAAGACGATTCAAATGAGACAAATTTGAATAATAATAAGTATGCAATTGAATAGGGATATATTTAACAATAATAGTGATTGTTAGCCACAGGAGGTTATCAAACTCCAAGATTTATTTGTTAATCTCCATTTTCGATCTTAAAGGCACTGGACACTATTTGTAATTGTTACAAAAAACTTACCTAGTATTAGTATAGTAACAAGCAATGGAGAGCTGTTGATAGTATAAAACATTGTGAGAAACGGCTCCCTCTGAAGTAATGTAGTTTTTGGGAAAGAAGTAGTTTTTCACTCCAATAATGCACCTGAAAGCACACAAATTTGTGCACTGAGGGTGTTTTTTTCTTTCATTATTTTCTTGCAACTACGATGACCAATGGGGTCCAAATTTTCACAGATTTGTTATTTTATGCATTTGGGATCACCAAGTGAGAATACTGGTTTTTGACAATTACCAAAGGCGTCCAGTGCCTTTAAAATGAGTAGGTGACATGTAACCCTTTCACCCTTAAAATTTCAATTTGGATGGGTTTGATTATGATCCCGGTAGAGAAAGTTTCTGTTTGTATGAGGTCTGTAAAAGTAACACTTTCTACTTTATAAACTCTTGTTCTTTAGAAACAGTTATTCCCAGGAATGCTTTTATACTTTGAGTGAACGTTCCTTTTATTGTTAAGTACATTGTTAGGAAACTATTAAAGGTCACTCCACTAATATATTAATATAACAGGATTATCCCAGAAGATTTGTACACAATTATCCTCAAGGTTGGAAGATTTGAGATTTGAAAAGTTTCAATGATTGGATGGGAGCCCCGCTAGTTAAGTGTTCGCAGGCTTGTTAAATTTGTGATGTTGATTAGGTACATAAATAATCGCCTTTGTAACATCATTTTATGAAATTAATTGTCTGGAATTTTCACTGTGGAACATGAGGGTTATCAGGGCTCGAATTTGACATTGGACCGCAGGCCCGAGGCCAGTGATTTTAGTATTGGGCCAGTAAACTCATGACTGGACAAGTCCGGCGGTCTTGTGTTTTCAATTCAATAACAATTAATGTAACTCACTCTATAATATCTTGTAAACAGAAACGAATTATGTTCAAATGTTGACTTTGAGTAATGATTAGAAATAGTTAATACCCTTAAAGACGAATGAGGTAAATCTTCTCATAATTATGTCTTAATAGTGGCTTCTTATATAGCGCTCCTATCCGTCACTCAGTGACGCTCAAGGTGCTTCAACAGTCAGTATTTTCCTGCAAGGTATTATGTGGAGCTACTTTTTGAAGTTTGAGACCTATTCCTTTAAATAGCACAATGTAATGGTTTACAAGGTGCTGTGGCGCAATATGCTGCCAATCAAACCAGGAACACCGGGGCGAACCCCTTCTCTTTTCGATAAGTGCACTGGGTTCTTTTACGTGCATTACACAACACACGGGACCAACGGCTTTACGTCCCATACGAAGGACGAAGCAATAATGGTTAAGTGTCTTGCTTAAGGACACAAGTGTCACGACTGGGACTCGAACCCACACTCTGCTGAACAGAAACTTCAGAGCTTGAGTCCGGTGCTCTTATCCGCTCGGCCACGACACGCCATTTTGTCTTAGTGCTTGTTCAATTAAATGCAAATAGTCTTTTTTCAGTTTGAATTTGGTCTTGTAAAATTATTTCTGGTCCAGTAAAAATGTTGAGATACAAGTCCTGTGGTCTTGTGTATTTTCCCCCCGAATTCGAGCCAATGTTATTTCTTTTACAACACCACAAAAATTAAACCAATTGTTAGGTAGACATCAATACTGGTCGAAACTCAGTGTAACGATTTTCCTTGTATAGCTTAGCAAAATGCTTCACGAAATCAGTTGCCAGGAGTTCAAAAATAATCGTTTGCTATTCAGTATTAGCATTCAGTGTGCACAAAGCTGAACTGTCTAATATTTTGCTATGCAAAATTACAGCATTGGTTATTGACTGAATTTACCCTGAGCCATACTGCTCAACAAACGTTCTTAAAATCTTGAACATCATACTAGAAAGCATTTGATATAATCTTGTAACCCCAGACAGACAGACAGACAGACAGACAGGCAGACAGACAGGCAGACAGACAGACAGACAAACAAACAAAGCATAAAAGCAGAACTTAAATTGCTGCAGTGATAATTACACATTTACAGACAGTTTTCAAAATGTTTGTTTAAGTTTGCAACAGAAAAGCTGAGCCTGTGGTGGGAGAAAACTCTTGAAGTGAGACAAAACCCTGGATTTCTCCAATAAATATTTAGCCCATTCATAATAACCTCAACTTGGCCTTGGAACAATTTAACTAAAGAACCTAATGCTGGTTATCAATAGACACGTAGTAAGCTGAAAATACCATTCAACAAACCTTCCCAAGCTTGTACATGCATTTGATTTATTCTAGTTCACAAAACCATCTTGCAAATTTTTCTTCCACCCAAATTCTTTGGGATTAATTTTACCGAGTGGGGGTTAAAGTTGCTTCTGAACGGAGGAAAGTTCTGAGCTTGGGGGTCTGTAATCTGCAGAAATCCTTTGAAAAGTACCAATGCGAACCTGCAGGGTTTTTATCCGATTGAATACAGTGGCTGCTGTGCCGACAGAATGGTTCAGGAAAATACCTCTGTACAATGGAGAACGTGAACTCGACAAGCCCAGGTTGGCAATCCTTTGTAAATTTACTCTTGAATTTCTTCCTGAAGCCAACGAAATGGTTTCATTGCATCTGACAACAACTTTCTCAGGTGGATGTTGTTGTGAAAGTGGAACATGTGGTGTGGTATTTACACAATGGTGTTAACCTTCTACTACAATACTACAGCACCAGACAAACCAAAGAACAGCAAAATAGTTATAAGTACATGTTTTCAGAACACAAAAAAAAGGGAACAGAAATTACACAATATTCCGTCCTGTTTTGGCATTTAATTTCATCCCAGTTTTGATGGAGTGAAATTCAGTGGTGAGTTGATATTCATGACTTCGTTTTTGAAGGGCGCGGCAGTTTGGTAAAGGGCACCTCTATGAGTGAAATATCAATTTGTACTGGAACATTTCTAGGGGCACCAAGGCAGTGACTGCGGGGAAATGGAGGCAATTGCCTCTGTTGCCTCCATGATGTATCATTTCTGGTATTTATTTTAGGGAAATAATACAAATGTTTGCGTGTTGTTGCCGAGCGGATAAGAACACGGGACTCAAGCTCTGGTGTGTCTGATCTGATCAGCAGAGTTTGGGTTCGAATCCTGGTCGTGACACTTAACTGTTATTGTTGTGCCTTCGGATGGGACGTAAAGCCGTTGGTCCCGTGTGTTGTGTAATGCACGTAAAAGAACCCAGTTACACTTAATCGTAAAGAGAAGGGGTTTGTCCCAGTGTCCCTGGTTTGACTGGCTGCATATTGCGCCACAGCACCTTGTGCTTTGCTAAAAAATACTGAGCGCTTTGAGACGCCAATTGGTGTGATAAAGCTGTATAAAAGAACTCAGTATTATTATTATTATTATTAGGGAAAGTCAAAATAAATGCTAAAGTCATGTATTTTAATTCAGGTTTACCTTCCTCTGCATCAGTGGAGTCAATTATGTTGTCTCAGGTAGACTTTAACCACAGAGAGATATCTCTCCTAGGCCTTAGCCTTGTCTCCAGTGGTGATTCAGGAATTAAAATGTTCCAGTCTGTTTACTTGGCAACCTTGGTTTTTAATCATTAACTCTGTCTTCTTTAAAGGGAATGTATTACTAACTTTTAACTTCATACCTCTTTATACAGTTATACAATTGTTAAAAGCATGCACTAAAATAGTTAAAACAATAATTATAAGCAAAGTTTTTCATCAAAACGAAACAAGCAGTAAGTAAAATTGACTGGCTTCTGACTGGCACCCTCGAACAAAGATATTGACAAAATTGGGAGAACACCAACAGAGGGCTAGATAGCTCAGTAATAGGTAGATCACAGACACGTTAATCTGAAAGTCACAGGTTCAAACCTTGCTCTTGTAAATTTTTTCTTTGAATAATGAGATATTATTTCCTATATAACGTCTTTGACAATAGTATTAAACTTACTGGTAGATTCTTGAAGCCCCTCTGGGAGTTTCATTCATCGTCAGAAGAATATTAATTTCTGCATAAATTAATTCCACATTGTGTTTGAATAAATAGACCACATCTGGTCTTGATGGGATTGTAACATAATGGTAGTGAATGGCTTCTGACTGACACCCCTGAACAAAGATATTTACAAACTAGGGAGACTGCCAACATTAGGGCTAGATAGTTCAGTTGGTAGAGCGCCGGCATGTTAATCCGGATGTCGCAGGTTCATGTCCCGCTCTAGTCAAGTTTTCTTTGTTCAACCCAAAATTATAATGTAAGTGAGAGACCCAAATCCTCAAGCTTGTTTAATATCACCGCTTAACTTTAAATTCAGTGCATCCAAAGTATTTAACGGTATCCAGAACTTGGAGAAAAAAAATAATGAAAATCTGAACAAATAAAAACAAATGCTCCCGAGTCTTAGAATTTCTTGTTGGTGACTTTTTAAAATTTGCTTGGTGTCCGTTTTAATGCTGCCCTCACTAGGGCCAGAGATGCGGCTGGTACCCGCTAAACATGGATAAATTCCATGTTCTTGATGAAGACACTGTGACAGTTTTTTTCTTCTTCTGTTTCTCAACAAGCATAGATACTTTACTCAACTTAAAGGAACATTACAGAATTGGTAAGAAAAAAACTTGTAAAATATACTTTTGATCACAGATTTACACAAAACTTACATGGTCTAATGATGATGATAGTAGAAAACATCCCTTGAAATGTTTCTGTCTGAAATGTCATATTTGATGAGAAATGAACAAACTAATTTTCTGATTGGAGTTTATCGCTGTGGTTTATCATTTGTTTGATTTCAAGCAAATGTGTAATCGGTTTTTCACCATTTTCTCGTGACCCAGATGGCCGATCGATCTCAAACTTCTACATGTTTGTCAGTTTATGTATATGGTAGATTACATAAAGTGCTTACACTGCCAGCAACTGTTTTGTTAGCAAAAACCAATTCTGTAATGTTCCTTTAAACTTTCACAGGTGACTTTGATTGTATCTTTCTTGATAATTTTGCCTTATAAATCAGCATTATGTTGACAAAAACCAAATGATGACTCTTCCTTTATGCTGGAAAACAAATTTCACAACACTTCGGGGTGCAAATATGTGAGTAAAATCACCTTTCTTTTAAACCAAGACACAGCATTTTTTTAAACAGGAGAAAAGAGGTTTCTATTTACGGTTTCCAACATGTTGAATGAAATATACCGAAGCTCCAAAAATCTGTTAATTTCTTGAACTTTTGAACCTACAAACCTTTTTTCCAGCTGCTCACAATTATAATATAATTTGTACATTACCCTCAATTCATTTGAACCTTAATAAACTTTAAATGCTGAGTCGAAACTGACTTTTTTTCTGCATGATAAATTCAATTTCTCCAGACAAATGGGTGAATGCCTCAGACTGCATGTAATTTCAATGAGATTAAGTCCACTTTGAACACGTGGTCGCTGATGTCAGACATGAAATAAGTCAACCAAAATAGCCAAATTTGTTGAGTATGTTTTCTGTTGTTGATGGATTTGTTTCACACGGTGATTTTGAAGGCTATTTTCTCCGGTTGATCGGCTGGCTGATAGTGTGGGTGGTTGAGTCAACTGTGTCCACCTTCAATATCTTCTGGTTCATAATTGTTCCATGAATTTAAAGTGAAAGTTTGTTTTTAGTGTGTATACTTCATTTTTAGTGTGTTATACGTAGTAAAGTATTTAATTTTCACAGAAAATAGATGCTTTTGTTGCACTAATGTACTTGTTGTGTTGTCATTTAGCCTTTGAGAAAGAAATTGCTAGACAAAAATTGAGGAATTTGTTTGTGTGTATATAGGCCTATGTCCCATTTCATGTCATCTTGATTGGTGAAGGTATTTTCTTTTTACCATATTAATGTCATTAAACTAAATGAAAAGTTGCAGCTAGTGTGAAGCTTCATTTCAGTGTATATCGTCACCGTTTTCACGAAGAGACAATTTTGGCCATTCATCAAACATTCTTGTTTGGAGAAAACCCTGTTTGAACTATTTTTGAAATCACTGTTTCGGACACTGTTTGTCATTGAAACGTTTAAATTTTTCCAAGCATGAAAGTGGAGATCTTAAATCATGCAAATCTTTTGCTATTTTAATTATAGTTGGTTTTATTAATGAGTAATTAACTGTTTAACACAATTGTCTGTTCGGGAAACTGCAAAACGAGGTGAGTGTGCAGCGCGTCGTGTGCGCGTTGTGTACAAACCAATGCGTAAACGATGATTGTCTGTTCGTGAAAACGAATTTATCTAGGTCATACATTATTGTCCCTTCGTGAAAACGTAAAATGCAGAGTATTCGTTTTTGGCACCGTGCCAGCGCTATGTACTTCAATGTAACAAATGACAAATCTAAAATTGTCTGTTCGTGAAAATGAAAACCTTATAGTTTGGTCAAATTGTCCTTGTGCTAATTAGTGTAATTCAAAAAGTATATCGTTTTACCACTTGAAACTTGGGGAAAATGTTGATGTCAATAGTAACATTTAAAATATGTAAAAACATCGGTTTGCCAAAATGTACACTTTTTGTCAGAATTGTCTCTTCGTGAAAACGGTGACGATATGTTTACATACGCGGACCCACAGGTTAATTCCAAAACTTTGTGTTAAAGTGTTAGTTTTGTGGCTTTTTGTCAACAAGCAAATTCTGGAATTTCTGTTAATTTTTGGTTGACTCAATGATTCATTGTAAACTCTCTGTGTTCTTGTATAAATAAGAAGTAAAGCCCATTTCACAAGGGGATCGTGGTGTTCATATCTGTGTTCATATTTGAACCCAAACCTCTTAAAGTCCAAAGTTGCTGCCTTTGGCCTAAAAAACAATTTGTTGGATTGCCCTTTCACCCTATTTTTTTCTTGGGTCGGCCGGTCGTTTTTTTTTTGTTTTTTTTTTTTTTTTGAGATGTCAAAGAATGCCCAAAACACACTGCATAAATATTTCAGAGTGAAGCAGATTTTTTTGCACTTTGAAATATAAGCCTAAAGTGTTAATATGTGTCTGTCATCTATATTTTAAACAAAGGGCAACCGTACTTACCATTCTGTAAGCATAAATATTCATGAAATCTAAATTCTGAAGTGAAAAAAGGGAAAACCACAAAAAAAATCAATAATAAAAAAATAAAAAAACGCGACTGAGATTTTGCTACTTTTACGGTCGGCCGGGAAAGGGCAATCCAACAATTTTTTTTTTTTTTTTTAGGCCTTATGATTCTGTTGGACTGAGGATTGCAATTGTAAAGTGATTAATGCTTTACATGGGATCAGGCATACCACAATAATCAGAGTCCAACAGTTTGGATGTTGTTGAAGGAACCAATCTTGGCCAAATTTCATAAAGCCTGTAAGCACAAAAACTTGCTAAGCACAAACAAATCTTGCTTAGCTCAGAAACAGGTTACCAGCCAACATTTTATAGAATTTACATTGTTGCCACTGGTTCCCAACAAATTTTTTAAGAAATTGGGCCCTGATTTTGTTTGAGTGAGGAAGTACCTTAGTAGAAAAAGAAATCCTAGAGAGTGAGGGATTTTGTACGAACAAAACCGAACAATCAAAATTTTGACAAGTATAGAACTTAGTATGGGGGTTGAACAAAGAAAAATTGACTAGAGCGGGATTTGAACCAACGACCTCCGGATTAACGTACCGGCGCTCTACCAACTGAGCTATCTAGCCCTATATTGGCGGTCTCCCTATTTTGTCAATATCTTTGTTCGGGGGTGCCAGTCAGAAGCCATACAACCGTTAACTGCCGTGTAGCCAGGGATCACACCCAAGTTTACGATACAACCTGGGAAGCAGCAGCCACGGGATCACCTTGGGGGATGCGACTTTTTCAATTTAAATGTCAAGTAATAAACCACAAGGGAAACTGACTGGGTAAATTTCAAATAGTATGGGGGTTGAACAAAGAAAAATTGACTAATCCGGAGGTCGTTGGTTCAAAGATATTGACAAAATAGGGAGACCGCCAATATAGGGCTAGATAGCTCAGTTGGTAGAGCGCCGGTACGTTAATCCGGAGGTCGTTGGTTCAAATCCCGCTCTAGTCAATTTTTCTTTGTTCAACCCCCATACTATTTGAAATTTACCCAGTCAGTTTCCCTTGTGGTTTATTACTTGACAAGTATAGAACTTACAAAACTATTGAATAGAAGTCTTGCATTGCGCACGTATTCACCAAAAAGGTGCTCAAGGCGCTTGAACAAAGAGAAACACTTTTTTTAATACAGGTTTTGAAGTTTATGAAGTATGAGACCCATTTGTGTAGCACCTTATAAGGGTTTACAAGGTGTTGCGATGCACTCAGCAGCCACTGCCAGAAACACCAGGGCTAACCCCTTCTCTTTATAGCAATAGGTGTAAAGTTATGGGCTCTTTTACATTCATTACACATGACATGGAACCTACAGCCTTTCTACATGCAAACTTTTTTGCTAGATCTATGAAATTGAGTCCTCTGTAAAATTGTTTGTGACCTTCATGGAATTAGTAGGCCTCACAGTTCTACCGTTACCCTAAAGAAAACAAGAATTGGATGTCAGATAAAAACAAATATCATCTTTCTGAAACTATAACCTTTGTTTCCTACTGTTCATGTGAGTCAAGAAGGTAATAGATATCATACAAAATGAGGCTCAAACATGTTTGTGTAATATGTAAAGCTGATACTCAACAAAACTTTTCTTAAATTTTTGCAAAAATTTCCAAAGTATTGTTACAGTTGTCATCAAAAAAAGAGAAGGAAAACAAGACGTAATCTACTTGAAAGAACTTAGGCCTTGTCTGAATTGGGGGCTAACGAATACGGTTACGGATGGATCTCTGTGTCATCATGCGTTGGAGTGTAGAACATCCTTAGTAACGCCCTTAGCAACAGTTGTTGCAATAGCTGTAGCCGCCACTTCAAATAAAGCAGAACTCTCATCGAATAGAGCGAAATTCCCCCCAAAACAAATGATTATTATTGAGTGCTTTAATCTAAGTTTTAATTTTACCCAAAAATATAACCTACTCAAGCATGAAAACTGGAAAAAACAAAACTTGGTTCGTTGGATTTGAAACTAAGCATGGTGGAACCTTGGTTCCAAAAATAATCACTCGTGGAATTTGTTCTTTTGTTGTTTTGTTTTGGTTTGGCGGTGTGATCCGCCAGTTGGATGTGGTTTGACAACAGTTGTTTTCATGAACTTTGACCCCCAACGTGTATCAGGAAAGTCTGTGATAAACAAAACATATGTCACTTTTGGGGAAAAAAATCATCATGTATCAAAATAATATTTGGTTTTTAAGTTTGACGCCTCTCGCAAAAGTCACAGAGTTCTCGGAAATAGTGAAAATAGAAACTCCATCAAGAGAGCGATGACAGATATCACTGATGATATATCATTGTGATGTGATGTCTTATGTTGAGAAATACGTAAAAAAGTAATAATTAGGTGTTATTTGGAAGAACTTAATTTCATCTATTTGATGAGCAAACAAATAAACACACTGTCTGAATTTTGGGTCATGGGAGTCGCACTTTCATAATATGAGGGAAAATGGGTGCTTAATATAGGCCTACAGTTAATACAGCTAAATATACAAATATTATCACTCTTAAAATTAATGGCAATAAATACTTACTTGGTTAGAAGTACAGCAGCTTTCAATTGTATAAAGCATTTTGAGAATCATTTCACTTCGGACTTCGGGGTAATGTGGTTATGGAAAAATATATCAGTTTCTGTCAGAAACGTTTCTTAGATTGTGTATTGGGATCGCGGATTATTCTTCCTGCGTGGACATAACCGCCCGGGATTTTCGGCGATATCTCAAAAAACGCTACCACCTTTTGAAATGATATTTTCACAGGTTAGTTTGATTGTATGTATCTACATTTGTATAGGATTCAAACAATTGAACGGTTCCAAAAACCAAAGGTACACGTTCCCTTTAAGGGACTATGAAATTTTGTGGCAAATTTACTAAAAGTTAAAGGTATTGTGCATGATTGCAAGGATCAAAACCATTGTTTAATTTTAGTCTGAAAGCTTGCTGATTATGAAGTTCATATTTGAACCTTTTCTTCTATGAAATATTTCCCTCTGAAATGAAGTTATATTCAAGTAAACTGTAGCTGAAAACCAAATTAAAAAAACCTGCAACAACTGATTTCGGTTGTTAAAACCCAAATTAAGGACAATGGTTTACATGCTGAAAATTGTGCATGGTTTTAACTATAGTCTCCTGACCCACACAACGGATTAAGCTAAAATTTCACAGGTTTGTTATTTCATGTAAATGATTGATCACACGACATGAACACCGCCTGCAACTATTTTGTCAGCTCTACCAATCCTAGCAGTTTATTCAAAATATTTAGAAGATGCGTAAACCTACAAGAAACTGATTCTGTAGAATTTTGGATTTCTGGAATAAATGTCTGGCCGGTATAAGAGAATTGAAAATCTGTAGATGCTAAATCACCAGGAAATGTCAGGCTTGAGCAAGCACCTGCAATAATAAATAGTTACGTGTCTACTATTTCCAGGCTGTACATATTTTTTGACAAGGAAGTGACGACTTTGTATTGAAAAAGCCGATGTGTACAAACTTCAACCTTTGAATAGGTTCGTAGAAGTACACAATGGTTGATGATGACTAATGATGGAAAGGCCCTGCAGTGCTCAACCCAAACTTAGATACTAGAAAAAATACGTAGGTTGTACGCCTACATGATTACATTGTTACTCTCTGTTCGGTGTGTGTCTACATTTTGTACATATGTTTACCTATTGATGTGAGGCAAAATAAAAATTAAAACATGTTTAGCGTCCTGCCTTTTAAAAAAAAGAAGGAGTGAGGGCCTTTTTTTTTCAAAAATGGCCACCCGACACATTTTTCAAGACAACTGGCCGGGCCATTTTGCTTTTTTCTGTGTGTTTTTTTTTCAAAAATAAGTAAAACATTATTTGTTTTAAAATTTATTTTGGTCAGAGATTGTTAAAATTGATTGGGAAAAAAAAGAAAAAAAGGGAGGTGGCCTCTAAAAAGGAAAAGAGTGGGATGCTAAACATTTTTTTATTTGGCCTAAAGCTACCACTGAAGTTTTTTATCTGTAGTTCCTTTTCAGGTCTATGTTGAAAACGTTTCAAAAAGCTTTTGCAGATTCGCTAAAAGTTTTTATTGCACTACTTTCTTGGAAAAGACTGTGCAAGTCTTGTGCTAGCAAAAACAAGAAAACAACTCGAACAAAGACTTTATTTTTCTATAAAATCAAATCTCCTTTTAAATTTATAAAAGATCTATTTACAAAAGATCTTGTTGTTATCACCAAAAAAATAAATAAAAATTGTATACAAATAATTTGTTCAAATCTTTTTTTTGAGAAACTCCATAAGTTTGCCAATCATGCCTGAATTTGTGCTTTCATCACATAGGTTAAAGGGCTACATGGTCTGGCAATTGGGCAAAATTCTTCTTTTTTACAAGTAACCGAAACGGTGGTCAAGTCTTCTCTGGTTTTTTATTGTAATTTTGTTGAATTGATTTTACTTTCATTTTGTTTATCACTTAGTATTACATTCCCAACAACATATCATTTTAAGTGGCAAAACTAAAATAATTGACAAACAAAATCCTGGCCATGTAAAACTCCGTATGGTTTGGACCACAATGGTTCTGGAAGTTTGAATACGCGCAAGACTTACACAGTCTTTAACGAACAAGAAAATGTCCATCTGGGAAAAACACAGAAAAAACTTCCAGGACCCAAAGGCTGCTGTGTGGAGTAAAACACAGTATGATCGCACTCATAAGGGAAAAATAAAAATGCCTACTTCTCAGTCAAACAGCAACGAGGAGGAAAACCACTGTGGTTTGGGGGACATCTGGACGAGATTAAAATATGAGTTTATTTTAATGAACTTACATTTCTCTGAAAGGGAAATACAATTATTAAAATAACTCAATTTTCCATGCACAGCAATTGTATTTTTTTTTCCACTTTTTAAGGAACATTACAGAATTGTTTTTTGCTAACAAAACAGTTGCTGGCAGTGTAACACTTTATGTAATCCACCATATACATAAACTGACAAACCTGTAGAAGTTTGAGATCGATCGGCCATCTGGGTCACGAGAAAATAGTGAAAAACCGATTACACATTTGCATCGGATTTCATATAGATTCAAAAAATGAATAAAACGCTCACTGAGCGATAAACTCCCAATCGTAAACTTAGTTTATTCATTTCTCATCAAATATGGCGTTTCAGACAAATATTTCAAGGGATGTTTTCTACTACCATCAACATTAGACCGTGTAAGTTTTATGTAAATCTGTGATCAAAAAGTATATTTTACAAGTTTTTTTCTTACCAATTCTGTAATGTTCCTTTAAATGTTCTATCTTGGTAATGTGGAGTTTGAGCTATCTTTTTGATAGACAAAATCTGATGACATTTTGGTTGGTAAGCAGTTTGCAACAGCTAATTCTAATTTGACATTTTTAATAACACAAACCAGAGCTTATATTAAATACAGAACCTTGGCACATAGTTTATTAACACATGGTATGATTTAGTTCATGCAGGAACTTATCAGAACACCATGTGGTAGATGCATTGACCTCTCACTCACCCTATGCTCTCATTTAATGAAAGCTGGGAAAAGCAAATCACAAATTAGCTAAGCACGAACAATTCTTGTTAAGAGGAAGTTGGTTACAGCCAAAATGCCATTTAATTTACCCTTAGTTTTTAATGGTCCCCTGCTTACTTTAACTTAGCAAGTAAAGTTGTTAAGCATTTTTTGTCTGATAATCAGATTTTATTTAATTTATAATTAATTGTGAGGAATGTTCCTGTGTTTCTGTGTAAGGTTTTAAAACTGTAAGAAAATGTAAATTTCCAAGAATATTATGATGTGTAGTTTCCTCAAGTAAGGCCATGTCCCAATTGGCGGCTACGGCTACGGCTATGGCTGGATCGTACTTTGGTCACTTCAAAACTTGACTACTGCAACATTCTTCAGTGAACTGCTACTAGACTAATCACAAACAAACGCAAGTTCAACTCTATCACCCCCCAAAATTCATTAAACTACACTGGCTCCCAATTCAACAAAGAAACGACTTCAAGGTCATCTTTCTCTTGTTCAAGGTCTTTCATAAACAATTCCCTGATTACATGATGGACATGCTGCAAGTTGGTGCTGGACGGAGACAACTTTGATCATATAGCTCCTGTTCACCATACTTTGTTGTGCCAAGAACGAGTCACATCACTTTTGCTGATAGAGCCTTTTCAGTCTAAACCCAAACTCTGGAATGAACTTCCAATTCACATCAGGGACACAACATCCTTCTACACGTTTAAGACCCTTTTGAAAGCACACATGTTTCTAGAGGCCTACCATCAACAACTTATTTTTTACTTCTGTGCCTCAGCGCCTTTGAGCAAACCTTTGACTTAGACGCTTTATAAATTTGACTTATTGATTGATTGATTGGATCATGGCATCATTATGCGTTGAAGTTTAGGGAAGTCCTTAGCAACAGTCGTAGCCATAGCAGTAGCCACCAAGTAGGATACATCCTTAGGGGTGCACCCCACGAAATAAGGAGAAATTTTTTTGTAGGCCCTCGAAATATTCTATATTGGACAGATTTGAGAGCCCCCAGAAAGTGTTTCAGTGTAAAAATGTTGCCCAATTGTGACCTGGGGGTTGTCGACTTCCAACTTGAGGTATTTCGGATGACGTAGGCCCAGAAATAAATGGTCCTATTTGCTGAGAGGTGTAGGGACATTTTTTCAAGATTGATGATGGGACGTTTTGAAATTGCACCTGTGTAGGGGTGTTTTTATTAGGAGGGAGAATAACTCGATGGGCCCAGGGACTCCCAATATAAAATTGAGCAGAAATTAAAAGTTCAATAATTTTCCCTTTACTGTAAAAAGCTGTGAGAATTATTTGTGTATTTTTTAATATTTAGTATTTTGCACTGTTTGCTATGGGAGTTTATTGTGGAGTGCACCCTTTGAGTAATTATTAGCCGTCTATTGAGTATACCTCCCTCTATTGGTGAAATTTAGCTAACCTGCATTTTACTTTAGCAGTGTAACTTATAAATTGCATACTGCCCTCTATTGGTAGAATTCGTTCAATAAAACTTGTCTTCAAGTTCATCCTTACCTCTTCCCATATGAATGTGATTTTACTTTAGATTTTCGGAGGTAAATATTTTGTTATTTGTACAGATTTTGCTGTTATTTCAGTAGAAAGAAGTATAATGTTTTCCAAATCATCCTACTGCATGAGTCTCAATTTGTTAAATCCACTAAATATAACTTGTTCAAGTTAAAACTACATTATTTTACATTTGGTAAAACTACATTATTTTCTCAATGAAATCAATTAACAACAGGACTTGAGTTGTTGGGTTGGCGTAGTGGGATCTTTCCTCCCCTTCAACCTCTAGGAGCCTGGTTCGAATCACGTGGACACTGGATTGGGGTTTTCAATCCCTGCCTGATTGCGTGGGTTTTCCTCGGAACAATTCTCTGGGGTTTTCCTCCCACATCTAAAACTGAAACTTCCTTCCTTGTCTTTTCTCCATGGGGTTGTTGGCTAGTTAAGTGATTAAGTTCCCTTTTCTGAGAGTCCTTGGCTTTACAGCCAGAATTAATAAATGAAGTGAAAATGAATGAATAACTATTTTTTTCTTTTTCTGTTAAAAACAGAGAGAGGAGTGAAGTTCTCTCCCTCTATTGGTGAAATTTTAACTAACCTGCATTTTACTTTAGCAGTGTAACTTATAAATTGCATACTGCCCTCTATTGGTAGAATTCATTCAATAAAACTTGTTGTCTTCAAGTCCATTCTGTCCTCTTCCCATATGAATGTGATTTTACTATAGATTTTCAGAGGTAAATATTTGGTTATTTGTACAGATTTTGCTGTTATTTTAGTAGAAAGAAGTATAATGTTTTTCAAATCATCCTAAGTACTGCATGAGTCTCAATTTGTTAAATCCACTAAATATAACTTGTTCAAGTTAAGACTACATTATTTTACATTTGGTAAAACTACATTATTTTCTCAATGAAATCAATTAACAACAGGACTTGGGTTGTTGGGTTGGCGTAGTGGGATCTTTCCTCCCCTTCAACCTCTAGGAGCCTGGTTCGAATCACGTGGACACTGGATTGGGGTTTTCAATCCCTGCCTGATTGCGTGGGTTTTCCTCGGAACAATTCTCTGGGGCTTTCCTCCCACATCTAAAACTGAAACTTCCTTCCTTGTCTTCTCTCCATGGGGTTGTTGGCTAGTTAAGTGATTAAGTTCCCTTTTCTGAGAGTCCTTGGCTTTACAGCCAGAATTAATAAATGAAGTGAAAATGAATGAATAACTATTTTTTTCTTTTTCTGTTAAAAACAGAGAGAGGAGTGAAGTTCTCTCACCGTGGCAACATCAACTATTTCAGTTCACTACGATGGAGACTGCAGTACTGTGTGCTTGATTTTAAATCGAGAAAACTGCATCATTTTAACAATGAACTGGTAAGTTTCGTTATCGTTATTAAAACCAAGGTTTATCTCCTTTGAGACAAAGAAGAGGATAAAAAGATATGAGTTTGCCAACTGGGCCCAAATTCATACAGCTGCTTAAAGGAACATTACAGAATTGGTAAGAACAAATATACTTTTTGATCACAGATTTACATAAAACTTACACGGTCTAATGATGATGATAGTAGAAAACATCCCTTGAAATATTTCTGTCTGAAATGCCATATTTGATGAGAAATGAATAAACTAACTTGCTGATTTGAGTTTATCGCTCAGTGAGCGTTTTATTCATTTGTTGAATCTATATGATTTCATGCAAAATGTGTAATCGGTTTTTCACTATTTTCTCGTGACCCAGATGGCCGATTGATCTCAAACTTCTACAGGTTTGTCAGTTTATGTATATGGTGGATTACATTAAGTGCTTACATTGCCAGCAACTATTTTGTTAGCAAAAACCAATTCTGTAATGTTCCTTTAACGGCCGATTTGCGAGTTTCCATTTCATAGTGCTGCTAACTGTAAGGCAAAATAAAAAATAAACATGTTTAGCGTCCTGCCTTTTTGAAAAAAGGAGGAGGCGGGCCCTTTTTTTTCTTTCAATTTTTAAATGGTCGCCCGACACATTTTTTCAAGACAATCGACTGGGCTATTTTTCAAGATGGTTGCCAGCTTTTTTTCTCTGTGTTTTTTCGGTGTGCGAAAGTAAAAAAAATTTGATGTTATATATTTTAGAATTAACTTTTTTCGTCAGAAATCATTAAAAAAATTCCTTTACAAAAATGTGCTTACCGTTAAGCAGTGCTATGAAACTGGCCACTGAAAGCTCACTTATTGTAAAGTTCATGCCAGTTCTAATCCACAAGAGAAATATTATGTCTAAGCCAAAAAAGCATTTGGTGACCTACCAAATCACCGTTGTCACAATCAAAATCAACTCCAAGTTTGCACAAAATGGACATGGACAAAACATTTTACAAAATGTAGTCACTTTGCAAGTTTAATTACATTTTCATAGTTAAGTTCTATGGTGAAATTATTGAAAACTATACTGGATGGAAATCAATTTACATTTTATAAAAAAAGCAAATTAGATGCACTTTGTGCTTTTTAATGTACAGACAATTTTTCATTTTTTATGAGGATTTTTTGTTTTGTGGAGGGAGGGGGCTCGAGTAACAATTCCAAAGTCTGACAAAATGACCTCAAATTGATTGATATACTGTATACTTGAACAACAGTACAATACTTTGTCTGGTTTTGTGGGTGGTCTTTTCAGTGTGTGGATTATAAGTCACCATTTAGTTATTACTGTTTTTGACATTCATGGCTGATAACGTCTAATTTAAACTTTTTCCCACAAACAACCCAATTTCAATGGCAGGACGACCTTGGCTCTGTGAGCACAGCCCACTCATTCAAACTCAAAAAATGATAGTTCAGTTAGTACGCTCTGGGTAAATGGAGGGCCTCTCTTGTCAAAAGCATTCCAGGCTTTCTTGTTTCGTTGCCCTGAGGCCTTGAAAGCAGACTGGTCATTATATACAAGTCTTGAATGGTAAAGCAAACAATAACTTGCCATCACCCCTGTGTAAAAAGGCTATGATCTGTTAAAAGTTTCACCCCCAACAATTTATTGGCAGACAGTTGTACTTAACATAAACAGACGATTGTCCCTATAGAATTGGGTTGATGAAAACTGAAGTGGTGTCAAAACCACTTCTATGAAGTCAAAAGAGTTTCATGTTTTCTATGTCACGAGGACACCATTAGAGAAAATAAGCTGTTGTCAAGTGCTGCAAGGTGGCTACATCCTTGGTGAGCTCAACTAAACTTTCTTGATCCGTCTTTATTTTTGTCGCAGGAAGCGAGAACAGTTCAGACTAATGTTGGAAGTCAAGTCTTGAAGATGTCTCGAAATAACACAGAGTACTACAGTATGAAATGGAATCATAGTTATTGGTCACAAAGGCACGGAGTGGCAACCCCCACAGCTAAAAACAAGGCAGCTTTAAGCGCAACGTTACCAAGGAAACTGCCCAAGTTCACGTCTTCAACATGTACATGTAAGTTGAACTTTTTTTTCACGTTGATTATTTTGGTTTTACCAATTTACACCGATGTGTGTAAAGCACTGTATACTCAAATCTCAGTATTTCCCCCAAGTTCCGGAAAAAAAAACCAAAACAGAGCATTATTATTCGGGTGGGATTCGAACCCACAACCTGTGACATTCTACTGGGCAATCTCGGTGGTTTAGTGGTAAGACGACTACTCTAGAATGGTAAAGGTTGTGGGTTCGAATCCGCCCAACTAATAATGTTGTGGATTTTGTTCACAGGACTCCGGAAAGTACTGAGTATAGAGTGCTTTACACACATCGGTGTATGGGTAAAACCAAATCATTTTCTTTATCCCCGATGCAAATTTAACTTCTTTCTTGTTGATTGCTGTTTGAAATTTAGGGTTCTTATTCCCATAGTAACTGAACAATCAGTTGTGAAAAACTGGTTGGAGCTCCGTTTTTTTCTTGAGATCAGTTTAAAAAACAACAATTACAGGTTACTAACCATCAGAACCTTTCCATACCCTTCAAAATCCAACTGCATGTTTTGTTTGATTGTGTTGGACCGAGCACTGCACTAGTAAACTGGTCAGACGTACCACTAACAGTTTGGATGTTGCGTTACTGAATGGTGTTGGACTGAGGACTGCACTAGTAAACTGATTATGCTTTACATGGGATCAGGCGTACCATCACAATTAGAGTCCAACAGATTGGGTGTTGAGTTACTGATTGGTGTTGGACTGAGGATTGCACTTGTAAACGGATCATGCTTTTATGGGATCAGGACTACCACCATATAATCAGAGTCCAACAGTTTGGATGGTGTTTGGTTTTGTATGAGTGAGGAAGGATTCGTCACTCAAAGGTCTTTAAAAATTGTAATGGTTATTCAATTATTAAGTTTTAATGGTAATGTATTTCTTGAGTAATTACCGAAAGTATCCCCTGTCTTTAAACTTACACTGTTTTGTTTTTTGAAGGCAGTCATTGAGATCGATTCAAGAATTTCATAGTATTGTAACGTAAACTCGAGCGGTCTAAGAGTCTCCCTGTAGGTATACGTCTATCTTCTGTTACATACTAAAACACACTCAAATAAATTCCTTGATGCACCGTATTCTATTTAACTCAACGATGTTTTATTCAGATTCTCTCTTCTTCTTACACTTACTTTAATGATTTGTCTGGCTCCTTCCTTCTGTTGACCGTTAATCTTTTATCAACATGTAAGTTACTGACGGCGCAATCACTGACCTGGGTCTAAGTTTTGATGCTTCGCCAAAGCCCGCCAAAGTACAACTGCCCCACTCTAGTGCGTATCGCGGCCGCCGAATCCGCGCTGCATGCTGCCCATGTGATCTTCACGCAGAGATCACGCGCTGGCCACATGCACGGCGCCGCTGCAAGAACTGGGTCAGTAACTGCGCCACCAGGCGACTATTTCGCCACATTACCTCCACCTTTAAGAGGATGATGTGTCCTCACATCATGTCAACTTCACTTAACTCACTTAGTTCAGGTTATAACTTTTTTTTATTTTTTTTTGTGTTTATTTTTTATTAAACTCTGGCAAGATATGCGCCTTTAAGAACAACAATTTAAAAGTTAATACAATTCAAAACAGTACGGTCTCTAGGTTTTTCAGAGATGGCTAACACAACAGACAAAGAAAGCACTTACAAAATAAAGTGGTTTGTGAAATTACCAAAAGTACACTGGATTTCAGGTTTCTAAACATCCTCCTTACTTTAACTTTTAAAAACGTTTAGAAAGAGAACAGCTAGCAAAAGGAGAGAATTTATTCATAACTGTACTTTTCGGTCACTACTCGCGACACGACGGTGCTACCATCCAGTAGCTCTTTGATGGTGCGCTCTTTTATCACCCGTGCTAGTGATGTCTGTACGGCTACATCTCGATGAGTCGGCTCACTACGCTCGTGATTATCTGCAGTCCACTCCTCTGGCTCCAACGTGATCCGCCTGACGACTGGAGGGAGGGCTGTGTGTGGTCCTACGGGTTGAATAGGAGGGTCCGTAATCAACTGCAGCGGGAGCCTCACAGGGGAAGGGGGGTACCGTCAATGGCTGCAATACGGGTCTTTGGCCGGTGAAAGGCAGCTGCTGGATGGGGCTGCTTGGGTGGATGCTAAGCACATCGAAGTCTCTTCCTGGCGTTCTCGGCACTTCGTCTTTCTTGGCAGACACTGATGCTTGCTCCCTATGGGCGTGCTGCCAATGGCGGTCTAAGTCATGCTTCCTACTGAACCGGATTGGGCAGTACGGACAGGCAAACCTCTCTCTCGCTTTCTGATGTTGCTCCTCAACGTGCCGACGCAGAATTGCCGATGAAGAGAAGCTTTTTAGGCATTCAGTGCATTTCTGTCTTCTTGGCGAACGACTTCGCTCCCGGTCTTGATCTCTGCTTCGGCCCCTGGTGTCCATTATTAACCCTCCTGTATGCACACATAAAAGGAGCAGAGTAAAACAATTGGCACATGATTAATTAAATGCTAGTAACACCATTCTCCATAACGGTCTTGAGGCTTTCGTTTTCGTTTCGTACGGCCACTTCCATTAAATTGTGGTTCCGTCTCGTGATCACGGTCTGCTGGATATACCACGTCTTTACTTGGCTTCAAAGGGTCTACGTCACTGTTATCTATTGGATTTCCCTCATAATTCGTTTGATTCAGTAGTTTGGTTTCCTCTGCCTCCGGTTCAGGGTTTTCTCCATCACTAAGCTGGCTCAAGGGTTCTACCTGCCCGGTATCTGGGTCTGGAGTTTCTCCTGCGCCATGCTGGCTCAACAGATTGGGTTCCATCCTCTCATTTAATCGCTCAACCTCAGTTGGCTGGTCATTTTCCCCCTCCTGTTGCAGCTGGAACCAAGATGTATCTACCTCGCCGTAGAACGGCTTCAGCCGGTTGACATGGATAACCTTGGGTTTATGTCTGGGCCCTCGTTGCATCCTTACCACAACATCACTCAATAAATGAGTTATTATGTAAGGGCCGTCCCATTTTGGCTGGAGTTTTGGAGATAATCCAACCTTCTTCGTTCCAACTCGTGTCATTACTGTACTACCAACATCAAACACAGGTTTGTCAGCCTTAAGATTGTAATGCCGGCTCTGATAACAGGCGGACTTCTTCAGTTGAATTCGAGCCATCTCGTGGGCTGATTCCAGCCGCTGTCTCAGCTCTTCGCTGAAGTCTAATGCATCGGTATGTTCCTCCTGTGGTTGACTACATATCACATCAATTGGCAAGTCAACCTCTCTTCCAAACATCATCTTATTTGGGGTAAGGCCCGTGCTCTCGTGAGGAGAAGCGCGGTATGCCATTAAGACCAATGGCACATGTCTGTCCCAATCCTTTTGATTAGTGGCCACGTACGAGGCGAGCATTGCAATCAGCGTCCTGTTGAAGCGTTCCACCTGACCGTCACTCTGCGGGTGGTAGGGTGTTGTTCGGGTCTTTTCTATACCCAACAATCCACATAAATTCTTGAAGAGCTTACTTTCAAATTGTCGGCCCTGGTCACTATGTATTTGGCGAGGTACGCCAAACCTACTTATGAATTCGTCAACTAACACACGGGCGATGGTTTCGGCATCTATGGCATGCACTGGATAGGCCTCTGTCCATTTGCTGAAATAGTCCGATACAACCACAATGTAACGATTGCCTCCATCTGTGACTGGGAAAGGACCAGTGATGTCTATCGCTATCCTTTCTAGTGGCACACCGGAGACTTGCTGTTTCAGCGGCGCCCTTTGGTGTTTCTGTGGCATCTTCTGTTTAGCACACTCCAAACACATCCGGCACCATTTCTTGACACTGTCCAGCATCTTCCACCAGTAAAAACGGGTTTTGACTTTCTCATGCATTTTCCGTATGCCTAGGTGACCCCCTGTTGGGGCTCCATGCAACTGCCTCAGGCATTCTTCTTGCATCTTGTTTGGAATTATCAAAAGGTAACGGGTTTCCTTGCCGGTATCATCCTCCCATTTCTTTTGCAAAATTCCATTTCGAACACAGAGCTGGTCCCAGGCTCCCCACAAGGTCTTAAAGCGGGCATTTTCTGCCGAAATCTCTAGCCAAGGCGGTCTTTGAACCTTACATTCGAGCCAGTCTATAAACTTGCTCAGTATGGGATCCTCCTTCTGTCTCTGCCGAAGTGTTGCATTTGAAATTCCCAACAACCAATTCGGTTCGACTTCTCTGGCAGCAGCTACAATTTGTCGGATGTCCTGGGGAGTTGCATGTTCGGTCTGCTCTTGCAACCCTTTACAACGCTCTCTACTACTACCCTGCTGCTTTGTATACAATTCACAAGATGTATCCTCGGTCTGAGAAGTGGTTGTGGCTGGCCCTTCATCTTGCCTATCTTCAGTGTTCAGCCCAAAAGGCTGCTCCCAGTATACTGGGGAACGTTTACACTGCAGGCAGGGCATTCGTGACATAGCATCAGCATTTCCGTGCTTGCGTCCAGGTCGGTGCTCTATAACAAAATTATATTCGGCCAACACCTGTAGCCATCTGGCTATTTGCCCTTCGGGATTCTTAAACCCGAAAAGCCATTTTAACGCTCCGTGGTCAGTTCGAATTCGGAATTGTTGTCCATACAGATATGGACGGAAGTGCTTCACATGGTGCACCAGGGCAAGGAGCTCTTTCCTGGTCACACAGTAATTTCTCTCGCTCTTGCTGAGGGAACGGCTGGCATAGGCTATTACTCTCTCCACGCCATCTCCATTTTGTGAAAGCACGGCCCCTATGCCAAAATCACTGGCATCAGTGTCCAGGATGAAAGTTCTCCCGGCCGAGGGGTAAGCTAGAATTGGAGATGAAATAAGGCGCCCTCTTAGTTGATCAAAAGCTCCCTGGCACTCACGAGTCCAGCTGAACTCACGACCCTTCTCTGTTAGCCTATGCAGTGGACCAGCCAACTCAGCAAAAGCCGGCACAAATCGGCGATAATATGAGGCGAGTCCAAGAAAACTACGGACATCACGCACATTCTCAGGTATCGGCCAGTCTTTCACTTTTTGGATTTTCTCCGGATCTGTATGCACCCCCTCGTCTGAAACAACATGTCCAAGGTAACATACTTGTTGCTGAAACAGGTGACACTTTTTGGGCTTTAGCTTGAGTCCTGCCTCCCTTATCCGCTCAAAGATAAGTTGAAGTCGTTCCACGTGCTCCTCAAAAGTTTGACTGTATACTATGACGTCATCTAAATAGACCAAACATATCTGCCAATGGAGACCGCGCAATACATTTTCCATAAGTCTTTCAAAAGTGGAAGGGGCGTTACATAGCCCAAAGGGCATCACTTCGAACTGGTAAAGGCCGCAGTGAGCTGCAAACGCCGTCTTCTCTTTATGATCTTCTGCCATCGGCACTTGCCAGTACCCGGATGCAAGGTCAAGAGTAGTGAAATATCGGGAGCCTGCTAAGGTGTCAATGGTGTCGTCAATACGCGGAATAGGGTATGCGTCTTTGCGTGTTATAGCATTCAGCCGTCGGTAGTCCACGCAGAATCTCACACTCCCGTCTTTCTTTCTCACCAGGACGATGGGTGACGCCCACGGTCCCGATGCTGGCTTGATGACACCTTTCTTTAGCATGTCGGCTATCTCCTTCTCTGCCACTTCCCTCTGATGAATTGGCAACCTCCTCGGTGGTTGCTTCACAGGAAGTGAACTACCGGTTTCAATACGGTGCTTGGTATAAGTTGTCTTACCAATATCTCCATCTCCTTTAGAGAACAGCGCCTGGTTCTTGATCAGGAGGTTCTTTACCTGAATTTCTTCTGTTCCGTCTAAGCGAAGTGTGCTTCTCTGATAAAGGTCATTTAAATGTTCAGGAATTTGGCCATGTTCTCCCTTGCAGTTCCTATCACCATCACAAGATCGGACGATGTTGATTTGCTCCGATTTCACTTGATCACCTGCATCCAGGTTGGGCCCAACTGCGTCGACTGTTTGGAATGTACCTGCCGTCGTTCCTTTGTAGATAGTCACTTGAGTGTCAGTTGGATTCATCAGTCTTACTGGCACTATTCCCTCCTTGGTGCTGACTAGCGAGGGTGCTAGCATGAGATTATTTCTCTTGACAAGACCAAGGGCCGGTTCAATCATCCCATACGGAACTCCTCCTGCATTCTCGCTGAGTCTTCCTGCCATTACCATTTCTGTCTGTGCCGGTACTACCACTGTTTCAATAACGGTCACACGACAGCTCCGCTGTCGATCGGATGTGTCCCTGAGAGGTAACTCTATTCCCCTCCACTGCAGAGTGTTGCTGGTTATGTCAATTGAGCAATTCTCAGATTGCAAGAAATCTAAACCCAGGAGCACCTCATTGCTAATGTCAGCGACGATAAATTTGTGAGAGACAAGGTGGCCACCCAACTTCAGATTCACTGTTACTTCCCCTGAGACTTCCAAACTCATATCATTTGCGACGTTCACCTCCACGCAAGTTTTGGCAATGCTGCATTGTTCTTTCTTTGACCATTTATTGACAATTCTCTCAGATATAATTGATACCGAAGCCCCCGTGTCAATCAGAAGTATTGCATCTACTCCATTCAAAGAAGCATCTAAAAATAACCCACTTCCAACTGCATTAACCTCTCCCCTTTGAAGAGTGCTGTTAGGCCCCTTGGCTACAGCTGAGTCTTGGCCCCCAGGCTCAGCTACTAACAGTTTTCCTGTTTTTCAATGTGTTGAGACTGTTGGACGTTCACATGAGCTGGTGTAGTGATATCACCCCTTTCCAGTAAGGGACAGTTAGGTCTAATATGGCCATACTCCTTGCAATTATAGCACTGAGGCCCCCTTCCGTCTGACCTTCGGGTCCCGCCAGGCTTCCTTCTGTTCAGCTGTCTTTGAAGTTCCCCAAGCTGTTCTGACATTTTCAATATTTGCTGCTGCAACTCTGCTGGCTCTGTACGTGTTTGAATGGCCTGAATTGTTTCATTTGGGGTTACCTGTCTCACATTGACTTTCCTCAGGTCCATCATCCGACGTTCTTTTTCTGCCTTTTGAAGGGCTTCTAATTCAACTGCGGCTGCGACGGCGCTGTCAAGTGTTGTTGTTCTCATTTGCATAACCCTTATTCTAATGTCCCCGTCAGCCAACGCATCTAGAAAATGGTCTCTACCCATGTGATCTTTGCTTTCAGACGGTAGGTCCACATACACTTTTTCCACCAGTCGTCGGATCTCCTCGGCCATTTCTACAAGGCTTTCTGTAGTTTTCTGTCGGCGGTTTCTGAGTTGAGCCCTATAGAGTTCTTTCCTTCCCAGTGGATCGAAACGGCCCTGCAGCGCTTTCACTAACTTATCGTAATCTCCAGTCGCATCTTTTGGCATTGTACTTAATACCTGCTGTGCTGAGCCAGTTAACAAGACGGCCAAAAACTGTAACTTGTCTTTGTCACTCCATCCATTGAGCTCTGAGCATAGCTCAAAGTGCTTAAGGTAGGCCGGCCATGATGCTTTTCCATCATATCTGTCGGGTTTGATCAATGGCCTAGTTCTCTCTACCCGCTTGGTACTGTTCCCATTATTGTCCAATGTCTTGTCTTTTATGCTAATTGCTTCCTGATCTTTAGAAGGTACCGGATTAGATTTAGCAATGACATCATCACTTTGGGGCTCTTGTGGCTTACCCTCCTTGGCTGATTTCCCCGACGCAGTCAATGGTACACTTGCTTCGGTTGACTTATATTTTGTCGGTTCATGTCCACTCTCGGCCGGCAAGGCGGTGGGCAAAATGCCCATAAAGTCTGGTGTAGACAACCCTTTTCTGTGGACGCTGCAGACCGATCCGTTCCCCTCTGTCCTTGTAGGCGTACTTGGATTTTGTCCGTACCCATTGTCACTTTCCAGTCTCTGAGCTTCAATAAAAGGCTGAAACAGTGATGTTCTGCGGGTCGATTCCCTCTGTGGTGGCTCGGGGCTGATCGTGTATATTCCTAACCCTTCCATTGTGTCAAAAGTGGAAACAAACTGATTTGTTGACGCTGTTGTTGTTTTCGGAAATTCATTTTCCTTCTTTATTATAGCAGACGGGTACCGAGGGCTGGGGTCTTCAAATCTTCCTGCCCGTTCCGTTTGAACGGCCGCTGTATCTTTAGGGATCATACCCCCACCTGTGTTTGAGTCAGTAGCGCAGCTGTTAGGTAGCCTTACACCTGTAGATTCTGTTCCGCTAAATTCAACCTGCCGTATGGTGTGACCTGTCTGATGGCGCTCATTAGATTCACTGGATGGCTCGCCATTGGTTCTTCCTCCTAAAGGTGCAGTCTTTTTCCGACTACTGTTGCGTTCCTGCATGCTTTGAGAGATTAATTCAATTTCTCTTGTAACCTCCTCATACCTTTCCTCCAGTAAACGTTGCAACCTCATAATAGAGGGCTGCTGGGATTCCATGCCGAACTGTGGTCTAAGTAAACAAACAAAATAATACTCCGGGCGGCTTTCCGGGCGGCTTTCCAGGCGGCTTTCCGGGCGGCTTGGGCACTGGTTCTTGGAAGCTTTTGTGTGTCTCGGTCTACACCACTGACACGATTCATTTATGTACACTACACATCAGCAATTCCACGGATCGTCTCTGGCTAGTCGATCTCTCCGGGCGGCTTTCCGGGCGGCTTTCCGGTCGTCTTTCCGGGTGGCTCTCTCCGGGCGGCTCTCCGGACGGCTCTCCGGGCGGCTTGGGCACTGGTTCTTGACAGCTTTTGTGTGTGCGCCTCGGTCTACACCACTGGCACGACTGGTTTTCCCTATCCGGGCGGCTTGGACTCTTACTGTCGTTCTGCTACCTTTCGTGAGTGCGCCTCGGTTTACACCACTGGCACGACTGGTTTTCTCTTTCTGGACGGCACTAGTCAGCAAGTGCCTCGGTTTACACCACTGGCGCAACTGTTTCTCTATATAAAAACTATTAACCAGTCAGCTCGGTTTACATCACTGCCAAAACAAAACTCTGCACAAGCATGTACTAAAGCAAGTTGAAGAACACAAACAAAAACATCAAGCAAACTTACTAGTAATACTAACAGAAATATCGCGACGCTGCCACCAATGTAACGTAAACTCGAGCGGTCTAAGAGTCTCCCTGTAGGTATACGTCTATCTTCTGTTACATACTAAAACACACTCAAATAAATTCCTTGATGCACCGTATTCTATTTAACTCAACGATGTTTTATTCAGATTCTCTCTTCTTCTTACACTTACTTTAATGATTTGTCTGGCTCCTTCCTTCTGTTGACCGTTAATCTTTTATCAACATGTAAGTTACTGACGGCGCAATCACTGACCTGGGTCTAAGTTTTGATGCTTCGCCAAAGCCCGCCAAAGTACAACTGCCCCACTCTAGTGCGTATCGCGGCCGCCGAATCCGCGCTGCATGCTGCCCATGTGATCTTCACGCAGAGATCACGCGCTGGCCACATGCACGGCGCCGCTGCAAGAACTGGGTCAGTAACTGCGCCACCAGGCGACTATTTCGCCACAGTATAGTAGTGAATATTCTGGTGAGATTTCAAATCGACTATATCACCTTTAATTATAAAAAAAAATCATAAAATGCCGCTAACAGAAAAATAACAAGTAGACAAGAAATGAACTAAATATGTAGAGAAAAGTTGTCACGTTTTTTTTAAAGAAGAACATACAAGGTGTGTGAAAAGAGATCCTTAACTTTTTCTCTGTCTAAGTTAAGTGAACCATGTCTAGTGCACAGCCCCTCAGTTGAAATTTGACCACTAAATCCCCTATAGTATTACCCATGGGTCCTCTCACAGACCCTCCAGGTACGCAGTAATTATCAACTGAATAAACAAGACTTCAGTGAAATTGACAACTTGAGGATTGTAGATGTCAAGTTAGTTGACTCCTTGCAGTGATTAAAGTCCTGTTCTAAAGTTTCAGGTTTTGACAGACCTCATTTTTGAGTACTGGGTCCAATTGCATAGAGCTGCCTCAAGGCATGGTTATACTTTTGGTAAATTCTCCACATATTTAATGACCATAAAAACTTCCTTGGTGAAGAGTACTGCAGAGCTGTTAATATTATAAAACATTGTTAGAAATGACCCACTTTGAAATAATGTAGTTTTTGAGAAAAAATATTTTTTTCACCAAAAACTTAAAGGTACATTACAGAATTGGTTTTTGCTAACAAAACAGTTGCTGGCAGTGTGAGCACTTTATGTAATCCACCATATACATAAACTGACAAACCTGATGTAGAAGTTTGAGATCGATCGGCCATCTGGGTCACGAGAAAATAGTGAAAAACCGATTACACATTTGCATGAAATCATATCTATTCAACAAATGAATAAAACGCTCACTGAGCAATAAACTCCAATCGGAAAATTAGTTTATTCATTTCTCATCAATTATGGCATTTCAGACAGAAATATTTCTAGGGATGTTTTCTACTATCATCATCAATAGACGGTGTAAGTTTTATGTAAATCTGTGATCAAAAAGTATATTTTACAAGTTTTTTCTTGCCAATTCTGTAATGTTCCTTTAAATCTGAGAATGGCTTCAGGCATGACTCAGGCATGAAGCCTCTCTCGAGCATTTGAAAGCACACAATTCTATGCAACAAGGGTGTTTTATCTTTCATTATTTCTTGCAACTTCGATGACCAATTGAGCCCAAATTTTCACAGGTTTGTTATTTCATGCATATGTTTGTGTACACCAAGTGAGGATACTGGTCTTTGACAATTACCAAAAGTATACCCTGCCTTTTAAGCACAAAAAGTAGCTACGCACAACTAAACTATGCTTACCAGAACAAGGTTACCAGCCAAAATACCATGTCACTTGTACATCTGTAACTGTTATCCTGGTTATTTTTGCTTAGCTGAAAATTTGTAAGCAGTATTTTCTGCTTTAAGCAGCTTTATGACAACCGTAGGCCATGCCCTTAGCAACACCCTTAGCAACAGTCATAGCCTTAGCTGTAGCCACCAACTGAGTTACGGCCATTGTGAGGGTTTTATAGATCAAGTATGAACGGCTTGCTGATGGTAACAATTAGCAAGAATTTACATACTACCCACTTGACACTGGAGGATGTGTAATCATGCTAGTTTTTGTAAATGAAAGAAGGACTTGTAAACGTGTTTAGGGTTTTTTGTTTGTGTGGCTACAGCTGTCATGCTTGCCATGTGGGTGTAACCTCGTAAACATGTAACCAAGGGGAGGGGGGGGGGCATCCAATCCCAAAATGATGCAACCAAGATTATTGTGATGATGACGTCGGGTGAATTGGGTCATTTACACTGCTTTTTTAATTTCTCATTTTCGAATTAATTAGGTGTTCAAATATTGTTTATTTGTACATGGAGGAATAAGAACACAGTAATAGTAAGATAAATATATCGCCTTGGACTCTTAGAGCTACTCAGAGGCAAGTATGGATGGTTGGAAAGGATGCATTCTGCAGGATTTGTTTTCAGTATAAAAGACTAGTATTACAAAGACGTCACTAGCAATCATAAAATTACACGACATATGAAGTAAATTTATTATGACATTTGAGTGCAAACAAAGAAAGCAAAAAAAAAACAAAAAAAAACAACAAGTCCTTTTAAAAACTGAGAACAACCGGCGGTTATATGCCGTTTTATTTCAATGATCGTTACCCTGTTTTTTAGGGGTTCCATCACTGCCGTACTTGTAAGGTATCTTCACACGATTAAACATGAAGTCGGAAGTTTTTGTATATATCAAACTTTCTAATGATCAAACGTCAGGTTATTCTGGTTGGCCAGTGGTTTCTTTCCCTGCCGTTCACCTCTGTGGACCCCTATTCGAATCCCACCTCAGACCATGACTCAGACCGGAGCCTGGCATGTGGATTGGGTTTTCTTTCCCTACCTGATTGAGTGGGTTTTCCCTCTGTCTTCTTCTTTCGTCCATAATTATAAATATAACTTTTATAAGTGCCGACTCAATTACATGAGCTAAAACCGCACTGGTTTGGGTTTTCCTCACACGTCTAAAAAAGTAATTTAACTGAAAGTTCGTCATGGTTTTCTTTACAGACGTTGGTGTGATGTTTCCACCGACTGCTTTGCCAAATATATAATTCAGGAATCAGATTCAGAATACCTGTGTAAAACAAAATATTATATTAATATTATAAAGACCGCAAAAGTTCAACGCCTAGTTACAACGTAAACTCACACAATTTTGACACAACGCTAACGTAAACACAACAACAAGCCACACGTGAGCAGCAGTCTGGTTACAGATCAATACTCACATTGCACAGTAAGTCTGCATAGCTATACCGCATAGTGAATGGGTGATCTCTCTGTGGAGGTGAAAACCAGATGTGTGAGAAATTCTTTCCCAGCATGCAACTGAACAAGCTGAAGGCTGCGCAATCTGTAGATTGCGCTGCTCATTCTGAGGATTTTTGCCGCGTTTTCACCATCCACAAGATTGAGCGCTCAGCCCACAAAAATGCAATTTTGTTGTTGTGCAGTAGTACCATAGAGGTACCTCCATGGTAATACTTAATTCTTATAGAGTGATTAGTGATTAATAATTTAATAATATACAGTACATCTGGTTTTTTCTGTACACAAATCCTGCTCGTTGCCACTTTATTATAAGTTTATGATAAATTTGTTTTCGTGAAATAAAAATCCAAAATAAAGACCTTTCCATTGTTGATAAACAAACGGCGAAGGTTGGCATGGACGGCCGAATGTTAGCAAAACATTCAATCGTGTTAATGGATGTGTTTGTGCTGTGCATTTATGGCTTTCCATAGTTTTCCAACCAAATTATATTCTCAAAGTTTTCACTTTGAGCAGCCCCATCTGCAGATTGAGCGAAATAGTGCACAGATTGAGCAAATCTCCAAATTGCGCTCAACATGCACGTTCCAGCCAGAGGCCGAGCAGCTGCTACGGTTGACCTGTAGTCACGCTTGAATTGCTCGGGGCCGTTGGCCGCGCCGGGAGACGTGTAAAGGGTTTTGACGTAATGTTGTTGGATTATTCTTTCGCTGGAGTGGAAATTTCCATTCCATGACAATGGACACTGTTTGTATGTTGTAAATGTAAAAGGCCAGAACTGTATACATGTAATTATGTACACTTTGATCACACACCATAAACCATGGCATCTAACTTTATGCAACCAAAGCGCCGTCGTGGTAACCAAGCAGAGGTTATTTCAAGTGGGTCCGACGAAAGTTTGTCTGATTCAGATTCTGACTCTTCTTTAATTTCTGATACAATTTTTACAAGTGTTAAAAGTGAGAATAAGGGTTGCCCAATTTTTCCTACTGAGTGGGAACATAGCCCAACAAGCATTCCAGTGCAAGGGAAATTAGCTGCTGTAGTCTGGAAACAGGAAGATTGTTTTCCTCGGCGTTTTGAGTTTTCGGGCGATCATGGTGTCACCATTGCGGACTTGGACAACTCCAGCTCACCTCTTGATGTCTTCCATCAGTTTATTCCTCAAGAACTCTTTGAACACATCGCTGCTCAGACCAACAAGTATGCTTACAACCAGCCGGTCAACTTGGACAGCCACAACAGAGTCTGGTCAAACACAACTTCAGATGAAATCAAAGGTCTGGTGGCGCTGGTGATTTTGATGGGTATCATACCCAAGCCGGACATCCAAGCCTACTGGAGCAGAGAACCAATGACTGAGACTCCGTTTTACACAAGCACAATGCCCAGAGACAGGTTTCTGCAGTTATTATCAAATCTGCACTTCAACAACAACGACGATGATGATGGTGTCGATCGTCTTTTCAAACTGCGGCCAGTCATCGATACCCTGACGGAGAACTTCAAGACCGTATATGTTCCATCGCAGAATATAACCACCGAGGAGTCGCCATGGAAATTTCATGGTCATTTGAAGCAGCACAACTCTGCCAATCGGGCCCGATTTGGCATCAAAGTTTACAAGACGTGTCAGAGCTCTGGGGATGCAGGCGGCTACACATGGAACATTAAGATTTGCACTGGCAATGACCGAGGTGAGATGCCTGCAAGGACCCAAGCTGTGCTCAACCTCAATGAAGATCTTCTCGACTGTGGGTATAACATCTTCCTTGACAATTCGTTCAGCAGCCCTGATCTCTTTCTCCGGCTTCTGGAAAGGCAGACAAATGCTTGCGGAACTGTCAAACTCAACCGGAAGCAGATGCCATCAGACTTGAAAAACGTCAAATTGAAGCGAGGTGAATATGCTTTTCGCTCCAGTGACAGCGGTCTTCTGGCTCTGGTATGTAAGGAAAGGAAGGATGTAAAGATACTTTCGACGATGCACTCTGCCTCAGTGGAAGATTCGGGCAGAATTGACAAGGACGGTAATCCAATTGAGAAGCCTACTTGTATCCTTGATTACAACAAATACAACCATGGCAAACATGGAATAGATCTTTCCGACCAGCTAGCATCAAGCCATTGCAGCGTACGGAAAACTGTAAAATGGTACAAGAAGCTGTTCTTCTACTTGGTGGATCTGTGCTTGGTAAACTCCTTCATTGTGTACAAACTTCAGGACCATAAAATCCATTACACTGATTTCCGAATAGCTCTCATCAGAGATATTCTGCAGACAGTCATTTTACCGGTGTACAACACACGGAGTCGACCACACACCCTACCGAGTCCTAACAGACTGACAGGTCGACACTTCCCCTGCACTCTCCCACCAACACCGAGGACGTCAAATCCCTGCAAAAGATGCGTGGTTTGCAAGTCACATGGACGAAGGCGTGGGACAAGATATGCATGTGATGCTTGTAACATGCCCCTATGTGTGCACCCCTGCTTCAAGATTTACCACACCCAGCGTGACTATTAAACTTTAATTAATTTTTTTTTGCAGATAAGATGATCATAGAATTGTCATGTGTGTACCATATTGTAGTTTATAATTTGACTTTTGTCTCTAAAATAATTACGTTGTCACGTTTTCTTCAAGTAAGGAATTTCATTAAATTAGTTTAACTCATTACTTGAAAATATTTGTTATAGTTTTATAAGTTTTGCACCATCTTGTAGATGGAACTTACTGATGTCATGGGTTATTTCATGTGGAGAAACATGTTCCTGTTCTAGCGCAAACAGGAGGTTGAAATTAATAATCTTTTGAAGAAGTTTACATCCAAAATGTTTCGGAATTTGATATGTTTTCCATGTTTGAAACCAGCAGATGTATTATTTCAGAAAGAAGGGTTGGATATGTTGTCATATGTAAGAGCGCCCCCTAGTGACGAGAGTTTTTATTTTGTACTTGGTTTATCACATCGGGATATGAATAACAAATCGTGTTGGTAATGTCTTACTGAATTGATTCAACAAAACCAGTTATGCATTGCCAATTTTGCCTTGACTATAGTGTTAGCCAGAAGGGTGTCTGTTGGACACCCTGTTTTATCTGTCATTTACATGTAAATGTATATAGTAAGTGAACAATTTGGACACCCATTAAAAAAATTTCCAGCAAATTTTCACACTCTTTTACCAAATACTGGCTAAAACAGTGGCCAAGACATGAATGTGACAACTTAAAATTTATACCCTATTCGACCTTTCCTTCCAGTTCAAACAGGAAGTGAAATTTACAAAGTATATAAGGAGTTATTTTAAGGTTTACAGCAAATTTTTTAATAGATCAATGATTTTTCTTTGTGTTACAAAATAATTATTATTTTGTTCTTCTCCTGAAACTCCTCTGTGTTCATTTTTAATGAACATTTAATATATAGATTTTTAAAAATAAACCCATGACGAGGGCCAGCAATATTTCAAGTGTTGGTTAATTTGCATTAAAAGTTACAATGGCGTAGAGAGTTATACATTTTGTTTAAAAAAATTATAATTGTTTTCCCAAATAATTTCTGACTAACTGTGGACAATATTTGTTTAAAATACAAGGCTGTTTTCTTAATGTGAAACTGAAGTGCACTTGACATTCATCCCCTTTATTAAAGTTGACTTTAGATAAATTAATTAGGTAAACATGTCTGTGTGAACTTTTAGACACGATTTGGGCCCAATTTCATAGAGCTGCTTAAGCACAAAAAGTAGCTAAGCACGACAAAATAATGCTTACCAGAATAAGGTTACCAGCCAAACTGCCATGCCACATGTACAATTTGTGACTGGTATCCTGCTCATTTCTGCTTAGCAGAAAATTGTTAAGCAATTTTTTCTGCTTAAGCAGCTCTATGAAATTTGACCCTGGACAGTTGGAAATGATGCACCAGGCTGTTCTTTTTTCCAGCAGGGACTAAACCCATCATAGAAATCATGCATGAGATATGAATATATTAATTGTGACAAATAAATGCAAAGTGATTATAACGAGGAAAGAGAAACAAAAAGAAGTTATTTTTTTAAGTACAATTACAAATATGTGCAGGCCCGAGTGAACATGCTGTCCATTGACCTAATGGTTTAATACTCGTGGAAATGCCGACTTTGGGTATCAATCCAGACCGCAAATGCAGTGGTACTCGCGGTAGCAGCGACTAGATATATCCGTCATATAAATAAGAACGTAAACAATATACATGTGAGCCATTTACCATGCCAGACATTATACCTTTGATCTCGCATCCCATTCACACGGGCCGACCGACCGTGTCCGCATTAACGGCTACAGCTACGGCTAGATGACAGCGTCATCGTACGTTGAAGTATAGGCGTCATTAGCACATCCTTATTAGCGACACCCTTAGCAACAGTCGTAGCTGTAGCTGTAGCCGCCAATTTGGACTCATACGGCCTTAGTGTACACACATTAGATAGTGAATAAAACAACATTACATACAAACATAATGTACACGTGCATGTAGAACTCGAACAAAAGTGGGTGTAGCTGCTGACAAAGTACGTCACTCGGAGCGGACCAATCATAACTCGGATATGGAAAGCTTATGTCACTGCAAGTTTATGCAATGAAATAATTGGTTTATCCATTATCTAATGAAATCATTGGGCCTGTAAGACCAGTGCCTTGCGGATAAAGACAGGGTGCGTTTTCGTGGCCGTAATAACCAATAACTGTATCGGTCAATGCCCAGAGTGATGCAACATGCAACCGCCCCCTGCATGTAAGTAGTCTGGTTGCAGATCAATACTCACATTGCATACACAGTAAGTCTTCATAGAAATACCGCACAGTGATGAGGTGATCTGCCTAGAGGTGAAGACCAGATATCAAAACTTCCTTCCCAGCATGCAACTAAACACGCCGAATTTTGCTCAATCTGAAGATTGCGCTGCTCATTCTGAGAATTTTTGCCGCGTTTTTACCATCCACACAACAACCCGGCGAAAATTGTAATTTTTGCTGTGCAATAAAACTAAACAATTATAAGAGTGATCATGGGTTGATAATTGAAATATCATATCTGCTTTTCAATTATCTACAATCATGGTACAATCAAATTCAAAGTCCCTACTTTGAGCAGCAAAATCTCTTGCTCAATCTGCAGATGGGGGTGACAGATTGCGCAGATTGAGCAAATCCCTAAATTGCGCTCAACATGCACGTTGGGGAGGCCGGGCGAGCAGCTGCTGCAACGGTTGACATGTAGTCACGCATGGATTGTTTTGTGGCCATACCAGCGGGAGACGTATTATAAAGGAGGGCCTTGACGGGTTTGTATTGTTCGAATTGTTCTTTTCTCGTGGTGGAAATTTCCATTCCATGTCAATGGAAACTGTACGATGTAAATATAATATAGGCCAGATCTGTACACTTTGATCACACACCATAAATCATGGCATCTAACTTTATGCAACCAAAGCGCCGTCGTGGTAACCAAGCAGAGGTTATTTCAAGTGGGTCCGACGAAAGTTTGTCTGATTCAGATTCTGACTCTTCTTCAATTTCTGATACAATTTTTACAAGTGTTAAAAGTGAGAATAAGGGTTGCCCAATTTTTCCTACTGAGTGGGAACAAGGCACTCCAAGTATTCCAGCACAAGGGAAATTTGCTGTAGTCTGGAAACAGGAAGATTGTTTTCCTCAACGTTACCAGTTTTCAGGTCATCATGGTGTCACCATTGCGGACTTGGACAACTCTAGCTCACCTCTTGATGTCTTCCATCAGTTTGTTCCTCAAGAACTCTTTGAACACATCGCTGCTCAGACCAACAAGTATGCTTACAACCAGCCGGTCAACTTGGACAGCCACAACAAAGTTTGGTCAAACACAACTTCAGATGAAATCAAAGGTCTGGTGGCGCTGGTGATTTTGATGGGTATCATACCCAAGCCAGACATCCAAGCCTACTGGAGCAGAGAACCAATGACTGAGACTCCATTTTTTGCGAGCACAATGCCCAGAGACAGGTTTATGCAGTTATTGTTAAATCTGCACTTCAACAACAACGACGATGATGACGCTGTCGATCGTCTTTTCAAACTGCGACCAGTCATCGATACCCTAACGGAGAACTTCAAGACAGTATATGTTCCATCGCAGAATATAACCACCGATCAGTCAGTGTTGAAATTTCATGGACAGTTGAAGCAGCACAACTCTGCCGATCGGGCCCGGTTTGGAATCAAAGTTTACAAGACGTGTCAGAGCTCTGGGGATGCAGGCGGCTACACATGGAACATTAAGATTTGCACTGGCGATGACCGAGGTGAGATGCCTGGAAGTACCCAAGCTGTGCTCGACCTCAATGAAGATCTTCTCGACTGTGGGTATAACATCTTCCTTGACAATTCGTTTAGCAGCCCCGATCTCTTTCTCCGGCTTCGGGAAAGACAGACAAATGCTTGCGGAGCTGTCAAACTCAACCGGAAGCAGATGCCATCAGACTTGAAAAACGTGAAACTGAAGCGAGGTGAATATGCTTTTCGCTCCAGTGACAGCAGTCTTCTGGCTCTGGTATGTAAGGAAAGGAAGGATGTAAAGATACTGTCGACGATGCACTCTGCCTCACTGGAAGATTCAGGCAGAATTGACAAGGACGGTAATCCAATTGAGAAGCCTACTTGTATCCTTGATTACAACAAATACAACCATGGCAAATATGGAGTAGATCTTTCTGACCAGCTAGCATCAAGCCATCGCAGCGTACGGAAAACTGTAAAATGGTACAAGAAGCTGTTCTTCTACTTGGTGGATCTGTGCTTGGTAAACTCCTTCATTGTGTACAAACTTCAGGACCATAAAATCCATTACACTGATTTCCGAATAGCTCTCATCAGAGATATTCTGCAGACTGTAATTTTACCGATGTACAACACACGGAGTCGACCACACACCCTACCGAGTCCTAATAGACTGACAGGTCGACACTTCCCCTTCACTCTCCCACCAACACCGAGGACGTCAAATCCCTGCAAAAGATGCGTGGTTTGCAAGTCACATGGACTAAGGCGTGAGACAAGGTACGCATGTGACGCATGTAACGTGCCTCTATGTGTGCACCCGTGCTTCAAGATTTACCACACCCAGCGTGACTATTGAACTTTAGTTATTAAATTTTGTTGGCAGGTGATACTTGTCGGTATTTAAAAAAATTGCCTTTGCCCTCTCGGCCCGTGATGTTACAAATTTTTTTTTTAGCTTTTTGAGTAAACGTCCTCTGAAAATATTGTGCTACAATGAAACCCAGATTTGACAAAGGGATTCAAAGTTGTCATTTGAGAAAATTGAGTAGGCACTCGCCGTGATTCGCGCTGTACCTGGGCCTTGAGCCATGGCTAAAAATCTGCCATGGGATGCTGGAATTTTTAAACACTCGGACTTGAGCCGAATTTAATATAAAAAAATGTTGGCAGCCTGTCCATTCTTGTATTCCACATTTGTATAACAATGGTACAAAGGTTTGGAATCGGGGGGGTGGGGGTTAACTTCCCGAAAAGGGAATATCAAGGCAAGTGTTCCAGAGTCTGTTGTCACTCTTCCGAAAAGAAGCTTATCACGGTAGGTGCCTGCCTCAACATACTACACACTGGAAAGTCCAGATGGATAAAAAATATCAGCTGTTCGCATGTCTGCCAAAAAAAAAAGGGAAAACCAAAGGACACCTTTCAATTAAGACATTTCTCGAACACAATCATTCTTTAAACAGAGCCAATTTTTCTTGAGATTTGTCTAGCATGATGCTATCTTCTTCCATCTTACTCAACAATCAGGGAAAATATAAATAATTTTGATGATTTTACCAAATGTAAACATTCCTTCTTAGAAAGTGGTGTGTACCCCCAACCTGGTAAAATGACCCATGTAGCTTTTAATTTGACTTAGTCTAAAAAAAATTACGTCATGACATCAGGTATTGAATTAAATTAAATCAATTAAAGTATGGAAGGATTTACAGACGTTATTAGGCCAATTAAGAAACAAACATGTTTAGCGTCCCTACCCGCTTCCTTTTTAGAGGCTGTCTCATATTATTTTTTAAGGATCAATTTTTACGATCTCTGATGAAAAAAATCAATTCTAAAATGCATGACCGGAAAATCACACAGAAAAAAGCTGGCAACCATCTTGAAAAAATCTCCAGCTAATGTGTTGGGCGGCCTTTAAAAAAAAAAGGAGAAAAAAAAGACCCGCCTTCTTCACTTTTTCCAAAAAGGCAGGACGCTAAACATACTTTTTTATTTATCTTGCCTTATTGTAATAACTGAAAAGAAATTGTTTAATTAAGCAAATGCAGATTGCTTCTTGACATATTGTTCACCAAAATTGTAGTAAACTAAAAGTATAAAGAAGCACCTATGGAGTCACAGACCTTTACAGGTTTTTTTCCAATGTTAAATGAAACATGTTTGTCATACGGCCTCAAGTTATATTTCTTGGCAGTGTGCCAGGCAGGGAGTATGTTTCATCACAGCTGTATTTTTCGTTGAACATTGAACTTGATTGAAAAGGGAAACTAATGCAATGACGGCTAAACCAAGAATGATGATCACTCTAACAGATTTCCCGCTTAAAGTTGCTCGTTTTATTCTTTTCAAAAGATGCGATAACTTAATTTAGAGACTCATCAATGACTTAGTCATGGAGGAAGTCTGTTATAGTGAGAAAGACGGAACATTGGATTTGATTCACCTTGTTGGTATGCAAGTCCCCCCCAAATATGGGTGCAAGATTTAGCTGAAAATATTAGTAAATGTAAAGTTGGATTCTGTAATTACATAGATAAGTTTAATTTTTTGGTGAATTTTAATCAATTTGTCGGTCTGGATACTGCATTAAACAACACATTCCATTTGACAAAAGAAACAAACTTTACAAGAAGAAATGAAAAGTGCATGACTTTTGTAATTAAATTAACCCCACTTTGGGGTCAGATTTGTTGATAAAAGATTCATGATTTCAGCTGTCATAATGAGTGTTTCTTGAAAATTTGTGTGATTTATTATATTGTTTTTTTACATTTTCAGTTCATTTTTACTCCACTGGTATCAAAGTGAAAGTACAACATTTTTTGGAAAAAATAATACATTCATTATAAATTATTAGTTATTTTATTCATTTTTATAGAGAAGTCTTGAAAAAGAAAAGAAAACAATGAAAAGTTGTGCAGTTTTTTTTACACATGCCCAGATGTTTCACAGATTTTTAACGGATTTTATGAAGGAAGGACCCACCAACTGAAACCCATATTTCTTCTCTGGTAAATGTACCTGGAATAACCATTAAACTTTTTATTGCTTCATTGTCCCAAGAGACCCATTTGTGTAAGTTTAATTTCATTGATCCAAACTTCTTCAATGTGTCTCCTTCGTGGGGGGAGCCGGGCCGGAAACTAGATTCCATTAAACTTTTGGATAAGATCACGTCCTGTGGAGTATAAGTCATTTTTTTTTTACGACGACTTCACTTTGATTCTGAGAGATTATTCATCCACAATCCTTAGGTCCAACGTCATCCCCTCAGGGTCGTCTCGGGAAAAAATTAGCCCAGTTCTTATTGGACAGAGTTCCCCAACAACCAAGCTCGGCAGGAATTTAACAGATTTTACAAAGAGGGCCCGAAACGGATCTTGTTTGCCGACAGTGAAGTGTTGGCAGAGGAATGAAACAGACTTAGACTAGATCTTCCACGATTTTTTACCTCCCACCTTTTTTTTTTTAAGTGAAGAAAGTTTTCGGTCGAGGAAGTTTTATTGGAGGAGTGGAACTTGAAATATGAGAAATTCTGAAATGACATAAGCCTGAAGATGATTGAAGGTAACGTTGTAGGAAACTGGTGTTGTGGATGGTTTCTGGAGGTGTTGATGGGGTGGTGATAAATCGGGTAGGAGTTGGAGGAAGGAAGGAAGGATGCATTCTCGATTTAAGATAGGTAAGATTGTTTCCTCTCTGTTGGTTTGTCGTGGCTCGTGGCATCGGACAAATTCTTGGATGAATGTGATGTTGGAAATGCACATGTATGCGGCATTTTGGAAAGAAAGTAGATGAAGATTGGAGATTGCTGCTGAGAATGAACCAAGTTTCTTATACTTGTATACCTCATACTATTTTAGGCAATTTGTTTATTTAGGCCACGTTTCTCATAGGAAATGGGGAATGTGGAAATAAGCAAAGAAATCAAAATGCAGGTTGTATAATCATGGAAACTACTTTTTTCGCTTAGGTTTTTTCATTCAAGTTTTCAAACGAATTCAGTTGACGGAAAGGTTGGACTTTCAGAAATGGTAAAAGTTTGCAGTGTGTGCAGTGAAAGTTGCGGTTTACCCAGCTGTTAAGGTGAGGGGTCATCAAACACAGATTAGGAGATTTGTCGAAATCGCTGACCCTGCTCCCTCCCGTAGGATGGGGGAATTACAGTCGTTGCCATAGAAACATAATTTGTGGTTTCCATTGGAAACTGCCAAAGAGGAAAAAAAGAGTTTACGTTATACAGGCAGTCTTCCAACAAGGAAGGGAGTGCTCTCATGGATAATTGAATATCGTATTTAATTAACCCAATTACTCGTAACTTTACTTCCATCCTTGGCACTGGAACTTAAATTAGACCTGTCATGTATAGGTGGGTTGTTGTAGGGAGGGAAGAGGGAGAGGTCATAGTGCACAAACACACTAAGCAAATAAAGGTTTGCTAAGTAGAAATAGATGGCCGGCTAAAGTGGCGAGTGATATCTTTTGTCTTTTACTGATTCCTTGCACAATTTTTGTTTTTAGCAGATAAATGTTTCTCATAACTTTTATGTCGTCCCTGAAGCTTTTGCTGAGATCTAAACAGTTTTCTGCTGTGAGGTCATTTAAAATAATGATAATGAACTTGTTTTATGAAAAAGCCCATTACACAGTGAGTCCCAATCCGGACTGATTAAAATTAGTCCCCAAATTAGTCCATGCGATTTGAACGGATGTGTTTGAAGAAGATCAATTGATCCAGAGTTTGTGCATCTAAGATGTTTTTGGGTGTGTTTGTTTCAAATATATGTAGTGGGAGTTGACACAGAAAAAAGCATGCTAGTGGCATGACCTTTGACCTTTTGAAGGATGATGAACAGGTACATGTTTTGTAAGAAGGGATGGTGAGGTGAGTTGAATGCTCCTGCGCACTTATCGTTTTACAGTAATTAAATAACGGAACAATAATTCATCTTGTTCGTTTCTGAAACCGTACAACCCGAAAGGGAAGTTTTTGGCACTCTCTAATTATTGTGACATAGAGCTCTAAATCTCAAGTAAAGGAATGAGACCAGGCTGTGTATAAACGAGGAAATCAAATTAGAGTTAGGGGAAGGAGGTTGTTCGGTTTTAAGGTTAATGATTAACAAATGTTAAGATGGTTGTAGTTTCAAGTAAAATCTTAAATATTGAGGTTATCCCCACAGACCCAACTATGATAAACTTCTTTTTCACAATAAGCTTATCCAATATTATAACTTGACAATCTTGTAACTTTCCAATTTTCCAACCCCCCCCCCCCCGCCCCACTTCATGAAATGGAAAAACTAAACAGTCTTCCAGCTTAATATATCTGCGGTTAAAAAATAAACATGTTTTCCTTCTTTATTATAATCAATACATTTTCAGGAATATCTCAAGACTTAATAAGATTCTTGAAACTCCATCCCTACCAACTCAGTTACCCCTTGCTCCTCTCTTCCCCAACTTGGTTTTGTTCTTTAACCCTAAATCATATTAAGACATTCTTGCATTCTTATTGCTTCAAGATCTTCTCCTTTACCCATCAGTTTCTCCTGCTCTATCCCAAAACATAAACATCAACAATCTGACCTTCAAATTTTTGAGTCTCTCTCTATCTTCCCTGGCTCCCTATTGCCAATAATCTTTACCCTTGCAGCTAATTTAAAGACGCCCACTCTATCACAATCCCCCCTATTCCATCTGTTATCCTCCCACCTTACCCCTAAACACCAACAACTACAATCGCTCCAGCCTCGTTGGTAATTTCAAGCTCCAGATGCGAGGCCAATAAATCCTCCACCATCTCACCCTTCGGCCAAGACGGCAGCGAGAGATAACAACCGCCGTCTCCTTTTCCCTCTTTTCCACTGATGATTTAGACCGAGAGGTATTTGGAGAATGAGATGCACTCATGCCGAAGATCCACATCGTCGGCATTCGTAGAATCTAAATTTTCAAGACCAGGCCAACTGTCTTGTCTCCTGAGAGTTTATAGATTTTTTTTCCTCTGTATTTACTCTCTCTGAAGCAAGATCCCTGTTTGGATTGGTCAACGTCTTGAAGATGCATTAAAGACATCTTCAATTCATTCGGCCGCATCTTCAAACCAGTCCGTTACATCAAAACAAGTCAGTTAGTAATCCATGAAACTCGGAAAGGTCAAATTTCATTCTTGAAAAAAAAGAAGAAGACCCAACCAAGTAAGGACAAATTCTATAAAGCTGAAGAAGAAAACTTATAAATGAGATGGGTTGAAGTAACAGGCATTGTACATTGGAAGTGGTACCCAATTTGTACTTAGCAAGATTGTATGTGCTAAGCGGATTGTGTTAAATGGCTCTATGGAGTTGATAATAACCGCTATAAGTACTGATAACAATTTTTTCAAATAATTGCCTTTACTTCTTTGATGTGGTGATAACCTTTATCAAAAATTTAAATAAAAAACATTGTTAGAATTCTATTCATTTTTCCAAACTCAAAATGTGTTTAACGAATTGAATTTTCAAAACATTTAAAGGTATTGTACACTTTTGGTGACAGCTCAAAATCAGTGTCCACATTTTGTGTTGATTCACCATATGCATGAACAAACAAACCTGTGAAAGTTTGAGCTCAATTGGTCATCGAGGTCACGAGAAAATAGTGGAAAGAGACCTTATGTGCTTTCTGTTTTTTCAAACATCAAGTTTTTATCACGCGTGATAAAAACTATTGTTTTACTCATTTCGGAGAAACGATAGCATTTTAGGCAGAAATATTTTAAGGAACCCTTTCTACCATTACTTACTTTAAATCATGTAAGTTATGTGTGAATCTGTGAACGTTTACAGGGCCTTTAAGTCGAAATTTGTTTATTTTATAGAAATGTATTTGTGAAATTGGAATGACAGCATCTGCTAGACATTGTAAAAGTTTTATTTTTTTTTTAAATCATGGTTTATTTATTGGTTCCCACATCTGACCTCAATAGACCCGTAGAGCGGTCGTGAGCTTTTGTCTACTGTCATAACTCAGGATGAATGAGAAATTTTCCAAGGGGAAAATTTGCTGGAAAATATGTGAACTGCTTTCCATCAGGGCTTGGGTTCCCTAAGGGCTGATAACGGCTTCTGTTATGAGACAGTCAGACGTCATTTTTGACCCAATTCACATTATCATCATCACCAGTTCGGCCATTTTGGGAGTCAATGTCCCTGTGTGTTATAGTGGATTGGGACCATAGAGGTATATAGAAGAACTTGAGGGCGCACTAGCCAAGTTACGTGACTCGTCGCGCGGGTGGTGCGGCTATGTTTTAAGCACCACTACCATTACTTTACTGTACGCAAAACAACAACATGAACACCGAGCGCGTGATGCGCGTGCATTTACCATACGCACATCGTATACTTCGTATTCAATTTTGCCCTCTATTAAATGGCGGTCGTGTCTCCTTGCGGTCCCGGCGCGTTTGTGCACGCAGTATTGCCAGTGCGCCCTCTAGTTCTTATATATAACTCTATGATTGGGACACACCACTTACAAGCTTGCCAATAAAACCTAAAATGGCGGAGTGTGGAAGACACAAGTGGGGCGTGTGACGTTGTGGATCAACATCTGTTATCTTGAGACATGCAAGGTCAGAGAGGAAGGTTGGTTTTCTTTGAATGAAGCTATGAAGATATGGAGTGCTGTTGTGTAAACTTGCTTCACTGGGTCTTAAAAGCTGTTTTTGAAAGCAGTTGTTCCTTTTCACTTTCAGTGTTAATTGTTTGAAAATCAACTTGTAAATCATTAAAACTATAAACTATATAATAATGAAAAATAATATTAATAATAATACAACAAATTTATAGAACATACTGCAGGAGCTTCTTTGTGCATTAAACGCAAAACATAAAACAATGAAACTAAATCGAGCAAAGTTACAAAAGAGTAGATTCAAACGAGTGAGACTTTCAAAGTCCCTTGAGAATCAGAATAGAGTCAGCTTGGTGAATATGAACCAGTAAGTCATTCAATAATGAAGGTGCAACTAGTCTGGACAGTCGAGAAGAAATGTTCACCCATAATTTCACTTGATAATCAAAATCCTTTTATTTGGTAAGAAAACTCATAAAAAATAGCTCAGGTTTTTAGCGATACTGGACTTGCCCTTTAAGCAAACACATTTGGATTTTGGACTGCACCTTTAAGTAAGCATCCATCTTTTTTTGAGTCATCCTTTGTGCTGTTAGCCCCAGGTAAATAGAGGCAGTCTGCGGGTAATCAGATCATGGAGAGGGAATTAGATGTAGACAATGAAGTGGTTACTGTGACCATCGACGATGACCAGCTCCAACCGCATCGTCGTTGCTCTTTGTGGAAATCAAATTGCCTTTCGGATAATTAACACATCTTTTCTTGCCCTCTTATTTAAAAGAAATTGATCAAGTTCATTCTGAAAGCTTGTTGATTATAAATTCCACACAAGTATCATTCCTGGAGCAGTTTCATTCACTGTCAAATTCAATGATTTAACATTGAAGATTCCACAAAGCACATTATTTTGCTTATTTCGACTACAGCTATTTAAATAAGCTTGTATAATTTCTCAGGATTGTTCTTGATTTCATGATTTCAAATTAGTCTCCTTAAGCCAAAACATTTTTTAAAAAGAAGTAAAGCAGTCGCTAAGGGAGAAAGAAATAATCCACATTGTGTCCAAACCTGTAGTTTTGTATTTCTGGTGAGGCACAGAGTCTGTAAACCTCCTGACTTGTAACGTCTGGGAGATTCCGGGTCTAGAATAAGGGGGAACCCAAGCATAAGAGCCATTTTCAGGAATTTTCAATTTCGTCATATCGCATCTCTAATTGTGCACAAAAACCTCTAACAATGAGCGTTGTTTTCACTTCAACATAATTACTGGAACATTGTTTTCACTTCAACATCATCACCTGAACATTGTTTTTACTTCACATAATCACTGAGATGTTGTTTTTACTTCAACGTAATCACTGCATCTTGGATGGTTGATGGTGTCTTTACTGAAAGCCAGAGGATGGAAATGATGGCAATTTCTCTTCATAAAACCAATGATATTCCTTTAAGGAGACCTGTGAGAGGGGAATGTCTACATATATTGTGAGACTAAATAGGTTTCTTATGATGACGATGCGGGCGTCTGTTGTTCTGGTTGCTGGAGGCGGTGTTGTCAGGTCAGATTGTCTTGGGAGGATGTATAGATCAGACTTGACAAAGACCATCCTTGGGAGTTTGGTCCACGGTCAACACTAGTTTTATACTCGTAGAGTGCGTAAAATGATTCAGGCGTAGTTAAATGTGACGCTTTGTGCCGAAGCCTGGCACATACTGCCAAAATGCTAAACTGGTTTTATTCACTCATCAATAAGTTGAGAAATAAGAGCTTGCAAATAACAGGTACTTTAGGCCCATACATAGTGTTAGCCAGAGGGGTGTCTGGGTGTCTTTTGGACACCCCGTTTTAAATTTGGACGCACTGTTTTATCTGTCATTTACATGTAAATGTATTGTATGGGAACAATTTGGACACCCATTTTAAAAAAATTTCCAGCACATTTGGACACCCTTTTACCAAATCCTGGCTTAAACCTTGGGCCTATAATGTAAGATGTTTCAACATAATGACATCACATCACATTGATATCATGGCTGATGTTTCGGTTGTCGTCACTTTGAGTAGCATTTCACAATTTTCGAGGAGTGCCTGATTATTGGGGTGTCAAAAATGTTTAAATGCAGAGGTGTTGGAGTTGGTAATGATGAGTGAATTTTTCAATCATCTTTTGTATGTTGTATTTCCCATGAATGGCATCAAATAAATTGGGGATGATGGCCTGATGATAAGATCTGTTCTTCAGAGCAGAGGCACTGCTGGTGTTCACACTTGGGGTAGTCGGGGGGGGGGGGGCTGCATTAGATATCTTTCCCTCCAATCTTCCATATTTAACACCTTGGGATTCCTCACTGTATATTTCTGCTGCATTTATTATGCACGTCAGATGCTCTTTTGTTCGTTTAAATCATTCATTGTTATTCATGATATTCCCCTTGCCTGCCATTAGTTCTCACCCAGTGCCTACCATTGCCCTTTTCACATCCTTCCTTTCAAGACGGTTGTGTATAGACTCGCCAGTCTATCTTGCCCATCTTGACGATCCCAGGGCCCTCCTTCAATTGACTTGGCGCCATCTTCTCCCGCATCCAACTTCCATCTTAAAAAACCCTCATGAAATGTCCTCCCCCTTTCCATAATCTCCCCACAAGGACCAGGAATTTTTTGCCATTGATTTCTGTACATACATGTACTAGGCCAAATAAAAAAAAATACCAGTTGATCGTCCCCTCCCTCATCCTTTTTTGAGGCCGCATCCTTTTTATTATTATTTTTTATTTTACCTTTTTTTTCTTCAAAAAAGACACATTTTCTGTGTATTTTTCATTAAACTTACCAATCTTTTAGAACTTGTAACTACAGAAAGTAAGTGGTGAAGTTAAACTGAAGAATTGGTGGCCAGTTTGAATTAAAATGCTTGGCGGCCACCTTCGAAAGAAATAAAAAATAAAAAGGCCCTCATCCTCCTCTTTTTGAAAAAACCTGGACGATCAACTGGTATTCTTTTTTACTTGGCCCTAAGCCCAACAGCCTTTTGTATTTCAACCTAGATTTATCCAGCTGTTTGGATCATGGATCATCACAACATGTCCCTCATTACATAATACCTCAAATCTCCCCATTCCGCTGAACAATGCAGGGCATTGTTGTCTGTATACCTGGCCCAGATCACCTGTAACAAAACCTGTTTATCTGCCCACTTCTACTGACCCTCAGTAACAAGTTTCCACCCCCCTCAGTAGATAATGGACAATGCCGATTAATAGTGTATAATGCATCGGGATGAACTGTGCATGTAAACGTGCACAATCGAAAGACTGTTGCTACACTTGCAGTGTCCAAAGCAAGGATCACTTCACTGTAGACTTGATGGCTAATAATAACGGCTGGAATTTCGGCAGATTATAGTGGATATTTTGCCAGGAGAGGTGACAACCTTTTAGGGTCTATGACTGAGTTCAGTATTTGCTGAGGATATTTGACTGCAAAGACATATTTGAGCCGGAAGTTGTTTCTCAACAGGTGAGTATTTTGTTCTCAAATGGTGTACTCTGATTACCTGATCAAAAATCTTGCTTTGATTTCTACAATTTTTGTCCTGACTTGTACTCATGATGTTCAGGGGGTGTAGCTCCTGCAATCTTTTTGCCAGACTGGCATTTCCTCTGGGAAATGGGGTGGTAGGGGCAGCCAGTTTGCCAGCTTGCTGACTACTAAAATGTTCTCCTATTTCAAAACTAGAATAATGTTTAGAACTGAAAGATTAGCGCACCCAGCGTGCAATCCCACTCTATCTGGAATCTGCTTGTAGTACATACCTCCATACCTACATACTACCAATGATCAAATGAATTTCAGTTTCAAAGTGACTGGATTTTTTAGTCTAAATGCCATAGATTTAGTGCTTCATTTCCCTACAGAGATTCAAAGGAAAATGGCCATTGAGAAAAATTATTGAGGGGTTGTCACACCCCTACACCCCCTGGTCACTACGCCTCACCCTCCCCTTGGTCACTACGCCCCCTGGTCACTTGGCCAACCCCTGGTCACTCCACCCCCAACCCCCTCATTTTACCCCTCCTGGTCACTACGTCCCCTGCTGGTCAATTTAGCCCCCCCCCCCAGTCAATATACACCCTCCTTTTTCCCCAATGGTTCATGGATGGTCCTTTGGTTGCAAAGTGATTGAAATTATGTGTAAACTAATTCAGAAGCTAACCATTTGCTTGGAGCTAGAGGGCCAGCTCATTGGTCTGAAATTGATAGCGTCTCTTTTAGTTATCTAGCACTTAACAAGTCGGGTACAAAAGTAATTTGAAAGCTTTTTCCAAAACAAAACCATTACATAATATTGTATAACGAGCCAAAGGGCTGCCGATTTATGGCAACGCAAGCGAGCATGAAGCAGTGCACATACATAAAAATGTGCATAAACGTCTTAATTGTGATTTGTGCACGTTGCTGTTAAAGCTGCCATTTGAGTTACTTAATGCTTTCGTCTTGAGTGATAACAAGTGAGAGATGCTGATTGGCTTGTTTGTTTTGAAGAGGCTGTATTTGCTTTACTTTTCCCACCAATCATTGGGATTGTGGTTTATCCACAGGTGCGTTTTGGTAGTAGATGTGTACGTACTTCAGATGCGCTGTTCTAATTGATTGGTAGTGTGATTAAAGTCATTCAAAGTCCCCACCGATGAAAACATATGTTCAGGAAGTGAGTTTTCTCACTTAGCTAGCTTGTTGTGAATTTGCATACAAATTTAATGATAGATAAAGCCACATTTGCATAAAAATCTAATGATAGATAAAGCCACAGATGTAAGGACCCTTAACCTGTAGTAGTTGTCATGGAAATTAAAGGGCGTTCTTCCCGTAGCAGTGGTCCGGCAGCCAAAGAACTGTCTAAATATATCATACAACAAGTAAAAATTCGCTCCAAGCGGGTCTGGTGGACTATTATATTGCCTCCCAAATTTAACTCATGTCCTGGAAATGATATTGTTGAAAGACAATACAGAGATGTACTATAGCGAAAAGTCTTGTGAAACAATAAGCTTGTAAATCCCTTTGGCTAGTCTGCCTTGTGGTCCGCTGGCCATATGCCAGGTAAAACACCTGAGGTTCAATCAAAACTAGAAAGTAGTTGGCTGGCTAATTCAGTCTTGAAAAGCATCCCTAAATGTCATTATGAGGTATGATAGACCACATAGCACTAGACACTATGAGGTTTGGGTAAAATTTGTCTGTATATACCCAAACCAAACAGTGCACTCTTATAGACCATGTTACATTTGTTTACAGAGTGGTTACCTCGTACATTATAATGCTATTCCTGACGGGCAAGATGTTACACATTTTGTGTCATAATTTCATATAAATTCAAAATTTACAAAAGCAACAGCTGTACAGCTTTTGAGATGTCCCCCCCCCCTTCTTCATATCAAAAGTTGAGGAAAATCAGACAGTGCGGTCTCCATAAAACATAAGATTTGTTGTATTCTTCCATTGAGCTGTGTACAAAAGTGCTCGCCGGAAGTCCAGGCTCTGTGGCTCTTTTGTAAACATGTGATGTCACAGGTCACATCGTCTATAGTGTCCACCATATCTCAAACTAAATAATAGCCTACACAGTGAAAAAAAAAACCTAGCGGGCCAGTGAAACAACAACCTGCAATGGTCATGGTATCTATACAGTACACAGTCAACCCTCCTACTGTCCGACCATTTGTTATCATCCACTGAGGTTTTAATTGATAAATGCACTTTGCCACCCTGCAATAAGATATCGTGTGGTGATTGCATCTACACAGTACACAGTCGACCATCCTACTGTGTGACTATTCAATATCATCCACTGTGCTTTTGATCAACATTACTATACGCACATCAACTGAAACTACCGAGATGACGTTTGTTATGTTTGCGCAGTGTGTATTTTCAATTTAATACTCGTGTTTATCAACCTTTACAGAAGGTAGCAGGTAATGAACAAATTAAGTGCCCAGTTGTTAACCTTCAAGTTAACATAAACATGGATCTACGCTAATAACGGAGCATCCCCCTTAAATCCAGCCGGGCTATGAATAGTTTGTCCCTACCTTCCCCAGTGTAGGTATGGCAGGGGGTTAATTCAGACTAGTGCCCCTTAAACTGCTAGGGCTAATTGAGAAATGTCTTGGAGCTTCTTAGGATTTGTCCCCATGGGTCTTCAGGGTTGTCAGTTGGGCCCCCCCCCCCCCCGAGATGTTGATGCTGAACAAAAATTGTCACTTGCTCTGGGAGTAAGATTGATTGATCAAAGATGTGCTTGATGCACTGTAGGTGCCTACCGAAATGCTAAAATGTACCATCTGTTGCCTCAATTTAGGGGTGGGGTGGGTTGGGGGGGGTAGGGGGTCAAGACAGTCTCACAATGGATGTTTTTGTTGTTGTCCTTGTCTGATCCCCCGTTGCTAATGTAGTTGTACTTTGGAGGAAGGGGAATTGGACTGGGAGGGGGTAAACATGGGCGGGGGATGATCCAATATTTGTGACTTTTTAATCAGTGGGTTATTTTCTGAGACTCCTTTCCTTGGGATCTCTCGTTTGCTGTGTTGTTGTGTTTGTTTTTGTCGTCTGTGCTTGTCTAACATTGTAGTGGGGAAGGGGGGGGGTAGGGGAGAAGGCAAAGTATCCCTTTTACCCATACCATTGATCTTTGACCTGACTCGGTGACATGAATGAAAAGAAGCAAGTTTTGCAGTTACTAGTCCTGAAAGCTATGATTCAACTTGTCAATAATAACTTTGACATTAAACCAAAGGTTCTGTGTCATGAATCTGCCACCGCAAGTACCCTGGAGTCTTTAGGGCTGGTGGCTTGCTCCATGATGGACCTGTTATCTTATTACTTGTTAAACTTAGGAAGTTCACTACTGGTGACCCAGTTTTTCTTCCAATGGAAAGTGAAACAGTAGACGGACTTTCCTCCATGTTGAAACCATCGCCTGGCAAATTATAAAACTATACTGCCATGCCGCAATGTATCATGTTGTAAACAATCTTACTTCTTAGTTTTCATTTTCTTTCAGGTGGGTGTATATGTCATTAATTTGACATTCCAAAATTTACATTTTGTAAAACAACAATTGTACGAAAATGTACGAAGAAAATTGTGCCTTTCAGAACAATGCTACCTGCTAAAATGGCAAAGTTATGTACAGTTACAACTGAATTTTGCTTATTTTTGCTAAGCGCTTGTTAAGCGCTACTGTCAGCCTGAGCTGCTCTTTGAACTCAGGTCCAGGGTAGATGTGCGTCATAATTTTACTACCACTCTGGTAGACTTGTGGACTAGTCGTTTAAATTTTTGTCGCGTGATTACTGCTCTTGGGATATTGCTGGCTCCTGGTTACTGTCCCATCGGCTGTAGATGCAAGAGCAGAAGTCTGGCGTGAGGAGCAAGTCTTGCCAGAGTATTTGCGAAAGCCGTCATGCTATCACCACGTCAAACAAGGACTTGTGCACAAGTCTACCATTTTGGATGTTATAATAACATGATATTGATAATCAAACCAACCACAAACCAAACAAACCCAAGATAACTGGGCAGCCCAGACAAGATAAAGGGGAAGATCTGTGACACATTTTTTTGAAAGATAAAGTTGAGCAGAAGGACAAGCAGAAATCCATTGTTTGCTGTTTACAGTGTAGGGGGAACATCAGGGCTCAAATTAGACATCGGACCGCAGGCCCGAGGCCAGTGATTTTAGCATTATTTTGGCCAGTAAACTCATGACGGACAAGTCCAGCGGTCTTGTGATTTTAATTCAATAACAATTCATGTACATGTACCTCACACGTCCTTACTCTATGATATCTTGAATAGAAACAAATTATGTTCAAATGTTGACTTTGAGTAATGATTTGAACTATACTTAATACCCTTAAAGACAAATGAGGTAAATCTTCTCTTATATGTCTTAGTGCTTGTTCAATTAATTGCATGTTAAACTGTGAAAGTAAGTCTGTTCTCAGTTTGAATCTGGTCTTTAAAAAATAATTTCTGGTCCAGTAAACATTTTGTGATACAAGTCCTGTGGTCTTGTGGATTTTTCCCCCAAATTCGAGCTCTGAACATTTTGTCTGCGTCATCAAAGTAAGGGAAAGGTTCTACACAGACTGTATGGTTAATATAGTGGTAGCACTTAAAGACCAACTACATGTAGTTTCATTAAAAAAACTGTGTGAGCTTTCGTAGCAACAACCACTTCAAATGCAATGAAGTAGCTGTTGCTACGAAAGCTCATGCAGTTTTTTATGTTATAAAAATTAGTTAGTAATTAAGTGCGACTACTAGGCCTACCTTGTTTTACCTATCAGACTAACACAGCTATCTTTATCATTGTCTTTACAGACTGAAATAGTCTAGGGTTTAGCGATAAATACTTAGGCCACTTTTATTGGATGGGTCAAACCATAACCATGTTGAGATATGGCGGACTCAATACTATGACAATATTACTGTATTAGGTTTGGGTAAATTTGTCTGTATACACCCAAACCAAACAATGCACTCCTATAGGTGATGTGACCTGTGACATCACATGTTTACAAAAGAGCCACAGAGCCTGGACTTCCTGCAGGCACGATTTGTACACAGCTCAATGGAAGAAAGCATAAAATCTTATATTTTATGGAGATTGCACTGTCTAATTCTTATCAACTTTTGATATGATGAAAGGGGGCACATCTCAAAACTTGTCCAGCTTTTACTTTCATAACTCTTGGTTTTATGTGGAAAAATTATGACACAAAATGTCAACTTTCCCATATGACCAGTGTAGTATCTTGCCTGCCAGAATACTTAAAGAATGTACAAGGTCACACTTGTTGTAAATAAAGTTCACATGGTCTATAGTGTAAGTGTCGCCATATCTCAAAAAGGCTAATAGAGCAAGCTTGCCTCATAGTCAAATATGGGGCTGTAACTTCAATTTGCATCATCAGTTGTTCCATCTGAATTGTACAATGTCACAGTCAAATAGTTAGAATGAGAGACAGTCTGCCAGGGTTCTGCAGGGTTAAGCCCTCAGTAAGCGGATGATTTGTGAAAGTAAGCCATTCTTTTGTCAGTGACACTGAACTCGTGAAATGACCTCTGATTACACCGACTTACTGTACTACAACTCCAACAGTCAGGGAAGAGGAACTCTGTCACACAATGTTGTTTGTAAAGTAGATAATGAACTTATGTACAGAGGAGGTTCAACTTTCCTTTTGGGAACTATAAAACAGGAAGGAGCAGATAGATATATACAGGCTCCACAAATATAACTTATTGCAGGCCTGTATGCTTCGTTCTAGAAAGGAAAGGGCACCAAGGCATTCTCTCCTGGGTAAAGGCACCCTATGAGGAAATTGTAAATTTCTATTGGAGCATTTCAAGGGCACCAAGGCAATGACCAGGGGGCATCGAGGCAATCGCCTCCGTTGCCTTCGTGAAGTGTCAGGCCTGTTATCGTCTACAAAATTTTACTTCCAGTCTCATCCATAGTTAAGTAAAGCTAATGTTGAAATGAAATGCATCCACAAATGAGACTTGCTCTGAAAGCCTCTCAGCATTGACCATAAGGCCAAATAAAAAACAACACATGTTTAGCGTAAAAAAAAAACCAACATGTTTAGCGTCCCCGCCCGGCTTCCCTTTTTAGAGGCAGCTTCCCTTTTTTTTTATTAAAGGATAAATTTTAATGATCTCTGTAGAAAAAAAAAATCACTTATAAAATAAATAGATCATTTTTTTAAGACTTTAGCATACCGTAAAAACATGCAGAAAAAGCTGGCAACCATCTTGAAAAATAGCCTGGCTGGTTGTCTTGAAAAATGTGTCGGGCAGCCATTTTTGAAAAAAAAAAACACCAAAAAACCTCCTCCTTCCTTTTTTCAAAAAGGCAGGACGAGAGGACGCTAAATTTTTTGTTTTTGTTTTTCTATTTTGCCTAATGTCACTTTTGAAAATTGGGTTGAAATATAGGTTTTGCCTGAGCCAGTCACAAATGTTTGTACAATGAAAATTGCTGAAGGTGGTTTACTTGTAAGAAATGACAGTATGGTTCCATGAGATAAAATTCTTTAAATGGACGAGAGGCTTAACTCTATATTTGAATGTTAATCCACAGATCCTGGTTTAAGCTTATTCTGACTTCTGATCCCTGATGTTACCACACAGCAAGGACCTAAGCTTTTACCTTGAAGTCTGAAATTTCTTACGCGTTGGCGCCCACTAAATGTGTAGAAAAAACATGACCCGTAGTTAATAGCAGCGATGATTTTCTTTGAGTCATTCATGTGAACCTAACAAGTCTCCGGATTTCCTTTTTTATTTTAGCTGTTGCTTCATTAGAGCCACTCCACTAGCTTCGATTGTTTTTGCTGGCACTGGGACTGACAATGCCTTATAATTGAGGTATTTAGGGTTGTTGTAGTTGCTGGTATTGTGGCACTGTACCACGCTTCACTGACGTACATGTGTGTAGACATTGAGTGTGTACACATCAAGCAGTTCAACGTTTTCTTTTCTAGTTCCCACTGTGCAAACAGTTCATGTACACAAAGACCAAGTGTAGATTCCCAAGCTGGCTGCAATTTACTTGTCACCTATTGACAGCAAATCAATAATGTTTAATCATCGGTGAAAGAAACACACCATAACATTAGTCTTGGGAGTATGTGAGCGTTGGGACTTGTTTAATGTTTACCTGCACGATTGAAGTAAGCAATTCTGTTTTCTTCATGCGTTAAATCAATGCAGGGGGATTCCGTGGTGCCCCAAAATATTTGCCAGCAATATTTGCTTTCTACGGTTCAAAGTCGTGGCATGTTGTGGTCGAGCCGTTAAGAGTCGACTCTGGAGCTCTGGTGTTTCTGATCAGCAGAGTTTAGGTTTAAGTCCCAGTCAAGGCACTTGTGTCCTTGAGCAAGATACTTTGCCATAATTGTTCTGTCCTTGGGATGGGATATTAAGCTTTAGGTCCATGTACTGGGATGGGTAGTGCACATAAAAGAACACAGAACACTTATTGTAGAAGAGTAGGGTTAACCCCGGTGTTCCTGCTTCACATGTCAAGCATCGTTGTTTACAGGTTTCCTCAGGCTTGCAAGCTAGAATGATTAAGTTCACTTATGAGGCATCCTTGGTTTCATTACCAGAAATATATAATAATAATAAGTTGTTTGTGTGTCACCATTATACAGAAAGTTACCTCCTACTTCTAGTTTTAATAGTTCAATAAATTATTTTTTTTCTTATTCAGGCTTCTGTTGCCATGGTTTTTGGTCTTAGTGTTTTGCAAACATTACCATGGATACCATGATATTCTAATGGAAGTTCCCTTTTTACAGGAAAGGCTCTTTGCCTTGGACAATCAATCAAACTCCAGGTCTATTTGTAGCGACATGCATTAGTGAACTGTGTACGTGAACGCTTATTAAAATTTACTCATCGTAGGCGTGTATGTTTTTAAACGGTTGAGTTGAGTCCATGATGTACCGTATGTGTGTTTTAATATGAATAACTAACCAAGCTGTATGCCTACAACTTTGTTAACAATTTTCAGTGTTTAATAATAATAACAGCATTTATAAAGCGCCATTAATATCCAATAAATTGCTCAAAGGCGCTGCACATAAAAAAAGTTAAACACTAAGCAATAAGAAAACAAAACAAAAGGTAAAAAATTACGAATTTTGTCAAGCAAAACTGAAGGTACAATTCAGGACAAAATGCATGAATCAAGGTTCACAAATAATCAGTCTTAAGACGTAATTTAAAAACAGCTAGGGAGTTAAAATTTCTAAGTCCTCAGGAAGTCTGTTCTAACCAAGCTGTATGTCTAAGACTTTGTTAACAATGTTCAGTGTTTAGAAGTGCAGGGACCAGTGTGTACAAACGGTCTTAAGGTCAGTATAGGACCCCAAAAGGAAGCTCATACTTGAGTTTAGAGGAAGGCTGACATAACAGCCCATCTGCTGCAAGGTATTTCCCCTCTTGACGAAACCTAGACAACAGTAAACCTGAGGGCCCAATGTCATAGAGCTGGTTAGCACAAAAAGTAGCTAAGCACAACTAAATCATGCTTACCAGAATAAGGTTTACCGGCCAAACTACTATGCCACATGCACAATTTGTGAATGGTATCCTGAAAATTGTTAAGCAATATTTTCTGCAGCTCTATGAAATTGGGCCCTGGGGGCACCACAGGGTTAATAAAAGAGTGGAACCCCATCCTAAAACCACATCAAGAGAGTGACTATCCCTGTGTGGAATTTAGCACTTACTGTTGATTGTCCTCTCCCCTCCCCCTTCAAACCACGGATTCAACCCTTTCACAGAAAAGCCTGATTCTACCACAGATCAGCTTTAGACAGTCTATACCTTTGGCATGGTGTTGGTATTAGGCCATGGAGTTATGACCTTTGGTTTCACCAGGCACAGTGTATTAAACCGATAACCTTGCCTTTTTTTGTGTTTAAGTGTACACTACATCAAGTAGTGACTTTATTAACCTCATTGGACAGTCATCTGCTTGGATGGTCAGCTTTATTAGCAAATTACTCCGTGAATACTGGCATCTTATTACACTCATATTTACCAATGGTATTCGTCATCATGTACGTGTGTAGTAGGTGCATATATCTACATGTAACTGGTCCGTGTGGCATCTGTTGGTGTGGGTAGATGTTCAACACTGCGCTCTAACTGCCAGCCCGGCTGTCCACCACGCAAAGATTCTCAGTAATCTGTGGAATTCGGGGCCAGCACGGATGCCTTTGGAGGTAACTGCTTGTAGTGGGACTGATCTTAGATGTCAGAGTCAGTGTTGGATGTGATCTTGTTGGAATACTGTGCGTTTAGTGTTGCGTTTAGTGTGTGTGTGTTGTTGACTTGTAGGCTTGATTAAGTTGTGAGTAGTGGACTGCTGTAAGGGGAACTTATCTCTGCTGGATTGGACTGATTTTCCAGGCTGAATCGTGGGTTTGACTTTTTTCATCAAGTAAGGTAAGATGATTTTCCACCATCGCCATTGTTTGTATTTTTTTCAAATTAAAACAAATTTGTTTTTGAAAGTGTGGCTAGTGTCACTAATGAAATTATTTTTGAAAAATGAAGACACTCTTTAAAAGACATCTCTTGTGTATATGTGGGTTTAATTACTTTAGTTTTTTGGGTCGGGGGTAAATCCTTTATTTGTTATTCACTTCATTTCATTTAGTTTGAATAAATGCATCAAGTTCCATAATATTTTTCAAATTTTGACTTATTTGCTCATTTAGTTGAGACCCTAGACTGTCAGATTTCAAAGAATGTTATCATGACATTTAAAGTTCATTTGTAGGTAGATTGGATTTAGTTCAAGTACAAGATAAAATAGATATAAATTTCATATTTACTGAAAAATGGCAGAATGCTCAACCCAATATTTGTTAACTCAATGTCCTTTTCTTCAATTGTAATGAAACTATTTTTGTTGAAGTCGGATAGTATGCACTGTACGCAATGTTTGAACAATGATTGTTTGGATAGAGGATGAATTTAATATGAAAAATATTTGTTCTACATTCCTTCGGCTAATCTATAAATAACTGACATTATGTAGGAAGCGAATGCCTTGTAAACAACTTTGCCATATGTAAGCATAGCCATATGATTAAAATGGTAATTCAATTTTTAGCGCCCCTCCCTTGGTAGTCTCAGTGACCTTTCACCTTTAACCTGTGTGTCATTTATGTCGTACTTATTGACTGACACAGCGTGTCATATTTTGTTTATAAACTGTCTTTAAAGGTAGGGTTATACATTGGTAATTACTCCAAAAATTAATAACGATAAAAACTTACGTGGTGTGAAACACTTCAACTGAAAATGATTTTCAGAAAGGCTTCCCTTTTAAGTAATATGATTTGGATAATTTTTCACCTAAAAACATTTGAATCTGAGAAATGGTTCATGCATCAATCCTTTATCATATTTCTGAGGGTTGGTGTCCATTCGCGAATGCTGCGTCCAGAGATGCGGTTGGTACCCGCTGTCACCTCGCTAAACAGGGATGGATTTGATGTTCTTGTGAAAATACCTTGACAGTTTTGTTGCTGTTTTATCAGCAAGTAAACACTGTATTCTGCTGAAACTTTCACTTTTGACTTTATTGTATCTGTCTTTATAATTCTGCCTATAAATCAGCATTACATTGACAAAACCAATCTATGACTCTACCTTTAAAACAGTGACTGGAGGAGAAAAACATTGCGGCTGAAATTTCATTTAGAAAGAGAATTAGAAATTGATGTTGTTGTGTTATGGTGGTATTGGACAAAGATAAGCAGGGTGATGGCATAATAAATTGGCTAGCTTATATTCACAAGGTCAGATGTACTTTCACATGCACCTGTGTAATCTGGGGTGGCCTTGAGTTGAGTTGAATGAGGGTTGTTGCGTTGGAGTCAGTCCGTAATGCAATATTAAGATGTTAATATCGCTTGGGTTTACTACGTCCTAATTGAAATTATTTCATGGGTGAAATAGTGTTTGGTTGGCCGGTTCCAATCTTACGTGAACCACAAAATTAATAACGATGGTCTGCCAGTCACTGTCATCAGAGGATGTGAGAAGTCACAAAGTGGATATTGGGAATAAAAGTAGGGTACCCTCATCTTTCATTGGAATGTGGACTAAATGTACTTATAATTTATGACTTCCTGTAAACAACATGTTAGTTGTGACCTTTAAATTCAAAAATTTATTCTCATTTAAATTATTTTTTTTTATAATGAAGCAGGTTTGCCAACATTGCCAATTGACCTGAAGTCATATTCCCTTTATACCCAATGAAAATAACGGCAGTAACTGTCAATATTCAATTTGGCACCAGACCATTTTCTTTCTAGCCACATTTTTAATTGTTTTATTTATTCATTTAATTATCAAAACATCCTTCAATTTAAAAAGTAATCAAATACAAAAGCGAACCAAATCCATACAACAATCCCCTTACTAATATTTATATAATAATCAAGGCTGAATAATAATATCTGGCTTATAAAAATATTGCATTGCTTTGATTTAATAGGAACAGTTTGTTTCTCTGCAGGTAAAATTAAAGGGTGGCAATGGGCCCTAGCGTTCTGTACTTAATTATGCTTACCAGAAAAATGGTTACCAGCCAAGACACCTTGGTGTATACGGGTATCATTTGCAAATGGTTTCCTGGTTATTTTTGCTTTGCATAAAATTGTCCAGCATAAAATGAGCCCTGGGCCCAATTTCATGCTCTGCTTAGCTGACAATAATGCTTAAAACATGTCTACTGAGCAAAAGTAAGCAGGAAACCAGTTGCCAATTTGTAGCCGTGCAAGGTATTTTGTCTGGTGACCTTATTCTGGTTAGCAAAATTGTTTGGTGCTTAGCTATTTTGTTGTGCCCTGGTCTCAAGAGGATACATGCCTCCTGTGAACACAAGTGCTTCCTGTCCTAGTACTTTTATTACTAACATTGATAAGATAAGGTTTTCCATATGGTACATACCACAACCCACACTAGAGATAAAATCAAGGGCCACTTCTGACCTCCATGGTTCCTTTCAATCGAACCTTCAAGGTCAAAGGTTAAGTGTAAAGTCTACTTGCATTTGGTGTTTTCGCACAGACTTGCAGTAAACAAACAGTACATGATATGCAGGGTTTTATATTACGAATTACAGGTGGGAAAGATCAGATGTTGCAGTATGAAATTGGAATTGAAAGAAATTTACTTAAAACCTTAAAAAATTCAAGTTTCTTCCACAAAATTACATGAATGTAAAAAAGTTAATAAATTTGATGGCTGTTTCAATAAGGAATACGAATTTGTGAGTTTGTTTTGCACTACTCAAATTGCTTTCTAGGCCCTCGAGTTAATTTCTTAAAGATGTTGAAAACCTATTTGTCGGAGAGATGACATTTCTGCACTCTGAATAATGCAGGGTTCTGCCCACAGTGGTCGGTGCCGGAAAACCCGCCCCCCCCCCCCCCCCCAACCACCACTTGCAGAATTTTCTCTGTTTCCGACCACCACACATTTTCCCAAATTTAAAAATGACACTTCCAATTTCCTTCCAAAGGTTTTCAACGAAATGTAAAATTGGGTATTTACAAGTAAAAATGGTATCCAAAGCCATGAATTTTGGGTACTTTTTTTATTTGAGTTTATTTATATGATATACCGTGTAACTGATCCATCTCGCAATGGTTTTTTAGGGGAAAAAAATTTCCACCACTAAAGAAATCCTGGGCAGAATCCTGATTATGCTGAGTATGTCATTGAGTACTGACATCATCATTACCTTGTTGATTATTCACAGTGAATCACAGTCTTCTCATTAATTACTAATTAGGACAGATGAGATTAACGAGGTATGACTCCATTAGGAGCCAATTAAAACTCTTCTCGCTAAAATGTTACCGGACTTGACCTGAGTTGACAAACCATCTGCATTTAGCAAATGATGTCATATTGGGGGCTGGCATAGTTAATCTATCATTTAAAACCACAATAGATGATATTAAATGGTTAGAAAGTAAGAGGGTTGATTATGTACTGTATAGATGTATTCACCAGCAGATATCACATTGTAGGCTGGCATAGTTTATCTATCAATCGAAACCACAATAGATGATATTAAATGGTTAGAAAGTAAGAGGGTTGATTATGTACTGTATGGATGTATTCACCAGCAGATATCACATTGCAGGCTGGCATAGTTTATTATCAATCAAAACCACAATTAGATGATATTAAGTGGTCAGTATAGCTGGGAGGGTTGACTATGCACTGTGTAGTATTCACCACCAGATATCACACTAAAGGCTGACAAAAATTATATCTCATTCAAAACCACAATTAGATGATATTAAGTGGCCAGAAGTAGGAGGGTTGACTATGCACTGTGTAGTATTCACCACCAGATATTACATTGAAGGCTGGCATAGTTTACATTATAGAGCAAAGATGCATTTTGTTCAAAATCACGTTGGCTCATATGAATGCTTAAACAGTAGGAGGGTTAATTATGTTACAGGTGCAGTCATCAACAGATGTCTGATTGTTCAACAATTGTGAAACGCAATTTTCAGAAATAGTTCCATTGTTGGGCTTGTTGATGGAGTTTGATATATTCAGGGAAGGTTTGTGTTTAATATTGAAATATTCTGATTTATAAAGTGACATACTTTGTAATTAATTAAAGGTTCTTTTTACAGGAAGTAAAAAATGCCATGAAGGGAAGTCCAAAGCTAAAAGAACTTTGACAGGCCTGGTATAAACTCCTTGAATAATATTATTAAAAAGGGGCATCATAGTTTTAGTCTGATTTGTGCCCTGGGAAATTCATGTTTTTGAGGATATTTGTGTTGAGCCGTCTTCCTTCTTTATTTTGCCGTGGAAGTACCACCAGCACCCCAGAATAGTCTTACTAGATAGATGGCGCTCTATAAATGCTTCTATTATTACTATTGATAATGATAATAATATGTTTCTGTGGACTAGCTGATTTTTTTTCTTCATAACAATAGCTTTGCCCAGACAAAAAGAAAACAAGAGGCGTGCTTTAACCTTTGGGGAGGGAGATTATATCAAATGTCAGATAACAACTTCTGAAATGTGATTTTTTTTGTTGAAACGTGACAAACATTTTCAAAAACATGTTAAGTGCAATGAACCATGAATAATAGTCATTATGAAAGTCTGCAAAGATTGACATTTCATGTAAACAAGAAAATTGAACTTTTAAAAGTGAAACAAATTTTCGGTGGGGGGGGGGGGGGTTGAACAAAATGTTTCAGTCACTGAAAAATTTGTTTACCACCATGACCGTGACCAACCATGGGCTATTGGCAGCTGGTCTTTTATTAGTCAAGGTCTCGGATAAAAGATGCATTTTTTTGTCCAGAAATACTCCAGGCTTGACCTGGATCTCATTGAACCAAGAGGGGGGAATTTATGTAAACACTGCACCGAACCTTGAACTTGTTGATTAACTGTAAACTAGTCATGGAAAAGAAGTGATGTTACTCCTAAGTGTTAGTTTTTAAATGAAATGTCACTGCAGAAGGCATGATTCTGGTATTTCAAAGGTTGCGTTAAAAAAAATATTTTGTGACATTTGTTTATTTGGACAGAGTTGGTTTCTACTCCAATGATTTACTTCAGTCAGGTTCAATGTTTTGGTTGTCTTTTGCTGCAGTTTTCGTTGCTTGCTTTCGATGAAGTAGTTTTATTTTCACTGATGTTTTAAAGGGCTATCGTCGTCGTGATCATAGTCTGCTTGTGGCTGGACATGGAAACATGAGCTCTCACCCAGTAACTAAACTTAATAATAAGCCGGACAGTTCTTTTCAGAACTAATTCCGAAATCTACTCAGTGGCAGTAGACACAGGTAGCACGACAAGTTCTCAAGAACAAATTTACACAGCAGACTATAATAAACTGTACATTGATACCTCACCATGCAATGCCTCAAAACTCGTATGTGCGAAAGGTTTGACAAGTTTTGTGTTAATATTTTCCAGTTCAGTTCCCTGCAGGCCTTGCGCTAAGCTTTTATTAAAGTAGCCCGCCGGGCCAGTAAACTGCATTTTACTTGCCCCCTGGAAGTTTTAGTAGCCCAGATTTGAAACAGGAATTGCCATAAATGTAATGTTCTGATGTGTTTATGTAAACGATCAAAACCAGTTTAATGATCAAATGAAGTTATATTCACACACTCAATAACAATTAACACATTTTACACATTCAATGTATCTGAAAAAGAAGAAATGAGCATTTTAAACAAGTATGTTTCACAGTTTTTAGTAGCCCACAGGGCAAGTTGAGAAGTGGTGTTTACTCCCATAACATTTTTTACTAGACAATGTACCCGGGCTAGTGTTAAGGGCGAGCCCTGTCCCGTTCTGTAAGTCAGGTGGTGTGAGGTTAAAACAGAAACAAGTTTCTTGTTAGTTTCCTTCAGATTTATTTATTTGCAGTTGTACTTGATATTATCCAGCGTTCCTACGTCTTGACCCGCTAACCATGACCTCATAAGGATTGATAGGGCTTAAGATTTATTGATTCACATCAATCTCTACCACTCGCTAAGATATCGCCTTGCAGGATCAGGGCACCTTAAATTCCTACAGGAAGATATCAAAACCTGTGCAGGAGGAATTTTAATTTTGCGCTTGCATTCCGAGACTTATTGTCTAGAACACAAATTAATGTTTAGTTTATACACCCTAAGGTAAGTTTAGCAGGTGATTTGCTCTTCTCCGTTCTGCTAATGAGGGGGGGGGGGGGCAGCAGAGAGGGCATTGGAGGGGGCAGTGGAAGGGGCGGGGAGGGGATTTAGGAAGGGGTTTGGGGGGAAATGAAAATTCTAATGGTCAGTTGCTATGTCACTGTTTTGCAAAAATGAATATGAAGTGCATTCAAGAATTAAAGTCAGAAGTTGCTCTTTTAAACGGCAGTAATATTTATGATGTAAAGACTGTCTAGAAAATTGAGTATTCTAGATCAACACAGACTCTCAAACTTCCAGCTGTCCGGATCAACCTGTTATTTGACTCTAAGAACGTGAGCAACCATCATGACCTCTCTCTACCCTCTTGACCCAGGGGTGAACACCATGGAGGGGGAAAAAATTGATGATAAATGGACCCATAGAGGGGTGTCAATTGGAAAACAAGCAAAAGTAACACAATCTCAAAAAGTATATTGATTCTTTTAGGCAGCAGTACAAACCAGGGACCAATTTCATAGAGCTGCTTAAGCACAGAATATTGCTTAACAATTTTCCGCTAAGCAGAAATCAGCAGGATACCAGTCACAAATTGTACATGTGACATGGTAGTTTGGCTGGTAATCTTATTCTTGTAAGCATAATTTTGTTGTGCTTAGCTACTTTTTGTGCTTAAGCAGCTCTATGAAATTGGGCCCTGGCAAGTGAAGTTGATAATCTTCCAATGCCCCTAAAGTAGACTTCGGTTTTTGAAGATTTTAAGTCGTAGAAATCATAAATGGTGTGTTTTTCCTTGAAGTGAGTGAGTTTAGACTCCTGAATCTACTGATGAAATTCATTATAAGATCAGATAAACGTAAGACTTCAAAACAGAAAAAAAAATCACAAGAATCAAAGTTCAGGAAAGAAAGATTGGTTTTTATTATTGGTCCTATGCCAACAAAAGTCAAGATCTTTTTTATTTCATTTTTTTCCCACAGTTTTGTTTAATCTGCAAGACATTGTTTATCTTGAGGTTTGTTGTGTTTATTAAGTCATTCTTGTTCCTTATTTTTCCTTCTTTAATTTTTGCAATCCTTCCCAGTGTGTTTCCTGTTGCACTTTTGTGGAAACAATGAGTAATGAATCGGTAGTTTTCAAAAACTGTTCAAGTAAAAAAATTGTATGACTTTATAGTACTATACAGTTGTTGTAGATCAAAATGATTTCAGTAAGTTGGTTTTATTTGTTGAGAGTACTAAAAAGAAAATTGATTTGGTCAAAGATAATTCAAAGAAAATGTAGATATCATTGTCGGTTTTCATTCGGTGCATAAAAAGTCATTTCCTGATCATCAACAATTCCTCCATTAATTCCACATTTCATGACGGTGATCATCATTTATTGATGTTGTTGCTTCTTGGAATTGCTCGCATCCGATAGGAATTTCCATCTTCGAGACGATGCAAATTATCCCCAAGTCCTTACAAAACTGCCGAGCGGCGGGTAAATTGACAGAATGCATGAGTCACAACTGGGCAGGCCTTGTCATTCTGAAGCATCTCCTTGCCCGGTTCCACTCGGCGTTATTTTGTCATTTTTCATTCATAATTAGGGCCATGCCACACCGGGGATTTTATTTTTATCAGAGGCAATTTACTGGACTATATGAAAAAGGAACACTTCAGCAGCATCATAAATGCCCTGCCAGTGTCTCAATATCCCTAGAATTGAAATTTAGATGTGATCAGGGCCAAGTTTCATGGCTCTGCTTACCGTAAGCAAAGAATCGGCGCTTACGGAAGCAGGGAATTCCGCGCTTACGTCAATCTTATTTCACGGGTTAGCAGGAAATTTTTGCCTTTGTGCGTGCATACTCAACGCTACTAGGCATTCTTTGCTTACACAGCTAGCACAGAAAGCTAGTAAGCGTAGAGAATGGTGATCTCAAGCACAGAATTGGGCGGTAAGCACAGCCATGAAATCGGGCCCTGATGTCATCTTAGCGATTAGCAAAAACTGGTTACCTATAAACTGTCCTGATGTGACATGGCCCTTCCCTCCAGTCTAATCACCATATTAGGATGTCTGACTCATGGTGAACTTGATACTTGGGATGTGGTTTTTTCTTGTTGCCATGGTTACTCGGTAGGGGGAGATAGAGAGTCGGGCATATATCAAGACATTTCATGGATGTTGTGTGATATCAGCTTGCAGCACTGGCTCAGTGCAAGCTGATCTGGTTAGCAGATTGTTTCTATGACACATTGTGAAGTCCTTGCTAAAAAAGTGCAGTAACATGGCTTTTCTACCCAAGCTCCCCCCCAAGATGCTGTGATAAAAGTAGCTCTGGCATACAACTGAAGAAAGCTGTTAAGCAGAAAATACTGCTTAGCAAATTTTCTTGCTAAATAAGAAATGAGTTTAGTACCAGTCACAACAATGTAAACTGTATATAATTTTGGCTGGTAACCTGTTTCTGCTAAGCAAGATTGTGCTGTGCTTAGGAAGCTTTTGGGGTTACAGGCTTTGTGAAGTTGGGCCAAGGCTAGCAAGTTGTTTACACTTTGCATGTTATTAAGTCATGTTGTTCCTGACCAGAGTCCCTGTCTCCTTGGTCCTTATCCCATGCATGTGCTTCAGGAGTTGCTGTTATACTTGCTATGTACACAGTTGAGCAACAAATGTAGAAGGTCACTCAGTGAAAACACGAATACAAGAATGTAAATCCTGCAATGTTAAGTAACTGTGATAAGTTTGTGTCCAGTCTGCGCAAAGATTTGTCTTGTCTGCATCATGCACTATCAGCAGGGTGAAAACAATCTAGGTTAGAGAGAATCACTTAATAGCCTGGTGACACCCTCTTTGACATCGTATTAAAAGCACAAGGCCGTGCGGCTGTAACCATTTAGGCTTCACCCAGGCTACCCTGAGATTGGTAGAGAAAACAAAAACGCAGAAAACGTTTTTTCGCTCAGAGATATTTATCAACACACCCAAGGACTTGTGGCTTGTAAATCCTTTAGCTAAACTCCAAGTTGAGCAGTACTTTATAGCTCTGGCAAATTGCAGAAAATGAAAATAAACAAACGACCATGCCATTGAATATAATGAGTTTACCCAGAGGGCACAAGTATGCCAGCAATTTTGTGCAGACGTGTCTCAGCATTATTGCCTACATATGTATAATATTTATGTTTTAGAGTATGTTATTGCAATTAGTGCGGCTAGAGATTTTGTAGTCTTAGATTTCCTGATCGTAAACATGTGTTTACTTGAAGTAGACTCTACTCGCGGCTTAAGGTTCTTAGTAAATAATTAATGATTAAGTTGCGACAGTACCAGGTTCATTTAGGTATTTTGCTCGTGAATTCCATGGTTGGGTTTGTCACCTGTGTTGGAACATGAAGCATTATCAAAAATCTCTATATTTGCCAAACGTCAAGAAGACAAAAGTATGACAAAGTCAGACAGTGCTCACACTTCAAATTCAAATTAGTAATTTGCAATTTTAGTCTTTTTGTTTAAAGGCAGGGTATACTTTGGGTAAATGTCAAAGACCAGTATCCTCACTTGGTGTATTCCAACATGCATTGTACTGAGGGCCTTTATGGAAAGCAGTGTTTGGCTCTGATCGGATTTTACCCTCATTAAAGATTACGTAAATAAATAAATAAATTAATAGTTTATACTCTATTCTTTAGTACCAAATGTGTTGCTACTTAATTTGTTAGTACCAAATTCTGTACTTGTGAGTGCCTAATTTGTTAGTACTCACTTTGTCAGTACTGAATTAGTACAGGATTTATAACTTGTTCGAATACAACATTTTGTTAGTACCTAATTTGTTTGTACTGAATTTGTTAGTACAACATTTGTAGTACCAAAGTTTTTAGACCCAAATTTCTTAGTATCAATTTGTTTGTACTACTGGCCCTAGCATATTTGTAAGTGCCATGAATAATATGGGATTTAAAACAAAATTGATTTGTAGACCAAAAATCCATGGATGACCGTCCTTTAAAATATGTTTTTATATCAACTATGTAACTTATTCCACCTCAATGTATGATCATACATGAAGATTATACACAGTGTATTGGACCCCTTGACTGTCGAGTGGGAAGGTGTTGCCAAAGGTGCCAAGAATGGAAATCTTATCTCCTCCTTCATGACGTCTGCTCTAGTCTCATTCTTACCATGAGCGCCAAGAATGAGACGAGAGAGAGAGTTTGGACCCTTGAAGATAAAGGACATCATTAATGCAGAACTCATCTGTAATGTGAATCTTGACTTTATGGAGATGATTTACATCATGCCATGCAATCAAAACAGCCAGAGGTGCAAAGGAATCTCATAAATTTGGCGGGAGGTGATAAACATTTTTTTTTATCGGGGTTCTGCAGGAGTTGCAGCAGAATAACATTGGATGGATTTTATCAGGATTTTATCAGCATTGTAAAGCCATGGTACAACTTGTGTAAATGTATGAAGCTTATTAAAGCATCAATTTCACAACTGCATCTCAGATGTTACACTTACATGTAAGACTTAAGTTTTTTAGCCTGTGAGAAAGACTCCACTGTGGTCAAAACCAAGGCTTAAACAACTAGTGCATTTATACCATAGGTCATTTTGGTTGGTAAGCAGGTTGCAACAGTAAATTTCCCTTTTCTGTAAGAAGGTCATACATATTATGTACAGTTAACATGCTGATACTTTTAGGATGCCTTTTTGCTTGACTTATTACTACCTGGGGCAAGTTCTCACAAGTACCGATATTGGCTGGTACCCAACCCATGTTTTTGAACACAAGTACCAGCTAGTATTTGCTGTGTGTCGACAAATGGTCCTTGTGGAATTTTGTCCTTGATAAAGTATATTCTTTACTCAAATAAAAATGAATACACTTAAAATATTGTTGCCTTCTTGAGAGTAGTAAGTCTGCCTAAACAATACAATCATCAGCTTGACACAGTTTTCCGTTTGACTTTGATTTGAGTTCAACCAAAGGTACATCTTGGTATATTTACAAAATTGATACCCCAAGTTATTTATGTCAACGCTGTATCCAACTCGATCGATCGCGTTTGAGCCTTCATCCCCAAATTAATTCCAGAATCCATCCTTGTATCGTAATCATTGACTCAGACGCCTTTCCTGTGACAACGTCAGCGAGGGAAATCAAGAAGTGTTGTGTTCGAACAACCCTTGGTGTGGGTAGATCACGGACAATTGCTTTGGAATTACCTGAAGCAGTCCCGACCCATGTTCCGTTTTCAAGAGCTATTTTTAGAGTTCTGAGTCATCTTTTTTAAAGGGGGTGTTTAGAGCCAAAAGTAGATTGGAAGTGGCTTCTTGCTGAGGCTAGGTCACTGCATCCACCTTGAGGCTTCAACATCGCCATGGCAGCCAGAAGCCGTAGCCCTAGCCATAGCCTCACTCAATTTTTCAAACCTAGACATGCACAGACCTGGGCCCAATTTCATAGAGCTGCTTCAGCACTAAAAGGAGCTAAGCACAACAAAATTATGCTTACCAGAATAAGGTTACCAGAATAAGGTTACCAGCCAAACTACCATATCACATGTACAATTTGTAACGAGTATCCTGCTCATTTCTGCTTAGTGGGCAGTTGCTAGGCGATATTTCTGCTTAAGCAGCTCTATGATATGGGCCATGGCCTCAATTTCACAAAGCTGTTATTCGGCAAATACTGCTATATAGTATAAATAACAATTACTATAACAACTGCTATAACAATTCTCATGTTAATCCATCTGTGTCTAGTCTCAACTGTCGGTCTTAAATTTTGATTTGTGTTTGTGATGTGTGTAATGTTGTGTGATATTGTCCCCGTGGCTGTCTGTTCAAAAGGGAAAAGTATAAAAGCATTTCTTATCTGCTTCACTTTTTTCCTACCATGCTGGCTCCATTTTCATCTGCTCTGTTACTAAGTTTCAATAACCAATTTATTGTTCAATTAATTACCTATAATCATCGACATATTTGTATCATTACCCTGAGTCAGTATGAAATAAATGTTGTTGATATATAAACAAATTATCCTGCTAAGCAAAAATAATAACGGAGTGCCAGTCACAGCAGCGTGAATAACATGGCATTCTGGCTGGTAACTTATTCCTGCTTAGCAAGATTTGTCTGTGGTAAGCAATTTTGTGTGTGCTTAGCAGCCTTTTGAAATTGAGTACTCCTAAACATGTCAGGCAGTCCTGGTATTCTTGACTAATTGCAAATTAGTTCCACTCCTCATGATTAAAATGCATTGGATTGATTTTAAAAGTGTTTGTATTCCATTGCAAGTAAAAAAGTTAATCTGTAACCAAAATCAAAGACTGGCCATTGGCCGTTAATCTGTAACCAAAATCAAAGACTGGCCATTGGCCGTTAATCTGTAACCAAAATCAAAGACTGGCCATTGGCCAATCTCCTAGCGCTCCTATAGAAGCAAACATATTGATCATTGAATTTTGCACACCTGGAATATACTAGTAATTGGTTCTCGCTAAGCAAACTTTCATTTGGTGTAATGAAATTGCCATCATTGTCTCGAGAAATGGTGGAACCTGAGGCTAACTTTCTTGTAGCTTCTGCTTGATGAAGTATTTACCATCTTCAACCAGTCCTTGACCTTGAGGCCATGACCTCTGTTGCCTTGGTCTTGGCCTTGGTGCCCCTTCAAAAGTTTCCCATAGACTGTAAGATTTTCCAGTGGAAGTAGTGCCCTTTGCAAAATGAAAATGGCCTTGCCCTCTCAACAGTGAGATTTCAGGCATGTTCGACCATGGAGGAAGGAAATACTTCAACTTCATGGTTCATGATTAGCAAAATTTCTATGCTTAGCATATTTCTACTTTATAGTGTAATAAAATTGCCAGTGTGGTCTTGAGTAATGTAATTTTATCATCGATGAAGGACGTTGATAAAATCTGTGGCCTTCCTTAAACACCCACCTGGACTACTTGACATTTAGGTCAAGTCGGACATACCTATTGGAGATGGTAGGAATTACATCGAGGTCAGCTCTGATCTTGAAGAGGAAACAGTCCTCCTTGCTGGCCGTAATTCAAGTCAATTAGTTTCTGTAATGAGAAACATTTACCATGGGGACCTTAGCTGGTGTTTATTGAAACTGGACTTGAGGGTGTTTAAAGGTATTGTACACTTTTGGTAACAGCTCAAAATCAGTGTTCACATTTTGTGTGATTCAAAATAAGCATGAACAAACAAACCTGTGAAAGTTTGAGATCAATTGGTCATCGAGGTCACGAGAAAATAGTGAAAAGAGACCTTATGTGTTTTCTGTTTTTTCAAACATCAAGTTTTTATCACGCGTGATAAAAACTATTGTTTTACTCATTTCTCAGAAACGATAGCATTTTAGGTCGAAATATTTTAAGGAACCCTTTCTACCATTACTTACTTTAAATCATGTAAGTTATGTGTGAATCTGTGAACATTTGTATTTTTCGATCTTACCAATAGTGTACATGGCCTTTAACGGGGCTAGATTTGGGGTGAAACATCCACAGGACTGCAGGGCTTGTGCATGTGGCACAGCATTTTTACTGGACCAGTATTATAATTATAGTACAAAGCCTTATAGCACACGTTTCTACCAATAAGGTACTCAAAGCAAGAACAAAACAGAAACATTCTAAGACGAGTTTTGCATGTTTTGCTGTTGAAATTATGAGACCAAGTTATGTAGCACCTTTATGAGGGTTTACAAGGTGCTGCAGTACATTCTGCAGGCAATGCCAGAAACACTAGGGCACGCCCCCTTCTCTTAACGATAATAGTGGAAATGGGTTCATTTATGTGCATTAGACACCACATGGGACCTATGGCTGTATGTCCCATCTGATGAACGAAACAATAATGGTTAAGTGTCTTGCTGAAGGACACAAGTGGTCACGACCGGAACTCGAACCCACACTCTGCTGATCTGAAACACCAGAGCTATGAGTCTGGTGCTCTTACAAGACCAGAATCAAAATGAGAACAGACTAATCGCTGTACTAAACATCTATTATTTAATCAACACCAAGAGAAGATGTAGAGCTTGTCTTGTTTGTCTTATGTTTAGGTATACTTTGATACTCAACGGAATTTAAAGATGTTGATCAGACTCAAATGTCAGCATTTGAACATCACTTTTTGTAAAGTTAAAGTTATTTCACAGTGAGGTATTATTATTCAACTATAAAGAACAAGACCGCCGGACTTGTCCAGTCATGAGTTTACTGGCCTGACACTAAAATCACGGGCTGGTGGTTTAGTGTTAACTTCAAGCCCTGGTTAAAGTTTTGTTAGTTTCGGAGAGCCTCAAGGTTTGACAGCTCTCTTAAAGGCAGTGGACACTATTGGTAATTACTCAAAATAATTATTAGCATAAAACCTGACTTGGTAACGAGTAATGGGGAGAGGTTGATAGTATCAAACATTGTGAGAAACGGCTCCATCTGAAGTAACATAGTTTTTGAGAAAGAAGTAATTTTCCACGAATTTGATTTCGAGACCTCAGAATTAGATTTTGAGGTCTCGAAATCAAGAATCTGAAAGCACAAAACTTCGTGTGACAAGGGTGTTTTTTCTTTCATTATTATCTCGCAACTTCGACGACCAGTTGAGCTCAAATTTTCACAGGTTTGTTATTTTATGCACATGTTGAGATACACCAAGTGAGAAGACTGGTCATTGACAATTACCAAAGGTGTCCAGTGTCTTTAAAGGAAACTTAAATTTAGAATATCAAGATGACTATGAGTTTAAATGAGACAAACCTGAGTCTGGGGTATATTGCCCACAGCGCCGAACCAGTCTTGATACTTCATTTTCAATTGGGCAAGACAGTTTTTTTCCAGGGCACCTCTAAGAGGATGATAAAAACATCCCCTTCAATATAAGCGTCACTCTGTTTAGAAGAGTCAGAGATTTGTGTTGCTGACGTCGGCTCGGTGCACCACCGAAATGTCCCTCTTGATTCACTTAGTTGATATTTCTTCCCTCGTAGATTGAACACTAAGTTAATTGGCTCCTTGTTCCAGCATCCCCCTTTTTCCTTTCTCGTTGCATCCGGAGTATTTATTTGTCTTGGAAAGGTCGGCGATTTCATTAACCGTCTTATTTGTTTTTCGGCTCTTGGTTGTTCATCTTGTGGGGTTGGCAAGTGATGATGCGCACTGTCCAGGAACATCGGAGAAGAATTTTTCAATTATTTATTTCAAGGCTGGATGGCTGTTAAGATTTGACCGAGAGATAAAATACAGGAAGTATCGTCTCCCCAAGAGATGATTTAACAATAATGAAATTAGGAATTTTTTTTAATCAGTTTAATTTGTTTGGTTGTGTACTTGTGTCTACATATTAGGGTGTAGAGTTGGTGAACCTTTTTTCCTTTACACGTTATCCTACCTGGGGTGGCATGGGTGGCTTGTGCGTAAAGCACTCACCTCTCACCAATGTGACCCTAGTTTGATACCCGGCTAAGGCCATATGTGAGTAGAGTTGTGCGTTGGTTCGCTCCTATGCCGTGAAGGTTTTTTCTCCGGGCCCCTGGTTTTCCTTCCTCCAGAAAAATCAAACACTTTCGATCTCAGGCTGTGCTCCGTGGTCAAATATGGGTCGATGTGGCTGGCTGCCAAAGGCACCCTCGCATGCCAGCCAGCACCTCGAACACCTTGTAGCTGCGTCCTTCGCATTTCAGCTTCTCAGCTGCAAGCAAGGATGATTGGCCTCCCAAATTATTATTACTCACTTCTAACTGGTTTGTTTGTAGCTGTAAACAGGCATGATTGTGGGAACACATTTGTCAGTGTTCCTGTTGTGAACAACAGGTTGATGATTCACTGATGCAACAATTATGTAAAAAATAAGTAATAAATCAATTCTTTAGTGCTGTGTCAATGAAGAATAAAAAGTACTTTAGTTCCTCAAATACAAGATATTCAAACAGTCACTCTGATATTTCTATTTGTTCTTATCAAGTTCACCCATAATTGTATCAGTTTAGTGTTGACAAATTAAGACAAATGCACAAAAATAGTTAATGGCCTGACGTTTTAGAGTCTTTCTCTTTTGGCCTTTGAGAAAGACTCTGCTAGGGTCGTAACGTCAGGCCACTAACTATTTTTTCCCCGCATTTATACCATAGATCCAAACTGAGAAAACCTACAACTCTAACAGTCCAGACTCCTCCAAAATCCTTCCATGTTTTGTTGATTTGGGGAGGGATATGTTCCTGTACCTACATTGCTACCCACTCTTAGCCTTGCTTAGCCTTGGGCAAGGCAGTCCAATCTTATCAGAGTCCAGACGTTTGGGTGTTGAGTTTACCAAATGGTGGAGGAGAGACTGAAGATTCAGGAAAGACACTTAAAGTTTAAATTTGATAAACTTCAAAATTGATGAAGTTGATTTAGTAAAGAAAATAACCAATCATTATCATCATGTCCTATTGCCTTGCGGCCGTTGGGGCGACCCTGGCACTCTTGACGATTTGGCTCCTCTCATGGTTTTCAGCCAATCTGATGAGTTCTATGTTTTCAATATTGTCTTTAAAGTGGCTAAAAAACAATAGGAGACTTTTAAACACTAGATGGCAGCAGATATACCAGGTAAATTTTATTGTTAACGTAGTTCTTCATGCCCCATTGCCGAGAACAATGGTAAGTCTGCTGCCACCTAGCATCCCAAAAGTCCTCCATTAAAATCCTCAAAGCTCTAAAAGCACATGATGTAAGATACCCTTCTGAGCATTCTCAATAAATAGTCTCTGAGATATTGAGACGGAAAAACAAGAAGTTAGTATACTTTTACTAACAATAAATCCCCCTTCTTAGGTCTGAGTTCTTGGAATACAAAAATCAGGGGAGATTTCAAAAGAGTTGAAAGCAAGTGACAGGATAAACATATCGCCGAAACGGATACCTCTTTTATTAAGAGGGCTTTAAAGGATCTCGTGCTGTTTGGAGAGAAAATATTGCCGTACTTCCAAGCGGTTTCACTTTTCTTCACAAACTTTAAGAAGCTCTCAGGATCTTGTTGACTCTCATCCAAGTTTCTTTTATATGAAAATCCAAATCCCGCGTCCGGAAAACGGAAGATACCTTGACCGGCCCAGGGACTGTGAAATTCATTTGAGCTTTTTTGAGGGGTGTCTTCTCGACAAAAAGAAAGACGACAGAGTGTTCACTTACAATCAATAACTTCTTGGGTTACTCACAGGAAGGGACGATGAGACGGAGTCCCTCACAGAAACCTAGAAGCATGTTTATTGAAATCTACGGTGAAACGGAAACCTACCTTTTCTTGAGATACCTTTTTATTTGCGAGGGGAAAAAAAAAGAAGACAAGGGACATTGGATATGACAGTCCAATTGGGCTCGGTGTGATGGGGGAGATGAAAACAGCTCGTTGGTTGGATTATCGGAGTGCGTAGATGACATGTAATAAAAGAGAGCCCAGAGTCTAGTTTCCTCTAGTTGGGAAAGATTTGATCCAAGTCGCTTGCAGTTTATTTGATCTGTTCGTGAATTTGGTTTTAAATAGGGTTGTATCTGATTTCCATGGTGGGGTATTGTCGTGACAAATACAATTAGTGGCTAGAATGGGGCAGGTACATGTGTATTGACTCACTGCAAGGGAGCTGTAGTATTGTGGAATGCATAGTCGCAGAACTCCATCCTTATCAAAGGCTTTTGGATAGAACAATTTTTTCTTGTCTTTTTTTTTATAGTTAGTCTGTTTATTCCTTTGTGAAACTGATTGTTCAAGCATCTGTTTTCTACTTGCCTGTCAGTTTTGTTTTGTTGTTTGTTATTATCATTCCAGCTCATTTAATTTATTTTTATTTGTTTGTTATTGCGAACAATTGTCATTGCTTCAAAAATCTAGTAATAAACCACAATGGAAACTGACTGAGTAAATGTTAGTAAATTTTTGGTTGAGCAAAAAAATATTGATTCAGCGGGATTTGAACCTGAGACCTTTGGATTAAACAACTGGGCTATCTAGCCCTAATGTTGGTGGTCTCCCTATTTTGTCAATATCTTTGTCCGGGGGTGCCAGTCAGAAGCCATTCAACCTGTAAGTACCATACCCCCGAAAGAGATATTGACAAAAGAGGGAGACTGCCAACATTAGGGCTAGATGGCTCAGTTGATAGACTGCCAGCACATTCATTCCGGAGGTCGCAGGTTCAAATCCCACTCCAGTCAGTTTGTCTTTGTTCAACCCCAAATTTATGACTAAGTTTTATATAAAATGTTCTCTCCACTTTCCTTTATGTAAACAAATTTGGTTGTTTTTTACCTAGTATTTTGTTTTTGATTTGAGTCATCTCCACATGGATTTCTATCGACCTCCGTCAGCTGTCCTGGATTTCTTTCAAGATGTTATAAATCACTCGGATGAACAAATTCCTGCAGACATTGCAACCTTCCATTCCAAATAATATTGCCACACTCTCAGTCAAAGTGACTGGCCTTCCTTTAATCATTCTTGTTAGAGGAAGAGAGAAGAAAAAAAAACTAAGCCTTCCATCCCTGAGTGAAGATGAAACCATCATACACACTAATGACCTCCTCCGAGACCCTGTGTCACACACTCAGGTGATGCAACTTGGTACCTCGTCTCCCTCATGAATATCTTAATGAAAACACTGGCCTCGCTCAGGCAACCGACCTTTGCGGACAGTAATTGGACATGATCGTGGAGATGTTTTTAATGATGATGTTGTTTATTTTAAGATGATGTACAAGGCAAGGGGGACGCCTATTGAGATGATTTTCTTGTCTCTTGGGTAAGAAGGAGGTTGCCTAACCAAAGAGGAAGACGTGACAGACGTTGATTGGTTTTGGTTCGTTGTCTTGATTGTTGGTTGGGGTTCGTTGTCTTGATTGTTGGTCTGGGGTTCGTTGTCTTGATTGTTGGTTTGGGTTCGTTGTCTTGATTGTTGGTTTTTGTTCTTGTCTTGATTGTTGGTCTGGGTTCGTTGTCTTGGTTGTTACGATGGAGTAAATTTTTACTCCTGCCCAATGACTTGAAGAGATTTTGTATTCCATTTTGTCCTCTTTTTGTTCTGTATCGTTTTTATAAAACTTTTTCGAGGGCAGGGGGTTGGTGTTGTGGAGGTTTGGAACATAATCCTCCCAAAGCTATAATGCTACAAATGTGACTGTTGAACAAAACAACTTTAGGACACTTTTGGAGGGTATTGGGTATGGGAGGTAGAAATAAATGTTGTAAGTACCTGAGATTCGAATTACACAACTACATGCATTTAACCTATTTGTGTTATATGAACAGGATATTTAGGATAGTATGACGTGAGTCTGTATACATTATTTGTTGTTGGTACTTGTAGCAGTTTGTATGTAGCCCCCTCTATTGGTCTTAATGTCCAACCGGTAAGGGATGTAACCTCATTCTGTTGTACATGTGTAATGTATACATACAGAGCCATTTATAATATAAAGGTAACTTATTGAAGCTGACAGTGCAGATTGGATGCATTCCAATCATCGTGGTTTTTTAACTTCCTTTAAATTTTGATATTTGATGTGACTGATATTTCCCTTAACTTCAAACCCAGATGCAACAATTGTGGCCTGGAATCGGACGGAGGCCATGGTAAGCTTGGGCGATACCACGATATTATCGAATATCGCGATACTAGTTCTGAAACGATTATGATATCGGGTCGCATTTTTTTAAATCGTGATATCGGTAAATCGCGATATCGTAAAGTATCGCGATGTATTTCCTAGCCGAGATGATCTTGCAACAATAAATCTCCTTGTCAAGACGATATTGCAACAATAAATCTCCTAGTTGAGACGATTTGCTGCATCAAAGAGTTGCAAGTCACAGACCGCAACCGCAAGATTCCCCAACAGATCCGATCCGACGGGGTTTAGTCTTCGAAAAAACCAACATCGCAGACGGGTGTTATCACGTGCGTTACCACGTGCGTGTTGCGTACGTGTGAGTAGCGTGATCTAATTAGTTATGCACACATAAAGAACAGTCTGTCATGCGCAGTTAACACATTAAATGTGTGTAAGTAATAGGCCCAGGTTTTCATACCATAGGTTTAGAGTAAAACCCGAAGAATAGGTGATTGGAACAACGGTATAAATGATAAGTCAATCATAGCCACAACTCACACCATGAGATTTGTAGTAGATTGACGTCATAAAAAAATAATCGCGATTATATCGAATATCGCGATATATTCTCGACGATATATCGTGGCTGAGAAAAAGCGATATCGCCCAAGCTTAGGCCATGGTCTCTGTTGGTCGAGGCCTTGGTGCCCCTTCAAAAGTTTCCCATAGACTTAAACATTTTCCAATGGAAGTGCCCTTTGCAAAATGAAAACGGCCTGGTTGCCCTCTCAAAGATGAAATTCTAGAGCCGCAATGTTGATCTTTATATCACTCAAATGGTTTGCCCTTTCTTGTTAACTCACTTTAGAAAGTCAAAATGGATCATCTCAAAAAAATCACTTGATCAACCCATCTTTTGGGTTTGGTTTTCAAACTTGTTCACAACCACCACAAGAGGGGGCTATTTCTACTGCATTTGTGAAGTGGGCTCCGCTACCCTCAAGGTCGTTGACCTATTTGTAACTCTTCAGTTTCCTTGAAATGGTTACGTGAGCGGATGTATATGAGCAGATATAGAAAGTAATGAATATTCATAAACCACAGCCAGTTAGTTACGTGGGCTAAGACTGTTGTCTTTCCTGATAATAATAGTTCTTCACATCCTCAATACATTTACCGGCTGGACCCAATTTCATAGAGCTGCTTAAGCAAGAAACTAGTGCTAAGCAAAAATAAGCAGGATACCAGTCACAGATTATACATGTTGTGACATGCTATTTTGGGTGGTAACCTTAGTCTGGTAATCATAATTTTGTTGTGCTTAGCTACTTTTTTGGCTGAAGCAGCTCTGTGGCGTTTGGCCCTTGTTGCTGAATGCGTCAAAAAGAGGCACAAAGCCCAGAGGAGAGTTTGTTTAAAATTGGATAAATTATATTGCTTCAAACGAAGCACATATTGTGTGAAAATTTTTCCTTTCTTTTTCAGCTGAGGAATTGTTCCTACAGCTCAAAATACAAATATCAACTTTGTTTACAAGGAATTAAGATAAATTTAACGTGTGTAAAAATTTCTCTGTGGAGACAAAAAGAGTAAAAACTTTTTGAATTACTGTTAAAAAAATGTGTTTTTGTACTAAAGACAAAACTTATAGTTAAGGTTGATAAGTTCACCTTGAAAAATACTGTTTGTTGTTTTTCAAATCTGTTGCTCAAATGTCGAAATGTGGGAACGCTCTATTGCCCACTTTCCTCTTTTGCAATCCACCAATGGTTGTATCTATTATTAACAAGTTTGATTTATGTCTGGAAAGATGGTGAAATATCTATTTTGAATTTGTTTGTCACTTCTAACTGTTTTGGGCGACATCTCCACAATGTGACCACATACAGGAAGCTATCTGTTGGTGGTAGGAACTGAGAGGGTAGACAAATCTACAGTAACTGACCTGTAGGGCATACAAACCATCAACAAAATGACCAATGTGTTATTTGAGGGTGAGACTGATTTTTGGGGAGGCGGATATAATCGGTTGGGGTCGTTTGTCTGGACAGAAGAGTAGCGAGGTTGAGAGGGAGTTAAACAGCTGTCAACGATTTGGGAATAGAGGGAAATATTCTTGGGTGGAAAACTGATGAGAGACTGTCTCTTCATTAGGTGAGAAAAACATTGGTTTTAATTGATTGATTTGGTGTTAATTTGTTTTTATGTTTTGGTTAATTGGTTTTAATTGTTAAGATGGCTTTTAGTTACATTACTCGAATCCTGTTGGTTCGTCCCAAGTTAATTGAATGACATTTTAAATTGTACTTTACTGCGTTCAAACTTCATGTTGAACAGCAAAACCAATTATTTCTGTAGTTGTTTTGCTTCCCTTTTTCCTTGTAAAATTTAACGAGTAGCGAACTGATCCTGATCAATGATGATCAAATACCCCATGTTTACAGGAAACAAAATCCAATATCTTCCATTTTTGTTCAAGGCCTAGAATGTCTTAGTCTTGGCCTCAAGACCTTTTGTAGAACTTTCACAGTTCCAACAGCTAGGTGGATTTGAAATTCTAAGTGAAGTCCAGTATGATTTCCAAAAATCTAACATTGATCTTCTAGTGGATAGCATAGTAACATCTTGAACCAAGTCTAAGTGAAACATAGGGGTGTGGAGATTTAGTCACTTTGATTCTAACCCCAAGAGATTTGACAATCTTAGAGTGCAGAAACTTGTCTCTTCAGGGTTCTCCCCAGAATTTTTCAACACTGTCATTCTGGAACCAAATTTTTTGAAGCTTGGCCTAAGCACTCTGAGGTGACACAGTATTTCTTTTAATTCGGTGTTTATCTTTGGTTTTATAAGCTATAGATAGTTCCCAGTAGACGCCATCTTTACGGGCAAAGTGCATTTTGGCTTGCAGATGCATCAAGCGCTCAACTTATTAACGCAGCCGCATTGTTCACTAACCAACCATGCAGTGAGTTTTGTAAAATGTGCGCGTGCTGCGCGCCGTTTGCACACGAAACGCATGACTGTTTGTTCCAAACTGCCCGTAAAGATGGCCGATTTACGTCATACTGCAACCTATCTGTACTGCGCTGTCGTGGCCTTTCTAAACGGTTTTATCTCTATGACTCTTGTGAATTTAATTTCGAGTGAAGGAAAAGCATAATCATATTTTTCATTTTTATTTGTGTGTGTATCATCGGCAATTTGCGTGTCGTCCCAATTACTAGCTTGTGCATAGGGAGTAATGATGGACGTCAACTTGGCTCCTTATCGTCAATCAATCAATCAATTGGCACAAAAACATGCATCATTTAAAGATGTACTTTATCTGAAGGATCCATAAGCTCATAATTAACGAGGCATCCTTTCCATTTAAACCCCCCTTAATTACTGACGTGACTCCGCCTTTAATTCAAGGTAAGAACGGGAGACATTCAAGGAAATGATTCAAGATGGAATTCTGTTGTTCTGTATTTCAAGGACTTGTTGTCTAGAATTAAGACAAAGTAATTAGTCGGTCATTGCTACCTGGGCCCAATTACACGGAGCTGCTTAAAGGCCCTGTACACTATTGGTAAGATCGAAAAACACAAATGTTCACAGATTCACACATAACTTACACGACTTAAAGTAAGTAATGATAGAAAGGGTTCCTAAAAATATTTCTGCCTAAAATGCTATCATTTCTGAGAAATGAATAAAACAATAGTTTTTATCGCGTGCGATAATAAACTCGATGTTTGAAAAACAGTAAGGTCTCTTTTCACTATTTTCTCGTGACCTCAATGACCAATTGAGGTCAAATTTTCACAGGTTTGTTATTTCATGTATATGGTTAATCACACAAAACATGAACTTTGTTTGCGACTGTTTTGTCAGCTCTACCAATCCTGTATAATACCTTTAAGCAGACAATATTACCTAATAGTTTTCTGCTAAGCAAAAATGAGTTGGATACCAGTTACAAATGGTGCATTTGAAATTGTATTTTGGCTGGTAACCTTATTCTGGCAAGCATATTTCTGTTGTGCTTTGCTAGTTTTTGTGCTTCAGCAGCTCTATAAAATTATTCTGTACAGGTTTTTGAATGGAAAGAAATAGTATTTACAAAAACCTATATATGTTTGTCATAGACAATTAGGATGTTGTTATTATTGTGTTGTGATCGAGAACTATAAAATCCCGATGGGGGAAAAGGGGTTTGATTGGGATAGTATTATACATACTACCCTGAATGAGATATCTAAGTGACTACGAGACCCTATGAGTTTTATTTCAATGTAGGGGGGGGGGTGTCTGGGGGGACGGAGGTGGGTCTGAGAGAGTGCTATTGGAGGAAATTAACTTGACGTGGTATGAATGTTTACTTACGCACATTAAACCTGTCACATTCATGAAGCGCTGCCTTCCGTTGTGGCTGCACAAAACTACTCGGTGACATCCCTAGCTGTTCAAAGCAGGTGCAGCTATGATTTGAGTTTCGTGTGATGCGGAGGAAGTCATGTAATGGAGAGACAATTGTGTTGACAATTTAAGGTCTTAACTGTAATCAACCCTCCTAGGGTTGATATACCCTGTTAAGGCTATCGTCTAATGAGTGACTCAGGCGTACATTGTGGGTATGGTAACCCAGGATGACAATAAAATTGACCTGTGGATTTTTTTGTTGTAATAAAAGCTGAGATATCTGTGAGTGTCCAGAATGGATTGAAGCACATGCAGGTCCTCTCTGCTGCAAAAGGTGAATGAATAAATGCTGTTTGTTAGGGACGAAGTTCATTACGAGAAGTCCCTTTGATCCACGATTTCCTACCTTCTGCCCAGGTAGTAGCAGGACAGTTCTTTGCAGAACTGAGAAGTCTCCCGAATTCCAAAAAACTACTCCGTGGTAGTAGAACAAATAGCAAGACAAGTTTTGTTAAGAACAAAATCTACAAAGCAAAGTAGATACACACATGGTGTTACAGCAAACTGAATATACACAGGGACAAAGTTGTTGAAATAAAGCTACTGGAATCAGTATTGATTTGACCTGTATTGATGCATAACTTGTAAGGAATAGGTTTGTAACTTAGCTATCCCACTCGGGGGGAAAGGTCTATTGTAATGGCCCCCTTCAAAATGATAAACACATACCTTCCTGGTTAAAAATGAGCAGAGTAGATGGAAAAGTACAGCTTGTGTGACCATGTGGAGGCGGTAAAACCAACTAAAGCCTGGTTAATGTAGATGTCACAATTTGCTATGAACAATTCGCAAACAGTTGAGCTGTGCTCAACATCTGCGAAACATTCGCAGCGAAAACAGAGCTGTGACTATTATTGCCTTTATTTAGTACACTTATCTGGCCTGATATTCGATGAAGTCCTTGTTTTTCACTTGTTAACCTGAACAACCTGCAAAGGCTTTGGCCTGGCTGTGCCAACGTTTGATAGATCCATTCCCTGTAGCCAAGCCAGCCAGGCATGGTGCCAAGACTTCTTATCTTAACATGAGCACTCAGAATATATCAAGGTACCTGTATTGCTGAAGCATTCTGATTGATATAGAGACAGCCCTGCCCCAAAATACCTAGGGTATACAGGTATAATATTTTTCTGCTATAATCTGATTTCTGATTTTCTTTTTTTTACCCTCATAAAAAATCAGCAAAATCTTTTTTAAATAGGCAAGAATGTTTAGGTGTAAAACATGCCCCAGTTAATTTTTGGTTTTTTAAACTTCTTAGTTAATTCCTTTAACTAATTCTTTTGATATTCAAATTAAATAGAGCGCCCTCCACGTCAGGTTTCAAGGCGCTCCCATATTCCATTCCATGAAGACGGTTCAAACGTGTACTTCATCACTGTCTTCATTTTACAGATATTAGAATTAAAGAGATTTACCGAACCTTAGAATAGCGTCCCGACCCAATCAATGAGGGTCACATCTTTATTGTCCACTGTTCACATTCCTCTCGAGCTTATTTTTGTTTGTACACCGAAAATGTAAACAAGTCTGCGTCGGGTTGTGTTCGTTAAGGCCTGCGTCGTTAATTAAGACTATTTATCCAGATAGTGTAATTGTTTGTTCCAACAGTAATTACAAGGGATTAGCCACTCTAAGAAAAAGCCCTCACAACAAATTAAAACGGATAGCATATCCAGGCCATCATAAAGCAAATTAAGGCTGCCACTGGAAAAACTTGTTTATAAATTAAGACACCCCTTCAAATAAGTGTTAAGGTGAAATCACTCATCACTTAGCGCTAAAAGAAAAGAAAAAAATCACATCTTCCTGTTGGGAGGTCACTTTTGCCTTGAGTACTGTGAAGCCATTGGCCGGGACCTTATTTGATTTAGTAAATGACAGCCGCGGAAACACACACTGTTATGAGGCAACCTCGGAGTAGGCTTGAGTCACTAGGCACTGTGAGGGAGGGCTGGGAGTTTAGCTGCTGAACACTTGGACTACACAGACTCAGATCGGCTGTGTTTATATGGAGAGTGGACGAACAGTCTTAACCTGGAGGTTGTAATCGTCTTCAGAGGAGCTTTGAAAGACACCCTCGGCTTGGAGGAGGTGAACTCTCTCTTTTCGTGAGATAAGATGCCGTTTTTCTTACATGGGTTGATACAGTCTTGGGACTGGAAGACAGGTGTTGGGGAATGCTAAATGGCCATGGAGTCGAGTGGCGATGTACTCCATGTTTGAATGCACTGCGCATGGAACGCCGGGTAGCTACCGCAAACTGCAGCAAGGTAGGTTTAAGAACGACTCATAATGGGGGGTAGTTTTAAACGACTCCCTCCACCTGACTTGTCTTTGAAAATAAAATCTGCGATGCACTATTTCCGCGGCATGTATGGTACAATCAACATTTTCAGATCACAGTCAGGGTTTTACAATCTCTATTTCGATTGTAGTGTCAGTATAAGCCTGTGCGTTTACGGTTATTTTTGTAAACGTGTAACCGTTTCTGAAACGGTCGGTTACACGTGTAACCGTTCGTTTCATTCAGACACATTCTGTACTACAGTAATCATAAGTATTGACAGCTGTAGGTGTTTAAAGATTGACAACTTTTTGCATTTTTACATCGGAGCTTAGAAGTTGTGTTTATCAACGGTGTTATGACTAATAGCCACGGAACCAAATGGAAATGGAAAGAAATGAGTGTCCAATTTATTCTCGCTATGCCTGAAGACCTTCAAGTTAGGGTCATAGGTTTGTTTTTGTCACCGTAATGCTGATTTACAGGCAAAAGTATAAAGAAAGATACAAAAACATGTGAAAGTTTCAGCTGAACACAGGTGTCTACTTGCTGAGAAAACAGCAAAAAACTGTCGTATTTTCACATGAACGTTGAATCCATGCACGTTAAGCGAGGTGACAGTGGGTGTCCAATCGCATATCGGCTGCAGCATTCGCGAACAGACACCAACCCTCAGAAAGCTGAGAAACAATTCATGTATGAATCAATTGTTTCAGATTCAAATGTTTTGGGGTGAAAATTGATCCAAACCATATTACTTCGAAGGGAATCCTTTTCTCAAAATAGTTTATCAACAGCTGCAGTGCAAATATTTGTTTTTACCTGGTTAGTAAAATCCAACTTTTCTCACTAATTTTTCAGCGTCTAAGAAAAACAAGAAGAAAAGAAAGCGCTCTTGATTTTTTGTGATATCATCAAACATTGTATTGTGTCCTGACTCCTGAGCCAATTAAACACATATTTTATAGGTCCTCCATTCATGAAGTCTATTATTTGCAATCACCACCACACTAAATCCACTATCTGCAGGCATTTTCAGTCAACTATATTACGACCTTTTGCAAGAGTTGATCAGATTTGATTCCAGCCAATCACAGTGCCTGCCTCTCAGCATGGATGACCCCAGAGGTCATAACGTCCCTGGTGTTGCCACATTGAGGGGTAGAAGGCGGGTGTTTGTGTGCCCCTATTAGGCCCTCCTAGTACCTCCACAGTAGGGTGTACATTCCTGGACAATATGCCTCTCAGTTGAACCAGAGAATTTGTGATTTTCTCCTGGGCCTACCTACTGCACATAATGCACACGGTAAACCTCTGACTTTGACCATAGAGGCAATTTACAGCAACCATTTTCAATGCATTTTCCAACAAGAAAAGAAAATCACATTTCAGTTTTGCGTACTTTGGGAGCCTAGGACCATTGAGGTAGAAGAGAAATGTAATTTGTTGCTGTGCTAATTGCTTTTGTTTGTTGTGCAGCTGGTGGCCTAATAATTTTTCCCATGGCAGAGCTGCCAACTGTCTCTGATTCTGCAGAAAGTTCCCTGAAAACAAACCAATCTTTCCATGTTCTGATGAACAAATTTGAAAACCTCCCTTATTATGGAAACTTTGTCCCTATTATGTTGAAAATAATTCTAAATATCTCCCTGAGTGTTAGACAAAATCTCCCTGATTGCAAGATGCTAATGTTGGCAGCTCTGCTAAAAAATTGCCATATGTGACTTGGTCCTTAAGAAATGTCCAACCCTACCCGTGTTCTTTGTAAGACTGAATTCTATTTATCTAATTGATTACAAGAAGAAGCACTACTTTCCAATATGCAATTTTAGAAATAGTTCGTTATTGATCTGAAATGTTTTCAAGATGAAAGTTCCCAATAGGAAATCGCTACCATCGTCAGCTTAAACCGAAAGTGTGTTTCGTATTAAACATTCACAGTTTGTATCTGCGAATAGCCGCTTTTCCAAACACGACGTGCTGGTTCTAATACTTCTGGAAGTCCAAACATCAAGTGAAATAGCACACAACTAGATCAGGCTAGGAACAGGTGGATTCCCTGCTGAAATTAAGTATGCCAACTTCAATTCAGCAGGGTGAAAACACAACTGGGAATACACTCTGATAGGATATAAACAATTACAGGCCTTTGGCATGGAACTTCAAATTAGAAAAAGTTGGGCATCTGTTCAATCAACCCTCATCTCAGTATGTCCTAGATATTTGATTTGGGTGGAGGTGCACTCCTTGCTGTCCCATCTTTAACCCTACCCCTATCCTTTTTCATTAAAGTTGCTAGTAGTGAATAATTTGGGGGTGAACAAAGAAAGATTGACTAGAGCGGATTTGAACCAACGACCTCCGGATTAAGGAGCCTGCGCTCTACAAACTGAGCTCTCTAGCCCTATGTTGGTGGTCTCCCTTCTTTGTTGATATCTTTGTTTGGGGTGCCCTTGATCTTATCTTGGGTCTTAACAATGAGCAGGGAAGATCTGCCTATTCTCAAAGTCACCATGATCTACTACCAAGAAGTGATAGTTCACTTGTGTACTTCAACCTCTTTATAAAGATCTTCTAGACCAAATTTCTTTAGGCTGCTTGAAATTTTGTTTTGCTAACGCAGACTAACTAACTTGCTGAGCAGGAATCACATCGGCTGTAATTAGTGACGCAGTTTTTGGATGGCTTGACAGTTTTATTAAATAATGCCTTTAATAAGATTGCTAGATCAGTATCTTAGATGATTCAACACCCGTAGGGTAAAGCTAGGAGTTACTGGTTCAACTCCATTACCGGTCAGTTCGTACTATGATAGTACCATCTGCATCAGGTACACTCTTAGTCAGTATGAGTTACCTCACTGGTTTGTCTTTTTTTCATTAATAGTCAAGTTTTTGAAAACTTATGGTGGAATAATAATAATTTTCTCAAATTTTTTGTGCACAGCCACAATCATGGGTACACTTTTTGTTACAAAGACACCAAATGAACGACACATAAAAATTGAGGAACTCTTTGCAGATCTTGTTTTCGACAAACTCAAGTACTTTCTACTCTTCATTCACACACTGCTGGTTAATCAATTTACAAAAAACATTGAAATAACTGTTACATCAATGGTTTTCAAAGTGTTGTTCATAACATGGACACGAAAAAAATGTGTACCCATGATTGTGGCTGTGCACTTTTGCATTAACATTGTCAGAATCAGCACTTGAAATAAGTCATTAAAAAAGCAGGCTTTATTAAAAAAGAACAAGTTTTGGGCTGGTTTTTTCCGGAAGCGGGAAGAGGTGTTTTTGTTTTTTATTAGCCCTGTCATGATATGGATATTGAACAGGTGTGTGACACCATTTGACCCCTCACCCCATCACCTTTTCTTTCATTTCAAAAAGTGTGAAATTCCTGTCTGGTTGTCGACAAGGTAAAGAATGATAAGTGAATGACATAGTTTCCTCTATTTCTATGAATTGTCTAGACCTAGGAGGTCAGTTGTGAGGTTTAACCTGTTGTTTCTGCCCCCATTCCTATCCTAACCTCCAATGACCCCTCATTTCAAAACACAAACCAGACCCCAGAAGGATGGGACCGTAGTGGGCTCAGAAGGATGGGACCGTAGTGGGCTCAGAAGGATGGGACCGTAGTGGGCTCAGAAGGATGGGACCGTAGTGGGCTCTGAACATTTGGAGATGTCGAATCAGAAAGTCAAGACTGCCTTCTTCAGTTTCTTTCAATTGATGTCTCAAATACACTTTGGAGATAATTGGATAGAAACAGTTGGATGTCTATTTTTGTGACTCGGCTGTCAGTTCCATCATGCTGAATTTTCAAAGTTTCGTTGTCTTTTTGAATTCTTTTGTTGTTTATTCTTTCAAACATGTGGCGTGTCGTGGCCGAGCGGTCAAGCACATCGGACTCAAGCTCTGGTGTTTCTGATCAGCAGAGTGTGGGTTCGAGTCCCGGTCGTGACACTTGTGTCCTCAAGCAAGACACTTTACCATTATTGCTTCATGTTCGGATGGGATGTAAAGCCGTAGGTCCCATGTGTTGTGTAATGCACGTAAAAGAACCCATGTATTGTAAAGAGAAGGGGCTTACCCGGTGCTTCTGTCATGGTCTGCCATGGTCTGCCAGCAATTTGCATGACCTCATATACCTTTCAAGGTGTTGTATTATCGGTGTTTCATCTCATAAAATCATTCAAGCGCCACCAAATTTGATAACTCGGCGCCGGGAGTGTCATTTTATGACAGACCGCATAATGAATGTACGCTATTATTGTTATAAATTGGTTTCCAAATTAATGTCAAGTCATGAGCCTTATTCTGTGAATGGAACAATTGGCTTTTCCAAAGCTTCACATTCCTCCACTCCCTGTTTCCATGTCCTGTTTGGCGGGTCAAGTCAAAGAGAAGTTGAAGTTGGTGTCTGACATCGCTGACGAAGGCATCAGTTTGGACTGGAGCCCAGAAGTCTCATTCAAAAAGGTCATGCGATGTGAACAACTGGAGATTTGCACGAATGATTCACAAAAGACGAACGAATTACATTGATCATTTTCTACAAACTTTTCCATCAGAATTGCCTTTCTGTTCAACAATGCATTAAGTGTGTCAATGTCAATTTGGCCAAATTCCTTGGGTGGCTAACCGCAGATTCCTCAACTTGCAATTGTTTTCTCTTTCAAAGTTTCAGAAAATGTGGTACTAAAATTCTGTTCTTTGTGGGCGTGTGCTTGGAAGTTTTTTATGAGTACGCATTGAAAATTTCATCAGCAAAAAGTTTGTTATTGAAGAAAATATTAAAAATATGCAATTAGTTAAAGGAACATTACAGAATTGGTTTTTGCTAACAAAACAGTTGCTGGCAGTGTAAACACTTTATGTAATCCACCATATACATAAACTGACAAACCTGGAGAAGTTTGAGATCGATCGGCCATCTGGGTCACGAGAAAATAGTGAAAAACCGATTAAACATTTGCATGAAATCATATAGATTCAACAAGTCAATAAAACATTCACTGAGCGATAAACTCCAATCGGAAAATAAGTTTATTCATTTCTCATCAAATATGGCATTTCAGACAGAAATATTTTAAGGGATGTTTTCTATTATTAGCATCATCATTAGACCGTGTAAGTTTTATGTAAATCTGTGGTAAAAAATTATCTTTTACAAGTTTTTTTCTTACCAATTCTGTAACATTCCTTTAAACATTCTGGTCCACAAATGCAGATTTTCTGTGTACTGTTTGTAAAGCTGAGCACATGTTGTTAATGAAAGTGCATTTTTTTAAGTCTAAAAACATGCATTGTCACAGGTTAGGGACAATTAGGGTAATGGAACAACGCCCCTTCCCTGAGGTGAGTTTCATTCAAGCTCAGGGAACCCCCTCCCTCCCTAGGCTCCAAGTTGTACCTGTCTGATAACCACTGTTCCTAAATTTACCACCTCACTACCAATGAAGCAATGAGTAGACCTTATAGTGTAACAACAATTACAGGCGCCATCTTAAAGGGAAGGTATGCCTTCGGTAATTACTCCATCAAATTAATTACCTTAAAAACTTACTTTGTGAGAGGCACTGCAGCTGTTGATCATGAACATTTTTGAGAAACAATTCCCTGCAAAGGAATGTTGTTTTAGAGAGAGGGATGCAAAAACATTTCAATCTGAGAAACGTTTCTGCATGAAATGGAAATGTCTACGCATGAACGCCCTGCGCACAACTCACAACCATTAAGCCTTTATTTACCTCAGTGAGGGCGCTGTTTAGGCTTGTGATGTCATAGGGTAGGAGTCTATATAGACCCCTTGTATTGGCTGCCATGGCTGAGGTCAAACAATGGAATCGTCCACACATATACGCCCTGCACATAACTCTCAGCCAATAATAGGTCTTTATTGACCCCCAGTGAGGGCGCTGTTTAGGCTTGTGAGGTCATAGGGTAGAGGTCTATATAGACCTCTTGCATTGGTCGCCATCGATGAGGTCTAACAATGAAAATGTACATGTATGATACCCCGTGCCCAACTCTCAACCAATGATAAGTCTTCATTGACCCCAAGTGAGGGCGCTGTTTAGGCTTGTGACATCCAATGCAAGGGGTGTACGGATTGAATAAAACACACTTTGGCATCTTCTCATAATTCCACTCGAAAGCTTAATCGTTTAGAACTTCACCTCCCATTAAATCAAATGGCCTATAGATTGACAGTGTTATACCATGTTTATACACCATGTAGTACAAGAACCGTGGCATTTCTCCAGGTTGAGTTACACAGCACATTTAGATTCCCAAGATCTGCTGAGGTATCAGCTGCTGTAGATTTTGGCCGAGAGCCAATGTTTGGAGAAGTTCCTGTTCTGATGGAGGAAGTGATGGTTGAGGTGATGATGTTTTTTTTAAATTTTTTTTAAACCCTTTTTTGAGGGAATTTAGATGTCACCTAGGAATTGGAAGCCGTAAAGGGATTCCATAAGGAATGTGGGACTTCCTTTGGTGTTCCATTTTAAAAAATACATTTTCTATTGACGCTTTGAGCGACAAGAAAAAAATTTGGATGGTAAAAATAAATTTCAAAACAAAGTTTTCCCAAAACTGTCAAAACTGTTTTCCCCCTACCCCACCCCTGTTGTATGTCAGGTTGTACTGTCATCAATCTCATATCAATCCAGTCTTTTAACTTCTCTCCAGAAATGTTTGTCCGATCTTTTAGTTTTACTATTTGTTTAGAGCCTAAACTAAACAAACGAATGCTGAACACTGTTTGAATTTCAGAGTTTGGTCTTTTGAGAAATTTGCTCTAATTGGACATCAATACTACCATTGATCTTTTTGTCATCAGCTCATTTTTGACACCTGTTCTTGTCATACCAGCATCACCAGTTATTTGTTCACCACAAAGCTGGATAGTTTAGCACTCACACAAAAGACCACAATAATCTCTCTACAGCATTGAAAAACACTTGGCCATGGTGTTGTCAGGGTCGACATTAAAATCCTTGTTTACACGCCCTCTGTTGAAGAGAGTGTCTTGTTTTGGCTGGATTAAAATCTTCAAGGGCAAGTAGGTGGGTAATAGTTTTTCTAAATATCCCTGAGGGGGTTTAGCTTTTGGTTTAAGTTGACCTCATGGGGACATTGTGAAACAATTTAAGCAGGAGTATGTAGTGCCGCCTGTTTCTTGTTCATGCAAGCGCAAATAAATAAAGGCTTACCGGATTAGCTAAAAGCTGTTCTTTTATGCAAGTTTTGGGGTATTTGTTTGTAGGGTCTGGAGTGGTTTTATTTTGTTGGTTTCAGGTCCGTTTTTGGTTGGTTTTTCTCTTCTGATTGGAGGAGCTGACACGGGGTCGTCACCACAAAGAAATTCACTGCTTAGCTAGATGATTTATTCTGAATGGGTTAGGTTTCTTTGTGTGTTTTTTTTTCTCTCGTTGTTGAGATTGTGGTTTTATTCCTAGAATTTGCCCGTTATTGTTGATTGACATTTACAAGCGCAGACTATAGTATGGCTTGTGATACTATTTAGCTATGCCACTCTTTATGTCTAGTTTTGGACCTGTTACACCAATAGCTTTCATGTGGTTTTACTAAATTGGCCATTTTGAAACATGCTACCACACGTCTGGCTCAGCTTACATAAATATGAACATTGGGGCATTAGATTTATGTCCAATTTTGAAATAGTTCTGGCCTGTAGAAATGGGTGCATTTTTGTTTAGTTGTTTGCTTATGGCATGGTATATGTTATAAAATTGGGACCAGTTTGAAAAACCAAAGTGAACTGCATGAGTTAAAGTCACAGACGCTTGAAATAGCCCATACATCTTAAAAATATACTGCAATGCATCTTGGGAAACGGAGTACATCAAGCTGCCAAGATGGACGCCATGCTGTAGTTTACATGTTACTATGCCAGGTTTTATTTATAGCTGTGTACGGCATTGCTTTAAAATCGGCGCGCCATGATGGTTTTCTGGTGTTGCTTTGGCTCGAATTTCACCCAGAATCCTCTGGGCACTGATCATGTACATTGGGACATGGGATATTAACCCCCCCCCCCCCGAGTTTTGATTGGCTGTCAATGTCTCTTATCAGTTAATAGACATTTTGATTGGTCAAAATGATCAAGAAGTGATTCCGCGTTATGCCTCCATTCTTGCAGACTAAAAAGTTTAAAAACCAATCTCAAAGCAACAAAAATAGAAATCACAAATTGGTTGTTAAGATTATTTTTTTTTCAACAACCAACCCATCAATTGTTGAAATATTTTTACACTTAGTTGTACCTGTTAATGGCGGAGAAAGCATTAAATCAAACTCATTTTGACACTTTGATTGCCTCTGATATAATAAAATCCTTGAAAATAATCTGTTTTGAAGTAAAGGATAAGCCGCTTTTACACCTTGCATTCAGGTCGCTTGAATAGAATTTCCTCGCTGTGGGATTTTTTCTTCGGCGAGCGAGGTTATCTACAAGATGTCAATAATAGGGATTCAATCCTCCCACTATTGTTGGACACTCTTCAAAATAATTTATTATTATTAGTCACATGTGTAGCTTTAAATAACTGTGTTTACGTGCCAATTATAAAGTTGTTTTTCATTTCAAAATATTTTGCGTTTTATGGTGAAAGTGCAGCCTTGTGTTAGCCGGGGAGACAAACCCCCTGAATTTTTAGGCTTAGCTCATATCATGCCAAGAAAAATGTTGAAAGAGGAAGTCAATATTAACAAGCTTGTTCAACAGCCCCTTGATTTCGTCTGCATTTTAAGGAACTGCAAAAGTACATTTCAGGGTTGCCCAATGCACATGTACTTAATCTAAGAGTGAAGTCACAAAAGTACAAACATATCCACAAAAAGGAAGTGCTTATTAAAAATCTGTCCATTTTTGTTGTAGTAAACTTTTGCAAGAGTTGACTAACCTCTGTGTTAACGTAAGTAAAGCTTTGTCAATATCCATGCTGCCACGGTGACTTGCGTAGCTCTTTCTATGAACTATAAAACTGACACAATATATCTGTCATATCACAGCTATTATATCTGAATCATTTGTTATCAACTGTATGACATGTGTACGACTTTACTCGTTCTATTTTCCGTGGACAATTGTTACAAAAGTTTGCCAGAGGGAAACGATTGCGGCCTTCCATTGATGAATTTGTATCTCCCTTGTTTAGGAACGGAGTTCAGTTTTGCAGTCTGACTAGGCGTTCCTGACTTGTTATATGTATGGCACATTCCAGTGGAAATTGTGTGAAAATGCCCGATAGCAGTTCCTTTTGTGCAGTGGTTTCCGGTTTTTGTTGAAACTCTCGGTCCAAGTGGGCTGTAAGGATACACCGTGGATGTGATAGATTGTACATGTAAGAGATAAGCATAACAGCACCACAAGCTTCTATACTTACACTTATCAACAAAAATGCAGTTCATGTTTCAGGAACAACTCTTAAGAGGAATAACCTTTGGCTATTTGCTTTTGAAAAAAGGTTTTCCATCAAATTAAATTATGGCTGAATTTAAACCACTGTTCAGATAAAAGTAAGAGATGTAATGAAAAGGTTACAAGTTTGTTTGTGTTGTTGTTTTTTACCGGATAAGTAATTTGTGTTTGTACCAATTGATTATGAAAGTTAAAAGTGGTTAAAAAAAAGTTTAAAAAACATCATTGTTTAATTTTAGTACGAAAGCTTACTGATTATGAAGTTCATACTAGAACCATTTTTTAGTGTGAAATATTTCCCTCTGAAATGAAGTGATGTTCGAGAAAACTGTATCTGGAAACCTTTAAAAAAATAAATAACGCAAATCATCTGATTTTTCGGTTGTTACAACCCAATTTAAGGACAATGTGTTTACACTCTGAAAATTATGCATGGTTTTTTTAAATATTTTCTCCTGACTCACACTTAACGGATTAAATCCAAATTTCCACAGGTTTGTTATTTCATAATGGATGATCACACAAAACATGAACACTGTCTGCGACAATTTTGTCAGCTCTACCAATCCGGTATAATTTAATTATAATTAGTAATAGAAGTCTTGACACCATGCCGATAAATGACACCACTACCCTAAACCATTATCAAGTCATCCACACTCTTCAGTTTTGATTGGGAACAATTGACTCTCGTTAAAAAGTTCCCAACAAGTTGTCAAAAGTCTGTGAAAAGCCCCCTTAGTAACCATGTGACACGAGTTGAAGTATTTGACCTTGGCCTGCTTGTAGGTCACATGGAACGATCCATGTTATGAACGGGGGGGTTCAGGAAGGAGCCTGTCGATTGGGGGGAAGTCTGTGTGTGTGTGTGTGGGGAGAATTATAGTGTGGGCGTGTGTAAACTGTTAATGTATGCTTGTTAATGTTTTATGCTTCACATATTTCAGTTTATAGTCATTTTTTTGGATCCACTTCGTAGAATTTATTTGTTCTGATGAAACAATATTTTGTCACCTTAGAAATTATAAAAGGATTACGCAAATGTGACTTCTGCATTTTTTATTATTCTTCATTTATGGCCTGTTTACACTTACAGGAAATCAAACACAGGAAGTATTTTGTTGAACAACAGTTTCAAACTGTTTGGAATTGGTTCAATGAGGGTTAAAGATAAAACAGAAATGTGGTTTTGTCACTTTTTCCTGTGTTGAGGGAACTAAACACGTCAGTAATCTTTCGGTGATTGAAAGAGTTGCTCGAAATGTACCGGAAACCCGTCATCAGAAATATTATACTGAGGGAGTGTCGTCAAATAAATATGCGTAAATGTGAAAACGTGAAAACGTGAACCCATTTAACTCCAACCATGGAGGTGGACAATCACTCCATTGGCTTCGTATTCATTCTCACATTATCTTTAAGATTCTCTTCGTAACATTTCAATGTCATCATGGAATTGGTCTCCTCTGCTTGAATGATCTGCGTGTCTGCAAGAAACCTCCGTTCTACTAACAAAGACATCCTTGTTGTTCCGACTGCTGCCACCAAAACATATACACGGTTAACCTAGTTTTCAGTTTGTTGGACCTCATTTATGTAACAATCTCCCTCTTCACATCAAACAAGCTACCATCGTCAATACATTTCATGTTCAATTCGTCATCGCACATGTACCTAGTTTTTTTTGTTTTGTTCTCAAAGACTTTCTGTAGGTGCTATATAAATACAGCTGTTATTATAGGCTCACTTTAAAGGTCTGGAGCGTTTAATCAAAGTAAAACAAAACGAAACAGCTTTGTGGTTGTTCACAAACACCTAATGTCTTGTTATTTTTGTTGTCATTATTAGGTTCTCCATTTCTCCATAAATTCTCCTTAATATTCAGGATGACTGTTCAGGAAATCCTTTATGTTCGTTATTTAACATAGCTCTCTCTTCCTTGTCTGATTAATTTTTCTTCTGTCCATGGAATGATATTGTCAGCCATGTTTGAAACATTCCAACAACGCTTGCTTTGTGTTAGCTCTCGTAGTTTACGCAACATGATAAGTTTGATATCATCTGTGACAGCAGAATCTCTCCTTGGGGATAATACTAGCCATAGAAATATGTGGCGCCATGTTGGTTCATTCTTGGCTTTTCATATCTCTAGCCCTTCTGTATGTTAGAGTCAATGTTTGACTTTCCTATATCACCTCACTGATCGAGGGAAAAAAACCAATGTGTGCATTAGCACGTTTTTAATCCTGCGGTCTGAAACCATCGGAAGGCGGGTGGAAATAAACTGAACAAAATGTGAAAGAAATCACACCTTGATTTTTTCTTGACGGTCTTTTGGACTATAATATTACCAAATCCATTCTAAAGAACAAACAGGGGTGGAATAATCAAACTATGTAGTGCTTTTGTTGCTTTCATTCATTAAACACCCCCTCACTATGGAATGACTCTACCCGTGTTGTAATGGAACAGTCCACAGTAGTTTTCTCTTCACCATTGCATATTTTGATTGTTGTCTGTCTTGTATGCCCCTGTGTGGTGTTAGAGAGGCGCGCTTCAGTAGGCACTTGTCAGCTTTGCCTTTTATTCCGTTTTTCCAGTAATCTTTCCCCCTGTGTCCTGTTGGGGACCGGTGAGCCGGTGAGTGTACCGGTGACATTGCCATTGTCCCATCTTTCCACTCCGCCATACCTGACATTATTACAAAAACCGGGGTGATTGATTGGTCATTCCAGACTTCATCTACGTCACAGTCAGCTCTCTAATGACTGTGTGAGAGCTGTGGGAAGCTACCAATCAAAACGCCTGTTGCTTAATCAGATTTTTCATTGACATACCGACCGACCGTGTTTTAAGCTGCATGGAATGCACAGGTAGTCTTTGAACAGGTGACAACAGAACAGTATCAAAGTGATCAATATCAACGATTATGATTCAATATCGAGAAATAGTCGAGAGATGAAAACATTGAAGATGGTGGTGTCTTGTTTTGCTAAATCAAGTTATGAGGGATTTGACTATGCTCGGACAGGTATGTTTAGAATTGATATTTTGACATTATAATTATTTAAATACTCATATTTTTCTGTGTTTAGAGTAATAATAAAATTTGATCACAGCAAACTGTAAAGTGTACACTTTACAATTTGCTGTGATAATGTTTTATGTACAGTAGCTGCAAAACAATCGAAGAGATTGCCAATATTTTCCTGGATATATTTTTGTGGATGCCAAGTTCAGACTGGTGTGTTCCAAGTTACTGCAGAAACAGAGAAATGTTGTGTTTTTCTGTCCACATAGTTGTGATTTCCCAAAGGTAATCTTTAAGTAAAGGTTCTACTGCCTTGGGGTTTTGGGGCTCGGCATTTCAAGAAATGAAATCCAGTATGAAATTCCAATTTGAAAACGAAAGTATAAGAGCAATTTCTAGACATCGGTAATCTCAACCAATGTCATAGAGCTGCTCGAGCACAAGGAGTAGATAAGCACAACAACATTTTGCTTACAAGAATAAGGTTACCAGCCAAAATACCATGTGACATGTACCATATGTGACTGGTATCTTGCTAATTTTTTGCTTTGCATGACATTTTAAAGCAATATTTTCTGCTTCAGCAGCTCTAAGAAATTGGCCCATATTGGAAGTTTTTAATCTACAGTTGTTGACCATTCCTCTTAAGATGAACTGAGCAAATGGCTTCAAAGGAGACCAGACTAAACACAAACACACACAACTGTCCACTTTCAAATTCATGGACTCTTCTTTCTAATCCTAAGGTCAGCATCTGATAAATAACATCTTTCAGATCGAAAGTCATTCTAAAAATGGATATCATGATGCACCGCAGTAGAAGTATTATAATTAAGCTTGTCATATTTTTTGATTATTTATTTTAGTAACAACTTCTTAACTTTTGCGCAAAGAAAATTTAATCTTCGTACCCGAATGACGCCAGTCTCGAGTTTGAATTCAGAGGCAGTCTAGCCCACACCTGATAACTGGTAATGAAGTGCTTCCTTTGTTTATAAAAAGTCAAACAGGTGTATTTGAACTAAGGGGTTTGTGTGTCAGATTCTGTGTCTACTGGACTGATCTGATGGTGGTTGTTTTAAAAGATAATCACGGCTGCAGCAAGGTCGTGGTTGTTGGACAGCTTGTCGGTCTTTCGGTCATCATTATGGCTGGATTGGTTGTTTTTCTTTATCATGACACAAGATTAATTAAGGAGTAGACAGGCTGGTCAGTCAGTGGTTTATTCTTGTGTGGTTTGAATGATGTCATTCTTTCAGTACAAAGTTTAATTGAATCTCATTCATAATTCAGGTGGTTTGGATTTTTTAAATAATGGAAACAGTTTCAACTTTTATTTTAGCGGGTAAATTTTAAGTTTTTCCATTGAATTTCATTTCAATAAGTCTAACTTCCCTATCTTTTGAAATTGAATTTCTCAATATTGTTGTTCCATCTATGATTGGTGTCGATATCCATTTGCTTATTCTTCAATTGTTCCACAGTCGAATTTAATACCTGCCAGTACAAATCAATAATTAAATGTTTCATTTACTGTAGATATTCCCTTCCAACTACGGTGATGACATACCAGCATTTTTAATTGAGTACTTCAAAATGAAAAAAAAATGAAAAAACAGTTAATATTCGTGCGTAGTTCTGCGAAACCTTGGTGATATTCTAAACACTGTTGATGCAATCATATTCAAATGGTGACCACACCTAAAGGAGGAAGTGCTAGAGAAATTCAATCTCACCAATAGATCTGTGGTTTGTTTTTGTTTTCTTCTCTGTTGATTATCAAATGACATTTAAACAAATAATCAAATGAACTCAGATCTCGGATCTCCATTCTGCAAGAGGTGTAGAATTACAGTCGATGATAAACAAAAAGCAAAAATTGCAAGTTTTTTTGGTTTGTGTCAAACTGCCATTGGTTTGACTCAAAGCATTGGATTGGATGTGTTTCTCCGTTGTGTTTTTGTTCCTTCAGAATTTTGTTCAAATTGCCCAACTTCCAAATTGAAAACCACTTTATTAAATTGTTATCGGGTGGGTGATTTCAAATTTATTTTAAAAGTTTGTTGAAAATGAATATTCCGATCAAAGACCTGAATTGATGATGATGATGATGAATTTGAAATAATGTTGTTCTTTCGGCTGTGTACTAGTTCTACTGATTCATCTGAAGCTAGCACTCTTGTAAGCTTTACTTTGCCAACATTTGCCAGTGATGTGCCTTCCGTTCTGAGTTTCAGACAGGGAAAGTTTGAAATGGAAATTGACATGGAGTGAACACCCATGTTAACGCTAACGCAGATTTGAAGGAAATTCTTGCTTGGTTAGAGATGTGTTAGAGATGCAGTAATATACTTATGGCCAACGGCAAAAAACTTCAATGTTTCCGTCTGAAATATGACCGTTTAAAAGGCAGGTTATACTCTTGGTACCAGTATCCTCACTTGGTGTATCCCAACATATGCATAAAATAACAAACCTGTGAACATTTGAGCTCAATTGGTCATCGAAGTTGCAAGGAAATAATGAGAGAAACACCCTTGATGCATAGAGTTGTGTGCTTTCAGATCCCTGAGAAAGGCTTCATGCCTGAAGCCTTTCTGAGATTCAAATTTGTGGGTGAAAAATAACCTCTTTCTCGAAAACTGCATTGCTTTGAAGGGGGTCGTTTCTAACAATGTTTATAATATCAACAGCCTTCCAGTGCTCTTTATCAAGTAAGTTTTTGTGGTCATTAACTTGTAGATTAATTACCAAAAGTACACCCTGCCTTTAAGACTGCTTCCTCCCCTAAAAAATAAAAAATTAAATAAAAAAAATCGTACAATGACTTTATTTTGATTGAAGCCATCTATCAGCCACTCTTTACATAAAGTTCTTCAGGTTTGACTTTACGCCCTAGAATTCTGATGGATTTAGAAAGGCAAAAAAGCTCAAGATCCCAGGAGATTTAATAGTAGAGATTATCTTTCTGATGGATTTGCTTCATCTAATCGCGTCAAGAGGTTGCTGAATTGTCAGGCAAGTTTTGCCAAAGAAATTAAAGCGGTTTACGTGACTAACGGAGACGGAAATGTCTGGAGAAGTCTTCAAGTCAGCCACCGAATCAAGGACACGTAGAAAATAGCTCAACGTAGTACGTGCTTTCGTGTTCTTATTTTATTTTGGGTCATTAAAACCAAGAATGTCTCAAAAATAAACTGTTATTGGTTGGTTTGTATCGCTTCACATTCACACTTTTTTTGTCTTAGTATGAGAGCTACACATTCATGAAAGAATACTGTATAATTTTGGTGTTTGTATATTTGATTGTCGTGTGCCAATTTTGTAGATTGCCTTGTTCAAATTGTAAAACTTCAATTATTTCACTTGGGTTTTTAAAGAAGATTTGAATTCACATTCACACTTTTTTGTCTTAGTATGAGAGCTACACATTCATGAAAGAATACTGTATAATTTTGGTGTTTGTATATTTGATTTGTCGTGTGCCCTATTTTGTAGATTGCCTTATTCAAATTGTAAAACTTCAATTGTTTCACTTGGGTTTTTAAAGAAGATTGAATACAAATATTTCCTTACGCCAATGTATGAAAAGCAGATAGTCCTTGCTCTCGTTCCTTGCTCTTTGGTGCACTCAAGTCCTTTTTCCAAAATTACCTCCGGTGGGATTTTAAAGAAATCTACACTCATACCTTTCCTGATTTTAATGTAGCTTATTATTCAATTTCTATAAAGAGAACGTGGGAGCTGCTCACTGATAACCACCAGAGTGTGATTCACATTATCCCATTCAGATGTCATGTTGTACTTTGTTCACAGTTCCACAATTCCAGTTGTCAGAAGGGTTTGTTGTCGGCAGACAACCTGTTCCCCCCTATCATTAAGGCTTTATGTGCTCAAATCATCCATGGATAAACTCCCGCAGTGTTCCCCTGCGGCACTATCTTGTCTAAACTTTGCCCGGTTCAATAGTTGAACGGTTTAGTTTCCACCCCTGAATATCAAGGCACTTGTCTAGAGTGCACATATACAAAGATAAACTCTCAGTTTATCTACCTACCGCCCTTGTTGGACGGTGTCCAGGAATTCCGATAGGTCTATCCAATCCTTTGTTGAGACCTTGTTCAACTCGAATCTGAAGACTGTATTGTGAGGGAGGCACGGTCGGTGAGCGGTAATTGAGTGCGAGCTACAGGAAGGGAGAAAAAGCGCTTTTCCTTCCTTCATAGTTTAAAGGGGGAAGGGCGAAGTAATATTTGGATTAAAGAATTTCATATCTAAATACATTCATAGATGCAGACATCACCTTGAGAATACCTCTTGCTGAGAATTTTAAAATCGTTGAGTAACTGACAGATTTTGTGAACTACCCTTCTACCCCCCCCCCCCCCCTTCATAGTTTAAAGGGAAGGGGAAAGTAATATTTGGATTAAAGAATTTCATATCTAAATACATTCATAAATGCACACATCACCTTGAGAATACCTCATGCTGAGAATTTTTAAACCGGTGAGCGACTGACAGATTGTTTTGAACATTTTAGAAGAGAAAAAGAAGAAAAGAATAAATTATGGGTTAGAAATGCAGCTAACCAAAACTCAAACATTTGTAGACTGTTTTTCTCCAGTGTTTTGAAGTTGACCTGCCCAAGGATTGTGAATTATTTAGAGGAAGGATATTTTCCTCAAGGATCTTGCGAGAAATAAAAAGAAATTGCTCAACGACACTTAAGTACACACTTGTGTCAATTATATTCTGTTTCCTCATCAACATAAACATCTATTGCAATGATGCTTCTGTTCTGCAATTTTTTTTTAAAACAAATTGTTGAAGTTTAGAGTGCAGGAGCGAATGTTTCCTTACAATAATATCATTTAACACAAGTCCTTTAGGGTCAGAAATTCAATCAAACAAAGTTGATTATTTTTTGATAACCGGCAGTGTTTATGACCCTTCAATGTGTGCACTGAGTGATAAATCACCATTAACAAAAAAGATCATAACAAACTGCTACCAAATTCTCATAACAATTTTACAGCGTCTCTGTAAAGATATTTTGACTACCTCTCTTTCTCCCCCCCCCCCCACACCCCACCTTCAAATCAACAATGTACCTCTTTTGAACAAGAATGACCCAAGATGACCCTGGTGTCTTTTCTATCCTTGTCACTCAACCAGACTACCAGTATGTGTCAGCTGAGTTGACAAGGAAGTGTTGGGACCAGACCAAGCTTACGCTGAGTGAAGCCCTTCTAAGCCTGTCTGAAGCACCCCCCCCCCTTGATTAAATCCAACTTTAGAGTCTTAACTTGAACCATTCTGCGCTCGTTCATTTTAAAGCATTTTATCAGTCGAAGAAGCCTTGTGAACATAACTGCCACTGAACCTTCAAAATACACACCCTGGGCCGATTTCACAAACAGCCAAGATTGATCTTAACTGCGAATCAATCTTAACTGCTAAGCAAAGTGTGATGTCACAATACAGATCCCTGTGGTAGTACTGACAAGTGACAACTCATCTTTTCATATGAATCTGAGTGCTTTGTGAAAACCCTGGTGCTCGGTGAGAACTTCTTACCAATACCATGGAGGAAAAATATGTCCTACTTGAAATTATAACGTCCCATTATCGTATTAACATTTGGGGGCAAGGTTCTTTACACTTACATAGATCCATCTGATCCATACAGTAGGTGTTGGATTAAAAAAAACTGACAACTTTAAATCTATTCTATGCATGGGGTTAGGTGCCCATCTTATCTGTCCTAACAAACATAGGTGTTGAATTACTGTAGACTGGATGCCTTCGATTGTGATGATACAGGACTGTACCTTCACAACATACCTAGGGGGGTTAAGGTTCGGTAATTACACCCCTCGACAAATATAACTCAATCAATGAATATTCGAGCCAGGTAAATACAGGTGGAAAAACAGAACTTCCCCTCCGCGGCAACCATGGCGTAGAAATTCAATAGATTCCTGCGAGTTAGTAACTTAGTAGTCGATACTTTGTAGGGGTGTCGCTATGGTAACCAGTTCAGCCTCTTGTACGTGCTGCGCCTCATCATGACCTCAGTGTTTATAACTGTTTATTGGACGCAGTGCAAGGTCCTTATAGAGGAAATGTAAATTAGAATTGCCTGAGGACAACCTTGGGGGTGATCATTAGAAGAAGTATTTAATAGCGGACAGATAATGACTGGCTGGCCATCAACACGATCTACGTGTTAGTTGATGTTTAATTACTAGAACGATTGTGATGTTGGTGACATTGACATACTTACATTAAAGTCACAACTTCCAAATTAGTTTTTAAAAAAGAGAGCAAGTCCTTGGAACTCGATTTTTTAATTGAATCCAGAAGACGTTGTCGGTCAAAGTTTATTGTCATGTACTTCCGTCTAAATTAGGTCACAGTTTCATGTTTGAATGAGTTCTCAAAATTTAACAGAGTGACTTCAGGCAGTCTGTGAACACTGACCATGAAGATTGAACTGTGCGTAGTTCAAAGCAAGATTTATGAATTAAAAAACCATCCGATTGACTAGTGAAAGGTAATTTTTAATGTATTTTTTTAAGCTCCACTTTTTCTTGTGTGTGACAATTTTTTATTTTTTTTAACTGAGTAATCAAACTTGTGTTTCATTCGAACTACCTCTTGCTTGCTACCGGGCAATCTCAGTGGTCTAGTTGGTAAGACATCTGCTCCAGAATGGCAACGGTCGTGGGTTTGAATCCCACCCGAGTAACATGCCTGTGGATTATTTTGACAGAACTCGTGGGAAGTACCGAGTATACAGTGCTTTACACACATCGGTGAAAGGGTAAAACCAAATATTTATCAAAGAAAACTAACTAATGTAATGCTAGACATGTGAAAGCTGACTTAAAGTTCCATGCATGCTCCAAGAAATAAATTGCCATTTTATTATCATTAGATGCAGGTGTGTAACGAGCAAGGGAAGCTAATGAGCTTTATTAACATACCACCACAGGGCGTGTTTACATCACACCGAGTCTCAAATATTACCTTTTCATTTTCATCCCCTTCTGCTGCATTACAGCGATTTGTATAAAAAAAATGACAAACCTAAAGTATGAGGGTCCACTGTGCGGCCCTAATTTGATATCAGGCTGGGCATATGATGAAACTCCTCAGGGAGTCGAAGAAATCAAGCTGTGAGATTCTCAGAACTTTTTAAAGGGGCACACTGGACACGGTTGAGGTGTACGGAGAAGCCCCACCGAGAAAGACGCTGGACGCTGCGTGTCAGAAATCATGTCACAATAAGGCTACTTGTCATTTTTAACAAGCTCGGTGTAGCGGGGGTCCTCAATATCCACATAATGTGTTCTCTAGACTTTTTTTTACTTTTTCGGCTTTCGATTTAAACCGCAGAAGATGTTAGGAATGCAATATTTTATTTTACTAAAATGTATAGAATTACAACTCTCAGTCAGAGTCCGGGCCCCCCCATTTCTGTTTTCAAATCTTAATTGCCACTTTTGGAAAGTAGCTATTATATTGTGTTTGGTTAAGGGATGGAGAGATGTCATTGTTGTGCAGGAGTGGTTGAACTTATCACCGGTGCAAATTTCAAGCTTATCGGTGTCTTAATCACACTGTCACCTCTGTCTGAGTCACCAGTGTTGCATGCAAAGAAACACATTTAATTGCAATTTCATCTGTGGTTTGGGGAACTTAGCGTGTGTGACCAGTGTCAAGGTTACAGAAATGTACTTCTTCTTAATTCCGTCTTCACCACGGCGTTATTAATCACTGAGATCAAGTACGTTACAACATGACACAAATGTTTTTGCGATCTGTGGGTCGTAGGAAGAAAAAAAAAATGAAATTATCATTTTGTACTGGTTAGTGTTTAAAGCATTACTTCACTGTGGATTGGTCGTTGCTGGTTGTTCTGACTTATTAAAAACACAAATTTCATCATGTGTTCACTATGTTCAGTTTCCACTGTGCAGCGGTATTGGTATGTTTACCTTCAAGATTTCCCCAGCAAGTAGGCCTAGCAAAATACACTCAGACGCCAGAATAAACAAAAAAAACACAAGGTGTGAAAAAGACTGAAGGTCGGCCGGCCGTGGAAAAATAAAAAAGGAACAATGAAGGCTTGGTCTTTTGAAAGGTAAATAATGACGTGGGGGTTTATCTGGGAGCTGCTGGGCGCTCAAAGACGCTTTGATGAGGGAGGTTGATGCGGTTGAGTCGATCCTCTTATGAAATCATCTCAAGGGTGAGATCAATATCATGACCCTGGTGAGATTGCCGGAAGACTTTTGACTTTCTTTAAGTCTACGGAAGTGGCATCAGCATTGCCAAGATTTAGGCAAGGGGGGATTCGAGGGAATTTAGAGTGGAATTTCACTGCGGAGATCAATTGCATTTGTGAGGATTTGTAAGGGTACCATGGGATTTGTGGTGAGATATTTGCCTTTGGGTGAGGTTTAGTTCACAAGGACCTCATGAGGTATGATGTAAGGTTAATACGAGGTAGAGGCTTCGGGTTTAGCCTCGCCAAGAATTTAATCATTGTCTGACGGTGATTTATGGGTGAAATACTTGTTCAATTTCTTCAATTGTTGCCATGAAATAATTTCCCTTGGATGTAAGCCCACTCAATGACAGTCAATAGCCAAAAGTTTAATTACATCATTTGGAACTTTGGAGAATTTTTTCATTTCCATCTGTGGTTTTTTAATAAACATGCCAATCAATCAACCTGTCAAGCAAATTGGGTGGTCACACTTTGCGAAAACTCAAAAAAACTAATTATGTTTTGTCAAGGATTTTCTGCATTTCCATATTATTTTGTTTGCCGCAATCTAAATAAGCAACAGGATATTTCTCTGGAGGGTTGGTGCAGGAGTGAACTATGATCAGTTAACTTATGATCAGAAACTAATCATTTTTCCCACGAGAATTAACGATCCTGTACTAAGTCTTCAAAAAAACCCTGATTCTGAACTAAAACAACAAATACCGGTTCTATATAATAGTCTTCCAAACAGACAAGGATTTATAAACAAATGTTGCCAGCCAAAATATTGTTATTCGTCCCTTGTTGAAATCCGATGCTGATAAAGGTAATACTTGTATCAATGTCATTTAGAATCTGTGTAAGCATGCCACGATAATTCCTATCCTGGGGCTGACCCTGTGTGACCCTGGAGTTTCTACCACTAACTCTAAACAAGAATTTGTTTCAGTTGTTGTTATTTTTTAAAGGCAGGGTACACTTTTGGTAATTGTCGAAGACCAGTATCCTCACTTAGTGTATGGCAACGTATGCTTAAAATAACATTCACTCAAAAGTTTCAATCTGAGATCTGAAAGCACACTATTCTATGTTATGAGTGGTTTTTTCTTTCGTTTTTTTTCTCTCAACTTTGATGGCCAAATGAGCCCAAATTTTCACAGGTTCAAACCTGTGTAACACATTCTCATACTCGTAGCAACTTGGGTCCTTTTATCAATTTCATAAAGTTTTAAACAAAGTTGGCAAACACTTTTTCAACAGAATTTTTCTCAGTAGAGATGTATTTCTATTTATTTATATTAATTTTTTATTTGGTTCTACTTTGTTTTCTCTTTGTCAATCACAAATTTCAAAATAAGTATGAATGTACTAAACCACCCTGCCGGCAGCTGTCATCATTCTTGTTGCGCTAAACATTAAGCACTTTTCTACACAGATTCTTTTTCACAATGCACCTTTAAATATTAGTTATCACACAAGCCCCAGTGGAGTACCCCAAAAATATATAGCGCTTCTGCATCCCATATCTAACGAGGCCAAAGGCCAAGTTGGATATGGGACACTGACACGCTTTAGTCCACGAGCACATGTGTGATAAAAATGTTATCTTCAAGCAAACTTGATGCAAAGCTTAGAATAGCGCAATACATTGAGTGGTTGACAGTGTGTTAGAACAGGGTTTGTGTGCAATATAGGGTAATATCACACTCTTGTTGCTATGGATCAACCAATCGGAATCGAGGATTCAAGTTTGCTTGAGCGTAAATTGTAATTTCAAGTCTGGAATAACTCCTTCCTTACAAGTACAAGATCTGTTCTGTAAATACAATGTCTTTATCTCACTGCCCAATAAATCAATCAAAACGTGGAAGGTAAAATCCTGGTTTTCCTGACGAGGAAACTAGGAGATCTCCTTCGGAAAGGCTCAAGAAAAAGGAAGACGTTGTGAAGGGGATGGTACTCCATGTGTTTCTTGTTTCAAGAGAAGGAAGAGATTGTAAAGTCACTCAGCGGAGACTAGTCATTCTTGTCTTGAGAATGGGAGGCGTCTTTCTTCAGCTTGGATGAGAATTAATTAGGAGGTAGTTTGAAAAGGGAAGTTGTCATTTCGTCATTGTTTAGGAACACCAATGCTATAATGCTGACTGGTCATTGATCAACCCTAATGGGGCAAGACAAAAATGCTAAGTCTACAATTTGGGTCAATGGGGTTCCTTACCTTTAGTTTGTGAAGAAATACATTTATTAGATGCTAAACTTGCATTGGGGATAAAGAAAATTATTTGGTTTTACCTGGTGTATAGGTGAAACCAAATAATATAAGAAATATATTTTATTGCAATTTCTGGAGGCAGTCTGTTGTAATTGTACTTAGGCCTATAAAATTAACATGACAACTTTATTTAAATTAGGGAACCATTCATGCTTTGAAAAAGTTCGGTGGAGAAAATTAATTTCTGTAAATTTTGTAATGGTGTGTGATTGGACCATAAGAAACATTACCCAACACAAGAGGGCCACTTGACAAAAATTATATCAAGCTAAAAGTTCTTCTTATTTTTTCTTGAGGAATAATTGTTCTCCTTTCCTGTTTTTTTCTTTCCACAAACTGCTCATTCCAAAGTGAATACAACAAAAAACCTTTAACCTTTTTGCCGATTCTATCAAAAGTTATCTTCTCCCCTCTGATTAATTTCCTCCTGAGCGGCCTATTAATCAGGCCCTCTTGATTCCAAGACGGCAGCGAGGGAGCTCTCTCCATCGATCTTGATTTCCCTCCATGTGGAAATACATGACTTCCTTCATGGAGTAACCAAGGTTTCATCGGTAGCTGGACTTGGGGCTTGTCTATTTATAGGGAGAGGCTGATAGTGAAGCCCAATTGCAACTTGTTGAAGCTTAGTTTTGATAACAGTTGAAGGGGGAGTTTTTTTTGTGTGAGGGTTTCCTTTCCAGTTGGTTTGATCCGAACAGGATACTGGCATTAATGTCATCCATGAAGTGTGATGAGGCTGGCATTTACCATGGAATTTATTGAACAAACTTCTTCAGGAAAGATAAATGTAATTGGACTCGTGGATTTTTATTAACGATTAGGGTTTGTTTGACCTTAACTTTTTTTCAGTGACTAGCTGGCGGGACTAGTTAGCTTGTCATTTCACTAGGCCTTCCGCTTTTATCCTTGTCCCCCCTCCCCCTCCCCCCCCCCCCACATTGGAGTGAAATTTGACTAGTCTCCTCAGGTAGGTGAATTGGCATTTTACCAATGCACCACTGTTAGGCGACAACAGTGCCTGGTTAAGTAGGCCCCCCCCCCCCCCCCCCCCCCCCGTAGATCCAGTTTTTGAATAAATTTTTTTTGTTCAAGCCAATTGCTTTTGAATAAAACAAAACAATAATAACTATTATGTGTTTTAAACAAGTCTAGAATGTGGTAAATATTAACTTGCTTGAGCGCTTGAAGATATAGTTATATATTTTTTAAAAGATTATTCCCTCAAATTTTTTTTTTGTTCTGTTCAGAAATCGTTCAGAAACATTCCGAAAACCTAGACAAACATTTGACCACTTGAACCTGAAAACCTTGACCAGGTTGACCCGCAGCCTGACTGTTGGACCCCTCCAGCTCGAGCCCATTTGGTCAGTCTAGCCATTCATAACCGATTATTGAAAGTATTGACTACCTGACTAATCTCCTAATAATCCCCAGACTTAATAATCTTAATACCCTTTAGTTCTATTATTTGTAATGGAGAACCCATTGGTGTCCCCAGGCTGCGAGGTCTTACAAATGGCCGGAGTTCATATGGGACACTCTGAAAGGCTGTGTGTTTTGTCATTCATGTAGATAATCCCTTTATCGATTGTGACCAGTAACAGTTGGAAAACAGAAATTGGTCCGAACCCATTGGTTACAATAACAAGTGCTACAAGAAATCTCTATGCAGATTTGTGTTGTTCCCCTGGTCTTAAAATAACCGAAACAGGGTTGGGAACCTGTTTTTCAATTAGCCAATTGGCTGAGTTGAAACACTCGGGGTCATCGTTTGTGCAGCCAAGGTGTTCTTATGTTTGTCATCATAAGAAGCTTGTGAGTTCAGGATTTAATGAGGGGAGCCACTGAGAGCCAGCCATGCATTGGTAACGCACAGTCGCCTGCTGTTAGTTACTCTCTATACAATAACATCTGGTGAAAGCTGCTAAAGGCTGGCTACCATGCATAGTAATTAGAACACTATTCAGTAAGTAGTCTGGTGTGTGGTGGTTACCGGCTGTAGCAGCACTGAGATGGTATTTGTCAATAGCTGAAAATCAGACTCAAATCAAAGATGTCGCTGATCGTGGAGCCAGCCATTGGGCTGGATTTGGAGAACTGGGGTGAGCTAGAAGATGATGTTTTTCTTGATGAGGTGAAAGGATGTCCCAATATCAAGACATATATAACCAGTCCTGGCCCTGGACCTGGTAAGTACAGTGCTATATGACAAACACCCATCACTTCACATAGGTCCCTATACCATATACAGTGTGTATTGAAGTTGTACTATTCCAATGACAGTCTTATCTGATTACGCTATTAAGTTTAACCCCCAACCATTCCAGGACAGGCTTAAGCCCCAGTTTTAATCCCATGAATATGTCAATGTTACAATAATGAGCCATGGTTTATCAATCGCTCTGAATATTTGTAGACTGGAACTATGTAGGAGGATTGTTACCATTCCATAATAATGGAGTATGAGTCTAAGTGAACCATGGGTACAACATGATGGACAGAAACCATAAAATATGACTAATTTTTCTCCTTATTAAAAGCCAAATGACAATCAGGTTTATTTGGCTGGATAGATGATTTTTCTGGTATGAGAAACTGTGAGCTCGATCAATGCATAGAGGAAGGAAAATAGTCAATGCAATGAATGCATGGTCTGTGATACAAAGTTTAAAAGTACCGGGTTTGTTCACAAATATTTTGTGTTGCGAAGACGAATGCAAGAATGCTTATTTCTTATAGGTCTATGGTCAGTCTTCTTTTACACTTAAACTTTTGTTTAGGTCTATGCGTCCAAAATTGCTGGGTTGGTGCAAAGCTTCAAATGAGAAGTACCTCTTCTTGGATAATTCCCATCTGAAACATCACCTTCTCTCTCTCTCTCTCTCTCTCTCTCTCTCTCTCTCTCTCTCTCTCTCTCTCTCTCTCTCTCTCTCTCTCTCTCTCTTCTCTCTCTTCTCTTCTCTCTCTTCTTTTCTCTCTCTCTCTCTCTCTCTCTCTTCTCTCTCTCTCTTCTCTCTCTCTCTCTCTGCTCTCTCTCTCTGTCCTGTCTCTCTCTTCTCTTCTCTTCTCTTCTCTTCTCTCTCTTCAACTCTCTCTCTTGAACTCTCTCTTCTTGAACTATCTTTAAAGCCAGTTAATAATTTATTCTGAAGGAGATTAAGGTGTTTCCAGCCCCCATTACATAATGGCGATTGCCAGAGCTTTTTAGATGATCTGGCTTTTATCTGATGGATAACAGTCTGCTGCTGTATGCTAATCCCCTTAAATCTCCCAACAAGACACTTTGAATCTTGTTAATCCCTGTGACAGTCATTTACTTAATCTGTAAGGGGAGGAATTGTGGCGTAAAAAATAACAAAAGCCGTTGTAAAACTATGCTTTGGTGACTGAAAAAATAGAGAGATTTTTACAAAAGTAATTGTCGAGGACACAACTCAACTTATCATGGCTACGGTCAATGTACCTTTACCAAACTGCAGCCATCTTTGTTGGATTCCCTGTATACCCAATGAAAGCAACCACATGTTCTGATGTCATTGATAGGCACCAGACTGTTTTTTGGGGGGACACCCTTGATATGGATATTTTTAGTTCAATGAAAGAGAAACTGGAGAGATAATAACATGATAAAGAAACAACAACACAAATATGTTTAATTATACAACTGACTTCCCAAGTCACATCTGCTGATTTAGTTAACGTCAACCAACACTCAATGATAAAGGAAATAATTGAGAAATTAAGTTTCAGTTTTTTGTTTTTTGAAGTCTTATATGTGGGAAAAAAAGGTTCATATGACAACCTGTATGGCTGGTTTGTGTTTGGGAGTGCCAAATTGGGAGGAAGTGAAATAATAAAAGTTGAGGTAGGGATCTCTCGGTAGATTTTTAAGTAAATCCATATTGCTTATATTTCATTCAACTCAGTGAAGGAAAACTAGTCTGTGCCCTCTTCATGGAGTGTACATCAAAACATGAATTGTCATTTGGTATACAGGGCATCTGACGCAGATGGCTGTAGTGTCCAAATTGAAGCAAGCGGTTTGGCTGTTTCTAAACAAAATGTTCCATGTAATTTGAAACATTTATTTGTCTTGTTCTGTACTGCTTGCAACAAATTGGCAATGTCTGATTATTTATTTCAGGTCAAAATCAAATATTTGATCAGTACCACTCGCTTAATTAAAAGCAGAATTTGTATCAGAAACATGGCTGCCATCCTTTCATGCCCTGGGCAGGAAATATTTAATAACATATGTAGTTTATTATCAGGGCCGTGAGAACTGAGTCTGCGTTTAACATTAGAAATTGAACACAGTACATATTCAGTTCCCACAGGCTGCGTTTTGAAAGTTTCATATGTACGGAGTCTTTGTTCAACGATGAGTTAACATTCCTCATGCATACATCAAAAAACATGTGCAATAATGTGCATAATTTATAGAGCTGATGTTCGTTAGACTAGCAGCTGTTGAGATACAATTATAAGTGAATTGTGGAGAAGGTCTCGTCTGGAGGCAAATCTATGGTTTTATTCTATTGTTTGAGATGTAAAGAGTTTGTGGTTGGAATTGTTTTTGTGTGATGAACAGAAATTTGACGGTGGATAGAACTGTTTTCACAAGGTTTTTTTTATGCTCGGATGTGATGGCTCTGGCGGGGTTTTTATAACGGGACATTTTTACAGGTGGATAAACATTTTGTTTAAGATAACGTTAAAATCGTCTCTGAAGGTTTTTGTTTTTGGAGGTTTTTGTTGTCCTTTTTTTTGACAGTAGAAATCAAGCAGTTGGATAAACGTGGTCTGAGGGTTGTTTTCTTTCACTGGAAGGTTTTCTGTCGTTGCCAGGAAACTAAAAGATTTGACGATTGTTATTATTCTAGTGGATGGACATGTAAAGATGGAGGAAAAGTGTCCGGGGGGGGGGGGGCGGGCTGAATGTTCATGTCTTTATGATTGGCTTGGCGGTAGCAATAGGTTTTTTTGTGTGGAGATGAGTTTTACAGATGCTTCTAACTTAAATATTCAAAGGCTTCATTAATGACTAGTTTTCTGATTGGGGGCGGGGGGGGGGGGCAGCCACCAATCAAGTGTGCTATCACATATGTAGGAATTGGAGAGTTTATATTTAATGGTGGATCGAGGGTTGCAGAGTGTTAACAGTCTAATGTTTAAATTGCTCTTTGCTGGTGCGTGTACATTCCAGTCTCTCTACTCTAATAATCATCAGCAAAATTGTGCCAAACCTTTTTTAAGGTTTGTTGAGTATAGAGGTGCTGGTTTACCCAGGGATGAGGAACTCAACTCCAGGCGTTCGGTCTTGAAGTGTGCTTCAAAGTTCACCAACCCACTAGGGCATTGGCAATTAAGTCGTCAGGAACTTTGTTGACATCAGTCATAAATGGACCTGCTACAAACGGGGTTGTTATCATCGGCCTGGGTCTGGAAATAGGTCACTTTCCCTTCAGCTGGGGGAAAGAAAAAAAAATGTTGGAGCCTTTTTTCTTGTGAGTTAACACAATGTGATATTTTGTGAACATTTAGTGTTGTCCTGCCTCCCTTAATGGTTCGGTTACCCCTTGGGAAACTGTTTTAAACATTGATTAATCGGTAGGATGTCTTCATCTTATTAATTTCTCGAGAGGGGAGGAGAATTTATCCCCGAAGGTGAAGATTAAGAAAGAAAGGCACTCAAAATGCCGCGCCCTAGTTTCTTTTTCCTTTCGTATAATCAGAAGCATACCTCTGTGTTCACTAAGGAACTCGGCGTCCAGTTGAGATGATTTGCAATTTCTTACCACAAGGTAGCCATCTTGTTTTTCATTGTTCCAATTGTAATCAAACTTGAGGCTTGTTAGGAAAAAAAGGTCGGGTCCCCTTTTGTATGATTAGTTATTGGTATTAATTAATGTTAACGGATACGGGAAACATGATCAAGATGAAAGATCTATATAATTGAGTTATGTCACCTTGAGATGTTGTGGATCATTGATTGAACATGACAGAACATTCATTATCAGGTGATTAGTTCGGAGGGGAAATGATGTTTTGCTTGGAGTATGCCCATAAAAACAGGAACTCTCGGATTAGGCATTTATTACATGAATGTCACAAACATCTCTCAGCAGTACAATACAAGACAACATATGTTAAGTTGAATCACTAAAGAGAGATTCACACTAAACACATTTCCCGGGAAATTCCCGGGAAAATGTACGTGACCTTTCCACACTTGAATTGCTGACCCTGGCAAACTCCTAGGAAGGAGCCATTGCTCGGGTCGCAGCTACCCCTGCTTGGCAGTAGGGTTAAGTGAATGTCCCCGGGATTAGCTTGAAACGAACATGGGGTGACGATGGGGTTAAAATAACACCCCAAGAATTTTCTGGGGTTATATTTTCTATGAATGTTCTAGGGTAGTTTATGAACATTCTGTATAGATCTCACTTCGTTTGTGGCACGGACGTCAAGGTGTTACCAAAAACTTTGTACAGTTGTGAAGGCAACCACTAGGTTTTTTTTCAGAGGCTACAGAAGCGTTTTGTGAACATTCTGTTGAGATCTTGTTTTGTTTTGACTAGCGAGGACCCTGGGATGTGATGAAATATGTTGTCTCTGGGCAGCAGAGCTTCTAAATTGAAAACAGGTTGTTCAAAGGCACCCCCCTCTGGTTGACATTATGGCTCAGATGTGCCCTGCTCAGGGTGTCTACCTGGGACACTACAGGCCCTACCCTTCAGTTCTCTTCAGTCATGGAGCTCTCATGGTTCACTTCAGTTAATTTCCACTCCATTAGTTTGCTTAGACAATAATACGTAATATATAAAGTACTTCAAAAACATTATGATGGGAGTCTCCTGAATGCAAGCTTGTTGGGTGGAGTTCTATTATTATTGTTATAAATATCTGGTAATGAAACCAAGGATGCCTCATAAGTGAACTTAATCATTCTAGCTCGCAAGCCTGAGAAAACATGTAAATAAGGGTGTTAGCTATGTGCACAAGAAACACTTGGGTTAACCCCTTCTCCTCCATGATAAGTGTTCTGGGTTCTTTTACGTGCACTACCAATTCTTATACTCGGGAGCTACAGCTTAGTGTCCAATCCGAAGGACAGAGTAATTATGGTAAAGTATCTTGCTCAAGGACACAAGTGCCTTGACCGGGACTCGAACCCACACTCTGCTGAACAGAAACACCAGAGCTTGAGTCTGGCAAGCTAGACCGCTCCACAAATACACTCCCCCAATATTGATATAAACGAGTTAAAGAAGTAGTTTGTAGGGAACTTAACAAGTTGATACTCTTGATATTTTGAAGCAGAAACTGTCATTCTAAATTATAGAAGTACCCTTGTGTGAGGCTGCTTTTTGTTGCAACTGAGCACTTCTGTTCGAAGGGTCAGTGGGGGCCTCTATGAGGGGCTCCAAGGCGAAGACCGGGGCAGTAGAGGTAATGGCCTTCATGAGAATAATAATGTAAGCATTTATATAGCGCCCCACAAAGATCGGAGCGCTTTACAATTTACATACAAACAAACAATGCAATGACAAAGATACAAAAAACAGTACAAGCAAAAACAAAATGGCCGGATTAAACAAATAAATGAGTTTTGAGTCTGAATCCAGGTCTGCCTTTCTATAGCGACATTAAATTTGCCCTGAAAACTTTTAAAACTTGGCATGTATAAGAGATGATGACATAGTCACAGGATGTCTTGGGTTAGTTTATTTTTATAATTTTGATGGTTATCCTGAAAATAGGACAAAAATTTACCAAGGCCACGAACTGATGGAGTGACAGGCGTTTTCCTGAGGAATCTAAACTCCACACCAGAGCGATCGATCGTGGGTCATGAAGTCTCTGCATCTGTTTTCCGTTCACATGGTTTTTGTACAAGTTCACTGTAAAGTTCATACCCTCACCTGATGTGGATAAGCGCTTTTTTGTTTTCACGCAACAGTTGTCGAGGAAAAACAGAAAGTGGAAATTGGAAGTTGGAGGGTTGGCGAGGTGGAGAGGAGATAAGGGTCCCCACTGGGTTGATGGAGAAATCAAAAACCGTGGTGTGATTTTTTGTGGGTTTGCTTTGGTGGGTTTATTCATTACGGTTGGACGGCACCAAATTGAAACTCTTTCACCGCACGGCGTGTTGATATACCGCGCCTAATTGGTTTTGTTTTCTCAAGAAAGTGACAGAGCAGCTTTTTGGGGGAATTCTTATAGGAAAACTAAGGGAAATATCATCGTTATTTTGCCAACGAATTGACTCTGCAGATTTTTGTTAACCGCAGTCATTCCGATTTTAGTCATAATTTTCCAAGTCTATTCATTTAGTACGATGATAATCCATTTGTGTTTCCCGTTGGCCCTTGACAAGGTTCCCCCTCTTTTTCTTATCATTATCATGCTTGCCTACACCTCCATCACGAGAGAGAAAAGAACCCCACCCAACGTGATATCATATAATATTCCAGTCCCTTGATGACAGACGAGGGGAGAAAAAAACAGTGACTCATCCCTCAGCTATTCACATTTAAAACAGGTTTCTGGAGCGGCGATTCGTGTTTCCTCATCTTTGGTTTGGAGTTACCCGCTGAATTGAGGAAGTCATGCGTGTGTACATTGCCAAGGCTGTGTGTGAAATTTGTCCATGTTCGATTACGGAGGTTGTGTTTTTAATGGATTTACTCGGGTTGTCATGACAATGGAACAAGTGGAGTCAAGTCAACTGTGGTGTGCGTCTTGCGATAAATTGCTGGCGTGAGAAAACATTCATTCTCCTTTATTGCTTCCTTATTGACTGAGGTCCTCTTCAGACATAAAAATGCTAATTGCTGAGCATAAGACAAATCATGCTTAGACAAAAGAAGTTACAAGCCAAGTTTGTATGAAATCTGCATTGCTTGCCTAGTTTGCTTATACATTTTTGAAATTTAATCCTTAATTGTTTAAAAACTAATTACATACACTTGGTTTCAAGGATAATTTGTTTAGGCTTAATATGTCACGCAGGGTGTTAATGCAAATTTGTGGACAAAATATAAATTTCAACTATTAATGAAAGTGACTTTTATATATTTATTTATTTTATTTTCGAGTAACATGCAAACCAATTGTAATTCAGCCAGTATTTTTAAAGTTTTGTTAATAACGTTAAACTGATAAGGGAGACTATTTGTAGTTCAAATATTGTAATTTATTCGCAAGGCATGTTTCTCTGTGATATATCTCATGGACTCGACAGAAGTCCCTTCCAGCTATGCCCTCTTTTGCATCTCTAATAAAATCAAAAACCTTGGGTATGTGTTTGTGGTGGTAGAATTACCGGAGTTGAGACAAACCAAAATCAATAACGTGACAATAATCGGCGCGGATGTCTGCGCCATTGCTGGCCGTGGCGGCTCCAGTCAGCCCCCTTGCCATTAGGAGAGTGTGCGTCTTTCAGGCCGTGATGACTTCATTTAAACGCATTAAGAAGCGTATTTACTCACGGTATCCTGACATCCTGGCTTCACATCAACTACACCGACAGAAGATACAGGAGTCGGCAGGGCTAATTAATATCTTAAACTCGTTTAAAATCTAAAGATAGAAGTTACGCTTGGGCTATTTGCATAAGTTATTCAATTATGTTATCCGATAAAACAGAAACAATTTGATGAATTCGCTTTTATCTTCAAGGTAAAGGAAAGTACAATGGTCAAATATGATGAGTGAAAAGTACATTTTTCTTCCAGTCTCTCTTATTTAAAAGCCAAATACATTCAAGTTTTATTTGTTTTCTCTTTTTTATGCTGATACCTCAATTTTGCAAACAATATCTCAGTACTATAGAAAGAACTATTTATCAAAACAACTTAATATAACAAGGAACTTGATTTTTTTTTTTTTTTTTTTATAGTGGTTCATTTTCAAAGAAGTGGAACTTGAAATACTTTTTTATTTAGTTTGTTATTATTTTCATGAAAATTGTCCTTTGCTGTCAAAAATTCTTCTTGGTTTAAAAAATATTGATACATATTTTTAGTTTCTGGTGAATATCAATTTAAAAAATTGAATAAAAGCCTAATAAAACTATTTTAATTTCATCAGATCAGTAATTTTATATAAATCATCTGAAGTCATCATGATTGATAGATTTTCAGAATCGGATATATTTCCGATTTCCTCAAGGACTTCTTCCAGTCAAGCGACTAATTCCCACAGAAGTCAATTGTGGACAAATACCATGACAGATGGTACCCCGATGACCTACTGCCATTTGTAATTAACTTCCGGGGAACCAATCAGATCAGAGATTTGTATTTATAAAATATTGATGGAGAAATGAGATTAGCTGCAACTCAAGTGATAAGTCGTCCCTTAATTCATGCATCTTTAATGACATGAATTGATTATCAGGAGCTTGTAATGAATTGGTCTTCAAAGTAATCTAGGAATGGAATTTTGGGTATCATCACTAGTTGTATAAAAAGCAATTTGCAAAATCTAATTATCCTTTATTTGAACTGATGCACTTTATGTGCATCGATATTAACTTGTCTGCTTTTGGTTGATTCACTGCATGTTTACTCAACCCTCGTGAGTATTAATATCTGACCCCTATGCATATTCATGAGTTTGTGTTGAATCTTGAATATTCATTAAAAGTCCCCTTGTGCCTCACAGCTGGGGTTATGTCCACCGGTGTGATCCATTGTGAATAATTGCTTGTTATTCAAACCTTGGGAGGCTTAAAAACCACTCTGGGCGAAGCTCGGTTTCATTTACTCATCCTGAGCATTGGGTGGGAACTAAAAGTTATTATTCATCGGACATTGTGATCCGACAATACACCAGAAGTCTGCCTCACAATACAATATTTTCTAACCCGAAACCCAGCTCCGTTGTTGTGATCTTTTGTTGATGAGATATGATTATTTCAGACGACCATTAGTTTAATGTGCTGGTAATGCATGAATAATTCATGAGCTATTTACCTCACAACATGTACTCCAAGGTACATGTGGGACTTTTGTAATTGGTTGGAGTATTTACAAAGCGGCCAATAGCATTCCTCCTTGTGCTGTGTAGTGGTAAGCTTAATAGCGCCCCCCCCCCCAACCTCGCCGGTGTTCGGTGCTATGGTTTCAACGGATCCATTTCAATTTTAATGAGGGTTTGGAATGAAGACGTATCGTATTCCAGCGAGTGGACACGCCCGATTCTCATCCATCGATATCTAAATTATTGAACCACTAACGACCGGCGATGATGATGATGAAGATGCATTGCATTCCTGTGTGAATCCGAGAGAGAGAGGAGTGTGTCATCGCCGTGTGCCGATGGCTGCAGCGGTGTAGCCCGCATTACCGAGGTCGTTGTTTTCCTCCGTACGCCAACGTGAGCACGCACAATAGATGTTGCTTGTAAATGGCTCAATACGTTTGGTCTACATTCACCGTCTGACACGTAATCGGAACGGCTTGATAGATATAGACAGGAGTGATTATTGCATGACTGATTCAGCCAATCTCGGCCATGCCACTGTGTGGAAACCCACCCTGCTGTATGTGGATTACATATGCATAATTTCATCGCCGGTGGACGGTGGTTTTACAGTTTAGCCACCTTCGCGTTTTCCCAGCAACATTTCCACCGAAAGCTTTGCATTTATAACTCAATTTATACCTCAGCTTCTACGCTCGAATCTACTGAAGTTGTACACAAAATGAGAGGCTGTTTTTCACGGGAAGGAATTTAGTTTTTTTGATTGAGGAAATCATTACATGGTCGGTCATTATGAGTGTGCCAACTGGTATGTGGAGCAGTGCGTTTCAGATTCTAGCTGGTATCTACGGCATTCAGATTCGTAGCAATTCCCCCAGAATTAAAGAGAGGCCGGAAGAAGGTAGGTTCAGGGGAAATGGCAACAGTTTAGTGGTGGTGTTAGATGAGGTTCTTCTGGATTTGTGTTGTGGCTTGATGAGACGGACCATCAAAATGTCAAAATTTATTGGTAGAAATTCAGATATTACCTGACGTTTTGTGCTGTTGTTGGAGTTAAACTGTGAAAATGTAAACAATTTAGGATAAACAATTCATAGTCGTCTCTATAATACTGGTGAAATTGAAGTGCCCAAATTTATTGGTAACATTTTAAATTAGTTCTTGCTTTATGTTATTGATGATATGAAATTTCATAAAATGCAAGAATTGATTGATTGGTGTGTCATCGTGTACTCATAATTTAGTAAACAATTGGCTATAAATTTTGCCTTGACGTTCTTTTGTTTTAAAACTGTGCATTGAAACTGTTTCCTGTGATTAATTGTGGTAATATTATTTTTCCATCCATGCACTCAAGTTTGTTTTTCCATCCATCAAGTTTGTTTCACATTTGATTGATTGTTGTAATTTAAAGGAACATTACAGAATTGGTAATTGTAAAATATACTTTTGATCACAGATTTACACAAAACTTACACGGTCTAATGATGATGATAGTAGAAAAACATCCCTTGAAATATTTCTGTCTGAAATGCCATATTTGATGAGAAATTAATAAAATAATTTTCCGATTGGAGTTTATCGCTCAGTGAGCGTTTTATTCATTTGTTGAACCTATATGATTTCATGCAAATGTGTAATCGGTTTTTCACTATTTTCTCGTGACCCAGATGGCCGATCGATCTCAAACTTCTACAGGTTTGTCAGTTTATGTATATGGTGGATTACTTAAAGTGCTTACACTGCCAGCAACTGTTTTGTTAGCAAAAACCAATTCTGTAATGTTCCTTTAAGGAAGGTTGTTAAAATACTGATTACATAAAGTGCTTACACTGCCAGCAACTGTTTTGTTAGCAAAAACCAATTCTGTAATGTTCCTTTAAGGAAGGTTGTTAAAATACTGACATAAAAAAACGTGTTTTTATTTGATACACCCACCAGATGGCTGATTAAATAAATTATCTAACCCAACCTTCTGATAGGCTCATCATTAAGAAAAACATGACTCTGATTATTTTGTGTCTTGCCAGTGGTTTTCAATATATTCCATGCCATGTCTCGGTAACAAAGGGATTGAGAAATCCATCTAGGGAGGCCAACTTCTTGAAGACGTTTATTGATGACTGGAGTGTGTCTGGACGCATTATCAAATGCATTCATAGGACTCGGTCAATGCTTGCAATTGTGAAGTGGACGACGGTCAGTTTCTTTGTGCGTCCGCCACAGAGGGGCTGATGCAACTTGGGTCTGCTTTGTCCCCTTGGCTCCTGAACTGGATCAAAGAGAACCTGTCCTCATGGTCAACGGTTAAATCCAGGTCTTCAAGTTGTGTGGAAATAATAACAGCGGGAGATTTTCTCTGTGGATTTGGTGAAGAATGACTTGAATGTCGTCCTCAAAATAGCCTACTGATCCTCCAAAACTGGCTGCAATATAAAACTTAACCATGGACAGTCATTCCTTTTATATAAAAAAACCAATTCCTAATATATTGAAATTTTTGGGGTTGAACAAAGAAAAGGTGACTAGACCGGGACATGAACCTCTGACCTCCAGAACTGATCTATCTAACTGTATTTTGGTGGTCTACCTATTTTGTTAATATCTTTGTTCGAGGGTGCCTGTCAGAAGCCAATTTGAATTTTTTTCCTTTCATGGTGGTCTTTAAAAGTCGAGTTTAGTTGCGGATATTTTTTAGCTTGTGCTCTTCTCAGTGTTTTTTTTGCGTTTTATGGATAAATGATTGATTTAAGACTTGCTGATTAAATATTCCTCTTTGTCTGTTCTCATTTGTTTTCCTCAGACGTCAACCAAGATGGCGTTGGTCGAGCCAGAAGGAAAAGTGCACCCAGTGGTCCGATTCAGATGACCACAGATGCCTCTAGTCCATCATCAAAGCTATCAGTAAGTTACCAATTAAACATGAACTCATTTCAATAAAAGGGTATTGCAGCACTGGTTTTGGCAAGGCTAATTCCATTATTTTTTTAAGGAATACATTGTAAAAACGTAGAGGCTAAACCTCCATGAGAAAAACCAATCTGTGAAAATCTTTGATAGTCTCAACAAAAATTTTGTCCGGATTTTGTTGGTGGTCTCTTGATTATTTCAATAGACTGTGTAAGTCTTGGGCAATAAAGTGTGCCATTTTGTTCCATCACATATTATAATAATAATAATAGTATAATAGTGGCTTCTTATATAGCGCTCATATCCGTCACTCAGTGACGCTCAAGGCGCTTCAACATTCAGTATTTTCCTGCAAGGTATATATGTGGAGCTACTTTTTGAAGTTTGAGACCTATTCCTTTACATAGCACAATGTAATGGTTTACAAGGTGCTGTGGCGCAATATGCTGCCAATCAAACCAGGAACACCGGGGCGAACCCCTTCTCTTTTCGATAAGTGCACTGGGTTCTTTTACGTGCATTACACAACACACGGGACCAACGGCTTTACGTCCCATCCGAAGGACGAAGCAATAATGGTCAAGTGTCTTGCTTAAGGACACAAGTGTCACGACTGGGACTCGAACCCACACTCTGCTGAACAGAAACATCAGAGCTTGAATCAGGTGCTCTTATCCCTCGGCCACGACACGCTATATAACAATGTATGTGGGACCCCCCCCCCCCCTAAGTAATTGAATACACTCAGTCTTTGACAGCTATCAAAATATGCAACACTTAATTCAAGTTATTTAGCAGGATTGGTAAGGATTAAAATCACCATTGTTTAACTTTAGTCTGAAAGCTGACTGATTATGAAGTTCATACTTGAGCCATTTTTAAGGACAGTGTGTTTACATGCTGAAAAGTGTGCATGGTTTTATACTATTTTTTTCCCCTGACTCACACATACCAGGGCTTGAATTTGACACTGGACCGCAGGCCCGAGGCCAGTGATTTTAGTATTGGGCCAGTAAACTCATGATCGGACAAGTCCGGTGGTCTTGTGTTTTCAATTCAATAACAATTTATGTAACTCGCTCTATGTTCTCTTTATGTCTTAGTGCTTGTTCAATTAAATGCAAGTTAAACTGTGCAAGGAAGTCTTTTCTCAGTTTGAATCTGGTCTTGTAAAATTATTTCTGGTCCAGTAAAAATTTTGAGATACAAGTCCTGTGGTCTTGTGGATTTCCCCCCCAAATTCGAGCCCTGCATACTAAGCCCAAATTTTTCAAGGTTTGTTATTTCATGCATATGGTTGACACACAAAACATGATCACTGTCTTCAACTATTTTGTCAGCTCTTCCAATCCTGTATAATACCTTTAAGGCTCTTCAAAAGATATTTTCTTGACTGAGACAGGGTTCCGGATGGAAACATTTTTCACTGGGGGATTAGTAGTAGTATGAACTTAACCATCAGTCAGCTTTCAGAGGGAAACTGTCATATTTTTTTCCCATAATGACAAATCCTATACTTCCTCGAACAAACCAGGGTAGTGTAGCAATATTTTCAACGGATGCAAACAATTCTTGATTACGTGAAACTTTCCAGTGATCATCTGAAAGTTTTTAAGTGAGATTTATGACGACCTATCCGCCGTCAAATTTAAACAGCCTGACAACTTACTCTTTTCAATGAGTCACATCTTCAAAATGAGCGGAGAAAAGTGCTCATAAATTGTGAACAAATCGACATCTCCTGTGGGAGCCCTTGCCCAATATATTTTTTTCAATGAACTAGGGTTACCCCCCCCCCAACCTTGAACCCGGAGTACAGGCTAAATCTGCTTAATTTCCTGCCGTCATACTATATGCTTTTTGGGCAGCAGTTATGCTCAAATTATCCAATCAGTTTGGGTTTTCCCAGGAAGCTTTCAAGCGTTATTAGACAGGAATAGAATTTTTCTCACTTGTAGAGATTTTGTCAATCCAGGGGCTCCGGCTGGGAACGTTTTATCTTTTCCTTCAGGGGGGACTGGACTTGGGGGAGGGGGTAGGAGTTTGACAATTTGTCAACAACATGTTGATCACTGTTTGTTATTCTTTGGGTGGTGTACTGTACACCTCCTGGCCCAATTTCATTAAGCTGTTCAGTAGACAATAGCTGCTTAAAGGGAGGGTATACCTTTGGTAATTACTCCAAAACTAAAGTCCATAAAAACTTACTTGGTAATTAGCACTGCAGCTGTTGATAATGTATAACATTTTGAGAATCAATTCCCTTCAAAGGAATGTGGGTTTTAGAGAGAGAGTGATTCAAAAACATTTCAATCTGAGAGACGTTTGAAACGTTTCTCAGATTGTATATTCCAACTACCGATTATTCTTCCTGCGTGGACATAACCGCTCCAGATTTTCGGCGATATCTCAAAAACGTTACCACCCTTTGAAATGATATTTTCACAGGTTAGTTTGATTGTATATATCTGCATTTATATAGGGTTAAAACAATGGAACGGTTCCAAAAACCAACGGCATACTTTGCCAAGTTTAAGTGTGTATGCTAACTTGCTGAGTAGAAATGTGCAGGAAAACCAGTTATAAGCAATGTAAACTATGGTAATTTGGTTGGTAAACTATCTCTGCAAAGCAAATTTTTGTGCTTATAGGAGCATCAATACAGCGTTGTAGAGTAAAGTTTTTGTAACCTTTGAATTATATATTTTTACTTCATAAGAAACCTTTGGATTCCATATCAATGTTTTCTCATACTCACTAACTTTAACTGTCCTTAGAAACCCTCTGTAATGGATTGGCTGATTTTGATAGATTCTGTACTGTTTAGCGAGGCACACCAGACACCTATCCAGTCTCAGCAAGGCGGGTACTTTATGAGTCAGGTGGTTGAGTAACTGTACGCTGAAGGATTCTGGTTGATTTAGGAAGGTTCTATGAGGCAGAATGGCGATGGGTTCAGGTTGGGTTTGAGGTCAGAGAGCCAGGGCCCAATTTCATAGAGCCAGGGCCCAATTTCATAGAGCTGCTTAAGCACAAAAAGTAGCTAACCACAAGAAAATTATGCTTATCAGAACAAGGTTACCAGCCAAACTACCATACCACATGTACAATTTGTGACTGGTATCCTGCTCATTTCTGCTTAGCAGGCAGTTGTTTAGCAATATTTTCTGCTTAAGCAGCTCTATGAAATTGGGCCCAGATGGTTGGATGTTAAGCTTCTAAACGATTCTGATGGTTTTCAAGCATGTTCACAGTAAACGTCTAATACAGTTGGGGTTAAATTTTAATCAGGACTGCGGGGAAGAGTAATTTTGGTTTAATTGCCAATATGCTGAGTATCTATGGTTGATGCTGGATTGTTTAAAACAAAATAACCGTGGAATAATTTGATTGCAAAGTCATCAAAGAGGAACAGCGTAGTGTCAAAAATAATCACATCTTCATTGTGTGCATTTATTTTGGGGGGGAAAAAAAAAACCAAACGAGTTTCGTGTAAACATATGAGACTCAGTTTTGTTGTAACAGACTGAAGGTCCCTGGAGCTTTTGATAAAAACAATTTACAAATGTTCGCTTTAATCTCATCATATTGTGAGGTCGTTCAGCCGGGAAATCTCATTGAGGAGCTCTACCCTCTCAATGAGTTGGAATGAATCGACTAAAATACAATTTGGTTTCGGGAGTCTAAATGGATGTGTGTTTAATGCGTTTGCAGTTTCTGTTCTGACTTCCTTGGTAACTTGTTTTCAAAACGCATTCTGGAACAGAATTGGCAATTTACTTATTAATTATTATTATTTTATTTTTTTTGAAATTTAGTTTCAGGCTATACAAATTATATCATATTGTTGGGAAAGTAAAACTAAAACTGGATAGGAATAAGTCTTCTCTTCCAAAAATAATGAATAACTTCCCTTATAAGGCAAAGGAGACCTTGAGTTTTTGGAATCATTAATTTTTTTAAAATCTTAAATGTAGATATAGGCTTATAGAACAAAACTAATCTTTGAGAATTTCATTCCAAATAGTGGTAGAGTTTTTGAGAAATCTGGAGCGGTTATGTCCATGCAGGAAGAATAATCCGTAGATGGAATACACAGTAAGTTTAATGCATTTCTCAGATTGAAATGTTTTTGAATCACTCTCTCTCTAAAACCACATCCCTTTGAAGGGAATTGTTTCTCAAATTGTTATACATCATCAACAGCTGCAGTGCTTCTTACCAAGTAAGTTTTTAAAGTAATTCGTTTTTTGGAGTAATTAACAAAGGCATACCCTCCCTTTAAAATGTGTTATTGCTGGTTTTTTTAATATTATTGCCAGGCTGGAGCAAGTGGGAAAGGACAGCATAGTTTGATGTCAGGGTATATTCTTTTCTTTCTTTGTGAGACTGCATGTTCCCTGCTCATAATTATGTCTGTTTGCCCAAGGTGTTTTTACAACCGCAGAAGGCATCAAAACTGCTTTGCATACTGCACTATGGCATCATGTGTGTGAATAGCATCACCACTGAACCACTTTTTGAACTCAATTACCTCTTGATAACCGTTGAAGTGGGTCGCGCCACCTTTGGTCAAATGCTGAAGTCATTGGTTGGTAGGGTTTGATATTAAAAAACGCAGTGATACATTTTAGGGAGTAGTTTTCTTCATAGATGTGTCATAGATGAGTGGTGTGAATGTGGGACTGGAACCAAACTGAGGCTTGGCAGACAGAAAATGGCTGACCCAGAACCTATTCATCTGAGGATTGGAGGAATATAAAACAGGGATGTCGGACTTCTATCTGAATTCAGTCAGAGTGGCGAAGAAAAAACAGGCCAATATTTGTTGCACTTTTATTTAGAAATCCTGCTCTTTGATCTACTTCTCTAGTGCTGAGGATACTGTTCCCTAAAAGCTCTGTGAAATCTAAACCCCAGTGGTTACAAAAAGGTGGGAATGCCATCATTTCAACATACCTCCTATAATTTGGATCCTTTTTTCCAGACATTTTAATCAACAATGACTCTCACCCTTGATAAAACAGACTCTTTATAATTTAATAATCATTGTTGTACATGTTGGGATGAATGTTTTTGATTTTATCCTCTCACCTAGCACTGAATGCTTTCAAAGTCCTACAGACAAATTTCACAGAGTGCTGCAGTGGGATTCGAACCCACAACCTTTACATTTCAAAGCAGGTGTCTAAAACTACCTTTCCAAGTGAAAGTACGATGTTGTTTTATTGAAGGAAGGCTAGTTAGGATGTTCCGTTTGTAGCCTAGGTCAATGACTTTGCCCTTTAGCTCGGTGGGGTGAGTTGGGAGTACTGGTCCAAACTGCTGGATGGGGCTGATCGAAAATTTATTAAAATGGAAGAAAATCGACGTGATGCAGACTTTAAGAAATGAGAAGGTGCCAGTGGATATTATCATACTAACTAATCAATGAATATAAATAAGCAAACCAACACCCTCTTGAGGAAAACCACAGCTATTAATCTTCTTTTTTTTAATTTCAACCACCGACAGTTTCCGAGAATCAGTCACACATTCTCTGATTGAACTGTCGTATTTTAATTTCAAATCCAGCCAGTGGGTTCAAACAGCACGCTGATTTAATGGCACGCATAATCCAACAGACAGTAGTTGCCAATAATCTCCGCCGTGTATCTGATAAGAATGTTTTCTGGTCGGTACTTGGTTCAGGCCAAGTTCACTGGTTCACTAACCCCCGTAAAGCGTCATACTTTGCTGACACCAGCTGGCGCTTGGTGAACTTAGATTTATAATAAACTTGACCCTGACCTCAGTCAGGTTTAGTTCACTGGCAAGTGCGTGAGACGAAGAAAGAAAAAGCTACTGCCATCTTGTTGACTTTATAGTTAATAATCAGTGGTTAGGGTCTGTAGCCAGACAAGCTCTAATACTAGTACATGTAATCTGTATTCACAGACGCTGTTTAATCACGTGCCCAGACTAAATCCAATATTGAGGTTCACAATCTGAAGTTTGCTGAAATTGGTTAATCACGGGCCTCACACGTGGTCTGTGGGGTTTTTTGTTTTGGTGTTAGGGTTTGGGGCTGTCCGACATTATGATTTAATCTAAAACTGAGGAAATATTTGTCATCACCTCCTTGTGTTTTCCTTATAATTGATGGTTGTCATAGTTGGTTTAATTTCCAACGGAGGAAATGTTGTCACGTGCAATTTACCTCGTCATAAATTTCTTCCTCGGGTGTAAATTGACTTATTAGGTTTGGGGACAGGGTGGAAATGCATCCACCTGCAATTTTTTCTCTCTCTCTTTATCATTCGTGTTTGTTCTTTCTTTGTGGGGAGATCAATTTTCAGTGCATCATAAGTTATTCATTTCTTACTTATGTTTAATTAGTGATGTATTTTGGGGGAAAAAGTACTCTATGTCCACAAATCTTGCACCAACTGGAGCCTAAGTCTCCATAAGTTAGTAGGATTAGTTTTCTACTTGCAGAACCCCCTCCTACTGTCTGACCTTTCAATACCATCCACTGTGAATTTGAATGATAAACTATGCCAGCCTGCAATATGATATCATGTGGTCATGGTATCTAATAACAATAATAATAATACGCAGTTCTTATATAGCGCTATATCACATCCGATGGGCGTCTCAAAGCGCTCAGTATTTTTCCTGCAAGGTATAATGTGGAGCTACGTTTTGAAGTATAGACCTGTTCCTTTACATAGCACCAAGTAATGGTTTACAAGGTGCTGTGGCGCAATATGCTGCCAATCAAACCAGGAACACCGGGGCGAACCCCTTCTCTTAGCGATAAGTGTAACTGGGTTCTTTTACGTGCATTACACAACACACGGGACCTACGGCTTTACGTCCCATCCGAAGGACGAAGCAATAATGGTTAAGTGTAATGGTTAAGGACACAAGTGTCACGACCGGGACTCGAACCCACACTCTGCCGATCAGAAACATCAGAGCTTGAGTCCAGTGTTCTTATCCGCTCGGCCACGACACGCCACACTACACAGTACACAGTCAACCCTCCCACTGTCTGACCATGCAATATCATCCACTGTGGTTTTAAATGATAGATGCACTTTGCCAGGCTGCAGTAAGATATCATGTGATGAATGCATCTAAACATTACACAGTCGACCCTCCTACTGTCTGACCATGCAATATTGTACAAATATTCTCGGCCAATCAACAGATAGAATCAAAGGAAGGGGTGTTATAACATCCACTGTGGTTTTAAATGATTGATGCACTATGCCAGCCTGCAATATGATATCATGTGGTGAATGCATCAGCACATTACACAAGTAGTAAAAATAGGCCCCAACACATGTAATGTATGCAGTTTTGCCACCATACACAAACAGTGCTGTGCAGTTAAATGGTTTAAAATGGTTGACCAACTCGCTGGATATTGTTAAGAAGAGCAGGAGGATTATTGCTCCGAGAAGGGAATTATTTTAGCCCTGCAAATCCTCTTCTTCTTAGGAGAGGATTCTGCCTCTTCTGCTTAGGAGAAGGTCAATGTTTAGCCAAGATGAATTCTTGGTCCTTATAGTTTAAGATAATGAGCTTTCTCTGTCGCTTGAAGAAAAGAAAAACAGACTTAGCAATTTTGATAAGGACTTCATTTGTGACATGAATTATACCATAGCTCTATGGCAGGGGGGGCTATGGAGGCCATGGCCTCTGTTGCCCCTGGTCTTAGCCTTGGTGCCCCTTCAAAAATTTCCCCATAGACGTTAAGACTTTCCAGTGGAAGTGCCCTTGCAAAATTAAACTGGCCTTGCCCTCTCAGAGATGAAATTCCAGGCCTGCTGTGGTTATACCATGGGGTCAGAATTCATTGTACAGTGAAGGAGCTGGGCCGCTACCAACTGCAAATATCTAGAGCGAGCTTAACTCGACTTTCCTGTCAGGAAATGAATATCCTCCAGAGTTCCTTGGGCCAAATTATAAGCAAGTGTAGGAGTAGTTAGTTTCTTTTCCTTCTCGGCCTCCTTATCAAATGCACTTCGTCTTGGGGATGTCTTGGGGACGTCTTGGGTCGGCGAGGATGTTGGTACTTGTGGCTGTTAATGGACAGGTTTAACATGTTGTTTCAGATGAGATTCCATGGGAATTGCTGAGGGGATGTGGATTTTGTAATGCGTTGCCGTAGTGAGTGGTTCAGTACCTCTAGAGTTAAGATTTGGGGTCATAGGTCACGTGTCTAGACGGTCTCTGCATCCCTTATACTTGATGATAATATCACATACAGATGATGGTAGGATATTTTTCAGAATGAACGCTAGAATTAGCAGCTGTGAATTAGGATCAAATTTTTTGATTTGGAGAATTATTTTTTTTTAAAACCTCTTTCAAGTCTCTTTTAAGTAACCAAAGGCGTTCATTTTATGACAAAAGACAAAAGAGGTTTAGCTAACATACCAACCTGCTTTCATTTGTTAATCAAGTCCAATTATGGAAGACAAAAATGGGTAAATTTTTTGGCTGCAAACATTTTATAATTTTTAGAAAAAGACAACAACTGTTTTTTTTGTGTTTGTTCCATTACAGTCAGTTTGCCACATCTTCTAATGTAAACCTAGTGAGGTGATATTGCCAGGTTGCAAATCATAAAATCTGTCTGAGACAGTGTTTTTACAGTTGATGAGTGAATGTGTAGAAATCTTTGATGTGGTAAGAGACGGCTTAAGATGCGAAGGAGAGATGGATGAGTAATCACAGTCAATCCTTGAGATGTTCTTTTAAGAGATTGTCCGTGGTCTTCCTGTCATTTAATCATTTCCTTCCTCCGATGGACGCAACATCCATCAGGGGATCAAGGCCTCCCTCCCTCCCCTCCAAACATTGTCTCTGTCCTCACACATAAATCAGGCAGAGCATCCAATGTGATTTCGTACATCACTGCACTAAGAACCTAATCCGTGCCTTGTTAACAAGAGCGTGGCCTAGTTTGGGTTTGTAGGGAGACTCTCTGAGGAAAGAAATGTAGCTTCATTTCATCTAGACGCTCTTGTGGCGGAGGTAGAATGTATCCGTGCCTTGTTAACAAGAGCGTGGCCTGGTTTGGGTTTGTAGGGAGACTCTGAGGAAAGAGGTGTGTAGTTCATTTAATCTAGACGTTCTTGTGGACAAAGGTAGACCGTAGGCGTAAAACATCTGTCAGGATCTCATTACAGAGACTCGAAAGAGTTTTGAGCTTAAAGGTTAAGAAAGTTTACCCTTTTTATCAATGTTTAAACTGAAAACAATGAAGCATGTGGAACAGGTTACTGAACAGGCCAACATTTTTTAGATTGGTGTGTTGTTTTGAAGTAAATTCTGGACCCAATTTCCGAACTGTAAGCACAAAAACTTGCTGAGCACAGAAAAATCATGCTTAGATTCAAATGTTAAAACCGTTTTCATTTTGCCAAGGGCAGTTTTCGTTGAGGACAATGTCAATTTATATTTGAACTTTTTTGTGACAAACCAACATTCAGGGGGGCATCCATTGCAGTCGTTGGGAACATTTGCTGGACACCAAGACCAATCCAGGAGACACCCCCTGCCTGATAAATTGAACACAATTCTTAATTTGCTGTGGCTGTTGTACTGAGTAGCGCCCTCTGTTGGTCGTAGTTGGCCAGTGTAGGGAGGTGTGTACACTGATGACTCACGCTGTATTGTAAATACAAGCCTATTATTAAATAATGGGTTGGGAATGTCTGGTATGCGTGCATGCGGAGGATTCTCTCTACCTATGGCGCAGGCACATAATGTTCAGTTGCTTCCTCCTCCGACCCCTTCACTCTGTTCTTAGAATCCAGTCATCATTTATTCCTTATGTCTTAGGCTACTTGTCTTGATGAGGAATGTCCTTTCATCTGACCTAGGGTTCATCGAAAGTCCCACACAGTTCATTCCAAGTGGGAACAAGTTGTTGAATAGTCTACTTTGGTCTCTTAGGAACAGTTTATCGACCCTTAAACCGCAAACTATATTTACCATTGTAAATACTCTAAATATTTTACATACAGTTTGTTGCTCGGGTCTGCCATTTGTCAGGACTTTTTCCTGGTTTCATGTAAAATTAATTTTACATCCAAGTTTTCTAGGAGATGGAAAGATTCTAAATCCATCTGTAACACCCTGGACATTTGAGAGGTTTTATTTCTGGACCAAGACAGACTGCGACCCATTTCCCAAGATTTGTTGTTTTTGTCCAAACACTCCCAGTGGTGGAACTAGTGGTACCATACAGGAAGTTACAAGTATACCTTGCCTCATGATTCTAGAACCATGGAGGAAGAACAAACTTAATGCTAGCATTGTCTAGGCCCCACAATAATAAAACACACATCTGGATTAGGAGGATTTGTTGGGGATAAGGATTATGTCATAGGGCTTAAGTAAGTGAATAATTAACAAACAAATTCAATGAGGAAACCCAAACTTGAGACAATAAGTGAAAATATAACTTAGTTTTACATGTTGTCTGGTAGAGTAGTTTGACAGGTGTTATTGGATGTCAGTTCAACCAAATTTGATGATATTGGCATAAACTTTTACTGCTACCACCATGGAGGAGTATGTGTTATCCCCATGAATGCTCCAAGGATTGTTTCCATTTTTACCCCACCACCATCCTTTTGTATTCTAAAAATAGCCAGTGATCAGATACTGATTCCTGGATACCGGGGTTAATGGGAACAATAGACGGTGGTAGACAGGTGTTGGGGGCCTTCAGGCCAGGGTTTTTCTATCCCACCTCAACCCATTGTACCCATGTGTGGTCTGCCTGGCTGCATCATAACATTATTTCTGTGTTAATCACCGAATGCGATGACCAGACTTTACATGACTCACAGAAAAACAGGCTTCCCACTACCACCACAGCAAAAATGACCAACAAAGCTTTCTGGAACCGTTTCCTGTCTTAAGATGTTTATTTGAGTTGTTGTCCATTTCCTGCAAGACCTTCTTAAGGATAGGACATGTTGCTTGTCTCTGGTTGGACTTTAATATTGAGATGATGTGGTTACAGTACTGGTTATCATGAAATTTTCAAAGAAGAATATATCTGCTTGCAAGGTAAAATATTCTAGTCTCTCATTTTGGGTTGTTTTCTAATATGTTTTTTATTCTTTCAAAGTGGTCATTCCTGATCCACAGATATTTTCGTGGTCAAGTGTGGAAATTGTTTAAAGGCAGGGTATACTTTAGGTAATCACCCATAAGTTAATGACCATAAAACTTACTTGGTAAAGAGCACTGGAGAGCTGTTGATGTTAGAAACCATTGTTAGAAACGAACCCCTTTGAAGTAACGTAGTTTATTGAAAGAGGTAATTTTTAATCCACAAATTTAAATCTGACTTCATGCATGAAGCCTTTCTCAGGCATCTGAAAGCACACAATTTTAAGCAACAATGGTGTTTTTTTTTTTCTTTCATTATTTTTTTGCAACTTCGATGACCAATTGAACCCAAATTTTCACAGGTTCGTTCTTTAATGCATATGTTGGGATACACCAAGTGAGGATACTGGTCTTTGACAATTACCAAAAGTATACCCTGCCTTTAAGATCTGTTGTTCAGTCTTCAATCCTCAGCTTTTAAAAAAAAAAAAAAAAGTGTAAATGTACCTTGGTTCTCATTGTAGAATTCCCCTTTAAATTTGGTCATAAAATCTACGTTGAGCATATGCGCTTGCTTCATCAAGCTACCCGGCCCGGCGGGACAGTCAGCTTTGTTGATTCTATCTGCTGTCTTAACTTGAAACAGGCAACCAATTAATGTCTTACATTCATGAGCTGGACAAATTTTTCAGCCTTTTTTTTCTCCTTTCCGCCTGGGTCAAAAACCGCTACTTTGAAATGAAAATGGTGTCATGACCAAAAAAGTCTGCTTACTTCAGTTTCTTATGCTTAATATCAGTAACTTGCAATAGTTCAGTTTAGAAATTTGATACAAATTTTGATTCAGGTTGCTATAGAATTGTGTGCAGAATTAGGTGGTACCCGATCAAAACGAGCAAATTTGGCAAAATGTCTAACAAAAAACTCATGGATAGTGTGGGACCATTTTGCTGAAGGTTTTGTCAAAGCAATCAAAGATACTATGGGTGTTTGAATTGGCGGCTATGACTACGGCTAGATTTCCGCGTCATCATGCGTTGAAGTATAGTACATCTCTTAGCAACACCCTTAGCAACAGTCGTAGCCAAAGCTGTAGCCGCCAATTTTAGGATACGGCCTGAGCAATTATTAACAAGTACCGGCCAAAGACAATACATTTTTTACATGAGAAATTAACTGGTAACAGACGAAACCCGCTAAGCAAACTGCTAAGCACTGTGACTTCCCTGTCACTGGTCCCATGCTGTACGTTAATGTCAGACATCAGTTCTCACCGGTAGTCTGAGAATGTTGTCTGTTGCTGATAAGCACATGCTGATAGTGTGCTAGCACTTTGTATGTTGTCTGCTGAGAACCTGCTGTGTGGCATACGGTATTACCCTCACAATTTGAAATGAACGCCGGACAAAACTCTGAACATCTGTTGGGTTGGAAATGTGCATATTTGGTCTTGTTTGTTTGTTTTCATGGCAGGAGGTTTGAAAATCTGTCTTGGTTGACCTATATTTTTTATTTTAGATACATGGTTGTGTATAATGGCATGATGAGAAAGGACTCTGGTGAACTTTATTGCAAAAAGAGGAAAAGGTTATTGTTGGCACAAGGTCCCTGTTATGGAGGTTTAATGTCAATCTTAGCTTCTCTGAAGACGAGCAGAGTAAACTGTTTGAAACGTCGAGACCACACCGGCTCTGTTTAGAGCCACCACTCTCACAAAAGATTTTGTACCCGCAAGTTTACTGTTTATTTATTTATAGTTCCTTCCTATTGTCAATCGTTGTTTTTGCTTGATCAGTATTCATCTCAAGTCAAGTTTGCATATATTTGTTCCACTCTCCCATAGAGAAGTATCTCATCTGAATTCAACCACACATGCATTCCCTCTATTATAAACCCACCATGTCCCAAGACATCATGCATCTTCAAGATTGCAGGATGTACTCTCCTCCCCGCATCGCAGGAAGCCATTAGGGTACAAGTGGTATTCAGCGAGGTTCTCACCGGTCTTACCCCCCTCCTTAAAGATGAGATGCGGAGCGCCAGCTGACGATCCGCTCTTATGAACCGCAATCTGGGGCCGCTGAGTCACGGATTAATCTCCGTCCCGAATCTCAGAGATGACGATGGTGACCATCTCAGGTGATGCACTCTGTGTGTTAGGATACAAGATTCCATCTTGGCATGAGGCAGCGGAAAATCTAAGAAGTTCTCATTCCTTGAGGAATAGTCAGGAACGGAGGAGGTGAACACACGTACCATCTTACAACTTACATGATTGAAGACTGCATTGGAGCGCATCTGAAGAGGAAAATAATTCCATCTCTCTTGAGGATGAACAATTGTGAAGAGGACAGTGTGGAATGATGCTTTATTAATTAAAAAAAATAAAAAATTCATTCCTAATTTCCTGTCTGGAGGAAACACTGGTTGTGTCTTCACCTCAAGACACTATCATCCCTTAAGAGGATAAGATATTCGGATTTCCAAGACGTCCTGCTCCTCAGAGTTCAAGACATTTGAAAGTCGTCAGCTTAGCCGCCTGGAAGTTATAGTACAATGAACTCTTTTCACAGTCTTGGCAGTTTTCCTGTGTTGCTTTGTTTTTGGTGAAACTGTTTGAAAGTCACAAGTTAATTATCGCAGGATGTTGTGTTGCGATAGTGGGATCTTCGGCAGCCCCTTGTGGCATGTCACGGTAAGACTGTTCGATATTTTTCATATTTCGTTGCTGTGAAGTTGTTTTTAAATAAAGTAATAGACATGCTGTTCTGCTTTAAAAAATACTCCTTTAAATCCCAGTGATTACAACAATAAGTCTCCCGAATTCTGAAAACCTACTCCCCGGTAGTAGAACAAATAGCAAGACAAGTTCTCTTAAAGGTATTGTACACTTTTGGTAACAGCTCAAAATCAGTGTCCACATTTTGTGTGATTAAACATATGCATGAACAAACAAACCTGTGAAAGTTTGAGCTCAATTGGTCATAGAGGTCATGAGAAAATAGTGAAAAAGAGATCTTATGTGTTTTCTGTTTTTTCAAATTATCACGCGCGATAATTACTATTGTTATCATCTCAGAACGTAGCATTTTAGGCAGAAATATTTTAAGGAACCCTTTCTACCATTACTTACTTTAAATCATGTAAGTTATGTGTGAATCTGTGAACATTGTGTTTTTCGATCTTACCAATAGTGTACAGGGCCTTTAAACACAAAATCTACACGGCAAAGTAGGTGTTATCGCAAAGGGAATATACATTGATACCTCACCAAACAATGCCTTAGAAACCATTAAACAATAATAAAGAAATTTAATGTTTAAAATTTGTTGTGCTTTCCAATGAGTGGTTATGTTTAAAAATGTTAATCACAAGTATTGTCATTAGTTGATGACTGTATGCATGACTCCACAGTTGGTCATATTTAAATAGCTTGACAGATCGGTCCCTCTACTGTGGACTTTGCACAATGTCTGGAAAGTTGTTAAAAAATAACAGGTGCAAATGTGAGAAAAAACATACATTTTTCCATCTTACTCATAGATCTTATTAATGGTTCTGTGTTAAAAAAAAACAGCCAGAAATGATGAATGTTGCTGGCCAGCTCGTGTCTAAGATAAAGTGGATTACTTGTGGTTTATTATTTTGATATCTAAGATTAAGTAAGACATCGAGAAGCTGTATTTCTCGTCACCCATGATGACGAATCAAGGAACATGAGTTCATCTTCTCCTTTGTGGTTATTCATCTTTAAGATGTTCAGCTGCTGCCTCGCAACCCCATGCCGTTTTATTCCAAGAAGTAGATTCTCCTAGTGTGATTGTTTTTGCATTTGTAAGATGTGTTCCTTAGTCCCAGGTCATTTGTGTTCTGAGTAGGTTGGTGGGCCTCAATTTTTGATACGGAAATTATTTGTCTGGCATTTTTGTGTGGATGAGATTGGGAGTTAAAGAAAATCGTACTGAAATTGTCAACATGGCTTTGGGTATTGGAGATGCTTGATTAACAAAGATGGGCCAAGGTTTGAGCGCAGTGACCTGATTGGTTTAGATTGTTCTCAATCAAGATTTGATCAAACTCAGAGACGATATGTCTGGTGCCTAATGTCGCCGCTCACGTTGAGGCGTGGGATGAAGTCTGAAGGTTTGAATGAAGACGATATCTGTGATGGAAACACCTTTGGGATTGAGATCGAAGCTGAAGGGAGAGAGATAACCTGGGTTGTGTTTTAAGTTGGGTAGATTGGCGCCATTTTCATGAATCTCAAATGAGGAATCTTTTTTGAGAGAAATGCTGGGATCTCAAATCTGTTACTGATCCTGTGCTTTCCCCCGTTATCAAACTGCCATCATCTTAGTCAGGTTCCCTGGGCAATTGTAATAATGAATACTGTTTCATGTCATACCAGAAAGGGACCAGACTTTCCTTCCAGCCTCAGTTTGGTGGCATTGCTTTGAATGGGAGGAAAGACAAGATGGCAGCAGCCCCGTGATAAAGGTCTACTGGCTTGTTTGCTCCGTAACTCTTACTCTTTATAGCAATAAACAAATATAAATTGGAGCAACTAGATGAGGCTTCGGACTCATTCAGTGGTTTGTAACAGACGATCTTTGTCTCGTCTTAATTTGCATTCCCTTGTATGGTCGTGGAGAAAGTCCTCCTCAGAAGGAATGATCACCAGTAACTATTATTATCTACTACCATTTGCATTTCCAAAAGTCTTTACGTAAGTGTTGGAGTCTAGTAGCAACTACGTAACAACACCTTAAACAAAGTCTAGTGCATTCATCACACCGCTTCTTGGAATAGAAAAGTCTGGTAGCTGTCTCCATGGATGAGCAGGCAAACCCTTGAGCTAATGCTATTCGTGTTGAAACAACATCATTGTGTTCCTTATTGAGGTTTGGAGCCAGACACTATGATGAAGGGCCACCGCATTGTACTGATTGATGGTCTTGAATGGGCTTTATATACCTCCAAACAACTTTTGTCCACTTGTGTCTACTTTTAGGCTTTTGTCATACAGCCATCTTGACTCCGTAAAAGACCCAGCCTCATTTGAATGATAGCAGGACTAGTTTGTCGGCACAGTTTTTCAGAGATTTTGTTGGTAGGGTTTAAGCAAGGTGGTTTCCCCCCAAGCCACCTGTTGGAGCCATTAACCAGATAAACCCTCTAGTGCAAAAAAACAGTTTCCTGCATGCAGGATAATGTCAATATTGATATGGGATTCAAATGAAATGTGAATAGACGTGGATTGATAACATCCACTAGCCTTTACTTCTCCGCCTAGCCTGGTCTTCCAGATCTTTGCCGAGGATTTTGACAGCTGTTAATATGGGAGTCAGGTGTGTTAAACTTCCTCTTTCTTATTGTTGCCAGGGTATCTTCCCCAAGCGGATGAAAATCGCTCTAAAGAGGACCAAAAGTGTTGGGAAGTTTGACAAACACGGGCCTCTAAAAGAAGAAGACGAAGGGTAAGCTCAGTTTTTTTCCCGTCAAATTTAACTTCAATTATTTTCATATTTATTTTGAAAGTTTTAAAAGTATAAATGGAAAATTGAAAGTATTTGCAGCCTTAGAAAATGATTTCAAATATTTTTTTCATTGTTTGTTATTTTTCCTTGATGACTATAATTCATTCCTTGTTGGTTTATTCATTAAAAATATCACATGACAGCCAAGGGCTAAATTGCGGACATTTTGGACAACAAGTCAAAAAGATAAAAGGAAAGCTACTCATAAAAGCAGACAAACAGAAAGAAAAAAAAAACAGTAAATGTGCACTCGACAAAAAACGAAGATAAGAAAACCACAGGTTAATTTTCTTGCGTTGAATTTGTGTTCAATTGAAGTATATAAATAACAAATCTTTAAACTTAAGTGCTGAGGCGCAAAAGACTGTCTCTCTTATCATTCGTTTTAAATGTTGTTATTTTATTTGATACTTAAATAGTTTCAAGTGGATTACAAATAAAAATGTACATTTTCACAGTATCTGCAATATATTTGGCAGAGATCGTTTACAACCCCCCCCCCCTCACGTCATAATTAACCTTGTGCTATATAAACGTCTAAAGCTCTGACACACGGCTAAACTAGAATATTCTAAATTTGGATCGCAAAGGTTTCGTTGACAAAACTCCGCAACTGTTAAAATCACCAGCAGGTGCAGGAAACGACATTGATATAGCCACACTGAGAAACTAGAAAAAGAAACAGCAGTGTCATCCAATGTCTGCAGAACTCTTGTTCAATTATTCCTTCTAAGACGAGGTCCTCGATTCCCTGACCAGATATGAGTCCCTTATTTTAATGAAATTCTTCTCTGGATAAGTAAGGGATTTGTTCTTTGAGAATTTGTCTTGTTATTTATTCTACTGCCGCAGAGTAGATGCCGGAATTCGGGAGACTAGTACTTAGTTCTGAAAAGAAGTCTCCCGAATTCCGAAATTTACTCTGGGGCTGTAGAATGAATAGCAAGACAAGTTCTTAAATAAGAAATCTATGCAGCAAAGTAGATATACACATGATGTTGCCGCAAACTCCGATTGATTGAATTTATTCGGATAAAAATACAGCAAGAACATGCCAAAAATACATACATGTACACAACAACAGGAGAAAATACAATGAAATAATATTAACCAAAACAGAACACAAGTAAAATACAGCACACTATTATCCAAGGATAGCCCCAAAAAGCCAATAACTTATTTCCATTTTGTTCATTTTGATGAATGAAATCGAGCTCAGCTGCTTGTTACTGAACAAGCTCTCTGCTTGATGTAAATCCAATGGTCAGATTTGTTCTGATTTTTTAACTCATTTTGATTAAAGAAATCAAGCTCAGCTGTTTGTTACTGAACAAGCTCTCTGCTTGCTGTAAATCCAATGGTCAGATTTGTTCTGATTTTTTAACTCATTTTGATTAATGAAATCAAGCTCAGCTGCTTGTTAATGAGCAAGCTCTCTGCTTGATGTAAACCCAATGGTCAGATTTGTTCTGATTTTTTAACTCAGTTTGATTAATGAAATCAAGCTCAGCTGTTTGTTAATCCAATGCTCAGATTTGTTCTGATTTTTGATTCATTTTGTTTAATGAAATCGAGCTCAGCTGCTTGTTACTGAACTTGCTGTTAACAAATCAGAATGGAGACACAAGAGGTCTTTTGAGGAAAATTAACTACTTCTAAAATTGTTGTTTACCTCGGCTAATTTGGTCCACATTCTTTTTTATTGCTTCTTGCTGTGATCAATACACTTGAAACTTCCCTTGTGACCCTTTCTGTTACTCACGGTGTTACAAATAAATACAAGTTTCTTGTTAAAGCTGGCTGAGACATAATCATTAATTACATTCACACAGTTCAGCTTCTAGATAATTATAAACTTTGCAAACTCATGGTCAACATAAACAAGGAAATGCAACTCATATCTGGTCCATAAGGATGAAATCAGCTGTTACAAATAAATACAAATTTCTTGTCAAAGCCAGCTGAGACGTAATCATCATTAACAAGTCAGCTTCTCGATAATTATAAACTCTGCAAACTCATGGTCAACATTAAAAGGAAATGTAATTCATATTTGGTCCAAAAAGATGAAATCAGTGCTGACAATTCCGCTATCTGTGTTGACTTTCCACAGATCCGAGATGACATCTCCGCACTCGATCAAGCCAACTCACTCCCATGAGTCACTGCTCCTCGGTCCGCAGACCTCCCTGGATGTGTTTGACCTCACCGCCAACGACCTGGTCATCCAGCCCCTTCACAGCAGCATCTTGGGGCAGGATCACTGCTTCCAGATCACCACCTCGGTCGGGAAGAAGTACTACTCCTGCAGATCAGCCAGCGAGCGTGATAAATGGATTGAGAGGTGAGGATGGAAACCACGGAAGTACTCTCGAAGTCAGGGGGGTTGTTGAGAGGAACAGGGAAAGGATGAACTTCTAAGTAGCCGAATCACCTGTAGGTCAATGCCTCTAGTGGGTAGTTCAGGGATGGAAATGCTCTGGGCGTTCTACTGGAGGTGGGGATGGGGGCGGCTGAAACCAAATTGTTGGGGTATACCTTGAAGGTTATTGTCTAGGCGAGGAAATGAAATTCGGAAATGCTCGGAGCTAGATTAGTATGGGCTGAGGTAGGGCATGACAGGTGCTGTGTAACTGTGAAGAAAACAGGCCCATTCAGCACCATTAGTTTCATATTTATTGCTTAGGGCCTCTCCTGCTACAAGTAGTTGTCCTGATGTTGAGAATTTAGCACCCGAAGGAGGTGGATCTTTTTTTAGAATCCTCTAGACCAGCAGAAAGATTTGGATCCATTGCCCATATATGTAAACAAATTCCTGCTATCAAGTGTAAAAAAGAGTTCCAGAAAAATGTCTTGGAAATTTGTAAGATCTTAGAAGCAAATGGGTTTCATTATAAGTTGGCTACCTGGAAAGCATGCAGTCTCATCAAGTTGTGAATTCCTCGTCTGCTTGTCAAACAAGATATCACATCTTCTGTCGCTTGCCTGGTCTCTATAGTCATTGATGGAGGAAGTTCATTTACATTCCCCTCGCCTTTTCAAGGCCACCCTTCCATCCCCACCTTGTACCCTTGTCCTCCCCTCTTGACACCTCCCAAACATCTTGGCTCAATTTGTGGAGGAGGGAAGAGTGAGGATGAGAACCAGATGATGCTAATTGATGAGGTGCGATTTTTCACGCCATCATTCCTGATTTTGGCCGATACTGTCACGGTCTCGGATTCTTTGACTCGCCCCTTCAGTAAGTCCGTGATTCTCATCTACGCTTAATCTCCCGTGAACATGTTTCCCATTAGCGAAGAACTCATTAAAGCTCTTCGGAACTAAATGAGACTTTAGTGCCTTTAACTGATCCGTGTTTACTTAGTAAAACAAACAGTCTGATCTGACCTTCATCGCAGGAACTCCCTGCTTAAGATTTAATTTGTTGAGCGACGCTGTTTCTGTTTTTCTGATGTTACGACACATTAGCAAAAGAACGTTCACCCTGATTTGTGGGTAGGGAGTCGGAAGCGTGAAGTGGCCTCACAAAAAAGGGGTGGTGTAACCCTGGCTGCTTAAAAATGATCACTTAAGATTAAAGTTTGGTGACGCCAGAAAGTCTAATTTCACTACCTTTGGGACTGTACTGGGGTCGCCCTTAACTTTCAGTGATGAGCTGGCAGGACCAGTCAGTTTGTCATTTCAAGAGTTGATATTCAATTCATGAGTTTCAGTAGTTCATAATTCATGTTAAATAGGGATGCTTTTAAACATTGAACTAGGTAGCCAGACCACTTGGAGAGAACTTTGGCTGGTTCTCACGTGTCTAAACAGCGGACCACTGTTAACCCTCCTACTGTCAGTGACTCTTGGCAACATTTTCCAGTGAGTTGACCAACCATTTGAAACCATTCGACTGCCAAGGCTGTGTACAGTGGCACAACTGTGCACAGAACTAACTGTGTACTGTGTACATGCATTCCCTCATGGTATCATATTGCAGGCTGGCATAGTTTATCTATCATTCAAAACCACGGTGAATGGTATTGAATGGTCAGACAGCAAGAGGGTTTCAAAGGAGAACGCTGCTCAAGCTAATCTCTCTAAACCTTAGTCATACTACTGCCATGTTGGTCTTGTATTTAGCACTTATTAATAACAGTTCACATCATACCAAACAGGGGCCCGACTATTTCCCTTCCAGCCTCAGTTTGGTTACATTGATTTGAATGGGAGAAAAAAACAAGATGGCAGCCGCAAACGTCAATGTTTGAATGTTAGCAAATTTAAACATTGTAAAAGTCATCTCCCTTTTGGAGAGCTTTTGGAGGTTGTTTTGGCTACGGATTACAGTGTGAACCAACTCAATACAAAATTGGAATCAATTCTCATTGATAAAAGGTTGTGGCATTTTAAAAGAAGGTCAAAACATTCAAAGTGAAAGGCAAATATGTGTGGGAATTTGACTCGAACAGTTTCAGCGGTTTGCCGTGAAGTGCTTGAAATTATCAATCATTCCTCAGATGGTTTAATCCGAGGTAGTTGACGTCATTCTATTTTTAATAAATGTCACAAGTTACATGGTGGTTATTTTGGGTTCCCTCGATATACAAGTTCACCGTGTCTGCCGAACAGCGACACTTAGTCATGCCGGAAACATGTCAATCTAAGTCATATTCCGACTCAACTTAAAAGCAGCCGTTAAGGACTGGGATGATATCATTGTCATCACGGTCGCCCTCGTAGCCAGGAACTTTACTTTAATATCACGATGCTTGATTTAATGGATTATGTTGTTGTCGTTCCTTGTCGCAGCATCCGGAGCGCTATCCATCCCGAGAAGGACAACAAACGCAGGAGAGACAGCGTCTTAAGACTCTGGGTGGTGGAAGGGAAGAATGTCCCTCTCAAACGAAAGTAAGTCTGCAAGATGATTTTTTATACGCGCTGGTATATTTCTCATGCTGTCATATTGTTTTGAAACGCCCTCTAGCGTTCGATGTTTCTTTATTTGAGCACGCAAAGTCACGTGATAACAAAGACTACAAGCCTGTAAATTGGAAACGATGTGACTGCTTGCTTGTCGCACGGGTTGTGCGTTGTGTACATCGTGATCGCGATGTGGTCTGCGTTCCGCGGCACTTACAAGTGAATTTTGTAACGGTTATCCGAACCGTAAAAATGTAAACGTGTAACCGGATGATCGGTCGGTTAACCGTGTAACCGTGTAACCGGCACAGGCTTAGTGGAACTCTGGAGTTTTTTTAACCAAGAAATACAAATACCATTATTGAAAAAAAACACATTCACCACAAGCTGCAATGCCTGAATTGTAACTGTAAGATTCCCAATCAATCATCAGTGAACAATTCATCTATTGTTTGGCAATTTAATTCCTCATAGATTTCGTCGGCTTAGAACAATAAGGTCGTTAGTGCAGTTTGTATGGATTTCATCAAATTGGTTTTGCATATTTTGGAGCTCATGGCAAATGGGGTTTATTGATCAAGAGTGGTCTCCCAAACTAAGTTTGGCAAAAAGAAACATTGAGTTTCTAAGAAAAGATTTTACTTGTGGATTCTTATTTATTTTTCCAAACTTATTTGCATTTTTCACTTAACGACCTTTTGATCATTACGGATTTGAAATTGCAATTAACGACCTTATAGCACTAAGCAGACGATTTGTCAATTCCGATTATTACTTGAAGTACTTCATCATTAACTGTCATACACTAGTATTACCCCCCAGGTAGTTTCAGAGTGTTTAAAGCAACACTACCGCAAACTCGTTTTGCTTTTTTTCCCAACCAAAAAAATTTGAAGAATTTCTTTTTCAAATGAATGAGGATTCAGTCCTTTCATAGATGTTAAATTTGCACTTGGGATATTCTTTGGTGTTACCCTTTCACCGATGTGTGTAAAGCACTGTATACTCAGTACTTCCGGAGTGCTGTGGTAGGATTTTTTTTTTTTTTTTTTTTTTTTTTGGTCAAGTATTTATACTGTTTTTTTATAGAATGTCTAATAATAATAATGAAAACTTATAATTCTTTTCTTTTTTCTCCTGAAGGTACTACTGTGAAATCTACATAGATGATGTTCTCTACGCTAGAACCACAGCCAAATCAAGGGGAGATATGGTCTTCTGGGGTGAACAATTCCTTTTCACGTAAGTCAAGTAAAAGCTGGAATTTGTTGAGAGGAAAAAAATGAAGAAACTGTCATGGGGATGAAGTGTAAAATGCTTTTCGTTTGACCCTTGAAATGGTGACAGAGCAGGGGTCGATTTCACAAAACTCTTCCTAACTTTGGACTAGTCCTAGGCAATGCTAAGAGATAGGACTAGTCCTAAGTACTGGTCCTAACTTAGGACTAGTCCTATCTCTTAGCATTGCCTAGGACTAGTCCTAAGTTAGGAAGAGTTTTGTGAAACATCGACCCCTGGCCTTCTTACCAGACGAAACAAGTATTACAGTATGTAAAAAGGGCCGCAATACAAAAGCCGACTCGCTAAGCTGTGTTTAACTAATCTCTGGTTTTTCAAGAAGATTAAGGTAATCTGTCCAAAGGGCGGGTCTATGCTGATTTATAGGCAAAATTATAAAGAAAGATACAAACCATTATTACTTTGAAGGGAATCCTTGCCTCAAAATAGTTTAGACGATCAATAGCTGCAGTTCTTCTCATCAAGTAAGTTTTGATGGTCATTTATTTTTGGAGTATTTACCAATCTAGGACCCTACCTTTAAGGTAAAATAACATTTGCTTGTTACAGAGCCGAGTCTGAACCAGTGGCTATGGCTGTTGCTATGGCTGTTGCTAAGGGCATCCTATGCTTTAATGCTGTCACCATGGTGATCAAGCCGTAGACACAGCCACTAACTGAGACAAGGCCGTAGTTTTTTAAAATTCATTAACAACGGTCATGTGCAAAGACTATGTTGGTCTGATTTTTGAATGTTTGATTTTAGGAATTCATTGAGTTTGCAATTGAATGTGTTATTATTTTTTATTAACAGATGTCTTCCAGATGCTAAGAATGTTAAGATTCATTTATACAAAGAGCCAGACAAGAAGAAAAGAAGAGACAAAAACTACCTAGGTAAGATTCTTTTCCTAAACGCCCCCCCCCCAAGTAAAAAAAAAACCAACAACAACAAAAACAAAAACTAAACAATTATAAAAAAACACAATCAAACAAACACCCCCAACAAACAGACAAAACAAAACAAAACAACATAACAAAACAAATAAACTTACTAAACAAAATTAGAAAAGTAACATCTATCAAAACATCCCCTGCAAAATTTGAGTAAAACCTTTTGCTTCTCGCCTTGTACCTCATTCGGAGAAAATCAGAACTTTTTGTTGGTATTGTTTTCTGATATGATCCGTAGCGAGGGAAGTTAACTTGATGCACCAGAACCTGCCAAGTAAAGCCATCTGGTGACGATTACTGCTAAGACGTTTCTCACGCTAGGAAGACGAATCCAATCCTTCCCTTCCAATCATAATAGAATTCAATCTCTTTTCCGATCGTTGAGTTTCCAAATCACATGTGGTAGCGTTTCATTAAGACAAGGGGCTGGTCTCCGTTTGCGTCAAGAAATCTGTCAATGTTTTGAAGTTTGCTTTATCTTGATTCATTTCCTGTTGTCCTAGGACACGTCTCAATCCAACTGGAACCGATCAGCAATCGCTCCACATTTGAAAAATGGTAAGTGATTCGTCAGGATTAGTTCCTTATTACGAGATGATCTCCGCTTGACGGTGGAATGTCTCGAAAGACGTGATGGGACTATTGTAAGATGACTGACGTTGCCCTGATTGTGTCTGAACTTTCTTGACTTACATTTTGGGTGATGTAGAGAGTTTTGGATCCTCCTGAGTTAACATCGGGGGGGGGGGGGGGGGGAGAGGGGAAGTTCACCACAACGAGATTGCCCTCGTTTTATTCAAGGATCACACCCCTGGAGTTACATTTCACAATGATCCGTATGCCCTTGAGCAGACGTTACTTAATCTCCTAAACAGGAAGCTTGGAATTTGTCTGACAAGGGGTCTAAATTAATCCCGCAGGAGGGGGAGGTATTTTTGGAGGGGCGATTCTAACTGTTTTTTAGATTTCAACAATGGGAACGTGCTCTCTTTCCAGTCATCCGAAAAGATTTGGCGTCATTGGGAGATGAAAACGTACAATTGGTAATGGTAGACCTGTGTAGGATCTAGATGGTAGATGGCGGTAGACGTACCAACTAAATACATTCTCAAACATTCTGCACATGCTCACAAGTAAACAAAAGTGCATTTTTATCTGCTGCCACCTAGTGTTCTAAAGTAACCATCGGTGTACAAACTTATTTTTCATCTTTTCCTTTCAGCATATGTTCTCAGAAAAATAAGTTGGTACTGTATATTATTTGGCGACTCTTAAGTCTGCTTCATCGTAGCTTCATCATTTGCTATTTTGCATTTTTGTTCCCCTCAGGTACCCTTTGACAAACTGTTCCTCCAAAGGAGACATACCGAGCCTAAGAATTAAAACACGATTTCAGAGCATCAACATTCTTCCTATTGCACAGTACTCCGAACTTGCACAGGTAACCATTGAAATAATACACATTGCATGATGTAGACATGAATACCGGTCAAAAACCAAGTACACTGGTAAGGAGGTAGAAGTGAAACTCTCAAAATGGCTGTTATATTGGACCCTGGTTACTGTAGCTGTGATATCAGCCCTTGGTCACCATAGCTGTTATATCAGCCCTTGGTCACTGTGGCTGTGATATTGGCTCTTAGTCACTGTGGCTGTTATATTGGACCCTGGTTACTGTAGCTGTGATATCTGCCCTTGGTCGCCATGGCTGTTATATCAGCCTTGGTCACTGTGGTTGTGATATTGGCTCTTAGTCACTGTGGTCACTATTGGACCCTGGTTACTATAGCTGTGATATCAGCCCTTGGTCACTATGACTGTGATATTGGCCCTTGGTCACTATGACTGTGATATTGGCCCTTGGTCACTGTGGCTGTGATATTGGCCGATGGTCACTGCGGCTGTTATATTGGACCCTGGTTACCATAGCTGTGATATTGGCCGATGGTCACTGTGGCTGTTATATTGGACCCTGGTTACCATAGCTGTGATATTGGCCCATGGTCACTATGGCTGTGATATCGGACCATGGTCATTAACCGGAGATTGAATACAGGTCGCCCAACCTAGTCATTATGAAGCTGTCATCACTATTAACTCATGCTCACAAGACAAAACAAACACCCTGGATGATTCAGTAATATGGCTGGGTTGGTGTAATCAACTGTCTCCCCTCCCTCTGAATCCAAGGTCTTATCCAGGGTAGCTGAAGGGAGGGGGAACAGAAAATAGGAGTGGTGGACCACAAACAATTAACATTGGTGGCGTGATAGTTGGGGTACCAATCAGAGAGGTTGGGTTGGCGTAGTGGTATCTTTCCTCGCCTTCCACCTCTGAAACACCAGTTTAAATCCCGCCGGGGGCACTATGTGGATTGGGTTTTTCAGTCTCTACCCGACTGCGTGGGTTATTTGCTAGAATAAATGTCTGGGGTTTTGCCTCCCACATCAAAACCGAAACTTCCTTCCTTGTCTTCTCTCCATCGGGTTCTTGGCTAGTATCGTGATGAAGTTCGCTTTTCTGAGACTTAATAAATGAAATGAAATAAACAAAGGTGGAGTTTTAACAGCAGCCACCTCTTTAGTGCTGCGACCACAAGCCTGCTTAGTGTGCCTCATGAAACCTGTCATTTGCCCCTTTATCTCCCCACGCCTCCCCCACCGGAACAAAATTTCAAATATAGCATCCTTACCACATGAATCCCTGCCTTCCCCCAACCTCTTAAACTCTCTCGTCCCTTTTCCCTACCACCCTCGGAGATGTCCAGAGTAAAAAAATAAATTGTATTTCCTTTACTACAGTGCCAGTCCCAATCACCGCTGAGTATGAGACTCGATGATAACAAATGTTGATGTCAATTATCTCTAGGGGGGGATATCGCTATGATTCAGAGCGATAAAAACTGAGAAAAATTATGCTTTGCTTTGATGGGGGAAAAATTCTAAGTCTCTGGTCTGAATAATGAATGATTTCCTCTGGAGACAAGGCAAGCTGTCCGTAACTATTTCAAAGTTCCAGAGATGATGGAGCCTGAGGCTGGTTGGATTTTCGACTGAGACCAGGACCCAATTTCATAGAGCTGCCTAAGCACAAAAAGTAGCTAAGCACAACTTGAGTTTCTGTAGATAAAACCATAACTATCAGGTAACAAACCACAAGGGAAACTGACTGGGTAAATTTTTGTTAGATCATTTTGGGTTGAGCAAAGACAAATTTACTAGAGCGGGACTTGAACCTGGCGTGACCTCCGGATTAATGTGCAGGCATTCTTCCAACTGAGCTATCTAGCCCTAATGTTTGGGGTCTCCCTATATTTTCAATATCTTTGTTCTGGGGTGCCTGTCAGAAGCCGTACAACCTGTAACTGCCATGTAGCCAGGGATCACACCCAAGTTTACGATACAACTTTTTGTTTAACCCCCAAAAATTATAACTCTATTTTTTCCTTCTTGTTTGTATTTTCTTGTAGTACTTGAAAGAGAATGCAGTGAGTCTATGTCAACTTATAGAACAGCAAATTAATGTCAAGACTAAGGAGGAGATTGCCACGTCTCTTATCAAAGTACTTCAGTGTCTCGGCACGGCCAACGAATTCCTTGTAGAGTTGGTCATGACGGAGACCAGAACAGTCAGTAAGTACCGGTCTGTTTGTCTCCATCGGGAGATGTATACATGCAAAAAATAGTTAGTGGCCTGACGTTTCGAACCAAGAAGAGTCTTTCTCGAAAGGCTAAATGCCAACACAACATGCGTAAACAGATATACTGGTGTTACAAAAGCAGTCAAGTAGAGAACAAATGAAAAGAGAGGGGAGAGAGGGCAGACAGTGCACAGAAAAAGCAAGGGATGAATAATTTAGAAGGAGACATGGGGGGGGGTTGAGGGAAGGGGCTGGTTTAACCTCAAGACGTTGGAAACACAAAGGACAAAATCAAAGGTGGGAAGAGGGAGAAAAAGTAGTTAATTAGTGAACGAGACAGACTAAATAGGGGGATATGTGTGGAAAAAGTTTTAGTCATTTCCTTCTTGGATGTTCAGACTATGGGGTTGAATGGTCTGGAGGCGCTTTATCCACAGTTTCTCTCTACTCAGACGAACAGTCTCTCTGTGGTTACCCGTGGAAATATATATTTGACAAAACAGACCGACAGGAAATAGTGTGGCCCCTTTGTAGATTACCATTGCTATGATCATGCAGGGATACAGGGATCCCAATACAGAATGTCACCTAAAAAGCAATTCAAAACAATGAATTTTATTGAATGTTTTACAGATGACGAGAGCCTCATTTTCAGAGCTAACACCATGGCAACCAAATCAATGGAGGCATACATGAAGCTGATTGGTGGAAAGGTCAGTATCCAATTTGAATATCAATGAATAATTAAAAGTTGACAGCAATCAACTATTAACATAAGTAGTCACCCTAATTTGTTATTTTCCAAATATAAATTTGAAAATATTTCCCTGTTGATTTTTGACAGTACATACAAGACACCCTCGGTGACTTCATCCACACCATTTATGAGAATGACGAGGATTGTGAGGTAAGCAAATCGTCTTCAATTCTGACTTCAATTTCTATCAATCATTTTAATCAAACATCTTAAAGAAGATGTGAATTACATCAGTTTTTTGGCAGTTTGTTAATTTTTGTTTTAATTAATAACATTGTATTGTTTTTAATATACCTTTTCCAGGGTTTATTCTTAATCTTTTTCAGTGACTGGCCAGCAGGACCAGTTAGTGTAACATTTCATTGGTCCCCAGCTTTTCCACTAGTCCATATTTCATCCTAAATAGGGATGCCTTTTAACACTGAACTAAGCCAGCCTGACCACTTGGAGAGAAAGTTTACTGGTCCTCACATGTTTTAACTGGCATTTGGCCAGCGGACCACTGGGAATGGAGAACGCTGCCTTATTGTGCACGAGTGACAGGTTGCTAATTTGCATAATTGATTGACACCCAACAGGTGGATCCAACCAAAGTCTCCAGCAGTGTGTTACTACAGCAGCACCAGGCAACATTGACTATGCTATGCGAGATGGCGTGCTGTAAGATCGTCAACTCAACTGCTGCATTTCCATCTGATCTCAGAGCCGTCTTCCATTCCTTCCATCAACACAGCCAGAACTATCCCAACGGTCCAGAGATATGTGATAAACTAATCAGGTAAAACTTTGGCCGGCCTTCTCTTAGAAATATTTTGAAGATAAATTGATCAAACCTATCAAAACCATTCGTGGCATGTTGTGGCCGAGCGGACAGAGCACCGGACTCAAGCTCTGGTTTTTCTAATCAGCAGAGTGTGGGTTCGAGCCCCGGTCTTTGCACTTATGTCCCTGAGATAAGATACTTGACCATAATTGCTTTGTCCTTTGGATGAGACATTTAGCCGTAGGTCCTGTGTACTAGGATTTGTAGTGCTTGTAAAACAACCCAGAACACTTATCAAGGAGTAGGGGTTAACCCCAGTGTTTCTGGTTCATATAGCAAGCACCCTTGTTTACAGGTTTCCTCAGGCTTGCCAGCTACAGTAATTAAGTTCACTTATGAGGCAACCTTGGTTTCATTACCAGAAGTATACAATTATTATAATATTAATTCAACCGTATTAGATTGACGCTCGCTTGCCCAGATTGATGCAAACTATGAAAATTTAGCTGGTATGTCTGCTGTCGGTTGCCATCTCCTACTGAACGCCTGTATTAATTTGATTGTGTTTTTTTTCCCTGTGCAGTGGGTGTATCTTCTTACGCTTCCTTTGTCCAGCCATCATGTCTCCGAGTCTCTTTGATCTCATCCAAGAGTATCCCAGCAACAAGACGTCACGATGCCTTACGCTCATCGCCAAGACGGTCCAAGCTCTTGCCAACTACACTAAGTAAGTTGAAGATTTCACATTATATATTGCTTTGGATTTAAAATTGTCCTTCCCCTGTTCTTGCCCTTGCAAAAAATTCTTTTGATGATAAATATTCAACATTTTATGAGATTTAGTTAAGATAAGTGTCGTTTGTTACCAGCAGGTTTGGAACCAAAGAGAGTTACATGGTGTTTATGAACGAATTCCTGGAACGGGAGTGGGGCAACATGAGGACGTTCTTGCAAGAGATATCAGTAAGTCCGTCTCTTAGATTATTTGTCTGTCAGAAAGACTTTTATTTCCAACAAAATTAATATTTATTTATATTATAGAGTTAATATTTATAGTTGAAAAAAAACACAAACATTTTGATGTTGCTTTTTGCCGTACGACAGAAAAACATCATACAGGCAACCACTTTGCATCCGTCATGTTAGCAGTTTTTCCAATGGTTGTATCTTTTTTAAAGTACCTGAAACCACCTGAGAAGTGTTTCAACATTTGAATGGACATGCAGACTAACTCTGAACATTTGAGTTGATTCATATGTTTCAAACTATTTGTATTTTAAATCACTCTTGAATTTCCATCCAAAATTGACAGAAAATGTTGCCTGCCTTTTTCTGCCATTTTTTGAATGAAGTTTTAGAGTTATTAAAAAATGAATAGTTCTAATCAACTCAAATTATTTTTAGTATAAACCTGCACGTCAATTTACATGTTGAAACACTTATGGTGGATTCAGGTACTTAAAAAAACCATTACAAACAGTGTTGCCGTGACGGTAGAAAAAGTAGTACACTTTAATGTGTTTCCTGTTATTCACCAATATCCCGATGCAAGACTTTAAACAAATATTGACTAAAGAGTATTTATGAACTTGTTAAAAGACATTGTAATTGATCTTTTCCATGTAGAGTTCCCATGATCGAGGGAGTGCAGTGAAGTTTAACGGCTACACAGACCTTGGGAAGGAGCTCTCCCTCCTACACAGTCTCCTGGTTGAAACGCTTGACGACTGTGAAAAGGTAAAACAACTGACATGGATTCTAAACCAGAAGAACTCTGGAATGAGTAATAGATTGAGATTTCCTACCTCCTGCCCAGGTAGTAGTTAATAAGCAGGACAGTTCTTTTCAGAGCTGAGAAGTCTCCCGATTTCCAAAAAAATCTACTCCGCGGTAGTAGAACAACTAGCAAAACAAGTTCTCTAAACAACAAAATCTACACAGCAACGTAGATATACACATGGTGTTACCGCAAACCTAATACAGATTGAGTTATGTTTAGATCAACGATATGACTTTGTTATTTTTGATATATCGTTGCAGCTTTCAGAAGACAAGATTGGGCCTCTGAAAGGAATTCTGTCTCGTATCACTAGCTATGCCTCGTTACCTGAAGGTACAATTCCCTACAGCTCCTCCAGCTTCATCCAAATGACCAAGGGGTCATCAAACACCACTAAAGTCAGCACTACGTCTATCTCAACGTCTCCGATCGGCAAGAAGAGTCTGAATAAGATATTCGACGACGCCAAGCTGTCCGACTCCACAGACGTTGAGATGTTGCCGCCGTATAACATCGCGATGGAGCGATCGATAACGTCCTCCACAGTGAACAATCTAGTGGATTTCATCCAACAGGACTCGCTGAACGCGGTCGTCGGGCGAACGGAGCGCAGCACGGCCGTTTTTGATATCGGCAATTTGCATACGGATACCCGGCACGTTGAGACGAGCACGACGGTGGAGAAGGTGGAGACGACAACAGAAGTGGAAGAGAGAATCATGGAAGAGCTTGAAGGAGATATGGTGGTCTCCATGATGTCGGAAACTAAGAAATCCGTCAATCAGTCGTTTTCCGTCAGTCTTGAAAAGAACGTTGTATCAAACCCCAGTACTAATGCCACGAACAGAGTGTCGCAGCCCGTGGACCGAAACGGCGGCGGGCACGGGAGGGCCAAACGCAGAAACAGAACTTTACCGCTCTCCTTTCAGAATCCCGCGTACCAACTCTCTAAGAAGTCCCTGCGTCATATGGACATCGGGGCGTCGGACAGTGTGAGTTCATCCAACAGCAGCCCTAGTAACTCTGACGGAGCCTCGTCCAACCATGACGGGGACGTTTCACAGAATGGGTCTTCCTGCGACGGCGTCTCTCCACCGTCAAGCCGGCGTACAGCCTCCGCAAAGGAGACCACGTCAACGACCAAGGTAGACATTATGGCTCACACTCTTCCGAAGGCTGCCCACCGATCACATACTATCACCACTATTGATTTATACCCGAAAGACAAGCAGATGTCTGAGAGTCAGAGTAGTGGGTCAATCAACTCGAATAAAAAGAATAAACCGAAATTCACGAGCAGTTACAGCAGTACTTCACTATTTGAACCCTCACGGACCCCATCCACGTCTAACGTTACGTCTCCCACGGAAGCAATTCGTGCTATGAATAACGCCGCCAAGGCAGCGTTCTTTTCATCAGTGATGGCTCCTGTGAAGGAATCCTCGTCCCCCTCGTCATCCAGCCCGACTGGTACCCCGTACAACAGCGCCGGTGGGCAGCAGCGCTCTCAAGCCGTGCTGCACATCAACAATGGCAGCCATCAGCCATCGTTCGCCGTTACGATCACAAATCCTAAGCCAGAATCTCAAACAGCTCAGTTAGGTTCCACTTACTCTGAGCCTGTCTCAAGCTCCTCCCCTTCTATATCGCCTCCAACAAGTTCCCCAACGTCAGCTTCCTCTGAAGATGTTCCTCCTACGACTCTAGTCAGGACTGAAGCAGTAATCCAAACAGGTGCAGCGTTGGCTGTTCCTGTTGAGTCCGAATCGACCACATTCACAACCCAGCGGTTTACGACCTCTCAAACAATCTTGCCCACTCCCTGCCGACCAAAGCAACTTAGCACGGATGCCACAAGTCCGTCTTCTCGGGCTCCCCTCATGGGTATGTCAAACCTTGAGAAGAACCACACCCCAAAGAGCTCCACCCGCTACCCAGCCACACCCGTCGTCCCCAGTACTGCCAGCGTTGCCTTCAGCATAACTAACCTTACCCCGAGCCCGACAAGCCCCTCCTCGCTGCCGCTCCCCCGTAAGAAAATCATGACGCAGTTTGCTTCCAAGCCTCGTGCCGTCTGTCTCTCAGAGAGTTCCTCCTCAAATGGATCTCTAAATAAGAACACAGACGCCGCAGAATCGGCCAAGGATATGCTGTCTATTCACATCGGGAAGAAATCACGGTCTTTGTCCATGCAACATAACTTCACATTCAAGTCATCATCACCTCCAGAACCTGTTTGGACTCGAAGAATGAAAGATCCATCTGCTATCGATAGAGAAACACAAACAGAAATGGTAAGTTTCCTTAAAAAAAAACTTTAAAAAAACAGTCAAATATTTCCTGTAGCTTTTAAAGTCTGATTCATACTTGAATTGCAAAAGGGAAAAAAGTAAATATTTGCATCACTTTAATTTACAGGCATGCAACTTTTCCTGGATCAGCTGATTTCCTCTTTTTTATTCTCAGTTTTACCATTCAAAATTGAAAAATACTGTACAAAATCATTGAAATTTTGTAATTTCCTCTTTTTGGTGAAGTTACAGTTGCATGCCTGTTAATAGGAAAACATGGAATTAATGGTAATTGTTTGTGGCAAGAAAATTTGCTCTTATTTGCTTTCTGTTGATTATGAAACAGGCGTTATGATGGTGACTTTTCAACAAACTAATTCATTATTTGTTAAACAGTTGTGTGTTTATCACAGCTCAAGGGCTCGATTTCACAAAGCACTTAGACTCATATTAAAGGGGCTTGTCATCATGATCAAAGCAAAGCAGTTTGTGAGCGATATCGGTTTGTCTTGAGTAGCGCCCTCTATTGGTGATAGTCTGTGGGTGGTAGCATGCAGTATGCCTGCAGTTGGAATATAAACAACATAAAGTTGTTGAACCAAGACTAGGGTTGTTGTTTTTCTGGCCTTCATCAGTGTTCTTAAGAATGCCCATAAGACATTTTGATTTTCTTTTAGAAGAAATTGGTCTTGCCTCTCGAAAAATGAGTTTCAAATCCTTATGATCATGTATTGTTAACCCAATTAAATTAGTACTCTCTGGAGATCCAGCTTCTTAAGGATGAACTGGAGAAGATGTCCGCTCAGCTTGAAGAAACTCAACAGCGTCTTGATGAGGAGGAGAAGAGGGCGGATCTAGCCATCGCTGAGATGAAAGTAGAGGTTGAGGAGAGCCAGTTGGAGCTCAGAATACAACACGATGAGAAAGATAAACAGATCAAAGACATCATCACTAGGTGGGTGTGGCCAGCATCTTAATCATTCAAATCTCATTTAAATAATCTTTTAAGCTAGTTTGTCTAGTCCCCTGCCCCCTTCTTAATTTACCAAGGTCTGACAATAGCACATTTTACGCAGCTTGTAAAATATTGCTCACTGAATTTAGCAGGGAGCCAGTCTGTACTATCGAATGTCTGTTTGGTCGGTAAGCTGACTTTATTAGGCAGAAGTTTGTTGGTGCTAAGGAAATTATTCATTTTGCAGTTCGACCAATGTGGGCTCAGAGAATCGGTTAAAAGACTCTGGTCATGTTGAAGAAGTCCCTATCTCAAAGTCAGACCTGGGTAAATCCAAAGAAATGCTTAGTTTAAAATTCTGCTGAGGACTTTAGAGAAGTCAGCAAGCCAAAGTTATTTGATTTCTGTGGTACGCAAATTTCATTTTGTGAAATTACCCGTAGTTCCCCATTCTTTCCCTCTGTGCTGCTTATTGTCTGACAGGGAAAAAGGGTACAAATTGTTCACACATCAAAATTTTCTTTTCAAAAAAAAAAGGTTTTCTTAAATCTGATGATAAAGTTCATGGGGTTCAGGGTTGTAGTTTAGGTTTAGTTCTTGGGTGGGTTTAGGTTTCCTTGAATCTTATGATAAAGTTCATGGGGTTTGGGTTGGAGTAGGGTTCAGTTCTTAGGTGGGTTTAGGTTTTCTTAAATCTGGTGATCATGTTTATGGGGTTTTGGGGTGGAGTGGGTTTAATTCTTGTGGGATTAGGTATTTTTGAATCTGATGATAAGGTTTGGGTGTGGTTGGGGTGGGTTTAGTTCTTGGGTGGATTTAGGTTTTCTTGAATCTGATGATAAAGTTGATGGTGTGTAGGATTGGGCGGGATAAGCTTAGGGTGGGATAGAATTAAGAACCCAAATCTGCTTATTAAACCAAGCTTACTCATCTTCCCCGCTTTTACTAACAATGTGTTCTCCAGGTTTTATGCCCCATTTCTGCTCTAACCACATTCCGTGCTTTTCTCATGCACATTCCATAGCAAGACACACATCATGGAACTGAGATTTGATCCATCAGCACCCTGTCTGAACCTCTCCCCTGAAACCATGTAAAAAAAGACCGATTTATTTGATCTCATTTTGCTTCCTCCGATTTTTCCTGTTATTTGCATCTGTGTTCTGTACGTGCCGTTGTAGTCCCTTACCGTCTTCGTCGTTCGTTGGCCCCGGCTAATCGAACTCAAACCTACCCCAATCTCTCGGTATGTATGCCTCTATCTATGGCTATTTTTGCAGCTCAATAGTTACATCAGTCCGACCACCCATTCGACCACCCATTCGACCACCCATTGGGCCACCCATTCGTCTGTACCTGCGCTCCACCATGTATCCAACGGTGACCTGGCGGGCCAACGTACCCGCACTGTTGCACAACTAAAGCTGTCTGTAAGAATCATTTCTGCACCATCTGCGCAAGACTGGCGTAAAAAATCTCATTGAGGGCGCTCTGCGTGGCTGCATTGCTTGCTTTCAAGTAAACATGTCTACAGAGAACAAAAAAGTTTGACATCACCAATCCAAGCTAAGCAAAGTTGTATGCTTAGTGTTTTTATGAAATTGACCCCTGGTTTAAAGTTGGACTATTTACTCACAAATGACATCACTTAAAGGGACATTACAGAATTGGTAAAAAAAAACTTGTAAAATATACTTTTTGATCACAGATTTGTATAAAACTTACAGGGTCTAATGATGATGATAGTAGAAAACATCCCTTGAAATATTTCTGTCTGAAACGCCATATTTGATGAGAAATGGATAGACTAATTTTCCGATTGGAGTTTATCGCTCAGTGAGCGTTTTATTCATTTGTTGAATCTATATGATTTCATGCAAATGTGTAATCGGTTTTTCACTATTTTCTCGTGACCCAGATGGCCGATCGATCTCGAACCTCTACAGGTTTGTCAGTTTATGTATATGGTGGATTACATAAAGTGCTTACACTGCCAGCAACTGTTTTGTTAGCAAAAACCAATTCTGTAATGTTCCTTTAAAACTGACCGTCATTTATGTTGATTTCTTGCTGCCCAGTAAGGCCGCCCCTCATTGAGATTTGAGCCAAGTGACTCTGGCGTTGAGTTTTTCCTTCTTCTTCTTCTTCTTCTTGTTTTGCTGTGCACCATACTGTGATTGCTCTCACACTTTGGCTTTCTCATCTTCATCATTGTCATTTCGCTTCAGCTGTTGTCATTATTGGCTTGAATTTAATCTCATCATGCCTTAACCTTATCGCTTAATATTCCCACCCCTTGCATTGTTTTAAGATTGCTGGTTGATAATTAATAAAATGTTAATTGTTTCATTGGTAGAGTTGTAACTTACCATCTGTTCATTCTCTATAAAACCGTTCTTAGTAAGAACTAAAGTGGTGGGAAATTCTGTCACAGATAGGTGGATGTTTAATTTAGTTTGTGTATCAAATTATCCATTTACAACTTTTATTGTCTCCCCGTCGTGAATGAGTTTAGAGGTATTATTGTTCCATTCATCATGGATGTTTTTACTAGAATCATAAATAATAGCCATGAGTAGACTTCAATTTATCAGTTATCATTTTCTAGAGTAACCCATCATATCTGTAGTCAAAGTATTAATACCTAATCGTTGGGTGATCATAAGGAATATTAGGTCACACCCCACACCTCCTCATGCGGAAAGGGTTTGCAATCAATCCAGAGATGAAAAGCGGACAGTCTATCTTGTAAAAACAAAGTACAGGAAATGTAAATATCGAACCAAATATTAGTTTCTGAATAACCCTTGAGAGACAATTCATTTCTGTATAATCATCACCATGTGCCCAGACATGGCAAATTTTGCAGATTTTTGACTCAATTTTGTCCGAACAAATATCTGAAAAAACAAATGAACCAAAATATATGGTTGTGTTTTTGAATTGTAGATTCTATGTTAACATTGGAATCATTGAAAAATGTTAATTTTAGGACATGACCTTTACTTTGACATTTTTGGTTGGGTGAAAGGTTGGTCAAATCTTGCGGGCTGTTTATGGCCGCTATGGGCATTTTGGTACAAGCCACTCTGGGCAATTTGGTAGAAGCCCCTGGCTGCCTCATGGTCTCTAAAGGGTTAGTCTTCTCAGTTGATACCAGTATCTTCCTATCTGAAATTCTGTCACAGTCAAGGAACTAACCTTTGAAGAACTGACCATTTCACTGCTGCTTATTATTTTGTTTGCTGCAGTTAAAGTAAAGCCTAATATGAACGTTGACAAAATTCCTGACAGAACATTAACCATTTTTCTCTTCAATGATTACTGAACTTTTATTACATGGCGTGTTTATTGGAAACTAAGAGGGAAGGGGTTATTTCACTTTTTTTATGATGAACTGTCACTTTCACTTTCTGTCAAGATTAAGAGATATTCCCAAACAAAAACATTTTGTCCAAAGTAAATCCAGTTAAGTTCCTCGTATTTGCATGATATTTTGCAGTGTAGTTGTTTTTGTCACTGTGATTTTTTTGAAATGCGTATTTTTTTTGTGAGCACTTTGTCACAGCAGTGGTTCAGAGTACCCGATCAGCCTGGACACTTTGCATGAGTTATTCCAGGCTGTTTGAACCGATTGCATTGTCAGATTATTTCACACTTGTCTACAATTTATTTACGTAAATAATTTTGCTATCTCACTGTCAGCTAGTTTCTTAACAGTCTTGTTTTGTAAGTGTTCAAATTTCTACGATAAAAATTACTTGCGTAATCGTTTGCTCTGCTCGTGTTGTGTAAAAAGAATGCAAACATTGGCTCTCACAAAAGATTCCCTCATTACAACTGGCCTGTCACTTTCTAAGCTTGAGTTTATTTGAATGAAATTTGGTAATGTTGGATATATCGTTGGAAAGCGCTCAAAATACTGCGTTCAGTTAATCTGAAATTGGTACTCAAATTTTGAGGCTGTGTGTCACAAACTTTTTTTTTCCTGACTGGATTATTATGGGTGAGGTCTGAATTGGGAAGGGCTGTCATGGAAATTGTGTTTCTGTTTTGGCAATTTTAAGGATTGTTTTGATGCGTATTAATGATCAATTTGTTGAAGCATGCCTCTTTTGTAGTGACATTAATTGCAAAACAAACAAGTTGACGTTCTTTAAAAATGTTTGAGTTAAAGCAAAAGTTGCAGTAGTTAAAAATAATACTATAACAACCTACACCACATTTCGTTATTCATTTGGCAATCAAGTCATGTGTAATATCGGTTGAAGGACTGTCACAATACTAATATAATCGTGCTGAAAGTCAAACAAATTTGTAAATGGTTATTCCAAGTTGATTATTTTGGAAGACTGATCCTCTGAAGTAATTGGACAGCTGCCTTTTCTTGAAATTCAGATTATAAATTGTAATGTAGCTGTAGAGAACATTCCCCTGCGGCAGGCAAGGTTATGTTCTGCCCTGGCCCTACTGGCAGGCATCTGCTGGCAGGAATCTGCTGGCAGGCATCTGCTGGCGAGGCATCTCCTGGCAGGCATCTCCTGGCAGGCAAGTGGACCCTATGTCCTTTGGGCGATAAATAACATCAAATAATGAAAATAGAAAATCTAACGATTGTTTCTTTTGACTTCTCCAGACTTGTCACTGTTGAGGAAGAGCTGAAGAAAGAGCAGGAGGAGATGGTTGCCGTGGTTTCAGCCAAGCAGAAGATTATTGATGCCCAAGAGCAGCGCATACAGTCCCTGGATGAGGCTAATGTTCGACTCATGAGGGCGCTAGACCAGCTAAAAGAGCGCTACCAGCTGACCCGTCGTACAAAATCTTCATCGGATATACGATCAACCAGCAAACTGACTCCACTGAATGGCAGTTTGAGGTCGACTAACTGCTGATCGCTGTACTGTGAAAGGTTGATAGTCAAGTGACATAGGTCAAAGGTTAAGGGCTGTAGGTCAAAGGAAATGGTTTAAAGGCAAATGACCAAAGTTAAGAGGTGGATGCACGATCAGTTCAACCTGATCATGGAGAGGTTTGAGCACAAAAACAAAAACAAACAAAAAAGTGAAGAAGATGTCATGTTTTGTCTGAACTGTCTTGCGAGACTGATGCTTTGTACACTCTTAATGTTTTTTTTTTCACTGGTAAGCTTGTCAACTAAGAACAAATTGTGGCAAACAATCGTTTAAATATAGCAATTTTATTAAAATTATGATTTTTCTGTTTAGTTTGATATGTTTGACTTCTGCAAAATCTAAAGTGTACAGAAAATTGTTTGAATGTTTACGTCTCTGTAGACGTATAATGATTTCAAATTGACGATTGCTTTTTATGTGACTTTCTGTTCAGAAATGTTGCCCAATCAGTCGTGCGAAAGAAAAGTTATTGATTTAGAATATTTCTATTCAAAATGTTTTTAGTTAATAATCTGAGAAGGTAATAGCCAGTTGATGAGTACAATCAGGCGGGTCCTGCATCATAAAAACAAAAAACAAATAAAAACCGAAAACAAAAAAGATCACACCTAAAATGTCTTTTAGTAGCACCCTTAGTCCTAATGCGGTAGGAATGTTTGTTGTTCAAACCTATATAGATCCAAGCACTGTTAAAAAAACAAATATTGAACAAAAAATAATAATAACATTTTTGGAAAGATGTGAATATGTTGACAGATTGATCTGTAATTTAGAGCCACTCGATCAATAATCTGAGTTACAAAATTATTAAGCAATATAAGAGAGAAACTAGTTGGTGATGAATCATTTTCTATTGACGTTTGGTTGGTAACCAATAGAACTTGCTAAGCATTTTTGTTTTCTTCTTCTTAACGACTTAATGGAATTGATGCGTAGCATTGTGAGACATCATAGAATCTTACATGTCTTCAATCAAATAAGGAAAAATGGAATGTGAATAACTGATTGCCTAGCTGTGGCTTTTACTTTTCCAGAGGGCACACAGATTTAGCTTTTAAACCCACTGGTTCAAGAATAGCTATAATATAACTTTTCTTCTATTGAAGAAATGGACCAGGGCCTAATTTCATGGTGTTTCTTATTGTGATATTCTCTGACATTTACTCAACTTTGCTTCTAGAATTATTGGGGAGTGTTTAAGCAATGGCTGTGTATAACAAATGAATGCAAAATCATGCCAAGAATGGATACTGTTACATTCATTGCTATAGACCTTTACCGCGGTGTGGCCATCTTGATTTGACTCCAATCAAATTCATTGTAACCAAGCTGAGGCTGGAGGCCAAAAATAGTCTGGTTCCTTTTTGTGTACTGACTAGTAGCCTTCATTACTGTTATTGGATACAGGAAACGTGTCCACAATGTTAACAGCATGAGAAAGGTCTGTTCCATGAAGTTTGCTTTATTTTCCAAGCCTCATTTTCTTCACTAAAACACTGTCATTAAACATTTTCTATTGACTTTTGGTCGGATATGGCCCGACCTTGTACACCCAGTGTAGTTTTTTTAATAACTTGCTATTGTTTCAATATAAAGTTAATTGAACTGTGGTGAGGTTTCATCCACTTAACCTTTATGTGTAAATAAAGTATATGTCACTTAATTTTAAATATTGTTTAAACCACTGTACATACAATTTTAAGTGAAAATTTGTATTTATTTATTGTAACCTTTAGTGTAAATTATGTCTTCCACTGGAAGATTAACCTTTTGTGTAGTTCTCTTAAATGTTCAGACAGAGACACTGACAGTTCTGTTTATTTATTGGAATGTTTCGATTTCTGTGTACATTTCAAAGTTTTTACGACAATTTTTCATGACAACTGTGAGCTTTGCCAAAAATTTGCGGAGGAGTGCAAGTTGTGAGTGTATTTCAATTTCATGATTTTTGAGTTTTAGCAGAACTATAATGATTGTTTTTGGCAAGAGATTTTAAATGAGATTCACAGAGATTTTGTCATCAGCCACATGTGATGCTTTTACACAGGGTTTCTGCTTATTTATTTTGTAGTTTTAAAAGAGGAATTATTTTAAAAGTGCTTGCAACAAATTAGAACTAAACTGTCAAGTTTTGAAGGTGATGTTTTATTTGAAATGATATCTCAGCAATCTTTGAGAGAGCCAGGCAAGCAAAGACCTCCTGTTGACTTAGCCTGATGTTTGTGGAAAAGTCACAAATTTCCCAGTTTCAGAAATCATTGTCAAGGTAAAAAAAGGGAGTGAGAATAAAAGGCTATGAAAATGTTTTGCTGTAAAAGAAATCGTTGATTGTTGTAAAATTTTTAGTTGTACATGTCTTATTGTTAGAATTTGACCTTTCTTATAATTTACATTATTTGCTGTCAGGTTCCCAGTATACAAGCAATCAGGAATACTGATTCCGCTCTACAATAAAGGAACCAGACTACTTAACTGCTTGTTTATTGTGATTTCTATAAGTCAGGCCGTATTGGAATTGGTGGCTACAGCTATGGCTAAGACTGTTGCTGAGGATGTTGTGCAGGACTTACTTCACTTAACTACATGATGACATGGAAATCCAACTGTAGCCGTAGCTGTAGCCACCAACTCGGGCACATAAGGCCAGATCCAAATTGGGGGCTCTCTAGCGACGGCTATGACTGTTGCTAAGGGTGTTGCTAAGGACATCCTATACTTCAGCGCATAGTTACGCTGCGATCAAGCCGTAGCCGTAGCTGACAAGTCTCTGGGACACGTTGCAAGTCTCTTTCACAATGCCCATTTATGGATTCCTAATTGGTCAAGGATACTCATCATTATGTTAACTTTATAAATGCTGCTGTGGACATTGTAGTTTTCATGCAACAAGTTGAGTTTTTTCTCCCGAGCACAAATTCTGGCATGTATTTGTATGTTGAAATTGAAGGATAACTACATGTACATGTCCAGTTACATGGGCACCATTGTACAATTTCAAACGCAGTGAAATGCATATAGTGTTTGGCTTGAAGCCATAGCCCTTGTTTTTATTAGCCTTAATTGAGAACAAGATGGCTGCTCCTAGTCACTCTACACTCCTCATGACCTCATTTTTGTTTTTAGTAATAACAATGATTATGTTATCACCTGCAGCCAGCTTGTGTCTCATAGCCTTTGGTTATTAATACAAGGCCGTTAACAAACAATGAGGTTTTAATTAGTGGATTGGTCGATGAAGGCTGGAGTCTTTTTCTACACTCTAATTATGAGGAATTCAAAGCCACATTGAGGAGGACATTCCATTCATACACCCTGAAACCTTTCTGCAGGATTAATAAAAACCATCCCATGTGTAAAACAGGCATGTGATTTCTCAGGAATTTTTCCTGATTTCAAGATTTTCAGGAAAGCCTTCCAATTTTTCTAGGAAGAAGTAAAGCAGCCACCAAAGGGAGAAAGAAATGCTCCACACTGTGTCCAAACCTGTAGTTTTGTATTTCTGGTGATGCACAGAGTATGTGTACCTCCTTCATTGTAAATTTGAGAGGTTCCGGGTCTAACAGTAAGGGGTACCCCGGACCCTCAAGCTGGAGTTTTCACATTCATCCAATCTCATCACTAGTAAATTCAGAATTAGAGGACCAGGTTTGCCCAAGTTGCATTGATGAGTGTAGAAATGAAGTGTTCAATATACAATTGCACCATCACAGTTCTTCATTTTAGTTTCCAACACTGCAGTTTTAAGAGATTACCCCTGGTACTAGAAACTCTGCTGCATGTGGCAAATGCCTTTAAGAAGAGAATTGAACTATTTTGTCATAAAAAGCTATAAACCTGACAGATTTTTATTGACAGAGGTCGTATTGTCTCGGAGTCTTTTGAAAGTACAAATGTCAAAATCATAAAACAAATTCTAGAGGTGACACATGATTCAACCGACACTTGAGTTTTGTTTGGCTTTTTTTGTGTAAAGAGCATAAACATTGTTGAAAAGAAGTTTCCGGGCCTAGTTCATGCAGCTGTTTGGGCACCAACTTGCTAAGCAGAGAACAACTTCACCAAGCAAAATCAGGTCACCAACTAAAATGTATTATGATGTTTGTTACTGGTTCCCAGCTTATTATGCTAAGCAAAGAAATGTGGTAAGCGAATATCTCCTCGGGCCTATTCATTGGTTTTGAGTTTGGGTGGTGAACACGTGTGGGTCACGGAAGGCCAATAATCTTGTTTTATCCAACTTTGTTTTACAACCGGATTGTTCCTTTTTACATCCACCGTTATTTTCACACCTCAATAAAAATACCTCAAAGGGGGATGTGTATACTATTTAACTGCTTTCCCCTGTGCATTGGTAACTTAAAAAGTAACTGCATTTCCGGTTACCCATTCCAAATGGTTTGTCCTTGCTTTTAATGGTAGAATCAAGCTGGCTGTATGTTTTTTTCACCAAGTTTATTGTGACGTCGAATGAACATTTCTGGTAAACAATCTTTTATTGTAGATCGTTTGTTTTGTAGTGGGCGAGATTTCACGAGTGGCTACTAGCGAGAGAGAAAGGGTATGACACACTTTTATAGCTGACAGCATCGTAAAGTTTCTCTGACCATCCTAACCCCAAATTCAATCAATGTTTACAAAGACAACTCAGAACAAAGTTACACCTTCATTGTGGTTTAGTGCGCATGTTATTACGCGTACGTGACGTAAAGTGTAGTCTGGTCTCTTAACGACAATCGGTACACAGACGTCACGACAGTCTCTATGTCAAAATGTGTAGTGCGGGAAAGTTGAATGTGCAAATCTCGAAAATTTGTCAAGTGCCCTGTCGCTATTTTGTTGGGATTGTTTAATACATTTCAAAGGACCAGGCTATTTCACCTTCTAGCCTCTGTTTAGCTTCAGTAATTGTCCATGGGATAAGTGGAGTTACAAACGGAGACAAATCTGTGACTTTATTATCGGAAGTTCTGCAATAACAGCATATTTGGTGAGGAGAGCATCTATGATATACACGTGCTGTGCCGGACATGGGGTAAGTCGATAAACACTTAATTGCGTCGTAGTACAATTTATGACGGTGTTAATTAGTTTTAAAACCAGAGTTATGTGTGTCTTAGCATTCGAGGTAGAATTCTACCTCCATGGTCTTAGTTTATTGTTACTGGCTAAGACGCTCATTGATATACTTTTGGTAATTGTCAAAGACCAGTATTCTCACTTGGTTTATCCCTATGCATAAATTAACAAACCTGCGAAATTTTTAGTTGCGATAATCGTAACCCTCCATCCTCCCGACGGTCGGAGTTGTCCAATGTGAAAAAAATCCCCGAAATAACCATTTCGACCATTTTTGTCAGACTAGTCACCTGATTTGCCCAATTTTAACCACTTTCAGAAATCATGAAACACATTCTTAAAACATGGATTTGATCTTATTTTGTGGAACGCATGCCTCCATTGCTTCTACTCCTAGAATTATGAGGTTCCATGAACCTCATAGAGGTCCATGTACAAACTACAATACAAAACTTTTTTTCATTTACGTTTCTGCACCTGGAGTTCTCATTTGAAATCGGATTTCGCCAAAATTAGGCTCTACGTGTTCCTTGGAATCTCATTGAGCGTTGCATGGGTCAAGAAAATCCACTCCGCAAATTTAAAATTGTTAAAAAGCAATAAATTCTTACCGTCATTCCCAGTCCTCTTCAAACAGTGTGAGTGTTATAACAAATATGGCGCTTGCTGCGCTCGCAAAGGTCTACCGAACAAACTGGTACTCCGCGCGCAGCAACGCTGGTCCCGGCAACTGTAGGTTGGTTTTGTACACACATCATGTGACACCAGCGCCATATTTGTTATAACACTCACACTGTTTGAAGAGGACTGGGAATGACCGGAAGAATTTATTGCTTTTTAACAATTTTAAATTTGTGGAGTGGATTTTCTTGACCCATGCAACGCTCAATGAGATTCCAAGGAACACGTAGAGCCTAATTTTGGCGAGATCCGATTTCAAATGAGAACTCCAGGTGCAGAAACGTAAATGAAAAAAAGTTTTGTATTGTAGTTTGTACATGGACCTCTATGAGGTTCATGGAACCTCATAATTCTAGGAGTACATTGCTTCCATCTGTATTCCTTTTTACTTCAAGACACCTGTATTCTGTAACTTGGGATGAGACAATTCTTGTTTGGAACTGGGTGGCAGCATGAAGGTAGCATTTAATAGAGTCATGTACTGTTTGACACTTTAGAAGAAACCATAACAATTTTTGTTTTTCTTTTAACCGCTTTTTGAACTTTTTCAAAATGTTTGTAAGAGCACATCCAATTTGGCCTGTGGGCTACAATTTGTGTTTGCCACAATAAAATATAAATATATAATATATAAAAGAACATAAAGAAATAATGCATTTTAGGAGTATCCATGTTGAACAACCTTGAACCCATCCAGCCGTAAAACACAACCTCAATCTCCAAGCTATGGTCTTTTCTCGTAATTAATATTGTACAGTGGAATAAGAGGGACAGTGTTGTTTACCTGAGAAGTGTTTTGATTTGTGTAACGTTAGCTGTCGATTAAACGTACACAAAAATGTCCATTGGTCCTGAGTTTTTAGATTGCCTGCGTCTTGTGCTGAGAATGGCAGTGAAATTAATGGTTTGTTTGTATACAAGCTGTCTATACTACAACCGAAATTAAAACTGGAAATGCAAATATGTTCAAGTTGTGCTTTGTTGTCGAGTATTTTGCTTTGTGTATTTAGTGTGTCTTTTCCACCTGAAGTAATGACGTGGTTGTTTGAAATCACCCAACCGTTTCATAATTGCTATGATACTCGATAACGTAACAATAACTGTTCAACAAAGATGACGGGAGAACGTTACGTCACTTGCCTGACAGTAATTTACAAAATGGTTATTCATGTGAAAATTATTGAGTTTGTGGAACCATACTCGAGGCTTAGAAATGGTGTTTCTATTTGTGTCAGGTTGTAATGTGTGCTTAGCAAAACCAGTTGTGCAATATTTGATTCACACGTGGCTGGCTACTGCCCATCATGTTGACGTCCATGTTGTAGTCTGGGGGTAAACAGAAGTAATCCATTTATCCGAACGGACCCAGCGTGGCCCATCTGGGGGGGTTACAATGTGTTATTGTTTGAAGTGCTGGTTGAGGTGCCAGTATGCAGGTGCGCTGCCTGAGCATGACGGCAAATAAAGGCAGGTACCGGTTCGTGGATTTATGCCCTGTTGTGATTCCACAGGTGTGTAGAGAGGCACCTGTTGGTAATTATCTACCTCAGGAGATTTTCATTGCACATTGCAAGCTGGGCAGTTAATTGCTTTTTAGGTTTTTCTGTGTAATACTTTAATCTGGGCTTTGCGGAGATAAGGGGTTTGCGTTGTCATTATTTTGATATTTTTAGCAAAAAGGAATCATTTATATTGAAATATTTCACTGCCTTTGACTTTAGGAGTTTTTAAAGAATATTCTATATACTTTTTAATACTTTACGTCTATTGACTTAAATTTTCATATTTTAATGGTGTAGTTGTCCCCGTCCTGCTTTTATGTTTCTCTGTCGGTTTTTTATCGTCTTGATCGCATAGTAGAAGGTAATATTTTGTCCCTTTTTTTTGGGGGGGGTGGTCCTCAGGCTTGCCTTCTGTAGTCCGATTTATATCTGTTATTTGTATGTAATGTAGGTCTATTTATGCTGCTTGGAAATAAATAAAGCTCTTGAAAAGCTCACATGGCCAAATATTACCCGGAATTGCTCAGTGGACTAAAACAGACAACTAAGAACGTGAACTTGAACTTAAAATTAATTATACTTATTTGAAATAATAAATAAATCACATAAATCATAAACAAGAATTACTTTGAAGTAAAAATCACGAGATGGGTAAACTTCGAATTAGGAAACAAAGACACATTTACATGATATTTAGTAAGTTTCAGAATTTCCACTAAACAGTGTAAGACAATAAACTTAAGATAAACGAAGTTATTGTAAAAGACATGAAATTACATAAACAAGATATTATAACTCTTAATATTTTTTGGAAATTCTTTTCTGTAAAAAACAAGTTATCTGATACAGTTCGTTCCGAGACTAAACCGATTTTAGGAAGAATCTGTACCGGTCTCTCAACCGCCTAAGCCCCGAGCAAGGCCGCCCTTGTGAATTTTGTCTGTGAAAGTGGCGCGCAACAGCATCTATACACCGTCTACAAATTCAAATCCCCATCACAGTTTGGGGTAAAATCCGTTCTAATGAAACTCATATCATTGGCTGTGGTCTTTTGTACAACTGTTTTGTCACCTGGGTCATTACACCGTGGTTTGTTTGGCTACGGCTTTTTCTTTCATGCGCTCACGAAGGTGCAATTTGCAGCCCTCATTTCAAGTACTTCGTGGGAATAATCCTTCCAAATCTCGACAAAGAGGCGCTTGTTGACGTGCGCCAGGCCCTCACTGAACAAAAAAATCCTTCAATATCATTTTTTTTTTTTCCCTTGACTTGCTGGGTTTGTTTTCTTTCGCACCGAACACTACTCTTTGTTGGTTTTACAGAAGCGAGGAAACCTTGTTGGTATTGAGTTGTCGGTTATTATTGTCATTCTTCCTGGTTTTCTTTGTAAGAATGTTTTCAGACCAAGCACATTTTGTAAGCGAGAAATGAGTAGAGGCCATAGGTCATCGAATGTGTATTAAAATGTTATTGAGAACGCCAAACACGATGATTTTTTACATCCTGAGGCGAGCAGTGTTAATGTTCACAAAGTAATGTTGACAGATATTTTTCAGGACCTACTCTAGAACCTCGGAAAGTGCCGGCCGATTCAGAGGGGAAATGCTGCATAAAATACATTGCAACGTATACTTTTCGTAACAGTAAATAATCGAACCAATTTGTGTGAAGCATCGTTAAGTAGTCCTTTAGGTGAAGTTACATGTTTTAAAACAAGTTTAATCTTGAAGTTTCCTTTGCACGAACCACTATACTGTTTAGGTATGATTACTGCCTCAACAGTGTAGCTGTGGGGTTTTCTTTCTATATGAGTGTACATGACATGGTAGAGGACCATTCAGTATATTTCCATTATTTCTGTATGCACCTTACACCGATAAGTCGATCAATCTCTCAGCCGTCCTGATCACTTACAAGTTTCAAACAGTTCGATATCAAAACAAAACAACCTGTCACTGTTGGCATTTCATTAAGGGTCGAAGGTCACATCCATTAGACTCGCCAAGGTTTTAATGACTTGCTCTCAGTTCAAGTCTCAGAGGTCACGAGATGCTTCCATCAATCATCATGAAAAAAGCATTTCATAGAAATAACCAGTGTAACCTGCACTCCATAAAACTGCCGGGTCAGGGGTCACAGGAAGCCTGGCCCATTTGGGGTCAGGCTGACTTGAAAAGTGGTTTTAAAATGGGAATTTAAAATCAGATTCTGTGTCAGTTTGACCTACTTCTGGCTGATCCCCAAATGGGTCAGTCCCTACAGAATCCAGAATCTGGATCGATTCTGACCGGGAAGAGTTTAAACATGGTTCCCGCTCCCTGGGACCATTGAGTTTGCTAGTGGGCTGAACCACCCCCAGAAATAACTCGCTGAGGTTGTACAAGGAAACGATGCCTCCATGAACAGCTTTATGGAACCCTCCTTTAGAAGTACATCCAATAGAAATTAAATGGCTTCGAAACTATGCCAGCTTGCAATTTGATAGCATGTGGTGAATGCATTTACACAGTACACAGGCAACCCTCCTACTGTGTGACCATTCAATATCATCCACTGCAGTTTTGAGTGAATCTGGAGCCAACCGGCAATATGATACCATGTGGTAAATGCATCTACTCACTTTACTTCCTTACAGAGATTACATCTTGGAGCCTAGACTTTCAAATGACAACCAAGTTTCATCAAATTGGCCTTCCATTGAACTTTTCTTTCAAAACAAGGAAATTGTCTTTAAATGATCAGGTTGGAAGTGTTCCATTATTCACAATATTTATTGTACTAACACATACACTGATGTACGTGTGGTTTTACTGCACAAACCGTCCACGACCATCCAATAGTGTCTGACCATTCTGCTGAATGTGACACTATGTGGTGAATGTACCATTCTGCAGAATGTGATACTGTGGTGAATGTACCATTCTGCAGAATGTGATACTATGTGGTGAATGTACCATTCTGCAGAATGTGATACTATGTATAGTGAATGTACCATTCTGCAGAATGTGATACCATGTGGTGAATGTACCATTCTGCAGAATGTGATACTATGTATAGTGAATGGACCAAATGTGGTAAATGTACCATTCTGCAGAATGTGATACTATGTGGTGAATGTGCACAATTTTTATTCGTTCTGGGCGCAGCTGATCCACGATACAAAACCCGCTTCAAATTAATTGGCTCCAAAATGATTGCTTTCAAACTCACAGGGAATTGTTACGGGAGGGAGATTACCTTCAAGACTTCCCGTAAGAAATTGTTCCAGTGTCAACAACAACCTTTCAAAATCGCCCAATTTTCCCCATCGACGGGGACCAGCAATACGAAGCCCTCCAAATTCAACCGATTCCTATAGAGACCTCTCTGTATTCTTCCATGGATATCGACGCTCTTATCTCCTTAAATCCCCTGAAAGTTTTCATTTAGGGGAACAAAACGAAGCTTCGATTTTTCTGTTGACTCAAGTGCTGGTTTTTACAGTAAAGGCATACAACCTTGAAAGAAGACTGACAGATTCAGCTTAGCCACGGAAGCTGCAATAACCTCTTTTTTTAAAGGTTGCGGAAAATTGTTGAAAAATGCAACCGTCGAAGCAATGGAGCAATATTATCTCTGCAAGAAATGTACGTATCTGTTTGCGTTTGCTAATTTCTGTACATGTTGTTATATTGTTGTTGATTTGGGGGAGGGTGGTGGTCAGTGCGAAATTTTAATGGGTTGGGGGGGGGCGCAAGCAACTCAAGAGGTCCAAGCAATGTATGTAGTCTTAAGACCGGAATGAGAGAGAAGGTGTTCTTGAAATTTTAAGCATGTTTTGTATAAGTGGTAATAATCTGTATGCAAGTAACTCTAAAAACTTTCAGGTCACAATTTATCCTGGTCCCTTGGGTCCTGTATTGGTCTGTGTGATGCGGAATCTGTGTCCGAATGACATCAGAAATGGGTCAAACTGACGCAGAATCCGAGCTAATAATGTTCCAGTTTCCGGGTCAGCCTGGGACCCGGGACCCGGGATTCTGACCCGAGATCCGGGTCAATTCTGACCCGGAGTAGTGTTTTGAGTGCAGGTCTTAAAGGTATTATACAGGATTGGTAGAGCTGACAAAACAGTCGCAAACAAAGTTCATGTTTTGTGTGATTAACTATATACATGAAATAACAAACCTGTGAAAATTTGAGCTCAATCGGTCATTGAGGTCACGAGAAAATAGTGAAAAGAGACCTTATGTGTTTTCTGTTTTTCAAACAACGAGTTTATTATCGCGCGCGATAAAAACTATTGTTTTATTCATTTCTTAGAAACGATAGCATTCTATGCAGAAATATCTTAAGGAACCCTTTCTACCATTACTTACTTTAAATCATGTAAGTTATGTGTGAATCTGTGAACATTTGTGTTTTTCGATCTTACCAATAGTGTACAGGGTCTTTAAGACAGGTCTTGAAAAGTAAGCAATTTCTTACCAGTGGTAATAATAGTAGGATGAAAGTAAAGTGGATTATTTGAAGAGCAAACGTTACCTCCCAATTAATGAGAATTTCAAATAAATTCCAAGCGAAATTGGGATCGGTTTAAAACACGTTATTTTCTAACTATACATGATTCCAATGGAATGTCCACAGAGTGTTTGCAACACAACGTGGACCAGGGACTTCAATGTGTATGTGTAGGTATGTGATACTTAGTTTACATTTTATGCGGTAAATTTTCAGGGAAAAAATCCACAAACTTGGTCTCCAAGAATGTCATAGATATGTTTTTCTAGCGTTCAGTGAAGCTAAATGAGCTTGGATTAATCTTATTATTTAATATCCGCCTCAATTGAACTAAATAGAACAACTAAGGGCCTACTGGAGGACTTTTACCCAGATTTCACTTGTCATTGTGAAGTTTTTTGTCATGAACGACCATTGTCAACGTCTAATGTATCATGGTGGGTTTTTTTCAGAGCATTTACTTATCCCTAGGGTCGGCAAGGGATCAAGAACCGGTGGCATATGCGGATATAAATGTCGTGTCCAATTTGAAGCCGGTGAACTTGCGTTCGTTTTTGCTTTAAAAGGTACAATTGGCGTAAAACTATGTGAAACCCTTTTCCGAGTACGCGGTTGAAAGTGTCATTGAGTCATACAGTCTCAATTCTAAACCTTTATCATATTGCCATCCGAAAGACTACAGATGGGTACTAACTAATTGGTACATATTTTGAAGCCACAAAGATGTGTATTATCGCTGACATGTATGTTGTTACGCTCGTAACTTTGGTCAACGTATTATCATTATGTATACTTTTTTATTACTTCAGGATTTTTTTAGTGGTGGAAAAATGTTTCCCTGGAAACCATTGCGAGATGGATCAGTTACATGGTAGATCATATAAATAGACAAAAATCAAAGAAGTGCTCAAAATTAATGGCTTTGGATACCATTTTTACTGGTAAATACCCAATTTTACATTTTGTTGAAAACCTTTGAAAGGTAAATTAGAAAAATGTGTGGTGGTCGGAAACAGAGAAAATTCTGCCAGTGATGGTTGGGGAATCCTGAGTGCCGGGCGGGTTTTCCGGCACCGACCACTGTGGGCAGAACCCTGTACTTCTTATGCGTGGCGAGTGTAGTTCGTAGACTCGACACAAAACCGAAATATAAACCGTAACCCATAGTTATTTTTTATTGATGCAAGTTGACTTTAATGAATAATGTATTGAATAAGAGGAATGTTTTTGTTGGCATTTCAATAATTGAAATGCGGTTGGATAGTTTGGGTTCATTCTGCATAAAGGTTACCATGTGATGTAGACGCCAATTGACAGTGAACCCAGTATAGTCTGTCACCCGTCATGGTTGCCGGTAGTCGTGTAGAAACTGGAAGTAGTCTTCACGTTTCTAACCTATTGGAATGGGAAAGTGGACATGTGTGTATAGATAGGGGGAGGGTGATGGTGGAAGAGGGAACTCAATCCAGTCCCCACTGACCTGGTCGATCAACAATTTGCAAGACCGAGTCTCTGCATGGTTTTTATCTCAAACCCAGGGCCCATTTTCACTAGAAATGCTTATGCAGAAATATTGTTGGACAATTTCCTGCTTAGCAGAAATGACCAGGATACCAGTCACAATTTGTCGTGGCAGTTTGGCTGGTAGACTTATTCTGGTAAGCATAATTTTACTGTGCTTAGCTACTTTTTGTGCTTAAGCAGCTCTATGAAATTGGGCCCAGATTCCTTCTCATCATTCGTCTGAGTTGACTCGATCTATACTACATTTGTTCGCAAGATGAAGTAGGCATTAACGAACCGCCTCTCGATCGATTTCAAAGCACCGTGGACAAACACCGCACTTTAGTGAATTCTTAGTGGGGCTAAATTGATCGATAGACGGGGAGGATCGCTCTCCGCGTACGTCACATCCCGCCATAATGCTTCGTATCGATGTAATCAACCCATACTCGGGGTATCATTACCGTGGGATGGTCAACTTGTGTCTTTTTATGTCTCTAAATCTACTCTTAATGATCCAGGGAGAACTTCCTTCATATGTATGAAGAAGAACTTGTGAAGTCAAAGACGTCAATGTCCAATGACGTCTTGATAAAGATGCTGTTTACATTTCTTCATAATGTGACTTGACATGTTTGAGCTTCCCAAAAGGATGTTTTACTTGTAGCCAGTCTTGACGGCTGTTTATGGTTTCCATCATACATATATTCAGCCAGTAAATTGAATACAGACACAACAATCAAAAATAACATATATTATATTATTATTTATTGTTTATTACATTAACACAATTTAAGTTGGTGGCCCATAGGCCAAAATCGCTTCAATGTACACAAAGTTAAAAAAAAAAAAAAAAAAAAAAAAAAAAAAAACGTATTAAAATATCAAAAACTTTAGAAATTGCAAATTACACCAAACACAAGAGCCTATCTTCTGTGTACGACACTATTACCATTCATGACGTTGAATGACAAGTCGTGCTAGCCAAAAAATGCCCTTAGCTTAAATAAAACACTGAACAAATCAGAACAATTCTGCAATCTGGATTAAGAACTCAAAGAACCGCTATACATTGTGTCATCTTTTAGAGTGCCTTTTAATTTATATAAAGTTGTTGAGCGCCTTTTCACCAGCCTGTTTCACACAAGGACTGAAACTGAACATCACCAAACCCCTTGTAAACCAGATACTTGGAGGTAACTGACCCCAAACTTTCCCCCAAAGCTCCCAAGAGATCCCAAGAGAACCTTATGAAAGCACCTAAGAAGTTATTCTTGTCGCACTTATAATGATACTTTTCGTAAACACATATTCTTGCCCGAGGCGACCACCAGACTAGGTCGAGTCGACGATTCAATGGTTAAGTCTTCACACGGACACCTTTTCAATTAGAGACTCAACACCTATGGTGATTGATCTCGTACGGTGTTGGCTTAGGATCGATGATCGGCGGTAATTAAAATCTTGTAAGTGGGGAGAGAAGAGGCGTTGAAGATTGTGAACAGGGGGATCTATCCTTGCTGTCACAGAAGCATTCTGAAGATATATTTCAATTAAGAATGTCAGACTTTAAAGGTGCTTTGTGATGGAGATCGATTGTATTAGACAGTTTAAACATTGGATGGTAGGGAGGGGGCGTGGATAGACATGTACAAGGGGGAGAGGTCTGGTTGGCGTTCATTTGGGTGGAGTTTTGTTATTAATTCTTGGTGGATAGTTTCTTGAGTGTCTGTTGAGAGAATTTGTTAAGAAGGTTTGGATAATAATAAAAGCAGTTGTTCCAAAATGAAGATTCAAACAAATGAGTCTTTAAAAATTCCCTTGAAAATCTAGCAGGTAGTGTGTCAATCACGGTCTACTCATCCTGTTTTGCTTCCCGTTCAAACCAAAGTATGACCGCGGCTGTGGCTGTTGCTACGGGGGTTGCTGTGGGTGTCCTATGCTTTAATGCATGTCAACATGGCGATCAATCCACAGCCGTAGCCATAGGCTAAGGTCAGATGTGGAAATTGGCTGGTAGCTCTTTGGAACGTTGAAAAACGGTATTCGTGATTGTTCTGAAGACAGGAGACACGACATGGTGAACGGTATGTAGGTGTCTTGGGTATGGTGATGTACTAAGAGTATGGGTGCACCCCACCAAATAGGAGAAAACAGAGCGTCGAGCTCATTAATTTTTTGTAGGCCCTCAAAATATTCTATATGAGACAGATTTGAGAGCCCCGAGAAAGTGTTTCAGTGTAAAAATGTTGCCCAATTGTGACCTGGGGGTTGTTGACTTCCAGCTTGAGGTATTTTGGATGACATAGGCCCTGAAATAAATGGTCCTATTTGCTGAGAGGTTTAGGGAGATTTTCCAAGATTGATGCTCGGACGTTTTGAAAATAACACCTGTGAAGGGGTATTTTTACTTGGAGGGAGAATAACTCGACGGGCCCAGGGACTCCCCATATAAAAATTGAGCAGAGAATAAAAGTTCAAGAGTTAATTAATAATTGTCCCTTTCAAGTGTGAGACTTTTAAGTATTTTTCGTGTATTTTTGAATATTTAGCATTTTGCACTGTGTGCTATGGGAGATTAGTTAGTGGGGTGCACCCGTATGTGAAGGAGATTAGGAGGGGCGTGGTTGGATTGGAGGGGGAATGGGGAGGTATAGAGGCACGCCATCTAAAGAGGTAAACAAAAGCACCCCATGACGCGATTGTGTTGAATCATGTCGTATCTCCAATGCTAAATGAAGCTAGAAGGCCGTCCCCTTCTTCGCCATATTTTGGCCGTCTTTACCGCCCTGGGGCCGGTTCGTATCGTCTTAAGCGGATTGACATCTTTGGATGGTTGAATAATACGACACCGCCACTTGTTCAACGATCCTTGTAAGATGAGAGGTGATGTGAGAGGACACTGGGGTAGAAGGATGCAGACGTCTCTTAAGACTTTGTTTATTTATAGATTCCAAGGGAAGATACAAACCAAGGTGACTTCATGATACCACTGTGAAGAAGCTTGATGGGTGTTTCTTAAAAATGTCCCAGGAGTGACGTCATTCAAAGTTGTTCACACTTCACACTCCTTCCCGCATCAATGACGACGTTTCCAAGAAGTGTTCGAGGGTGCTCACTGTATGCCGTGGTCCGACTATGCAGACGAAACCAGACAACTTGAGTGGACTAATTGATACCTGAGAAATGACATACCTCCCGTTTACCCAAGAATGTGGCGGACAAGGCAAAGCTAATAGAGTCTTGTATGTGGAGTTTTAGCCAGGGGGTCTCCGTTTACAAGACACCATGCTTTGATTTTATAGTTTGGGACTTGTTGTTGGCTGTTGGTATCATTTTTGAGCTGGGAAATTTTACAACCTGTTCAATAATAATGAACTTCCTTGCTCGGCATGGTTGAAACCCTGGTAGGAACCTGACGACATGTTGTAACATTAGTGGAATGTTGTCCTTTTGAAGTGTAACAACACTTTTACTTTCAAGAAAAATTACAAGATTGGTAATTATTAAGAAAAACACTAAACGCAACTATAGATAGTAAACTTCCGGGTACAACCATGTGTAAAATCTCTCTTTGGAGGAGTGTTGCTCTGAAAAGAGACAACATCGGCTCTTTTCAGAGCCAACAATTCTCCCAAAAGAGATTTATACATGTGGAGGAAGGAGGTTGTACATGGTTGTACCATGGAGGAAGGAGGCTGTACATGTACATGGTTGTTCCCGCAAGTTTACTATCTATGGTTACTTCTTTTTCTCCACACCGTGCAAATGAATTAATGAAAAACATTAGTTAGTTTTAATCACAAAGCCCAATGATGATTAAGTTCATTCCGTTCCGTTGTAACATTTGAAGACCCCGGAATCACTGTTGCTTTATTTCGATTGCCTTAATCGAAATAAGTCCGGTATGGACGTGCACAAAGTCTCACCAGACGATCAACTTTACCGACCGAGTTTGATGAAATTGTCTTCGGTTGGTTCCTAGAGGCATGTCAGCCAAATGCCAGATAAAACACACGAGGACCAGTCAGAATTATCTCCAAGTGGCCCGGCTGCCTAGTTCAGAGTTGAAAGGCATCCCTATTTCATTTTAAGTATTGATTAGTGAAAAAGCTAACGGACTATACCAGTATAGTAAAATGACGCTAACTGGTCCTGCTGGCCAGTCACTAAAAAGGTTAAGGGCAAACCCTGCTGAGGTAGGTTGGTATGACTATAATGGTTGAATCCCTTCTGTATGATCGTATGGGGGTGTTTCTTGAGAAATTGACAATGGGAATTAATTTACTATTTCAAAACAATGATATACATTCCTTTAACATGTTATAATGTTTCCAACACAAGCAGAATTACCAGCTGCCATCACCATGTGATTGTAGTATTTGTCGTCTCCTGCTATTGTTTTCCCCTTGCAAACACAGGATTTCCTGCCATAAATTGAATTGGTAAACTGCTAAGTACTGATTTCCGGTTTTCCTTCGTGGAGATCAGGACAAACGCCGAATTATCCAAATAAACTCTCCACGGGGTGTGTTTGGAGAAGATAAACTTCGCACTCTGCGAACGTCAATAAGTTGTTTTAGCGCTTTCTATAAGGGTTTCCCGATGGGGACAACCACGTGGAGAAGAGTTCTTACCAATACTACCTCGATTGGGCAGGTTGATATCGTACAAGAGTTGTTTCATTCCTCATTCGGCGGAAGTGTTACAATTAAGGAGAAAAGTATACCTCCATTGGGGTAGTTTGATTGTTCATACATTGATGATTATTGATATCCTCATTTGGAGAAGAGGTTCTCGATTATGGAAGAAGTATATATCCCAATTGGTGTAAAGTAGATTGCTCGATGACTCACAATGGTTTGGATTGGGGGGGGGGGGGGTCAGTCAACGGTCCCAATCAGGGAACCAATTGATGTTGTCGCTCAAAGCTGTGGACCAAAGGTTTAGGCAAATCTGTCTCTACCGGCTGTGAACATTGTAAATATGGGGATGTGCATAATTATTGAAGAAAAACAAGTACGTACGATACTAATTGCCTATTTGTTGTTGGAAATCAAATTGTCTGTAATTTCAAACAGATTCTGTGTATAAAGACTGTTAGTGTTAAATGAGAAGTAGAATTAAAGTAGGGTCATTGTGCAAGATGTTTTGTCAACGAGTTGTCTATTTGGGTATAAAACATGTCAACATAAAACGACTTGATCATTCTAGGTAAAGGATAATCACTTGTGTTTGAGCTGAATGCAATGTCTGCTTGGTTCTATGGTTCTAGGTAAATACAATGTCTATTTGGTTATATGGCTCTATGGTCTAAAAGGATAATCACTTGTGTTTGAGCTGAATCCAATGTTTGCTTGGTTCTATGGTTCTAGGTAAATACAATGTATACTTGGATCATGGTTCTAGGTAAATACAATGTCTATTTGGTTCTATGGCTCTATGGTTCTATGGTTCTAGGTAAAGGATATTCTGGCCTAATTATCTTGAGACGTGGACAAAGATCCGTTACAAATCATCTCAACTCTGTCTCCACCAGGTCATGGATCAGTCTGGGACCAGGGTCTGCGTACATACCATGTTTTCCCAACCGTGTTGTAATTTCTTGTCTGCCTCTCTCCAGCTGTATGGAATAAAGCTATTGATGGGGGATCAGGAGGGCGATGGTTGGGCCGGTGGTTTGAGCTTTAGGTCTAGGGGTCGCTTGGTACCGGTATAACCACCGATGCCTGTGGGGGTCGATTAACGATACAATACCCCGGATTAAGATGGATTTGTGTATAGCTTAGGTTGGTTATCGAGATATCAAACAAACCCATGCTTCCCTCCACGTGTGACCGGAAGGGGGTATGACCCCTGAGACGGTCATATTTCGACCCATGATGTCTTGCGAAATTTGTTGGGCCACTTTGATTGTTAATCTTCCTCTAGGGAATTCCACAATGTTGACCCTACTGTGTCGTACCATGGAGGGAGGTGTTTCCTTCCTCCATGGTCGTACAGTATATTGACAAGCTGAAAGTATAAATATACAATCTCATACTTTAAACATCGGCTAAACGGGAAATGAATCTCAAAGATATATATGGAGAAGATTTCAATCAGATGTACATCAGAATTCAACTGAATTTCTCCCTGAAATAATGCATTGATCTTGTGAATTACCATTAACAACATCTATGATCTATGACCTTTCCCGACCTGCCCATTGCAACACGAGGGGTGTTCCCTTGAAGAGGAATGCGGTGTCATCAAAGAGATACATATATAATATCATTTAAGAGGAATTCCCCCACAACCTCCCTTCAAATATGAATCACTTCTCTATAGTAGCTCATAAAAGTTATACGACGTAAAGATACAACCCGCTTTTGTTCAGTAATAACATTCAAAAGTCCAAGGTATTCGTTTAAGAATACAAACCAATAAATATACAGGTAAGTAGTGGAAGATAAGGGTTCGTTAATAACATGTTATCAGTGAAGGTTTAGAAATACATGGACTTATTAAAGTGGAGTACTGTTTGCATTTAGGGCGTCTGGATTGTGTGTATAGTTGTTGCCAAAACAAATACAGGTTGGAAGCAGTTTGGTGTACCGCTCTGGTATATGAGTTAATTAACCTCATTTTCAAAGTCTCTATTTTTGGTAGGATGCTTTGTTGTTGCTGTAGAGTTTGTTAAAATGTCAACATCATGCTTGTCGTGTACCCTGTGTGCAATAGCAATAATGAATGTTAGTTCTTACTTATACTGAAGGGATCTGACTACTTTGACCTACCAGCCTCGCTTTGGGCACATTGATTTGAATGGAGTCAAATAAAAGTGCTGCATTGTTATTCATGTGGACTGTTTATATGAATGTCTGTAAACTCCCATTTGAATTGCATCAGTCAAAAATCTGATTTCGAAATAAGGATATTGTTATGGCTGGCGCCAGGAACTTGAAGCAGTCATACAGAATAATAGGTAATTTTTTTCCAGCATTGATGCAGATTTTGTTAGGTATAACAGAGAGTTTTGGGGTTGATTTTTCCCCACAATTAGATCTCGCTTGCCTTCATAATGCTCTGTTTGCCTTTCACACAGTCACCCTAGTTCTGCTGAGGTTAAACAATTTTCCACCTGATTTTTTAAATCTGCGATATGTGCCGGTTATTGTAAAACTTATTTATAGTTCGGCAATTTCAAGAGATTGGAATTCCTCATGCATGATATTTATGTCATTTGTAGATTTGAATGGCGCCCCTTTTTCTCCAAAATTCTCGGTACTTCTTTTATCCCATACTTCCTTTTACTTACTGTACTTCTTTTATCCCGTGGTAAGAATGCAATCACATAGAGTGATCGTATCGAAACCCAAATCCGTAACCTTCACAAAAGCTATTTCCAGAGTTATTCAAGTTCAAATTGTCAAGGTTGTTTGATATTTTAGAGATTTTTGCGGTCGTTCGTCTTTGGACACCTTAAAACGGGTGATTTTTGCAGCTTGTTAACTTGTATATGGAAGATTATGTATAGCCGTGCTTGTAATGTAGAAGTGTTGCATGTCCGTACAAAAAAAAGTGCACTGTGAATGCGTGTACGTACATGTACATGAATATGGACGTGTACGTGTGCTTGTACACAACGCAAAATATCGTTTCAGCTATGGAGAGCATGCTCACTGCACTGGCTGAACCATCGAACCAAAGAGTGCGTGAGTTAGATTTGTCTGCTCTGACCAAGCTCTGACTCATCAGTTGTAATAATCTATCGCTGAAGAAGAACCGGTGATGCGATGCGCATACTTATCTACTACGGAGAAAAAGGAGCGGTGGGCTGAGAGCGTTTTTCTCGATTTTGGTTTTTGTGCGGCTTCGTTGTTTTCTTAATTTAGCTGCGAGCTTGCTTGAACCATAGAGCTTCAACGTGCATGGGGGAAAAGGTGAACTTCTATACCTGGTGTGACGTACTTCATTTGGTAATGTGGCCATGTGCATACAATGTATTAATGAATATTGCCATCAAGTGACATATTTACATAATTGTTGACAAGAGGGATGCCTTTGTATTGGGTTTAATGCTTACTTACTGCAGTCAACGCTGCGTGAATGGTAACTTGTTTGTATTTGCCGTAGAAATTACGCAAATGCGTAATGTAATGATTTATGTCGTGACGTAATGAGTGTCAACGGGCAGCTATATGCATATGTCAATCAAACCAAACCGTCTGCAGTCAGAGGGAGAGCTGACTGTACAGTGAACCTATCGGTTCACTACACATTCAAACTTGCTTCAGGTTAGGGAACGAGAGAATGCAACACTTGGGACCTGTCTGTCACGGAGTGAAGATTTGGGAGTTCGTATGCTCTTCAACTTTCGCCGAACGGGGTTAAGTTGTTAGATTTGTGGACGACTGTGACAACTTGATTTTGTTGTCACCCTTTGGCCTCATTAGCTCGGTATCGACACCCCAATTAGTTTGATAGTTAGATCCACCCACACATGGTCAGTGCATGGAGGAAGGAAAAATATTCACAGCGGGAAGCAGATAGACGTACCCGGCACAGACCCTCGAGCACCGACCGTCCTCTCCTGGCACCGTCCGGGGGCTTTTGGCCGTCCAACTGCGCCAACTCATGTTTGTGTGGGCAGCACATGTTGCTATTTTTGTGTTTTTGTACGAGGTCGTGGTACGAGCGAACACTTGTTAGAGTCGGTGGATTCACACAGATGTAGGAGGTTTCTGGGCACGATTAAACCCGAAAGGCATAGAGTCCCGGGACGCCACCAGGCAGAGGCAGGCCGTGCTCAAGGCCATTTCAGACATTACCCACCACCACCGAGGTCGCCCGAGAGTCGCGCTCTGCCGATCAACCTTTATGAACACACATTCTGATCTTGCACACTGTGCTCTCCGCAAGGGAATTCTAACTGACACTGCTCTCCAAAACTACAGATCATCCATGTGGGAAACTTCTTTCAAGCTGGGCTTGGGAAGTGTGATCTGAGAGGAGGAGGGCAAGGGTTCGACACCCGATAAGGAATGTTACTAGAGAAGATGAGCGAAGTGGACGTCCACACAACGTCCGCAGACAGGGACCGGAAGCCAAATGAGCAGGTGAGTTGACTGGATAACCCAGTTCGTGTAAACTACAATCATACCACCTATGGCATGCATACCCGAGCCTCAATGGTATGCATGATTTGGTCGAGTTGATTACTTTTGTATTTTTGTGAAATTTTAGATTTATTCCTGTTGACATAACATAAAGTGGTGCATGGGGAATTGTTGCTGACGCACTAGACCATGAACATGGTTTGGTCATAGAGAAATCTTTGTAAACAGTGTGAGACTGTTTGAATCTGATTGATGCCACTGAGTGAAATACACTATCCTCATTCAACTTCATCGATAGACACTACTTTGCGGATGGGAAGTTTGTTGTGCACATCGAAGCCGTTATTTATAAATTGTTGTTACCTTTTTATGGAAACTCAATTTCCAACCACATCATCTCAAATGTTTGCGGAACATTCCAAAATCGCCCACTTATAATAAAACGACCAATAAACTGAACAAGTGAGACGTACACAGAAAAAAAAAACATATTGTTGCCTTTCCTTGAACACAAAGGATCGAAAATGGCCATTTTGATTTTGAATTACTTGTTGTGCCACAACACGTCTGCTGTAAACACGTTTTGCATACAAATTACAATGGTGTTTACTGTAATATCAGACATGGTTGACAAACCTAGCCATGGAGCTGGTCCTTGATAAATCCAACCAATGAACCCATGAAACTCTTTGTGTTGGACCATTATTAAGGGTGGACTAGAAAAAAACTGCATTTGTATTGATGGTTGGGGTGTCATGTCGCGAATGCTTGAACTGAGGGGGTGGGTGGGGGATGTTTTCGCCATCTAAACCGTCTGGCTCAAACTGCTGTAAGATTGATGAGTTGTTACTTTGTTTGTAATGTCAGAATGTCCCATTTTTGAGTGGGTTGTGATCGATCGATTGGAAATAAAGGCAGACGTGATGCTATTTTTAATTGACAGTACGTCGTTAACTGGTTAATGGTAGGAAATTTTAAGAAAGTCGATAATGCGTTTACCAAATTGTGGTTTGTTGTTTACCTTATTTATAGAATTATGCGTGCCAACTTCTAATAGGAAGTTCCAATACTGAAATATACACGAAAGTTCCCGTAGAGGGCATGGGTTTATTAGTCTGGCTTGTGGTTTGTGTGTGGAATCGCCTAGCAAAATTAACTACGTGGTTCTGCGTTATCACCGCTCTGTCCCAACTTTAGAATCGTCCCAACTATTTTGGGACTCATCCCAACTTGAGTGTAACAGTTGGATGGCACATATAAAGCTGGTACCCAGAGATCGATCTGTCACCAAGCATGGAACCAGTGGCTGTTACACATTGCACTGGATGGTGACAACACTTGATCTTTAGTTAGGTACCACCCTTGCTCTGTGGTATCACGTACGACCCCGAATTGTAAGCAGAGAACATTTTGAGGTTATCGAAAATAAATGAGATGCCCACTTCTTGTGGTTATCTACATTTCCTTCCTCCATGCTATGTACGTGTATGTGTACGCACTGTCACTATCACTACCACTACCAGGCAATTATGGGCAGTCCCAACTGAAACGCCCAATTTGGGACAAGTCCCAACTATAGTTGGAATGATTCTAAAGTTGGGACGGAAATGCATTATCACCATTGCCTTTATGTGGGTATTCATACCAATTACACGGAAATATAACACTACATACATTGTACATTGTGTGAAATTTAATGTATTTTCCCCAAACACAAACTGGACGCGAGGCAGAACTGGAATTTGTGGGTTTGTTTGTTTTTTTTTCCTTGGGGGGGGCAGTTGTTCGTTGTCCACACACTTTTTGCTTTGCTGCAAAGTGACAGACAATTGTCTGGATTGATTAAATTGCAGAGTGTGTTTTTGTTGACAACAAAGAACATAATGAGGTTTTGTCATTAGGGAATAACCAAGTTGATTAGTTGGTGTCGTGACAACGTTGTCCAAGCTACCATGACAGAGATTAGCTGCGTTATTGACTGGGGGTAATTACTCTGATCTGTAGTGGTGAATATAGGGTAGATTTACCCCCATGTATTGGCAATTTCCCATTGTCTGCCTGCCTCTTGTTGTGCGAGACCACGGCAGACTCCCCCTCTCGCTTGCCTGAGCGAACAAGGGGCTAAACCCTTCAGTATCAAGCCCAGTGGATGGAGACTTATCGGTGTTTTCCCCCCATTGTGAAACTCCAATTGGTCGCATGGGGTTGTATTATGACTGTACAAATTGAGTCCTGAAAAAGCCGTTGAATGCCGATCCATTACTCTACTCTGTCCATTACTCTGTCTAATGCTAATATGACAAAGTTTTACCTAACAAACTCGGTGGTTCTTAGACCATGTGACCTGTGACATCACATGTTTACAAATGAGCCATCATAGAGTGGACTTCCTGCAGGCACGATCCGTACACAGCTAGCACATGAAATCTTACATTTCATGGATATTGCAATGTCTGATTTTTATCAACTGTTGGTATGGAGAAAGGGGGCGCATCTTAAAACTTGTATACAACTGTTATTTTTTATAACTCTTGAATTTATGTGGAAATTATGTTATTTTTCGTATGACCGGTGCAGTATCTTGCCTGCCTAGAAAGACCCTGGAATGAACACTCTTTAATAATGGTTACATGTGTTGTAGGATATGTACAATGTACATTACCTGCTGTCGCAAGTGAAACACGATACAAAATGGCATATTTTCAGTATATGGTCGCCATATTTGTTGTCATATTAACAGTGTTTTTTTTATATACATCAATTTTATTTATTTTTTTTTTTTTTTATATATCTATTTTTTTGGGGGGGGGGGAGGGTGGGAACCATACGAGAAGCAAAAATAACATTTTGTACCCCTCGATATGCAGTCAAATCTGAACTACTTCATTCGCAAAACAGTCCTTGATGATCGCCGTGAAAACAAAACCACTCCATCATTTGCTTTTAATTATTTACTCGCAACACTTCAAATCAGATATACCCATATATTTTAATAAATATATAAACAGATTTCCAGCATTATCTGGTATTTGCTCTGATTATAATTTCCACCCTGTTATGTAATATCTCCCATACCGAGGTCATATGCTGGTCGCATATTGGCGTAATAACGTGTTAAGCGAGGTTGGGGACAATTTAGCGGTACTTCCTGCACAAAGAAATCTAACGTGTACTGGTCTACTTCAAAACTCAACAATGTCTACCGCGTTTGGGAAACATTATAAACTACCAATTCCACTTTTTACGACGGCAAACCAAGGTCTTATATTCATGGGCCACAAGTAAAGTGAGTCTACCCTGGGGGGTTTTGAAGACAGAAGGTCTCTCGAAAGCTTGATAAGTCAATTGATCTGTTTTCTTTTTGTTATCATCGATATTGTTATCATAAATAATAATACAGATGTTTTATGAGCGCATTTATACTTCTAAAGATTATAAGGTTATCCAGCAAAGTATTGTGTTAACGAATAGAGTCGAGAACTGTCTGCAATTTGTGAAATATTTTGGAATGGATTAAGTTGTCAATGTTGTTGATGAGCCATATTGTTGGAGGGTTAGCTTTATGAATCTGCTCCGAGAAAAGGTAAAACCCACTCAATTGTCAATAGAGGGCGTTTCTATGTCCTAATATGTATTATGTTTTCGGCCAGGAGTGTGGGTCAAAAGCGAAATGGTGAACCTGCTTTGTTAGAAACAGTTACTTTTTATCATGTTATGGTCTGCTGTGAACATATGTTTAAACTTTACATGATTGTTTTTGCTGATACCTAAATGTGTAAATGCCCAACGGTGGCTGTCTTTTGTCTTGTTCTTGTTTGCTGGGGTCAAAGGTGCGTGGTAAATTCTTCAAATATTCACGACATCCAACCTACATGACATGTCTACCTCATCAAAAACACAAACACTCCTCCCTGTTTGTTTGATTTCGTGAACTTGGTACACCCCAGCGTTTTCCACAGGTGGACTGTGGATGTAGGTCAGGTTAACAGCTAGACTTTGAAGGTAGAGTCCCTCTATTGGTCCAGCGTCTATAGGGGACTATGGGCTGACTCAAGGTCTCCCAGCACCCCGTCTGGTACCCAGAGGGTCGTATGGTCATTAAATTACCAGAGGGAATCTCAGTCATCGCCCACATTATTCAAAAAATTAAAAACGGAAGGTGCATGGTCACTGAAAATCTGAAGGGAATAAGTTCGCTTTGATATCAAAGTCAAACTGGAGCAGAAATATAACAAAGATAAAAGTGTCGTAAAATTCGATCTACTTTTAAAGACTTTAAAAGTAGATCAAGTTTTACGACACTTTTATCTTTGAAGTTAAGGGTAAACCTGTAGTCCAAAGGCCAGTTAAAACACTTTAGGACCAGTCAATATGCACTCAAAGTGGTCCGGCTGGCTAGTTCATTGATATAAACCATCCCCTTTGAATATAAAGTTTATGGACTTTGTGAAAAAAATGAAAAAAAAACGACGGACTAGTGAAACGACAAGCTCGCTGGTCCGTCTGGCTAGTCACTTAGAAAGTTAAGTTCAAACCCTGAGATCTTCCCCAGTTGGAATTTGCGTTGTTTAAAAACGGTACTTGTTTTCATGAAAGTTTAGAAAGGGTGTGTTGTTTAGAGAATTAAACAGCTGTGCCCATAAGGTTAGTCTACAGTGACCCGAGGGTTATAGCCTCGTGTACTTAATCTACCTTACGCAATGAGGCTAATTATACCATGGTTGAGGCTACAGATCTTTACCCCATTAGTACCTATTCGCAGCCTCAAAATACTGGACTGGTTATGGCATAGAGAAAGGGCCATGGTGATACACACGTTCTGATTAAGTGCCACAGCGGTGAAAAAGGCTTGCCATGACATGCCTCGGGCGTGTTTTATTGAGACACGAATGCCTCACGGCAGTGTGTGAAAACTAGGTCCCGCTTCTGTCTTCCCATGCTCGGACAAGAATGTGTCAATTATACACGACTAACAAGCCTATAACCAAAGATTTATGATTGTTGAATATGTGGCAGCCCCAAACAGCATGTCCGTGAGAAATTCTGATACGCAATCGTCATAAATAAGGAGGTACAATGGTCTAAGCTGCCCTACTTCTGAGGGAGTTTTCACACTTTTAGTGTCGAGGGCAGTTCGATCAATAAGCAGGACCATTGATTGGTATATGTCATTCCATTTGCAGACAAGGCGCATTTTTATAAACCTGTAGAGCACATAAATAACATCTATATATAAGCACATCCAGTCTTTATTTAACGGCAGAAATGTGTTACCAGCCAAAACCAGTGACGTAAAATGTACATTGTTTGTGATTGATTTGTCGCTGACACTTCTCAGGTAATAACCTGCTTCGTGAATTATTATTCTCAGGTTGTAATAAAAAAGCTTGTTTTTATGGTTGTGAATTAGAAAGCCTTCTCTTACATTTCATGTCCAATTTATGTTGTAGTTTATTGTCAAGAACTGCGACATTTCTTATCGACTTCCTCGTAAAACTGAAAGGGGTACAACATTGGTAAGATTGAAAATATAAATGTTCACACAGTCATGGCGGTATGACTTCCCTTGAAATATTTTTGCTTGAAATGCTATAGTTTTTTAGAATTGAGTAAAGAAATCGCGCGTGTCTAAAACCCGATGTTTGAAAACAGTGAAAACATATAATGAGGTTTTTCACTGTTTTCTCATGACTCCGGTCGAAGACCGATTGAGCTTAACATTTCACAGGTTTGTTATTTCATGTATGCATAGATGTATGATTGTCTTGGGTGTTGTTAGGGTAACTTGCTGAGAACTAAAACAACTGAGGTCGGCGTTTTTATTCATCACGATCAATGGTTCAAACCAAAACCACGTCCCTGTCGATACTTTGGTTCCAGGATTTTAAGCCCCTTGGTAATAAATAAACAGACCGTTCTGAGATCGAAAGTGTGAGAGATTTTACACGGAACACGCGGTGTGGTGGGGGTTAACCGAAAGTTGTCAAATGTCAATCTCTGGATTGTGCATTCCATGTGGTAATTAAATCGGGTTTATTTTGTAATACGATCAGAAGTTACCAAAAGTTGAACAGTTTTGTCTCGCCACAAGACGAGGGTGAACCCGTGCGAACGGCGCTTGATTTGTGTGGTTTCCGTCCGTCAACAAGTTTCTGCTTGTTGACGGGTTTCTTGAGCCGTAAATAATTCTCGTCGGGATTCTTGTTACTAAGAAAGGATCGGGTTTCGCAGGGCTGTGATCTGAGATGACCGCTAAACCAAACTGAAAATATCATAAATACAGCTGGGGAAATTGAGGAACGTATAGATTTCATATCGTGACAAGCGTAGTCTGTGCATTGAATGCAGTCCGGATGCCGTGATTGATAAGTTGAACGAACTTTATTGCAAATAATCAGGTTGTTGTGAATTGTATTTCTCTATAGATGATTAACCCTAACAGCACCAAATCCATCAAAATCAACCGGTGGAATATGGTTGATTTTTTAAGATTTGGTACACCACCAGATTGATTGATTCTGATGGATTCAGTACTTATGCAAAAAATGCATTGGTTGATTATGATGGATTCAGTACAGTTGCATATTTACTGTCTCTCAATTGATTGATTTTGGCGGATTTGGTATGGTTTCTAGCCAAAACACTTAGTTTTGCCTGCTTTGTTTTGGTGAGCAATTTGAAAGTGGGAAACTTTTTAGAACTGTTGGACACTGAATTTGTTGGAGTTAGCGACTTTTAGCGTCATGAGAATTGACCGTTCTGACTTTATAGGTCCGAGTGTTGAACGGCCGCCTCCCACAAGCAATGTTGAGGCAGGGTATACCTTTGGTAATTACTCCAAAAATTAATGAACATAAAAACTTGCTTGGTGAAGAACACTGGAGAGCTGTTGATATAATGATACATTGTTGGTAACGACCCCCTTTGAAGTAACGTAGTTTTACGGGGAAAGATGTAAATGTTCACTCTCCAAAATTTGGAACCTGAGAAGGGCTAAGCTTCAGGCATGAAGTTTTTAAAAGCACACAATTCTATATGCAAAAAGGGTGGGTTTTTCTTTCATTATTCTCTTGCAACTTTGATGAACAATTGAGCCCAAATTTTCACAGGTTTGTTATTTTATACATTATGTTGGGATACACCACGTGAGGATACTGGTCTTTGACCAAATGTATACCGTGCCTTTAAGTTGTCAATTGTGTAGATTTAAGACTTCAATTTTCAACCCAAAGCTTAAGAAATTTACAACTTTATATAGTTTGCTTGATAATTCGATCCAAGGTTGAGAACCCTTTAAAAATCAGTTCAAGTCAGCTGACCTGTGATAGGATTATAGTTATTTTTGTAATAATTGGAGTTTTTAGAAGTGCTTTGACACCTGGGTGCTAATTAGGATTATAATCCATTGTACTTGTAGATTTATTTTGTGATGGAAAGGTCAAGTAGGGGGTGAACGTACAATAGTCAATCAACAGTCTGGTAATGGGGTTTGCGAGTTTCTGCAGAGGTCGTTTCGTATGTGGGTTTTTAAGCATGTAGATTGTAGACCAAAGGTACAGACTAACTTTTAATACTTTGTAAACATTGGTAGTTGTTTTTTCAAGCAGTTAAAACATGCTTTGTGTGAATGTAGATGTTTGGGTATGTTTGTGATTAACATTTTAAATTTAAATTTGCTTCAGCATACCAAGGGTCAATAAGTTTAGTTGAGGTGTTTGTAATTAGTTTTAACTGACATTTTCATCAATGTTCGGTAGGATTTGAGGGTTAACACGGTGGTGAAACAATCGAACGTCAACTAAGGTTTGTTGCAACACAGTTGAGAGTCGGCTGCGGTGGTTCTGTTGTGATCAGATGCTGTGATCGGGAAATCTTATTTGTGTAGACTTAGACATTAGTTTTGAGTCGTCTGGTTTTGTGGCTGAAAGCGCCTACTGGCAGGTTGTGATTTTGACATGGTGTGCCGTGGAGTTCACCTCTTTGTGTTACTTAGTCGTGTCCGCTAAGAGAAACCTGCTCTTTTGAGTCGACATGCATTTATCAAAAGCAAAGAAATTGACAATGTGTGATTTGAATTATTACGGCGAGCCAAGTTTCTGTCGCGGTGTACCGTGCTATTGGCTGTAACCACGGCACAACCAACAGGGGATCCAGTCATGCTGCCCAGCATATACCTTTACCTTTTCTTGCCACGTCTTTTCCCGAACAATCAGGGTGTTTACTTTTCACCCCTGTGGTCCCTGTGGAGGATTTCCCGGGCCGTGCTTAGGCCTTTCAGTAAACAATGAACTGTTCCACTTTGTTGAGCCGTGGGTGAGAGTCACTTTCTGAAGAAGTTAACCAAACAAAGCGAAGGACAATCAAGTTTTCTGCCATCATGATATTGTAAAAGGGCTTCCAAGTTTTGAAGGGTAATGAAATGAACTTTGTAGTTCGTCTCGTGTTTGTGTTTAATTTTTAAGGGGGTATTGCAAACAGTACAGTCCGATTCCAAGTGAAGTCACCGCGTGCATTTACCCGTGTTTTCTCTAACTTCAGTTTGTTTTGGGCAGTTCGCACGAAACAGCAATCAGCTTTGTTTGGGTATAAAGAAGAAAGAAAGAATGCTTGGGCTCACTACTGATTCATTGCACCCTGGCTGTCTTTAACATCAACAAATTTAAGAAAACTCGTTGTTGTGTCGATTGTGTGGTGTAGATTGTTTGATCAACTTAGCCCGTGTCTGTCACCGAACCTCTGGACCGGTCGGTGTACCCCATACTCGCCCTGTTATGTATCTTGATAAAGCGAAGGTACGACGTAGTTCAACCACACACAAAAAAGATATCTTCTTCGCCAGATACATTTCTGAGTGTCAAATTCGTTTTGGCAGACGACTACAACGTCAACCCATGCCTGTGGTGTTGATGTATTCTCTTGTGCAAATGGTTTCCAATTCATCTCTTTACAGTTTACATTGTCCTTCACATCTTGACATCTTGACTTTTTTTGTTGCTTATTTCAAGCATGTTCATGGAAAACAACCATGATTGTTAGATTCTTTCAAATAGTTATGATTTTTTGTTTCCAATTTCCATATTTTCAGCTTGAGAAGGAGATAGGTGTTCTCCACACCAGACTGCGAGAAGCTCATGATATTATTGATGACATGGGGAAACAGATGGAGCTACAAAAGACGAGGACAAGACAACTTATTGCCGGCTGGAAGATACGTCTACAAGAAGGAGACGAGAAGGTCTTGAAGTGTTCAAGAGAGAAGGATACACAGTTTACTGATCTCGTCTCAGAGCTCATGTTTATTGAAGGATGCCTGAAGAAGGAGAGGAAGGAGATCGTTGAGAAGTTGTCAAAGAAGGATTCCAGGATCAAGGAGTTGGAGACCACCGTCAGGAAGCAGCAGAGGCAGATTGATGCCCTGAACCGGGCTAATGAGAAGCTTCTTGGAAGCTTGCATGACATGAGGCTAGAGTCGACAGACACCTCACCCTACACATCGCCTCGTCCCTCACCCCCACCGTCTCCCATCCCGGAATACCATCAAGACCAACCTCATGAGAATGGTAGAGGCGGTCAAAACTCTCACATGGACCAGTTCCTTGAAATGAGGACTCCTAGACAGAGGGCTAGCACGGTTGGACTCATGCCTACCAGACGAAGGAAGGGGGTCCCGAACGGTTCAATCCTAGCCCACAACAACAACGACCCTCCCCAAAACTCACCACACCCCCATCCTCCCTACCGTGTCCGCTTCCAAGATGAAGTCTTCGAAGAGGAACCACCCACAGACAGTCAGTTAAAGATTGAACCAACAGACTTAAGAATCCGAAAGATATCCCTGCCTGCGTACAGACTTCCCACGGATGACGAGGACAGTATACGATTCTTCTGACTTGACCTTTCACCTTTGACCCTGGGTTGTTTACCTGAGCCACATTCCTGTGGATGTAGTTTATTTATTTTACATGTTCACAGTCAACATCATCAATATGAACACGTGTGATGCTTTTGTTTACACAGTTGCGTCTTTCGTTTCGAAGAAATGAACAGGAAAAACTACAAATAGTATTGGGCCATTTTTTTCTGTTTGAATAGGCCTACTCTTAGTTCGTTTAGTACGATAATTATGACAAATTGCCATCCGTCTATAATCTCATACTTTATTATAGCCAATTAATTGATACAGTTAAAGGTGTTCTACTGGATTGGTAGAGTTGACAAAATAGCCGCAGGCAGTGTTCATGTTTTGTGTAATCAACCATAGGCCTATACATGAATAACGAACCTGTGAAAAAATAGTGAAAAACCATGCACAATATTTTCAGCATGTAAACACATTTTCCTTATTTTGGTTGTAACTTTAGGTACAACCCAAATACAGCTGCTGCTTATAAAAAATAAGTTTTTACTAGAGATACAGCTTTCTCGAATGTGACTTCATTTGGAGGGAATATCACAGAAAAAAATTGTTCTAGTAATGAACTTTATAACCAGTAAGTTACAGACTAAAATGAAAAAAAAAATGTTTTTTTAACCTTACCAATCATGTATCATACTTTAAGGAATTCTTCAGTTAATGAAATGCAAGTCTTTTAGGTGAAATTGTGTGTGAAGTTATTTGTAATTTTTGTTTTTTTCTGTTACCTGGCAACATAATCAATCAGCATTTTTTAAACACCAAGTTAGTGATAAGGCGTGATTCGAGGGGCACTGTCGTCGTGGCTGGACATGGAAACATGAACTCTCACCCAGTTACTACACGCACGCGCGTTGGCCGTCACTTCACAAAAACAAGCTTTAAATTAAGGGCACCATCAGTATTATCGCGTGTGTAGTAACTGGGTGGCAGTTCAGAATTAATGTCTGGTTGCAGACTCGCTGTGACCACGACGACAGTGCCCTCTTTAATTCCCCCGTGGAAAAAAAACACCACCAAGCGAATATTGTTGTTGTCAAGACATGTTTTATTTGTATCTATAGAGAGATGAAGTTATTGCCAGTGTACAAATACAATTTTATTTTTGGCTTATTCTCATAAGTAATCAGTTGGGAAAATGACTTTTTAGTGTTTGTAGGACAGGTGTCACTGACCTCACGATAATTGTTGTTTGCGCTCTTCCGTGACTTCTTGGAATCCTGCAGACTTTCCCCCCATGCATGAACAGCCTTGGCTGCAATTATCGCACGTTGTCTGCCATGTTGTGAACAGGTTAAATCTTTGAACAATTAAATGTTGCCCCCATGTTAGATGCTTAAAGGGAATCATGTTGGTCAATATAGGAATTAAGGGCTATACCGTTTGTGATTATACATTCTGTGGGGAGTTATTGTCTGATACTTGAGACTGCCTAAGAAGTACTTCACTGTCTGGTGACGTTTCGTTTCAAACAAAAATAGGTTATAAACACTGGCCATCCGTGTCAAGTTTTGAGCTTGTAATCCCCACAAAACCCCAAACAACAACCACATCCAAAACAAACAGTCACAGTTTTGAAACGGTAGACCTTATAATCCTGAAACCTTCCCTTTTCAATGTAACATGGTTGAGTGCTTTGGCATTCTGATCTTGATCATTGGTTAAAAATCAATTAATTTGTTTGTGGTGAAGGCTTGTCAAGGCTGACTTGATCACCCGCCATCGAAAAACACCTTCTAAATATAGTCCAGTTTTTCGCAACCCTTGATTTACGTTAAACAACAGATCGTGCAGTACGTGCAAGTTCGTCCAGCGCAGAGACCAAAACAATAAACAATTGACGTCAGTGGTATAAACAAAAACAAAAGTAGTCTGTCCTCATCACAGAGTCAAAGTATCACGTTCTGTAGGTGGATAGAAGGTTGCCCATTCCAGTCGGTCTTCGATTATTTGACTCGAGGTTGAACCCTTCCCCCTCCATGGTTGAACATGAGAATGTGTGTCTTGGGGGTATTTCCATCTGGGCCCAGTTTCACAGAGCTGCTTAAAGCACACAAACGAGCTAAGCACAACAAAATTATGCTTATAAGAAAAAGGTTGCCAGCTAAAATACCATTTCACATGTAGTATATGCAACTGGTATCCAGCTCTATGATATTGGGCCCAAGTTCGAAAGAGGTGTTTTGTTCAATTTCTAATCGAAGGATGTATTGAGCAGTAGTGGTTTGAAGTTGAAGTGAGCGTGAATCGAGTCAAGGATACCTTGGGTCCGATTAATAGAGCTACTTGAGCAGGAAATATTGCTTAACAATTTTCAGCTTAGCAAAAATAAGCAGGATAACAGTCACAGATGGTACATGTGACATGGTGTTTTGGCTGGTAACCTTATTCTAGTCAGCATGATTTTGTTATGCTTAGCTACTTTTGTGCTTTTAAAGCAGGAAATATTGCTTAACAACTTTCAGCTTAGCAAAAATAAGCAGGATACCAGTCACAGATGGTACATGTGACATGGTGTTTTGGCTGGTAACCTTATTCTAGTCAGCATGATTTTGTTATGCTTAGCTACTTTTGTGCTTTTAAAGCAGGAAATATTGCTTAACAACTTTCAGCTTAGCAAAAATAAGCAGGATACAGTCACAGATGGTACATGTGACACGGTGTTTTGGCTGGTAACCTTATTTGGTCAGCATGATTTTGTTATGCTTAGCTACTTTTGTGCTTTTAAAGCAGGAAATATTGCTTAACAACTTTCAGCTTAGCAAAAATAAGCAGGATACCAGTCACAGATGGTACATGTGACATGGTGTTTTGGCTGGTAACCTTATTCTGGTCAGCATGATTTTGTTATGCTTAGCTACTTTTGTGCTTTTAAAGCAGGAAATATTGCTTAACAACTTTCAGCTTAGCAAAAATAAGCAGGATACCAGTCACAGATGGTACATGTGACATGGTGTTTTGGCTGGTAACCTTATTCTGGTCAGCATGATTTTGTTATGCTTAGCTACTTTTGTGCTTTTAACTGGATGAAATTGTGCCGAGGATTGAATTGTATAGAATTATAGACATTTGTAAGTTCTGAAAGTACTGAATATGTAACAACTCAAACATTGTATAGTGAATTCAGGAAAATTATAATTAACTAAACCCATGATTTCTAAAGGGAATTATATGTAAGGGATGTTTAACACTTTTATTTTTTTAAATGTTTTAGCAAACCCTTTTATTTTTCCCTCATGTGACGGGAAGTGTATTTTTGACGGAACGTGAACTCTTAAATTGATTTACGTGAAATTTATTGACACAGCTGTTGTTTACACTGCTAGAAGAATCAACGTTCTTCTTTTATCAGTTGATAATAATGCATTTTGTTACGGTGCTGGACACCTTGAGTAGCCTAATCCAATGTCTTATTCAATTTTTCAAAAGTCATACCCATTTATTTAATTAAACACTTGTAATTCCATTTCATTGCAGAACTAATAAATTACATCAATTTTAATATCAATCTGTATTATTGTGAAACATGTTATACTATGCTTTCTCCATGTTAAAGGAACATTACAGAATTGGTTTTTGCTAACAAAACAGTTGCTGGCAGTGTAAGCACTTTTTGTAATCCACCATATACATAAACTGACAAACCTGTAGAAGTTTGAGATCGATCGGCCTTCTGGGTCACGAGGAAATAGTGAAAAACCGATTACACATTTGCATGAAATCATATAGATTCAACAAATGAATATAACGCTCACTGAGCGATAAACTCCAATCGAAAAATTAGATTATTCATTTCTCATCAAATATGGCATTTCAGACAGAAATATTTCAAGGGATGTTTTCTACTATCATCATCATTAGACCGTGTAAAGTTTTATGTAAATCTGTGATCAAAAAGTATATTTGACAATTTTGTGTCTTACCAATTCTGTAATGTTCCTTTAACTATAGAAGGAAATGTCCAGAAAACATTGACACTAAATAGTGGTATGCGGCGAAAGTTTTGCACAATTCTATTTTAAAGGCACTGGACACCTATTGGTAAATACTCAACATAATTGTTAGCATAAAAACTTACTTGGTAACGAGCAATGGAGAGCTGTTGATAGTATAAAACATTGTAAGAAACGGCTCCCTCTGAAGTAACGTAGTTTTTGAGAAAGAAGTAATTTCTCAGTAAAATATTTGAATTGATTTTGAGACCTCACGCGTGAGGTCTCGAAATCGAAATCAAGCATCTGAAAGCACACAACTTCGTGTGACAACATGGACAAGGTTCTTTTTCTTCCATTATTATCTCGCAACTTCGACGACCAATTGAGTTCAAATTTTCACAGGTTTGTTATTTTGTGCATATGTTGAGATACACCAAGTGAGAAGACTGGTCTTTGACAATTACCAAAGGTGTCCAGGGTCTTTAAACCAAGAGCATCCGGTTTATGAACTGGTCTTCATGTAATAATAATAATAATGTTATGGTTTTGTTAAGTTCATGAATAATGTGGTCGTGTTGTACTTTTAGTTGTTGCCAACAGAATGACTTGGATAGTTTCGTGATCAAGCTCAAATTGGACACTTTTATATCAGATGCGAGTTGAATGACAAACAGTACGTCGTTATAACTTAGACTATTTTATTTTCGTTGTGTTGCAGGGATTAACCAAATCTCAGTATTTTGACCGCGTGAGGGCGTGTGTGAACCAAATTTACGTAATGCGAAACGAGTAAAACGAACTGGTTTTCCATTGTTTTTAATATTGTTTTTATGAATGCGGCCTTTAATACAAGAAAACAACGTACATGGGTTAACATTTTTCTGCTCAGCAAAAATAAGCAGGACACCAGTCACAGATTGTACATGTAACATGGTATTTTGGCTGGTAACCTTATTCTGGTAAGCATGTTTTTGTTGTGCTTAGCTACTTTTTGTGCGTTTAAGCAGCTCTATGAAATTGAGCCCTGATCTAGCCGTAGCCATTGTTTAAACACAGTCATAATCTAAAATCATGATCATCGGTTTCTAAAATACTGTGTGTTTTTTTAAATTGCTATTTCGATAATATTTTTTTTAAAACTCATTTCCAGAGTCAAACAGCATTTAAAAAGTGTCGGTATCAGTGCGATATGAAAATGAAAGAAAGAAAACTGTGTGATGTTTACAGAAGAACGTGTCAGGAAGTTTATCTTAAATATCTTTTGTTCAAATACAATATTATTCCCAACTTGAACATTAGATGTTGTATTCAGTATGTTGTGATAAGGCACTTGACATAATAAACAAAGGGTTGTATCTAGATAAAATCGTTGTTCTTTTTTTTTCTTTAGTATATTTTTTTTCAGTTGCTCGATAAACGTTTGGTTCGTTTTGAGAGAAAACAACGCAGAATTTTATAAGTGCATGATTGTTAAACGGTGTCGCTTGCAGAGTAACGATAGCAGTAGAATATGTACATAGCGCCCTCTTCTGACAAAAACACAACATACATTACCAGAGTGATCCAACGAGAGTGTGTAAACAAACAATGTGAATGTGGAAACAAACAAACAGGAACAAATAACCATTATTTATATATAATCATTATTATAAATAACCATTATTTATAAATAACCATTATTTATTTATAATCATTATTTACAAATAACCTTTATTTATAAATAACCATTATTTATATTTAATCATTGTATATAAAATAACAATGATTTATATATATTCATTATATATAAAATAACCATTATATATAAATAAACCATTATTTATATATATTCATTATATATAAATAACCATTATACATAAATAACCATTATTTATATATAATCATTTTTATAAATAACCATTATTTATATATAATCATTATATTTAAATAACCACTATTTATATATCATAGCCTCTTTCACTTACGTTGTACTTGGCAAGATGATACAGGGCGTCCTTAGCAACACCCTGGGCAACAGTCATAGCCGCCAATTCGGAGACGGCATACCGTCCGGTATTTATATATCAAAGCCTCGTTCACAGTAATTTTTACAGACCAAGTTCACCGAATTTACAAAATAATCCAAGCTCCGTCAACATTACTTTAACATTTATGTTTTCACGTTCAGACGTGTTAGGCGCTTTGCTTTTTGCACATTTCGTCTTGGACAAAACCATGGAGGTAGAATGGTTTAAAATTCCACTACATGAAATGACAGAGGGCGCTGTCGACCTTAAGCGATCTGAGAAATTAATGTGTCTTCATTGGTAGAAAAAAAAACAATTATTAAAAGAGGGCGCTAGTCAATGTAACTACAGGGTATTTTTTTTACATTTTAAAACAATATCAAGATTCCGAAACTGGCCATTCTTAAACTAGTCAGCATGCCACTTTACTGTGTAAGAACAATAACGAACAGCTGTGTTAGTATTTTAAAGCCGAACCATTTACGTGTGGCATAAACTTTTAAGAAGTATTACAACAAATTTAACAACAAAATGTAGCAAAACAAATAGTTTAAAAACCTTGTATGGGTTCGGAAGTGTGCATATGTTTTTCAATAAGGGGTATTTCACCCACCAAGTCAATGAGGAGTTTATGGCAACGATTTATTACGATATGGAGAAATTTTGTTCTCTTTCTTTTCATTTGTGGGTTGTTTGAGTCTTCTTTTGCAGCCCTTGTTTCTACATGCTGTTCCTTCCTTAATTACGTTTACTATTACATCAGAATTCTGCGTAATATTTCAACCCGTTTCATATGTAACCGCTCGGTGACCCAATCAATTATCAGCACACACCTGTCGTGTACATTATACATCATTGCACAAAATACACGCAAGTGCTTGGCAACATGACGTCACATTCTACACAAGTTGCCACTCGCTTTTATGCAGTGCATATGGTGTCAAATCGCGAGTAGCAGGATAATTTGTCCGAAATATCAAACACTGAAGTTTATTTCTTGAAAAAAAGTTTGAAAAGGATAAGTTTAAACAGTTTTAAAAGTAAAAAATTCCCATGAAGTTGGCGAATTGTGGATTACTTTAATACATCAAATACACGTTACAAAAGATTTGGCAGTCGTGACTGAACTATACACTATCAAAGTGATAATGTAGTGAACGAACGTTGCATGCAAACAGACGACTTTTGATGAATTGTACCGGGACATTTTACTACTTCACGACAGCTTGGTTGCTCTAATGGAGGAGGTTTGGCCCATGCAAACGTTCAAATGAAGAACATGTAAGTACATGCCTTGTTCCTGTTTGGAAATTGTAAACAAAATTGTTAACGGTGGTTGTTAACAGTTGAGTTTGTCCGTCAACGTGTGTGGTGAAATCATCAATCAATGCTTCGTCTGTATAACGTGTTCAGTGTAGATGATACGTGCTGCTGGTATAACCGTTGGGTCAATACCTTACGGCACTCAAGTCATGTTGTGGTAAATGTCCTCTTACTACTAAACAAATTGTTAACATGCCTTAATTAACAAGTTATAATATTTGGCTTAAAGCATTGAGGTAAAAACCTCCATGCTTAATATTAATAAAGGGTAGACTCACACTGAAACTGTGACTATATGACTGAGGTTGGTTCCGCTTTCGTCTCGAGAGTCAATGGAGCAGAACGAATCTCGATAGTAATTGGAGTAGGCCTACTGAAGCTTAAAGGGTTTGCACAGCATTGGTGAGATTGAAAATATAAATGTTCACAGATTTTGCACATAACTGACATGGTATAAAGATGGTCATTGTGGAAAACTTCCCCTGAAATAGTTTTGCTTGAAATGCTCTTTAGTTTTTTTGGAAATGAGTTGGGGAATTTCCACTATTTTCTTGTGACTCCGATGACCGATTGAGCTTAAACTTTCACAAGTTTGTTATTTCATGTAGGCCTATATGTTGGGTCACATAATAAAGTGCAGATACTGGTCTTTGACATTTACCATTGTAATACTTAGGCAGTTATGAGTTAGGCAATGGATACTTTTGGTACTCCAGAAATACATTACCATACAAACTTAACTGGTAAGGAGCACCTGAGAGCTGCTGTTAGTATAAAACATTGTGAGAAACGACTCCCTCTGAAGTAATGTAGCTTTTGAGGTTATTTTTCACTAAAATGCTTGAATCTGAGAAATGCTTCTTTAATTGTCAGGCATTTGAAAGCACACAATTATAGGCAACAAGGGTGTTTTTTCTTCCATTATTTTCTCGCAACTTTGATGACCAATTGAGCCCAAATTTTCACAGGTTTGTTATTGTATGCATACAAGTTGGGAAACACCAAGTGAGGTTACTAGTCTTTGACAAATATCAAAAGTATATCCTACCTTTAAAGGTATGTCAAAGATTGGTAAATACTCCAAGCGTTAATGGCCACAAAAACTTACGTTTAGTGAGTAGCATTGCAGCTGTTGATGGTATAAACTATTTTGAGAAAGGATTCCCTTCATAGTAGGCCTACAGGCCTGATACTTCACGAAGGCAACAGAGGCGATTGCCTCGATGCCCCCCGGTCATTGCCTTGGTGCCCTTGAAATGCTCCCATAGAAATTCACAATTTCCTCATAGGGTGCCCTTTACCGAGGAGAGAATGCCTTGGTGCCCTTTCCCTTTCTAGAACGAAGCATACAGGCCTGGGCCTACATATGGTCTGGGTTATTTTTAACCCCAAAATACTTGAAGCTGAGAAATGGTTCATGCATAAATTGTTACTCAGCTTTCTGAGGGCTGGTGTCATTTTCGAAAATGCTGCGGAGATTCAGTCCGACAAAATACTATGACATTTTTTTGCTATTTTCTCAGCAAGTAGACACTGTATTCAGCTGAAACATTCACAAGTGATTTTTTATTGTATCTTTAGGTTAATCAAAGTTAATTTTAAGAGTAAAATGCAATCTGAACTTCTTTTGATTTCTCTGAACCCCCCCCCCCTTAAAAAACTTATTAGGTTTGTAAAATGCTTTTTGTAGTTGTGTACGTTTTAAATATTATTAACCCCAAAATAAAGAACACCGTTCAGTCAGGTAACAAAAGTGTTCAATCCAGGTAATGAAGTTGTTGAAGGGCTTTCAAAACTTGTTCATCTGTTATTTTTTATAACTCTTCAATTTATGTGGAAGTTATGACACAAAATGTAAAATTTCCCATATGGCCAGTGCAGTATTTTGCCTGTCCGAAAGACCCTGGAATTTGCAAGGGCAGTCTTTTTATAAACAAAGGTTACATGGTCAATAGAGATGACAATTTTCCTTCACTTCAGTCATACATATGTTTGTCCACTCAAAGCAGTTAGATACCTCAGCAGGTAGAATTGTTTTTTGATAAACTCAAGGACATCTATTATGACACTAAGTGATGGTATCATCAACAGCTGTGTGCAAGAATCTTTAATTAAAAGGTATCATTATTTTGGGGGAGATAGATTTATTTCTAACCAGTAGTTTTCAATAAATAAAGCATGCAACCAACCAATCATTGTTATGAGAAAAGGGCATCCACAAAAATTGCCTTTTCTTCTGTGGGTTCATACAGCGCCTGTGGCTTGTACAAATAATAGATTGATAAAACCGTGAAATGAACATGTGTCATATCATATCAATACTAGTCATACTTGATGTTGCTCTAGGTCATTCAAGGTGTGCAGATCTGCAGGTACAGCCACTTAGAGTATTAACATTTACCCCATGTTTTGATTGCAGTATGCAGGGCCTTTGTCATCAAGAATGATCTTCAGTTTACAATCCGCCAACCGGCCAACTGGACCCGCGATTCAGAAAAACTCTTAACACAGAACGCAGCACTTGAAAATTATCATGGAAGCTGTCTCTTAGCTCTCGTGCCTCTGTTCCTAGTCGAGACGCTAACTCCATTGTCAGAAACATGCCTGGATATTTGTGTGGGTGATCCGAACACTGAAGCAGAGATTCATTTAAAAACATCCAAGGAGACCTACACACATGCAGATTTTGTTTTGTCAAGTGCTGAATTCACACTTGACTTAGCACAGAGAAATCTTGATTTTCTGTAAGTTCGACAGATCGACTGCCGAACAGTGTCTTAAAGGTGCGTCATATCGTGAGGTGAGTGTTTCCATGCTTTGTAGTCATGTATTCATTTGGCAACACATTCAGCAAGAAACTGTATTGATTATCATAGTGTTAGCCAGAGGGGTGTCTTTTGGACACCCTGTTTTGAATTTGGACACCCTGTTTGGTCTGTCATTTACATGATGTATTATAAGTGAAAAATGTGGACATCCAGTTTTTAAAATTCCTGCACATTTGGACACCCTTTTACCAAATCCTGGCTAAAACCTTGTTGAGTATGTTCTCTTACCATGCATAAATCTATACTACCCTTCACTGGGGTAACGGGGTATGTGCCTTTTTGGAATAAAACAGGACATCGAATCAATCAATGGAAGGGAAGAGTCTTCATTGCACACGATAATAAAATGATGAAAAGGAAACGTCTTGAAAAAATAAAAACAAAAAACAACGGCATAATAAATCTGATTTTAATAGAAACTTGGGTGTGATCCCTGGCTACACGGCAGTTAACGGTTGTATGGCTTCTGACTGGCACCCCCGAACATAGATATTGACAAAATAGGGAGACCGCCAATATAGGGCTAGATAGCTCAGTTGGTAGAGCACCGGTACGTTAATCCGGAGGTCGTTGGTCCAAATCCCGCTCTAGTCAATTTTTCTTTGTTCAACTCCATACTATTTTAAATTTACCCAGTCAGTTTCCCTTGTGGTTTATTACTTGACATTTAATAGAAACTCTTACATTAAGAATTTTCTCTGAAAATCTTATTTGGCCTGATACAGTGAATTGTTAATTTCTTGTCACAAATCTCCGCAGTTTGCATTCAAATTCTAAACAGCGGTGTTGACAGCTACAAACATACTGAAATAATTTTTTTTTAATATTATAAGTCTTAAATACATTTTTTTTTAAAGAAGAAAAAAAAAGAATGTTTACTTCAAAATGACGACTTTAACTTTGCTCAGTTTACACTTTGCAAAATCCTCACATTGTGATTTAAACAGATTAGCACTGATTGCATCCATGCTAGGAATTTCCTTTTTTCAAGGGGAATGGCCTTTTTGCTCTCTGTGTTGGTTATTTTATTTCTAAACATTTGTAAGGGGCACTAAAAGCTATAGAACTAGGCCAGAACATACAATGGCATTGTACCGATCCCACAATAATGTTGCACTTATCAAGTTGAATGTGATAGATCAGAACACTAGTTTTGATCAAGTCTGCAATTCTTTAGTCTGTACATACTCTGTTGAAAAGGCATTGTACATTTTGAGGATTTAATTTGTGAGGACTCTGCGCCAACATCGATTCTTCCTGTGAAATTTCCTCTTGGCTTAATAATGATGATAATGTTGAAAATCTTAGCAAATCTTGTGAGGCTTATAACAGGTTAGATTTTCCTGCATTGATAGGATGTCGCCCACACGAAATCCAATACAGTTGCCTTTTTTCGTTTCAAGTCTGAGTTGACTTTTCATCACAGGGATTGGTGCTCAAAATTTTTACGCGACCAGAATTTTCTTTTACAAGACCAAAATCAAAATGAGAACAAAAATTCCTGACACAGTTTAACTTGCATTGAACTGTTTTTATTTGAACATAAATTTCATTTGTCTTCGTGGGTATTAAGTATACTTCATTACTCAACAGAATTGAATGGTATTTATCAGACTCAAAGTCAACTTTTGAACATTGTTTCTGTTCAAGATATTACACACTTGAGGTATTGCTATTCAATTGAAATACACAAGACCGCTGGACTTGTCCAGATGTGAGTTTACTGGCCGGACACTATAACCACTGGCCTCGGCCTGCGGTCCGTTGTAAAATTCAAGCTCTGCATCTTGAAGAGTTCAAAGAAACTACAACATTTTAAAAGATTATATTTATGTCAGGATGATTATTGATCAACAAAATGCATATTCAAAATTAGTCGTACTGTGATCGAAACAGGCTTTTTCAGATCTTGCTGTTTAAGTTGTAAATAATTTGCAGAAAGTGTCAGCTCAGTGTCTACACGATCACCGTTTTGTTTGTCGGTGTTATTTGTATCGAACTACCTTTGGCCGGTGTTTATTCACTTAGAGTCATACAGTATGCACAGTGAATGTGTATTTAGTTCGCATATAAATGTGATTTACTTCACAAGATACAGGAGAGCTAATAGCTATGGCAGCTTGCATCTCTCATTTATCATCGCTGGTCGGTTGTGATAAATACAAGGTACACGTTTGCACTTGGAGTAGCAAACAAGGGTCTGGTGATAAAACTGCTGCAGCGAGTGGCGATCTCAGGCCATACTGGTGGCACACTGGGAAAACGAAAGGCGGGAGAATGTCGTGGGAAAAGATGATCACACATAAATACCTTAATTGCATGCATAAAAATAAACATGTCCTTAAAGTCTGGTCAGATATTCAGTACATTAATTTGGAATTATGGCCAAAGGGTAATCACCTGATTCAAAATCAGAGTTAGTATTGATTTTTAGCAATTCCAACGATGTAGATTGATCATGTATTACTGGATAGTTCTTGTAAGCTGATCGTGGAATCCATAATGATACAGGGATTTGGTGGCTGATTTTAAGATGCACCCTGGGAATCTCGGGTCACAAATACTCAATATGGTTTCTCAACATCATTTTTCAAATAAATATTTATTGATATGCTCTCAAGAAAACTGTGTTTTAACTCAATAAATTTGTTGAAAAGCAATAAAGAAACTGACACCTGAGGGAAATCTGATGTTCAGAGGGGCAGTTGAATATTGATTCTGAGGTTTGTGGTCACGCTATAATAAGCTGTAGTGGTTCTTAAAATATCTGGTGATATAACTACTCAAAGTTTTGATCAGTATGATTTGATTGTCTTCATGAGAAAAAAAAGCAGAGCAAAGTTGGCTTTTTGAGGTGGACAACACGACAGTTCAATTGGTATGATTTGATGTCTTCATGAGAAAGAAAAGCAGAGCAAAGTTGGCTTTTTGAGGTTGACCTTTTGACAGTTCGATCGGTATGATCTGACTGTCTTCATGTGTGAGAAGCAGAGCGCAGTTGGCTTTTTGATGTGGACAACACGACAGTTCGATTGGTTTGATCTGATTGTCTTCATGAGAAAGAAAAGCAGAGCAAAGTTGGCTTTTTGAGGTTGATGTATGTACCTCTTCTGAAAAATCCAATGTTCCAGCGGACTTCATTAGCATACATGTAGGCGTTTAGGAGTTGACACCATCGATTTGTACACTGTGATTGATTTTCAAGACTGCTCTCTTTAATATCACTATAGCGATGCACACTTTGTCTGCCATGATTTCACTCAAGCTAATGAAACTCTAATGGCTCTCCACCCAAAATTAATTCCAGTTAATCTTGCTGGCATTCCGCCCATTAGTTCTGAAAATAGAGTCCGCACTTTAAGACCTGCGTGTAGAATGTCAGCAGTGATATGTCACCCTCAAGTCTTTTTAGGTGAAGTTTTAATCAAATTGCGAAGGGGGAAGATCTATAGGCTGGTATAGATTTTGATTTGATGAGGTTATAACAGGTGGATTCAAGGGGAGACCAGATAGGTTCTGAAGTTACTCACTGATGAGGGATGCTGTAAACTTGAGACACTTAAATTTTTAAAAGCAGACCAAAAATTACTTGTTCAAAAGGAAAAAATAAATGTTACAGACTGCTTTTCCTTTTTATAGCTCCATGGCTTTACTAACCAAAACAACATAATGAGGTATATAAATGCCAAATTGATAATGGTCTTACATTACAACCCTAGTGAAGTCTTTCTCGAAGGCTTAATGGCAATGTCAAACTTGGCTTGTGGTGGATAAGAGCACCGGACTCAAGCTCTGGTGTTTCTGATCAGCAGAGTATAGGTTCGAGTCCCAGTTGTGACACTTGTGTCCTTTTAAGCAAGACACTTGACCATTATTGCTGCGTCCTTCAGATGTGATGTAAAGCTGTAGGTCCCATGTGTTGTGCAATGCATGTTAATAAACCAAGTGCATTTATTGTAAAGAGAAGGGGTTTGCCCCGATGTTTCTAGTTTGAATGGCAGCATATTGCGCCACAGCACCTTGTAAACCCTTACATGATGCTATGTAAAGGAAAACAGTTTTCATACTTCAAAATGTAGCTCCACAGGATAAATTATAAAACGATGTTGGAGCGCCATGAGCGTCACTAAGTGACGGATTTGAGCGCTATATAAGAAGCCACTTTTATTATTTTGTTTTCTTTAAATAGTGCCCACAAGTATATTAGTGTAACAGAAGCTGTCAGGTGGGAAAGTTGCCACAGGAGTGAAAAGCAGTTAGCAATGATTTTTAAAGCAGTTAGCAATGATTTTTAAAGCAGTTAGCAATGATTTTTAAAGCAGTAAGCAATGATTTTTTTTAAAGGTAGAGTCATAGATTGGTTTTTGTCAACTTGATGCTGAATTATAGGCAAAATTATAAAGAAAGATACAATAAGAGTCACATATGAAATTCAGCTGAAGACACTGTCTATTTGCTGAGAAAACATAATAAAACTTATTTTCACAAGAACGTCAATTCCATTCATGTTGTAACAAGTTGACAGCAGGTACAACCGCATCTCTGGCTGAGCTTTTGCCAATAGACCGTGCAAGTCCGTGCGAGCATTCAAACAGTTTTGGAACCACTTTGGTCCCATGTACATTGCTTTAACACGTAAAGGAAACAAACTCGCGCACTTTAACGGGTCCCAATGTTTGAATACGCGCAAGACTCATGCACATTCTATGGACACCTACCCTCAGAAATCTGAGAAACGATTCATGCATTATTCCTTTCTCAGATTCAAATGTTTTGGGGTAGAAAGTAATCCAAACCATATTTCATTCAAGGGAATCCTTTCTCACAATAGTTTATGCTATCAACAGCTGCAGTGCTTCTCATCAAGAAAGTTTTATGGTCATTCATTTTTGGAGTATTTACCAATCTGTGACCCTTCCTTTAAGTGAGTATTAGGGAAGCATTTATGTAGATTTATTGTATTCTTTCATCAATGGAGATTTAGGAGATGCTAATTGAGAATCTCGACAATGATTAAAGTGCCAACATGCATGTAAAGAAAACCCAAGAATCCATTATTTTTCTCGAGTGCTTTGTCGCGAACGCAAAGATTTTCCATTTTGTTGCTGTAAATTTCAGCGTGTTACATTGTGAAAAGCTTAATTCATTTTCCATGAAGTAATTTGCGACAACCTTGGCAGTGTACCCAGTTACCTGCTTGTTAATTTATAACAACACATTCAACACTAGTGAATCACATTACATGCTTGGTTTAGAGTAATATCAGCTTGCATTTCCAACTCTCTAATCTCTCTCTGCCAACATCAATTTTCTCTGAGCCGATCCGGGGAGGTGTGCCCTTCAGAGTGTACAGTATCTATGTCATTAGCATGTCTGGAGTCGAGAGCCTAGCTTGATATAATGTAACCTTTTACTTTACAAAAGCACAATGATGTAGACTGTTTGTGATGTAATTTATGCAATCTTGTGTTCGTCTCGCGCTTAAAGACAGGGTAGGCTTATGTGATCATTAAACAAATTATTGAGGATTTTTGAAAATCTCCACAGCTTCTTCTGGTATTAACTTTGGTCTGCCTGGAAAAGATTTGTATCATAAAACTTTGTTTTAAATAAATTCATATTGATTTTTTGGCTGGCTATTCTAAAAAAATCAGAGACAACAATTATATTACCATTGTAGACTGTTTTCTCCATAATTTTACCTCACTTTTTGTTTGGCGGCGGGGGATCAAACTTTCACTAAAAAGGTAATGGTTTGAAAGAATGTTACAAAATTAAGATCACTTTAACGAACCATTGGGCCTAAAATTAGAATTGGGTTGTTTTAACTGACTGACCCTTAAAAGTTAGCCCGGTTCTGATGTTTCAAATTATTTTTGGTTTTTTTGAGGGAAAGGAAAAAAACATTTCCTGAAAAATAGACTGTAAAAGATTAGAAATATGATCCTGACTTTTATCAATGCATTTAAGCTTTACAAATAAGGGAATAAAAGAGTGGAGACGAGGTCTTCACGGACAGTTTAAAACCGGCATGGTCGTGGCCGTGCGATGAAGGACCGAGCCGAAGGTCCTTTGTCGCACGGCCACAGCGCTTCAATGTTTTAAATGGCCGGTTAAGATCGAGTCACTACTCTTTTATTCCCGTTTATAAATGCCCTTTTTGTTAAAAAGCGTCATATTGTTGAAAAATCTGTACAACTTTTATGTTAATTTTCATTTCCTGTCACGTCCTCGGGGCCCCGTTTTTGCGAAGGAGTCAATATGCATGCCACGCTTAACGGTTGTGCGTACTAACATATTTTAGATTGAATACCAGTATGCATTGATTGCATTTCGCGTAAATTAGCGCCTGCGTAACCTTGGGCACCACGGGTATGTTTAAACACTTCTAGCCGTGTTTATATTGCACGCTTAAACATGGCCATGCGATCTCCTCTCGACCAATCAGAATGGATAAACTGTCCCAGGTATTTATGAATGTACGCTTATAATGCCATCTAAACAGTTGTTTTATAGGTTTTTTTTCTCAATACATTTTGAAGTATTTTTACTACACTGTCTTGATGGAAATGTCTGGGAGGACCTAAATAATGTGATTATGTTGTGTTTTTTAACTAAAAAGGTAAAACCTGCCTGCGCTAATTTGCTTGGACTGTTGCATCAAACATAGTTTTTTTTCTTATCCTGCTCTGTCATCAGACTTGGGGTACTGTTACATACGCATTTAAAAGGTATTTCTGGAATCAACATTCGATACAATATTGACATATTCTTAACTCTGGTTCTTACAGCTGATTCGCAAACAGGTTGTAATGCCAGGAATGGTTGGATTTGCAGTTAAATGTTTGTTTTGACACGGGTAAGGCGTAGAGCTGATTCTGACAACACTATGTAGTATTTACTTAAGTTGCTCTGTCTACAGTTCTGTCTTGATTCATGTTTACTTGATGTCTTGGTTTTATTTGACTGGCTCTTTAAAGTTCTTGCTGTGAGACTGGATCAGTAAACTTTGAGAGTATTTGAAGCAAGGTGTCTTTACAACTCCTTATCAAGATGTTGATGTCACTAGCTTTAAAGGTAGGGTCTAAAATTGTAGACCATAAAAACTTACTTGGTGAGAAGCACTGCAGCTGTTGATAGTGTAAACTAGTTTTGAGAAAGGATTCCCTTTGAAGTAATGTGGTTTGGATAATTTTTTCACCCCTAAACATTTGAATCTGAGAAACAACTCATGCATGAATTGTTCCTCATATTTCTGAGGGTTGGTATCCGTCTACGAACGCTGCGCTAGAGATGCGATTTGTACCTGCTGCCACCTCTCTAAACGTGGATGGATTTGATGTTTGTGTGAAATTACCATGACATTTTTTGCTGTTTTCTCAGCAAGTAGACACTGTATTCAGCTGAAACTTTCACATGTGACCTTTTTTGTATCTGTCTTGATAACCTTGCCTATTAATAAGCATTACATTGTACGTTCGTAAAAAAAAAAAAACATCTGTGACCCTACATGTACCTTTAATTAATCAGAGAAAAGTGTGGAATGTTAAATTCCTCACGAGGGCCAAAATTCCGCTGAATATATTACTGGTAATTATGATCTGATGTTGTGCCTGCTAATTAATATTCAATATGGTAGACAAATATAAATGTCAAAATAACACAAGCCCCCAACTCAAATGTCAAGAAATGATTGAAGTTCAATGGGTTGCGTGGAAGACATACTTGAAAACATCATAACGGGATATTGTAGAGTGCTTCAACTCCTAGAGCCGTGATCTAACCTCATGGTACATACAATCATATGTTTGCTTGTTAATCAGACTGGTTAAAGGTATTATACAAGATCGGCAGAGCTGACAAAATTGTCCCAGACAGTGTTCGTGTTCTGTGTGATCAGATCTGTTGGTCCTTTCTCTATGGTGTGATCAACCAATATATACATGTACATGTACATAAAAATAATAACAAACCTTAATCTGTTGTGTGAACTGTGAGTCAGGAGACAAATTTAGTATAGTGAAAAGCATGTAAGCACATTGTCCTTAATTTTGGTTGTAACAACCAAAATTAGCTGTTGCGTTCCTTTAGGTTTTCAAATACAGTTTTTTTGATGGAAAATATTTAAGGGTTTTAGTATGGACTTCATAATCAGTAAGCTTTAAGACTAAAACTAAGCAATTATTTTCTTTTATCCTTATAAATCCTGTGTAACTAATACATTTGGAGGGAAGATACAAAATCCATGAAAAAACATTACAATAATATTTGATGTTAAATTGAAAATGGCACCCTTAAGAATTCCACTTCACTCAAAGTTACTTTTCTGTCATACCTAGGTAATAATTAATAGTCAACTAAAAATAAAATTATGAAATTTATAAAATGAAAGTTATGCATATAGTATTTGATAAATGGTTTTCCTTGTGAAGGGTGAAAAATAGTTTTTCTTTCTGCATTTCAAAAGTTACCTGCTCTACCTGGTTCAACATGACAGGATTTCACTTTGAACTTTTGAATCTTCCAGAAAAGTTGTCTGTTGTTGGAAGTGTGACTTTTCTTTCAATTACCACCTCTCTCCATCATCTTTAATAAATATTTAATTCTTAACTGGAAGTGTTGGAGTTTGTTATCACAGCGCATTACACTAAGTGCTTCAGGCGTATTCTAATATTAGCCTCATGTCAAATATTAACAGTCTTGATGTTCTACACAATCTGGCCAGCTAAGTTACTTATATTTTCAAACATGCAGCATTTATGATTCAGTGGTCATTGAGACTATAGAGTACTGATGATGATAATGGACACTCATGGAAAGTTTGACTAATTTATGTACATTTTGTGCAGTCGTAGAGGATTTTGGTGGTGTGAATTCTATGCTTGTGTTGATAGAGGGGCATTTGACTTTTATGTACAAACCAGTGTTGTCCCTGAATAACAGTGCAGCCAGCCAAATGCTAGTTTTAAAACACCTGAAGACCTGTCACAGTGGTCCGGCTGGCTAGTTCAGTGTTGAACAGCATTTCTTTTAACCCGATAGTCCCTGCACCAACCAAGTTTGCTGAAAAAATTCTTAGTTTTCAAGACTCTTAGAGTAAATGGGTGGCTAGTGCGTAAAGCACTTGCCTCTCACCAATGTGACCCTAGTTCGATACCCAGCTAAGGCCATATGTGAGAAGAGTTGTACGTTGGTTCTCTCCTTTGCCACAAAGGGTTTTTTCTCCGGGCCCTCCGGTTTTTCTCCCTCCTGAAAAATCAAACACTTTCGATCTCTGGATGTGCTCCGTGGCCATATGTATGGGGGTTGATGTGGCCGGCTGCCAAAGGCGCCCTCGCATGCCTGCTTCTCGAACACATTGTAGCCGCTTCCTTCGCAATTCAGCTTCTCATTTGCTAGTGAGGATGATAAGACTCACAAATAAAATGACTAGAATCGTGGTTCAAATTTCAAAAGATACCCAAGGCTTATAATTTACGTACAATTTTCGTCCTTTTCGTTAACATTGTCATTGAATAATTTATTGTTTCAAGTTCAGAAGTGATAAGTTCCTAGGGAACAATAAGTGCCTCTTGTTAATGGCTAACGATAATTTTGTTGTCAATGATTTTTTATTGTAAGGATAGACACAATATTTTTCAAAGGCTTTTAGCTAGCACAAATAGAATGCTCATACTGATTAATTGCTACTTAGGCATTGTTTTTGACTGTATCATCATGATAAAAGAAAATTACAGTTTTGGTAATGAATGAGCTTGGTGTAAGAGCTGCATTATTTCATCGTCATTCAAACAAATTAATAACCTTTTACAAGTCAACTGTGGAGGGGGAAAATGATAAATGACCTTTATAAACGATTGCCATGAATTGACTTGACCAATGTATGCCAATTACCATCTAGTTTATTTTGATGGTGCTTTTTGGCGAGCTGCGAAGCAGAGTGAGCCTACATGTACATGTATGTAACGACAATTTTCGTCCGTCTGGCCGTCCGTCCGCATTCAATAAATGTTAAAGTTGTAGCATCAGGTTCAACATCGCAGACAGTGTTCATGTTTTGTGTGATTCAACATATGCATGAACAAACAAACCTGCGAAAGTTAGAGCTCAATTGGTCATCGAGGTCACGAGAAAATAGTGAAAAGAGACCTTATGTGTTTTCTGTTTTTTCAAACATCGAGTTTGTTATCACGCGTGATAAAAACTATTGTTTTACTCATTTCTCAGAAACGATAGCATTTTAGACAGAAATATTTTAAGGAACCCTTTCTACCATTACTTACTTTAAATCATGTAAGTTATGTGTGAATCTGTGAACATTTGTGTTTTTCGATCTTACCAATAGTGTACAGAACCTTTAATTGATTATGCAATGACAGCCATACATTGTGTTCCTCAACAATATTTTTACAGAAATGTTTTCGGAATTAAAAAAGAAATGTTGACGTTCGTTTAAGAATGTTGAACATTGTGCCCTCAGGACTTTATACAAAACTTTAGACTAAACGTTGGATGTTTTAGAACTCAATTTATAACCATCAAAGAAAGACCGGTGATTTAACAACTTGACATTTCTACCAGTTTGCTCTGAAACTCTTGGGTAGTAAAGAACTACTCGTTTAGAGAGATAGTAACATGGTGTTTATGCAAACCTTAGTTAGTCTGAATCCATTGTAGGGAGCTATAATAGTGTATCAAACCTGGAATTTCATCTTCGAGAGGGCAAGGTCATTTTCATTTTCGGAAAGGGCACTTCCATTGGAAAGTCTTATAGTCTATGGGAAATTTTAAGAGGCACCAAGGCCAAGACCAGGAGCAGGGCCATAGAGGTGTATGATGTACATTTGACATGTAGTTGATTGAACTGTCTGAGGTGCATTTCTACATGTACATGTAGGCCTACACCTGTTCAAGTATACAGGTAGTTATATTTTCAGGCTGAGTCAATACTTGTTACTATGGTGATATTGAGGGGTAAACAATCCACACTACACAGTTGATAATAACAACAAGAAGTGCTCGGTATTCACATGCACTGAACATGAATTGATTTTTTGTCAATTTAAAACAAACTCATGGCATTGCCTAGTGATTCTGGTAATGTGCTTGAGTAAGTGTGATTAGCATTCCAGTGGTTTGGCAGCATGGATACAAGATGGCCTCCGGCTCTCCTTCAGCTAGTGGTAGAGGATAGTTGCTAAGAAAGCCAGGGGTCTGGATGAAACCTAGAACCAGTTAATTGAAATGTTGAGGACGACATTTCACATCTTGTAAGAGTTGTATTCAATACGTTTTAACCCGCCGATAGTAAGAATACCGACAAACTGAAACCGATATCGCATCCACCATGAGGCAAAGCTTCACATCGTTCACAAAACAGAAATGAACACTTTCTTCTCTTGTAACCCAACCCTAAGAGTTGCCTAAGCCTTGTTCGCAGCAGACTTTTAAAAAACCTAAGCAAAGAGGACACCGAAGCATTTTACTTTGGTTTGCCTAGCTGTGAATTTTACTTAAGTCCAAGTGTAGATAGCATAATTGCAAAATCCTGCATGCCGTTAACTTTCTCAGCAAGGATATCTTGACGCATCTGTTGACTCTGGTTTCTTGATACAGCTAGAGTAACCCTAATTTAGCTTGCCAATATAAATGTAAATTAGGGTCGATATCTAATAGGCTCATCGGGGATTAGATTAAAGAAGGTAGCTGACGTGCCCATGTCTAGACATTATCGAATGAGTTATTTCTGATCTAAATTCTGAAGGAGGGAGTTGCATACGTGCATAAACCAGAGTCGTATCAATCAGAATGGCAATATTTTATAAGTATGGGTAACCCATGAAGTAGCTTGCAGCCATAGAGTTATATATAGGAACTAGAGGGCGCACTGGCAATACTGCGTGCACAAACGCGCCGGGACCGCAAGGAGACACGACCGCCATTTAATAGAGGGCAAAATTGAGTACGAAGTATACGATGTGCGTATGGTAAATGCACGCATCACGCGCTCGGTGTTCATATTGTTGTTTTGCGTACAGTAAAGTAATGGTAGTGGTACTTAAAACATGGCCGCACCACCCGCGCGACGAGTCACGTAACTTGGCTAGTGCGCCCTCTAGTTCTTCTATATAACTCTATGCTTGCAGCTTACCTTTAAGGACCTGACTATTATTTGCATTATGTAGACCATCTATAGATCTATATTTATACCTCATTCAGGAGTCCTGTATGACAGAGGGTTGTCTACGTTGGTTTAGTCTGGCTTTGTGGGTTAACATAACGTAGAAGGTATTTGAACTCCAAAGATGGACAAATTTTTTTCCCCCAGATTTCCTGTACGATTATTATTTGAAATGTCAGTCTCCTTAGGCAGTTAGTATCATTAGTGTTTCTTGTAATTAAGTTTCAAGCTATCTACGCTATGATTACGGCAGGTAGATGATGGGATTGTGCCTGTGATGATACAAGCTTGGAATTTGGCACACAGTCAGAGTATGTCATGAAAAGGATATTTGGCAGTTGGGGGTATCGTACATTTGTCCTTTGAAAATAAAGTTAGGTAGTATGACATTAACAAGCAATGGTAGACATTCTGAAAATTGCTTTTTATTTTACCCCAATTTTTGTCAGAATTCAAATTTGTGATGGCCCTAAAGCCAAATAGAGCTAAAGCCTGACTGTGTGTGCCAAATTGCATGCTTGTATCATCAATGCCCCCAAATTTCCCCCTACAGGTGTCCCACTATGATTAGATTCTACAGATCAAAACAGTTTGTCAGATTTTCTGTGTCATACTTTGTTGATTTAAGGATAAAGACAATTTTGAACATTCTTGTCCTAGGATGTTGTCACAGACTGCGTAAGTCACGGTCGAGCGGTGTAGTGCATCCAACTTAAGTTGTAGTGGTTAAGTCATCAGGGTGTGGGTTCGAATCCTGGTCATGACACTTGTGTCCTTGAGCAGATACAATTGCTTCTCTTCACCCAGGGGTAAATGGGTACCTGTGAGGGCAGAGATTGTTAATGTGATTGACTAAGCTTGGTGCGCTACATATTTTGCAGCACAGGCTATATACTCCCAAGGGAGCTGAGATGGTTTAAGGAATGAAATAAATTGCCCAGTGACGGGGGGGGGGGGGGGGGGGGGGGAGAATGTTGGAGTAGCATGAGTGTCACCGAGTGATGGATTTGATTGTTTATATAAGAAGCCACTATTATATATTACTATTATAAGTTGGACTGAGATGGACTTAAAGGGAGGGTATACCTTTGGTAATTACTCCAAATTTATGACCGTAAAAACTTACTTGGTAAGAAGCACTGCAGCTGTTGATAATGTGTAACATTTTGAGAAACAACTCCCTTGAAAGGAATGCAGTTTTAGAGAAAGGGATTCAAAAACATTTCACTCTGAGAAACTTTTGTGCATGAAATGTTTCTCAGATTGTGTATTCCAATTACGAATTATTCTTCCTGCATGGACAGAACCGCTCCAGATCTTCGGCGATATCTGAAAAACGCTACGACCTTTCGAACTAAAATTTTCACATTTTAGTTTTATTATTCATATAGAATTTTAAAAATTGATTGGTTCCAAAAACCAAAGGTATACTTTGCCTTTAAATAAGCCATTGCTCAACAGATGATGATATCGTCATAAGAAAAACACCTGCTCCATTAGCTCTAAGTGCCAAAGCCTCAATCATACTTGCTAAGCAATGTCATTACTGCAGGAAAACAGCCACAAATAATACGCATCGCTTTCTATTTCGGTTGCAAGCAAAGTAGAATGCAATCTCTATCCAGGAGAGTTGTTGTGTACTGTACCTGATTGACATAGGAATTTTGAAACTCAATATTTTCTCTTGTAAATCTTTCCCATAGAAACTGTAAGGAGTGAACGAACGTTATCTTGTCTAGAGTATGTGTTCACCAGTGATAAAATCAGTTTCTGGAAATTGTGGTTCGGTTTGACTTAGGAGAGATATCAGTGACAGATGCTTATCATGGACAGTGTTCCATGGATTGTGTTACAAAAAAACAAATATACACAGATGTGTGTAATGTGTAACTTATAAGGGATTAAAGGCTTATAGTGGTGTCAGAAAGCCTTTTGGAAAAACCATAGACCTTTATCATGGTGCGGCCATCTTGATTTTCTCTCATTCAAATCAATGTAAGGCCTTGTCCAAATGGCGGCTACAGCTACGGCTAGATTTCCACGTCATCATGCCTTGAAGTATAAGACGTTCTTAGCAACACCCTTAGCAACAGTCGTAGCCGTAGCTGAAGCTGCCAATTCGGATACGGCCTAACCAAACCAGGCTGGAAGGGAGAAATAGTCTGGTTCCTTTTTGTACTATGAATATTAGCATTCAGCACTTTTATTGGATACAGGGAACATGACCAAGATGGTGGCAGTATGATGAAGGTCTATAGACCTTTCTATTGCAACGTCACAGCCCGAGTTTTTGCCAACCGAGGTTGAAAAACTATAGGAAGCCATAAATGCAAAGCAAAAACAGATAGCCACAGTTTGTAACAATGTCACACAAAATATTCAAAAATACTGTTGGATCTGTCGGAAACAAGGCAACTAACCATGGGATGTATTTGTGTCAAATAACAATTTGCAAAAGTGATGAATTTGGTCACATTGTCTGTTAACACGATTGAATGTTTTGCCAACATTCGGCTGTCCATGCCAACCAGCGCGGTTTGTTTATCAACAATGGAAAGGTCTATACGGTCTGAATATGAGAACATTGCCACATTTTGCATTTATACTAAATATCTTTTTGTTTGATAAGCAGTTTGCAACAACTGTTTTGATTTTTCCTTTTAATGAAACCGGTCTGAACAAAAACCCAAGTCCGGAAAACTCACTTCTTTAACCCAAGTCTTAGAAACTCATGTCATCTCAATTTGAGAAACTCACTAAATAGGAACATTTGTTCAGTCCATCTGCAGAGAACATGTAGCAGGCACTTAAAATTGACCGCAACGTTCAACTGTGCGAGAGAGTGAAGACGATTTGGATTGTATAATTCTGTCTCCTGACATTGTCTGCCCCTGATAGTCTGCCGTTTTGGGTACAAGTCTATCGTATTTCTCTCTAGCAGTCGCCGTTGTTTAAATTGGAGCACTAAATTGACTGTGAAATTGCCATTTCCCCAGTTCGTGCAAAGCATAAAGGAAAATTGATTACTTCATGATTGCACCCCCCAACCCCCCCGGCCTCAACGGCAGAAAACAATGAACGGATTCTGAGGTTGTTTTTCTTATATTTTTGCAGAAACCTGCACAAATGATCCTATAGTGATGAATGCACAGAATATTTGTTGGCAAATTTTTTGTTGTTGATGTTTTCCCCATTGTCCTTATCTAACTGAGCTTGACATACATGTGCGTGTGTGTTATACCATGGAAGATGGTTATTTTTAATACAGAGCAAGGTTCGAAATTGTTACATACATTTATTTATTTACGGCACAATCAACCTTTGGATTCCGTTGGTAAAAGCTCCCTATATATAGATGTGAAAGTTGGACAACGCCAGCCGGACATTGGGAACAATACAATACGCCTCTCCCTCTAATTCAATTATCTCACTTTTGGCGTCGTCGTACACTCCCTCTTTGATTCCTTTTTATTTGTGTCCGTTGGAATTCCGCTGATGACATCATGGGTTACCTTGGTAACCACATCAAATGCCTTGGGTTCTATTTATAGTTTTAGGAGTCAAATTTGTTGTCTGCTGGATTGAGTTGGTGTAAGGTATTTGCATTTTTAATTAGTTTTGGATTGTTTTCATTTTATATTGTGTTTATGACATTCGCAAACGACACGCTCAGTTCGTATAAAGTTACCGGCTCGTCATACAGGAATTCAGTCACTGGAAGACATTACGTTTTATCTGTTTTCATCAATTGTTAATGCTTTCTTGTTTGACTGTTGTCATTGAGTCAAAACCTAGTCACTCTTATCTGCAAGTTTCCTAATGTCCAGAAACTCAAACTCCAAAGACTGGAAGAAGGTAGCACTTCTGTATGATTTTCTGTTGGGCACGGGTGAATATTTTGTCCAAAAAGAAGGTTGTAAGCAAAATAAAAAAGGTTTCTTTGAAGAAATAGGGCGTACAAACAGTTAGATGTTTATTGCTAATATTTTTACTCAATAGTTTTTCTCCATTCCCATGTGGAATTTACTTTTCTGTAATGTCTTAAAGGCACTGGACACTAATGGTAACTACTCAAAATAACTGTTAGCATAAAAACTTACTCGGTAACGAGCAATGGAGAGCTGTTGATAGTATAAAACATTGTGAGAAACGGCTCACTCTGAAGTAACGTACTTTTTGAGAAAGAAGTAATTTCTCAGTAAAATATTTGAATTGATTTTGAGACCTCACGCGTGAGGTCTCGAAATCAAGCATCTGAAAGCACACAACTTCGTGTGACAAGGGTGTTTTTTCTTCCATTATTATCTCGCAACTTTGACGACCAATTGAGTTCAAATTTTCACAGGTTTGTTATTTTGTGCATTTGTTGAGATACACCAAGTGAGAAAACTGGTCTTTGACAATTACCAAAGGTGTCCAGTGTCTTTAAATGGATTTTTAGGCATTGCATGGTGAGGTATCAATGTATATTTGGTCGCGGTAACACTGTGTATTGTCTCGCTATTTATTCTAATGCCGTGAAGTAGATTCCAGAATTCGAGAGACGACTTAGTTCTAAAAAGAACTTCTGCTTATTAACTAATACCTAGGTGAAAGGTAGGAAAGCGGCCATTCTTTTACACTCAGTTTCCATAAATCATAATTTAACTGATGACTCCCTTTCAGATTTTTTGATGACCTTTTAGTCGGGCAAACTCTCCTGCAAATAGTTTTGTTATTCATTAGAACCCAATATTGTGTGTGTATTTGTACAGTTTTATGAAATAACTCTGATAGTTTACAACACAAAATAAAACTTGTGTAATTCCCTTCTATCTGTTGGCACTGTCTGTTGACAGTTTTTTATCTCAAAAAATTTATCCAGGATGTCGGTTTGTTGTCTGACATTGTTAAGCTCTTAATATCAATGGCCTTCAAGAGTTTCATTTGAACATGTACAATGAGCGCTCATCTTTACAACATTCAGTCAAATGAATCGTGATTCCTCAAAGAGGGAAGGGAAAGAAACATTAAAGAGTTCACCTAATTCGTTTAGTTGGGGGCAGTGGTGTAACTGGGTGGGGGCAGTGGTGTAACTGGGTGGGGGCAGTGGTGTAACTGGGTGGGGGCAGTGGTGTAACTGGGTGGGGGCAGTGGTGTAACTGAATGGGGGCAGTGGTGTAACTGGGTGGGAGCAGTGGTGTAACTGGGTGGGGGCAGTGGTGTAACTGGGTGGGGCAGTGGTGTAACTGGGTGGGGGCAGTGGTGTAACTGGGTGGGGGCAGTGGTGTAACTGGGTGGGGGCAGTGGTGTAACTGGGTGGGGCAGTGGTGTAACTGGGTGGGGGCAGTGGTGTAACTGGGTGGGGGGCAGTGGTGTAACTGGGTGGGGGCAGTGGTGTAACTGGGTGGGGGCAGTGGTGTAACTGGGTGGGGGCAGTGGTGTAACTGGGTGGGGGCAGTGGTGTAACTGGGTGGGGGCAGTGGTGTAACTGGGTGGGGGCAGTGGTGTAACTGGGTGGGGGCAGTGGTGTAACTGGGTGGGGGCAGAGGCCACTCAGAACCCCTGCCCTTCCTCTTGCCCCCTCCCCAAGTGAGATTTAAAAAAAGTAAATGAATGGTTCAATACATTTAATAGCCCCCCTCCCCAACTATGTCTTTGCCCCCACTTTCCCCTTATAAAAATATCTGGTTACACCACTGGTTTGGAGGGGGGCTGAAGGGTTGCACTTCGTAGAAACAAGTCTCTTGACCCTTTGAAACCTTGTAATTGAAAATAGTTGTCCAAATTAGTTTGTTAAAGATCAAGTTCAGTAGAAATTGTTGATATTTAAAATGGAAATGACAGTCTTGTTTAATTATCTACCTTTATCCAGTATATCCGGTATCCAGGATAAAACTTAATTCAGGGTATTTGTTAATAAAGGTATAAATTAATCCAGGATATCTGTAATCCAAGGTATAGATTAATCCAGGATATCCGTTAATTCAAGGTATGAATTAATCTACATATTAATTAATATACATCTAGGATATGAAAAGCAAGCTGCTACAGACCCTGGTTTTTGAATAATGCTTATCTGTTTATGCTTACTTTGTGGATCGTGATTGGAAGTAAATGTAAACTTCAGGATTGTTTTATAGACTTGGTTAGTTTTGTTTTGATGTGATTTCTTTCTCCATGACAATTTGTTTTTTCTAAAGATCTCTCAAAGAATTGTGTTAAAATTAATGTCATGGTAACTCTTAAAATGAAATGGAGACAACAGACATATTTCTGGACCCTTCATTAATACCTGCCACTGTTTAGTTGTGCTTCCCGTGTGCAACAGCAATAGTTAATAGCAATTCTCATGACATGAAAGAGGTGCCAGACTATTTTCCTTGCCTTTAATTCAGTGCATCATTTGTGGGTTTCAGAGTTTCCCTTAAAAGAAGTGGGTTGGGAAAAAAACGAACCACCGGCAGCACCGATCCCAGTTCCGCTACATCATGTGTCGGTGTTAGCCATTCAATATTACTAGTGGATGTTACGTGTTTAGCCTTCGGGCTTTGTGCTTACAATGCTTTCAATTCCCCACTGCTGGGTTGTCAGACCAATAACATATAAGGGCAGAATCTGTGAAACTGTCACGTTTTTTTTGTAAGACTAACGTGCTCCCCCCAGCACATTTTTTCAACCAGGCCTTGACTTTCTGAGGCATTGTCTTGCTGTGTGTGCGTGTGCGCTGTTGCTATGAGGGCATTGTATGAATTTTTTACTTAATCTGCGTAAAATCAAAAGAAATTTAGGTGGATGTCTGAGTAGTGTACACCTTGAATATGTAGGTAGCAGAAGTGGGATTAGTATAAAGAGTAAAAAGCTGCTGTACAGAATGGAGTCAATAACTTAGGGAGGCCTTGACCAAGAACAACAGTCATATAATTAAGAAGTCATTGTTTAAAGCGGGGAAAAGGTTTTTTTTTCAATAAAGAAGGCATCCGTGATAACCAACAACAGGATATTGTGTTTACGTTGCTTCCTTTTCAACTGAGATTTTTTTTACCTTAGCAGAGTCTTTCTTACATGTAAGTCCTTGAGAAAGACTCTGCTAGGGTTGAAACACGATGCATTAGACTCAGACAGCTTAAGATAAAATGGTGCTTAGCATTTTTCTTCTGCTAAGCAAAAATTTACAGGGAACCAGTCAAAAATAATATACACCACATTAAGTGGTCACCTTTTTTGAGGAAGACTCTGCTGGGGTTGAAACACGATGCATTAGATTCAGAGAGCTTACGATATAATGGTGCTTAGCCAATTTTCTTCTGCTAAGCAAAAATTTAAGGGGAACCAGTCACAAATGCTATACATCACATGACGTGGTAACCTTTTTTTAGCCTAGCAAAGTCTTATGGTAAGCAGGTCAATACAATTTGACGATACCCACTTAAGACAATTACGTCTCGGCGGATGTCTTGTTTGCTAATGGCATGTTGAAGACACTGCTGCTTTCAAAATGTCAAACTCGTTACCGTTTCGTGCATCAACCCTCTTCAGATTGCTAAATGGTTTTGAACTCTGTCACTGGATCCATGGTCATTAATGTCTCGGAGCGGCTGGCGGTGAATAACAGGTCGTTCACCCTTTAGTGAGAAGTGTCAAGGCCTTTGTGTTGGGTCAGGATCAGGGTGTGTGGTTTCCTTAAAAAACAGTTTTAAAAGACAACAAATTTGATGGGCCATGTGCCATGCTGAGTCTTGTAAGCGGAGATTCATTCAACACAATTCAATTCAATTCACATCAATTTATTCCTTACATCACAATTTACAGGTTAGAACTACAAATTTACTAAGGATTTTCAGTACTTAAAGGCAGTGGACACTATTGGTAATTACTCAAAATAATTATTAGCATAAAATCTTACTTGGTAACGAGTAATGGGGAGAGGTTGACAGTATAAAACATTGTGAGAAACGGCTCCTGAAGTGACATAATTTTCGAGAAAGAAGTAATTTTCCACGAATTTGATTTCGAGACCTCAGAATTAGAATTTGAGGTCTCGAAATCAAGCATCTGAAAGCACACAACTTCGTGTGACAAGGGTGTTTTTTCTTTCATAGTTATCTCGCAACTTCGACGACCAATTGAGCTCAAGTTTTTACAGGTTTGTTATTTTATCCATATGTTGAGATACACCAAGTGAGAAGACTGGTCTTTGACAATTACCAATAGTGTCCAGTGTCTTTAAAAGAAAATGAATTTTGAAGGTGTTAATTTTCTCTTCCTGAAATTCTCAAGATTCGACACTGAACCTTACCTCTGAAAATTTACACAAGTTTTTTTAGGAGACCTAGAATACCTTTTTTAAACATGTGAAAGGGGCAGTGCCGCTCTCATTTTGCAAAGGGCACTTCCATTTTGAAAATGGCGACACGTATTCATAGACCTTTCTATTGCAACGTCACAGCCCAAGTTTTTGCCAACCAAGGTTGTAAAACTATGGGAAGCCACAAATGCAAAGCAAAAACAGATAGCCACAGTTTGTAACAATGTTAAACAAATATTCAAAGACACTGTTTAATTTTTTGGAAACAAAGCAACCAATCATGGGATGTGGTCTTTTTTATTGAAAGTTTGCAGAAATATTGAATTCGGTCACAGCATCTGTCAACCTGATCAAATGTTTTGCTAACATTTGGACTTCCATGCCAACCAGGGCGGTTTGTTTATTAACGATGGAAAGGTCCATAGGAGCAATTTGATTAGGGGCAGCAAGGCCATGACTGGGCACTGAAGGCAATGCTCTCAGATGCCTCCATTAAACTGCAGCCTTTCTCTATATTCTGATATTTATCATAAATTATCGCCAAGAAAAATAATGTGGCACTTTAGAAAAGGTTTATCTCAGTGTGTAATAAGACAAATTCACATCGTATGAAGGCCATTCAACCCTCTAAGATGTAGGGGGGTTAAATGACAAAAGGTTTACAACATCAGATGTTAAGAGGAACAAATGCATCACCTTAGCAACAGGGAAACCAAACACAAATGTTGATTGGTGATACAGCTAGTTTAAGAGTCTCAGTTATCTATAGCTGTGATAATTTGATTAGGATGAATGTGACAACACTTTGGTTTGTTGGTGATGCTTGTTAACATCACTCGGAGCAGTGTCTTTGCTGCCATGGCAACGAGACAAACAGCCCGATCAAGATTATTCGTATGAGTTTGCCAATGATGTCATCAAGTGTAAACAAAAATAGACAATACATGGATGGATTTTGTTGGCGTCAACCATTCAGAATCAGCACCGTTCTTGGGAACTCTATAGTGTGCATTGTGTATAAACAGCAAGGGCTAGCTGGCAATCCGATAAATCCATTCATTATTCATTTATAATTTACAAGACAAGTTTCTCCTGCTTGTTAATCATTTATTCCTAATTTTTTTTTTAACCTAAACACTATAAGACACATTACTACTGTAAATAAACTAATATATAATTATATTATTTGGTTTCATGTGTTAAAGCCATGTAAACACCGTACTTTCCCGAATCTTGTGAAATACTCAGGAGTATTTACACAGGACTCGTGAAAGCACTGAGTATACAATGCTCAACTCACACCAGTGTATGGGTAAAACCAAATAATATTCTTTATCCTCGATGCAAATTTAACATCTATTAAATATAATTAGTTCCACTTCTATCTATATTTTCTGTATGCAAAACACACATCTGCTCAAATTTGTGAAAACTGAGATCTTTTTGTAAGCGATGAACATTTTTGAAGTTGTCTTTGGTGTTCTATCGGTCATTGGTCATTATTTATAATTCCGTGATTCTTCATGCTACATTGTCCGCAGGCATAAGAAATCCAGTTTCTTAAAGGAACATTACAGAATTGGATTTTGCTAACAAAACAGTTGCTGGCAGTGTAAGCACTTTATGTAATCCACCATATACATAAACTGACAAACCTGTAGAAGTTTGAGATCGATCGGCCATCTGGGTCACGAGAAAATAGTGAAAAACCGATTACACATTTGAATGAAATCATATAGACTCAACAAATGAATAAAAAGTTCACTGAGCGATAAACTCCAATCGGAATTAGTTTGTTCATTTCTCATCAAATATGGAGAAATATTTCAAGGGATGTTTTCTACTATCATCATCATTAGACCGTGTAAGTATTATGTAAATCTGTGATCAAAAGTATATTTTACAAGTTTTTTTCTTACAAATTCTGTAACGTTCCTTTAATGATCAACATGAGCAAAATTTACATTATTGGTTTTTTGTTATAGAAAGATAAACAAGTCTGTAATGGTTACATATAATTGATTAAAACTCAATCAAGAAAAACGCATCCTGATCAGTGTCACTCTTGGCTAAAATGCTGAGTTTCACAAAAAGCCCCTAAGCACCTAGGAATCAAAACAGCACTGTGACGTCACACTACAGACTCGATCCAAACAAGACAATAGAAAATGCTTAGCAACGAAGATAAACGACCTTCATCCAGTCCTTACGTTTTTGTCACAACACGGACTGGTTTAATGCTGGTTTTCTGAAGCACTGGTATGTCAGTAACGGTTGATTTCAGTTTTTATTTTATGAGTCTGGGAAATTTGCAGGGCATCGTCAACGGCTGGAAAAAAGACACTGGCCAGTTCAAAAATCAAGGGGGGGGTAGATTTTCTGATCAAATTTCAACAAAATTACTGGGAGGAAAACTTCACACTTGTGACAAAATAATAACTAAACATAAACTAAACAAGGCTTAAATAGTCCAATTAGTTTGGGTGATTTCATTCAGTTGATCATAAATATTATGTTGGTAATTTAGAATTGATAAACAGAAATCAACAGTCACAATAATCATTCAGAATAACCCGAATTACCTGTGACAAGTTATAGGTCTGAAAGTTATCTTGTTTTGTTATTAATCAGTTGATGAACAGCAAAAACCCTAGAAACTGGGAACTACGTTTTCATGAAGTGTCAAAAATTTATAAATACATGCACAACCGCATTGATTATAGTTACAGCTGGCACTGTGCCAAAAATGAGTGCTCTGGCTTTTGCATTTTCACAAAGTGCCCAAAAACTTTCACTTACTGTTTAAACGAATAGCCAAAATATTTACACACGACGCACTGCACACAGACTACTTTTGTACGTTTTTCACAGAGAATTAATAACTACTCATTAATTAAACACATTATGATCAAAAATTTAAACCAATTTGTATAATTTAAGATCTCTACTTCCTTTACATTTTAAAATTCAAAGATTAAATGGTTAAAAATTTATAAACAAATGATTTCAAAATGAGCTTCAAATAAAGTTTTCTCCAATCAGTAAAATCCTCGCATCAAGACCCCCCCCATGCATTTTGAATTTCTACTCCCCACGCCTATACAAGGACGAATTAGTTTGTCGGCCAAAGGTTAATTTCTTAGGGGCTACCGGATTATTTGTTGAGTTTTTAGATTTATGCTTAGTCCCTTGTTATTGTGCATTTTATAGTCGACGCACTGTGCCTCCCGGGCAACTGACTTTATGGACTGACCTTTGACCTGCATTGATAGTTATCAATTCTTCTGAAATGGTTTGAGTTAGATGCAGAGGATTTTACGTTCAGCTTGTATGATCACCCAATTACTAAACATTCGTGAATGTCAAACATTAGAAATTACAATCATTAGTAACATTCACCGCATTCCCTTTAGCTCCCTTCACGCTAGATGACTTTCTCAGACAGATTTGGTGGATTTTTCCACACTTGAATTGATAGCTTCGGCAATCTCCTGGGGAAAAATCATTTTTCAAGGAAACAATTTCTTCTCCTCTAAAGGAGAATTAAGTGAGATGAACAAACAAGTGTGAAATGAAAATCTGGTGGTGGTAGTGTTACAAAAATCCACTGGAATTTCCTGAGAAGTGGCTTGGTAGTGTGTAAAGGGCTAATGAGTGTTCAAAAAAACCTAAGAGGACCCTGCAACAATGAACATTATTAATTACTTAAGAGATATGATGATGCAAAAATTTACATTATTTAATTTCAAGATATAATATTTCAAAAATGTAGGGACTTAAATTAGATCCATTCATAGAAAATAGAACCAAGACAATGCTGAGACTGTCTGCTTTGAGGTAATCCTTGCATGCTGCCATTGTAGCTGAATGGATATTATCAGCTTTCCCATTGGTCAATCTGGTTAATGTTTTGCCATACAGGTATGTCACATGGTATTGATTGAAAATCGTAAACTGCCGCATGGTGCAAAATGGGGAACTGGACCTCTTATCTATTGTTAGAACGAAAGTATGGCATGGGCGCCATTTCAGTAAGCAATGTTATGTTTTCTCATTGATAGCAATGTCATTGTCTGCATTGATCTATTGTTGCATCAACAGAGTTGCTTACTGAAATGGCGACCAGTGCCTACTTGACATTTCTGTCTGAGTTGTCCCTCTTGTGCCTGCAGTGTCATACAATCTTTGGTATTGATACTCTATGTCCACAGCTGAATGAGAGGGCATGCACAGCAGACACTGATGACAATGGCGCTAAGCATTCTGCATGTTCTAGTTCTTTTGATCGAGTCCATTTTGTTTTAAAAAAGAAACTATACTTAAAATACCACATACTGCAAGTGCAAGAAAATACAAACTTGTGAATGATATTAAAACCTAGGTTAATATTTTTTGAAGTTTGAATCCGACAAAATGATGAAGTTACAATCAATACTTGGATTACATGGATAGGTTTTCTCTTTCTACCTCCATGACTACATGAATGAGTAAGGAATAAGGAACAAGAACAATTTAGAAAAGTGTTGTGTACATACCAAGATCATTGTGCCCAGTTTAAGCTCTGTACCATATTGGCAGTCACATCTTCAAAATTCATATGCCAAAGTCAAGAAACAGTTTGTTGCTGGCAGTTTCTAAATAGTTCTTTTGTGTCCATCATCTTCAAGTAGAAGATCTTGTTGCATCCATGCATCTTGGTAGTTTAGTATCTCAGTTTCTTAAGAGTGTTAAAGACAGTCTTTCAAAGGCAGCTTGCATGTGTTGTATGTGGTAGGCAGCTGTTAATATCTTCAACAAAGCCATGGTACTAGTTTGCAGTTTCTTCAAAGCATTGGTTAGTAAAGATGTTTTTTCAGAGTTGGTTTGTTTGGTGATTTTTTCATGGTCTTTCCTCCATGAATGTGTCTAGAGAATGTTACCATCTTGGAGTGGTAGGCGGCCATTATTATCAAGAACATAGCATGATGTTAATGAGGTTGGGTTTGTAGGTTTGACTTCTGGTGGGATGATGTTCATCTCACAGACAATATTCCTTATTGATGTACAACTTCTACTGTACCACATGCCAGAGAGCAACATAGCACAGTTTCCTAGATTAGCTGTAGGATTTCCTGAGGTCCAGCTTGCATAAGATGTAAGTGTTTGATCAGCAGTATAGCAGAGTCATCTGTGTTTCTAGCATTGCAGTCAATCCATGCTCTGTTCACACTGTGTGAGTTCATCTCATTTGTGATAAAGTCATTTTCTTCTGAAGATTCAATCCGAAGAATTGCTCCACCTCTGTCTTGACAGTAGGTTTTTGCATCGTTCCATGTAGATTCGGTGTCATGAAATGAGTAGCAGGAGGAACCAAACTTAACCCAGCCAATTGGGCAAGCAAACTTTCCACTTACTCCAAGCACAATTTGAATCAAGACGTTATAGAGGCAAACTACAGCAACAATTCCTATCTTTTCACCATTTTCACTTTTTGATGGAATGTTGAAAAGTTTATCAGAATTTGTGTAACTTAACTTTAAGGAGATGTCTGGCAAAAAAACTGTCAAATCCCTTCAACTTTAAAAACTACAGAAGCTTTGGTCTTTATGCTATAAATTGAGTTTTTTGTCTGGTGAAATAACGACAAGTGTTGCTGGTTACTGACAAACTGAACAGCTCTGAGAGTAACTGTTCTTAATAATGAAAAACTCAAAAACTGGTGTCTGTTTTGTTTTTATGTTGTAAGGATAGGAAGAGGGAAGGAGCCCGACTGGTTTTCCCGATCCATCAATTTTGAAGGGTAGCCATTTGGTACAAAGTCATAGGAAGTTATAGTCAATAGCAATTCTTTATATAGATCATTATTAATTTCCCCCTTCACAGTTGACTTGTAAACTGTAAACGCTAATGATGGTGAAGTAATTTAGCCCTTAGCAGCACCATGCTCATTTGTTACAACAAATTTAGTTTCTTTTTGTCATCATGATGCTGTCAGTATGCTAATGACTTAGCAATTAATTAGTAGGAGCATTGATGTCAGGTAAAAGCCTTCAAAAACAACTGCAGTAACACTTTAAAAAAATAATGGCCATTGCAACTACTGGTAGCCGTAATTGAGAGGCAATTGTTGTTTCCCAGGGACTTATCACTTCTGAACTTGAAATGATATGTTATTCACTGACAATATTATCTGAAAGAACTAACAATGTATTTAGCTAACAAGCCTTGGATATCTTTTGAAATTTTAGCCACAACTCTTGTCATTTACTGCAAGAGTCCTGAAAACTAGATATCAGTATCATTAATGATAAACAAAAAACACAATTTTTGTTACAAATGAGCCTGGTGTTGGTTTGAGCTAAATTATTTCATCATCAGCGTTTACATTTCACATGTCAACTGAGGAGTGGAAAATAAAGAAATTTGTCTTCATAAACGATTGCCATGCACTTGACCAATGCGTATCAATGGCTATCTAGTTTAATTTTGATGGTACTTTTCCCCAACAAACACAAGCTGATGAGTGTTTCCTCCAACTGCATGTTACTGTTTATCGCTTTAGGTGGCTGGGCAGACCAGTGGCTATAAGGTTAATGGTTGGACACACTACCTCCCTGGTCGGGCATAACAAAAAGTGTGCGGTAAACTGAAGGTTATTCATAAACTAAGTATCATAACTTTAGCAAACTATTTGCAATATTTCCAATTTGGTTTTCCCCCATCGCTATTGGTAAGGGGCAACATAAATGGACCTGTTATCATTGTATTGTTACATTCCCTGCATACAATAAGCAATCATGATTAAGGGAATAAAAGAGTGGTGATGAGGTCTTCATTGCATGTTTAAAACCACACAGCATCGCGGCCAGGCGATAAAGGACCTCACCTTCAGCTAAGACCCTGCCTGGTTTTAAACAGGTATTTAAGACAGCCACCACTCTTTTATTCCCATTCATAAATACCCTTTTCCATTAAGACATCCAAAAACCTGTACAATTTGACAAACAAAAATGACAGTTAATCCAGCTCACCTTGACTCTGGGTTAAATTTATATGAGTGTGTTGACAGAAGACTTATTAAAGGAGATGAACATTATATTAAATGTACATTTTTCTCAGGAAAATTGTATCAAGTTTGAAATGAATATGCAGTGGTAGTGTTACAAAAATCCACAGGAATTTCCTATGAATTGGCTTGGTAGTGTGAAGAGGGCTATTGAGTGTTCAAAAAAACCTAAGAGGACCCTGCAGCAATGAACATGATTAATTACTTAAGACAAGTGCAATAATTTAAACTATTTAATTACAAGATAGAAAATTTCAAAAATGTAAGGACTTATTTTAGATCCATTCTAAAAATGAACCAAGACAATGCTGAGAATGTCTGCTTTGAGGTAATCCTTGCATGCTGCCATTTTAGCTGTATGGATGTTATCAGCTTTCCCAATCGATCTGGTTAATGTTTTGCCATACAGGTATGTCACATGGTAATTGATTGAAAATCGTAAACTGCTGCAAGGTGCAAAATGGGCAACTTGAGCTTTATCTATTGTTAGAATGTAAAGTATGGCATGGGCGCCATTTCAGTAAGCAAATGTTATGTTTTCTCATTGATAGCAATGTCATTGTCTGCATTGATCTATTGTTGCATCAACAGAGTTGCTTACTGAAATGGCAACCAGTGCCTGCTTGACATTTCTGTCTGAGTTGTCCCTCTTGTGCCTGCAGTGCAAAACAATCTTTGGTATTGATACTCTATGTCCATAGCTGAAAGAGAGGGCATGCACAGCAGACACTGATGAAAATGGCGCTAAGCATTCTCCATGTTCTAATTCTTTTGATCAAGTCCATTTTGTTTTTAAAAAAGGAATTAAATTTCAAATACCACAAAATGCAAGTGCAAGAAAATACAAACTTGTGAATGATATTAAAACCTAAATTAATAATTATTTAATTTTTAATCCGACAAAATGATGAAGTTACAATTCATACTTGGATTAAATGGATAGGTTTTCTATTTCTGCCTCTGTGACTAAATGAATGAATAAGGAATAAGGAAAATTAAAAAAAATGTTGTGTACATACCAAGATCATTTAACCCAGATTAAGGTATGTACCTAATGGACAGTTACATCTTCAAAACCTTATAATGCCAAAGTCAAGAAACAGTTTGTTGCTGGCAGTTTCTAAATAGTTCTTTTGTGTCCATCATCTTCAAGTAGAAGATCTTGCTGAATCCATGCATCTTGGTAGTTTAGTATCTCAGTTTCTTAACAGTGTTAAAGACAGTCATTCAAAGGCAGCTTGTATGTGTTGTATGTGGTAGGCAGCTGTTAATATCTTCAACAAAGACATGGTACTAGTTTGCAGTTTCTTCAAAGCGTTGGTTGTTTCAGAGTTGGTTTGTTTTGTGATTTGTCATGGTCTTTCCTCCATGAATGTATCTAGAGAATGTTACCATCTTGGAGTGGTAGGCGGCCATTTCCATCAAGAACGTAGCATGATGTTATTGAGGTTTGGTTTGTAGGTTTTTCTCCTGGTGGGATGATGTTCATCTCACAGATGATATCCTTCATTTTTGTACAAGCTGTAGTGTACCACTCATGGTTGTGCAATGTAGCACAGTTTCCATCGTTGGTAGGATTTCCTGAGGTCCAGCTTGCATAAGATGTAAGTGTGAGATCATCAGTATAGCAGAGTTCATCTGTGTTTCTAGCATTGCAGTCAATCCATGCTGTAGACACATAATGTGATTCCATCTCATCCGTGATAAAGTCATTTTCTTCTGAAGATTCAATCCGTAGAATTGCCCCACCTCTTACTTGACAGTAGGATTTTGCATCGTTCATTGTAGATTCGGTGTCATGAAATGAGTAGCAGGAGGAACCAAACTTAACCCAGTCACTTGGACAAGCAGACTGTCCATTTACTCCAAGCACAAATTGAATTAAGACATTTTGGAGGCAAATTGCAGCAACAATTCCTGATCTTTTCACCATTTTCACTTTTTGATGGAATGTTGAAAAGTTGATCAGAATTATTGTAATTTCACTTAAAGGACATGTCAGGCAAAACACTGTCAAATCCCTTCAACTTTAAAAACTACAAAAATCTTTGGTCTTTATGCTATAAATTGAGTTTTTCGTCTGGGGAAATAATGCCAAGTGTTGCTGGTTACTGACAATCTGAACAGCTCTGAGAATAACTGTTCTTAATAATGACGAACTGAAAAACTGGTGTCTGTTTTGTTTCAATGTTGTAAGGATAGTAGGAGTGAAGGGACCAGACTGATTTCCCTTTTTCATTAACTATGAAGAGTAGCCATGTGGACATACTTAATTAAAAATGCTAATTGTCTTGATGAAGTCATAAATTAGCACCATCATTTTGCTCTTTTTCAAGGACATATTTATTGATTAAATGCCTGAAAATGTTAAAAAGTATTACACCTCTTTACCCTGTCACTATGGAAACAAAAGTAAACAGTGAGTCCTAACTTCTTAGGTATTTGTAATGGTTCACTGGATCGTATATTACTTGTTACTACCTGATCATGTACAGTAGACAGCCTGGTAAAGTGAAAGTTTTTTCAAAAACTAAGTGTTACACCTTTTCTTTTGAAATATTTCCTTTCCATGATAGTTTTCCCCCGTCACTAGGGGTGAGGGGTAACATAAATGCACCTGTTATCATTATATTGTTACGTTCCCTGCATACAATAAGCAATCACTATTAAGGGAATAAAAGAGTGGTGACAAGGTCTTTATTGCATGTTTAAAACCACACAGCAGTCTGGCCAGACAATAAAGGACCTCGCCTCCAGCTGAGACCCTGCATGGTTTTTTAACCCGTATTTAAAACTGAGTCACCACTGTTTTATTCCCATTCATAAATACCTTTCCATTAAAAAACGACCAAAAACCCTTTACAATTTGAGAACAAATCTGACAGTTAATCCTCAGCTCACCTCAAATCTGGGTTGAATTTCTATGAGTGTGTTGACAGAAGACTTAAGCGAGATGAACATATTATATTAAATGTAAATTTTTCTCCGGAAAATTGTATCAAGTGTGAAATAAAAATGTGGGGCTGATAGTGTAACAAAAATCCACAGGTATTACCTAGGAATTGGCTTGGTAGTGTGAAAAAGGGCTATTGAGTGTTCACAAAAACCTACGAGGACCCTGCAACAATGAACATTATTAATTACTTAAGACAATATGATGGTGCAGTAATTTAAATTATTTAATTACAAGATAGAATATTTCAAGAGGACTTAATACTAGATCCATTCATAAAAATAGAACCAAGACAATGCTGAGACTGTCTGCTTTGAGGTAATCCTTGCATGCTGCCATTTTAGCTGTATGGACATTATCAGCTTTTCCATTGGTCGATCTGGTTAATTTTGCCATACAGGTATGTCACATGGTATTGATTGAAAATCGTAGACTGCCACAAGGTGCAAAATGGGCAACTTGAGCTCTATCTATTGTTAGAACGTAAAGTATGGCATGGGCGCCATTTCGGTAAGCAAATGTTATATTTTCTCATTGGTAGCAATGTCATTGTCTGCATTGATCTATTGTTGCATCAACAGAGTTGTTTACTGAAATGGCGACCAGTGCCTGCTTGACATTTCTGTCTGAGTTGTCCCTCTTGTGCCTGCCGTGACATACAATCTTTGGTATTGATACTCTATGTCCACAGCTGAATTACAGGGCATGCACAGCAGACACTGATGACAATGGCGCTAAGCATTCTCCATGTTCTAGTTTTTTTGATGGATTTTTTTTTTTTTTTGAAGAAACTTTATTTCAAATACCACAAAATGCAAGTGCAAGAAAATACAAACTTGTGAATGATATCAAAAACCTAGGTTAATATTTATTGAAGTTTGAATCCGACAAAATGATGAAGTTACAATCAATACTTGGATTACATGGATAGGTTTTCTCTTTCTACCTCCATGACTACATGAATGAATAAGGAATAAAGGAACAAGAAAAATTTGGAAAAGTGTTGTGTACATACAAAGATCATTGTGCCCAGTTTAAGCTCTGTACCATATTGGCAGTCACATCTTCAAAATCACATGCCAAAGTCAAGAAACAGTTTGTTGCTGGCAGTTTCTAAATAGTTCTTTTGTGTCCATCATCTTCAAGGAGAAGATCTTGTTGCATCCATGCATCTTGGTAGTTTAGTGTCTCAGTTTCTTAACAGTGTTAAAGACAGTCATTCAAAGGCAGCTTGTCATGTGTTGTATGTGGTAGGCAGTTGTTAATATCTTCAACAAAGACATGGTACTAGTTTGCAGTTTCTTCAAAGCGTTGGTTGTTTCAGAGTTGGTTTGTTTTGTGATTTTTCATGGTCTTTCCTCCATGAATGTATCTAGAGAATGTTACCATCTTGGAGTGGTAGGCGGCCATTACCATCAAGAACATAGCATGATGTTATTGAGGTTGGGTTTGTAGATTTGACTTCTGGTGGGATGATGTTCATCTCACAGACTATATCCTTCTTTGTTGTACAAACTGTACTGTACCACATGCCAGCATGCAATGTAGCACAGTTTCCTATGGTAGCTGTAGGATTTCCTGAGGTCCAGCTTGCATAAGATGTAAGTGTGAGATCATCAGTATAGCAGAGTTCATCTGTGTTTCTAGCATTGCAGTCAATCCATGCTTCGGACACACCAAGTGATCTCATCTTACTGTTGGTAAAGTCATTTTCTTCTGAAGATTCAATCTGAAGGATTACCCCACCTTTTTCTTGACAGTAGGTTTTAGCATCGTTCATTGTAGATTTGATTTTATGAACTGAGTAGCAGGATGAACCAAACTTAACCCAGTCACTTGGGCAAGCAGACTGTCCATTTACTCCAAGCACAAATTGAATTAAAACGTTATAGAGGCAAATTGCAGCAACAATTCCTAATCTTTTCACCATTTTCACTTTTTGATGGAATGTTGGAAAAAATGATCAGAATTTGTGTAACTTAACTTTAAGGAGAAGTCAGGCAAACACACTGTCAAATCCCTTCAACTTTAAAAACTACAAAAAGCTTTGGTCATTATGCTATATATTGAGTTTTTCATCTGGTGAAACAATGACAAGTGTTGCTGGTTACTGACAAACTGAACAGCTCTGAGAAAAACTGTTCTTAATAATGAAGTCCATAAAAACTGGCATCTGTTTTGTTTTAATGCTGTAAGGATAGTAGCAGTAAAGAGACCAGACTGAATTTCATTTTTCATTATTAATGAAGAGTAGCAATAGAGAACCACTTTGTCTTGTTGAAGTCATACATTAGCACACACCACTTTGTTTTTTTCTAGGATTTATACTATTGATTTAAAACCTGAATTGTTAAAAAGTATTACACTCATTAGTCTGTCACTATGGAAACAGAAGTAAACAGTGAGTCCTAACTTCTAATGTGAATTTTAATGGTCCATTTGATCGTTTTTACATGTTACTACCTGATCATGTATAGTATAGAGCCTCGTTAACTGAACGCTATTCAAAAACTAAGCTTTACAACTTTTGCTAATTATTTTCTTTACTTGATAGTTTTCCCCCATCACTAGGGGTGAGGGGTAACAAAAATGGAGCTGTTATCATTGTATTGTTACATTCCCTGCATACAATAAGCAATCATGATTAAGGGAATATAAAAGTGGTGACGAGGTCTTCATTGCATGTTTAAAACCACACAGCATCGTGGCCATGCAATAAAGGACCTCGCCTTTAGCAAAGACCCTGCATGGTTTTAAACAGGTTTTTAAGACTGAGTCACTCTTTTATTCACATTCATAAATACCTGTCCATTAAATTTGAGAACAAATCTGACAGTTAATTCTCAGCTCACATCAACTCTGGGTTGAATTTCTATGTGTTGACAGAAGACTAAAATGAGATGAAAATATATTAAATGTAAATTTTTCTCAGGAAAAATTTATGCAAGTGTGAAATGAAAATGCAGTGGTAGTAGTGTTTCAAAAATCCACAGGAAATTTTCCTATGAAGTGGCTTGGTAGTGTGAAAAGGGCTATTGAGTGTTCGAAAAAACCTAAGAGGACCCTGCAACAATGAAAATGATCAATTACTTAAGACAAGTGCAATAATTTAAACTATTTAATTACAAGATAGAATATTTCAAAAATGTAAGGACTTATTTTAGATCCATTCATAAAAAATAGAACCAAGACAATGCTGAGAATGTCTGCTTTGAGGTAATCCTTGCATGCTGCCATTTTAGCTGTATGGACATTATCAGCTTTCCCATTGATTGATCTGGTTTATTTTGCCATACAGGTATGTCACATGGTATCGATTGAAAATCATATAATGCTGCAAGGTGCAAAATGGGCAACTGGAGCTCTATCTATTGTTAGAACGTAAAGTATGGCATGGGCCATTTCAGCAAACAATGTTATGTTTTCTCATTGATAGCAACGTCATTGTCTGCATTGATCTATTCTTGCATCAACAGAGTTGCTTACTGAAATGGCGACCAGTGCCTGCTTGACATTTCTTTCTGAGTTGTCCCTCTTGTGCCTGCGGTGTCATACAATCTTTGGTATTGATACTTTATGTCCACAGCTGAAGTAGAGGGCATGCACAGCAGACACTGATGAAAATGGCGCTAAGCATTCTCCATGTTCTTGTTTTTTCAATGGAGTTCTTTCTTTTTTTGAAGAAATTTTATTTCAAATACCACAAAATGCAAGTGCAAGAAAATACAAACTTGTGAATGATATTAAAACCTAGGTTAATATTTATTGAAGTTTGAATCCGACAAAATGATGAAGTTACAATCAACACTTCAATTACATGGATAGGTTTTTCTATTTCTACCTCCATGACTACATGAATGAATAAGGAATAAGGAACAAGAACAATTTAGAAAAGTGTTGTGTACATACCAAGATCATTGTGCCCAGTTTAAGCTCTGTACCATATTGGCAGTCACATCTTCAAAACCATATATGCCAAAGTCAAGAAACAGTTTGTTAATGGCAGTTTCTTAATAGTTCTTTTGTGTCCATCATCTTAAAGGGAGAAGATCTTGTTGCATCCATGCATCTTGGTAGTTTAGTGTCTCAGTTTCTTAACGGTGTTAAAGACAGTCATTCAAAGGCAGCTTGTCATGTGTTGTATGTGGTAGGCAGCTGTTAATATCTTCAACAAAGACATGGTACTAGTTTGCAGTTTCTTCAAAGCGTTGGTTGTTTCAGAGTTGGTTTGTTTTGTGATTTGTCATGGTCTTTCCTCCAGGAATGTATCTAGAGAATGTTACCATCTTGGAGTGGTAGGCGGCCATTACCATCAAGAACATAGCATGATGTTATTGAGGTTGGGTTTGTAGGTTTGACTTCTGGTGGGATGATGTTCATCTCACAGACGATATCCTTCATTTCTGTACAAACTGTACTGTACCACATGCCAGCATGCAACGTAGCACAGTCTCTTGGATTAGCTGTAGGATTTCCTGAGGTCCAGCTTGCATAAGATGTAAGTGTTTGATCAGCAGTATAGCAGAGTTCATCTGTGTTTCTAGCATTGCAGTCAATCCATGCTTCGGACACACCGAGTGATCTCATCTTACTGTTGGTAAAGTCATTTTCTTCTGAAGATTCAATCTGAAGGATTACCCCACCTTTTTCTTGACAGTAGGTTTTTGCATCGTTCATTGTAGATTTGATTTTATGAACTGAGTAGCAGGATGAACCAAACTTAACCCAGTCACTTGGGCAAGCAGACTGTCCATTTACTCCAAGCACAAATTGAATTAAAACGTTATAGAGGCAAATTGCAGCAACAATTCCTAATCTTTTCACCATTTTCATTTTTGATGGAATGTTGAAAAAATGATCAGAATTTGTGTAACTTAACTTTAAGGAGAAGTCAGGCAAACACACTGTCAAATCCCTTCAACTTTAAAAACTACAAAAAGCTTTGGTCATTATGCTATATATTGAGTTTTTCATCTGGTGAAACAATGACAAGTGTTGCTGGTTACTGACAAACTGAACAGCTCTCAGAAAAACTGTTCTTAATAATGAAGTCCATAAAAACTGGCGTCTGTTTTGTTTTAATGCTGTAAGGGTAGTAGCAGTAAAGAGACCAGACTGAATTTCATTTTTCATTATTTATGAAGAGTAGCAATAGAGAACCACTTTGTCTTGTTGAAGTCATACATTAGCACACACCACTTTGTTTTTTTCTAGGATTTATACTATTGATTTAAAACCTGAATTGTTAAAAAGTATTACACTCGTTAGTCTGTCACTATGGAAACAGAAGTAAACAGTGAGTCCTAACTTCTAATGAGAATTTTAATGGTCCATTTGATCGTTTTTACATGTTACTACCTGATCATGCATAGTATAGAGCCTCGTTAACTGAACGCTATTCAAAAACTAAGCTTTACAACTTTTGCTAATTATTTTCTTTACTTGATAGTTTTCCCCCATCACTAGGGGTGAGGGGTAACAGAAATGGAGCTGTTATCATTGTATTGTTACATTCCCTGCATACACTAAGCAATCATGATTAAGGGAATATAAGAGTGGTGACGAGGTCTTCATTGCATGTTTAAAACCACACAGCATCGTGGCCAGGCAATAAAGGACCTCGCCTTTAGCCAAGACCCTGCATGGTTTTAAACAGGTTTTTAAGACTGAGTCACTCTTTTATTCACATTCATAAATACCTTTCCATTAAATTTGAGAACAAATCTGACAGTTAATTCTCAGCTCAACTCAACTCTGGGTTGAATTTCTATTTGTTGACAGAAGACTAAAGTGAGATGAAAATATATTAAAGGCACATTACAGAATTGGTAAGAAAAAAACTTGTAAAATATACTTTTGATCACAGATTTACATCAAACTTACACTGTCTAATGATGATGATAGTAGAAAACATCCCTTGAAATATTTCTGTCTGAAATGCCATATTTGATGGGAAATGAATAAACTAATTTTCCGAATGGAGTTTATCGCTCAGTGAGCGTTTTATTCATTTGTTGAATCTATATGATTTCATGCAAATGTGTAATCGGTTTTTCACTATTTTCTCGTGACCCAGATGGCCGATCGATCTCAAACTTCTACAGGTTTGTCAGTTTATGTATATGGTGGATAACATAAAGTGCTTACACTGCCAGCAACTGTTTTGTTAGCAAAACCAATTCTGTAATGTTCCTTTAAATGTAAATTTTTCTCAGGGAAAATTGACGCAAGTGTGAAATGAAAATGCGGTGGTGGTAGTGTTTCAAAAATCCACAGGAAATTTTCCTAGGAAGTGGCTTGGTAGTGTGAAAAGGGCTATTGAGTGTTCAAAAAAACCTAAGAGGACCCTGCAACAATGAAAATGATTAATTACTTAAGACAAGTGCAATAATTTAAACTATTTAATTACAAGACAGAATATTTCAAAAATGTAAGGACTTATTTTAGATCCATTCATAAAAAATAGAACCAAGACAATGCTGAGAATGTCTGCTTTGAGGTAATCCTTGCATGCTGCCATTTTAGCTGTATGGACAATATCAGCTTTCCCATTGATCGATCTGGTTTATTTTGCCATACAGGTATGTCACATGGTATTGATTGAAAATCATATAATGCCGCAAGGTGCAAAATGGGCAACTGGAGCTCTATCTATTGTTAGAACGTAAAGTATAGCATGGGCCATTTCAGCAAACAAATGTTATGTTTTCTCATTGATAGCAATGTCATTGTCTGCATTGATCTATTGATGCATCAACAGAGTTGCTTACTGAAATGGCGACCAGTGCCTGCTTGACATTTCTGTCTGAGTTGTCCCTCTTGTGCCTGCAGTGTCATACAATCTTTGGTATTGATACTTTATGTCCACAGCTGAAAGAGAGGGCATGCACAGCAGACACTGATGGCAATGGCGCTAAGCATTCTCCATGTTCTAGTTCTTTTGATGGAGTTTTTTTTTGTGAAGAAATACATTTTTTATTTCAAATACCACAAAATGCAAGTGCAAGAAAATACAAACTTGTGAATGATATTAAAACCTAAGTTAATATTTATTGAAGTTTGAATCCGACAAAATGATGAAGTTACAATAAATACTTGGAATTAAATGGATAGGTTTTCTATTTCTACCTCCATGACTACATGAATGAATAAGGAATAAGGAACAAGAACAATTTAGAAAAGTGTTGTGTACATACCAAGATCATTGTGCCCAGTTTAAGCTCTGTACCATATTGGCAGTCACATCTTCAAACCATATATGCCAAAGTCAAGAAACAGTTTGTTGCTGGCGTTTTAAAATAGTTCTTTTGTGTCCATCATCTTCAAGTAGAAGATCTTGTTGCATCCATGCATCTTGATAGTTTAGTATCTCAGTTTCTTAAGAGTGTTAAAGACAGTCTTTCAAAGGCAGCTTGTCATGTGTTGTATGTGGTAGGTGGCTGTTAATATCTTCATCAAAGACATGGCACTTGATGGCAGTTTCTTCAAAGCATTTGTTGGTAAAGATGTTTTTTCAGAGATGTATTTTTGGTGATTTTTCATGGTCTTTCCTCCATGAATGTGTTTAGAGAATGTTACCATCTTGGAGTGGTAGGCGGCCATAATTATCAAGAACATAGCATGAGGTTAATGAGGTTGGGTTTGTAGGTTTGACTTCTGGTGGGACGATGTTCATCTCACAGAAGATATTCCTCCCTATTGCACAACTACTACTGTACCACATGCCAGAAGTGTGCAACATAGCACACTCCACACTATAAGTAGGATTTCCTGTGATCCAGCTTGCATAAGATGTAAGTGTTTGATCAGCAGTATAGCAGAGTTCATCTGTGTTTCTAGCATTGCAGTCAATCCATGCACTGACACACCAAGTGATTTCATCTTATCTACGATAAAGTAGTTTTCTTCTGAAGATTCAATCCGTAGAATTGCTCCACCTTTTTCTTTACAGTAGGGTTTTGGCGTTGTTCATTGTATATACTTGATGTTATGAACTGAGTAGCAGGATGAACCAAACTTAACCAGTCACTGGGGCAAGCAGACTGTCCACTTACTCCAAGCACAAATTGAATCAAGACTTTATAGAGGCAAATTGCAGCAACAATTCCTAATCTTTTCACCATTTTCACTTTTTGATGGAGTGTTGAAAAGTTGATCAGAATTTGTGTAACTTTAGTGTAAGGAGATGTCAGGCAAAAACACTGTCAAATTCCTTCAACTTTAAAAACTTCAAAAGTTTGTCTTTTGTCTGGTGAAGTAATGACAAGTGTTGCTGGTTACTGACAAACTGAACAGCTCTGAGAATAACTGCTCTTAATAATGAAGAACTGATCAACTGGTGTCTGTTTTATTTCAATGTTATAAGGATAGTAGGAGTGAAGGGACCTGACTGATATTTCTTTTCTATGAAGGTAGCCATGTGGAAGATTCTCATAAAAATGCAATTGATCTGATGAAGCACACACCCCACTTCGTTTCCCGGGAAATATTAATTGATTTAATGCCTGAATTGTTAAAAATATTGCACCCGATACCCTGTCACTATGGAAACAAAAGTAAACAGTTAATCTTGACTTCTAATGAGAATTTAAATGGCTCTTTTCACCACTATACACGTTACCTATTAGGTCATATATAATAGAGTTCCTGGTAAATTGAAGGTTATGCATAAACTAAGTGTTAAAAGTTTTGCAAATTATTTGCTTTCTATGATGGTTTCCCCTATCACCAGGGCGGTAACAGAAATGGACCTGTTTCACATTGTGTTGCCACGTGGTCCCTGTATAGAATTAGCAATTATGACTGATTATAGTCATGCAAAAAAAGGACCAACTTATTTTCCCTTTCAGCCTTGCTTTTGCTGCACTGTTTTAAACTCTGGCCCTTTTTGAAACCACGATTTGGCTCAAGCTTTTGCCCTGTCCAACTGTTTGAAGCCCTGTAATAAAAGCAAACATTTTCAAAAAAATATCTGACGTAGCCTAAGCCAGAGCTTTAGCAGAACTTAAGCCATAGCCTAAGTCAGAGGCTGAGCCAGAGCCCAAGTCAGAGCCTGAGTCAGAGCCTAAGTCAACGTCTTAGCCTAAGTCAGAGCCCAAGCCAGAGCCTAAGCCAGAGCCCAAGCCAGAGCCCAAGCCAAAGCCATAGTTTTTAAAAAGGCCATTATCAATACAACATAAGAATCTGTGTTTACATTGTTAGTTTATGCCTGTGTTTTTATTTAGTTTGTATTTATATGTTTTGGGGGTATTGTTTACCCATGAAAAACCCTGTCCACACAATAGTTAAAGAGCAAACAATCCATGAGAGTTTTCACAAGGTTAAAATCAATTTAAGAATCATTAAAGTCTTGCTGTCAGGGGCAATCCAAGTTGCCTGTAAATCTGATTTTTAAATTTTTTTTTTAAGTTGTGGCTTTCAAATTTTGAAAGATTATGCAACAGTTAAAATGACTGGGTGTCGCAAAAACTGAAATAAGTTAATTATATAATAATGAAATGATGTCAGAACTGTTACGACTTAAAGGTAGAGTAATTTTTGGTAAAGACACTGGGAAAAATTTTGTGTAATTTTTATCCAAACGTCTCCTTGTTAAAGGTGGTATTAATGGTAGTAGGCCCTTAACTGTTCCTGCAAAATTAATTTGTCTAAAGTGCCCTTGTTGAATAGAAATCACTAAAAGTATGTCAAAATATTTGATTCTGCAAAACTCATGGCGAGTTTTGGAGATTCATATTTCTATGGTGTCTGTTTGTGAATGCTGCGGCCAGAGATGTGGTTGGTACCCGCTGTCACCTCCCTAAACTTGGATGGATTCAACATTCTTTATGAAAATACTGTGACAGTTTGTATCTGTTTTCTCAACAAGTACACTATATTCAGCTGAAACTTTCACAGGTAACTTTTATTGTATTATTCTTGATAATTTGGCTTATAATTAAGCAATCACTGACCGAATCCAACCTATGACCCTACCTTTAAGTTAGATCCATTCATAAAAAGAGAACCAAGACAATGCTGTACATGTCTGCTTTGAGGCAATTCTTGCATACAGCCATTTTAGCTCAGGGACAATTTCAGCTTTCTAATTTGTGTCTGGTTAATATTGCCATAAAGATATGACGTCTGACATTGTTACCTTATGTCTACAGTTGGCATAGAGACTGTGCACAACAGACAAAGATGACAATTGAGCTCAGTATTCTCATAGTTAATACGGGTCCATGATTTTGTTTTTAAAAAAAACACAAAGATTTTAAATATCAAATACCAGAAAAATGTAAAAAATAGATAGACGCAACCGTGTTAGTCTGAAAGATAAAACAAGGAACGTAGTGGTTGTACTGTAAGACTAATTAATTTTCAAAAAAGTGCATGAGCTTTCGTGGAAACAACTTCATCCGATACAGCAAAGGGACCTAGATAATACAAATTTGTGAATGATATTTAAAACAGAAATTTATTCTGAAGTTTGAATCAGACAAAAGATGAAGTTACAGAAGTTTCGTTCATACTTGGAGTATATGAACTGTTTTCTATCTCTACCACCATTATAACTGGATGGACGAATACAATAGAAAACTCAGAAATGTGATATGTTCATACCTAGATCACAGAGTCCAGATAAAGCCCTTTGCTTGATTGGGCACTAACACCTTCAAAACAATAATCTAAGAGTATGTCAAAGTCAAAACAGTCTCAATGTTTCATTTGTGTTCATCATCTTCAAGTAGAGGTTGATGAGCCTCATGGCAGTTACAATGTATATTTGTTTTTAAAAAACAAATGTGCTATACAACTGGCAGACGCTATACTGAAGGCGGTTTTGCAAGGACTGTTTCTAATGTGTGGTGGGCGCCATCATTGTAAACAAAACAAAGGTATGACCGCTGGCTGTTTTTATTTTGGCATGTGATTATGGTCTTCCTCCATGATTGTGTCTATAGAATGCTGTGATCTTGGAGTGGTAGGCGGCCATTATCATCAAGAACATAGCATGATGTCATTGAGGTTGGGTTTGTAGATTTGACTTCTGGGTGGATGATGTTTACTTCACAGGCGATATCCTTCTTTTCTGTACAAACTGTACTGTACCACATGCCATTGTTTAATATAGTAGCACAGTTTCCTATGGTAGCTGTAGGATTTCCTGAGGTCCAGCTTGCGTAAGATGCAAGTGTTTGATCAGCAGTATAGCAGAGTTCATCTGTGTTTCTAGCATTGCAGTCAATCCATGCACTGGACAAATGATGTGATAACACCTCCTCCGTGATAAAGTCATTTTCTTCCGAAGATTCTATCCGAAGAATCGCTCCACCTCTTTCTTGACAGTAGGTTTTTGAACCGTTCCATGTAGATTCGGTGTCATGAAATGAGTAGCAGGAGGAACCAAACATAACCCAGCCACTTGGGCAAGCAGACTGTCCATTTACTCCAAGCACAAATTGAATCAGGTAATTATAGAGGCAAACTGCAGCAACAGTTCCTAATCTTTTCACCATTTTCAATTTGTATTGGAATGTTGAAAATATCATAAAGTTTATTATCAACTGCGTAACTTTACTCGAGACGAGACCAGGCAAAAAACACCCTATCACATCCCTGCAAGATTAGAAAACCACAAATGCTTTGTTCTTTATGCTATAAATTGAGTCTTCCCTCTGGTAAATTTAAGACTAGTGTTGCTGGTTGTCTGTACCCGTACTTACAAACTGTACAGCTCTGAAAATAACTCTCTTTTTATGGAAAAATAAAGTAAAGAAATAGTAGGAAGAAGGAAGGGACCAGATCAATCCTTCTTCTTCGATCGCTAGGCTATATGGAGAAATTTCTCATAAAACCCCAATTAGTCTTGAGGAAGTGATTAACATGATATATCAGACATCACCCTTCCACTGCTTATCTATTGATTGTCTAGAACAATGACGGTCATTCATTTATTTGCCATTTTATTCAAAAGCATGACTCGACTTTGACCTTTCCTTCCAGTCCAAACAGAAAGTTCGGATAAAAATAATAATATTTCCTGAACAAGATGTCATAAATTCATTATCTTTGTGCCGTTTGGTAGCTTATTACACAATTAATTTTTTGTTTTAATCGTGACCCTAAGTTGACCTTTCTTCCGGTCCAAGAAGGAAGTTCAAACTTAAAAATTCACCAATCCTGTACCATCTGGGATGAGGCTAGGAATCGGGGTCCTATAGCACATGGTTAAGTTTGAATGAAGGTATAAATTAGTGTCAGGTTCAGGGTCAGGTTTGATTAAGTTTGCTTTTCTGAGAATCCTTGGCTTCACAACCAGACTTAAAGGAACATTACAGAATTGGTTTTTGCTAACAAAACATTTGCTGGCAGTGTAAGCACTTTATGTAATCCACCATATACATAAACTGACAAACCTGTAGAAGTTTGAGATCGATCGGCCATCTGGGTCACAAGAAAAATAGTGAAAAACCGATTGCACATTTGCATGAAATCATATAGGTTCAACAAATGAATAAAACGCTCACTGAGCGATAAACTCCAATCGGAAAATTAGTTTATTCATTTCTCATCAAATATGGCATTTCAGACAGAAATATTTCAAGGGATGTTTTCTACTATCATCATCATTAGACCGTGTAAGTTTTATGTAAATCTGTGATCAAAAGTATATTTTACAATTACCAATTCTGTAAAGTTCCTTTAAAGGCACTGGACACTATTGGTAATTACTCAAAATAATTGTTAGCATAAAAACTTACTTGGTAACAAGCAATGGAGAGCTGCTGATAGTATAAAACATTGTGAGAAACGGCTCCCTCTGAAGTAACGTAATTTTTGAGAAAGAAGTAATTTCTCAGTAAAATATTTGAATTGATTTTGAGACCTCACGCGTGAGGTCTCGAAATCAAGCAATCAAGCATCTGAAAGCACACAACTTCGTGTGACAAGGGTGTTTTTTCTTCCATTATTATCTCGCAACTTTGACGACCAATTGAGTTAAAATTTTGACAGGTTTGTTATTTTGTGCATATGTTAAGATACACCAAGTGAGAAGACTGGTCTTTGACAATTACCAAAGGTGTCCTGGGTGTCCAGTGTCTTTAACATATAAAATGAAATGAAATAGTGAAGACTGAGTGAATTCATCATTCAAGGAGATAACAGTGAATCAGCATAAAAAACTTTGAATATAGAGAAAGTTGGCCTTAAAAAATTGTTTTATTGTTTACAGTACTGATTTGTCCGAGGTCTCGGTCCCAGTATTGGTCTCGGATTTTGTGGTCTCGACCAAAAGACTGTTCAATTTGTCTTTAACTGTAGGTTATCTCTCACCATGGTTGTACAATGCAGTGAAGCTTAACAAGAAACAACTCAGGTGTAGGGGCAATCCAAATTGCCTGTAATTTTGTAGGTGAACCGACGAATCAAAGATTGAATGAAGAAAATGTAAATGTTTGTTACTCTCGAGCGCTCACAGCTTCAAGAAGGTGACATTACATTATGCCAAAAGGAACCATATTTGCCAGCTAGCATTTTACATGTGTTGTAATTGAAGTGGTAGGCGGCCATTATCATCAAGAACATAGCATGATGTTATTGAGGTTGGGTTTGTAGGTATGACTTCTGGCGGGATGATGTTCATCTCACAGACTATATCCTTCATTTCTGTACATTCTGTACTGTACCACATGCCAGCGAGCAAAATAGCACAGTTTTCATCGCTAGGATTTCCTACGGTCCAGCTTTCATAAGATGTAAGTGTGAGATCATCAGTATAGCAGAGTTCATCTGTGTTTCTAGCATTGCAGTCAATCCATGCTGTATACACATAATGTGTTTTCATCTCATTCGCGATAAAATCATTTTCTTCTGAAGATTCAATCCGAAGAATTGCTCCACCTCTTTCTTGACAGTAGGATTTTGCATCGTTCATTGTAAATTCAATGTTATGAAATGAGTAGCAGGAGGAACCAAACTCAACCCAGCCACTGGGGCAAGCAGACCCTGCAGTTGTGCCAAGTACACACACAATCAAGACAGTAATATTTAGTCTTTGTTTTGACATTTTAAACTTGTGATGTTTACTGGAAAGATTGACAGTCAAGCTTGAAATCTTACACAAAGTTGTTATGCAAAGCTTTACCCTTAAATGCTGATGGTAGATTCTTCAAGTTTACCATCTGATGTGGCCAACGTCAGTAATGCAACTAAACTGGAATGACAAAGTTACTTCTCTTCTGGTGTCATTGATAGGGGTGGAGAAATGTGCGCGCAGATTCAAACTGGTATCCGGGTGGTTTTTTTATAAGTACACAAATAAAGGGAGGGTTAGGAACCAGACTGAGATAAGTCCTGCAAAATTAAAAAGTATAGATTTTTGTTAAGTTGTTTATATTTTCAAAGGAGTTTAGTGAAAGCGTCTTAAACGTCAATAACGCAACTAAACTGGAATGACAAAGTTACTTCTTTTACGGTGTTGTGCACAAATTCAAACTGGTGTCCGGGTGTGTTTTTTCAAGTGTAAAATAAATAAAATGAGGGTTAGGTACCAGACTGAGATAGGTCCTGCAATCTTTATTTAAAAATATAGATTTTCGTTAAGGAGTTTATATTTTCAAAAGAGTTTAGTGAAAGCGTCTTATTCAGTTGCCATACAATCAAGTGGTCAACATCTGAAGATGATTAAAAATCCAGTCAATTGCCTTTTGTTGATTCTCGATCCTTTCAAGGAGAAATTTAAACTGATGCTTAAAAAAAATTAATGATAATAATAAGTTTCGAGGTGGGAGCTAAGACTGTGGGAAAAAAATAAAGACTGGTTTTGTTTGGGATGCTTTTGTTCACATTAATCCAACCAGCTTTGAACAAAGAGACTTATTCATAATAAAGAGCAAGCTGTGGATGGGGAGAGTAAGAAATTCTTCTGAAATACGTTGACCTCTTGGATTATTGTAAGACTTCATCATTTGGAAGAGATTGTAAGAAGATTGCCAAAGAGGGGCTGCAAGGTCAAGTTCGGTTTTGTGATCCACTGATTTTCCAGTTGATAGAGTCCTTGGGAACAAATTACAAGTCTCTAACCTCAGGTCAAAGTGGTGTAAAATTTCACTGTTTGACACCTTTCTAGTGCAACTTTTGTCAAATTTAAAAATGCTCGATGACGTCACATTTCAAATACTATGGTCTGTACATTTGTGTACAGAGAATTTTGAGCTTATGAAGACGTAGACATTTCTCTTTGGAATGCACAGACCCATTTGTTTTTGCTGTGCGATGACGTCTTTTTAAAAATATTATTTTCACTCTAAAAGAGTATTTAAAAAAAGTAAGCATAAGGTCAGAGACTTGTAACTTTTCCCCCATTTTCTTGAGGACTCAATCTATCGAAAAATGAGTGCATCACAAAACTGAATTTGACCTTTGAGCCCCACTTATAATAGTAATAATAATAGGTATTTATAAAAGCACTTCTACAGGGAGATCAAATCGCTGAACAAGAATTTTAAAAATAATAACTACTGTGTAGTGAATAAGAAGTGTGTAACCTGTTGACTGCCGCCTTTGAGTATATTCGTAGTAGCAGGTTAGACGGATTCTGCCACTACGAGTATACTCGTAGAGAATGAAAGGGCTTTGTATTGTTATTTAAATACACTGGCATCACTGAGCACGCAACACATACGCTTCCTGGCAGTGGTGAGGACATCGACCTTAGAATGTGCACGTTAATTTTTTTTTAATTTATGTATAGTACCTATTTGGTATGCGCACCGCACTTGGCAAATGGGAACGCACTACGAATTTAATGACCGGCAGTCAACGTGCTAAGCACTTCCTAAAAATAGTAATAGATGGGGAGTTCATGATGCTGATGGGAATGCCGTTCCAAAGTTTTATCCAGTAAGATGTTGGTATAGACGATTTCATAATCTTCAATACCTAATTTGCGTTTTGATCATGTGCCCCTATTACACTGAATAGAAATGTGTTCCAATCTTCCTAAATCGTTTTAAGCTGGTTGATTGCCATGCAGACTTTAAAGTTGCATGGCCGAATTTTCATTGAAAGAATTATTTTATGAATTTTGACAGATGATGCTGATTCATAACAAAAAAACAAGTTTGTCACTATTTAGTAGCTTGATGTAAACAACAGCTAATGTTGTGTGATAGCATAAACAGACACTGTGTGCTTGATCTTTCTCATTCATTGTCAAGACTTCAGATTTGTATTATTTAGCTCTGTCAACTGACAGATGATGTAACCTCTGTTGATGTAGATGATTAGTCTAAACAGCATTTGTTAAGCCGGTCCTTCCTCCTGGTCTGTGACTGCTTGCTGGGGTACATCTTCGGGTTTTCTTTAAAGCTCTTGGTACAAAGCAGATTATTGGTTTGAATCATCGTAAGAAGTTGGTTTGTTTGATGTGTTGCTCTATCGATGTGGAAGAAGAGGGGTGATGTTCATTTACAGGATGTCCTAGGCAAAGAAATTCATTCATCAAAACGGGTACTGAAATGTTTCAGAAGCCAACTTGTGATTCAGGTCAGGTCAGGTCAGGTCAAACTTTGAGTCCAATCAAAACAGGATCCAGAGTTGATTCTGCAATTTTGCAATCCAATGTACTTTTTAAATTTCGACATACTTGACCGTTTCTGTTTGTCTTTCTTGTTGTATTAGGTTACTGCAAGATTTCCCACAAAGAAAGTATTCAAGCAACCCGATGAAGCCATTTGGATACCTTACTAGGACCAGGAAGCACATCAACAAGCTTATGAAGGCCATCAACTGAGACATGGGATGCTCTGCCACCAAGACAGTGCCCCAGGAGCATCCAACTCCTGACAAGGGCAGGATTAATGTGGATATTCTGAAAAAGGATAAAGATACCGGTAAGAGACATCACTGATTCCCCATCAAGGAATTCCTTCCTACAGTTTATTTAATATAATTACCTGTACCAAATTAGCTCAATTAATTATATTTCACAAAGAAAATGAAACAGAACAAAACAATTTTCTATTACAATAAAATCTAATTATCCAATGGACCTATGCATCAACGTCATCACGCCGCCATCTTAGAGGTAAAACGGTGATGAAGCAAAGGAAACGCGCAGCTATGTATGCGCAGTGCACAGGATTGGCCAATGATCTACCTTCTTTGGACCTTTAGCTGAGGGTGCCCTACTCAACTGACGCCATGTGCATAAGGTCTACTCCACTTACATGTACCATTTATAAAATGCTCCTTGTATAAAATCTACACCGAAATCCATTGCTCAAATCGATACACTCAAATTCACAGAGTGACAAAAACCCTCAATCAGACGTAAGTGACTTCCGTGCGCTGGTCCGAACGTCAAGTATTGACTTCAAATCTTTAGATGGACAAATCAAATAACCAGAATTGGCATGTGGTCCAGTGAGAGGGGAGAGTTAATCTTATTATATTACTGCTGCTCTATTGTCAAGGAATGCATTGCTAATCTTATTAGAGGTCCTACCATCTTGAGGATCTTATCATTTCTTATAATTTAACCTTCTTCTTGCTCTCATCACAACAATTTCCATTTTGGCATTTAGGAAATATAGAAGTAACCTCACGAGCAAAAATAGATGACACAAACACCCATTTATTATTTTATTCGGGCAATGCTAACTGGCTGACCGTTGTTGTCACCATTTAGATTGGTTGTTTCGGCTGAAAATTTTTGTACGGAAGGATTTAATGATTGGTTGCAATCAGGGATGCGATTGAAAGTTCCTGAAATGTCAAATTGAGATTTGTGTCGCTATCAGCATCATGTGACGTGATGATTGATGGATGACATTGAGTCTCGATATACATTTAAATCAAAGTGAAATCCCACATGTATAAAGTTATATTTCTAGATGTAGAATTGACTCTCCAAGACAGAGATTCTTACATTATTCTTACTGTATTTGGTTGTATGATCTCTGATTGGCGGCCCCAAACCCTACCCAGAACAAAAATATTGACAAAATAGGGATACCACCAACACAGGGCTAGATAGCTCAGTTAGTAGAGCACTGGCATGTAAACACGCAGGGCGCAGGTTTAAATCTCAATCTAGTCAGTTTTGATTGGTCACCACAAAGTTGAACTATTCTGTTTCTCTTTTTTTCTCTTATATTCGAAACGTTTATCCAATTTGTTGTGGTGATCACAAGTTTGACCGGCAGAATATTCCGTTCCTTTCTCAGAGGTCAGAAGTCCAAAGACGAGTACGGAAAATGGTAGACAAACCCCTGGGGCCTACAACAGCCAGAACGGTGGGCAGACTGGCGGGCGGCAGACTGGCGGGCAGACTGGCGGGCACACCGGTGAACAAACCTCAAAGGAGGAAATCAACAAATTACCATCAGAACTGAATGCCTCGGTGAGTGTGACGGAAATAATGTAGAGGGACACTTGTCATGGAAGATGAGGGAGGGGGGGCGGAGCGTTGAAATCTACCAGTATTCTCAAATAAGTTGAGAGAAAAATGCTGGCTTTGCACAAACTGAAATTAGCCAAAATGAAATGTAGATTGCTTTTAAATGGTGGGGGAGGGGGGTCACACCAGCAAAGTTTTCTGTGGTACATTTTGCTTGTGACTTACGTCAGCATCAAAAATGAATAAAATATTGATTGAATCTCATATGCTAAAACCTATATGGGTGAAAAGTAACCCGCTGGCAACGAATAAAATGCTATTATCACAAAGAGCTTAGCAAAATGCCTCAAGGGTGAGATCAGAAATTTAGAACCAAATATAAACTTATTTCCGAAAGCCTAATGTGTTTTTTTTTTTGCTCTCTTCACACGCATGACCTATATTCTTATTTTTAGACAAATAAACTAAGGTCCCTAGGAATATCTGGCTTGCTGTATGTAGCAAAGATCATTAAAAAAAATATAAAAATTATGGTTTTGGTGCTCGCTGAATATATGCTTTAAGGCAGGTTAAATTTTGGCTAATTGTCAAAGACCAGTATCCTAACTTGGTGTATCCCAACATATGCATCAAATTACGAACTTGTGAAAACTTGGGCTCAATTAGTCATCGAAGTTGAAAGAAAATAATGACAGAAAAACACCCTTGTTGCATAGAACTGTATGCTTTCAAATGCCTGAGAAAGGCTTCATGCCTGAAGCCTTTCTGAGATTCAAATATTTTGATGACAAATTACCTCTTGCTCTAAAACTACACTACTTCAAAGGGGGTCGTTTGTAACAATGTTTTACATCAACAGCTCTCCAGTGCTTCTTACTAAGTAAGTTTTCATGGTAATTATTTTTTGGAGTAATTACCAAAGGTATACCCTCCCTTTAAAATCCAATGCAGTTAGGAAAGACCTCCTTGTGAAATTGAAATAATTGCATCCAAGTTGGATGGTCATCGCAGTGCTATAAATATCTCTTGGTTTGAACACTGGGCGCTGGCTGTGTCTCTTGCAATGCCCCCCACCCCCACAATTACAATCTAAGGACGGTGCAGCAATGGAAGCCTCAGTAAAAATAAAGTCAAGGTTCCACATTGCTTGACATAAATCAATTGAAATTAGTCTAAACTTGATTTTGGGATTGACTTCATACTGAAATCAACATTTCTGTGCTTCTTGTGGAAGGAAATATTTGCAATAAATATGTTTCTTGTCCCCAGATGAAATTGGGTTGTTTGTTTTAGTGCTTTATATTATCAATATTTTACCTGTGATCTAAAGATTTTAGAATGATAATAAAAGAACATTATGTGAGAACCTTAAAAAAATTTAAGAATTCATGGCTTATGATTTTTCTTTAAAATCTTGTGGTTAAATCCATTTAATTTTCTTTAAAGCCCAAACGGAAATTTAAAAAATAGCAGAGGAACATCAATAAGGTTGAAAAGAAATAGTTTAGAAATCTTTTAAAAGTTCACCCCCAAACAAGGCTTAAGCCACTATTGGTGAGGGGCTACAAGAAGAACAAATTTAAGATGAAAATAACTCAGGGGAGCTGAAGGTAGGAATTGATATTCCTCTTAAGGAATCTTAATGGAGGGAAACATGCACCAGTCAAAGAGCTCCAAAGAGATGCAGTATCCACTATTATTATTATTATTATAAAGCTGTTGAGATGGCCCTTCGCTTTACAACTCAGTAAAGCAAGAGTGTAGGCTATGGGTGAGAAGAAGCAGAAAGCCTGGTTTCACGCTCTAACACCCAGATAAGAGGAACCAGGTCAGACACACTGGTGGCACCCATGAAAATATGTGTAGAAAAGACAGAGGCTGGCTACAGACCGATGCTGGGAAAGAGGTTGTAACGTTGATCCCAACCCTTCAGCAGTAAGATTAACAGTACGCTTCTGCACTCTATCTAATCAAGATAAATGACAGACATAAGCTCTGGCCCAAATGTGACAACAGTACTCCATTAGGGGTCGTATAGTTGTCCATACAGGTAGAGAGTAGCATCAGGAGGTAAGAACTTCCTAGCTCGATAGAGACAACCAGCTGGCATGGAAGCACTCCGTGCAATGCCTGAGATATACCTCTCCCAACTGGCATTAGTGGAGATGTTAGTTTTCCTAAACTTTATGTTTCAAGAACTTAATATTATGGGCAGAATGAATTAGTAAGCATTTTGTTAGGCCTGATTTTGTGGTCTGTGTTAAACTTTAATCAGTTTACCTCCTCTAATTTATCAGCCAAAGGAACCAGTGGCTTGTCTACTATTTTTGTTGACTAATTTGTTTGTGTATTCTCTGTGTTATTTACAGAAGGACTTGGGCATTCGTAAACTACAAAGGAAGGAAACACCGATATCTGGCCCTTTAGCTCTGAATAATAAGTAAGTTCACCTGATATTGATGGGGGCGGGGATCAATACAATAGGCGGTCTTGTCAAACGATTATTGCCGAAAAGGCCTTGGCAACCCACTTATGTGTAGGATTCACTCATCGGGAATCGGGAATCGCTGAGATGGGTTGGGGGCTTGGAGGGATGTTGAGTGCGGAAAGGCAAGATTGATAGGAATTAAGCTCGAGGGAAGTAGAGACATTTTCATTAGGCCAAATAAAATTTTAAAACGTTTAGCGTCCCAGCCCGCTTCCTTTTTAGAGGCCGCCTCCTTTTTTTTCTCTTTTTTTTTTTCAAGGACCAATTTTTATGTTCTCTGATGAAAGAATTCAATTATAAAATACATATCGGTAACACAGTATTTTTTTTTTTACTTTAGCACAACAAAAAAAGCTGGCAACCATCTTGAAAAAAGCCTGGCCGGTTGTCAAGAAAAAAAATGTGTCAGGCAGCCATTTTACCCCCCCCCCCCCGAAAAAAGGCCCGCCTCCTCCTTTTTTTTCAAAAAGGCAGGATGCTAAAACATGTTTTGTTTTGTTTTTTTGCCTTAATTCATCAGACCACAAAACATAGTTTGATTTTGCCAACGGTTAAAGGGAGGGTATATCTTTGGTAGTTACTCCAAAAATGAATGACTGAAAAACTTACTTGGTAAAGACCACTGGAGAGCTGTTGATATTATAAAACATTGTTAGAAACGACCCCCCCCCCCTTGAAGTAATGTAGTTTTAGAGAAAGAGGTAATTTTTCACCCAGAAAATTGAATCTGAGAAAGGCTTCATCTCCGGCATCTGAAAGCACACAATTCTATGCAACAAGGGTGTTTTTCTGTCATTATTTTCTTGTAACTTCGATGACCAACTGAGCCAAAATTATCACAGGTTTGTTATTTTATGCATTTGTTGGGATACACCAAGTGGGGATACTTGTCTTTGACAATTACCAAAAGTATACCCTGCCTTTAAAATTGATCTTAAAACATCGACTAATCTGAATTGCTAAGCAAAAGGTTATGTCACAATACAAATCTGTTAACTGATGGAGCTACCTCACCTAACAATCAACCTTAGCAAGCGGAGAAAGTATGGCCTAGTCTGATAGACTGCTTACCACAGAGTTATGCGCTTATGTCACCCAGTATTAAGCGTGTATTTCTATTTGCCGTTAAGGCAGAATTCTTTCGCAAGTGGAGGCTTGAACTTAGACCTTGTTCTGTCTTGTTCCACTGAACCATCCCACAGTATATAACTTGATGTCAGACCTTTGTATATTCCGAGCTACAGTCGTAAGAAAACCACGAACACTGCACTCTGTTACAAAGGTTATTGACTTGACATCTCTAGTCTTATGCAAGGTTAGAGTGAAGAAGAATACACTCGGGACGATATTAACTAAAGTTGTCGTCAGAAAGTCATCAATAGGTTCACAGACATCGTGTGGACTGGCTTCAGATGCTCTCCGGAGATTAACCAAATCGTACTTTACATTTATAACATTGACGCAGATAAGTCTTTCATCTACTTTAAGCCGTGGCAAAACTGTCTTGAGAATTACTGTCACCTTGTGCATGGACTGTTAGCTCTTAAAGTGGAGTTTTCTTGTACCCTCGTGGATTAAAAGAGTTATGAGAATGTCATATTCTCAAAAAAAACGTCGATCAAGACACTCAAAGATTTGATGAATATTCTGATGTAATTCAATATTTGATGTCAGTGTGTGTTTTCTTTTCTTGTTCATCGTAGGGCAATATCGCAGAGTCAAATGGAGTTCTTCAAGCTGTTAGATGAAAAAATTGAGAGGGTGAGTGTCGGAAGGAGATTTTTCTTTTTGACTTTATCTCCATGCCTTGCTGGCAGTTGTGGAGTATTTGGCGATCATTTCTTTTTAACGATGATTTCCACAGTAATATATCCCATGTTTAAAAAAAAAGATACATTGTCGGGATTTCATTTTGACTTGATCTCCATGCCTTGCTAGCAACTTTGGAAAATTTGAAGATCATTTCTTTTTAACAATGAGAGAATTCCACAGTTATATATCCCAGGTTTAAAAAAGGTACATTGTCGGGATTTGCTGGAAACTGTGGAATATTTGACGATCTTTTCTTTTTAACAATAAGAGAACCCCACAGTAATATATCCAAGGTTAAAGAAAAAGCACATTCTCAGTTGGTATCAATATAATTAGGTCCACTCTAAAAGCTCACTGTTTATAAAGTTCATCTCAGAACCAATCCGCCAGAGTAATGTTGCCATCTCAGAACCAATCCGCCAGAGTATTGTTGCCATCTCAGAACCAATCCGCCAGAGTAATGTTGCCATCTCCGAACCAATCCGCCAGAGTAATGTTGCCATCTCCGAACCAATCCGCCAGAGTAATGTTGCCATCTCAGAACCAATCCGCCAGAGTAATGTTGCCATCTCAGAACCAATCCGCCAGAGTAATGTTGCCATCTAATACACTTAGTAGTTAAGATAGTCTCAGTAGTACACTTTGACCTTTCCCTCACTGAACAATGAAAGGTCAAACTGTCAAATTCAAATATAATAGAAATATGAAATAAGGTGGATGTCAAGTAATGGTGCAATATTGATGTGGTGATGAGTCACCGTGACACAGCGAAACTGTTGGAACTAATCCCCTGACAAAGAGGGCGGGCGCGTGCGAGAGGTGTGTTGGTCAGTTAAAGGAGGAAGTTAATCCTATCGATCGGTTGAAGTCTGAATTACACGCGATGGTGCAATTCTTATGTTAGGAATAGATCGGTAAATGTATAAAACTCACCTATATTGATATCAATCTCAACATCATCACATGTGTCGAAAAGATACCGAATCGACAAGCCCAAATGCAAACATGGATATATACCGAGAGATACAGAACTGTCAAAATTACGAAGAACTCGGTATTATTATTGATACCGATGAAAAATGGGTTGGTCGACATTCCACTTCACAACTATGTCCAGCCTAATACCAGAGATACAAGGGGAAACAACCAAAAATTCATTCAAGTCAGTCACAAAGCTAGGGCCTTCAAAGATTCATTCTTCGTATCAACTGTTAATCACTGGAACTCACTCTCCTCGGCTGCTGTGAACAGCGCAACACTAGCCGAATTCAAGGGACATATTAAAAATATTCACCAGTAGTCTATTTCCACACGCAGTGCGCAAGTTAGCGTTGATGTATCCGGCAGGATATTTTGCTGACTAAATCAATGGAGATGGAGATGGAGATGGAGAACTGAACGCAGATCAATCGGCATTTGCTCTGAATCAAGGATTGGGGGGTTTGATGAGTCACCATGACACAGCACAAATAACTGTTGGGGATAATCCCCTGACAAAGAGGGCGGGCGTGTGCGAAAGGCCATGTGGTCAGCTGTATGAGGAAGTTAATCCCTTCGATTGACAATGTTGTGTTGATCAATTTGTTAAGAAAACATGACACAGCTAGAACAAGATATCCATGAAATCATAACATGATCAACTACACTAACATTATGTCTATCATAAGATGTGTTAAAGGATCTACCGAACTTTGCAATTGTACTTTAAGAAAGCTGTAGGTCTAAAAGAAGAAAAGACTGAATAATAACAACAATGATCATATATGGGTTTGAGGCATTGCATGGTGAAGTATCATATATATATTCGGTTTGCGGTAACACCATGTGTATAAATATCTACTTTGCTGTGTAGATTTTGTTCTTTAGAGAACTTGTCTTGCTATTATTCTACTACCGCAGAGTAGATTTTCGGAATTCGGGAGACTTCTCAGTTCTGAAAAGAACTGTCCTGCTTATTAACTACTACCAAGTACCTGGACGGGAGGTAGGAAATCGGCCTGAACTACTACTTTAGCTTTGTGGATCGGGGGGACTTCTCGTAAATAACTGCACTGCCGCGGAGTGAGTTCTTTTGGCCTTAACGCTTCGACTAGCTTGCTCTAGTCATCGTCAGGAGACTGAAGAGTGTAAGACATGTACAATCGGAGGAGGCGTGACATTCAAATGAGTTGGGGGTGTTTATTTAATACTTGTGTTTATCGGAGTATATTACTCCGTAAACATCTCAGTATACAGGACGAAGTTTACTTTCCGTACATCGGGGTAAATACCAACCATTGACCTGGCAATGCAAGATGAATGCAATGCAGATCATACAAGAGGGTGCGTTTGAGGGTTTTTTATTGGACACACCTTCCAACAAGACTATTGGTTCATTTTTCTGTGAATATTGAGTACTTAACTCATTCGATGGACATTTGGCGCTGTATGTTAGTCCATGGAGTTATCCATGGTTAGTCAGACCTCATTGTTCCCAAGTTATCCTTCAAAGTCCATGGTAGTGTTAACTGTTCTCCCCAAACACATTAAAGAAGGTATATCATCATGTTTCTTCCAATAAATTGGAAAATCTTACACATCCAAGCTACATGTATGTCTACACACAGTAGGCATACATGGACAGTTATGTGGACAGAAAGTAATACAACCCAACGAACACAACTCGTTTGTCCTGAAAACACCACTGTGCAGCTTGCACAGACCAAGGAGGCAGGGTCAATACCCTAGGTTTAATAAACTATCGATCAATGCCTCCCCTTTCTGTGAGAGTTTGGACAAAGGAGTATAAGTGACTCCCAAAAATCACTCAGATAATCTATTCGCAAGTTTGTGTTTTCATAAAAGTTGATGGACATCATGTACAATACAAGTTAATAAAGAATAAAAACGATCCCTCCTATAGAACTTTGTGTTTTTACACGTAAAGGGTACGTTCCATACGATTCTTTTGAATCGAATATTCGGCGGGTTTTTTTTAAGAGAAATATTTGAGGTATCATTCCAAGTTTGTTAAGATAAAAAACACTCCATTCATTGCATCATACTATTTTCTCTTTAAAATACATTTTACTTGGAACCACAAGTACATCCCCGTGTTCAGTGTATAAAAACGAGTAACCCGTACAAAATTTTAACAATTTAGATTGTTTGTTTTCCACATGGTATCACAAGTAGGATGTCTTAATTAACTGTGTACTAAGTCCATCTCAAGACTCGTCTAGTTGTACATCATTACGATTAGCATGAGCGTAAACTCGCCGAAATCAGATGAAGTGCAAGAAAATCACACGTTTTCGTACTTCATGACACTTTCGTATGAGGTTCCTCGATCTTAAGCCTCTATTTCTCTCGATACTTCTTACCAACTTTGCACAAATAGTATGCTTCTTTTCGAAACTAAAACATATTCGAGCACTGAACCATGATTTATACACGTACACATACTATAGAGTTGTCACAAGCCTTTACATGCAACATGGATCTTAATTCAAATTAACCATTGCGTCATCATCAAGAGCCTCCTTTGTCGACAAAAATTGTACTTTTAACAAGAAATATACAATTTTTTTTACACAAACAAGACCATAGTTTCCAATGTTGGATTGAACCGGCTGTTAATGTTAATAATAAAACAACCCTTTTTCACTAAATACAGTACTTTCTCTCACAAAATTGACTTCGCCTTCGCATTGAGAGACAAAGTCTGCTCGAGTTGATTAATTTCAACGCTTTTACACAAACACAGATACATCATCGAGTTGGAATTCTGCTTGATGTGACTCATAATGTTTGTGCGTACTAAAGTTCGAGAATTCATTATAGAAATAGGTGGGGTAATATTTTACAAAAAGGTTCTTTGAGTAAAGTGATCACCACAACAACACTCACGTTAAACGGAACGTCACTAGAACAACAACAAATACATCAGATCTTGCAACACAAACCAAGTTGTATAAGTGAATAGGCCTGTATTTGTTTAAAGTATAAACCAAACAAAATGTACAATTAATAAATATCGAAACACCTATACATAACAATTTGCAAACAAACATGTTAATATATTAGGTAATCACAGAGAGATTGTTCGTCCAAGTATGGAGAAACTGTGGATAAGGCGCCTCCAGATCATTTAATCCCATGGTCTGAACATCCAAGAAGAAAATGATTAATTACTCTTTGTGTTTGCCTTTTCCTTTTCCCTGCGGGTATACCTCCTTTTTAGTCTGCCCCATTCACCTATTATTTGTTTTTCTCCTTCTACTCATCACCTTTAAATTTCGTGTTTTGTGTTCCGATCCTCTTGTGGTGAAACCAGCCCCTTCACTCTACCCCACACCCTCCCCTCGTCATTGTTCATCCCTTGCTTTTTCTGTGTGCTTTCATCTCTTTCCACTTGACTGCTTCTGTTACACCAGTATACCTGCTAATGTGTGTTGTGTTGTCAGTAATTTAGCCTTCGAGCTAGGGTCGAAACGTCAGGTCACTTCTTCTTTTTAACAAATATATTAAAGTAAAACGACAAACTGGAGAGAAAAGGGGAGAAAACGTAATGAAGAATCACAATTATTGTGTTCAAGAGACTCTTAAACACATTGTGTAAGGTTTTCCGAGATGTCTGACGGATCGTTGATAACAAGGTTGATCTATACATTTACCGATCTATTCCTAACATAAGAATTGCACCATCGCGTGTAATTCTTACTTCAACCGATCGATAGGATTAACTTCCTCCTTTAACTGACCAACACACCTCTCGCACGCGCCCGCCCTCTTTGTCAGGGGATTAGTTCCAACAGTTTCGCTGTGTCACGGTGACTCATCACCACATCAATATTGCACCATTACTTGACATCCACCTTATTTCATATTTCTATTATATTTCTATCCTATTTCTGAGACAGTTTGACCTTTCATTGTTCAGTGAGGGAAAGGTCAAAGTGTACTACTGAGACTATCATAACTACTCCAAGGTTAAAGAAAAAGCACATTGTCAGTTGGTATCAATATGATTAGGTCCACTCTAAAAGCTCACTGTTTATCTCAGAACCAATCCGCCAGAGTATTGTTGCCATCTCAGAACCAATCCGCCAGAGTATTGTTGCCATCACATACACTTTAAAAAAAAAGGGATATCGCCCAACTCACAAGGCCGAACGGCTACTCAAGGTGAGGGCTACACTTAATTGATTTGGGCTGTTGACCCAAATCAGCTGACACCAGAGGCATGTTGCTACCTACTCCTGGGGCTGAAACAGGGTTACCCCCTTCACAGTCCATAAGGATGTAGGCATGGGTATCATCCACTGGGAGCCTGGCTGGTAGAGCAGAATGCACTACCTTCCCAACTTTTTACGAAGCAATTATGGTTAGGTGCCTTGCTCAAGGGCACAAGTGTCATGACCGGGATTCGAACCCACACTGTGCTGCTGACAACACCAGAGCTTGGGTCCGGTGAACTAGACCACTCGGCCACGACACGCCACGACACTAAAAGTCTAGTAAAAAATTGCATTTGAACACACTTCAAATCACTCAGTCTTATTTCGATTGCCGCAATTAAAAAAAGCCTGACAAAATCTCTGCGACAAATAACGTGAAACATGTCTGTGTTATTTTATGAACTATTCATGCGTTAGTTGTATACAACAAAAAACTAAGGGATGGAAATTAATCTCCTTTTCCAAACACCAGTGGTGTACTTACCTTTTAATTTTTGTTTGTTCTATAATCGGTAAGATTTGAAATTTGTAGAATTATTTCAAATCAAGGTTATCGCTCTGCTCATAATAAGACCCAATCTTTTGAGTGAGAAGTAGAAATCAATGCTGAAGATGCCACGTGAAAATGCCCTTACTCTAAAAAATATATCGGTGTGAATTTTTATCTTGAACAGACCCTTCTTTAAAACAAACAATCAATAACACAAACAAAAACACTTTCTGTAAACATGGAGGTCAGTTTTTTGTTGTTTATTTTTCATACCAGCGTCAGATGTTTGTTATTTTGGCAGGGATATTTGTTTGGGTAAAGACGAATTTCATATTTGGCTCACTGAGTATAAAGTATGAAAATGACAAGTTGCTTCTCTTTGCTGTCATCATAGCTATGCAGTCAAAGAAAACAGAAAATCTTGAAAATAGATGGCAAAATATTATATCTTTGACTCAGTGCTATAAGGTTGTTAGTTGCAATTTCAAATCTGTAATGATCAATGAACCAAAATCCCAAAAGTAGGTTTTTATTAGAAACTGAATGTTTTGTTTTGGCAAAGTCATTTCTGGAGACCACTGTAATTCAATAAACTCCATTTACCAGAGCTCCAAAAAAATGTAAAACCGTTTGTATGAAATCCATACAAACTGCTCTAACGACCTTATAGTCCTGAATGTTTAATAGTTTATACTATTTCATCAGTGTTATTGCTGTTTTTTGTGTTGTAACATTTAAAAGCCAACAATTTGAAAATAGTAAAAAGACATTCTGTTTTCTTTCCGAAGATTTTTTTTTAATAGATTCAGAACGACATTAAATAATTCCATTCTTATTCAAAACACCCTGTTTTACTTAGTCCCAATCTTTTTTTAAAACATTTCCTCTCTGACGCACAGATATTTGGTCTACATTTTTGTTTTTGATTTTAAAAAGAAAAATCAATCTACAGATCTGATTGTATATATTCTGTGTTGAAATTGGCAGCAGGATAATTCGTTCTGTCCTAAAGAAATTCTTCATTTTTATTCGTTTAAATATAATTAAATCTTGGCGGGCAATATACTAGCGGGGTCGGGACTAAAAGGTATTGTAGACTATTTCTTTAAGACTGAATAGAGCCAAGGATGGAATAACACACTGTCAAGGTACTCCAGGGAGAGCAGTTGATTTCTCAACCTCTTAAATGCAAATACCTTTTTTTGTCGGAAGAGTGGATAGAAACGGGCAGAGTGAATATCAAATTCAATTTTGCTGTTGAGAGACTCTGTCTAGGAATATTGGAGTAGACTATAAGTACACAACGACGAAAACAGGTCAGGTGTTAAGCACATAATTGGTGAATCTCTGTCAAAAGAAACGGTCATGAAAACGAAAATGTGGAACCCATTCCTGGAGAAAAGAAACCGATAGTGCCATATCTGCTGAAATAGCGGTTGAGAACTTTTTACCGATGGGGGAACTTTTAGGATGCTAGGTGGCAGCAGACTTACCAGGTAAATCCATGGTTCTCGGCAGTGTGCGCATGCTTAGAGCTACGTAAACGATGGAATTTTACCTGGTTTGTCTGCTGCCATCTAGCGTTCAAAAGTTTCCCATTAAGATGACTTGTGGTATAAACTCAACTAGTAGTCATTTTCTAATAATTGGACCCCAGTATAGGCTGTTTCTTAAGTAGCGGCTATGGATACGGCTACGGCTGTATCATGACAACAACATGCACTGAAGCATATAGGCTGCCCTTAGTGACACCCCTAGTAACATCTGAAGCCATAGCCATAGCTGTCAATTCAGACTAAGACAGAGTCTTTCTCAAAGGCAAAAATAAATAAATAACCCAACTGAAACTAGTTTTCCTTTAAACTTAAAAATAAATATCTTAATAAGAATAATGAACAAATTTAAAGACAACAACATAAGCTTAGGATTTAGAATTTAGACACAATGATTCAAGAACTTCAGTTTTTCCATAAAAAATGTAATAACCTTCCAGGCCTGGAATTTCATCTTTGAGAGGGGCAAGGCCATTATCATTTTGCAAGGGGCACTGCCATTGGAAAATCTTAAAGTCTATGGGAAACTGTTGGAGGGGCACCAAGGCCAAGACCAGGGCAACATATACCATGGCCATGGAGGCCATGGCCCCTGTTGCCATGTACTTCCATGTACTTCCATGCCCGGCCTTTATTATTTTGGGGAAAATACTAAAATATTCTCTGATACATGATGGAGTATAAATTAAATTTTCTACACAGTGATTAAATTTAGCCCAAGTGGATACAACCATCTCTACGTTACCCTTGATCCTATTGTTGGTTTAAATATTTTTTATTTGTAGAAACCTTCTAGAGGTGATCCGAAGCTTGCTGTTTAGATTGCCTTTAGATATTCCCTTAGAATCCTAAACAGCATGTTTGTCAGTGAGGTAACAATGTAGATTGATTTATTATAAATTCTTGATATTTTGTATCAAACACCTGAGGGCTCAAATCTTTGGGGAAAATTCAAAAGAACTAGGGCTTGTTGCTCAAAATGTTTACTGTACCAGAGTACTTCCCGACTCAGTTTAAACATAAACTAATCTCATTTGAACTAGCACTAAGACTTGTAAGAGAAGATTTATGTCTTTGTCTTAGATATGGGTATTAAAGGGACATTACAGAATTGGTAAGAACAAAACTTGTGAAATATACTTTTTGATCACAGATTTACATAAAACTTACACGGTCTAATGATGATGATAGTAGAAAACATCCCTTGAAATATTTCTGTCTGAAACGCCATATTTGATGAGAAATGAATAAACTAATTTTCCGATTGGAGTTTATCGCTCAGTGAGCGTTTTATTCATTTGTTGAATCTATATGATTTCATGCAAATGTATAATCAGGTTTTTCACTATTTTCTCGTGACCCAGATGGCCGATCGATCTCAAACTTCTACAGGTTTGTCAGTTTATGTATATGGTGGATTACATAAAGTGCTTACACTGCCAGCAACTGTTTTGTTAGCAAAAACCAATTCTGTAATGTTCCTTTAAGTATACTTCATTACTCAACAGAATGAAAAGGTAATTTTTCAGACTCAAAGTCAACGTTTGAACATAATGTGTTTTTGTTCAAGATATTACACAGTGAGAAATTATTAGTCAATTGAAAACACAAGACTTGTCTAGTCTTGAGTTTGCCGGCCTGACTCTTAAATCACTTGACTTTAGTCGTGCCTGCGGTCCAGTGTAAATTTGAAGCCCTGAATGCTATCCTCAAATAGGTTGAATCTGAAAATTATACTAAACCAATCTATTCCATGTTCAGTCACAGACTCTTCAGTTGATTTGGGTGTTTTTTTTTCATTCAGATTTTTCCTTTAAAGTCATCTTTACAGACGACAAAAGATAACATCAAAAGAACCATGCATCATCAGCGCTTGTGTATCAAAAACAGACTTGTATTATTTTTATTTTATCTTCCTTTTATTCTCCTTTTTCTAAGCAAACCTCCGTCAAAAATCACTTTCCAAGCCCGGATTTACTTAAACATTTACAAAAGTGAACTCATACATAGTTCATGTATAGAACTCAGCTCAACGCTAAGCAGGGCTTAAAATAACTGCTGGAGCCGTCGCCAAGAATCCGCTAAACCCACACCTCAAGTCTGTCTGTCTAGTATTTTTCTAAAAATACGCATAAGCCTATTTAATCCCGCCTTAAAGTATTAATAAGAGACGGACTTACGTTTTAATCTTTTATAGAAGATATTTCTGGTCCAGTGACATGTCTGAACTATGCCCACTTTGGTGTAGTAAAGATTTTGTTGAAATTTAAGCCCTGAAAATGTTCATTTAGACAAGCAGATACTCGTTCTCAATTTAAAACACATTTCAAAAACATCTTTTTTCGAGAATCATAGCTCCGGCCTTGGGTTGTTTGTTGTGTACGGCAGAGTTCTTGTTTTTGCGCCAGGAGTGTCATCCTCGACAGACATGGCGCACTAGAAATGTTCAATATTATTATTATTTAAAATAATAAAAAGTCAAGTTTATTTTATTCCTAAATAAAAAAAATTCTGAGGTGTCAGATTCTTAAAGGCACAGTGCATGTTTGGGAATTGGAGCCTACTGATTGTGTTAATCCTATAAACATACAATAAAACTAACATGTGAAAATTTCACTTCAAAAGGTGGTCGCGTTTTTGAGATATCACCGAAAAACCGAAGCCAAAATTTCCACGCAGGAAGAATATTCCCCCTCAGATTCACATTTTGGGGAATAAAAAGTGATATATTTTCCATAACCGTAGTACTTCGAAGTTAAAAGTTTCTCAAAATTCGTTATACTACCTAAAGCTGCTGTACTTCTGACCAAGTAAGTTTTTATTGCCATTCATTTTCAGATTCATTACCAAATGTGTACTATTTAAGGAAATGACTTTAAAATAGTCTGTCTGTTTTTTCTTTTGCTCTTTACAGGGGGTTGATCTACCTGAGGATGACGAGGTTACATAGCCCATGGCTTCCCCCATGACTCTAGAACTGTATGGAGTCTGGGTATAAGACTATATATATTATATATCACATCTGTTGTCAGATGTACATACTGAATGACTGAATGCCTTAGTTGGCCAGCAAACTATACGAAGAAGGAACCAATACCAGACGTTTTGGAGTTCAACCCAGTCTTGCACAACACTACTTCGATTCCTAGATCTGATAGGATTATTGAAGCCAGTATCCCCAGAATTTCTACTTCTATATTTATTTTTGATTTGCTGCAATCTGAAAGCTACTGGAGTTCCAAGTGACTGTGTTTGAATTTGATGAAAAGACTTCGGGGAAGCTTCTAATAAGACCATCAAAATAAAACATCTCCTCTGCTTTAGTCCACATCAGCTGATCATCGAGTTCTGAAACCATGGATACGTATCAAGCACTCCACAGTTTCCTCTGTGTGTCATCGGCCATGGTCATACGAAGATCAGAAGCTTGTACACAGTTTCTTCATCTCCTGTTTGATTAAAGGACAGCATTAGAATCTTCAGGCCTTCCATTGTAGAGAAACACCAGATTCTTCAACTGTAGGCCCTACACCGAGAAGGTCTCTTGTAAAAATCTATCAGCCGCAATGTCACCTCATTCAGAACGAATTCATAATCGGTATTTCCCGGAAAATCGGATTCAGCTAAAAGTGCATGTTTTTAGAGATAAGTCGTCTTTGCAATGAGTTGTTCCGCTTAATTTATTCGACATGGAATCTTCAGAACAAGTTGAACCGTCATAGTAGAATGCATGAAAGTGCACTGGTCACTTAAGGAATACATTCAGTCGTAATACAAGCCTATAGAAGTTTATGATCTCAAGATGAGCCATCAATCCCTCGAACCCCATCACTGAATTTACGAGGCAAGTCTATCCAAGACGTTAGGTAGCTGAGATGAAGGAAATCGATTAGAGAGCAGTCGAGCAAGACGGCATCAATGTAAACAGATGCTCCCCCAGGTCATCCATCTAGAAAGACAAGATTGTCACCTCATGGATGAGGAATATAGAGAGTATTTAGTATCTTTCAGAGCCGCATGAGCCGGTTTGACATCTACATGTAGCAAGGAGCAAATTCTACGGATAGTCAGAGGCAGTGTCTGGATTTGTGGCTATGGCTGCGGCTGGATGGACGCGCACTGAAGTGTACGATGTCCGTAGCAACACCCTTAGCAACAGTCGTAGCTGTAGCCGTAACCGTCAATTTGGATACCGCCTTAGCATAAGTAGCTCAACAATGGAACTCATATTTGCTAAGCAGATTTATTTGTTAAGCATAATAGTGAGTATTATTGTTGGGTATACATCTCACCTAAATGATCATTATTTTAGGCAGGGAATTCTACCTCCATGTTGAGTACTGTTAAAAAGAGCTCCAACTTTAAAAGGAATTGTTCATCCATGAACTGTACAAATTTTTTCCTCAAAGCCAGTAATGTTATTCAAGCACCCAAACAGGCAAGCAGACAGGCAAGCTGGCAGGTAAGCAAGCAGGCAAGCAAGCAAGCAGGCAAGCAAGCAAGCAGGCAAGCAAGCAGGCAAGCAAGCAGGCAAGCAAGCAGGCAGGCAAGCAGGCAGGTAAGCAAGCAGGCAAGCAAGCAGGCAAGCAGGCAAGGCCTCGAGTAGTCACATATTCATACTTATAATCGAGATAAGAAGTGAAGTTAAACACTAGATTGAAGTTTCACCTCATTGCTTAGACAATATATTACTAACAACTTCAGAAACTCAATGAGCAAGAAATAACAATCACAACTGAAGAAAACTGCAGTCTTTAATCTTAGCTCATCCCAAGTAGAGAATTCAAAAACATCATGGAATGAAAACCTTGACATTTCAAGCTGTCAAAGATAGATCAGTTGACCCTGATTTCTCGTCATTAAACCCAATGATCTGCATCAGGGCATCTCAGATTCATCCTTGGTCTTGTTTTGTATTGTTACTCGGATTCAGTATAGTTCCATCAGATTCTCAGTGACTGAAAAGTTGTACAACTGTAGCAAAAGTCGTTTAGACATCGCCTTAACAATTCATGAGAAAAGTTTGCTGGTTTCTCAAGACATATACAGTTGACAGTCACTTGTAAATGGTTGGGTAAGAATGAAATTCCCGCCATGGGTTCAGATCTCACCTGAGTTGCTGTTGGGTTGTTGTTGTTGTCACAGGACTTGGCAAGAATTAGGTACAGTATTTATGACACATGATGTATGGATAAACCTAAATTATATTGTAATAAATCACTGATAATTATAAGATTTTTATAAGCATATTCCGTACATCATGTTCATTGTACTGCCTTGAACTTTACTACATCTCAGCGACGAAGCACGAACGATTTAAGTCCACAAATAAAACTTGTGTCTCTTAGGACTGTAGCCTTGTGAGAGGATTTTTACCTCATCATTTCCACTTCACAAGAATAAAATGAAGTCGTGTTTGAGTTCAGGCTTCATTAAACACAAGAGTTACTCTCTTGTAAACTCATCAAGTGATGGTCAACTGATGAAACCTTCCCTGCATCAAGAACTTTCATTCTGGCTTGAATCTTGAATTATCCCAAGCGTGTCATAAGAAGCTGTGGAACTAATCTAATCTGATGTAGACGATATAAATAGACCTCTGGGATTAAAGCTTATTAGTTTTTATTGGGTTTCACTATGGAGGATTTGCTTGGTGGTGTCGCTGTAATAAAACGCAGGGTGATGAGAGAGTTCAAACATGATTCGTAATAGGTGTTCATGCATATTTTGTAAGATCCCCACAAACTTATGAATATTCAAACCCTTATTTACATGATTATTCACACAAACCAAAACTGGGGGAGGATATAATAAACAGCTTGGGTCTGACGAATCCTCTCCAATTAATTGAGTTAAACAAAAATGTTACCCTACTGGTAACAAATGGTTCTCTTCCAAATTGGATGTCGGAATTAAATATTGGATCATCCATTTTCAATTCTCCTTTCCAATCCGAAGATGTATTGCATGCCGAGAACGCGTTCTCTTTTTTTAGACATTATTTATTTTGTACTAAAACGTCGATGAAGTAAAATTTCGAAATGTAATTCCGTCCATGTCATGTACAGTTGTATCATATATACCAAAAGCAGATGTATAAATAAGTTTGAGGAAGACTTTTTAATAAGTACTGTAGATATTTCTGTGCTGTGTTTTTTTTTTTTTTTTTTGTTGTTGAAAGGTTTATTTAATGTGTGCGCAGCTGTTTGAGGGTTTTCCCAAGGATTAATTTATATCAGCAATGTTTGCAGGGTGACTTCTCTGTGGTTGGTCGGTGCAAGTTTAAATCATCAAAAATTGAGTTATTTCAGAAGCGAAGTATAAGTGATGAAGTATTTGTCAAATGTATGTAATTTATACACATTTCAAAAGTTGCTAAGCGATCTACATTCTGCACATAGCTGGCATGTAGGTGCTTGTCATTATTTTAGGACTTTTATCCTTGACATCAATATGTATTCAATTTGGAACAAATTGAATACATATTGTTGAAACAAAATGAAAAAAGCAGAACAATAATATTCTCCACAAGAACAAGGGAAAACTGTTTGGAGGTGTATAGATTTTATGTTAATTATTTGCCAGTTCAAACAAATCCTACGTAAATATTTGGTAGTTCTCATGTGAGATGGAATTAGCATATTGAATAATTGATAGGCCAGAGGGTTCTTGAAAACTGTCTGCCACAATTTGAATGTCTTCAGCATTTCCATGGCAACAGCAGTAGTGATTTTGGAAACAATCTATTATCAAGTCTGACACACTTGCCTATTATTATTATTATAATTAAGATCTACCGCAAAATATTGCCAGAAATTGTTTTTGTTATTTTAATAATTATCAACAGAACATTTTGAACAACTTTTTTTTCTCCTTTAAATTCTTTACAGATTAATATTCCTTACAATGGAGTCGAGAAAGGATTTCAGAAAATCCTCAAAGATTGAATACTAATTTTTTAATTAACATAAAGTGTGGAGGTGATGGAATTTAAATTTATTGAAATGCATTGTTTTTACAGTCTTGATTCTTCCTAGGTTTTCTTACATTTTTTTCACTGGAATAAAAAAACAAAAACAATTTCTGGTCCTTCATCAGATTATCAGGTAGTGTTTTCAGAATTATATTAATAATGACTTCTCCATACAATAATAACATTTGCATGTGCCACAGTCAATATGTATTTTATTTTTTAAAACAAATTAAGTGATGCACTGTTAATTAAGATTTTTCATTCAAAATGTTGGTTTGTTAATTTGTAATTAAATTTTAAGTGAAACTTGCCGGGGGTAATTAACATGAATTTTAGAGTCAATTGTATGCATATATTACCAGCTAATGAATACTGATGGGAGATTGCTGCAGTGATTTTTTGAAGATTTTTGTCTCCTGTTTTTTCTTCTTCGGGATTCTGGTCTAATTTAATAGTTATAAAACATGTAATGTTACTCAGGTTTTGGGGGTTGGTTTTTTACAGAACATGTTTCTGAAACTTTCACAGGTTAAATCTGCAGCCCAAACTGAGGAATTCCTAAAGAAAAATTTAGCAGAATAAGTTTTAAAATTGCGCTTTATAAAAAATCATGACACTATAATTTTACAGATCAGTACACCTACTGGATGTATCGTTATACATGTAACAACCAGTGAATAGATTTTGTTTCCCTATCATGACAAGGGATGTATTTACTGCTAGAAATTATAGACTAGCCCCTAATCCTTCCTGTACTCTAAAAGATTTTTGAAACAGGAGTTAAAAGAAGCCCAAATATAATCATAAACAATATGAAAGACAACCTGCTTGAATGCTACTATGGATGTAATGGAAGCTAAGTATTTTGCAAAATGCAATCGATTTCTTAAAAAAAATTACACTTAATTAGGATGACATCGATTTGTATTGGATTAATATATTACACGCAACTGATCACAACGTATTATTTATTTTGTAAGTTTTCCTTCAAGTTCACAAGTGAGCTCTGCTTCACAGAATGGTATTTTGTTTATAAAATACCTTTGAACTCGCTAGTATACAAAATAATTATATTACAAGCAGATTTACATTTAAGCTGTAATTAAACACAAGTTTCTTTGACTTGAAATTTGAGATGGTTACAAGTGCAGAATAGTTGGATCTTTGCAGCAAGACAAAACACTTTCCAAAGAATATGAAACAAGGTACTGCTCTGCAATGTACATTTATTTGGTACAAAATCATAAAATACAACTTCTCCAGGATTTGTTTTGTGTTAGTAGCACACACAGAATGTGAGAAACGGTGTTTTATATGTTTGATTGTCTTGTGTTGTTAAACATTTCACAACTTAATTGTACACCACTTATTTGTTCAAGTTGAAGGGGCACTGTTATCATGATCAAAGCAGGCTTGTGGCTGTACATGGAATTATGAACTCTCAACCAGTTACTGCACGCGCACGCGCACACCCCAGTGATACGATACGGAGGGCGCACGTGCAGTAATTGGGTGTGAGTACTTAGTTAGCCATGTACAGTCAGAGGCCTGCTTTGCTTCATGACGGTAGTACCCCTTTAATTGCATTATTTCTGTTGTTAAATACTTCAAGATATTGTGCAACTTGTAGTAGTATGACAAATTTTGTATATTATGTTGAAATTGCTTTAAGAATTGTAGATGGAGTAACGTTATTGAGAAATTCATGGCTTACTGGTGGTAATTTTAAAATATTTTTAAAGAGTTTAAAATAATTTTAACTAATTTGTTGAGTGGCTGAAAGAATTGAGTATGAAGCCTTTTCCCTTAAATTGTACAAAATGAGTTCCATAAAAATCCTCGCAAGTTTCTCAAAATGTTAGTAAACTGATATTGGAAAATTGTTTGCAAATCATTAACAATATTTTTTATAAAATCGATTGTGCAACTGAGTGTTCAAGAATTACCGCTTGCCGTTTTTTGTTATAACTTGAATTAACTTACATTTGTAGTATGTAGCAAACACTGGTAAGGCTCGCAACCCTTTTAATTATAGCTAAAATTACATCAAACATCAAGGAATGAACAGCTTGTAATAACTAAAATTACATGAACAATGATAAGGATTGAACAGCAAGGCTTACTCATTGTAAATGGAACATCGGAAGAAATGGACAGCAAGGCTGTAATTTTGGCTAAAATTACGTTAAACGTCAAAAGGGGTGAACAGCAAGGCTTAAAGGCACTGGACACTATTGGTAATTACTCAACATAATTGAAAGCATAAAAACTTACTTGGTAACGAGCAATGGAGAGCTGTTGAAAGTATAAAACATTGTGATAAACGGCTCCTTCTGAAGTAACGTAGTTTTTGAGAAAGAAGTAATTTCTCAGTAAAATATTTGGAATTGACAAGCATCTGAAAGCACACAACTTCGTGTGACAAGGGTGTTTTTTCTTCCATTATTATCTCGCAACTTCGACGAACAATTGAGTTCAAATTTTCACAGGTTTGTTATTTTGTGCATATTATGTTGAGATACACCAAGTGAGAAGACTGGTCTTTGACAATTACCAAAAGTGTCCAGTGTCTTTAACCCCTTCTTATGTTGGCTAAAACGTAAAGTGTCAAAAAGAGTGAACAGCTAGGCCTAACTAACCCATTCATTTTGGCTAAAAATTACATAAAACGTCAATAGGAATGAACGCAATGCTTAAAGGAACATTACAGAATTGTTTGTTGCTAACAAAACAGTTGCTGACAGTGTAAACACTTTAGGCAATCCACCATATACATAAACTGACAAACCTGTAGAAGTTTGAGATCGATCGGCCATCTGGGTCACGAGAAAATAGTGAAAAACCGATTACACATTTTGCATGAAATCATATAGATTCAACAAATGAATAAAACGCTCACTGAGCGATAAACTCCAATCGGAAAATTAGTTTATTCATTTCTGAAAAAAATATGACATTTCAGACAGAAATACTTCAAGGGATGTTTTCCGTACTGTCATCATCATTAGACCGTGTAAGTTTTGTGTAAATCTGTGATCAAAAAGTATATTTTACAAGTTTTTTTTTCTTACCAATTCTGTAATGTTCCTTTAACCCTTGTAATTTTGGCTCCTTTTACAAGAAACGTCAAAAGGAATGAACAGCAAGGCTTGTAATTTTGGCTAAATTTACATCTGGGTTCGTACCCTTCCTACCTCCATAATTCCTTGACTTTACATGACCTTTACAACAAGCATTCCATTACCTTTTTTCCTATTACTGACGGCACCGACGGCAATTTGTCGTCAGTGGCCCGTGCCAGTGCCGCATGCGCAATGCCCCCCAAATCACTGACAATTCACGGCAATATCCAACTGCCGTCGGTGGCCTTCAGAAAAATTGTAACTTGCATTTGTCCCGTTACACTTTTACGGGGTTTGGATAACCGAAAATTTCACTAAAATGATGCTCGAAACGCAGACCTCATTGCGATCACAATGTACACAATCGTCGCAACGGACAATCCATCCGTGCGACACATACACACAAGCTGTCACAACGTTTCAAACTAGTCTTGGTTATCGCGTTAAAAGAAACATTGAACGCTAGAGGGCGTTTCAGCCTGTGTCTGACGCCCTGCCCGGTGTGATTCTGTGTCTCTCCCCCCCCCCCGAGATTCTTCCCCCACCCCACCCCCATACGGCGCATTGTTTACGAGCTTCTTCTGACAGCGCCCTCTTTTGAATTGTCATCCTTCATCCCATGTTAATTTCCTACATGGGGGACAGAATCTTCGGGGACAGATTTCCCTATGACACCCTCCCCCAACACCACCAAAAGGTCACAGTTGCTAGGAACAAATAAGCCAACTTCCATGGTGTGACAAATAAAGGCAAAGTATACTTCTTTGGGTTTTGGAACTGTTCGATTGTTTTAATCCTGTATACAATGATACAATGATACAGATACAATGAAAGTTAAAACCAAATTGTGCAAATTTTATTTCAAAAGGTGGAAGCGTTTTTGAGATATCGCCAAAAACCTGAAGCGGTTAAGGTGTCCACGCAGGAACCAATAATCTGTAATTGGATCGAACGAATACACAAACATTTCATGCAGAAATGTTTCTCAGAAAGAAATGGTTTTGAATCCCTCTCTCTTATCTCAACATTCGCGCATTCACCCCTGGGAACGAGGCTGCATCCACCTGGGATGAAGGAAAGCGCCATCTTGGACTTTTGTTTGTTAAGTTGTTCGCGCAATTTCTCCAATAATGCGAGTTATATAACCAAATTATGAAGCTGAACCACGAACCACAACCATGCGCGTTTTTCAGTAACTGGTTCCCTGTTTCTCAGCAGATTTGTTAATATTAAAAGTGTTGGAACCAGTGATTCGGTTTGTCTCTTTTCTGTGTTGTTTTCTCTTAGTTATGATGAGAATCATGAATATTGATGTTCAATACTAGTTCACTGATGATTCACATAAAGTGTGTGTGACTAGACTGTGCATAATAATTTCGGTTCCCAACCAAGTTGTAGGCCTAAGTGAATCTAAATCGATCACATTTTAATTTCCCATCACCCCCATTTCTAAACAGTGTTCCCTACTTCTCAGTCAAAAGTAAGATATGTTCATTAACGGGTGGGTGGTATCAGGCAAAAATCTCTGGTGCCATGTCTTCCATTCTCTTCGAGGGGTATTGTTTTTTCAGCAAAGTCATGTCGTCCACCAACCAGAATCCCTCCGGGTTGGCACTGGTCTAACAATTAAGCGAGTGCGCCTCATTTATTTTGTGAGTAAATAGCTCCGGATCACCCCCCCCCCCCCCCCACCACCACCACCACCACCCCCTAAACAAAAAGGTCGAGTCTATTACCAAAGATGGTTATAAACTGAGCCAAACGTCTCTTCAGTCCTTTGTTATGTAAATAGGAAATCCAGGGACGTGTGGAATCCAGGGACGTGTGACAAGGCGTGACTTGAAGAAAGCTCAGTTGGAGCAGGCGGTCGACGCCCGTTCGTGCGTGTGAGGTGCGCCATGTATAGCCTGTGAAGAAAACAACTATTACTTTTATAAGTCTCTGTGCCTTTTCTCCCAACAAACTTGGGTTTTCGCCGCATTTCCGAGAGTTACTGCCAACAAATACGACGGTGAGTTGACAATTTTCTTGTCTAAAGAATTATAGTAAAGAAAATGATTGTTATCTGCATAGTTTAAAGAAATTTGGGGCGTTTTGTGCACAGGCGCCGAGTTTAAAATCCTCACGTGTTGGTTTCCGAGTGTTTTCTGTACTGTAGTGTAGTTTCAGTCCCGACGCCATCATTGAAAATTCACAAAAACTAGTCATCTCAAAAACTCACAGAAGGTACAAGTAAAACTGAAATTCTTTAAAATGTTAAACCTTATTAAATAGGAAACTTATCTACCGAAGTGCAAGTTGTGTTTTCACAAGTACAACAATGTAAAGCACACGGCGACATACTTCTAGAAACTATTAAGGTGGGAGCCTTAGCCCTAGGAGTGTAACATTTTGGGCCTCCTTAACGCTATACGTTTTCAAAATGGTCGTCAATAATTTCAGTTTCCTTTGTACTACATAGCTAAAACTTTCCCATCACACTAATAAATATACATTCACGATGCTTGTGAGGCCCTTTTGTTGAGTTACATGCAAAAACATTTTAAAAAAAATGAAATTTACCACGCAATACTCGCAGTTGTTTTGCTCTTCATTGCGGCACTCACGCGGCGTTCACGCATTGCGCAAAAATTAAGACTGCGCGGTGTGCGCGGAGCCTAAAGACAGCGCGGTGTGCGCCAGGCATTGATCTACATTATACTGACTGGATAGGACTGTTATGGCTGGCTAAGCGCGTAGTCGCTGAACGGTGTATTTGCGTGAAAGCACGCAAGCGCGGCGGTCCAAGCATGCATGGCCTCAAGCATGCAGATAGTACAAGTACTTGTAGTGATGATGAGCATGTTGAAGGTTTATAATAATTTTTCTTTTTGGAGAGAGTTTCTTAATCTAGATTGATATTTCATCAATCAATTTATATAGAGCATGAACGCATATTTGTTCCAGGTCCAATCTTAAAAACCAATAAATTTGGGCCAAGATAAATTGTGGCTAATGTGACCGTATAATAAATAAACAAGACTCTCGCACATAGATAGTGGTTTATTCAATACAAAATGATGATTTTTTTCAAGAAGGAGCCAGTTTAGCTCCATTTGTTTCATATTTACAATCAGAAAGTTAGATAATTGCCACATGGAAACTAAAACTGAAGAAACCATAACTGTGTATTAATCGTATCAGAAATTTAATTAGTTACACACGAAACAGAAACACTAAAACGTAAAATAGATATAGAGAAGGGCAGACTATAAGCAGGAAAACGTAACGTAAAGGTTCAGTCTGCCAACGAATTTATTCCTAAAAAATTCATACAGGCAATCAAGAGAAAATGTCAAAAACAAACAATTAACAACTTTGAATTCAATCAAATTTAATTTAATTAATTGAGCATTGAAGTTTACACCTACACAGAAAAACAAAACCCAAACAAAAGGTGTTCACCCTTGTTGGCCCGAACACTTATACAATATATTGAAGTTTGTATTTAAAAAAATAATTTAGGCCTACAGGCCTAAAATACTATTTTGAAAACAGCATGATCAAGTAATATAAAATATGTGTCAGTGTTCGTTTTTTTTGCAGACTACACCACTTACCTGTGAAAGGAAATCCGATTTTCTTGTCTGTACATAGCTCCTGAAGAAGAGCAACCTACCGCAACACAAACCTTTACCATGTTTGCTGCATAAAACTTGTGTTTGACTACGGTGTCATCCCTTGTTTTACATAACGAAACCTTTAAATACGGCAAAAAACGGAGCAATATTTTTCCACGACCCCGAAAATCATTTATTTGCGTTGCGTGCAGACTTGTGCGCCGCCTCACCGTTTAAATTCAAACGCCCCACTTGCAAACGCGCGCGTTCGCTACATTTACGCGCAGTCGTCCTATCCAGTCAGTATAATGTAGACCAATGGCCAGAAGGCTCCGCGTACACCGCGCTGTATTAATTTTTGCGCAATAGTTCTATTCCACGGTAAGCAGAGCCATGAAATTGTCCCAGGTTAGAAAGAAAGAAAACTAGGTCATTTGTGACTGTGGTGAACTTCTGTCATACCCTTCTAAACTAAATTTCTATAGGCTACTAACCAAGTCAATTGTGCAAACTCCTGTGCACCTGCAAACCTGTAGACAGAAATCTACATTTGAGATGAATTCAAGTCACATGGCCTACCCTTCAAGGGCCCAATTTCATAGAGTTGGTAAGCAGACAATTTTGCTTAACAGTTTTTTGCTATAAGCAAAACTTGGCACTAGCAGGATCATACCAGTCAAAGATGGTGCATGTGACACCATTATTTTGGTTTGTAACCATTGTGGTAAGTATAACTAATGTGCTTAGCTACCTTCTGTGCTAAGCAGCTCTATGAAATTTGGCTCTGTTTCAAAGTCACAACCAACCAACTACATGTAGTTGCAATAATCGTAACCCTCCAGCCTCCCAACAGTCGAAGACCGGAGGGTTACGAGTCATGCAGTGCAAAAAAGTGGCGAAATTGCAATTTCGACTATTTTTGTCAGACTAGTCACCAGGTTTGCCAAATTTTCACCACTTTTAAAAAACATGACACACATTCTAAGAACATGGATTTGATCTTCAATGTGTAACAGAGTTGACACTTTGTTTGTGTTGAGATCTGCAAAATGATGCCCTTTCTAGTAAAAAGTAAATTACTTTTAAACATTAAAACATGAAAATATCATTGTGTATTCTAGTTTGCGTTGTTTGGAAAGCACATACATTCTCAGCCTCTGAAATTTGAAGGGGGTTTACAGTACCTTGCCACATGAGATTTGTCCAACACAGGCCTAGAATTTCATCTTTGAGAGGGCAAGGGCACTTCCATTTGAAAAACATGAGAACCAATATTGATAAACCCTTTTTATTAAAAGGTGAGCTCTGTCATCGACATTTAATGGACATCAACACTTAATGAGAAGCCCACTGTAATTTTCCAAGATGCACATGTCACATAACATCCTGTAGAAATTTTTCCCGACAAAAGCATTGTTTAACTAAAACTCTATTACGTTGCATCACTTCCAGCTTAAAATAACAAGTGTAAGTTACATAAATGGAAGAAAAGTGGAGGGAAAAGTTATCATCTTGTGATAATGTATCACCTCCATCACAAAAAAATCACTTTATTGTTTGGTTTTTTTTTTGTGTGTACAGCTGAGACTTGCCCTCTCCAAAGAGATCTACCCGTCAACAAGTAGATGTCTGAGATCTGCAAAATGATGCCCTTTCTAGTAAAAGGTTAATTACTTTTAAATATTAAAACATGAAAATATTATTGTGTATTCATGTTTGCGCTGTTTGGAAAGCTCATACATTCTCAGCCTCTGAAATTTGAAGGATTCCACAGTACCTTGCCACATGAAATTTTTAATATCCTAACATCTTTGAGAGGGCAATGGCATTTTCATTTTGCAAAGGGCACTTCCATTTGAAAAAATGAAATCAAGTGTTAAAAAAACCTTTTTTTTTTAAAGTGAGCTCTGTCACAAAAATGTAATAGACATGTGTTTGAGGGCAGTGTAATTTTCCAAGATGCACATGTAAGATAACATTCTATAGCAATTTGCCTGACAAAAGCATTGTTGAACTATAATTCTATAACGTTGCATCACTTCCAGCTTGAAATAACCAGTAGAAGTTACATAAATGGAAGAAAAGTGGAGGGTAAAGTTATCATCTTGTGATAAGGCCCCCCCCCCCCAAAAGGTTCCGTTTCCGATTACATGTCATTTAAAAATAGGGTTGGTAGGTCGGAAAGTTTTTTTATTTTGCGTTTTTTTTTATTCCCATTGACGATACGTCCACGATCGTTCATGTGTTGAGCGCAATCAACGGATTTGCACAACGAATTAGGCAAAATTGTGCGCAATCTTCAGTTTGCGCTCTTTAGATTGACAGTTCAAGCGGCTGATTTTGCAAAAATGTGTGCAATCTGCAGATTGCGCAAGCCCATGGAATGTGCTTCACACAGTTTTTTTGTTTTTTTCCCCTCTTTTTTTCCTGTTTTCCCACCGTTTTTTTTTAAGGCCGAATAAAAAGTTTAGGGTCGCGGTGTAAAACTAGGGTCAGTCGGGGAACCGGAAACAGAACCCTTTTTTGGGGGGGGGCCTAATGTATCACCTCCATCACAACAAAATGCCACTTTATTCTATATTTTTTGTGTACAGCTGAGAGATCTACTCGTCAACAAGCAAATGTTTGAGATCTGCAAAATGATGCCCTCTCCAGTAAAAGGTAAATTCCTTTTAAACATTTAAACATGAAAATGATATTGTGTATTCATGTTTGCGTTGCTTGTAAAGCACATACATTTTTAGCCTCTGAAATTTGAAGGATTCCACAGTACCTTGCCACATGAGAGTTGTGCAACACAGGCCTGGAATTTCATCTTAGAGAGGGCAAGGGCACTTCCATTTGAAAAAAGTGAAGTCAAGTATTAAGAAACGTATATTATAAAAGGTGAGCTCTGTCAAGTTACGTCTTGTAATAATGTATCACCTCCTTTACAAAAAATGCAATTTTATTGTTTTTTCGTTTGTGTACAGCTGAGACTTGCCATCTCTAAAGAGAACTACCCGTCAACAAGTAGATTTCTGGGATCTGCAAAATTATGCCCTCTCCAGTAAAAGGTAAATTCCTTATAAACATTGAAACATGAACAAATTATTGTATATTCATGTTCGCGTTGTTTGGAAAGCACATACATTCTCAGCCTCTGATTTTTGAAAAAATACAAAACCTTGCCACACGAGATTTGTCCAACACAGGCCTAGAATTTCATCTTTGAGAGGGCAAGGGCACTTCCATTTGAAAAACATGAGAACCAGTGTAATAAACCTTTTTTATTTAAAAGGTGAGCTCTGTCACCGACATTTAATGGACATGTGTGAGAGGCCCACTGTAATTTTCCAAGATGCACATGTCAGATAACATCCTATAGAAATTTTATAACTCTATAACGTTGCATCACTTCTAGCTTGAAATAACAAGTGTAAGTTACATAAATGGAAGAAAAGTGAAGGGAAAAGTTATCATCTTATGATAATATATCGCCTCCATCACAAAAATGTCACTTTATTGTTTTTTTGTTTTTGACAGCTGAGACTTGCCATCTCCAAAGAGAACTACCCGTCAAAGAGTAGATGTCTGAGATCTGCAAAATAATGCCCTCTCCAGTAAAAGGTAAATTCCTTTTAAACATTAAAACATGAAAATATTATTGTATATTCATGTTCGCGTCATTTGGAAAGCACATACATTTTTAGCCTCTGAAATGTGAAGGAATTTACAGAACCTTGCCACATGAGATTTGTCCAACACAGGCTTGTAATTTTTATCTTTGAGAGGGCAAGGGCATTTTCATTTTACAAAGGGCACTTACATTTGATAAATATGAAATCAAGTGTTAAACCTTGTTTATTAAAAGGTGAGCTCTGTCACCAAAATTTGATAGACATGTGTAAGGGGGCAGTGTAATTTTCCAAGATGCACATGTCAGTTAACATTTGATGGCAATTTGCCTGACAAAAGCATTGTTGAGCTGTAACGTTGCATCACTTCTAGCTTGAAATAACAAGTGTAAGTTACATAAATGGAAGAAAAGTGAGGGAAAAGTTATCATCTTGATATAATTCACTCCATCACAAAAATATCACTTTAATGTTTTTTTTTTTGACAGCTGAGACTTGCCATCTCCAAAGAGAACTACCCGTCAAAGTAGATGTCTGAGATCTGCAAAATATGCCCTCTCCAGTAAAAGGTAAATTCCTTTTAAACATTAAAACATGAAAATATTATTGTGTATATTCATGTTCGCGTAGTTTGGAAAGCTCATACATTTTTAGCCTCTGAAATGTGAAAGGAATTACAACCTTGCCACATGAGATTTGTCCAACACAGGCTTGTAATTTTATCTTTGAGAGGGCAAGGGCATTTTCATTTTACAAAGGGCACTTACATTTGATAAATATGAAATCAAGTGTTAAAACCTTGTTTATTAAAAGGTGAGCTCTGTCACCAAAATTTAATAGACATGTGTAAGGGGGCAGTGTAATTTTCCAAGATGCACATGTCAGTTAACATTTGATGGCAATTTGCCTGACAAAAGCATTGTTGAGCTATAAACGTTGCATCACTTCCAGATTGAAATAACAAGTAGAAGTTACATAAATGGAAGAAAAGTGGAGGGAAAAGTTATCATCTTGTGATAATGTGTCATCTCCATCACAAAAAATGTCACTTTAATTCTATATTTTTTGTGTACAGCTGAGACTTGCCATCTCCAAAGAGATCTACCCGTCAACAGTAGATGTCTGAGATCTGCAAAATGATGCCCTCTCCAGTAAAAGGTAAATTCCTTTTAAACATTTAAAACATGAAAATATCATTGTGTATTCTAGTTTGCATTGTTTGGAAAGCATCATACATTCTCAGCCTCTGAAATTTGAAGGATTCCATGTACCTTGCCACATGAGATTTGTCCAACACAGGCTTGGAATTTCATCTTTGAGAGGGCAAGGGCATTTTCATTTTGCAAAGGGCACTTCCATTTGAAAAATATGAAATCAAGTGTTAAAACCTTGTTTATTAAAAGGTGAGCTTTGTCGCCAAAATTTAAAAGAATGTGTAAGAGGGCAGTGTAATTTTCCAAGATCCACATGTCAGATAAAATTCTAGAGCAATTCGCCAGTCAAAAGCTGAAAATGTTTCTGTATTTAATATATATTTGTATGTAGGTTAGTTGTATAAATTTAGTTTTTGCCATTTAATTTTTTAGTGATATCTACCCATCAACTAGTAGACTTCTAAGGTGTACAGGTGCACACAAATTTTCCTTATCTTTCTCCTCCCCCTCCCATTATGTGCTCTGTACACATTTTAATTATAATTTAAGCCATAACACTTTCGCAGGGAGCTCCAATCATGCGCAATCCTAACAAAGATGAGTGGCCAGGTTGTTTTAAAACTCTAAAACTGTTACTTTGGATCTCTAGAGTTGACAGGCTGCCTTGCTTTTTTTGTCTTTGGGTATTGAGAATTTAAGAAAAATGAGATGCATAAATACGAATATTGATCTGATGCACGGTTGTTGAGAGGCCATTTTATTCAACGTAAAACAGTTGGATGGTGGGTTAATATAACTGTTCAAAAGGTGCAACTATTAAAGTGAAATTTATTGGTGACTGATAAAAAATAAGCAGAATTTGAGTTTGTTTAACCATGGAGGATTATTCCTCCATATAGAATTTCCTGTAAAAGAGATAGTAGCTCACCAAGATGAAAGCTAAAATTATAACTTCTTTTCTTAAAATATCGACTCAATTTATTTCCCCATCTCAGGCAAGCTGTATTAAATTTATGGAGTGGTATTAATGGATAAGAAAAGGATCATGGCTAAAAAAAAAGAAGTAACAATGAATTGCTTCAAACATTGCACATGTATACAACCAAAATGGACACCAGCGAGCACTAGGGAGGGGATCCTTGTTGGTTAATTTTTGTAAAACACCTGCAAGGAATTTAGCAACCCGAGGTTCTTGGCTTGATACAATTTTTTATCTGTATAAACCTAACTTATCAGAGCCAGAGATGAAGCCAATTGTATGCTGCGTTTGCAGATGGAATCGCCTCTACTGACGCCTAAATTTAAAGCTTCAGGGAGGAAGGAGAGCAACGCATATGAAATCATCAATGTCATCAATAAATCTTGTTCATCTAGGGATCGTGAATGAACAACCTAGCAAATTGTTTTATTTAATTGTAAGATATTCTAGATGAGTAACTGTTAGTTTGATGTTTTGATGTTTTTTGTTATCGTCGTATAGTGGGCTGTTTTAGCAGCGCTGTACAATTAACACATTGTAAATGAGTGCACCATTGCAAGCAAGCACATATGCGTATTTTGAACTTTTATATTGGAGATCTGGGTAAAATGCTATAACTAAAAAGTTGGAGCATTGGTCGTGCGGCGATTCGATTGGTGGTGCGGAGATTCGAATGGTGGTGCGGAGATTCGGTTTGGTGGTGCGGAGATTCGATTGGGTAGTGCGGATATTCGATAAGTGGTGCGGAGATTCGATTGGTAGTGCGGAGATTCGATTGCGAAAAGGGACTTGGACATTTGCACGAGGCAATTTGGAGTCTTACTCCCGGCCAGGGTCACAGCTGGTGGTTGATCTTAAAGGTGCATCAGGCTCCCTAATCATTGGGATGGTACTGGTGTTATCACAATTATGGTTGGCTAAACGGGAGTAGTTCCTAGTCAAGGCTAGGGGCCGCGTTAGTACTGTAGGGGACGTATCCCTAAGGAGGGGGTGCGCGGACCGGGCGCTCTGAAAAGAGTACGAAGGCCCCAAAGATCAGGGAAGCGTCGTGGGGCTGGTATCCTGGGACCTGCACGTGGTGGCCCTGCTTAAGACTAACCGAACCAGGATGATAATGGCAAAATTAAACTGCTTGCGATGGTGCATTTATAAACCCTAAGTTAATTTTTAATCAATTTATTATGCAATTAATGTACATAAGTATCAGGCATGATATTTTTCCTACTTCAATTTGATTTCTGAATTTTTTGCCTGAAAAAACAGGGAAATTGTTTATTAATTGGCCTGAAGGTTGTCAGAGCCTGTCATATGTAGGTCAGCCCATGTACTCGATCAAATTGACCTACTTTTTTCCAAGAGTCAAATATCATGCCTGTAACATACATGTGTTATTTTCAAGCAAACTTGAGGAATCCTTGAATCTGAATTCTCGATTCGTAAAATATTTTTAAACCCCTTGATTCAAAACAGAAACATTCACATGGATTTTTATTTTGTTTTGTGCAGATTGAAAAGCATTTAATGCCCCTATTTGTATTATGAAACTGTAATTAAAGACCTTAATATAACTGAGCCGATATATTATGCATCAGTCACTTTTTGCAGGTTATTTTTTATATGAACTTGAAGACTATTCAAATATTCATTACGAAAGAAAACCACTACACAAAACTGTTGCAGTTGATCAAGAAGTGCCTGGTTTAATTTTCTTAAAAATGCAATATGTTCCAAATTAAACATCAAAATAATTTCAATAATTTGAAGCAAGAACTGTCACATGCATAAGTTGGAAATTGTTTACGAGTTTTGTTTTATATCTAGCAAACACAAATTATTTTATGGCAAACTGCCCTCAATGCAGATGTAAACTTACAATAAGTGAGTTACAGCTGCACTTATTTTATGGTACCATAGCAGCATGAATTCAATTTGTGGTAATGGTTGTTGAGAACAAGTGTTTATCTAAATCTTGTTTATTCTGTGAGTTGCTCAATAAACATTTTAAAGAGTCCGATGTTTCATTCCCGTCTCAAAGTTCAACTAAAATTTATTATAATGGTTTGTCAGTAAAAGAAATATTAACTGGGTACTGTTGTTAACCAACTGTTCGCAAAATCAAACTTTGTGGTAAACTAAAAATACTACATGAATTTCTTAAATTAATTTTTAATTCATATTATTTTTTTAGTGGGGGGTGGGGGGGGGTCTTGGAGGCATTGATCGGAGCCTATTATTTATCACTGGTTCAACCCCTTAGTATAATACAACCCAAAAACCTAGAACAGAGGCTAAACTTTAGAGATATATTATAACCAATCACCACAACCACCATGCACATTCTATGGTAGCTGTAGGGGTAAGGGGCAAGGGTTAAAAAAAAGTTCAACTTAAACTTATTAATATAATGGTTGTCAGGAAAAAGAAATATTAACTGGGTAATGTTGTTAACCAACTGTTCGCAAAATCAAACTTTGTGGTAAACTAAAAATACTACATGAATTTCTTAAATTAATTTTTAATTCATATTGTTTTTTTAGTGGGGGTGGGGGGTCTTGGAGGCATTGATTGGAGCCCATTATTTATCACTGGTTCAACCCCTTAGTATAATACAACCAAAAAACCTAGAACAGAGGCTAAACTTTAGAGATATATAACCAATCACCACAACCATCATGCACATTCTATGGTAGCTGTATGGGCAAGGGGCAAGGGTTAAAAAAAAATTAGGGTTACCAGCTGAGGAACCAGTGGTTATGCCTCAAACTTTAACCATTGTCAAAACGCCCTCTATTGGTGGGAAATGAACTGAATGGAGACTACAATTTAGCATGTCTTGGAGACCCTTGGTTGGAGACTACTGTTCATTACCCCCCCCCCACTTAATTTTAAGAATTTATGTAGTTTATCAAGTTAACCATAATGGCTACCGCTGACCACAAAATTAGGTTTTGCAGACACTGTTGGTCAACACAGCTATGTTTCCAGCTAATGCTTTCTTTCACCGGCAACCATTATAATAAACTTAAGTTGAACTCAGAGACAGAAATAAAACATCAGACTCTTTAAAATGTTTATTGAGCAACACACAAAATATACAATACTTAGATATATGCTAATTCTCATTCTCTGCATACAGCAATGACCTTGCTTATGTTCTGAGCAACCATTACCACACAAATTAAATCCATACTGCTGTGGTACCATAAAGTAAGTGCAGCTGAAACGTATACTGTAAATCCACATCTTCATTGAGGGCAGTTTGCCGTGAAATAATGTGTTTTCAATATATTTGAATCCATGTTTTGAAGCAAAATATTGAAATAAATTTTTTGTTTTTGTCCCAAATAGATCGCCTTTTTCAAAAAAGTAAACCAGGCACTTAGAGTTTAAATGCCAGTTTTGTGTAGTGGGTTTCTTTTGGAATGAATATTAGCATAATCTTAAAGTTCATATAAAAAATAACCTGCAAAAAGTGACGAATACGTAATATATCGGCTCAGTGGTATTAAGGTCTTTAATTACAGTTTCATAATACAAATTGAAGGGGCGTTAAAAGCTTTTCAATCTGCACAAAACAAAATAAAAATCCATGTGAATGTTTCTTTTCTCCAAACAATTTCTGTTTTGAATCAAGGGGCTCAATAATATGCAAAATAACTTTGCAAAACCCATACAAAGTGTAAATTGGACCTTTACTGAACTGAGCCAATATGACATTATGTTTTTATTTTAAGTTATCATCACACAAGCTCGAGTGAAATATGGAAAAATATAGCACTTCTGCATTCCATATCCAACAAGGCTATCACACCTATCAATGTGATAAAGAGTGTATCTCTAAACAAACTTGATGCACAGCTTAAATAGGCAATACCCAGGGTGTGATATGGGCTGCGCAATACTTTTAGGATAACAAAACACTCTGATCTTCCCATGGATCGAGAATTCAGATTCAAGGATTCCTCAAGTTTGCTTGAAAATAACACATGTATGTTACAGGCATGATATTTGACTCTTGGAAAAAAGTAGGTCAATTTGATCGAGTACATGGGCTGACCTACATATGACAGGCTCTGACAACCTTCAGGCCAATTAATAAACAATTTCTCCATTTGTTTTTTTTTCAGGCAAAAAATTCAGAAATCAAATTGAAGTAGGAAAAATATCATGCCTGATACCAATACATTAATTGCATAATAAATTGATTAAAATTAACTTAGGGTTTATAAGTGCACCATCGCAAGCAGTTTAATTTTGCCATTATCATCCTGGTTCGGTTAGTCTTAAGCAGGGCCACCACGTGCAGGTCCCAGGATACCAGCCCCACGACGCTTCCCCGATCTTTGGGGCCTTCATACTCTTTTCAGAGCGCCCGGTCCGCGCACCCCCTCCTTAGGGATACGTCCCCTACAGTACTAACGCGGCCCCTAGCCTTGACTAGGAACTACTCCCGTTTAGCCAACCATAATTGTGATAACACCAGTACCATCCCAATGATTAGGGAGCCTGATGCACCTTTAAGATCAACCACCAGCTGTGACCCTGGCCGGGAGTAAGACTCCAAATTGCCTCGTGCAAATGTCCAAGTCCCTTTTCGCAATCGAATCTCCGCACTACCAATCGAATCTCCGCACCACTTATCGAATATCCGCACTACCCAATCGAATCTCCGCACCACCAAACCGAATCTCCGCACCACCATTCGAATCTCCGCACCACCAATCGAATCGCCGCACGACCAATGCTCCAACTTTTTAGTTATAGCATTTTACCCAGATCTCCAATATAAAAGTTCAAAATACGCATATGTGCTTGCTTGCAATGGTGCACTCATTTACAATGTGTTAATTGTACAGCGCTGCTAAAACAGCCCACTATACGACGATAACAAAAAACATCAAAACATCAAACTAACAGTTACTCATCTAGAATATCTTACAATTAAAAAAACAATTTGCTAGGTTGTTCATTCACGATCCCTAGATGAACAAGATTTATTGATGACATTGATGATTTCATATGCGTTGCTCTCCTTCCTCCCTGAAGCTTTAAATTTAGGCGTCATTAAAGGCGATTCCATCTGCACAGCAGCTTACAATTGGCTTCATCTCTGGCTCTGAAAGGTTAAGTTTATACAGATAAAAAATTGTATCAAGCCAAGAACCTCGGGTTGCTAAATTCCTTGCAGGTGTTTACAAAAATTAACCAACAAGGATCCCCTCCCTAGTGCTCGCTGGTGTCCATTTTGGTTGTATACATGTGAAATGTTTGAAGCAATTCATTGTTACTTCTTTTTTTTAGCCATGATCCTTTTCTTATCCTTAAATACCACTCCATAAATTTAATACAGCTTGCCTGAGATGGGGAAATAAATTGAGTCAATAGTTTTAAGAAAAGAAGTTATAATTTTAGCTTTCATTTTGGTGAATTACTATCTTCTTTACAGGAAATTCTATATGGAGGAATAATCCTCCATGGTTAAAGGAACATTACAGAATTGGTAAGAAAAAAACTTGTAAAATGTACTTTTTGATCACAGATTTACATAAAACTTACACGGTCTAATGATGAGAAATGAATAAACTAATTTTCCGATTTGAGTTTATCGCTCAGTGAGCGTTTTATTCATTTGTTGAATCTATATGATTTTATGCAAATGTGTAATCGGTTTTTCACTATTTTCTCATGACCCAGATGGCCGATCGATCTCAAACTTCTACAGGTTTGTCAGCTTATGTATATGGTGGATTACATAAAGTGCTTATACTGCACCTTGGAAAATTACACTGCCCTCAAACACATGTCTATTAAATTTTGGTGACAGAGCTCACCTTTTAATAAACAAGGTTTAACACTTCATTTCATGTTTTTCAAATGCAAGTGCCCTTTGCAAAATGAAAATGCCCTTGCTCTCTCAAAGATAAAATTCCAGGCCTGTGTAGGACAAATCTCATGTGGCGAGGTACTGTGGAATACTTCAAATTTCAGAGGCTGAGAATGTATGTGCTTTCCAAACAACACAAACTAGAATACACAATGCTATTGTGATATTTTATGTTTAAAAGGAATTTACCTTTTACTGGAGAGGGCATCATTGTGCAGATCTTAGACATTGTTAGACATTGATCTCTTTGGAGATGGCAAGTCTCTGCTGTACGCAAACAAACAAAAACAATAAAGTGACATTTTTTGTGATGGAGGTGGTACATTATCACAAGATGATAACTTTTCTTCCATTTATGTAACTTTCACTTGTTATTTCAAGCTGGAAGTGATGCAACGTTATAGAGTTTGTCCCAACTGTCCTGTGACAGAGCTCACCTTTTAATAAAAAAGGTTTATTTATACTGGATTTATGTTTTACTGGAGAGGGCATCATTTTGCAGATCTCAGACATCTACTTGTTGACGGGTAGATCTCTTTGGAGATGGCAAGTCTCAGCTGTACAAAAAAACAAAAAACAATACAGACTTATACATCTACTTTATGACGAGTAGAGATAAAACACATTATCTGTGATTGAAACAGATAAATCGTTTCAACCTCACTAATTTTTGTATACTTTGAATATAAAGAAAAGATGCCGAAAACTGAAAAAAGCAATTGACAAAACAGTTTGGAGCATCTTGCATATATCAGGACTATTTTTTATTATTGTATTTAATGTATTCAACAGAGACTTGAGGGGGGTGTCACATGCCTGAGAGAGTTCTCTTGAGGATTGGTGCAGGAATGTACTTTCTTATCAGTAAGTCCTCAGAATGGAACTACGATAATTTATCAAATGGCAAAAACATTTTTCATATTCAAAATGTAAAGTTTGTTTCAATTTTTTTTTCAGAGAACTTACCTTGTACTAGAGAGTGCAGCTTCCATAGGCCAGTCTTGGGCATCTACTTGTTGACGGGTAGAACTTTTTGGAGGAGGGAAGACTTTCTGCATCACAAAAAAAAATGCAGCACTTGCAACCTTAGTGTTTTCAAAGAAGGATCCATCACTAAAACAGTTAGGTTTAGGTAAGAAACAACCAAGCATATCAACTTATAAATGATTGCCAAACAATAAACAATCATTTTAAAATGAATCGTTATTCTACCAGACAATTCTGATACAAACTCATGATTGAACCAGAGCAAAATCAGGAATTCTGCACAATCACAAGAGAGCTCAGTTTGATGGGAGTGTAAAAAGCATTTTATTTCCCATTTAAACAGGTAGAAAATATTTGGGGAACTTGTGCGTAACAAGATCATTTTGATTGTTGCAATCAAAATGAGCAACTGTGATTTAAGAGAGATGTCAAATATCTGAAACAGTTTTCATTAGGATTGGTGACGGTATGGACTTTATTATCATCAGCGAGTTCTCAGAAAGAAACTAATCCAGCATGTGGCATCCAACATTCTAAAAACTAAAAGCTAAAAGATTTTTATTTATTTTATTTAGGAATTCACCTTTGACTGGAGAGTGCAGCTCCTTTATCAAAGGCCAGAGTTGGACATCTACTTGTTGATGGGTAGATCTCAATGGGAATTGTAAACCATTCCTACAATACAAACAATATGTTAACTTTGCAACAATTATTTTGATGGAAAAACCCATTATCCATGATTAAACAGTTAGTTTCAGAAAGAATTTTCAACAAGAGGAATTTGAGAATACTTTTAATCAAAACAAAATGCCAAAAACTGAAAATTAGCGAAAGACAAAAGAGCATCTTGCATATATCAAGACTATTTTGATTATTGTATTTAATGTATTCAACAGTGACTTGGGGGGGGGGTGTCACATGACTGAAAGAGTTATCGAGGATTGGTGCTGGTATGTACTTTCTTATCAGTAAGTCCTCAGAATGGAACTATGATAATCTATCAAATGGCAACAACATTTTTCATATTCATATTCAAAAGTTTGTGTAAATATAAATATTTTTTTTAGAACTTACCTTGTACTAGAGAGTGCAGCTTCCATAGGCCAGTCTTGGACATCTACTTGTTGGCGGGTAGATCTTTTTGGAGGAGGGAAGACTTTCTGCATCACAAACAAAATGCACCACTTGCAACCTTAGTGTTTTCAAATAAGAATCCATCACTAAAGCAGTTAAATTTAGGTAAGAAACAACCAAGCCCAACAATTTTTAGATTATTGCCAAAAAATAAACAGTCATTTTAAAACTAAATCTTTATGCTACAAGAACATTTCTGATTTGAATTCATGTTTGAACTAGAGCAAATTCAGAAATTCTGCACAATTACAAGAGAGCACAGTTTGATGGGAATGAGAGTATAAAAAAACCATTTTATTTCCCATTAAAACAGGAAGAAAATATTGGGGGGGACATTTCTGCAGCAAGATCATTTTGATTGTTGCAATAAAAATGGGCAACTGCAATTTAAGGGAGATTTCATATATCTGAACTAAACTCTCTCGCGCACAGAAGTGACAGAACGCCGATGTTAAAACTGTACACGGCTACCTGAGCAGACGATAATCGCTTAAGTTAAATACCCCCGGAAGTGATACAATTATTTTTGAGAGTGCCCTCACGCGGTCAAAAATACCGCGCATTCCCATTTAAACAGGTAGAAAATATGTTAGGAACTTGTGCGTAACAAGATCATTTTGATTGTTGCGATCAAAATGAGCTACTGCAATTTAGGGGGAGATGTCAAATATCTAAAACAGTTTTCATGAGGATTGGTGACGATATGGACTTTATTATCATCAGTGAGTTCTCAGAAAGAAACTAATCCAGCATGTGGCATCCAACATTCTAAAAACCAAAAGCTAAAAGATTTTATTTCTTTTATTTAGGAATTCACCTTTGACTGGAGAGTGCAGCTCCTTTATCAAAGGCCAGACTTGGACATCTACTTGTTGATGGGTAGATCTCAATGGGAATTGTAAACCATTCCTACAATACAAACAATATGTTAACTTTGCAACATTTATTTCGATGGAAAAACCCATTATCCATGATTAAACAGTTAGTTTCAGAAAGAATTTTCAACAAGAGGAATTTGAGAATACTTTTAATCAAAACAAAATGCCAAAAACTGAAAATTAGCAAAAGACAAAAGAGCATCTTGCATATATCAAGACTATTTTGATTATTGTATTTAATGTATTCAACAGTGACTTGAGGGGGGGGGGTGTCACATGACTGAAAGAGTTATCTTGAGGATTGGTGCCGATATGTACTTTCTTATCAGTAAGTCCTCAGAATGGAACTACGATAATCTATCAAATGGCAACATTTTTCATATTCAAAATCAAAAGTTTGTTTAATTATTTTTCAGAGAACTTACCTTGTACTAGAGAGTGCAGCTTCCATAGGCCAGTCTTGGACATCTACTTGTTAGCGGGTAGATCTCTTTGGAGGAGGGAAGACTTTCTGCATCACAAACAAAATGCAGCACTTGCAACCTTAGTGTTTTCAAAGAAGGATCCATCACTAAAACAGTTAAGTTTAGGTATGAAACAACCAAGCATATCAACTTAGAAATGATTGCCAAACAATATACAATTATTTAAAATGAATCTTTATGCTACAAGACATTTCTGATACAAACTCATGTTTGAACCAGAGCAAAATTAGGAATTCTGAACAATCACAAGAGAGCTCAGTTTGATGGGAGTGTAAAAAACGTTTTAATGCGCTGTATTTTTGACCGCGTGAGGGCGCTCCCAAAAACATTTTTATCACTTCCGGGGTATAACTTATCGTCTGCTCAGCTACCTGTGTACAGTTAGCATCTGCGTTCTGTCACTTCTGTGCGCAAGAGAGTTTAGACAGTGCTTCTAGAATCTAAGGTAATAACGGCTCCTTTAAAGGTCTTATTTTCCGTGATGGATATGACGTCTAGTAGTAATGTGTTTCAGTCCTTAACTGTCTGGAGGAAGTATTTGAAGCAGTTTTTTTTGCAGAAAACAGTTGTTTTTATAAGTATTTAGGGGGAGATGTCAAATATCTCAAACAGTTTTCATGAGGATTGGTGACGGTATGGACTTTATTATCATCAGTGAGTTCTCAGAAAGAAACTAATCCAGCCTGTGGCATCCAACTTTCTAAAAAGCAAAGGCTAAAAGATTTTTATTTCTTTTATTTAGAAATTCACCTTTGACTGGAGAGTGCAGCTCCTTTATCAAAGGCCAGACTTGGACATCTACTTGTTGATGGGTAGATCTCAATGGGAATTGTAAACCATTCCTACAATACAAACAATATGTAAACTTTGCAACATTTATTTTAGTGGAAAAACCCATTATCCATGATTAAAACAGTTAGTTTCAGAGGAATTTGAGAATACTTTGAACAAAAACAAAATGCAAAAAACTGAAAATCAGCGAAAGAACAAAACAGTTTGGAGCATCTTGCAGATATCAGGACTATTTTGATTATTGTATTTAATGTATTCAACAGTGACTTGAGGAGGGGCCGGGGGAGGGGGGGGGTGTCACATGCCTGAAAGAGTTCTCTTGAGGATTGGTGCTGATATGTACTTTTTTATATCAGTAAGTCCTCAGAATGGAACTACGATAATCTATCAAATGGCAACAACATTTTTCATATTCAACATCAAAAGTTTGTTTCAATTATTTTTTCAGAGAACTCACCTTGTACTAGAGAGTGCAGCTTCCATAGGCCAGTCTTGGACATCTACTTGTTGGCGGGTAGATCTCTTTGGAGGAGGGAAGACTTTCTGCATCACAACACTTGCAACCTTAGTGTTTTCAAATAAGGATCCATCACTAAAGCAGTTAAGTTTAGGTAAGAAACAACCAAGCCCGTCAATTTTTAGATTATTGCCAAACAATAAACAATCATTTTAAAATGAATCTTTATACTACAAGAACATTTTCTATTTGAATTCATGTTTGAACCAGAGCAAATTCAGAAATTCTGCACAATTACAAGAGAGCACAGTTTGATGGGAATGAGAGTATAATTTTGTAAATATTATTTCCCATTAAAACAGGAAGAAAATATGGGGGGGGGGACTTTTGTGTAACAAGATCATTTTGATTGTTGCAATCAAAATGGGCAACTGCAATTTAAGGGAGATGTCAAATGTCTGAAACAGTTTTCATGAGAATTGGTGACGGTATGGACTTCATTATCATCAGTGAGTTCTCAGAAAGAAACTAATCCAGCATGTGGCATCCAACATTCTAAAAACTAAAATCTAAAAGATTTTTATTTCTTTTATTTAGGAATTCACCTTTGACTGGAGAGTGCAGCTCCTTTATCAGAGGCCAGACTTGGACATCTACTTGTTGACGGGTAGATCTCAATGGAAATGGTAAACCATTCCTACAATACAAACAATATGTTAACTTTGCAACATTTATTTCGATGGAAAAACCCATTATCCATGATTAAACAGTTAGTTTCAGAAAGAATTTTCAACAAGAGGAATTTGATAATACTTTTAATCAAAACAAAATGCCAAAAACTGAAAATTAGCGAAAGACAAAAGAGCATCTTGCATATATCAAGACTATTTTGATTCTTGTATTTAATGTATTCAACAGTGACTTGAGGGGGGTGTCACATGCCTGAAAGAGTTCTCTTGAGGTTTGGTGCTGATATGTACTTTCTTATCAGTAAGTCCTCAGAATGGAACTATGATAATCTATCAAATGGCAACAACATTTTTCAAATTCAAAATCAAAAGTTTGTTTAATTATTTTTTCAGAGAACTTACCTTGTACTAGAGAGTGCAGCTTCCATAGGCCAGTCTTGGACATCTACTTGTTTGCGGGTAGATCTTTTTGGAGGAGGGAAGACTTTCTGCATCACAAACAAAATGCACCACTTGCAACCTTAGTGTTTTCAAATAAGGATCCATCACTAAAGCAGTTAAGTTTAGGTAAGAAACAACCAAGCCCGTCAATTTTTAGATTATTGCCAAACAATAAACAATCATTTTAAAATGAATCTTTATACTACAAGAACATTTTCTATTCGAATTCATGTTTGAACCAGAGCAAATTCAGAAATTCTGCACAATTACAAGAGAGCACAGTTTGATGGGAATGAGAGTATAATTTTGTAAATATTATTTCCCATTCAAACAGGAAGAAAATATGGGGGGGGGGACTTTTGTGTAACAAGATCATTTTGATTGTTGCAATCAAAATGGGCAACTGCAATTTAAGGGAGATGTCAAATGTCTGAAACAGTTTTCATGAGAATTGGTGACGGTATGGACTTCATTATCATCAGTGAGTTCTCAGAAAGAAACTAATCCAGCCTGTGGCATCCAACATTCTAAAAACTAAAAGCTAAAAGATTTTTATTTCTTTTATTTAGGAATTCACCTTTGACTGGAGAGTGCAGCTCCTTTATCAGAGGCCAGACTTGGACATCTACTTGTTAGCGGGTAGATCTCTTTGGAGGAGGGAAGACTTTCTGCATCACAAACAAAATGCAGCACTTGCAACCTTAGTGTTTTCAAAGAAGGATCCATCACTAAAACAGTTAAGTTTAGGTATGAAACAACCAAGCATATCAACTTAGAAATGATTGCCAAACAATATACAATTATTTAAAATGAATCTTTATGCTACTGTAGAGAGGGAATAATTTCAACCACCTCCATGCTTCAACATATTTTGCTTTGGTTTAGCCACTTTAGTTTCCGCCCCCTGGATAAAAACTTTCTCAGTAAGTTTCCCCCTGGTAAAATAACACTGTGATAAGATACACCATTACAACAATAGCCCCTTTGATTAAGGACCCATTTCAGATAGCAGCCTGGCAGCACAAGGGGAACACTCCACATTTATGTGTTCTCCTGATCCCATCACAAGCTGTGATATTTTACCCCATGTTCAAGTCTTGCCTGTTTTCAAGTATTACTGCTATTTAACTGATAATTGTCAAAGTTGTGTGATTGAATTGTAACCCTCTTATATACTGTGTTGGTTTTTTAGGTTTTATTTTGTTATTAGTTTTTTTGGGTAGACTCATTCAAGTTTTGTTTTGCCAAATGCAATTTTGTTATTCCGGTTGAATGTGACTTTCACAATTTCTTTTCGAAACAAATCTTAGTGGATTGATATTCAAAGTGGATTTTGTTTTGCTTTCAATTTGTTTTTTTTGAGAATTACCTCAGTTACTTTGTGGTCTCAGGTCATAAACACAATCTTGGATTGTTAATCTCCTCATTACAAATCAAGTCTAGATTAATAACTTCTTTTCACATTTTATTTGTTTGATCAACCCTGGAGTCATTAAATTCTTTTTTTGTATTTTTGTTTATAGTTGAGAACGTAAGAACCAGTTTCTGTCTCTATTTTATTAACTTCCTTGCGACTTTTCCCTACTCGATCAATTTATGTGTTGCGTTTAATAAGCGAGTTCCCCAAAGATAAGTTTTTTTCTTCTAAATTTCTCTGATTAACGTAGTGTGTCGCTTTTCCGGGCTACATTTTTTTCCTCTTTTGGTGGAGAATCCGGGCGGGGTTTATGTTCCCTTAGAACTTAGCCAGGTTTTGTCAAAAAGTAGGGATGGTCATTAGTTTTAGGGTTACAAACACAGTGCCAGAGTTTCGGAAGCATTCTATTTCACTATGGTTGAAGGGCCGAGTTCCACATTTTTGTCTGACGGGACGCCATTCATCTCTCCTCCCCCTGGATTTGGTTGTTTCAATGAAATTCTTCAACCAGTGGTTAAGCCGTCTTTGACCACCCTTCAGATGTGTGGTTTTGACCCACAACCAGCAGAAAGACCCTCAGTTACGTCGATGGAGGAGCCTGCTAAGGAGAGGAGCTTGCTAGAGACGGTGAAGGATCTCCTTGGAGACATTGTTGCTCAGCAGCAACAACAAGGAGAACTGTTGCTGAGATTGCAGATGCAAATGGATGGTCATCAGCGCCAGAGGGGAAGTTCTGCTCAGAGCATTGAAGATTCCAGAAGTTGCCAGAGGCAATGGCGTGAATTTCAAGGCCAGTCCAAACCAACAACAGTTTATTATAGTCCTTCATTGTTTAAGAAGCACGAAGAGCCAACTCCAGAAGTGGGAAAGTCACCCCAACCTACTACTCCTCAGGATGTGCGAACAGCTCAACTGGGAGATGAGGACATCACAAAGGTGGCGAAGATGAAGACCACTAGCCAAAAGCCTAGCCCTCATCAGATGGTTAAGGAACCAGGAGCAGTTAAGAGGCTGCTACGTTCTTGGGATAACCTAGAGATGAGAGGAGGTACCTTGTGCTATCGGCAAGACAGGGTAGAGCCCGAGTACCTGGAGGTTTTGCCAAAGTCAATCAAGTGGAAGGTTTTCCGTAATCTGCAAATTTCATGCAACATGAAGGGGTTTCGGGATATCATACAGATGGCACGACTTAGTTATTATTGGCCTTGATTTTTGTGTAGTTGATTTCTTGTTAATTTTTTGCTGTAAATTCATTGTAGTTTTTTATTTTGTATTTTTTTAACATTGTTGAGGACAACAATGCATTTTAAATGGTGGTGAGTGTAGAGAGGGAATAATTTCAACCACCTCCATGCTTCAACATACTTTGCTTTGGTTTAGCCACTTTAGTTTCCGCCCCCTGGATAAAAACTTTCTCAGTAAGTTTCCCCCTGGTAAAATAACACTGTGATAAGATACACCGTACAACAATAGCCCCTTCGATTAAGGACCCATTTCAGATAGCAGCCTGGCAGCACAAGGGGAACACTCCACATTTATGTGTTCTCCTGATCCCATCACAAGCTGTGATATTTTACCCCATGTTCAAGTCTTGCCTGTTTTCAAGTATTACTGCTATTTAACTGATAATTGTCAAAGTTGTGTGATTGAATTGTAACCCTCTTATATACTGTGTTGGTTTTTTAGGTTTTATTTTGTTATTAGTTTTTTTGGGTAGACTCATTCAAGTTTTGTTTTGCCAAATGCAATTTTGTTATTCCGGTTGAATGTGACTTTCACAATTTCTTTTCGAAACAAATCTTAGTGGTTTGATATTCAAAGTGGATTTTGTTTTGCTTTCAATCAATTTTTTTTTTTTTTGAGAATTACCTCAGTTACTTTGTGGTCTCAGGTTATAAACACAATCTTGGATTGTTAATCTCCTCATTACAAATCAAGTCTAGATTAATAACTTCTTTTCACATTTTATTTGTTTGATCAACCCTGGAGTCATTAAATTCTTTTTTTGTATTTTTGTTTATAGTTGAGAACGTAAGAACCAGTTTCTGTCTCTATTTTATTAACTTCCTTGCGACTTTTCCCTACTCGATCAATTTATGTGTTGCGTTTAATAAGCGAGTTCCCCAAAGATAAGTTTTTTTCTTCTAAATTTCTCTGATTAACGTAGTGTGTCGCTGTCGCTTTGGAGGGTAGATCTCTTTGGAGGAGGGAAGACTTTCTGCATCACAAACAAAATGCAGCACTTGCAACCTTAGTGTTTTCAAAGAAGGATCCATCACTAAAGCAGTTAAGTTTAGATAAGAAACAACCAAGCCTGTCAACTTTTAAATGATTGCCAAACAATAAACAAACATTTTAAAATTAATCTTTATGCTACAAGAACATTTCTGATTCGAATTCATGTTTGAACTAGAGCAAAATCAGAAATTCTGCACAATCACAAGAGAGCTCAGTTTGATGGGAGTGTAAAAAGCATTTTAATTCCTATTGATACAGGTAGAAAATATCAGAGGAACTAGTGTGTAACAAGATCAATTTGATTGTTGCAATCAAAATGAGCAACTGTGACTTAAGGGAGATGTCATATATCTGAAACAGTTTTCTATGATGATTGGTGATGGTATGGACTTTATTATCAATGAGTTCTCAGATATAAACTAATCAAAAAAGTGGCATGCAACTTTTTAATGACCAAAAGCTCAGAGATTTTATTAAATTTTTTAAGAATTCACCTTTGACTGGAGAGTACAGCTCCTTTTTCAAAGGCTAGACTTGGACATCTACTTGTTGATGGGTAGATCTCAGTGGAAATGGTAAGCCTTCCTACAACACAAAAATGTACACTTTGCAACATTAGTGAAAAAACACATTATCCATGATTAAACAATATTTTCAGATAAATTGCTTTACTTTGTGTATATTTTGTTAAAAGATGATTTTTTTTAAAAGACTGGCAGACCTTTAGATGCAAACATAAATAATTACTATTTTGGGAAAATTATGTTATCCACTCAAGCTCCATAATAAGTTATTTGGATCTTTTGTGTGGGATGTGACAGTATAGCACTGTTGGTTAAAGGAACCTTCCATTAGTTGTTTTTGGAATCAATGCATTCACTCTAATCTTCTATAGTTTTTTGTAAGTTTAAATTACATTTGCTGACATGTTTTAGTGAAATAAGTGGTTTTAGAGGATCTTGTGCACATCAGGCTAATTTAATAAACATGTGATAAAAATGACCACCGGATTTAGGCTTCTGATTCTATGTGTTATGAAATGACACTGTGATTTGTACAGTGCTACAAAGACAGCCTGTTTTATGAGAAAAATTGGAGAAATGAAAGAACATATGAATTTATTAAATACCCTGAAACTTGCCACAATTCGTCGGAAGTTTCACAAAGTGGTGTAATTTTTATGAAAATTTGTTGAGTCACTATTTGGACTGCTAATACATTTATCTTTCATTATACCAAATCTTAATCCTCAAATATATTTAGTTTTGCAAATTAAGTAAACAACATTTTATAAAATCTAAATAAACTAAAGTTTTTCGTTTCTACAAAGTGAAAATTTGAATACGGGCAATCCGGCATATGGGTATGTGTGCTTACGTGCGTACAAGGCAAGACGACCTTCTGACACTCAGTTTTCACAAAGTGACAGTTTGCATACGTTTGTTAGTTTTCACCAAGTGTCCTTTCTATTTTTGACCTATTACTCATTAAATATGAAATAATTTTTTTAAAGTAAGTAATTGGCAAGAACATTTAAGTTATCAATTTTCATGCACTAATTTACTTACTTACATTTACTTCTTTACATGTAGATGTTATGGAGACTGGAGCTGCAGGCAAACAAAAGAAACAAACCTTTTTGTAAAAATATATAAAGGGCCTATGTAAGAATTAAAAACCAGAGGTGTTCTTTTCTTTCCACTTTTCCAATTGGTGCGCGATATGGGGCAGAGGGAACCCCCCCCACCTCCTATTGTGTCTTCATTGTGTGCTTGGAATCTCAGGAATTCTTTTGAGGATTTTAGGGGGGTAGTTCTATACAGGAGGAAAATAGTGTGTTATAGTATGGGAACATTGAGGGGGGGGGGGAGACCCTCTACCCCATATCGGGCAGGCTATACACTTGTCCCGAAACATGTCATTGTTGAGGAAATTACTAAAACTTTTAACAACATGGTGCACTTTGGTTTAAGATTAAGCTCAAATTTGTCCCTTTTCTTACTATTGTATAAGAACTTCTGTATTAAATCAACACAGGATATTACTTTGTCCAGAAATACGATAGTGTAATTTGAACCAAGACATTATCAAAGAAAAAACATTATTCAATAATTGATAAATTTTAATAACAGGGAAGCAAAACTGATTTATCAGTGGTATGGTGCTTTGATAGCAACTAATTATATATCAAATAATGCATTTTGGGTTTTTTTTGCAGTAAAGGCTCCCAGTAACTTTGCCAACCACGGATTTCTACATCTGTCAGATCTAAGTTGATAGATTGTACCTCGTCATGTGTATTTCTCTCCAGTGTGTACAAAGATACCTAAATAGTATGTATGTGAATATTCATTAGTTTGTGAGGTCATGTGAATATGCAAGTAGTCTTTTTGAATACATTACCCCAGAATGGTAAGAATAACCAAGAATGTCTAGAAGAAGGTGTGGCCTTTTGTGTGAGTGTGATTGTGAAGTGAAGTGTGGGTGAGTGGGAAAGGAGAGTAGAAGAGGTTTCACCAACAAGAAACACCCAAGTCATTCACTGCATGTCTGATCTGTGGTCACCACAGTGGTCTAACTTCTCTCTGCAAATCAGATGTTTAACTGTTGGGGCAATTGGCTCCATGATATATCCCTTTGGGATTTGTTCTACTAAACTAAGCAGTGCAAGATTGAGATAAACTTGGATGCAGTGAGGCTACCAAATGTGACAACTGGCCAATGATGGATGGCAAAGTGACTCGCCAAACTGCAAACGAGTAAGTGATTTTGTTGTAGTAGGACCCCCCAAACAAATATTCGTGAGAACCATAGATGAAAGTACTTTTATCATCAGTTCCTTCAAATCTACAAACTAAATAAAGGTTACTGAGCAATAATCATTACTAATATTATGATCACCATCTGTTCGTTATATGCCAAAAAGTAACTTACAGTTCATAAATTTTTAAAAACGCAAGCTGAATTTAACACTTTATTCCACATACAGTATGGCTTAGCCGCAAATCTTGCAAAGAGCTTGTGGAGCCAATCTGAAGTTGGCTGACAGTATTGGGCCCGAAATAGTCAGCCGCGTACTCGCATTTTTTGTACAATTTGTCAAAACTCTCAAACTCCAAAACTGGTATGCACCTGCTCGCACACAAGTGTGTACTGTAAACACCTGCAATCTGGACCTTCTATTGTCCCTCTTTCGTTTGTAACTTTTTGGCAACTGAGCTCCCATTGGTTTGTACACTTTTCAACCGGGGACCTTCATCAAACGGGAACCATTATTGCCCTCTTTTGTTAGGTCACAGGTTTGAATGTGTATACCTACCCCAGCGCGCTCACCTACCCTGCCTAGGGCGTACTTACTAGTTCTAGAAACTATAAAGGGATCTAACATTTTGGGCCTCCGTAACGCTATACGTTTTCAAAATGGTCGTTGATAGGTGAACATTTTATGGTCGTTAGCCAGCAATAACTTCAGTTTCATTTGTACTACACAACTAAAACTTACCCATCACACTAAATATACATTCACGATGCTAGTGAGGCCTTTTTGTCGAGTTACATGCAAAAACTTCTTCAAAAAATGAAATTTACCACGCAATACTCGCGGTTGTTTTGCTCTTCATCGCGGCACTCACGCGGCGTTCAAAAATTGCGCAAAAAATTAAGAATGCGCGGTGTACGCAGAGCCTAAAGACAGCGCGTTGTATGCCGGGCGCAAGGCTGCGCATACACCGCGCAGTCTTACTTTTTGCGCAATTCATAAAGACAACAAAGTTATGCTTACCAGAATAAGGTTACCAGCCAGAATATCATGTCACATGCACCATTTCTGACTGGTAATACTAATATCCAGCTATAATTTTTGCTGAGCAAAATATTGTGTGCTTAAGCATGTTTAAGCAGCTCTATGAAATTGATCTTCAAAAAGCAAAAGGGCATGTTGTATTTGTAGCACTCTTCTCTTTTAGTCTTGGCATGGAGGTAGCTACCTCCACGGTCTTGGCCACACTTTTAAAGAAATTTAATTATACATACTTATTCAGAAAAAAAATTGTTAAAGTAAATTTCTGCCTCTGCTATTTCCGTAATCATTTTCTGCACACCGAAAAAGCAAGTCGGCGTATCGTGACCGTGCGGTTCTTAAGTTTGCGCTTGGTGCCGAAGACACCAGATATTTCTCCAAATTATGCGAATGGCAATCCCATTTCAACACTTTAGACAAGAAAATTCACAACTCACCTTTGCATTGTTTCAACAGTTTTTCCTCAGAACTCCAGTAAAAACATGAATTTTTTGGAGCAAAAGCCACAAGGATTTTTGTCCACGTCATCCACTTTTTCTTTAACGCATCAGCCGCCGGCGGGCAGCTGGACGTACGACGTATGGCCCTTTGCGCGCGCCCGGGCCTCAAGGTCTTGCTTCCCGGTCTTATTTGCATAACAAAGCCCGAACCTTCTCATTGGCTAACTTTTAAACTATATTTAGAAATAAAATTGGCTCGTATCTAAGGGGATGAGCAGGGGATGAGACTATTACTTTAATAGGGGATGATCAGCGATGCTTACGCACATGGGATGCACTTGTTTAATCATTGAACCAATGGTTATTCAGCGGGATTTGATTGGTTAACTTTTCAGGAGAGAACAATGATGTCCCTTGAAGAGAATGGAATATACGATGAAAGAGCGACCATAGTTTTTGCCTGGAGGTAAGGAGAATTTAGAAGTTGATCAATACTACCCATCCGATAATTAACACATCTTATGTGCAACTAAGAAGTAGGGAATACTGTTTTTGTGAAGGGGTAGTGAGAAATTAAAAGTTGATCAACTGAATTGTATATGAAATGGTAGTGATTCAAAGCTGTACTTTGGGGTTCATATTTTGGCTTACATTTTGTCTATATAAGTCCTTCTTGAATTTTTATAGATTCTAGGAGTGAGATGTTTTCTTTAAACTTTTCAACAAAGTTCTTTTTATATTCTTTCCAATCGTATTCTAAAAATATAATTATAAAACATTCCAAGAAATGTTTAAAACGGAACTTAGTTCAAGGAACATTACAGAATTGGTAAGAAAAAAACTTGTAAAATATACTTTTTGATCACAGATTTACATAAAACTTACACGGTCTAATGTCTGATGATGATAGTAGAAAACATCCCTTGAAATATTAACTGTCTGAAACGCCATATTTGATGAGAAATGAATAAACTAACTTTCCGATTGGAGTTTATCGCTCATAGTGAGCGTTTACTCATTTTTTGAATCTATATGATTTCATGCAAAATGTGTAATCGGTTTTTCACTTTTTTTTCTCGTGACCCAGATTGCCGATCGATCTCAAACTTCTAAAGGTTTGCCAGTTTATGTATGGTGGATTACATAAAGTGCTTACACTGCCAGCAACTGTTTTGTTAGAAAAAACAATTCTGTAATGTTCCTTTAATTTTTACAGTGGTGTGTTGTTTGTGTACAAATATTGCGTATGCCTATGGGCGGCTGAGGATGGGATAGTTCTTTGAATCTTTGGACATGTCCCTTAGTTCCGTAGACCTAACAGCCGTCCGATCTACGACCACTCTAGTCAATTTTCTTTTTTTCAACCCCAAACTATTTAAAATTTATCCAGTCAGTTTCCCTTGTGGTTCATTATTTGACATTTGAAATTAAAAAAAGTCGCATCCCATTATAAAGGTGATCCCTGGCTACACGGCAGTTAACGGTTACATGGCTTCCGAAGCGCCCGGTACGTTAATCCGGAGGTCGTTGGTTCAAATCCCGCTCTAGCCAATTTTTCTTTGTTCAACCCCAATCTAATATGAATAATACATGACTTTATACCTCATTACCATAACTTGGCCACACCTTCTAAAACACAATATCCAGGACGTTACCATCAGTCGTTAGCCGCACCGACGAATTCAAGAATGAAAAGCGCGCCCTCTGTCGGGTTATCACGCTATGTTACGGAGAATAAAGTCGTGACGCATTGATGCCTCATGTTACGAGTAAAAGATATAATAGTGACGTCTTGGAGCAAGACTAAAGTCGTGTTGGTTCTTATGCATCAATATTATGCAATCTGTCATGAGAGCTAGGTGAGCGAAACTAGATCATTCGCATGTGACCGACCATATCTTATTTACCTTCATTCCCTCCGTGAACCGACAGACAAATACGCAGCTTCTTTCTTTCATTTTCCTTTCTGACTCTAGTCTAAACTGAAGTACGTTATACGTTGGTCAGAACCCCGGTAAGTACACTGTATATCTTGCATTTTTATTGTATGTAATGTAGCTGATGTAGATAGTTAAACATTCGATTCCTCCCACCCAGTCATGCCAGTATAAGATAGATTATGATAGAAACATGTCACAATCACTTGTGTGTAGTCAGTAGAGTTGTTGGGAGAGAAGCTGCTTCTTCTTCCATTTTATAAGCAACGACTCAATTACATGATCAAAACTGTACTGTGTTGCGCAAGCATGGGTTGGCTCAAAGATGACGAGACATGAACTTGTTGAGTTGAGGAAGGCAAATGCAAATCATGATCAATTAAAATACTAATTAAATGTGTAATAATTTATATTAATAATAGAGAGGATAGATCGGCAAAGTAAAGTGCGATTTGGTTTGTCCTTTTTTGTAACGATTTTAAACAATTGGAATTTTGTAACTTTTAAGTTTTAAAACCAGCCCCTAACGAGTATGAAACTGAAATCTATTCACTGTACATTCTGCCAGTGCTACCTTTCCCTAATCGTTTGAACACGGCCTTGACCTTAGCTGCTAAAACAACCACACAAACAGCTTTTAAAAATAGACAAATGTGTCAGTCAGATGAGGAAACTAGGTTCCAGAAAGTAAGAACTATTTCCTGGTTGGGTTAAAAAAACATCACCTGACATGAAGCTGATGGACGAAGAAAATTGTTTAGAAAATAAATCTAACTAAACATGTGACCATCTGAGTAATTGCCATTTTTGCTGGTGGATTTTGACAAGGGTCTTGAAACCAGAATCTGCCTGCCACACTACTACACAGTCTACACTGGTAGGCAGTACTACTAATCTAGTCATTATTCTCTTAGGACACAAATAACCACAACAGTACACATTGAGTTGGCTTATTGGTATCAGCTTCAAGTGCTATGTTTATTCAACCATGTCACACCACATTGGTTAATTACCAATTGGGCAAAACAGTAACTATGTAATAACAAATTTTATTTGAAAGTAACCCCCAACAGTACATGAATACCGGCCCGGATTACTTGGCAACCTGCCATAACATTACTTGGCAACCTGCCATAACATTACTTGGCAACCTGCCATAACATTACTTGGCAACCTGCCATAACTTACTTGGCAACCTGCCATAACATTACTTGGCAACCTGCCATAAACAATTGTGGGCAAACACACTTGCCCACAAACCACAGACAAGAGGGGGTTACTTCTTACATGTCGAATAGGCATCAATGCTCTATGTGATTGCACCGCTTGTACACGCAGTTGCATTACAGTACTGCTATAGCCCGACTTGAGATAGTAGGTGCAAGCAAGAGTTATATCAACATTAAGGTAAGGGCCTGAAAGGCAAGATTATTCCATCGCTTGTACACGCGATTGGAATGTACAAAAATATAGGCCCATCGAAAATGAGATGTGCTACAGTGTTAAAGTTAAAAATATCCTTAACTCATTAATAATATTGATTACCACTTAAAAGTTTATCAATTATCTGACCCCCCGCAGGCAGTGGCAGTCCACTTCCCTATCAGAAAATGCCAAACAGGCGCAGAAAAGCCTCAACTACTGGAGGAATTGATGGGGCGGAGGCGGGAAAAAAATTTTGGGTGTTGACTTGGTTGGAAGCTGAACCGAAGTGAGGTTCCCACACAAATGCAGCGTGCAGTGGGGAGTGGGGCTAGCAAGTAAAAATACAGCAAGTATTTATTATTTAACACGTTGACTGCCGCCTACGAGTATACTTGTAGAGAATGAAAGGGCTTTGTATTGTTATTTAAATACACTGGCATCACTGAGCACGCAACACATACGCTTCTGGCAGTGGTGAGGACATGGCATCCTTAGAACGTGTCTGTTCAATTTTTTGGGGGTATAGTACCTATATTGGTATGCGCGCATGCGCACCGCACTTGGCAAAGTTGAACGTCCTACGAATATATGACCGGCAGTCGATGTGTTAATTTGGTCATGTGACTCAAGAGGGTGAAAGTTGCACTTTGCTGATTTGGCTTTTCTTTGTCTAGGCCCTATAATTTGATTTTTTACAAATTTCTTTCAGAGTGAGCCGTTTCAAAGTTGGCGTGTCTTTTTACAAAGAAAGTTGTATTGTGACACCGGTGTTTGGTTGCTTTTTATTTGACGTTGATGACTAAAAGTCTACAGCAATGTATAGTCTACATGGTGCAGTACTTTGGGCTGCTGTTGCCGCTGCTGTTGCTGTGATGCAGTGTGATGCTGCAGTCTCATGTCTAGATGAAGACGGCAAACCTGTTGATTGGTGAGGACATTATTTCATCTTACTTTAACATTAATTTTAAGGAAAACATTTTAGTGCATTAGCTTTGACTTTATTCAGGTAACATGTGGTTTTAAAGGAACATTACAGAATTGGTTTTTGCTAACAAAACAGTTGCTGGTAGTGTAAGCACTTTATGTTATCCACCATATACATAAACTGACAAACCTGTAGAAGTTTGAGATCGATCGGCCATCTGGGTCACGAGAAAATAGTGAAAAACCGATTACACATTTGCATGAAATCATATGTAGGTTCAACAAATGAATAAAACGCTCACTGAGCGATAAACTCCAATCTGAAAATTAGTTTATTCATTTCTCATCAAATATGGCATTTCAGACAGAAATATTTCAAGGGATGTTTTCTACTATCATCATCATTAGACCGTGTAAGTTTTATGTAAATCTGTGATCAAAAAGTATATTTTACAAGTTTTTTTCTTACCAATTCTGTAATGTTCCTTTAACTGTTGGCAAAAGTGGCTGTCCAAAGGAAACCGCATTTTCTTGGTCATGAAAACACAAAGTATGACGCGCAGAGGGTTGGAGACCTTGTATGACTTCAAAAAGTGTGTTGGTATTAAAATAATGTGCATCAATTTTGATTGAAGCAGCTATGGTTACTGCAGCTTCAGGGCTCGAATTTGTGGGGGAAATCCAAAAGACCGTAGGGCTTAGTACATGTAGCTCAAAATGTTTACGGGACCAGAATTGATTTTATCCAAAGACCAGAATCATATAGAGAAGAAACATCCTGGCACAGTTTAATTATTCGTTTAACTGTTATCATTTGAACAATTACTGAATAAGAGAAGATTTATCTCATTTGTCTTTATGAGTTTCAAGTATATTTTATAACTCATAGAATTTACGGGTATTTTATCAGACTCAAAGTCAACATTTTTTGTACATTATAATTTGTTTTCGTTCAAGATATTACACAGTGAGGTTTTATTATAAATTCATTAATTTTCAATTAAAAAACACAATACAGCTGGACTTGTCTGGTCATAACTTTACTGGCCCGACACTAAAACTAGTGGCCTCTGGCCCGCAGTCCAGTGTAAACATCAAGCGCTGTATGTTTGTGTTGAAATTTGCAGAGCCGACAAAACTTACTAGAAATCTCTTGGTAAAACTACACACCTCCTTAGGAAGGAACTATAAATAAACAGTAAACTTGCGAGAACAACCATGTGTAAACTTCTTTTGTGAGAGTGTTGGCTCTGAAAAGAGCCGGTGTGGTCTCGACGTTTCGAACAGTATACTCTGTCTGCTCTTCTTCATTCTCCTGAAGACGAGCAGAGTATACTGTCCGAAACGTCAAGACCACACCGGCTCTTTTCAGAGCCAACACTCTCACAAAAGAGATTTTCACAGGGTTGTCCCCGCAAGTTTACTATTTATTTATAGTTCCTTCCTATTTTTCCACACCATGCAAAGCTTCAAACAATACTTACACACCTATTATGTTATATATCTACCTTGCCTTAGCACTATCAGTCTTCTTATGTCCTTTAATTAAAATATCATTTTCTCATTCATTCTTGTTGATTTCCTGTCTAGGTTTATTGTTATCAAACTTCCCCAAAACAGCGCCAGTAGCAAACCACAAGTACAAGAGGGCTATGCTTATATGTACATGGACAATCAACAGACTGATCTAGCATTATCCAATGTTTGGTTGAATGCCACCAATCATGCCATAGCGTACACCGTACAACAGATATACAACAATAATGGCAGTCAGGTAAGAACTCAATTTGTATTTCTTTTCATCTACAAATCAGTATTGTTCTAAAGATGCTTTAAATATACACTTAAACTTTAATGCTTGTACTGCATAATAATTGAATATAATATTTGTAACAAATGAAATTGTATAGCACACACAGAAAACATTTCTTCTAAATTTAGTAATTTTTTTATAAAACAAAACATCAAAGATAAGACCATACATACCACCCAATGTTCCATTTTATATTAGGCCTGGAGTTACGTAGAGGCCACAAAGGCCTCTGTTGCCCTGGTCTTGGCCTTGGTGCCCCTTCAAAAGTTTCCCATAGACTTAAAGACTTTCCAATGGCAGTGCCCTTTGCAAAATATAAAGGGCCTTGCCCTTTCAAAGGTGAAGTTCCTGGCCTGTTACATTGTTATACTTTGTTTGGCGTGTCCTGGCCAAGCGGATAAGAACACCGGACTCAAGCTCTGGTATTTCTGATCGGCAGAGTGTGGGTTTGAGTTCGGGTCGTGACACTTGTGTCCTGAAGCAAGACACTAAAACCAAATTTTATTGCTGCGTCCGTCAGATGGGATGTGTTGTGTAATGCAAGTAAATGAATCCAGTGCACTTATTCTTAAAGAGAAGGGGTTTGCCCCGGTGTTCCTGGTTTGATTGGCTGCATATTGCGCCACGTGTGGGTTCGAGTTCGGGTCGTGACACTTGTGTCCGGAAGCAAGACACTAAAACCGAATTTTATTGCTGCGTCCGTCAGATGGGACGTAAAGCAGTAGGTCCCTTGTGTTGTGTAATGCAAGTAAATGAATCCAGTGCACTTAAAAAGAGAAGGGGTTTGCCCCGGTGTTCCTGGTTTGATTGGCTGCATATTGCGCCATAGCACCTTGTAAACCATGGTGAGCACTCGTACTTAAAAAATATAGCTCCGCATACCTTGCAGGGAAAAAAAAACAGTTGAGCACTTTGAGATGCCCATCGGGTGCGGTAAAGCGCTAGTAATTACATCAGAATATTGAATTTTTAAGAAGTTAAAAATAAGTCAGCAAAAACATTTTATTGAACTTCTTTCTGGGATTTCTGCACATTTCATGGTGATGATGCATCGGAAAACAGTCCTGAAATGTGGATGCTTAGCGGCGTAAATCAAGGGATTAACACAACTATTTCCAGTTAAGATGACCACAGCAATAGGAATAAATTGCTCCGTTTTGGGCAAAATGAGGCTGAAGCTATAAGGTACAACACACAGTAAAAATGTGCATACAACAGTGAAGAGATTTTTAGTCACTTCAGCTTGGAGTTTGTTAACTCTGTTAGGGTGCGGCTCATGATCATCGGAGATGGTTGCTGAAGTAGACGGCTGTCTATCCAGGTGACGGACTTTCTTAGTGTGGCTGAAAATATGATAGAAGATCTTGCCGTAGCTGAAGAATATGATAGCTAGCTGAATAGGGCAGAAGGCGGTGAAGAGAATAGTGTGAAAACCTGGCTGAGACTCTGCCTTTACCCAGCTACAAGACGAATACTTTGGCTCAAATCCAAGTTTGATATAACCTGTTGCGCACGGGATGATTACAAAACACATTGGTACCAGCCAAGTCAGCAGAATGGCAATGATGGTGCATTTCGGACTGAAGAGACGCTGATATGTCGCCCTCTTGTGATTGATCATAACGTATCTGTTAATCGCGATACACATTAGGTTGTTTATGCTGCATCCGAAGCAGGCGTAGAACATGAACGCCGTGAGGGAACATATGATCATAGGGAGGGGAAACTCTTCTTTGCTCTCCGTCAAAATAGCCACGGCCCCAAACGGGATGAAAACACATGTGAGTAGATCAGCTATGCTAAGATTCAACACAAACATGTTTGTCGTATGGTGAAGTTTCTTGGTTAGAATCACAGCAGCTATAACCAACACGTTACCAACGACGCCAAGAAATGAGAATGTTATGACGACAGCGGCGAGTATTTGACGTTCTGCGTAGCTCACATACACGTCATCATCAAACGAGCAGCACGTCTTGTTTTCCATCTCGTAGAGACGGTTGTCGATCTTTTTATTGTCTTTAAATGTTGGATTGTGTCACCAAAAATTGATAAATTGAGTCAAACATCTCTGAGTTCATGTGGTGGCTCCAAAGTCGGATTGGGTCCAGGAGAATAAATCTTGTAGTGAAACTTCTGTCTTGACTGCGTGTAGTCGGTCCAGAATCAAATACAGTCAGTTAAGATCTAATAGGTAAGACAACAATTCTCAGAGCGTATGACATCAAAGTGATGGTCTCTTCATCACAGATTCCATCTCAAATGCAAACAAACTACAGATTGCATTAAACTATCACTGTTTTTTTTGCTTTCATTAATATTTCATTGCCGTCAGAAAATGGTGACCTCACTTGACGTATTGATCCTTAAGCTTTAAGGATTTTAAAATCAAGAATCAAATTGACTGTTAAGATGGTTTGGGAAATTTTAATTAAGTTTCATTGCCATTAGCTATTTGTTAATCACCTTTTAACTTGTTTTTATAAACTCTATCGATCGCTAATTTGAGGGAGAAAATATTGAGCTGTTGTCAACAAAGGAATTATCCAAAGTAAGGGGTTGTTACTATCAGATAGCAGTGATCAGTATTGACTGTTATTGATCGTTATTGACTGTTATTTACTGTTGTTGTCTTGATGGGTAGAATCATTAAGAAAACACAGGTGTCAGCAGGCTTGACAGTGCCACTCTGTTCTTGTAAGGGCAAGGTAGTTTGTCTCCTCTAGCCTTGTTTACACTTGAGGTGAATTTCCTGGGAAATTCTTTGGACAATTTGGCTGACCTTTTCACACTTGAGTTGCTAACCCTGGCACCCCTCCCCCCCCCCCCGAAATAGCCATTTCACACCCCTGCCTGGGTAAAGCAAGATAACCCCAGGGCGAGTATACTAAGTGTTCATTAAAATTCCCAGAAATTTTCTGCAGTGGCCAATTTCACAAAGAGCTAAGTTTATTGTTAGTCTTGTTATTATTATTGGTTTATTAAAAATGCAAACATGGTGACCAGAAAGCCGAATTGCGGATGCATACAGAGAATATACCTACAATCTTGAAAATTCCTAAAATAGGAAACAGGTGTTAAAAAAAACAAACACAAAACCAAAAAGGTACATAGATAAACAGACTTAGAGATTTTAAAAACTAAAAAACCCCACCAAAAACAACAACTTAATAAAAAAAAAAACTGTGCCAGCCAGTGCCAAGAATGATCTAAACTGTGCATCAATCTTAATTGCTAAGCAATTGCTAATTGCTTAATTGCTAATTGCTTAATTGCTAAGCAAAGTGTGATGTTACAATACAAATCACTATGGTGATACTGACAACTCATCTTAAGATGAACCTTATTGCTTAGCGAAATCGAGCCCAGAGTTTTCTTTCCTTGGAATTGGCTGGGTAGTGTGAAAAATGTTTCTTTGTCTTAAGGTGTTCTCAGTAGAGTTGAGGGTCATTATGCTAATTTCTCTATGACTCTCCATTGTGAATTAGTTCTTTCAGTTTTGTTTCATGGGTGTGCATTCCGGTCATTTGTTTTCATTTTGGGATATCAGAAAATTGGTTTCACATACCAGTCATTTGTTTTCATTTCGGGATATCGGAAAATCTCCTTGTCAGGATACAGCGGAAAACTGTCTTGAACTGAGGATGTTTGATGGCATAGATGATGGGATTCAGGCAACTGTTACCCGTGAAGATGGTCGCTGCGAAGGGGAACACCTGACGACTTCTTGGCACTAGAAGGGTCACCGCGTAAGGCACAACGCACAGAACGAACGCGCATACCACAAGAAATAAATTCATCGTGACTTGGACCTGAAGTCTACTTCGCTTTGGTTTTTGTTCTTGAGCTGCTGATGAGGGTGCCATATCTGCTGCTTTGGGGTTGGCAGCGGTTGAGCTGGCAGTATCAACTGCCGTGGACATCGTCTTTGTTTGGGTGCGCAATGAGGGTTCGACTTTCTTGGCATGCTGACGGATGTGAGTGAACACTCTGATGTAGCAGTAAATGATTACAGACAACTGGACTGGGCAGAATGTAGCAAACAGCACAAAAACGAACCCTCCGGAAGAATGAGCAAGCACCCAACTGCAAGAGGAGTATTTAGGTTCAAAGCCAAGCCGGATGTACCCGATACTTGTTGGTACAACTGTGGTGACCAGTGGGATCAGCCATGTAATTAAAATGGCAAAGATTGTTTGTCGTTTGCTGAAGAGTTTACGATACGTCTCTTGTTTCTTGGTGATGAGAACGTAGCGGTTAACGGCGATGCATGCCAAGTTGTTGATACTACAACCAAGACATGTGAGGAACATGAACGCCGTCATGGAGCACAATGCCATGGGTAACGGCCACTCTGTCTCATTCAGCATAGCCACCGCCGTAAACGGTATAAACAAGCTCGTCAATAAGTCAGCCACGCCGAGATTAAACACAAAATAGTTTGTGACGCGTTGAAGCTTCGGAGACGACAGGATAGCGGTGATCACCAAACCGTTTCCAGCAACTCCAAGGAGTGACATCAGAAATAAAATCGCTGCAAGAACTTGGCGTTGGGTGTAACTAAAGTAGGCACAGAATGTGCAGCTCACAGAATTGTTACCGGTCAAAAGTTCACTCGCAATTGTTGAATTGATCCAAGCTGCCATTATTTTAATGTCTTTTTTTCGATGATGATAAATGTACATGTGGCTCAGATTTGGTTTTTGTGAACTACCCCACCACACTCATACCATCAACTGAATATACATGTAGTAGTGATGTCTTTGACCTTCCTCATGCCCGGCCATCGCAGGGCCGACAATATGCTTGATTCTAGTCTTTACCTGTTAATACTAAGTAATCAAACTTACTTGTGGGTGTGTAACCTTCATTAATGATTACTGGTGATGACTAGCGACAGAGTAATCAATTGAAGAGAGCTGGTTTCCAGGGACATGATCAACCCGCCCCCCTGAGGAGGAATTAAAGTGAAGGTTTAGTGATTGGAAATCTACTTTCAGACCAATCGCTCCCAGTGTCAGTTAAACTACCCCGACCAGGGTATGCTATTACCCCGATCGGATCCTTCTTCCCCCACTGAGGGTATCAATGGTTCCCTTGATCAGGGTGACGAAACTTCTTTATTGGATAGAGTGCAGAAGCGTATTGTTAATCTTGTTGGTGAAGTGGAGGGATCAACAACGTTACAACCTCTTTCCCACCGTACATGTAGGTCTGTAGCCAGCCTCTGTCTTTTCTACAGATATTTCACGGCAAATGAGCCACCAGTGTGTCCGACCTGGTCCCTTCTATCAGGGTGTTTGAGCATGAAACCAGACTTTTCTGCTTCTTCTCACCCTTACACTCTTGATTTGCTGAGATGTAGAACAAGGAGCCATTCCAACAGCTTTATTCCACGTACTGCATCTCTTTGGAACTCCTTGCCTGGTGCATGTTTCCCTCCATCCTACAATCTAAACTGCTTTAAGAGGAATATCAACTCCTACCTTCGACTCCTCTGAGTTATTTTCACATTTAATAATTTTTCTTTTGTGTAGCCCCTTACCAAGAGTGGCTTTTAGCCTTGTTTGGGGCAAACTTGCACCCCAATTTTTTATTTTTAAATATCAACTGTATAATTTGGGGTTGTTCAACCCCAAGTTGTTTCAAATTTACCCAGTCAGTTTCCCTTGTGTTTTTTTTACTTGATTTATCAATTGTATGTCTACAATTCCTTTAACTGAAAGGCACTTCAATCAGCTTAAAATCAAGGGAAGATGTGGAGGACATTATGAGACACCTGTATGGGGGTTGATGGTTAAATGCAATGGCATCCCATGACCAAACTTCCTTGTCGTTCATTAGAAGCTGAGGACAAGGATCATTAAAAATACATTCTCCATGGCTTCAAAACAAGGTCATCATTCTTAAGAGCCATAACTATTGATTGAAATTCAGGGCGAAAATTGATTATCTGCGGAAAAGCTTGGTGCTTTAAGAAAAAATACATTCCCTTGAGGTTTATTGATATTTATATTTATTGCCACGGGTAACAGGAACACTTTTGTAGCACAGGAGTGATCATTTCAATGGTGTCTTACCGTCCCCAAGAAAATTATGCGACGATTCAACTGTGAATGCCTTTTCTTCTTCGAGCTATCCTGGACCTGGGCCCAATTTCATAGAGCTGCTTAAGCACAGAAAGTAGCTAAGCACACCAAAATTATGCTTACCAAAATAAAGTTACCAGCCATAATACCATCTCTCATGTACTATCTGTGACTGGTATCCTGCTAATTTTTGCTAAGCAGAAATTTTTTAAGCAGTATTTTCTGCTTTAAGCAGTTCTATGAAATTTGGCTCTGGTTGCCTGTAAACTGCCTTGTGCGGTGTGGTCCTAAGAGCTAAGCATTAGTAGAGGTCACAGAAAATAGTCACTGGAAATTAGCCACCCCTTATGAATTGTTGGTTTTTATCAGTTCCTCATAATTATCTGAACTGTTTCCTGCTATGTCCCCTACTGACCTTAATACCCAACCCAGAACCAGCATGAAACAGCAGTGGTGCACCCTGGAGACCACAGGAAACGTTTGAGTGGGCAGTGCTTGTAATCTTCAAGTCATTTTGATATATGACTGAAAGATTACAACACAATTTCAAGCCATTTGCGTGTGAACAGCGACCAACTCAATTGTTTCCTTGTTTCTTTTACTTTCAATCTTTCAATGTCATTTATCGTGGGTGACAAACAATCGTCATTCTGGGCGTAATATATTGCGAGTCATATTGTCGAAAAGCTCAAAAAGAAAAGCCTTTGTTTTTTTATTGGCAATTACTTTATGAGTAAACTCATTTTTACAGGGAACTTAAAGGCACTGGACACTATTGGTAATTACTCAAAAATAATAAAAACTTACTTGGTAACGAGCAATGGAGAGCTGTTGATAGTATAAAACATTGTGAGAAACGGCTCCCTCTGAAGTAACGTAGTTTTTGAGAAATAAGTAATTTCTCAGTAAAACATTTGAATTGATTTTGAGACCTCAGGCGTGAGGTCTCGAAATCAAGCATCTGAAAGCACACAACTTCGTGTGACAAGGGTGTTTTTTCTTCCATTATTATCTCGCAACTTCGACGACCAATTGAGTTCAAATTTTCACAGGTTTGTTATTTTGTGCATGTGTTGAGATACACCAAGTGAGAAGACTGGTCTTTGACAATTACCAAAGGTGTCCAGGGTCTTTAAAGACTAAACCGACTTAGAACACCCACTGAAGACCTAAATGTGAAACACCTGTTGATAAATATATTTGTTTTCATGTGATTTATGTTGGCAGGATGTCGGCTATTTGATGTACAATGATCAGATACCAGATAGTAAGAAAACAAGTCAAAAGTATGGTCACACAAAAGGTAAACTAAACTATTTGTCTTTGAAATCATGGTGTTTTTTTAAATACTGCATTGGCATTAACTCAGCTCAAGTACCATTTTGTTCTTCTCTTGCCTAATCAAGTTACCCAACATCTATTTATCTTGGTTAGTTTATTTTATTTTATTACACAGCCAACAGCACAATTAGCACCAATAACCGGATGAACAGGAAATGAGAAGAAATGTTCAGTTTTAGATGTGGGAGGAAAACCCAGACGGGGAGAACCCATTCAATCAGGTCGAGACTGAAAACCCAATCCACGTGCAAGGCTCTGGTCCGAGGTGGGGTTCGAACCGGGGTCCACAGAGGTGAAAGGCAGGGCAAAGAAACCACCAGCCGACCTGATGATGCCCAATACAGCATTACAAATACAAACTTAAATTTCCTGCACTTCATATGAGATTGCTTGTGTGTCATGAAAATGAAACTGCTTGTTTATTTGTCCTTTCTTTTCATAAGGTGATATAGCATTTGATGCAAGCAGTGGTTTCTGGCTCGTCCACAGTACTCCCCGTTTTCCTAGAAATTCAACATTAAGTTACAACTGGCCATCCAATGCAAGAAGATATGGACAGTCTTTCCTGTGTATGTCGTTTGGCTTGGATCAATTTGAGGAAATTGGTAATTCAAACTTCAAAGCACTTTTTCTTTTTTTTTACTTGTGGTGCTAACTTTAACATTTAATTACACGTATGACTTTTTATAAACTGTCTATTTTGAACGTTACTTTATTATACAAAGATTGCTGCTCAATGTTTTTAGCATTTTTTTTAAAGATTTCTCCAAACTTTTCTCTCTTTTAGGTAAACAGTTGCTGTATAACTACCCCTGGATTTACGACTCCAACCTTCCATCTAAACTTGTTGGGAAGATCCCTAGCATAGTCAGGGCTGTCAAAGGGCAGCATGTAACATCACCACCTTGGCACAGAAGTGTATCCCTTACATCTACTGGTGGACAGTCATTCACCAGTTTTGCCAAATACTTACAGTTTAATGCAGGTGAGTAAACTCATTTGGTTGCTTAAACAATCTAAGTTTTGTTTAAAAATGAACCGTTGTAAAAAAAAATCAAACTTAAACGTCTTTTGAATATCTTGTGTGTTAAAATGTGTTCATCTTTTGTGAAAAGTTTTGTCGGCTAAAGACTGAGGTTGTTGGTGCAGTTTGTGTGGGTTGTGAAAAATTTGTTTTATTTTTGAGCTCCTGGTAAATGGAGTTTATCAATCAAGAGTGGATTCCAAAGTAATTGTTACATGTGTTCGTTTCATAAGGAAAACCTTTATTTGTGGATTTTGTGCTTTTCCTTTTGATATCCTTTTAATCATGGATATGAAATTGCAACTAAATGCAGGGTATACTTTTGGTAATTGTCAAAGACTAGTATCCTCACTTGGTGTTTCCCAACATATGCCTAATATAACAAACCGGTGAACATTTGGGCTCAATTGGTCATCGAAACTGCAAGGAAATAATGAAAGAAAAAACACCCTTGTTGCATAGAACTGTGTGCTTTCAGATGCCTGAGATAGGCTTCATGCCTGGGCATAAAGCTTTTCTCAGATTCAAATTTATGGGGCGAAAATTTACCTCTTTGTCTAAAACTACATCACTTCAAAGGGGTTCGTTTCTAACAATGTTTTATAATATCAACAGCTCTCCAGTGCTCTTTACCAAGTAAGTTTTTATGGTCATTAACTTGTGGAGTAATTACCCAAAGTATACCTGTTTGCCTTTAATGACCTTAAAACACTGAGCTGAAAATTTGCAATTTTTTGTTGTCGCTTGTTTGTTATGTCACTTGAAATGGAAAATTATGCCAAAAATGTAAGTTTCCTATAAATTTGTTGATCCTGAAGATTCAAATTAATATGACAGTTATTGTTTTAGTTGCCTGACAGAGTTGGTTTTCTGTGGCTATTACAAGGTGAAGATGATATAGATTTAATTTCTTTTTTACAATTTTTTTTTTGGTCACGAAGAGACTCCTATTTCCTTTGTTTCTTCACAGATCTTTATTCGGTTTGGCTCGCCCCACACTTTGAGATGGACCTTTTAGTTGAGACTTGGCAAAATGGCCGCAACAAACTGAACTCCTCCTGCGACAGGGCTTACAAAGTCAACAAACATCGTCTCCTTGAAATTTGACGGGGCAGAAGGATTCCCGGAGACGAAGGATCATTCCAAGTGGGCTGTGACTGCTCCGCTGGGATCAAAGTGGATTTGTATTGGGGATATTAATCGGCAGGTAAGTAGAAGTTCAATTGCTATTTCTCGTGACGTTATTAAGATAACCAGTAGGGCAGTACCGGCAATCTAAGTGGAAATTGGAAGAAAAAAAAACCATTCTCATTTCGGACACTGTTTAAAAATGCATCTTGTGCTACCAAAGTGTTCGTTTTTTACAAGTTGGTTGCCTTCCAGTTTACTGAGCGAAATAAACCTTCCAGGAATGAGAAATGATTTGGGGTTGAACTAAGAAAAATTGACTAGAGCGGGATTTGAACCAATGACCTACGGATTAATGTGCCGGTGCTCTACCAACTGAGCTCTCTAGTCCTAAATTGGCGGTCTCCCTATTTTGCAATGAGAAATGTCAGACTTTTATCTGAATTGAGATTTTCAAGTCGGCCTGTTGAAGAAAATCAACACATACAAAGAAACCCTGCTCTTTGATCAGTTGAGGGTACTGCTCTTAAAAGCTCTGTGAAATCTAAACCCCAAGGGCTACCAAAAGGTGGAAATACCCTCGTTTCAATATAGACCTTTCCATTGTTGATAAACAAACCGCGCTGGTTGGCATGGAAGGCCGAATGTTAGCAAAACACTCAATCGTGTTAATAGATGTTTCAACAAAATTTTAACATTTTCTGCAAACTTTCAACTAAGTAAAGTACCTCTCATGATTGGCTGCTCTGTTTCCAACAAATTCAACACCATTTTTGAATATTTGTGTAACATTGTTAAAACTGTGGCGATCTGTTTTTGTTTTGCATTTATGGCTTTCCATAGTTTTCCGACCTCGGTTGGCAAAAACTCGGGCTGTGACGTTGCAATAGAAAGGTCTATACCTCCTAAGATTTGGATCCTAAGAATGAACTATTGTTTTTCTTATTGTCATTTGACAGCTTTCCCAGAAGATACGAAGTGGGGGCACAGTGTGCTTTGAGAATGAGTCCGCTCACAAGATCTTCTTGAGTTCAATTACAGACTTCGAGAAATGTCCCTCAAAGTGGAGGCACACTAGTCTGCTTTGAGAGTGAATTCACTCACAAGAACTTCTCGAGCCTTCGAGAAATGTCCCTTAGTAATTATCTTTAACTCTGCAATGGACAAGTCTGAAAAAAGTGTCTTGCAATAGGTCGGTACTCTGTAGTCTGTGTGCAGTGGTCACAGTGTGGCTCTTTGGTTTATAAATGAAATAAATATTTTAAAGCAAATATAAGCAAATATGGATGATATTATTTACGCAGGAAACACTTTGAGATATTGTCGTTTATTTTTGAAAGGTTTCTTTTTGATGGTGAAAGTCAGAGGTGTGGTTTATCTTGCCTAGACACAGAAATGTTTTTTACCTTTTTATTATATTTTGATAAATAATTGATGTTCAATGATCATGAAAACATTAGTAAATCACATCTTTTAATCTGATTGAAAATTTTGAATTGAAATTATATTTTATTGTCAAGACATTGGCTGGATCCAGTAAACTTACCAAAAATGATTTGTATGTAGTTTCTAATCTTATTAAATAATGTAGAATTTAGAATGAGAAGTGCAAATTTTGTATGTCAACCTTTAAAAGGAATGAGGCAGATTTTAAACTAGTGTTGAACTTTACCTATAAAATAAACTATTAGGTAGATAAAAGGATACTTAGCAGAAAGTTAATCGACAATCTTTATTGACCAAACATTTGAAGGTTCATATTTTGTATTATTTGTGAATGGTTTTATATGAAATATTAACAACACAAGTAGCTCTTTTTAGATTCATGAATTCTCTTTAAGAATGCATGTAAATGTGACATTCCGTGTTGTGTATTAAACTAATATGAGTATATATTTTAAAGACAATTTTTATAAACTTCTAGTCATCCAAAGAAATTAATCATTTAAACAAGAGCGAAAAACTTAGCTGTTTTTTTATGCCTCAATAAGCCATTTGTTAGTTAGATTTGAATTATTTCTGGTAAAATTCCATGTTCAGTCACAAAAGAAAAACTAAAGTCTCAAACTTGTGAGTGAAATCATGTATAAAACTCTTTCGGAGAAGAACCGATGTGGTCTCGTTGTTTCAAACAGTATACTCTGCTCATCTTCAGGAGATATCTAGTGTTGCTGTGTCACATGGTGAGGGGCAAAGGTTTTTATAGTTCCATTTCTATAGAAAACCACCCATACGTAATTCTCAATGAATGCTGTCACACAAAGGTACCAGTGTTTGCTGATCAGGCGTGCGTTTTGGCGACCCCAACCAGAAACATGGTTGAGCTTTGGCCATTGGTTGAGCGTTTTTCATGTGTACGGTTGAACTGCGGTGACGGGCAGTTCCGGACCAAACCTGTAACTGACTTGTTGGCTCACTTAGCTTGGTTTCAAGATGGCGGACTCTAAAAACTATCGGAAAATGTCAAATTCTTTTCAAAACAAAATACCATGAAGCATAAGAATTAAATAATGCTGATAAAGTTACAAAGACTAAGTTACTTGAAAATAAAACTATGGTTATATATTTTCAGAACATGAACTTTCTAGAGTTGTACCTACGTCATGATTTGCTTCTGGTTACCGACCGGTTTGTGTGTAGCTCTCGGAAATTGTTTCTGTTAGTGAATTTTATGTAAGAAACTTGTTTCCGGTCATGGTCGCCAAAGCACGCCCCTGAAGGTAGAAATGCTAAATCTTGCCATATTTTGTCTCCTGAATTACTATTTTTCTCTGAAACGCCTTAACTCATAATCTTGCTTTTGTAAACCTTTTGTTTACCATATTCTAATCAAGAAATTAAAGTACTTTTTAGAAAAGCCTGTTGCTTCTTTTGTTCATTTTGTTGTATGACTTCTGACGAGAATCAAATCACTTGCAAACATTAGCGGAGAGGTTGGTACAACATTGCTCTTTTGAAAAGTACACAGGCCTTGCGCTTAAACTTTTTGTAAAGTAGCCGGCCGGGCCAGTAAACTGTGCATTTTACTTGCCCCGAGGAAGTTTTAGTAGCCCAGATTTAATACAGGATTTGCCTGATGTAAATGTTAACGATCACAGCCAGTTTAATGGTCAAATGAAGCCATATTCACACACTCAATAACGATTATCACATTTCATACATTAATTATTCACATCTGAAAAGGAAGAAATAAGCATTTAAACATGTAGGTTACACAGTTTTTAGTGGCCCACAGGGCAAGTTGAGAAGTGGTGTTTACTAGCCGAAGCATTTTTTACTAGACAATGTACGCCGGGCTAGTGTTAAGGGCGAGCCCTGGTACACTACAGAAAGAACATGAATTCAAGGTGTAAAATACAGGTATTTGTAATACTTCTTTTGCAAACAGTACAAGTCATGTTTTGTTTATTTATGCTCACAAATGTTGCCAGCAACAACTTATTTGAATGATACAGCACTTACATCTAGATTTTCATATCGTAATTGGCCGTGTCTTGCATGGAGTTGAACCCTTGCAGTGTCCAGTTTTAAATATGTGTAATGCCATGCATTTTAAAGCTGTAGGTGTAAATTACTATCTTCTTTAACATTCTGGAAACAACAACTGCAGTCAAATCATACATGAGTTATGCCGGTCACACTTTGAACTCTTACAAAGGTCATTTAAGGTCACGTGGTGTGTTGTAACCAATAGATGGACTACACATGACGTCATTGACCGCCATCTTTGATAAAAAATGGAAACATGTACGCGCTGCGCATAACTCTCAGCCAATGATGGCCTTTCAAGCGTCACATTTCATCAAAGATGGCATCCAATGCAATGGGTGTATACAAATGCTTATACAATCTAGAGCTGATTTAATGGGCCCTGGAATAAACAGTCCGAAAGTTGCAGCGATTTAATCACCCATAGGACACTGAAAGGGTTAACGGTCAGGTCATACTTTGGTAACGACCCCCCCAAAATGTAATTTTTTTCCGAAAGCCTCCATTTTATGGTAGTAAGTATCCTGCAAAAATTATTTCATCTGAAATGCCCCCATTTGTTAGAAATCAAAAGAAGTTTGTCAAAAAAGTCAATCTCCAAATCCCTCAAGAGTTTGAGATATAAATTTCTGTGGTGTCTGTTTGTGAATGCTATGACCAGGTGTGGTTGGTACCGCTGTCACCTTCACTGAATGTGGATGGATGATTCAAAATTCTTGATGAAAATACTGTGACGGATTTTCCGGTTTTCTCAACAAGTGGGCATTTATTCAACTGAAACTTTCACAGGTAACTTTTATTGTATCTTTCTTGATAATTCTGCCTTTAAATCAAATTATGTTGACAAAACCAAACAAAGATTCTACCTTGAAAGGCCTTTAACAATTAGAATACATGGACTGAGTTGTAACAAATGAGTGACGAAAACTACTCTCACTTCAGTTCTGGTTTTGTACAAAAAAAAGCAGCACCACAAAAACAGCTGCACGATAACGTCCACAAAACAACACACAATCCATGTTTTCTTGAAGGATACAGCTGTCAGTCCTTCAAGATGGTTTTCACACAGCAAAGACGATGGCAACTCGGAGATCCACCTTCAGTTGTCTTCTTCGCTCAGTACTCTTTATTAGAGATTGCGATACTTGTATAGTTTGATACTTTGCCTTGAGTTTCTCTACAGTAATGTTGTGATCTGCTTTTCCATAACCCTGTTAATAGGAAAAATATAAATATGATAACGAATAGTACGTACAGTAGGCCCTAGTCAGTACATAAAAAGTGATGATTTGTACTTTATTGATGGTTTTTGCGATTATCAAATGTATGACCTCACCATTGAATAGCCATAAACTTCTAGGGATTTATCTTGAGGGTCGTGTTCAATACGTCCTCCTCCCACACAGAAACAATCAATCTTCATTTTGTTCAACTTCGGCTCTATTCGCTCTTGTACGTCAGCTGAAATAAAATACAAAGAAAGATCGAGCATTAAGACAAATTTATATGTGTACACTGTAATCACACATTATTATAATTTCTGTAATGAAACAAGGATGCCTCATAAGTGAACTTAATCACTGTAGCACACAAGCCTGAGGAAACCTGTGAACAAGGGTGCTTGCTATGTGCACCAGAAACACCAGGGTTAACCCCTACTCTTCCACGATAATTTTCTTTTATGTGCACTACCAATCCTACTGGTGTACATGGGACCTAAGGGCGGCTTAATGTCCCATCTGAAGGACAAAGCAATTATGGTAAAGTATATTGCTCAAGGACGTCAAGTGTCAAGTCAGGGGTCTGGGGAACCCACACTCTGCTGATCAGAAACACCAGAGTCCAGTGTTTTTAACCCCTCCTCGGCCACGACACACCTTGCCACATTATTATCATACCTACTCTTAGAACTATGAGATTCGATCCCCTATCCACTAACGATAGCGCTGATCGAACCTCATAGTTCTAAGAGTATATCATACCCATATAATTTGTATTTTGGTTTTGCAGTATTTGTATCTTGATGAGCTGTTCCAGAAGTAAATAATTCACCTTGAACTTTTAAAATATGAATGATAAACAAATTAATCAACAAATAAAGAAAACTTACCATGATATCCTGCCCATTTATATCCCCTGACAATATACTTGAAGGTTTTCTCATCATTTAGTGGCCATATCCTTATAAGGATGTATTTAAACCTTCCAGATTCATCAATATCTACATCTTCAATTGAGTCTAGTAATGGGTTAGTACCAGCAGCAGCAGCAGCAGCACCACTGCTCATCTTCCTTGCTGATCGAGGAAACTAAGTAAAATTAAAAATCTATCTCTTAAAAAATCTTGAGTTCCGAGAGAAAAATGATTTGTTACAAGATTTACTTGTAAACAGGGGAGTTATGTGTAAGATTGTATACTTTGGTAGAAGTGTTTGTACTACAGTATCAAGGACGAGCCGTTTATGGAAAGTATTTGCATCTCACATTCACAACAATCCCATCGTCTGCATTCTCCAAATCTTCAAAGTTCACGTCTATTTTAATCAAAGATATTGTATAGCGCCCTCAATAGTCATAGCATGCGTCTTGTACCCAGACTATTATTATACTAACTCATCTACTGCTGGAGGGGAACAGACTGTAGGGACTCGGGAATGTTGGACTAATGATCAAAGAAGTTGGTAAGTAAACATGAATCTATTTTTCCTTATTATCATGTAAAAACACACACAAATACTGAAGTTACCCTTTCATCATATTGTTTGGAAACCGTTAATACATATGACATGTTTCAATTTCTATAGTTCCTTGTTGGGAAAAATATCTGCGCTTCAGAAAAGTTTTGACAAGATTGTGACAAGATCATGATGAACAATGGTGTCAGGCATGTCAGGTCACTTAGTAATCGTACCTTCCTTGACCACTTCGTACCTCAGACACTTCAAACCTTTTACAAGACACTTCATACCTTCTTTACGAGACAATTAGTACATTCTTACAAGTAAACTTGTACCTCATACCGACTCCGGAATTCTGAAGGAATTATGCCTCGTTTCGAGAGGGCCCACCAACACTTAATTCCTTAGGTTTAGTTTAGAAATAAACAAAACAAACAAAAAACAAATTGCCGATTTGGCGTTTGGCGCTTGCATATATTATAATTTACCTGGAGTTTTTAATGGTAAAAAGGTAGAGGGCCAAACTGACATTAAACATCTGAGTGCCACAGCGACAGCATCGCAGTACAAAGTACCCAATGTACGAAGTGACTCGGCTGACAGTATGAAGTGACCAAGGTACGTATACCCATCTCGTGAATATTATGAATATGAAGTCACAACAAGAAATGTTGGCCCAGAACCAGAGTAAAATTTGTCACTGTAAAATGTCTAAGTCCCCCAAAACATGTTTGGTGCCATTGCGGCCGGCTTGGTATTATTGACTAAAACTTTAAAAGAAAACCAGAGCCGGCTACTCATCCACTGCCTAAGATTAATGTTTGTCATCTCACTCAATAATCTAGCCCCATAAATAGGGCCAATCCACTCCGTATCCTTGGCCCCAGCACCACTGCAGACCTATTCTTTTGCCCTAAGATGTTTTTAATCTGCAAAGATCTAGATCGTGAAACTTACAGATTGAATGCCCATGTACTCGCAGATAGCCGGACTGTTAAAATTTCTTTAAAAAACATCACACGTTTTGGGTGAAAATAAAAGATTTTCGAGAGTTAATATTTAGAATTGTCTCAACGATCTTGACAACTTGCTTATTTGGAAGTAGTATACGCGTTCCCATAATTACGTTTAAAAAAAAAGTGCTTTTCTGTGTTACTGTACGACGGGATGAAAATGTTTGGGTTCGAAAACTAGGTTTTGTCTGGCTCCCTCAACAGCATTAGAAAAACGATACAATCAATTGCTACGATTGAGTTGGTACCAGACTAATTTACTCGCAGACGCCGCGAGTGCAAATAATCAAGATCGTTGAGAAGGTTTTGAAAGTTCACTCTCAAAAATAATTAAATTTTCACCAAAAACGTGTGATGTTTTTAAAACAAATTCCAGCAGTCCGGCTATCTACGAGCACATTGGCATTCAGGGTTCTGCCCAGGATTTTTTTAGTGGTGGAAAAATGTTTCCCTGGAAACCATTGCGAGATGGATCAGTTACATGGTAGATCATATAAATAGACACAAATCAAAGAAGTGCTCAAAATGAATGGCTTTGGATACCATTTTTACTGGTAAATACCCATTTTTACATTTCGTTGAAAACCTTTGAAAGGTAAATTAGAAAAATGTGTGGTGGTTGGAAACAAAGAAAATTCTGCCAGTGGTGGTTGGGGAATCCTGAGTGCCGGGCGGGTTTTCCGGCACCGACCACTGTGGGCAGAACCCTGGGCATTCGATCGGTAAGTTTCACGATCTAGATCTTTGCAGATTAAAAATATCATAGGGTGAAAGAAAAGGTCTGCAGTGGTGCTGGGGCCAAGGATACGAAGTGGATTGGCCCTATTCATGGGGCTCTCAATAATCATGATGTGTAAAGCCAACGCTATTGTTCTGTGGTCAGTGTTTAAATTGATTAACAGAAACAAAGTGTCGTTCAGTGAATTGGTTTATTTTGATTAGTTTGTTATGAACTGTTCTCTGTTCTGTCTTCTGACAATTAATAATGCATCATCATCATACGAAATATCGTTTCTTTCATGCCATAAAAGAAATGATAACAATTTGTGGTTACTTAACGTTACCTATATGTGACCCCTCTGACTTTACACTTTCACACTTGACACGGCTGTTCTCATTTGTATCCAGAGCTGCTAGTTTATTCATAAAGATAAGTCAAGATCTGTTGATATGAATATTAAAGTGATGCACATCAAGTTTTGTCATAGGATATTATAGTTTGGGGTTGACAAAAAAGAAATTGATAAGATTTGAACCAACGACTTCCAGATTAAAGTGCCAGCGCTCTACCAACTGAGCTATCTAGCCTTATATTGGCAGTCTCCCTATTTGGTCAATATCTTTGTTTGGGGGTGCCAGTCTGGCTGACTGGCACCCCTGAACAAAGATGGTAGAGCACTGGCACGCTAATCCGGAGGCCGTTGGTTAAAACTCTGCTCTAGTAAATGTTTCTTTGTTTAAAGGTATTGTACACTTTTGGTAACAGCTCAAAATCAGTGTCCACATTTTGTGTGATTAAACATATGCATGAACAAACAAACCTGTAAAAGTTTGAGCTCAATTGGTCATCGAGGTCACAAGAAAATAGTGAAAAGAGCTCAAATGTGTTTTCTGTTTTTTCAAATTATCGTGCGCGATAATTACTATTGTTTTACTTGTTTCTCAGAAACGATAGCATTTTAGGCAGAAATATTTTAAGGAACCCTTTCTACCATTACTTACTTGAAATCATGTAAGTTATGTTTGAATCTGTGAACATTGTGTTTTTCGATCTTACCAATAGTGTACAGGGCCTTTAACCCCAAACTATTTAAAATCTACCCAGTCAGTTTCCCTTGTGGTTTATTACTTGATGTTATAAACGGCAGCCCATGAAAATGAAATCACCGAGGGCGCTGCTCTGGTAATATTACGTAACAGTATAAAATGCACAAAAATAGATTGCGGGCTTGCCCAAGATAGTTTTATGACCATCACACCTACACAATGTTTTAGGCAGGATTTGGTAAAAGGGTACATCCAAACTTGCTGGAAATTTAAAGACTGGGTGTCCAAATTGTTCAGTTACAATACGTTTACATGTAATTGACAGATAAAACAGGTTGTCCAAATAGAAAACAGGGTGTCCAAAAGGCACACAGACACCCCTCTGGCTAACACTATGCACCTATAGGTTTACCTTCAAATAGTATCTATGGGCTTAATTTTCTATTTATTTGATTGAGATGAAACCTGTTTTTCTTCTCCAGGGCATAAGCAACATGTCTGACACATTGAGTGGTGGCAATGCAACACCCCCCGTCACCCAGTCACCCCCATCTTCCCCATCTCACAGCCCTCCAAAGACCCCCCCTGAAATGGAAACTGACTCTCAACTGGTATGTAGCATATGCAAGAAGCGTTACTCAGATCCCCATCTGTTACCATGCCTTCATACTTTCTGCTGTGGTTGTCTCAAGACTCTCTCGCCTTACATCTTGAATAACGACGATCGCAGTAGCAGCGCTGGTAGTTCAATAAGCAGCTTAGGCAGTGGTCACAGCAGCCTTCGCAGCCTCACAATCCTCTGTCCACTATGTGAGATCGAAGTTGAGCTCCCTGCCAAGGGACCGGAGCTACTCCCTGTTGACTTTATGATCCAGAAGAAGTTAATGTTGGCTTCTCTGAATCCCGAGGCTGGAGAAACCATTTGTGATCTATGCACGGACAACGCTAAAGCGATATCAAGATGCATGGAATGTATGGTGAACGTCTGTGGATTCTGCGCACAAGCTCATAAGAGACAACGCAAGACAGCCGGGCACTCGGTCCTATCAATGCATGAAGCACGTCGCCAAGGAGCAGCTAACTTGAGCTGCCCCGTCTTATGCCCTAAACATAATCAGGAGGAGCTGAAGATGTATTGTGAGACGTGCGATCAATCCGTATGTCGGGATTGCTGTCTCGTCGAGCATCGCGAGCATCTTGTAGAATACACTGAAGATGTTGCTCATCACCATAAACGTGTCCTCGATAATCTTGTCGCTCGCCTCCAGCCACATATTCAGGCCATCTCCGGTGGAATCAACTCCATCAACCGCGCTGAATCATCGGCTGCAGAGAAGTCCAAAGAACTGAGCCACGATATCAACTTCTACTATGATAACTACATCCAAGCGTTACAAGCTCACCGAAGAAGTCTCCTAAGTCGAGTCTCCCAGGTGTGCGAAAGTCGCACCAAGTCCCTTCAATCTCATCGTCTGCAACTGCAGCAGATTCTACACGACATGCAGCACTCAAGCAACGTCACATCATTCGCTCTATCAGAGACCAACAACAAGGAGCTTCTGTCTTTGAAACCAACACTTGGAAAGCGTCTCAGCTTGCTGAATCGAGTGACGTACCAGTGCACTCCAAGAGCAGATAATCTACTGAGATTTAAGGCTAGGGCTAAGGCGGGTAGAGTCAATGGATATGAGGTACATGGCGTCTTGGAATCAAAACATCTGGATCCCATGAAATGCTACGTCAGAGGAGAAGGTAAAATCAAACTAACATGACAGTCTCTTTTTAAAAATATTTTATCCCTACTTCAATCCTTCAAGATGTCTTAGATCATCCACTTCTTCGTTACTGGTTGTTCCTCAAACTCACAACACTTTGGAACAATCTGCCTCTTAATATCCGTAACATGTCATCTATTCATAAGTTCAAAGAGGCTCTCAAAATCCACTTTTTTACTGCCGCTTTTCACTAGATTCACGTGTTTCCTTCCTTGCGCCACGAGCATCACTTGTGATGGATACCGGCGCATTATAAGTGCTCTTATTGTTATTATTATTATTACTTTGTAACGATACTTCTTTTATATGGTTTTTGAGGCATTGCATGGTGAGGTATCAATGTATATTCGGTTTGCAGTAACACCATGTGTATAGGCTATCTACTTTGCTGTGTAGATTTTGTTCTTTAGAGAATTTATCTTGCTAGTTGTTCTACTACCGCGGAGTAGATTTTTGGAATTAGGAAGACTTCTCAGTTCTGAAAAGAACTGTCATGCTAATATTAACTACTACCTGGGCGGAAGGTAAGAAATCGGCCGGGACTTCTACTTTCACTTAGTGGATCAGGGGAACTTCTCGTAATTAACTGCACTGCCGCGGAATGAGTTCTTTTGAGACCGGTAGTAGAACAAAATCTACACAGCAAAGTAGATATACACATTTAGTTTTCGCAAACTGAAGATACTTCTTTTAGTTACAATATCTTTTCTTTATACAATTCAATGTTTTAGTTAAGCTTTAAAACATCTAGATCCAACCCCAGAACAACAACATTTAACCAAAATGGAGAATATAGTTTAACTGGACTCTGACCGAATGAATGTAACAATTTTGTGTATGATTGCATTTATTTGCAGGAGTCTATGAGGCAAGACAAGACATGGAGGCTGAGTTTATTTTGATCACTCAAGACACTGAGAGTCGTCCTTATACTAAAGGTGGAGAAGATGTTCGGGCGGTACTGTCAACAGAGTCCATCAGGAACAGGTACTGTAAGGAGATGCTTTACCTGCAATACCAATTGCGTAGCACATATAAGGCTATAATACTACACCCTTGACTTAGAAAATTAAAGAGATTTTTTATACAAATTAGGCAAATAAAAAAGTTGTTACATTGGCGTAACCTAACCAACCCTAAAAATATGGACTACCTTGGGTGTATATTTTTTTCAAGGGAAGAAATTTAATAATTAAAGTATATAGAAATCAGTTATTAATACGTTTGAAACCATTTCTGACCGTTTCTCTTTAATTGTATGGTGATAGCGTCCGTGGAATAGGAGTGCGCAATGTTTTGCACAACATGCGTAAGGTCGTCGCTGTCTGATACTCTAGTACATGTATAGTCTCTAGTCTCGTTAAACCAGACTCCCACTATACTGCACTGCGCTACACACTGGTGAATACACTGGCTGCTTTCTTGGAAGTTTGGTTCAGCGAGGCTACAATAAAAAAAAACTGGTAGTCTCGTCGTCAGCCTTGTTTTCTTGTGTTATCTTGTAGTACTACCAGCTTAAACATTAAGAAAACATGTCATTTTGATTTTGGGGGAAAAAACAAAACAAACAAAAACAAATAAACCTACCTACTCACCCTATTTTTTCTGGCCCATTACGCCAATATAACAATTCTTTTGTTTTTTGGCCTTTATTAATGAACAGCGCAGCATTATTATGGATTGGCAAAAGATATTAATTACTCGGTAGTTCTTGAATAGTTCTTCAAAATAGTATTGCTATTCATAGAGTTAAAATCATAGGATTACAAAGTGCCTTTTTTTCTTCCTTTGTTACTTTTGTTTTCTGCTGAGACAAGTCATTTCCATAATTTCTTTATAATGAAGTTGTTTTAGTTTGATTTAGGGATATTCTTAAACCAGTCCTGGAAGAAAACGGAGGCCACGGAGGCTGTGGCCTTCAATGCCCTGGTGTTGGCCTTGGTGCCCTTTCAAATGTTTCCCATAGACTTGAAAACTTTTGCAAAATGAAAATGGCCTTGCCCTCTCATTATGCTCAAAGATGAAATTCCAGGCCTGTTAAAGGTAGGGTCATAGATTGGTTTCTGTGAACATAATGCTGATTTGTAGGCTAAATGATAAAGAAAGATACAATAAAAGTCACATTTGAAAGTCAGCTGAATTCAATGTCCACTTGCCGAGAAAAACAGCAAAAAACTGTCACATTATTTTCAAACGAACGTAGAGTCCATCAACGTGTTAAGGTTGACAGTGGGTACCAACCGCATCTTTGGCCAGAGCAATGACAAATGGACACCAACCCTCAGAAATCTGAGAAACGATTTAAATGCATGAATCGTTTCTCGGATTCAAATGTTTTGGGGTGAAAAGTTATCCAAACCATATTACTTCAAAGGGAATCCTTTCTCAAAATAGTTTATACTATCAACAGCGGCAGTGCCTCTCGCCAAAGTTTTTACGGTCATTACTTCCCAATGTATGACCCTACCTGTAAACCAATGGAAGACCTCTGAACACTAGATGGCAGCAGACATACTATTCATACCTTGTAAAGTTCCATTGTTTCCATAGTTCTAAGCATGCACACATTGCTGAGAACAATGGATTTACCCTGGTAAGTCTGCTGCCACCTAGCATCCCAAAAGTCCCCCATTGTAACAATAGTTTGCTGTTTCTTTTAAACCTTGCTTTGCTAGTGCTTTTTATTTTGCTTTTTATTTTTGCTTCTTTGATTTGGCCATCTTCAGAGTCCTTAATTGCAATGTAGTTGACGGAGATGATGGAACGTATAGAGTCATCTACACACCCCAACTACGCACTTCGTACACACTCAGCGTGTTTTTGGATGGACAGCATATAAAGGCACGGTGTTTCTTGTCAACAGTGGGCCAGTTCGGTCGTCAAAATATATTTAGATTGTGCAGCTAAGTCAAAAAGTATCGTAGGCATACCTGTACGCTTTATTTTCCAGTGCTTTTGGGTATAAATTAGTTACCTTTTGAAATCTGCAGTAGCAGCTCATGCTTATCTTTATTTAGATACCGAACTGGCCCATTATTTTGTTTGAATTGAATCTCAAGTACATTTCTTATTGAATGACATTCATTGTCGTTGACTTGGCACTATATTGAAACAAGTTGAGAAAAAGGAATTGTCACTCTGCTGGCCCCAATGTTCTGGACCCAATTTCAAAAAGCAGCTTAAGCACAACAAGTAGCTAAGCACATCAAATTTCCGACTGTAATATGGCAACCAGCCATTATACCACTCCACATATGTCATCTGTGACTGGTTTCCTGCTAATGTTTGCTTAGCAGAAATTTGTTAGGCAAACATTTTCTGCTTAAGCAGCTCTATGAAATTGGGCCCTGGTCCGCATTTATTCCTTTCATGTGAAGCTTAATGGGTTGTGAGAAGCTGCATAGAAAGCTCATTAGCTTGAAGTCAAGCACTTTGCTCAGGTATAAGAAAGTTCTCCAACCCTTAGCATAGAAGAGTCTTGTTTATAAGAAACTGGTCCCAGTCAAAAGGTCCCTTGGTGTTTGCAGTCTGTAACTGGTTCCCTAGTACTTTTTTGCTTAGCAAGTAGGATTTGTTAAGCAACATTTCATGCACATCATCTCTTTTTATGAAGATCTTTGGGGTGTTTTGCTTTTGTAATTGTTGGAGTGACTTTGTGAATGTTCATTCTTGGCTAACAGGACAGCCCCTTCACTGTAATGGTACATGAGGGATGGAGGGAACACTCTGGTGTATGGCACTGCTGCACTTTCTGCTCAAGCGAGGGCAGCAAACAGGCTACCTGTGCATGTGGAGGAAAAATGCCAGGTACGTTGATGATGTTTTCTCGTAGATTCTTGACCCTTTAGACGATGACTTTGAACCCGTTTGTTATCAATAGTAAACTTGATTGATCTGTACTACATTCTTGATGTGATTTACAGGTGGGTTTATGGGCTGTGGACATGGACATCAAGGCCATCCAGGTAAGTGGCACTGGTCCTGCTGCGCTCTTACCAAACAAGACTTAGAATGCCTTGAACAGCGCCCTCACACAACTCACCGCACCATCTCCCCATTGGGAGATGACAACCCTATCAGGGCACTGGGTGTGGTTAATCCAGGAGGTATCAGAAGGGAGATGGGCGTTGCTGCCAAACCGGGGGTGGGGCATGTTCACCAGCGCCACACCCCTAGTCCAAGTACGGGGGCGGAGACTCTCAGAGGAAAAGGAAGAGACAAACAAATCCACGCTGTTTCACTGTAATTATTGATTCAATTGTCAAAAACTGACCTAATGCCATTACGAATAAACATTAAAGGAAGTTGGGCCTGTTTTCTCCTATGTACTACCTAGAGCAAGTTCGGGTGGGAAACTAGAGTGACTAGACTTACCAGAAACCATAGAGCACAGGGAGATTGACTAGCTCCACCATGCACTGGAGCATGGTCGATCTAGTAAATTCGAGAACTACGTCACACTGTTTCTGGTTAGTCTAGTCACTCTAGTCGCCCACCCGAACTTGCTCCTAGACTGCTCTCATTGATTTGCAAAGTTGATTCATAAGTCAGCCGAAATGCGCTGGGTTCCCCATACTGGTACCCAGTGGGGTATCGCAGATTTAGCTAACAAATTATGTAGGTACCAATGGGTACCTTATGGCTACACCTGCTGTACATTGTGGGTATCTTTGGGTATAAAACAAGGACCAGATGGTTTCAGCTTCGAAGCAGCTAGCACCGTCAATAAATCTCTTGAAATGTATTTCCAGACTTCAGTAAAAGTTAGTACTTTATTAGATATTGACCACCTTTTCTGTCTTTCAGCTTTTTCTAGACCGTATTCATTTTGAAACTTATGATATATCTTTATTTGATATTAGAGTTAGAAATTTACAAATACCTTGTACACCCATAATAAACTTTTCTTATTTTAAAGGCACTGGACACTATTGGTAATTACTCAAAATAATTGTTAGCATAAAAACTTGCTTGGTATCGAGCAATGGAGAGCTGTTGATAGTGTAAAACATTGTGAGAAACGGCTCCCTCTGAAGTAACATAGTTTTTGAGAAAGAAGTAATTTCTCAGTAAAATATTTAAATTGATTTTGAGACCTCACGTGTGGGGTCTCGAAATCAAGCATCTGAAAACACACAACTTCGTGTGACAAGGGTGTTTTTTCTTCCATTATTATCTCGCAACTTCGACGACCAATTGAGTTCAAATTTTCACAGGTTTGTTATTTTGTGCATATGTTGAGATACACCAAGTGAGGAGACTGGTCTTTGACAATTACCAAAGGTGTCCAGTGTCTTTAATATACATGTCTAACAAAGAATTAGTTACCAAGGAACAATTTTTTTTAAATACAAATACTTAAGTTTAAAAGGTGTTAATTACTGTCTTGATTTACCTAAATGCGAGCAAGAAGCGGCCTACTATTCATTATTGAAGAAAGTATTTCATAATTGTATTCTCGTTAAATATGCAATAATATATTATAATGCTATTTGGTTAATTACAGGGCTATCAGGGTACTTAATAAAAACATAAAAATTATAAATAAAATTGCCTAACCAATTTTCAAAGATTTGTGACTTTTTAAAATTAACATCATAACTAGCTAAAAACACTAACAGTACTGGTCTGAAGTATGTTAATGCAAACATTGTCTTCCAATTTGTAGAGTATTCGTGGTTATCTAAAGTTTTATTCAATTGTATACTAACGTTTTCATGATAACATAGTTTAGGTAATTGTCAAAATAATAAGTAAAGATTGTTATAGTCAACCAAATGTTTCTTGATAAAAAGGTGAAACAAAATTACATTTATATTAGCTATACAACCAGGGCCAAATGTTATAAGCAGAAAATATTGCTTAACCATTGTTAGCATGATACCACTGAGTCACAGATGTTATATGTGACATGGTATTTTGGCTGGTAACCTAATTCTGGTAAGCATAATTTGTTATGCTTAGGTTTTTGTGCCTAAGCAGCTCTATAACGATTGGACTTGATTCATTCGTTGTACTATTTAACAATGTAACCTGTAGTAGCTTCTCATATAGGATATTTTGATTTAAATTAAAGTGTAAACTATCACCTTCTTGTAATCATGAATACTTCATTTATTGAGTTAACAAGTTCTTGTCATTGTAATATTTATTTATTTGTCAAATTATTATCATGTGTTAAAATCTTGTACTTGTTTACCATTTGCTCTCCTTATATCAACCACATTAATTTAAGTCTGTCATTTCCGGTGCAAAATCCAATGGATTTGCCACTCGAAAAGAGCAAAATAATCTTTCAAAATTGTAGTTGAATATGTTAAATTTCCTCAAACAATTCAGTTTGGATGTTGACTTCAAATCCCGACCCAGTACTATGTTTATGTATTTAGTAAATACAGTTTTTAATCTTTCGAACACTGACCAACTTAGTGTGGAGTAGAGGACTAGTTTTGTATTAAAGGCACTGGACACTATTGGTAATTACTCAAAATAATTGTTAGCATAAAAACTTACTTGGTAACGAGCAATGGAGAGCTGTTGATAGTATAAAACATTGTGAGAAACAGCTCTCTCTGAAGTAACGTAGTTTTTGAGAAAGAAGTAATTTCTCAGTTCAATATTTGAATTGATTTTGAGACGAAATCAAGCATCTGAAAACACACAACTTCGTGTGACAAGGGTGTTTTTTCTTCCATTATTATCTCGCAACTTCGACGACCAATTGAGTTCAAATTTTCACAGGTTTGTTATTTTGTGCATATGTTGAGATACACCAAGTGAGAAGACTGGTCTTTGACAATTACCAAAGGTGTCCAGTGTCACATTGTTGTATGTTTATACCTTCTGGGATCGGCCAAGTTTAATACAAATCGAGTCAGACTCGCATTACATTTTATAATACTATCTTCCCCTTAATTCCTTAGCGAACTTGCACAAGAGTGCCAAATTGGAAAGATTTTTGTTATTAAAAATTCCTGAATTTGGGGGGTAAACCTAGCGACGGCGATCTGGTATAATTGTCTACGTTAAGCAAACGTGTAGACCATTAGCATTAGTCATGGTTATCAGTCAATTAGTTGTTCATTTTGGTAATTACATGTAATCTGACGCTGGTGTGTTTCTTTACTCTTTAAATAAGTGCACTTATTAGAAATTATGATGTTCTCTGAATGATCAAGTATAGACAAAATGTGAGATAGCGAGGGCCTGTTTTGCATACTGGACCGAACCCATCGATATTTTTAACCGAGAACCTGTAGCGGAAACTTTGTCTGATCATTTTGTCCTCTAACTTGTCCAAAAATATCTCGTCATAGTTCTAACTTGCGGACTAAGAAATGTTGTGTACATTCCCCATTGATATCTTGTTTGAAGGGTGTGTACAACATTGGTAAGACTACAAATATAAAATGTTCACAGATTTGCACACAACTTACATGGTATGAAGATGGTCACGGTGGAAAACTTCCCTTGAAATAGTTTTGCTTGAAATGCTACGGTTTTTGAGAAATTAGTAAAACAATTAGTTTTTATCACGGTGATAAAATCTGATGTTTGAAAACATAAGAAATGGGTCTTTTACTGTTTTCTTGTGACTCTGGTGACCGATTGAGCTTAATTTTTCACAGGTTTGTTATTTCATGGATATGTTGGGTTACACAAAGTGTGGATACTGGTATTTGACAATTACCAATGTTGTACACATGCTTTAAGTTAAATTCTTTATACGGTGATAACTTTCAATCGAAATCCCGTCTCTGGAGCAATTTACACACCCGTAGAGGACGGAGGATATTCCTCTGTGTTCCTGGACCCGTTTAGCCAACAAAAGCACCGTGCCGTTTCTATCAATGGTTCCTAGTCACGGTCAATGCACCAAGTTCATTCCACATTATACAAAGAATGGATTTCAAGGTTGTACTCTAGCTCTAAATGCACGTGTTGAGGATGTATTTCTGCATAATTGCTGTTATTTTATGTTAAATAAATGACAAACACTACTGTTTTTGTGCATGTATTATGTGACTTGAATTTCCTCCATGCGTAGCTTTTATGACGACTATACAGTAATGCATCGCCCATTGTATTATTCAATTATAATCACGTCGCACCCTTATGTTCCTAACTATGTATTTAATGTCAAGTTTTTTGTTGTTCTGATAACCGAGGAAAATGTGTGTTTAGATAGCCAGGTGTTTATAATAATGTAAACTTATGAAAATAATACTCTGGATGGAAAACTTAACATAGCCCAGGAATGTAAGACAAAGCAAACAAGATGTTTAAATAAAGGTTACCTCCCCGACCCGCCCTTTGAAATCTATGTTAACCCTGCCCGTCAGGGTCAACTTTACGGGAACTTGTCACCTACGAGACCTTCAGGCACTAGTTCAAAGAAGTTAAATCAAAGTTAACAGAAGTGGCGATGACTTAAAATTCATTGGTGTAATGGCCAGAGTATTCGAAAAATCCTAACCCTTATAAGTTTAAAATTAGCGTATAGGTCTATATCTGTCAATATTATTGTTCTTTCAATTGAGAGATGCCAATGTTGATCACAAAATTAGGGAAAGCTATGTTTTAGATTTGGATTTTTACCCCTGGTTTAAACATTTATTTGGGTATCATATAATATTCTTATAATTTAACAATCTGGAGATGTTAATCTTAACCTTTACTTGTAAATTCACTTCGGCAAAGCAGTATACCCAATCAACATATTTGACACTTTTCATGGTTTAGATGTGTAGGCCTATGTAAGATTTAGTGTTTTATCTTTGGCATTACCGTAACAAAACTATTGACCATGTGATATGTATTGTCATTTCAACATCTCTCCAAAAAAAGTGTAGGTCTTATAATATGTAAATTTTGGGATCTTCATGTTTTATATAGCCTACAAAATCAAGAAAAGATTCCCCGGTAAGGCCAAAACCACAACTAAACAAAAACAAACAATTACTATTTATTATTTTCTTGAATGAGCTATACTCAGTGTAACAAAAACCATCACCAGTGTAGTCATCTTCAAGTTGAAGAGCATTATGAAGAATTTTCGTTATTACTGTACTCGCCGGATACGTTATGGCGCCAAACAAAGATGCGGACTAATATAATACCCAGCCTTTATGTGACGCGCCGGATATTGATTAACATACGCCCCTTGATTGGCCAGCTGCTCATAGAGCGTTGTGCACGGTGTGTGTGTGTGTGTGTGTGTGTGTGTGTGGTGATACCCTTCAGGGTGAATCAAACGGATATGTTTCTAAATTATTGACCAAAACAATTTTCAGCGATAATTTTAAGAACACTGTTACGGTAGAGGTAATGGCAAGGTCACTATGTACAGGTGTACTTGACTACTGTTTGTAATGTACCGACTTAGAGTTAGAAACTTTGGGTTGTCATTCAGTTTGTACCTGAAAATCGTGTTCACTTGCTGAAATCTCAAAATAATGACATTGTTATGATCAAAAATGAACATGTACTTTTTACAAGGTTTTGTGCAATGTTGTTTTAGCTTAAACTAGATTTTTTTTAAAGTAAACAACGCTTTGTGGCCCAAAGGTCAAATCATACGCTACCAAGTATGCTTAACAATATCACATAGCCAAGTGTCGGCTATTTGGACAAGACGCTATCTGAAAAAAATTCGCTCGAGGACAAATTGGTTTCATATTAAGATCCATTGAACAATCTGCCTTTTAGTGTTTTGTGTTTTAGCCAGCGAAACAACTTGCAGATGGGACAATGAGTTATGAGATTTGTACAGTTTTGTGATATTGTTTTTGTCCTGAATGCATGAACTGAAAATAGGCATGGAACTGAAACTGCGTGATTTTAAGCTTGTCTATGTATGATATTGGAGCCGCCCACTAGCACACTTGAAACAAAGGGTTCACAAAATAATAATTTCCCGTAAATAAATGTTGTCTATTCACAGCCTTCTTTCAGTTTCTGGACCGATTTCCCATTTTTAATTTGAATGTTCACAATTTTCATTTAGCTACCGAGTGTCTTACAAACATGGTGTAAACTAACAAATGTATTACGTTAATAAAATGATAAATAAAACAAAGAGAACTTGGTCACTCTGTGTGATGTTTGACAATTGTTTCATGTGTTTATAGGCCGACATGGGGGCCGGTAGTGACCTAACAAAGTGACATTGTTGCGCTGTCAGATCCTATGTCGACCTCGGTTAACCAGTGACTGGCGAACGAGTAATCTTATTCCTATTCTTTATTTGGCCATTAAATACACCCAAACAGTCAGTAAGTAACAAAATAAATAAATAAATAAATAAATCAGTATTTCAGTAAATACAAGCAATAAGTAAATATTAGCAAAACAACAAAATTAAAAGCACATGAAGTCTACAAAACAACCTTAATGTGATGGCCAGGATCAACAAAAGTGTACTTAAACACTGTAGCTCGAAAGCCTGTTGACCCAGCAGAAACACACTGCACTCCTCTTTTGCGTAACTTTTCCACACTATAGTTTTCCCCCATTCGAAATGAGTCGCTGAGAGCGGTTGAGTGACACTGGCGTAACTAGGGGGTGTCGCGGGGCCCTATTGATGTCCATGCCCCCGTATTTGGAATCTGGACTTTCGAAAATTAAAAATGGCCAGAGTCAAATGTCACATTTTCATAAGCTTTAATGTGATACTATTTCAATGATTTTAAAACTATTTTTCTAAAGTTTACACGCAGAAAAAAGTATTTGTTTTTACATCCACGACAGATAATCTTAGAGAATTAGTAAATGGCATAACAAGAGCGAGTGAAAATGGGATTATCTGAGATGGATGCAAAAGGGAAACAACAGTTTTAATTAGCCAGCCTGGGGAAAAACGGTGCACCCCTTGTTTCCCCTCTCACCTTAGTATCGTCATTGACTGGTGGGTGATATAAGATGTTTATCGCCACATGACGGTCCCAGGTCAGGCGTGTCATCACAAAGTCCTCGATAATCCCATCCAAAAAGGGCCATCCCCAACGTAGGCCCTGCCGGTGTTAATCAATCTTCAATAGCACTCAAATTGGCCAAGTGCAATCAGCGGACTAATATATAATCAAACTTAACTCTTTGCTCAATATTCGCCTTTGAGTTGCACGTACATGACTTTGTATATATACGACACTAAGTGATGGGGCGTAGTGTCTAGTAGTGCCATGTTTTGTTTACCTTGGACAATGAAATAATACATTCTTATAACATGATCAGAAAGTAAACATGTACGTCCTTAGATTTCTAGTAGTTCATATAGCAAGTATTAGGATGAAATACTGGTGTTCAACTCAGTGGGAGGAACTCTATCTAAGTGAGACTGTCGGCTTCAACTCATTGTCAAAATGAGGAAACAAAGAATGTGTCCTGCTTTATTTTATTCCCTTTGTCTTCACCACCGTTCTTTAATGATTGATTCAAATCAAGGAGACATTTAATGCAAATTTTAAAGTTGAAAACAGTGAACTTGGGCTGATATCCAAAAATGAAATGCTCTTGTTTCGAGGACTGGCTGCACATGTGGTCTTCCGACCAACCTAAAATAGTCCCTACCATCGATTCTGCCCCAGAGCAGCCCAGTAACAACTGCGCATGCGCGGTTCAGCATCGGCAATGGCGGTGGATTGGAAGGTAAGTTCTTACACCAAAAAATGCCTTGGATTCTCACTTTACGTGCAACTTATCTCAAAAATACTTTACACATGCTTGGGTGGGGGTGTACTCTACAGGAAGATGTAGCCATTTTATGATTGAATGTCGAAAAAGGGTAGAAAGATTGATTAATCGAGCGTTCCTAACTCGTTGTGGCTTGAGATCATTATGCCGAACGACCACCTACATGAACGACAATGCAAATTTAGATTCTTGGTGATAACTAAACTAGTTTGTTAAATTCGTCAATCTCATAGCCCCGACCTCTGTGAGAATACCTCATAAATGAAGGCAAGATTTTTGCTTTCACATGTAGTGGTTCAAACATCAAGGTTATTACATTTTTGTTGTAAACAGCAATCATGGACTACGGAATTTTTAACGAGCACCGGTGACCGACAAGTTTGCATGTACCGGCAGAGGTTGCATATTGCATGTCACATTAGAGAAATTTGATATTTTAAAACTTCCATTTCCAAGAAATAAATACTCTATAGTTTAAAGCATACCTCTTTGATTATGTTAACCTTAACAATATCCAGAAAACAACACAATACTTAATATAAAAATCAAATTATCACATTGTAGAAACTTGGTAAAAGTTGTTATAAACATTCTGTTTGTTTACATTAAAAAAAAGCTTTTTTTAAGTACAAATTTCAGTTTGAGAATATTATGATTTATTTAATTTTCAAAGTCAAAATTAAGGCCATAAATGAATTAAGGATACCGGTTAAACTTGTTGTTCTGCAGACTGTATTCGTTCTTTCATTCCCCCTTATTTTGGGAGATTAAAAAAAAAATTATAAAAAATGTCAAGAAAATATGCGCATGTCAAGAGTTTTGTAAACAATGGAAATTGATCATGTATGTCTGCCGCCATGTCTGCTATTGAACTATCTCCCCTTAGAGTACCCCCCCCTCTCTGAGTAACCCCATCGTTTCAGCTGCTCTTGCTTTGAAGTCCGTAAGTTTAACACGGTAGTCATGTCTCTTCAAAACAATTAGCAAAATCATTTTATTTGAATGAAAAATGGTTTGACCCTTCAATGCCACGTCATCATCACAGATGGCCACACAGGAAGAGATGACGGTCATCTCGCCCCCTCACAAAGTCACCCCTACATACAACGCAGCCCCTTACAACGTCGTCCCCTTCAAAGTCGCCCCCTGCAAAGTCTCCCCCCCCCTCCTTGCACAGTGGCCCCTAACTCTTTCTCGATTCAGCATTTGAGTATCGGTACTACAGTTCATCATTCATTCCTGGTGACCCATAATTCAGAGTCACATAGTTGCTCAGTTGGTAGAGTGCCGGTACGTTAATCTGGAGGTCGTTGGTTCAAATCCCACTCTAGTCAATTTGTCTTTGTTCAATCCCAAATTATTACAAATTTATCCAGTCACTTTCCTTGTCGTTTATTACTTGATCATAATTGTAACCGTGGATTGTTATTATTTGTTGAATAGGTTCATAAAACTAGATCCTCTGGAAAGCAGCCTTCAAGGCAAATGATGGAAGACTTAAGTGTGGGCAGTGGAGGGAAAGATTCTCTGGGGAGAACAAACCACAAGACGCCAAAGTTGGTAGAAAATGATGGAGAAAAGGGCACTAACGCCAAGAAAAGGTCTGCAAAAGAAGAGCTACTGTTACAGCAAAATGAGACCAAAAAGGCATCAGCGGAACAGGTTGTTAAACAGCAGAAAGGAATGAAAGAGTCTGGGATACGAGTGTACAAGGCAGGTGCTAGAAAGACTGCGTCGTCCCCTACCGCAAACAATAACAAAGTACTGGTTAGAACCATTGTCAAGGCCAAGACAAAAGGGACACGCAAGTCTTTCCCTCATGCTCTGACTCCAGAAAAATCAACCTCACCTACCGCAGTTAAAAACAGTCGTAGCTCAAGGAGAAACATTCTACCGATTAGATTTGAATTTCAAAAATCAAACGTACAAAACCGACGTATTATGATTCGAAAAAATCCTGCCGCACAAAATCAATTTAATGAAATTTTAGCCCAACCTCACCCGATACAAAATGGGTCACCAAATAGCACTGAATTAACGGACAATCAGCCCAAAGTGTGGATTACAGCACGGAAATCAGTCCCAACTTCAAGAGACACCCCGAAGAATAAGAAAACAACTGATGTACCGGATATAGAGACTGAGGCTTGTCCTCAAAATGGTCCACTCATTCTCAAGTTGGCAAATAAGCAGAATTCTCCAACCAAGACTAGTCCTACGCAAACACCGTTTGATGACGCCATCGGTGTCAATGCCAAAGAAAATGGTGATCTGTCTCAAGAAGGTTTCAGGGAAATTGCAGTTGAGGAGAGGTCAAGACCAATTAGGAAGAGCAGATGTTTATCCCCAGCAGCTCTGCTTCAAGGAGTGCAACGAGCCGCCGTTCTGGGTTTATTAAAGTCGTCGTCATTGCACGCTAATATAACAGGGCAGAGGTCACTGGAGCAAGCTGAAATCAACCTCAACTTCAGGAATAAAGTCTCGAAAGCAATAGCTAAGAACAAAAGTTTAGTTAAGTTAATCCCCAAAACGGCAGAGAGTACAATCCCAGATAAAGAGGAACCTAGCATAAACATGGAAGGCAGCGCTGACAATACTTCAGATTTGGTAGCACATTCTCCTGATGCCTCACAAGCTGAAATTCAAGATGTTTTTGATGAGGAAGATCCCCTAAGTTGGTCAGCAGTAAGGATCTTGAGCCCCTCGATCTCAGTAACAACGATGAGACGATGGAGTTAGAAAGATCGCCGCCAGATATCCTCCCAGCCGAGGAAGTTGTGCAACAGACTTACCCCGCTTGTGGTGATGAAGTCGCCTCCGATCGAGACAATCCGACCCCGATACCAGGAACGACCGCCTCCTCTCTGACCCCTCCACACGCCCAAGCAGCAGACTTTCCTGTAGGTACCGCGGGGTCGGCTACACCAGATCTCGTCGGCCATGGAGTCGTCCCCATCGGATGTGAGGAAGAAGAAGAAGAAGCACCCTCGAGTCAACACTCACTTTGGCATGAAGAGACATCGCACTGGAAGACATGGAAACAAGTTGAACAACTATGATTCTGGTAGGTCAACCCACCACACATGTTTGTTATATTTTGGTACAGATGTGCAAGATATCATTTAAAAACCCCATCAGGCCTGGAATTACACGAAGAAAGGTTTTAGCCAAGATTTGGGAAAAGGGTGGCAAAATTGCTAGAACTTTAAAAACTGGGTGTCCAAAATTGTTTACTTAGAATACATTTACATGGAAAATGACAGGTATAGCAGGGTGTCCAAATTTAAAACAGGGTGTCCAAAAGACACCCAGACACCCCTCTGGCTAACACTAGACACTTAGGCCATGGCCCCTGATGCCTTGGTCCTGGCCTTGGTGCCCCTCCAGAAGTTTCCCATAGACTTTAAAGCTTTACAATGGAAGTGCCCTTTGCAAAATAAAAATGTTTGCCCTCTCACAGATGAAATTGCAGGCCTGCCCCATTATTAAATTGCCTTTTGAGCAGTGTAGAATCTGTTAAAAGGACTGACCAAGCCCTTTTTTTCAATGTGTTTGGTAGATTCCACCGACATCCAGAGTGAGGCTAGTGGTGAATGTCAAGAACCTGATACAAAGAAACAAAGGTCAAGCAGTTCCTCTACGCTGGCTAGCTTGGAATCAGATGCCGAATACTCCACTACTACTGGTAAGAGCTTTCCTAGATTTATTAACCAGTTGGTGCCAGGAATCTTCCATCTTTTTCCCTTCCACCCAGACAGGATTATTTTCTCGGGATTGCTGGAGTCGTTTTTCCTTTGAAAGTACCGCTGGGACAAAAAACCCTGATTTGACAAAGCCGAGAGACCAAAGATTCTCTTTGTAGCATCAGGATTTGTTTTATCGAAAAAATAGTCGAGCACCGCGTTTAACAAATCTTGGCTGTGAGACAATGCCGCCATTGGGTCCATGGTCGGAATCAAGGCTTGAATCTCTGTTTTCGCGGACTTACCTCCATTGAGCTGAAATACAATAAAATATAATGGTGGAAGCCTCTGTATGCCATCCCCATTCTTGCAGCAATAGGACAAAGGCCTTGAATTCGGGGTTCGTGTAGAAGGGCAGAATTCCAGCATTGTTTTTATCGTCACTTGTCATATTTGTGTGGGTGAAACAAGTATTGCATGGTGAGTCGATGCTCTGTGCACACTCCGTTGTGAAAAGTACAGGCGGCCTGTGATGTGACATGAAAACAGAAAACGCATGCCACCCAAATTCTAATCAGGGAAAATATTGGCGTGTTGAAACGCCATCTGGCGTCAACTGGGCCAAATTTCAAGGCTCTGCTTACCGTAAGCAAAGAATCGGCGCTTACGTCAAGCGTATTTCACGGGTTAGCAGGGAATTTTTTCCTTTTGCACGTGTGTACTCCACGTTACTACTAGGCATTCTTCGCTTACACAGCTAGCGCAGAAATTCGGCGCTTACACAGTAAGCGGAGAATGGTGATTGCAAGCACAAAATTCTGCGGTTAGCAGAGCCATTAAATTGGGCCCTGCTTAACAACTACACTAATAGCTTCAGAGAAATTGCGTTTCATTTGTTAAGAAGGAAAATGGAAAATCAATGATCGGGTGTTTGATGATTTTTATTTTGGTTGATTTTGAATACAGAGAACATCGAACAACAAACCATCAGCCGGCATCCTCAGGTGAGATTCCATATCATTACTTTCTCGAAGACATGGAAGGTTGATATCCAACCCACACTTCCATCGTTAGCCTTAGGGCCCCTCAGGAATCATTCATATCTCAATGTCTTACTATCTCTCCACAGTCTGAGCTTCCGTTGTGTTGTTGTCGCATGGAGCAGGATGGCCCATCCTCGGTTACTCTAAACACTTGCAGAGCGCTGGAAGTCATCGGTAACGAGGTGCGTATACTAAAAATTACCTCAGATGAAAAGCTAACGATCTATTTTGGAATCAGTTAGGTTGGCGTAGTGGTATGTTTCCTTGCCTTCCACCTCTGGGGACCCCAGTTCAAATCACACCGGGGCACTACGTGGATTGGGTTTTTCAGTCCCTGCCTCGTTGCGTGGGTTTTCCCTGGAATTTTTTTTCCTGGGGTTTTCCTCCCACACCTAAAACAGAAACTTCCTTCATTGTCTTCTCTCCACGGGGTTCTTGGCTAGTATAGTGATTAAGTTCACTTTCTGAGAGTCCTTGGCTTCACAACCAGAATAAATGAAATGAAAAATGAATTGCTCTTATATCTTTACTCTTACAGCTTGTTGAATGTAAAAATAAGATCAACTCCAGCAAGTTACATCGACCATCTTCAAGAGTTCCTTACGGGGCATTCTGCCTAGAACACAAGTAAGTTACCAGCTATTATCACTGCCTTTTTATATTATATTTTTTTATGAGATATCGCCTAACTCACAAGGCCGGACGGCCACTTCAGGGTGAGAGCTACACTTAACTGATTAGGGCTGTCGACCCAAATCAACTGTCACCAGGGGCACGCTGCCACCTACTCCTGGGGCTGAAACAGGGTTACCCCCTTCACCGTCTGTAAGGAGGAAGGCATAGGTATCATCCACTATGGGAGCCTGGCTGGTAGAGCAGATGGCAATTATTATACCTTCCTTGCTGCAAATGAAAGGTCTTTTTAACAAAACATAATGAATTAAATGTAGTCATAGTCTTGTATTGGTTCAATGGCTTTTTCATGAGCTCTTTTGTCATTTGAAGCCTAGTACCCAGTGTATACGATTTGGAAGTTTCTGTCGGCACCTGGAAATAATTAGAACAGATTTTTCAGAATGAACCTACATGTATCAGAGGGTGCGGAGATCACGTACAAAATTAGTCTCTCAGGTCACATTTCGCTTTTATGTATGGATATGTTTCACCAAGATTCATACGAAGAATGTGATTGATCTTATTTATTTCAGAACCCTGATGGTGGAACACAAATGTTGTCCTGGCTGTGGATGTTTCTGTAATACGGTAAGATCAGCTGATTGCTGAATTTCTTGAAAATTCACATTAGTTAGGTCTTTATAACACTGAAATGGCAGTCTCTTTCTTGTTTTACTTGTGGATGTTTCCCCTCTGTACTGGCATACAGAGTGACGTGAGCCGAGCGGTTAAGAGCACTGGACTCTGGTGTTCGCTCGGCCCCAGCAGCCTATCCAGGACCGCTGGGATGGGCTAATCAGCTTGCACAGATTCTTGTTCAGGAAGTACGTCATGCGTGCAGTGCTTGCAGTGTGAGTGTGATGCATGATGGGACTGAGCATTAACCGATGAGCATGCTTGATACGTTGCCCATCCCAGCGCCTTTGGTTTTAAGGCAAGGCACTGGGGACGAGTGAAGCTCTGGTGTTTCTGAACAGCAGAGTGTGGGTTGCAGTCCCGGTCTTGACACTTGTGTTTTTAAGCAAGGTACCTGACCTTTATTGCTTCGTCCTTCGGATGGGACGTAAAGCTGTTGGTCTTGTGTGTTGTGTAATGCATGTTAAAGAACCCAGTTACACTTATTGCTAAGAGAAGGGGTTCGCCCCGGTGTTTCAGGCAGTGGCTGCCGAATGCGCCATGGCACCTTGTAAACCATTATAAGGTGCTACATAAATTGGTCTCATAATTCAACAAATTCAAAACCTGTCTTAGAATGTTTCTGTTTGTTCAAGTGCCTTGAGTACCTTATTGGTAGATACCTGCGCTATATTATACTATATACTTTTGTTATTATACAAACACCTGTGTATTGTCAACAACTCTATAAAGACACTGGACACCTTTGGTAATTGTCAAAGACCAGTCTTCTCACTTGGTGTATCTCAACATATGCACAAAATAACAAACCTGTGAAAATTTGAACTCAACTGGTCGTCGAAGTTGCGAGATAATAATGGAAGAAAAAACACCCTTGTCATACAAAGTTGTGTGCTTTCAGATGCTTGATTGCTTGATTTCGAGACCTCGCGCGTGAGGTCTCGAAATCAATTCAAATATTTTACTGAGAAATTACTTCTTTCTCAAAAACTACGCTACTTCAGAGGGAGCCGTTTCTCACAATGTTTTATACTATCAACAGCTCTCCATTGCTCGTTACCAAGTAAGTTTTTATGCTAACAATTATTTTGAGTAATTACCAGTAGTGTCCAGTGCCTTTAATACACTTTCAGCCATTGTGGAGTCTAAGTTCAAAAATAAGATTCCATTTTGTCCTCAGGGAGATGTGATGGTTTGCAACTCTGAGGAGAAAGACAAACCGCAGCATCATTTCCATCGTGAGTGCATCTATGGTATATCGGGCACCCTGTACTGCCCTCACTGCGGCAACGCGTCCGGTCTGCGTGAATTCTCCATCCCCTCCAACGGAAGAATCAACGCCATGCGCAAAATCCCCAAGTCCATGATTAAGAGTGGCATTGTGAAGTTACCAGAGTCACTGGTGCGGAAAATTGTTGGGTGCTCGGACGAGGAGAACATCTTACCTTCGGCTCGGGATGATCAAGATCTTCCAGTTGGACCGAGGTACGAACTCAATTATTTTGGCTGTCGGGTTGGTGTAGTGGTATCCAAGGTATTAGGCAGGATTTGGTAAAAGGGTGTCCAAACTTGCTGGAGAATTAACGACTGGGCGTCCAAATTGTTCACTTACAATACGTTTACATGTAAATGACAGATAAAACAGGGTGTCCGAATAGAAAACAGGGTGTCCAAAAGACACCCAGACACCCCTCTGGCTAACACTATTGTGGTATCTTGCCTTGCCTTCCACCTCTGGGGACCCCAATTCAAATCACACTGGGGCACTACGTGGATTGGGTTTTTCAGTCCCTGCCTGATTGCGTGGGTTTTCCCTGGAATATTTCTCAAGGGTTTTCCTACCACACCTAAAACTGAAACTTCCTTCATTGTCTTCTCTCCACGGGGTTCTTGGCTAGTATAGTGAATAAGTTTGCTTTCTGAGAGTCCTTGGCTTCACAACCAGAATTAATAAATGAAATGAAATGAAATAATCATGAAGGAAATCAGAAGTCATTGCTTTAAAAGTAGGGTTATAGATTGGTTAGCACTACAAATATGAATGTACATAACAACTTAAAGACACTGGACACCTTTGGTAATTGTCAAAGACCAGTCTTCTCACTTGGTGTATCTCAACATATGCACAAAATAACAAACCTGTGAAAATTTGAACTCAATTGGTCGTCGAAGTTGCGAGATAATAATGGAAGAAAAAACACCCTTGTCCATGTTGTCACACGAAGTTGTGTGCTTTCAGATGCTTGATTTCGATTTCGAGACCTCACGCGTGAGGTCTCAAAATCAATTCAAATCTTTTACTAAGAAATTACTTCTTTCTCAAAAACTACGTTACTTCAGAGGGAGCCGTTTCTCACAATGTTTTATACTATCAACAGCTCTCTATTGCTCGTTACCAAGTCAGTTTTTATGCCAACAATTATTTTGAGTAATTACCATTAGTGTCTTTTTTTCCAACTAGCCAGCAGGACCAGTTGGCTTGAATTTTAACTGGTCCACCAGGTCTTTGACTGGTCCGTCAGTTTTGTATATAATTTTTTATACCGATTGAAACAATATTCCAATTTTTTGATCATCGCTATTTCAATTTAAAGGCCCTGTACACTATTGGTAAGATCGAAAAACACAATGTTCACAGATTCACACATAACTTACATGATTTAAAGTAAGTAATGGTAGAAAGGGTTCCTTAAAATATTTCTGCCTAAAATGCTATCGTTTCTGAGAAACGAGTAAAACAATAGTAATTATCGCGCGCGATAATTTGAAAAAACAGAAAACACATAAGATCTCTTTTCACTATTTTCTTGTGACCTCGATGACCAATTGAGCTCAAACTTTCACAGGTTTGTTTGTTCATGCATATGTTTAATCACACAAAATGTGGACACTGATTTTGAGCTGTTGCCAAAAGTGTACAATACCTTTAAATGAATTGCAACGTCAAGTTAACTGCATTGATAGCCAAACTTTATGATGTCTAGACAGTTATTGTGTTCGTTAGGATAATAACTTAACGTAACACAGGTCAGATTTGTCAGAAGCAAATTGTAATGTAAATGATCTTTGGATAGTTTCAGTCCCAGTAACCAAAGACAGCACCAGCACTCAAACATACTCAAAGTATTTCCACGGGACAAGTGAATTTTTTTATGAAAGAAATGCTTGTGGCTAATTTAAGCAAATAACTTTAAAACCGACTCGATAAAAAACCAAGAACTTGTTATTGATGATTGCAGGGGTAGAAATAGACATCGGACATACCGGGGCTAAATTTAGCCCCTGGGTGAGCAAAAAAAGGACCGGCCCAGGGGCTGTCCTCCTGGGACTAGGGGCTTTTCCCAAATTACGCAATGCAGTATTGTTTTATAAGACAACACAAATTATCTTTAACTCACTCTCTCTCTCTGACTTTTTCCCTCTCTGTAGTTATTTAAGTTACAATTTTGACAAATAAGATCAATATTTTTCAGTAAAATTTAAATACAAAAGAAAACAGTTCCAGGGGGGAACGCTCAATGTTTATTGCGCTGGTAACACCCTAGTTTTACGCCGCGACCCTAAACTTTTTAATCGGCTTTAAAAAAAAAAACTGGAAAAAAAAAAATTAAAAATTTTAAAAAAAATTTTACCCCGAAGAAAATCTCTGACTTTTACTAATTTAACATGTTCTAAGCAACATTGACATAAAAACCAGAACATATCAAGAAAATTTTACAGATATCTCCTTGATTTGAGTCTCATAGTTTTGCGATGTCCTGCGACTTGACTTCGAGCGAAAATACCCACAATGCAATGCACAGAGCGCACGTGTGCACACGGCGCTGTTTGGAGCGCATTCCACGGATTTGCGCAATCTTCAGATTGCGTACATTTTTGCCAATCGGCCGCTTGAACTGCCAATCTAAAGAGCGCAAACTGAAGATTGCGCACAATTTGCAAGGTCGGGCAGATTAACTGCCAAATCTGCAGAGCGCAAACTGCAGTTTGCGTGCGATTTTGCCCAACTCGTTGAGCAAATCCATAGATTGCGCTCAACAAATGAACGATCGTGGACGTATCGTCAATCCTATCAGAATAAAATTAGTCCGTCCGTTGATGGGATGATACGAACGTTATTTGAATAAAACCATCAATGAATTTCCACTCTATGACTGAATGAAATACGGGGGGAAATGGTTCAGGTAAGAATGGGACCAAGGTTTTTTTTTAAGCACCGGAAGCGTTGTAGGAATAGAGGGTCAAGGGGCTTTTTATTGGGGACCAAGCGCTAATAGCGCTGAGGTGCCGGGTTATTTCGAAGCCTGTGATTGTCATTACTGAAGAGGGACATAAACATAGCCTAGTTTTACTAAATATGTATTCGGAGCGATCCGATTGCCTTCACTTGATTAAAACAAATTAGACAAAGTTCTCACAATCTTCCCACTTTCGTCCAGAAAAACAACAATTTAATACAAACTAGTTGCAAAATATCCAGACCACAGTTATTTCTTACTTTGCTAGTGGGAGGCATCAGTTTAGGTAGTTGTAAATCCCCAAATCACTGACGTTCAGTCGAAATAAACAATCCATTATCCACACGTGAGTCAGAGAAGCATGTAGTCTGGCTGCAAACCAATTCACCATGCCTAACACAGTAAGTCTGCATAGCCATACCACACAGTACATGGGCGCTCTATCCAAGGAGGTGAAAACTAGACACAGTGGACTGGCTAACTTACATAACATGAAACGAATGTTGCTATTGGCTGTTGAATTCCTACATAGTGAGAAACAAATTTTTCCATTGGCTGATCGTGCTGTGTGTACTCTGTATGTATTTTTACTGTGTGTACATGTGTGGAGAAAACATATACGTTACGCGCGGCAAAACTTTATTAAATTTACTTGCACAAAAGCTGCATTTAAAAAAAAAAAATTTATTCAAATAAAACTGCAGCTTTTGTGTGTTAAAAGGTAGCCTCCTCAGTTAAAAAAACTTAATGAATAGTCAGAGTTCTTTAGTATCGTTGCGGATATTTTTGACTGGCCAGCCGGACCACTTGCAAGGTGTTTCAGCTGGTCCGCCGCCGTTTCAACTGGCATTTGGCCAGCGGACCACCGCTAAGGTCGAACCCTGGAGGCACTGCAGCTGTTGATAGTATCAACTATTTTGAGAAAGGATTCCCTTGGAAGTAATATGGTTTGGATAATTTTTCACCCAAAACCATTTGAATCTGAAAAACGGTTCATTCATGAATCCTTTCTCAGATTTTTGAGGGCTGGTGTCTAGTCGCGAATGTGCAGTCGGTACCCTGCTGTTGCCTCGCTGAACGTGGATGGATTCAACGTTCTTGTGAAAATACTGTGATAGTTTGTTGCTGTTTTCTCAGCAAGTAGACACTGTATTCAGCTGAAACTTCCACATATGACCTTTATTGTATATCTCTTTATAATTTTGGCTATAAATAAGCATTATGTAAATCTACGAACCTCCTTTAATTGGTAATAACACTTAGTATGAGGATTCTTAGTGTGAAAGGCCATGTCCAAATTAGCAGCTACAGCTACAGCTACGTCTAGATTTCCGCGTCATCATGCGTTGGAAGTATAGGACGTCCATAGCAACACCCTTAGCAACAGTCGTAGCCCTAGCTGTAGCCGTCATTTCGGATACGGCCTTAGGTCGTTTCCCAATTGGTGGTTACAGCTATGGCTACAACTGTTGCTAAGGTTGTTGTTAAGGATGCCCTAAACTTCAATGATGACAGGGTGATCTAGCCGTAGCCATAGCCGCTAACTCAGACATGGCCCCTCTTTCTTCTAGTCCATTCTTAGTTCAATTTCCTTCCAACAAACTGTTATGATATGTTCTTAAAGTGTTGGTTCTTAAGCACAATATATGGAGCCAAAGAGAGTGAACTTTAAACCAGCAGTTTTGCTTATCATGTAACTACTTTACTTTTAACTGTACCAATAAAAAGTTAACAAAATTAATGCACTGTATGTAAATACTTAGTGAAATGTATGATGTCAAGTAATAAACCACAAGGGAAACTGACTGGGTAAATTTCAAATAGTATGGGGTTGAACAAAGAAAAATTGACTAGAGCGGGATTTAAACCAACGACCTCCGGATTAACGTACCGGCGCTCTACCAACTGAGCTATCTAGCCCTGAAATGTATGATATCATATTGAATAAGTGCCCTTAACTTTTTCTGTAACTGGCCAGCAGGACCAGTAAGCTTTTCATTTCACTGGTCAGTCAGCTTTTTCACTGGTCCATATCTCATATTAAATAAGGATGCTTTCCCAAAATGATCTAGCCAGCCGGACCACTGGGAGTCAATTTTGACTGGTCCTCCGGTGTTTTAACAGGCATTTGGTTAAGGGAGACTGCTGATGTAAGTATGAAATTGTTAATAATTGAAGATGATGACCTTTAAGTTGTTTTCTCTTTGATTTTTAGCGCAAGGATGAGCATGACAGTGAAGGAGAAGCCAACCCCAGTGAATGTTGAAGAGGAATACTCTACCCTGCCATCTAAGAGCGTCCTTCTCAAATCGGGTTCCATCGTTACCTCAAGTAAGATTGTCAATCAAGATATTAAAGGTACACGTTGCCTTTAATCGGCCGAGTTGGTCTATAAAAAGCATTTGTAAACCGTTTGTTATAAAATGCATATGGTTAGAAAGATGTTTCAAAAGTAGAATACAATGATCCACACAAATATGCCTCGAAATCGCGTGTGGTTTTCCTCTTACATCGTGAAGTAAGACAGTCAGCCATTTTAAGAAGTCAAATTTTGGACTCCACAAAATGGCCGACCGTGTTATTTCACAAAGTTCAAGGAAAACCACGCAATTTCGAGGCATATTTGTGTGGATCCTTGTATTCTACTTTTAAAACATCTTTCTAACCATATGCATTTTATAACGAACGGTTACAAACGCTTTTTATAGACCAACTCGACCAATCCAAGGCAACGTGTACCTTTAATCAATTATTATGACCTAAATCCATCCAAATCTAACAACATACGGTTTCTGCAGTCATGGATGTAAGGGGACCCTTTGGTTAGGGGAACAGCTGGGGTTGATTTGCCCCAAAAGTGTACACAAATAAAAACATAAGTAACAATTTCTAATACTGGGTTAAAGGTTGTTTTTTTGCTTTCTCTGTCCATTTTCTTTTTTCTTGATGTGCCCGAATTCTCCCCACTGTTTAAGCCTGAGTTTGGGAGGGCAGTTGCCCGGCCTCTGGGTCTGTCTGTAGTATGCCTGCAGCCAATTTCACGAAGTGCTAGGATTAATCCTATCTCGAGTTAGGACGAGTAACTCGTCCTAACTTAGGATGGGTTCAATGCGTCCTAACATCTATGGATACGGAACTTAACTCGTCCTAAGTCCTAAGATTAATCCTAAGTTAGGAAGAGTTTGGTGAAATCGACGGCTGGGGTCATGCTAAGCATGTGGTAACTTTAGGATGCCTGGCCTCATGCTATGTTTGTTTCCCAAATCCATTAAAATCAAACTTCATGCACTATTGGATGTGCATAATTATAATGCGCCGTATTTTTGACCGCGTGAGGGCGCTCTCAAAAATATTTGTATCACTTCCGGGGGTATAACTTACGTGATTATCGTCTGCTCAGGTAGCTGTGTACAGTTTTAACATCGGCGTTCTGTCACTTCTGTGCGCGAGAGAGTTTAGTCAGTGCTTCTAGAATCTAAGGTGGATCAATAACGGCTCCTTTAAAGAAATAAAGAGCCCTGCATCTAATCTTAAAAAATATCAGAACTGGCAGTTAAGCGTGGCTCATCCTTTCCTCTTTATACTTGTAGAAACAACTGTTCTCCGTAAACAAAAACTGCATCAAATACTTCCTCCAGACAAAGACTGAAACACATTTCTACCAGACGTCATATCCATCACGGACAATAAGGCCTAGGAGGCGTTATTAATAATCCACCTTAGATTCCAGAAGCACTGACTAAACTCTCTTGTGCACAGAAGTGACAGAACGCCGATGCTAAACTGTACACAGGTAGCTGAGCAGACGATAAGTTATACCCCGGAAGTGATAAAAATGTTTTTGAGAGCGCCCTCACGCGGTCAAAAATACGGCGCATTGGGGAAGTTTTGATCCAATACTAAGCTTTGGTTCCCTGCACATTTCTTAGCTATTGTCTGTATTTGTTGTCACTAATGACAAACGGCACCTAAGACCTGGACAATTAATGATATATTGATTTATTTATTGTTATTTTAGAACCATTGCCACCAGGACCTGGAAGGAGTGTACTGGAGTCTGCCATGGAGTATCTCAACACAGAGACGTAAGTCAACCATAAATGGCAACTTTGTCAATAGAATGTGCAAGTCTCGCACAATGTTAGAGTACACACATGCAATTGTTACATCCCTGTGGAGACATCTTTTGTTCTTTTGTTAAATTTATTATTTGGATGTAGGCATGAGTATCATCCGCTAGGTGCCTGGCTGGTAGAGCAGAATGCACTTATACATTCCCAATTTTTGAAAAGCATTTATGGTTAAGTAAGTGCCTTGCTCAAGGGCTCAAGTGCCATGACCGGGATTCGAACCACCACTCTGACAACACCAGAGCTTGGGCTCGATGAACTAGACCGCTCGGTCACGACATGCCACGTCTTTCCTTATCTCTGCTCTTAACATCCTCCACAATTTGTTCCCTTCCCACGTTGAAGCAATCTATGAGAGAACCGGAGGCTCCTGGTAATGTTTAAAGGAACATTACAGAATTGGTTGTTGCTAACAAAACAGTTGCTGGCAGTGTAAGCACTTTATGTAATCCACCATATACATAAACTGACAAACCTGTAGAAGTTTGAGATCGATCGGCCATCTGGTCACAAGAAAATAGTGAAAAACCGATTACACATTTGCATGAAATCATATTGATTCAACAAATGAATAAAACGCTCACTGAGTGATAAACTCCAATCGGGAAATTAGTTTATTCATTTCTCATCAAATAATGGCATTTCAGACAGAAATATTTCAAGGGATGTTTTCCACTATCATCATCATTAGACCGTGTAAGTTTTATGTAAATCTGTGATCAAAAAGTATATTTTACAAGTTTTTTTCTTACCAATTCTGTAATGTTCCTTTAAGCATGCAAAGACTTTTACAGTTATATAAAGAAACTCACGTGAAAATTATAATTTTCACCGGTATCCAATCAGATATCATATATATGTATGCATCTCGTAAAGAAACATTCCCTGGTATTCATTTGGTAACTCTGAACATTGGTCTCTCGGATGTTGTTCTTATTTCAACAGACCAAAGAGGATACGTTTTTTTCCTAAGAATGTGTTCACAGCCTCAGCTCAGGGAGACATGGCCAAGGTTCTTCAGATGCTAGGTAAGAAAAGATAAGACATTATCTTCAAGCAAACTTGAATCCTCCATTCTGATTGATTGATCCATAAAACGTTGTATCTCGAAGGAAAATGATCCTTGCAAAAATGTTGTAGCTCACAGGAAAATGATCCATGCAAAAACGTTAGTTAGTTAGCAGGAAAATGATCCATGCAAAAACGTTGTATCTCACAGGAAAATTTTCCATACAAAAACGTTAGTTAAGTTAGTTAGCTGGAAAATGATCCATGCAAAAATGTTGTTAGTTAACAGGAAAATGATCCATGCAAAAACGTTGTAGCTCACAGGAAAATTTTCCATGCAAAAGTGTTAGTTAAGTTAGTTAGCAGGAAAATGATCCAGGCAAAACGTTAGTTAGTTAGCAGGAAAATGATCCTTGCAAAAGCGTTGTACCACACAGGAAAATGATCCATGCAAAAACGTTGTTAGTTAGCAGGAAAATGATCCATGCAAAAACGTCATAGCTTGCTGTTTTGTGTGTACATCTGGGCTATTTTAAGCGAGATACAACATTTTGACATCTACAAACTCGCATGTAACATGTGTGCTGTTTTAGGAGATATGTTTTTTCACTGACTCGACGTTGTCATATTGCTGGCTGGCAGCATACATCTATCATTCAAACCCACATTTGAAGATATTGAATGGTCAGACAAGTATGAAGGTTAATGAATCATTTTGGTTAAACTTCTGTCTTTCAGCGGAGGGATTTGACCCCAACTATCGCTTCCGTACTCACAACTCGGAATCCGCCTTACATCCTGCTGCTGCCAATGGAAACCTAGAAATTATTGTAATCCTACTTCAGGCCGGGGCCAATATAGATGCTGAGGATGAGGACCATAAGACACCACTGGTAGGTGCTGCCATTTTCTTCATTCTCTAAAGACCTTGCGCCATCTTAGAGGTAAAACGATGATGCAACAATGGTGCGCGACGCACAGGAAGGGCCAATGATGGCTACCCTCTTTTGACCTCTAGCCGAGGGTGCCCTACTCAAATAAGGTTTAAGGTGACAGGTTCCTCTGGCTTGCAAGCTACAGTGATTAAGTTCACTTATGAGGCATCCTTGGTTTCATCACAGAAATATAATAATGATAATAATAATCCTTAGAAGAAAACTTTTCTCTAATATTCAGGACTTATACAGGGTTCGAAATTAGCGGTCGCCCGGTCGCCAAATGCGAGTGAAAGTAGTGGCGGGCGAGTCAAAACCTTTCCTTTACTAGCCCGCCGGGCGAGTCAAATAATTGTTCCTTTTCATAATAAATGTGGGAACAGTGGTAAAATCCCAAAGAAAGCTTTTACCTTAAGCTTTTAAAATAGTTTGACAAGTCTGGATATTTGCTAGAATTAATGTGGCCGCAATCGCGATTGGAAATTGCGATCGATCATTTCAGTATACAGTCGTTAAAACACTATGCACATAACCACATGGTGCTGACTGCTGAGAATCCACCCGTGCACCCGGCCCCACACACAACGTTGGGTCGTCCACCGGTGGTAGTCCATGCATAGCGTATACACAACACACAGTCCACTGTTCAAAGTCCAAGCTAACCAACATTCCGCACGCTGTGATTGGCCGTTGATGGCCGTTGATAATTACCATATTCATAAGATCTTGGCTAGACTTTACCGCAGTACACGTTCACGAACGGAGTAAAGAATTGCGGCACATTGTTCAGCACGCCTGCAGATTGTGTACAATACACAACCTTGGATTAAGTCTAATCAAACATCAACAACTTTGCCGATAGAGGGCGATGCGGTTCATTGAATTATTTCTCAATGTGCGTTGTCGACCGATTGCTGATTCACGAAGATTTTATTTCAAACGAAGTTCAAAACAACCGATCCTCAAAACATGAATCCATAAAAATGGTTGTTGATGGAAAAAGGATAATTTAGGGCAGAAATTAAGTGATAAAAACGTCCCAAAACGCAATTTTGCTAACTTTACTTCCGTGTTTTGAGTTTTTCTTTTTTTTTCCTTTACGTTTTCAAAATTTTTTGTGTACATACATATACATGCGGGCTAGTGAAAAAACCTGCGGGCGATCCAAAATTTTGGTTGAATCGCCCGGCCGGCGAGTGGAAAAAAAGTTAAGGGAAACCCCTGTTATAATTTTTATACACTTTCACCATTCTCATATTAAGGAAAAGTATTGTTACTGCTATTGGATAAGCAGGAAACCTGATCAAAATTGTTTGTGAAAAAACAGACATACATGCTGATCAAGTTAAGTGGGTTACCAACCAATAATTCATTCAAACTATGTGGCTGTAACCTGGTTCCCTTACAAGAAGCAGTAATTGTAACGTTGATGTTGTGTGTTTCATCTTGTAGATGTCAGCTGTTGAGAGTAGCCACAATGAGTGCATGAGGTATTTGATCAAACATGGTGCGACAGTACAACATAAGGTAACAATGATTTCCTTCTTTCATTGGATTATCTGGCCTGATACTTCATGGAGGCTGGTCATTGCCTCGATGCCCCTTGAATTGTTCCGATTGAAATTTACAATTTCCTCATAGAGGTGCCCTTTATTCAAGGAGAAAATGCTGTGGTGCCCTTGCCCTAACAAAGCACAGGGCTTGATTTTACACTGGACCGCAGGCCCGGGGCCCAGTGTTTCCGCATCGGGCCAGTAAACTCATGACCGGACAAGTCAGGCAGTCTTGTGTTCATGTTCAAAAGGTTGACTTTCAGTCTGATAAGTATATGTTGATTATTGAGAATACTTACCCATAATACAAAATGGATCAATCTTCTCTTAGTGCTTGTTCAAATTCAAACAGTTCAAACTGTGTAGGCATTTTTCTTCTCATTTCAATACGTGTCTTTAACTCTTTGGTGCACGGGTTAATTCTATTGTTTTTAATGTAAATCAATAGGAACAATACAATGCATTTGAAAATGCCACCTTAGGGCTTTACTTGATTGAAGTAGGATATGACCCTGTGGAATTATTTTTAGCCAAGGGAATAACCTTTCAGAATATGAAAAAAATTTTTGTTTTTGTCAACATGGTAGCCATGGCAACAGAAATGGTAACCTTGGCAACAGATTGTATATTGCATTTTTTATGTAACAAAACATACAACAATGTTGTGGACATCTATTTAGTACATACGTGTCATAAACATCGCCCACCATTTCATCATTTTCATCACTTATTTCGTCTTATAAATCAGAATTGTCTTGAATCTCATCTTCTAATATAATTTCAAGGAATTCAAGTGCTTGATCAGGACCAAAACGAGACGCCATGCTGAGATAATAGTCGTTTTTTCTCGCAAGATTACACGAAAACAAAAAACGTTCAGCCATGTTTTTCTGGAATTTTTTCAATAGCGCCCCCTATTGAAAATGACATCAAAAGAAAGCTTAACCATTGCTCTAAACAACCGAATGAGGGCGACATTTATGGGACCTTTATTTTTTAAGTTATGATCACTTTTCCAAAGTCGAAATTGAACGCGCTTTTGGCGGTCGCTAGCGACCGCTGTGTGCACCAAAGGGTTAAAATAAATTCTGGTCTTGTACAAAAAATGTTGGTAAATATTTTGAGCTACAATTTTGTGGTCTTATGGGTTTCCCAATTTCTGCCCTGAAACATCAGGGCTGATATTTTCTATGTTTATTAATAAACCATTACGTGAATAAAGTGCTCATATTTTGGGTCAGTCAATGCAGACTTCATTAAAGCTTCCATCTCATTTATCACTGTATGTGTCTATTATAGTGGTCATCTACGGGTCCTCCAAGATGTTTTGCTCAATAACCTTGTTATTTATTTCCTTTCTATATTCTGGACATACTTTAAAGATTTATTTGTCACCTTTGTGGTTTCTTAAAGGAACATTACAGAATTGGTAATTGTAAAATATATTTTGATCACAGAGTTTAATTAATCTTACACGGTCCAATGATGATGATAGTAGAAAACATCTTGAAATATTTCTGTCTGAATGCCATATGATGAGAAATGAATAAACTAATTTTCGATTAGTTATCGCTCAGTGAGCGTTTATCATTGTTGAACCTAATGATTTCATGCAAACGTGTAACGTTTCACTATTTTCGTGGACCCAGATCGATCTCAAACTTCTACAGGGTTGTCAGTTTATGTATATGTGGATTTCATAAAGTCTTACACTGCAGCAACTGTTTTGTTAGCAAAAACAATTCTGTAATGTTCTTTAAACATTGGAAAGCCATTTAAAATCAAGTACATTTTCTGACAAGAAACAGTTGTTTTTTTCTTTAGACCATTGCCTATATTAGACTGACATCTGTAACCCTTTGAATGTTTTATTTCTAGGATGATGAAGGTATGACTATTCTTCATATAGCTGCCAAGAATGGTAACTTGGAAGCAGTCGAATACATCTCAACTCTCAGGAAAATTAACCCAAATTCCCAGGTAAGCACTGAAGGGATTGAACCTTCCCCATTGTTTGTCGGAACAGAGAAAACCCAGCAGACCAATTTCTCATACTGATTGGGTGTTTGTGCTTCAGAATACCTACTTGATACCTTGCTATTGAGAGTAGTATATGATTATTAACAATCAAGTTAAGTATTCATGTATTTAAATCTTGTTAAACAGGACGACGGTGGTTGGACACCAATAATCTGGGCTGCTGAATACAAAGATATTCCGGTTGTTCAGTTTCTTATTGAGAGAGGTGCGGATCCTAACATTAGAGACAAGGTAAGATATTCAAATATCCAGCATTATATAAAAGTATCTTTCGCTCAATGCCCAAAAAACCAAAACCTAAACCAGAAAACGCCAGCCAAAAAACCAAACCTGCCAAAACCAAGGCAAAAACCAGCCTACTAGAACCCAGCCAAAACCAACCTGCAGAACCCAGCCAAAACCAGCCTGCTAGAACCCAGCCAAAACCAACCTGCCCAAACTTGGCCCAAACTTAGCCAAAACCAACCCAAATTGCCCAAACTTCCCCCTGACTCTGTGTGTTTAATTTGCTAATCAAACAGATGATAATAAAAGCTTTCAAACAAAACCTAATTTAGGCCTACAAGGCAAGTATTTCTCTACATATAAATGTATAAGACATCACATCACATTTGATATCGAGGCTGATGTTTCAGGTTGTCGTGTTTTAAATGCCATTTCACTTTTCAGAGAACTTTTGATTTTGGCTTAGGGTAGACTATCTACCTAAGAGATTTTCCTTTATTTTTCGTTTTCAAACTAATAAACACAAGGGAAACTGACTACAAATGTGATTGACAGCATCTTAGAGATTACAGAAACCATTCAACCTGTAATTGCCGTGTGGCCAGAGATCACACCCGAGTTTACGATACAACCTGGGAAGTGGCAGCAGAGGAATCACCTTAAGGGGATGCAACTTCTTACATTTTATACCACACTGGAAAAAATCTTTAACATGTCTACATCAAATTGCTGGAATGTCAATCTATCAATTCGATTTAATTGATTTAAATTGTAACTATTTTACTACATTTTTGTCTTTGTGTTTAGGAGGGGAACTCTGGTCTTCATTGGGCAATGTTTTCTGGTGCTGATGATGTTGCTGAAATCTTCATCAATCGCCATGGTGATGTACATGCACCTAATGTACATGGTGACACACCTCTGTGAGTCTCATACATCTATGTATTGTTGTATCGGAGCAAAAAATGTTTCTCCTATAATAGCATTTACATTCAAGAGAGCTTGAAAGTGTCTATATGTCGTATCTCGCTTCAAATAACATGGATGTACACACAAAACCAATAGGCGCCATGATATAGCATTTTTGCATGGAGCATTTTTGTGGGTGATACTTTTTTGTTGCACAATGGAGTTACAACATTTTTGCACTGACGCGACCATGTCTGAAAGGTCTCCCTTCATCAGTAAACTGCAGGCCATGGTTGAATGAACTTCCACAATTCATATCAAAATAATGCCAAATTATTACATATTAACTTAGGGGGTTGAACAAAGAAAAACTGAGTACAGCGGAATTTGAACATAGGACCTCCAGATTAACATGTTAGCGCTCTACCAACTGAGCTATCTAGCCCTAGTGTTTCCGGTCTCCACATTTTGTCACTTTCTTTGTTCTGGGGTGCCAGTCAGAAGCCATTTAACCTGTAATTGCTGTATAGCCAGGGATCACACCCAAGTTTATGATACAACCTGGGAAGCGGCAGCAGAGGGATCACCTTACAACTTCTTACATTTTTATACAACACTGAAAAAAACTCTGAGATGTTGTCAAAATGCAATCACATTATATTGTCAAATGTTTCTTGTGTGATATTGATCAGCTTTTGATACAAAGTTATCTAGAAATTGAGGTGTTTGTTTATTTGTTTTCTCTGACAGGCATATTGCAACAAGAGAAAACCACTATGGCTGTGTCACGTGAGTATTAATTTTTAAATTTTTACAGTGTCTTCTTCTCGGATCTTTTGAGGGCTAAAATGTTACAATACTTCTTCTGAATTCAATCAAATCTGAAGAAGTCGAGATGTTTCTTGTTCTGTCTTCTAGGATGTTGCTCCTCCGTAACGCAAGTATCGAGGCCACCAACATGGAAGGAGAAACTCCCCTGGATTGTGCCAAGGCAGACTCCGACGTCTCTCTTGCTCTACAAGTCAATCAGAAAATGAAGTTGGCCATCGCTAATCGAGCCATAAGGACTGAGAAGATCATCAGCCGGTGAGAATCATAAATCAATCAAATTGCTTTTGCATAGGAGTTATCAAATATGTGACCCGCTCTGTGAAAATGAGTCAGATGATGACAATTTAAAGAATTGGATTATATACATGGCTGGAAAGAACATACCAACAGCAGTAATTTGGTATATGTCTAAGCTCTGGGGTGTATCGCGTTGCTGAGTTACTCCCGTTTGAAATTAGCCAATATATCATTTTTTGTTGAAAACGAATTACAAGTAAATTGATGTTTAAAATTACCATTTTCGCTCTACATATAAGCAAAAGGACACAAATTAGACTAAAGTATGATCACAAAATTGTTGTTTTCATAGCTTTATTGACTAAAATTGAGTGTTCTGAAAGTTTACCATGCAAATATAGATCTTAAACAAGTAAGTAAAAAAAAAAAATTTTTAAAAAATACTTTTCACATTAAAACGTCCATTAAACAATAATGCATTGGGCGACATCTGACTCATTTTCACAGAGCGGGTCACATATGCTCCTATAAAATGTTTGTACAAAACCTTGATTGTTATTGATTAAAGGCAGGGTGTACTTTTGGCAATTGTCAAAGACCTGTATCCTCACTTGGTGTATCCCAACATATGCACACGAAAACAAACCTGAGAAAATTGGGGCACAATTGGTCATCGAAGTTGCAAGAAAATAATGAAAGAAAAAACACCCTTGTTGCATAGAATCGTGTGCTTTCAGATGCCTGAGAAAGGCTTCATGCCTGAAGCCTTTCTCAGATTCAAATATTTTCGTGAGAAATTACCTCTTTCTCAATTTGTATTCCTATATTTTTGGTTGTCTTTTATTAAATGTTTTTTTTTTAGGGCCGTTCAGTTTTGAAGTGCAAGGGAACCCTGTTTTTCTGGTGGTTTGTTTCATATAGTGAGGTTTCAATGTATAAGAGGGTTCCCACAACACCCTGTGCATTTTTATGCCTTTCATTGATTTATCAAATTTTTATTTCTATTTGTTGTCATCTTTGTTTAAATGTATTTGTGTTCCCCCGTACTGTGGTGGTGCTTTTTTGTCTTTTATCTGTGTAACCTTTAACAATATTTTTACCTTGTAATGCCACATAATTCAGCTTTGTGCTGCCAGTTAGTTTTTTAATAAAAATGAATGAATGAATGAAAAAAACAAAAACTACATTACTTTAGAGGAAGTCGTTTCTCACAATGTTTTATACTATCAGCAGCTCTCAGGTTCTCCTTACCAAGTAAGTTTGTATGGTAATGCATTTCTTTAGTAATTACCAAAACTATCAACTGCCTGATGACCCCAAATCACAGACACATCCTTTTCGTAAATTGCCTTCTGAGAATAAAAGATTTTGAAATCATAAATTGCAGATTACTGATTAATCGTATTGTTCCTGTTCTCATATTGGTATTTTATTTATCCAGTGATATCGCCCGTGGTTTGGAAGCGCTACCTATTACTGTCGTCAACGCTGTAAATGACGATCCCATTCCGACTGACTTCCACTATGTAGCCAAGAGTTGTGAAACAACGCCTCTCAATATCAACCACAGCATCAAACAACCACCGGTAAGGACTCCAATTCTAGAACAAAGCTATTTGGCATCGCCCCCAACAAAGATATAGACTGTGCAAGTCTCGCGCTCATTCGAACTTCCGGGACCATAGTGGTCCCAACCATATGGAGTTTTACGTGGGCGAGATTTTGTTTCGTCACTTATTTTAGTTTAACGTAGTTTATGACTGAAAATTATATATGTTGTTGGGAATGTAATACTTAGTGATAAAAAATGTGAAAGTAAAATCAATTCAACAACATAACGAAGAAAACCCGAGAATTAAACTTGACCTCAGCTTCCGGTTACTGCAAAAAATTGAGAATTGAGAATTTTGTGCTCACCTCCGATAACAAAACTTATGTAAACGCTTGTTTCGGATGCGCGATGATAATTGCCAGATGCTGTAATTGCAACGCCAGGCCTTTTCATTGCAGTCTATGGTTGTTGAGAGGTCAGTACCTCTATAAACTGTGTCAAGCGTTAATTTTACGCCAGTGTGACCTTCGCGGATCCGCGTAAGGGGTTTCTAAAAAGTTAAGAGCAAATAAGCACCCTTGTCCCAGAGTTTTAATTATGTTCTAATAATAATCAAAACATTATTTGTGTATTAATTATAAAAGCTAAAACTAATTTTTTAAAATTGTACTTAGTATTTTTGTTGTTCAGATTTTGTCATTGGATATAATTTAAAACACAGATTTGATTTCAGAAAAAAATATGTTCTTCGTTAGAAGTGTTTTCTCGTTCCGATACGCGCGAGACTTGCACAGTCTATTGACAAAATAGGGAGTCCGCCAACAAAGGGCTAGATAGCTCAGTTGGTAGAGCGCCGGCACGGTAATCCTGAGGTCCTTGGTTCCAATCCCACTCTAGTCAATTTTTGTTTGTGCAACCCCCAACTATTTAAAATTTGCTCGGTCAGTTTCCCTTGTGGTTTATTATTTTGAAACAACACCCCTCAATATCAATCACAGTATCAAACGGCCACCGGTAAGGACTCAAATTCCAGAACAAAGATATTGACAAATTAGGGAGACTGCCAACACTAGATAGCTCAGTTGGTATGGCGCCGGCACGTTAATCCCAAGATCGTTGGTTCAAATCCCGCTCTAGTAAATTTTTCTTTGTGCAACCCCTAACTGTTTAAAATTTACCAGGTCAGTTTCCCTTGTGGTTTATTATTTGACATTTGAAATGAAAAAGTTGCAACCCCTTAAGGTGATCCCTCTGCTGCTGCTTCCCAGGTTGTAATGTAAACTTGGGTGTGATCCCTGGCTACACGGCAATTACAGGTTGTATCCGGAGGTCGTTGGTTCAAATCCCACTCTAGTCAATTTATTTAAAATTTACCCAGTCAGTTTCCCTTGTAGGTTCATTACTTGACAATAGATATTCTTTTGACTTCAACTTTCTTTAAGATGTGAACTTGTGTCAATCTAGTTTCCCATTGTGACGTAGAGAATCCATTACAGCATTTGAATCTTCCTTTTTTTTCACCTGCTTTGTGGTTATTTTAGAGAGTTCAAGTTTAAAGGAACATTACAGAATTGGTTTTTGCTAACAAAACAGTTGCTGGCAGTGTAAGCACTTTATGTAATCCACCATATACATAAACTGACAAACCTGTAGAAGTTTGAGATCGATCGGCCATCTGGGTCACGAGAAAATAGTGAAAAACCGATTACACATTTGCATGAAATCATATAGATTTAACAAATGAATAAAACGCTCACTGAGCGATAAACTCCAATGGGAACATCAATTTATTAATTTCTCATCAAATATGGCATTTCAGACAGAAATATTTCAAGGGATGTTTTCTACTATCATCATCATTAGACTGTGTAAGTTTTATGTAAATCTGTGATCAAAAAGTATATTTTACAAGTTTTTTTCTTACCAATTCTGTAATGTTCCTTTAAATAGATTAGTTTTGTGGTTTCTTCTTTGTTTAGATGTGTACATGTGAGAATGAAGACTGCTCTACTGATGGTTGTGTCTGTGCTAATCGTAGCGTACAGTGCTGGTTTGACCTGGTGAGTACAATTAGTCTAGTCTGGTATGCTGCTCCTTCATAATGAGGGCATCGGGTTGGCTCAGTGGTTTCTTTCCCTGCCTTTCACCTCGGCAGACCAAGGTTCGAATCCCACCTTAGACTGGAGCCTTGCGTGTGGATTGGGTTTTCAGTTCCTACCTGATTGAGTGGGTAGGCACACAATGGAACAAAGGTCTCCACCATGTTTTTCTTTGTTCCCACAGGGGAATTCTTCGGAAAAGGAAATAATAGAACAACAACAGGAATTCCCCACAAGTGTGCATGCAAAATACATTGTGGGTTTTCCCTCCCACATCTAAAACTTGAATATTTCTTCCTGTTATTGGCGCTAATTGCGCTTTTGGATGACTATAAAACAATAAAATTTAAAAATTATAAATAAATTTATAGATAAATAAAAAAAATTAAAAAGTAGCCACCCTTTAAACCCTAGATCTCAATACACATGTCAACCAAATCACTGAATGAGACTTAAAGGAACATTACAGAATTGGTTTTGATAACAAAACAGTTGCTGGCAGTGCAAGCACTTTATGTAATCAACCATATACATAAACTGACAAACCTGTAGAAGTTTGAGATCGATCGGCCATCTGGGTCACGAGAAAATAGTGAAAAACCGATTACACATTTGCTTGAAATCATATCGATTCAACAAATGAATAAAACGCTCACTGAGCGATAAACTCCAGTCGGAAAATTAGTTTATTCATTTCTCATCAAATATGGCGTTTCAGACAGAAACATTTCAAGGGATGTTTTCTACTATCATCATCATTAAACCGTGTAATTTGTTTGTAAATCTGTGATCACAAAGTATATTTTACAAGTTTTTTTCTTACCAATTCTGTAATGTTCCTTTAACAGTGCTATTAGCTACATATAGTTTACAGGATGAATGAGCAAGACTAGATGATGAATTATTCATGATCCTTGTTTCTCTCCAAAACATCATTCCCTTTGTCAAATTTCTAATGCCCAAGTTTCTAAAACAATGCTGATGGCCAGAATTGATGTGTGCAAAAAGAATTGAACATATATTTAATGTAACTTACGATAAGTGCACTGTTTTTTTTTAAACGTGCATTACACAACACACGGGACCTACAGCTTTACATCCGTAAATGTCTTGCTTAAGGACACAAGTGTCACGACCGGAACTCAAACCCACACTCTGCTGATCAGAAACATCAGAGCTTGAGTCCGATGTTCTTATCCGCTCAGCCACGACACGCAATAAGTCTCAGTCATACTCTCATGAGAAATCTACAATAACAAAACGCCTATTAAATCTGTATCCGATTTTGCGGCTACTGCTTCGGCTATGACTGTTGCTAAGGGTGTTGCTAAGGATGTCCTATACTTCAGTGCATGACGACACAGCGATTCAGCCGTAGTCGCCAATTCAGATACAGCCTGAGATTAGAATCATAAACTAGATTGTTTGAAGAGCTGTTTATATTAAGTGGTTAACCTCATGTGAGCCACTCCACTCAAGGGGATATCCTGTGCCATCAAACCATACTCAAAACATCTGTTTGAGTTTGGTAGGCGATTGGGGTGAAATGGTGTCAGAAGTGGGATTGGTACATAATGAATGTAAATGACTTCTTGGTCAAGCACACAAATCATCTATAATATTAATGTGTTTAAACTTATCATTTAAATGGAGAGTTCAATGGCTGAATTCAGTTGAAAAAAAGAGCTGTTTCCATTATAACAATTTTATTAAATTAAAAACTTAAATTCTGGTTAAAACCACCTAGTTTTTTTTAAAATTCTCCAGTCTCGTCAAGTGGGAATAGATTATCTTTTGTTGTGTAACTCAATTTGTAATACATAACACGTACTAGAAAAACGAATCGATGGTCAAACTGCTGAAACATCTCTGTGGGCAGGAAGAATGCTTGTCAACATTGAGATTGGTCCATTGGACAAATGAGCAAAGTAGAACAAGTAAGATATGTTTGCACACAAATTGATAACTGGGGGTCAAATACTAAAAACATCTGTCTGAGCTCATCTAAATGTTAGAAAACGGTGTCAGAAGTGGGACCATCACTTAATGTACACACTAAAAAAAGAGAGTGACCCGCAACAAGGATGCTTGGGTATCCTCATTTATTATATTGGATGTCTACTCCTTGGACATAACAGAGGCAAATATGCGAGGCGGTTTCATTTATTTTGCTGACAGTCAGCTGCACCTGCTGCAATCAGATACGTCATATTTTGATTCTTCTCCCCGCACTACTAAACAGTTTATTTCAAGAGAAGCCTGGGGCTTCAAAATACATACACAGTGATTATAGGTGCGGGGAGCTTCATTGGTGAAAAGCAACAAATTCAATTGACATTGCTAGCTGTTTTTTTTTTCAAATGGAGGGCATGGAAATAGCATAGAAGCCAGGGACATTTGTAGCCCTGGTCTGGGCCTTGACAGGCCTCCAGATTAATTAAGAAATCCAGTACACTTAGGGGTTGGTCCTGGTGTTTTTCTGGTATGATTGGCTGCAGATTGCTCCACAGCACCTTGTAAATCATTACACGGTGCTGTGTATTAATGTTCTTATATTTTGATCATAGCTCCGCATACCTTGTAGACAAAATAAGGAGCACTTTGAGACGCCCTCGGGTGTTACTACTATCGATTTTCTTGATTATAAGAGTAACAGTCTAGACCTGAAGATACTGAGGAATTACTGTGTACAAGATGAACTGAATGCATTATAGATACATGATGCAGTAATAGTGCCAACTGTGATTCATTGCGGAAGTAAATCAATCTTACAAAAACAATTAGAATGAAATAAAATAATTAATTAGTAGAACTAAATTGGGTATGACAGATTTAACGACTGTTCTTTCTTTACAACTCTGGTGACATCTTCAATGTCAATAAAGACCAATTTGAATGATGTATGAATACAAAGCAAGTGATTAGATGATGTTTAAAAAACACCTGTTCTTCATAAATGTTTCTTTATTTCATCAAAATAATGACATTTGAAAAAATAACATCTGTACAGCGCCAAAGTTCCCATAAAAAAGACTCTCAAAGAGATTGAAATATGGAACCAATTTGCAAATGTTGATGCCATTCTCTTGTTAAATTCAGTTAAATTTCAGATGGTTTTATCATTCTTTAAAAGTATGCTTTACTCGGCCGAAAATTGCTAATGGGTAACAAATACATTGACTGAAAGAAATAGTTGCTATTAGCACCCATCGTTGATGTTACATGATCAAAGGTCGTTAGCTCCCAAAGAGTAGCTGAAACATCAAGCCACTCTAGAAAGAAAGGACACATCAACATGCATCAGTGCCTGAAAGCATAAGACTCACCTGAGTTATTAACTACCACTCTCTATTCATCAAAAACATCCTGTCGACAACCAAGGGAATAAAAACAATAATACAGAGTTACTCTTAAGTATATCATTTTGTACCCTTTATAAAACACCATTAAAGGATCGAAAAACACAATGTTCACAGATTCACACATAACTTACACGATTTAAAGTAAGTAATGGTAGAAAGGGTTCCTTAAAATATTTCTGCCTAAAATGCTATCGTTTCTGAGAAACGAGTAAAACAGTAGTAATTATCGCGCGCGATAATTTGAAAAAACAGAAAACACATAAGATCTCTTTTCACTATTTTCTTGTGACCTCGATGACCAATTTAGCTCAAACTTTCACAGGTTTGTTTGTTCATGCATATTTTTAGTCACACAAAATGTGGACACTGATTTTGAGCTGTTACCAAAAGTGTACAATACCTTTAAAGACAAGTTATACTTTTGGTAGTTGTCAAAGACTAGTATCCTCATTTGATGTAAACCAACATGTGCATAAAACAACAAACCTGTACAAATTTGGGCTCAATTGGTCATCGAAAATGCAAGAAAAAAACACCCTTTTTTGCATTTAATTGTAAGCTTCAAATGCCTGAAAAAGGCCTCATCCCTTAAGCCGTTTTCAGATTCAAATATTTAAGTGAGAAGTTACGTCTTTCTCAAAAACTACCTTACTTCAGATGGAGTCTTTTCTCACAATTTTTTATACTATGAGCAGCTCTCAGGTGCTCCTTACCAAGTCAGTATTTATGGTAGTGTATTTCTTGAGTAATTGCCAAGAGTATCCACTGCCTTTAAATCAAAAATTCATTTCTTGTTAACACAGACTGGATGGAAACTGGGCTTGTACACACGACTCTGAATTGTACCCAGCAATACAATTGAAGGGACCAGCGTACGAATAATGCAATTAAAGATTATAGAAACTACCCTGTCCGGTCGTATGTACACAGGCCTGAATCATCCTCAGTTGGCCACTGAACTGTTTGTCGTTTCGCCCTGGGAAAACAGCTGTGCAATTAGCGCAGGCTGCTCGGGGAGTTTGGACGTAGAGGTGGATAGATCGGGATAAGAAATGTTGTTTCTTGCCCGCGCTTTCTAGAGATGATGTAGAGTTGTGTCAAGGAAGAGGGAGGGGATTAGGGTCTCCGTTGGGACAGCCCACTCGCCCCGGTTTCGAACTCACGTTTGTTTCAAGAGATTTTGTGTGTTTTCTCGCCCGCGTTGACATAATGTCTGTATAGCCCTCTCACAGATTGATTTTAGACGTTAGTTTCAGTCCCTCCCCAACTGTGTAGGCTTTGTGTCTGGACTGTTTCTGTAGGATATTTCCTTTCTGTTCCAATCTGGAATTGTTAAAGCTAAACTAGCTGTAAGTTTGTTGATGTTGTAAATCTCCGTAGACCCTAATGCTAAGTTAGCTCTAAAAGCCAGCACTATCCCAACCTCTGGCCGTTTGGTGCACCTTCTCCCGTGCAGAATATTCCGGGTCAAGCTCTTTTAGTTTCTGATCCTATTTTAATTCACATAAAACCAGCTGATGGATTCTGATTGACTGGCAGAAATAATATAGCAACAGCAAACTCCAACATCTGTTAACTGTTTTTTTTAAGTTAATACTAATCTTTTATCCAATTGCTCAATATATCATGTAAAATTGCTTCTTTGATCTGCTCTGTACACCTCTTGATTCTAAATTGTATTAACCTCTGACATTTTCCAACAATAGCACAACACCTGCGGTAAGTTGTTTATATCCCAGCAACTGTTTTCAAATTCAATTTGCTAATCCTTGCAGCCAAGTACCTGACAGGCTTCTTTTTTTCCCTTCTCCCTTCCCTCCGTTATATACATCACAGGACGGTCGCCTGTTTAAAGACTTCGACTATCACGAGCCACCTTTGATCTTTGAGTGTGGTCCTGGGTGTCGGTGCCTCAGGACCTGTCGTAATCGTGTTGTCCAGAATGGAATTAGGTGCCATTTACAACTGTTTCGTACCTCTCAGATGGGCTGGGGTGTACGGGTCACTCAAGACGTACCTCAAGGGACGTTTATATGCGAGTAAGTGGAGAGAGGATGGGTTTAAAGTGGCTGAGACGGTTTGAAGATGGTCATCAAATAAAGACCTAAATCTTAAAATAAAGACGTGAACCTTAAAGGAACATTACAGAATTGGTTTTTGCTAACAAAACAGTTGCTGGCAGTGTAAGCACTTTATGTAATCCACCATATACTTAAACTGACAAACCTGTAGAAGTTTGAGATTGATCGGCCATCTGGGTCACGAGAAAATAGTGAAAAACCGATTACACGTTTGCATGAAATCATATAGATTCAACAAATGAATAAAACGCTCACTGAGCGATAAACTCCAATCGGAAAATTAGTTTATTCATTTCTCATCAAATATGGCATTTCAGACAGAAATATTTCAAGGGATGTTTTCTACTATCCTCATCATTAAACCGTGTAAGTTTTATGTAAATCTGTGATCAAAAAGTATATTTTACAAGTTTTTTTTCTTACCAATATTGTAATGTTCCTTTAAAAGGAGCAGCAATTTGCTGCTTTTGTGGCGAGAAGTGGACTTGAGATGTTTCTGAGCATTCATAGGAATTCCTTATTAGAATATAAGTGTTTGAAATCATTGCTACGTAAGGCTGCAAAAGAAATAGTCTGGTACCCTTTTTGTCCGATGGAATCTGTATTGACGATTCATATTTGAATACAGAGAACATGACAAAATGGCGAAAATAAAAGACTTTGTTATTCATTTGAGATGAATTATTTAACAATATTCTTACTGCGTTGTGTCTTCTAGGTACGCAGGAGAGCTTATTTCCGATGCAGAGGCAGACAAGAGAGAAGATGATTCCTATCTCTTTGATCTTGATAACGAGGTGCGCATAAATTAGGCTAATTAAGAATGTCAAGGGTTTAGTGGTGAGATAAAACGAGCCAACTCAAAGTGGAGTGAGATGGTTGTGCGTCCTATGTCTGCAAATTCCCACGGTCTTTATATGGCATGGGAAAATCGGGAAATAAGCAATCATAAATGTATGGCCAGTTTTTGAGCATTAACCCTCCTACTGTCAGTGACTCTTGGCAACATTTTCCAGTGAGTTGACCAACCATTTGAAACCATTCGACTGCCAAGGTTGTGTACGGTGGCACAACTGTGCACAGAACTAACTGTGTACTGTGTACATGCATTCCCTCATGGTATCATATTGCAGGTGGCATAGTTTATCTATCATTCAAAACCACAGTGAATGGTATTGAATGGTCAGACAGCAAGAGGATTAAGATTGATTTAACCAGTCAATAGAAACGTGTGAAATTGACATTAGTTTTATGAAGGGCTTTTGAAGATAAAATATATATATAGTCAAGTTGTAAAATGTTTCATTTGTTGAAAATTTATTGCATTTTCCAAATAAAGTAATGTGGCACACTCACATCAGCAAAAGCATCGCATCTCTCAAACAAGAAATCAATTTGACATTCATGACTGTTATCCCAGTCATTTTACCTGTTTGTTTTTCCTGATAACTGATGACTAGCGTATATCCGGGTAAATCTCCCCGATTCATCCCCAATCTCTTCTTCTGATCCCCTAGGAGCGCGAGGTATACTGTATCGATGCCCGTTACTATGGCAACATTAGTCGTTTCATAAACCACCTGTGCGATCCCAACCTGGTACCGGTGCGGGTGTTTATCGAACACCGGGATATCAGCTTCCCGAGGATCGCCTTCTTTGCGTCTCGTGATATCAAAGCTCAAGAAGAACTTGGGTAAGTGCCAGGAATACTGTCCTCATTTTCCTCAACGCTCCTGTCTTCAGGATGTTGCAGAAGTAATACCAATCAAATTGACCATGAAGCAGTGTATGTGGAAATGAGATATGAAGAGGAAATGATACTTTAATTCCTGTGATCTTGCTGTAATCAATTATTCGAACAACAAATCTGCTGAGCTTAGAAAAGTTATGTTAAGCAGAATCTGGGAACCAGTCAAATTGCCATGTGATGTATACAATTGATAACTGGTTCCTAGCTAGGTTGTACTTAGCTCAAACATATGATATCTGGTTTACCTGTAATTTTTTCAAGTATAAAAGCAATAATTTGACTGTTTTTAAATCACAGTCTGAGCTTGGGCTTTGGCTTGGGCTTGGGCTTTGGCTTGGGCTTGGCTTGGGCTTGGGCTTGGGCTTGGGCTTGGGCTTGGGCTGCGGCTTGGGCTGCGGCTTGGGCTGCGGCTTGGGCTGCGGCTTGGGCTGCGGCTTGGGCTGCGGCTTGGGCTGCGGCTTGGGCTGCGGCTTGGGCTCGGGTTTGGGCTCGGGTTTGGGCTCGGGTTTGGGCTTGGGCATTATCGGCTATTATAAAAATGTTCACTTTCAATGCTGGGCTTCAAACAAGCAGAAAGACTGCCGTCTATCTGTAGGTCAAGATAGTTGTGATAGAGTTGACTTGTTCTTTAAGAAAACTTTTTACTTGACAAGAAAACTTTTGAATACAAATAATTCTCAACACAAATCATGACATTCAATCTTTCTGGATGATGTTTTATCTTTCTAAAATTACAAGTAGTTTTAGGTAAAAGTTAAATTTATTCCATTTTCTTTTTTTAATCCTGTCCTAAATTCATCATTTGTTGTGATACCACACAACGTAGTAATCTCAAAGAGGAACAATTCTTTATCTTGGCTTAAAGAGAGAGACGTTTCACCAGTACTAAGGCCACTGAAGCTTAATTGAGTTTAAAAGGACTGTTTCAAGATGTCGCTTAATCAAAGATAATCAATTATACAGTTGTTTTTAATTAACATATTTGGGGACAGGAAGTAGTGGTTTTGCAGTTTTGCGGTAGATATTTTGACATATTAAATCCTCACCGCGTGGTTACTGTCTCATATTCTAGTCGTTAGCTGTCCCCTTTGGCCAGCTATGGCACCCCATGTTTACGTGCAGCCGCGAAGTCATAGGTGAAATCTACTGAAATCCCTTGCAACACTCATAGCCTACAGCTTTGCTTTTCATCAAAACATGTTAATGTAAAGTCCACCTTCAGGCGTTTCAGTCACTCGGGAAATCTCAAAAGTGTGTGGCTTTTTTTTTTTTCGGTTTTGCTGCGGGGGTTTCATTCTGTAGCGTTTTTCTCTCTATCTTAGTTTCGCTTTATAAAAAAAGGGGGGTCTTAGTTAAACTGTGAAAAGAATTGCCCACCATAGAACTGCTGCAAAAACAGATGGTCTTTGTACCTAGTCTTCCAAGGGAGAAGTCGCTATTTTATTGATGAACTTGTCCTCCGGAAATATACCTAGAAAGAGAGAGTGAAGAGAGTGAGAAAGCCGCGGGGTCGATCAAATATTCTCCTTGACAAATTTTCCAAAGGTGATCTACTTTAAGCTTGACAATTTGAAAGTGGGATCAATAAAATTGGGTTATGAATATAATTTATTAATATAGCCGAAGGCGGTGTTTGAGTATTGCACCAATGAAGAGATATTTAGTGATTGATTACATTCATTTTGTGATTTTTCCACGAACAGGAAATAAACAAAAGAACTATTGTGACGTAGCGAGTGGTTTTAGGAATAAAACTCGTCAATAATGTGACTTACAAAAGTGTATAAAGTATCTCCAAGGCAGCCCTTAAATATCCCCTCAAAGTGACTGTTATCCAGTTTTAGACTTAAAAAGCAAAGTACCAACAATCTATTATTTGAATTTACCCGTACACAGATGGTAGCACATCTGCTTTAGAATGGCAACGGTCATGGGTTCGAATCCCACCAGAGTAATATGCCTGTGGATTTCTTTTCACAGGACTCGGGGAAAGTACTGAGTATACAGTGCCTTACATCAGTGTAATAATGTTATTTATCCCTGATGCAAATTTAACAACTATTAAAAGGAATAATTATAAGAATAATATTAAAGAGAATGTATATCTTGTGATGACCGTTGGAGCTAAACGTCAATGTAAACCAATAGTTTACATGATACATGTTCATTACCATTCATTTACACTGCACTTCCGCATCCAATACGTCAGACAGGGTTAGCACCAAACTGCCATCTAAATGAGGGTGCTGCAAACGATTAAACAGACAGAAACAGATCAAAGTCTAAAAAGGACAATGCGATTGAGATAAAAACAGATGGTGTGTAAGTTTCTCTTGAATAATGTAATGGTGTCCAATGATCTAATTGAGACAGGAGTTAATTCTAGAGCTTAGGGTGGCAGATCATTAGATCAGTAATACTTCATCAGGAAATATATTAAATAGTCTTATTTGCAACCTTACCATTAACAATCTGTTTTGCTCAAAGATTTTTTTGGAAAGATTTTTGTATTTCATAGTATTATAAAAAAATTAAAAAATCTGTTTCTCGAAAATTAATCAAATTCAATTCGTCTCCTAAAGAACTGATAAGAAACATTTTATCATGGCAGATGAAATATTATTGTCCCTATTTTCTTTTGTAATTTATTTCTCTCACCCTTCCAAGAAAAAACGGTGAAGGAAAGTAATTTATTGGATACATGTGCTCATCTGACATCAAAATTTGGCTGCTTCGCACTGCTCTCAAACAGCTCAAACTGAAAAAAATACCGTGTGCGATATTTTTTGATAGATATAGCCTGAGGTAAAGAGAGCATAAGTAGGCAATTTCAGCTAATATCTTGTTTGATCTTTATCCCCGGGGCTTTTAAGCTCCCCCGTGAGATCTGACTGAATATTGATATATATATGAAGTCAATCCAATTAATAATGCAAAGAGATGACCACATGTCTACAATTCAATTAATGAATGACTGGGATGTCTTAGACTATGGGTAACAGATGATGTTAACCTCACACTGAACCTCAAGGGGGGGGGGTAAGCCTCACCAATGAGCCCTCGAGTGGTCCTCCAATCCTCAGCTACCCCCTGGATGTCTATGAAGGGACCTTATTTATACCGGGATCAGATGTATTTATATCTTGTGAGTGTAATCTTTCTCCATTTTTTTGTTAATTCCAGCTTTGATTATGGAGACAAGTTCTGGGCAATCAAATCCAAGTTCTTCAGGTGCTGTTGCGGTTCAGTCCATTGTAAGCATGCTGAGGGTTCGTCTGGGAGCAGTGACCCTGACAGTTGAGAATAGAGGCTCTTCATAGCAAGTAAAAAGCTTTCTTCTTTACTCCTCTTTTGTTTTTTCATACCATTTTTTATGTCATTCGTTTTTTTGATAAGCTTCGAGACAAAATTGATGGTTTTGCCTTTGGTTTGAGGAAGTGATTGGTGTGTTGAAACGTACATGAGATCTCGCTATGCCTTGCAAGATTCGGACAGTGTTTGTCGTGTATGCCTTGAACGTGGGAATGTTCACCGATGAAGGAGAACTTAAATATTGTACGATGAAGTTCCACCACGATAGGATGAGTCCATCACAGCATACCCATGTCGGTTCAATATCGGCTTGGACTGTCACTATCCAATCGTCTTGTTTTGTATCAAAACTAATAACATGCACCACACTGAGGCTGGACACAAAGTAGTCTGGCTACTTTGATATGAATCAACGTCATAGTCACCTCTATGAACAAGGTATCATGCGAAGACGGGAATCAAAATGTGCTGTCAACAGAAATTAATTGAACTCGTGAGCCGGAAGATTTTGAAGCTCTTGAAACGTCGGATGCAGCCAGCGTCTTCGTTATGGAAGATCTCATGTGGAAGAGCTTCATAGAAAAGACATGATGTCCTTGATGGTGAGGATGGACTAAAGAAGATTAGTGCGAGGATCAATGGTGAAGATGGACTAAAGAGGATTAGTCTATTAAGGATCAATGGTGAGGATGGATTGAGGAGGATTAGTCTAAGGATCCGATGTCAGAATTATGAGGAGAGGAGGATCAAAAAGTCATCAATTTGAAGATATCCTGGGTTTTTTTTTAACTCCCAAATTTTAAATATTTTGTGATGAAATTCCAGGGTTCGCTTGAAAAGTCAAGCCATCGTTCAATTTTTGGCTTCTCTTTTGTGATTTTGTGAAGAATGAGTCGTGTTGGCAGATATTGATGTACTTATGTTGACCTTTTTAATTTATTCAGTTATTCATCGTACCACCTTCAACACACTGTGCCTTTCCAACACATTTGTAGTACATTTTTTGAAAACAATTCACGACTCTCTAACCTTGTTAAAACCTTCCTTCACCCCGAGCCCCCATAACAACCGTTCCATGAGTCAAAACTGGTTTTATAAAAAAAAAAAATCCAGTCTTTTATATCCAAATAAACCAAAGAATCAACTGACCAATCATTGACTTAGATTCCCCAACTTTGATTCACCACCATTTTTTTTTCCCCCAGAACAACCACAACTCATTGGGAATATTCATCTATACATGGTATTACTGCAATATTACTAGATTGTATTTCCACATGCAGTCATTTATATCAAGTTGTACAAATATCAAATGTTTGGTGAAACAGATGTATTTGATAATTTTTTCCCCACTTATTTCTATGCATCATTTTAATAAGAAATATTGAGCTGATAAACGAAGCTTCTCTAAAATTGCAGAAAGTAATCCTCTAAAATTCTAAATCTTCATGCAATATGTGTTTTTTTTAAGCAATTGATGGCATTTAATTCTGCAATTCCTTTAAGTTTAGCTTACTCTGGACTGACATATAAATTTTCGATTTTCCAGGTCCCAAGTTAACCCAATCTAAAAGAATCTCATATGGAAATCATACCTATACGGCCTTTCATATTTAGATTAGAATGAATTCACCACTATACCACAGATATTGTTTATATTTAACTAGAGGCCAACTCAGAGAACTAAAACTAATTGATCATCATTCCTAATACAATAACTACACTCTTGTAGTCGATACACCAAGAGTCGATTGGCTAGCTTGTCAGATGCTTCATAATTCCAGTTTTGTTAAAGGTATTGTACACTTTTGGTAACAGCTCAAAATCAGTGTCCACATTTTGTGTGATTCAACATATGCATGAACAAACAAACCTGTGAAAGTTTGAGGTCAATAAATGGTCATCGAGGTCACGAGAAAATAGTGAAAAGAGATCTTATGTGTTTTCTGTTTTTTCAAATTATCGCGTGCGATAATTACTATTGCTTTACTCGTTTCTCAGAAACGATAGCATTTTAGGCAGAAATATTTTAAGGAACCCTTTCTTCCATTACTTACTTTAAATCATGTAAGTTATGTTTGAATCTGTGAACATTGTGTTTTTCGATCTTACCAATAGTGTACAGGGCCTTTAAATATAGGATACAATCAAAGACCAATATTCTCTTAAGATACATTGGGCTGTGTAAACAGGAGAGTTCTTGACTCGATGGTGCATCATCAACCTGTCAAGGACAACTCGACCATGATTTTGATTTTGTATTCCAACCGTCCCAGCCGGTTTGTTGTATTGTCTTCTACCACATGTTGATTTTCACACTAGTGGCTATGGGTGGCAAAACCATTATTAACTGAGTCTATATACGAGTTAAAAGTTTGTATGTTGCAACTACAATCCACTCAGGAATACCGTGTAAGGGTCAGAGCGGCGCAGTATTAAGTTAAACATCTCTAATATTGTATTGTATAACAATTATTGATTATTCTTTGGTTCGAGTAGTTGGTACCTTCCTTCAATGTGAGTTGGAATGGAATCACAAATCAACTCATTATTCTACACAAGTTTTGTATTATTCCCCCAAAAGAACGGCCTTATGAGGTGGATTGACTTTCTTACCATTTTTGTATTACCAACTTACATCCCTTAGCTTTAATATGATAATCCATCATTTAGATGACAGCCATGCCTTGTGCCTTCCCTTAATATTTGTGTTTCGTTTTGGTTGAGGGCATCTTGAGCGGGGATTATCCCCAGGGCTTTATGGTATCCCTAATTCTGTTCTTAATACCATTTGGGATTAAGACTAATCCTTGAAGTACATATTCAAGTCCTACTCTTTACTTGGTTGTAGATGTTTTGTACTATTGACGGAATAATCATTGATGACTCGACATGGGAAGATTAAACTGCGGGACCGAACCAAAGAGCAAGGGCTTCTCACTGAGGTTTGGTTAATTTAAGACGGCTGGTGTTTTTGAGAAAACGTTCGGAAATAGTTCAGTGCTGAAAAATTGCGCTTGTTTTGGGGTGTGTTTTTTGTTTTATGTGAAACAAATTATGTTATAACAGAATGGCTTGCGTGTGTTTGCTGTTTGCGATCAGAATTGGAAATGGTGTCAACACATTCCCCCTTTATTGCGTTGGTTTTCAGAAGATTTTTTTTTAAATTATACATTTTGCTTTGTTTTCTGTTGATTTTTTTTAACCTTGAATTTAAAAAGACATTGTTTGTTTGTTTGTTTGCTATAATTGGTCGTAAGTTAAGTTGTGAATTGTAAATAAGATCCCCCAGTTAATGTCTTACTGAATACTGGGTACGTATAGGACATTTAGTGCACATGTTCAATATTTTGTTTTATATCAAAACTATTTTGGTTTCATAGTGTTATAATATAATGTCAATAGAGGTTGCATTAATTGGCTGGTTAATTTGGTTTAGATTGCATATGTTTGAATGTAGCACAGAATCACGTGGGTTTGGTCTGCCGAGCAGACCTTTGATCAAACAGCAGCCATCTTGGTCGCGTATCCCGACTCCGAGACGTAGACCGCAGCGCTCGTTCTGAAACACGTCACGGAACAAGGATTTATTTTTTTTGTTGGTTGCTAGGAACTTTCAGACGTGCATGAGTGGGAATGGAAATGACTGCGTTGAGGACGAGGTATGTCTGACCACGGCTGGACAAAAAGGATTTTTTATGAACGTAGAAAGTTGATGTGATATGAAATGACATGCTGGGATAGGTATAGGCCTAGAGATAGGAATAAACGAAAGAAGCAAATTTGTATGAAAAAAACCCGACTATTGTTGAATAACATGTTTTTATTATTGACTAGTGTTTATTATTTTTACCTGAACGTCGTTAATGGCTTCGCGTGGCCTGCCCCCCCCCTCTCCAAAATTATGTAACCCCGCCCCTACGATCCGCCTTTTGAACGGTTCTATATTGTAGGCCGTGCATCGATACTGCTTTTCGTTTGATAGAATATGACCACTTCAACCTTCCGTATAAATAATACACAGAAAAACCCTACAAACGGAACGCGTGATCCGAACGCATTGTGAACGCTACAACTATTCTTTTTCGCTGTACCGTCCCACAGTGTTATATGTTTACTTTCGCCCCCCCCCCCACCCCGCGAGACAAAATAACTCGAGTAATTGCCGGCTATGTTTGGTTACGAGGTCGATTTTCTCTCTCTATGACTTCATGAACAGAGGTTGTTTCGTCCATCAGGTTGTGACCGCACCGTACAACAAGAAGAGAAACAGCAAAATACTATGTTTGGTTTAAACTAACTTAATAGGCGTTAGAGGGCCGGCTATAGGCTGTTATTAAATTCGCAATTACAATGGTGTTGCGTTTACTGTACCTGTATATACAACTTCCCTTTGGGGCTGTGGATAATAGCAAACTAGATTTACAATGCGAGTATTTTTTTGAGGGCTGTGGTACAATATGTTAAGGTAATGCTTGATCAAAAACACAAGTCAACGGTGAATCAGGTTGTTTCCCTCGTCTTGTGATGTGCGCCCCGGCAGCAAGAAATTCATCGGCAAGAGCAATGCGAAGAAACAAATTGACTGCCTGCTCTTCATTGCGGTAGAAGAGTCAACCGCGCGCTGCATCGATTGACGCTACCCGAGCGTAAAATTGTTGAATTTGATGTTAAAAACGGCAACGCATCGATGTATTACGTTCGCATTTGTCGCAAATTTTGGATTGCCATTCTCTCGCTGCCCGGTCATTTTTTGTTGTTGAAGAAGAATCCGCCCCCTCTTTTCTTTCAGTGCTTTAAAATTTTTTTGCAGAGCATGTGGGGGTTTTAAATTATGCCAGCTTCTCAGAATTGTGAAATCAGGCGGAGGAAAACAATACTGGTAATTATAGGAGCTTAGGAGAGCTCACATTATGCAAATTGCATTTGGGTCAGCGTCTGATGTGCTGTAAATCCTACACTGTGTAATAACAACACTCTCGTACTGTGGCCTGGATACGTAGTTGCAATCGTGTCAAAATGTAGAAAAGAGAAAGACAGTCACTGAGAAGTGCATGATAGGTATTTGTGAAACGGAATTTGTTAAACATATGTCCATCCATTTCGAAATTACGACAATCCATCTTTAGGTAAGTCTCCGTACAGAGCTATTATGCTTTTTCTGGATATAACTCTCCGCACAATTACGTCACAATGGCGTCATGATGATCATTGAAGACGGCCTTGTGTATTAAGGTGGCGTCTTTTGTTTCCTTAACCACGTGACCTTCAGATATGTTATGGTGACTCGTTTGATGTGTGTATGCGGCAAGTTACCTTTAATGTCCTTGTGTTGACCTTTTTTAAAGGCTACGCTTATTTAAACAAGAACAATTTGACATTAATATTTATTCATCTGTTTTTAAGATACCATTTTTTTTAATGAGTAAAATTGTTGACCATCTGGATTGATAATCACAGCGTAATGATGAACGGCCTGTCCCAGAGATGGTAGTTCATCGTCGGTGGTGCGATAAACGATTTAATTGGATGAGTAGATGGATGCATTAACTGACATTTATTTATAACTATGCATTATGAAGTAAATTTCTGTCCAGGATGGATTGAAAATGGTTCACACAAGGCTATCTCTGGGTGCGTCTACTGGCTGTTTTTATCTGGTCCTGCATGTCCTAACATAAAATCTATGATGGACTCGCATGTTACTGCAACACATTACAACACAATGCAACAAATTATTGCCACAATTACATACATCAAAACAACTTCAAAAAATAACTCTCAAAAACAACTTTCTGAATCTGCGAAGACGTTAAACTAAACAGCATAAATGATTTGTACAATGCCCTGTGGGGTATATTTATTTCACCGTTCGTCAATGATGGTGATCTAAAATTGACTTTATAAGGGTTGACTGAGCTTAAACATAATGATTAGGTAAGAGGCAAGCTTAGCAAGATTTAAGACATATGTGTTGGCAGACATGATGTCTTGTGTTAGTCCATCGACATTCAACAATTCAATTATTTAATTGATGCCATTTAATTGCTCCTCGCTGATCTGAAAGTCATTAATTATTCCCCCCTTTACCAAGACGCCCTGTGGTATTTTTCTTTGCAGAAATTGAAATTCTTTCTTTCTGTTTTCGTTGTCTTGCCGCTGAAGTAATTTTACAGATGTTTGAAAATAACTCCATATGGTAATCCATAAGTAGCATTTTATGAAGTCATTTCCCGTAAGAAGGAATCTGTCCTGACTACCGTCTCAATCCCCCTTCATACTCCCCAGGTTTGAGGCACTAATTTCCCCTCAAAATGTTTGCAAAATCCCCAAACTCGAGCGAAAACACTACGTGAAACCTAACTAAATAATATTATACTCAAATATTATTTAACGAGCATTTTTTTATTAAGCTAATAATTCCATGATTATGTTTAAAACTATGACTCATTTTTGTACCACCTGAAATTTTCAACAAGTATTTCAATGTTTAAACATTTATATTTTAAAATATTAGCAAATTCTTTGACAAAATATAACAGCCATTATAAAAAGTGGATTCTATACACATATAATTTCTGTTCAAACGTCTGTAAGTCAAGACGACTATGAAGATGATGATGTGCTCCATCAAACCTCTGTAATTCCCGTCCTGTTCTTCCTCTCCAAAACCTCAGTAATTCCTATCTAGCTCTGCTGTAGTGATTCCAACGTCACACAACTCCCTGGTGTAACTTTGGGGATACAACCAGGAGAGAAGAAACGAAGGACGGCCGCTGCTGCTGCTTAAAGACACGGCATGGCGTTGTTTGCTCAAGGAAAAAAAAAAAAAAACCAACGGACTATTTTGCTATGCATATAGCTTAGGACAGCATGAATAAGTTCTGGAATAAAAATGAAATATTGTAAAGAGGACAAAATACGCTCTCGTCAAGATTTGATTTGTGAAAATTGTTTCTATGCGTGTTATTTTGGATATCGTGCGGGGAAAAAAATCACCTTTAATTCGGTAATAATAATTAGTTTTTAGGAACATTGGGAATTTTTGTAATACAGAAAGTTGAAACTGCTTAACAATGGACCATTGTGATCATTGTCTTATTTAACCTCCATGAACAATAAACATTCCTCACATTGAAGTCGTGTTAATTAAAAAAAAAACTCACACGTAGCCTATGCAAAGCAGAGCCGTTGCTCTGATGCAAAGATAAGAAGAGCGCCACCAACGTTAATGATTCGTCCCCCAAAACTTCCCAATCAGTGCTGTTCAACCGCGAAATAGAACAGCCCTTTAAAAACAGTCGAGGATGCCCGTAACGTGTTGGGTTGGTTTGGACTGCTGCCATTTGCAGATGCCGCAGTGCAGGCCCATTGGACGGTCAGCAAGACCACTGCCTGTCGCTTTCCATTGCTTTACGATGATTCGAGATGGAACTCTCCGCACTGATGCATATTAATTATTGATGGATGTGTGATTATAATGATTTTGTCTGTGAATACAGTTGGACGTAAAAAATGGAACTGGAGTGGTCAATACAAATAATTGCTCGTAGCGGGGTGCGTCCGTAACAGCGGGACTCACGTGCGCCGTGAATCACACTGGTTTCAGTTGTACGGAAGTTTTGCCGACGCGTGGACTACCGTTTGGGAGCTGTCACGTCATCCCCCCCCCCCCTCCTAAAAATTAGTTTCCTTCTTGGAGTGTCGTCACCACCAGAGGAATATTCTATCTTCGATTGATAGCAGATAGCCAGAGAGAAAGACGACTTGGACCCATCAGAATGTCCTAGTTCCATCGGATTATAGCTTATTCTGTGACTGGCTTGCCGGACCAGTGGACTGTAGCCTCAAGTACTGGGATTACTGCGTCTTGTTGAAAGGATAAGCGCAAACCCCGAGCCCCCTCAAGCTGTGAAGACCGCACTTTCCCTTGCCGGCACTCTAACGGAACGCCGACATTGACTTCATCGCAGTTTGACACAGCGGTGGATTTTTTTTTCATCCAACTGTCAAGTACAGTGGGTGTATATTATTTTATATCTTCCGTGCAGACTGGTGCCTTAATAGACATTTACTTCTAGATGTTGGACCACTGTGTGCTATCCCTCTCTGTATATACATCGTATAACACTTCGTCATGTTCAACTTGATTTGATTACAGTGCAGCGATAACAGTGCACAAATGTCATGCCGTACATGCCATTCTGTTAATACCCATAGTCTATTCACTATAACAAATGCTTTGTAACCCACAAAATCCTCCATTTCTTGAATACTAGTGTCCGTTATTTGTGTGTTGACCATACAAACTAAACGTGGATAGAGAAGGGCTCTGAGTGGAATAAACGAGCCGAATAGTCACGGCATTGTTTAGGGGCTCGAGAGATAAAAACTCGCCGGAAACTCACGGCGGTGAAAGTGCCTAACAGCACGGTCAAATTGCAATCTTGCAGTAGACGTATGGTGTCTTATGGAATACTCAGTGAAGCCTGCCCTTGATAATGGATATACCCGTGTGAGACGGCGCTCTGGAAGGTCTTTCGAGGGTGCCAAGCTTAAGTTTGGATTAATTGCATTAGGTAAGTTTTTTCAAGTCAATCAAGATCTTTAATGCACAAAGTGTATGTTTGGGTTTATAGATCACTGTGTATACAAAATGACATCTTCCAGTGAGTATGTAGATCAATTGATAGCTCAAATTATCACAAAAACTAGTTTCTATATTGTTAGTTTCCACACGGTGATCCTGTGTTTCCTTCAGTTAACATTAGGGGTGCAACACCGCCATGTTAGTCCTACTTGGTTTGAATTACCCAAACATGTATGGTGCCTCGCTTCGACTTCCTTCGATATTATTGGATGATGAAACCAGCACTTGTACCACTAACTGTATGAGCAATTCATGAAGCAGACGACGCATGCTGGAAACAATAGCTTATTGTAAGCTGGTATATGAGGCGCTTAAATAAAAACACAATTCTTGGGAGTTGTAATATAGCATGCAGTTCGTGACAATTCAAACCTTTGCGTACGAAGTCGGTTTTAACTGTCAACAAAAATAATTAAAAAGGAATCGTGAATGAATTAGCAACTTTTTTCAATAAGAATGAGTGAAAGTTTTTTTTTTAAATGGACTGAATCCATCAACCCAAGTATGGTTACTTGTTAATAAATGGTTCTTCAACACAACTGGACATAAAGCAATAAGTTTAACTTCATTTGTACATATGTGTGTAAAGCAACCCGATGTATTAAGCTCTGTGTCCCCAAACAACTGTCAGCTCAGACAATTTGACAGCTGATCAAAACAAGTCCGAGCCAAATTTCTGAAATGTAAGAATAAAGCAATTTTGTACCGAATGAAGAGCTTGTGTTGCAATTAATGCCAGTCAGGGGCCTAATAACTTGCTATCAGCAGCATGCCATACCGCAAAATTTTTACATCTCGGTGACATTTGGCGAGAGTTCTTTCCTCGTACTCAGGTGCACACTAAAGTGTTCTTAGCGTACTAAGCGCTTGTAGTTATAGCCACACTATACGTGGAAATATATTTTGTTTGGGTTCAAGGTTAAATCCTCCTAAATGCTCGGGGCGGTAGATTATCTAGTCGTCCAGTACCACAATTCCATGCGTCCCATCCAATTAATTATAAAAAAATATCCAGTATGAAAATATTTTGCCAGGGATAAACTTCTATGACGAGGAGTGTTCAAAACGAGCTTTTGTGGACTTGTTATTATTGTACTGGGATCTTTTTTGTTACGCATTTCCGCTTCTGTGCCCTCTGATATTAATTTATCATTAGAAAAAAATCGGTCATGTAGTCGTCCGAAGTTGTATATTTTTTTATTAATTTAATATGGATAATGCAATCGTTGAGAGGGTGGCCTTCGGATGTGCCCGCTCCTCCTTCACGTCAAGATATACCTCATTGTCTTTATAGCGCAAGGCTATTAATAACACAAATCATTTTTATTGATAAGACTTTGTTCCTGTTGGATTCCCATCATTCGTTTCATGGGTTGAGTTCATTTTGAAAAATCTCTTTCTCAATTATCACATGAAGTGATCATAAACAGCTGTCGCCAGAGCCAGGGAAAATATTATTGTCTAGATTATGTTATTAATAAAGGGGAAAATGGTCTCGGTAATGTTACGCTTTAGTAGGGGTGGGGTGGACAATAGTTATCAATCCCTCACTACTCAAAATGCTGTTGCAGTGATGCAACTGCAAAATAAAACAAAAATAACGAAATAGAGTATTCTGATGGTTTGCTGTCAATTTCAAACTAGCATTTTTTAAAGAGCTATATTAACTGTTAATAATTGTTATTCCCATTTCTTCGGGATTGGAGCTATTATTATTCAGAACGGTCACACTGCATTTTAATTTGTCGTTACGCTCGTCATATTATTACAATGGTTTGTGTAACTGCAAGAAACCACAATTGGTGCTCGATATGGGGCAGAGGGTACCCCCCACCTATTGTGTCTTTATTGTGTGCTTGGAATCTCAGGAATTCTTTTGAGGATTTTAGGGTGGGGTTCTAAAATAGTGTGTTATAGTATGGAACATTGGGGGGGGGGGGAGGGGACCCTCTGCCCCATATCGGGCAGGCTATAAGAAACCAAGGCTGTCAGAAAGTATGGTGCTGTTGTTTAAATTTCTGAAGTTTTTCAACCAAACTAAATCTTCTTTACTCATATAAATGCAGACTTGAAGGGAACATAACTAGCTTAATCTGTCCAAAAATAGTTTGGTCTAAAAACTGTTATTTCCCCACAGTTGTTAGTGAGTTCGAATCGTTCGTTTGACCACTGCTTACAAACATGTGTACAGGGTTCGAATCCACCAGCGCTACCCGCATGCAATCCAAACATTGACTGGTAATACTTCACAACGACCATTTTTTATGACACAAAACATAATTGTACAATGCATGCAAAGGACGCCCATACAAAGGAAAAACAGGGTCAGGTTTTATCTTATTATTATGCTGTAATTTCTCCACGCTTTTACAGAAAATGTCAGTGCTGGGGATTTATTTTCATCAATCAAATTGTATCATGTCTAGAGTGCAGTGACATGTTTTGGGATATTATGGAAAAAGATGTCTTCAAATGTTTTGTTTTCAACTGTCAACTTTGAGCTGTTGTGTATTGCAGGCTTCGGTAACCCAGACAAATAGTTTATAGATTATTATAATCATGTATTTTTTATTTGAAATAGTGTGCCCAGATCGAGGCACGAAGGGGAAAACTAGTCTGGCTCGTTTTTATGTAAACTTACACGCATCATTTACTGTTTGTGTGAGACGTGGAACCACGCTCTGTATTGTCATTGTTGCATTGTCCCTTTCCCCATCGTATGAGATCATAAAATATAAATTCTAATTCGCCATTCTGATTCATACAGTTGAGTTTACTGCTCGGCATTGTGTGCGAGCCCGTTCAATTATACAAATAATATTTTGGAGGACAAAATTAATAGAAGTATCACGTTTAGCTGTGTGTAAACAACATGTGAGTGGTCTAAAGTGCTGAAGTACCACTCGGGTCCGTACGGTGGGTCAGAGTTGCCTTGGACTATTGTCTCTGTTAATGTACACCTCATGAATATTCATAGGTCTTGCTTCATTTACGGCGAGTGCTGATGGGTCCCTGTGTATTTTGTTTTCAAAATGACCTTCATTAAAATGGATGAGGCTGAGTCTGGTTCCTATTTGTGTATTGCTCATCATTGCCATATTGGATACAGGGAGTCAGGCCGGTGGCTAATTTAACCCAGTCTTGTTTGCCGTGCGTTTAATCTTAGCAATCACAAGTTTGGCTTGCATGCACACAATTACACAATTAACAGCATACAACCGATAAGCATCAAAGTTTTCAATTTGCAAGCTAGGAACAGATGATACTTATTACTGCGCTCCCATTTTAGTGTCTTTAATTTCCGCTCCTCAGTTTCGTCATCACTATTGTGTTCATTTCACGGAAGTCAGCACAATTCTTTCACGCCATTTTTCACGCAATGTTAATGCTACGTTTAGCACGCGTTATACCCACAACGGAGATTAAAACAAAGTAGCGACTGTTCCCACAGTTGAACCCGGGGTTCCGGTTGATATTCACGGCGAGATGATTTTCATAAACTCCAATGTAGCTTACGATGTGGGTGGACATCACGCACAGTCTACGCTAATTGCGATCTTTATAAAGGTCGGTTTGTTTTTTCAAAGCACGGTCAGGCGAAGCAGATGACCAGCTCACCTTTCTTGATCCACCACCCTAACAGTTGATGTTTCTTTTCACGCTATCTCTGCATGGCCCCCACACCCGCTGGGATTCCAATTCGGGTCATCCAATCCTGGAGTTTTTAATAATTAGGTTGCCATGGAAGCTTAAACTACGCACAGTTTTGGAGGAAATAAATAAATAAGTGGAGTTTAATATTTTCATGCGTACGGGAATCAACATGTAAACTGGGGTTTACAGTGACTTTATGTAAATGTTACAATAAAGCAACAAATATTACCCACAAATTGAGAAACGAATGACATATTTTCTATTTTATTCTATACAAAATACCACTGTTATAAAGGTGGTTCCCCATGGCGTAGAGCGTGGTATTCTAGGAGCCAGACCAGTGAACACGCTCCAAGTATAAAAAGGTTATTACCTCGACGTCTGCAATCAGAATGTCATGTTGCCAATGGGGATTCTGCTTATTAATATTTCTTGATATACTTTTGTAGACAGAGTACACAGCTGTCATTACTCTCCCGGTTAAGTCGTGCATGGTTACTAACTGGTGTATTACTTGATGCAGCGGTTCAAGCCAAAGTCTGTCAAGATGTTCCCCATGCAGATGCACGTTTCCAACGGAGCGAGTGGGTTGACAAAATTAGGCAACATTCAGCTTGACACATTCTGCATCTGCTGACACTTTTGGTTTGAGCTTTATTTTCGCACAAGCTCCAATGACCAGCACTGAATATATAGGTTTAAGTTTTTGGAGGATACACGGGTACACCGTTTTTGGGTGGGGTGGGGGCACTTGTGGTCAATTAAAAACGTAGTTTTTGTTTGCATTTCTCTTAAACAAGTCCCCTTTTCAGCGCTCTGGTTATGCCATTTACTTGTTTGTATCAGATAATCTGACGTGAGTGTAAAAACAAATATGTGACCCGCTCTGTGAAAATGAGTCAGATGTCGCCCAATGCATTACTGTTTAATGGACGTTTTAATGTGGAAAGTATAATTTTTGTATTTTATTTATTTATTTTATTTTTTACTTACTTGTTTAAGATCTATATTTGCATGGTAAACTTTCAGAACACTCAATTTTAGTCAATAAAGCTATGAAAACAACAATTTTGTGATCATACTTTAGTCTAATTTGTGGCCTTTTGCTCTATGTAGAGCAAAATTGTAATTTTAAACGTCAATTTACTTGTAAATCGTTTTCAACAAAAATGATATACTGGCTAATTTCAAACGGGAGTAACTCAGCAACGCGATACACCCAGAGCTTAGACATATACCAAATTACTGCTGTTGGTATGTTCTTTCCAGCCATGTATATAATCCAATTCTTTAAATTGTCAACATCTGACTCATTTTCACAGAGCGGGTCACATATATTGTCTGCGTGTAAATTGAAAAATAGTTTTAAAATCATTTAAATTATCACATTAAAGCTTATAAAATGTAACATTTTACTCTGGTAATTTTTCAAACTTAAAAGTCGAGATTTCAAGGACGGGGGTGGGGGGGGGGGGGGGGGCACCCGGGGGCATAGACATCAGTTTGGGGCACCCCTTTGTTGTGACACTGCCAGTTACCTTTGGTTTTACGTTCCTTTATCAGCCATGTTACTACTGTTTGCCCCTAAAAGGCAATGAAACGTAAACGAGGCTTGAAGGAACGTTATGATGATGACCTCTTGATTGATAATATCACGGAAATCTGACCGAGAGCGAGGTAGACTAGAGGAATGGATGGCAGAGCTCCAAGCGATGAAATTTTGTTCCTCAAGTTACAAGATCAAAATCCTGGCATACCCGTCAACTAAAAATAATTCAGCAATATTTTACATCTTCTTTCAGCCTAAATATAACTGGTTGTCCGGTCAGTGTCCGCAGTATTGCACTTTATTAGAAACAGGTGTCTATGTTCAATTAATTTATGGTACTGAAAACGCCACTCGGTGTCCTTGTATAGTCGACTGATGTAGAGTCGACTCGGAACCAAATACGAGACAAGGGAAAGACAAAATATTAGTCCCAAACTCTGCCGTTTAATTCATGATTATTGAGAATTGGCAGATTGTGTTATTGTGAACATTATGATATTACGTCAGCGAATGTTTACCTCCATTAATAATGTTGTTACTGATTTAAAACATCATCAACGAGACCAGAGGCAATGGTTTTACTAAGTGAAGTTACACTAAGTAGATCTAAAAAGAATTTGACAATAGCGCCACCATTCGACGCCACGGGGGTCATAAGGATCGAGGTTGAGGTACGAGCCCAGGTCACTGGGGCCCAGAACAGGAAAACCGGGGCGGCTCAATAATGTTATACGTAAATAAGTTGATCTGTTTATCTCAAACCATCTTGTGCGTCCGTTATTTCATTTAGCAAATACATCAGCAAATCTGAAACGATTTTTTAATTCAGTTTGAACATGCAAACTTCTCTGCAACCAGTCTGTGCGGTAAACATTTTATGAAGTCCTGCTGCTGTGTTGATGCCCACAAACTAGACAAAATAAAATCTTCAGTTATTGTTTAATAACAAGAGTAAAAGAAAATACCCCAGAAGGTAAATGTAAAATAGCGTTTAAAATATTAGTCTAAAAATAACATCGACAGTGTGGCCGCGCTTGATGAGATAAACATTTCGTTCAAAGTGCTCTTACTTCACTTGAATAATGGAAAGATCCCAACAGGCAGACCAGCTACGCTTAGCTTGGTTTACATTCCTATGGTTATATGTTGGGTGCAGAATTTGTATGATCAATAAATCCATTTTGGAGCGAATTCAAAAGGCTATTGTGTAAAGTTATCATTGCATGCAAACTTCAGTGTGTCGTCTGGTGCCATGCAGATACATTGAACTTTTAACTGTGTAGTTCATTACACCATAGTACACCAGTAGAGACTTAGTCACTCAACGATGTCGGCACTTCCATAGCTGTGGATTTATCCCGTAAAATTGACTATTTTGGGGACATAAGGGACGGTCTACACCCTGGATAGGTGTTCAGGAAACAGTACTACACTATGACGGGTAAGTTTGGTCTCAATTTATCCTAGTTTGGGGTTGTAGGAAGTTGTTAGGACGGTACGTGGTGGACGGCCTTGACTGAACGTTCACTGCTGTCGACATAGGAAGACTTACTCATTGTTGTTCAATTGCCGACCCATTTTGTCCCTTTATTGTGTACAGTTGCCTACCTCATTCCGTGTAAAGAAGACACAAAACCCAAGGCCATGAAAACCCTGAGTATCGTACAGTAACTCTTAACACCTACCATGTTAATAAAAACACATCCAAAATTGATTTTTGGATAGTCTTAAAGTTTCATTGAAGTCGAACCAACCATTCCAAGTTGGTCGTGTTCCCGCCCTCTCGGTTGTATTCAAAATGTCTCAGAACGTTCGCAAAAGATGCAGTAAGTAAACAAGTTGATGATAAACACTTGCCATGTTTTAATCTACGTGGGAATGATTGATAATTCACATTATACCTTCGCTAAGAGTGGCCTTCAGAATAGCTTGCTTTCTAGAGCATTATCGGGGCTGAATTTGTTCGGAAACATGGAAGAAGAATGAACCTCCATTATTTTTTCCATATACACATGAGGGTTCCCTCGTTGTGCACACATTGTTGTACATGTATGCACAGGTGTTATTGTTATGAACTATTAATATAAGTTAAAGAGGTGATGTAGCATGCAAGAATCTTACACCATCATTATCAAAAAGAGTAGAATTTAGTCTTTTTAAATGATGATGAGAATTGGAAATGGATCTTGAAATGTTGAGTTTATTTAGTTTTCTTTTATAATAAATGACTGCCATTGGCTAAGTTCTTTGAAATCATGTTGAAACTCAAGTCTGGATCCAACAACTTCAGCTATGGTTGAGTCTTATAACCGTTTGCAGCAGCAACAGTGTTGAAGAATATATCTCTTGTTATAACATAGTAGGCATATCACTATGTTATAAAGGCAAGGTTAAATGCTGGTGTGGTTTCCCCCATAGTTACTATTGCTTTAATTAGCATAATTAGTATATTAGTGAACAACTTGCCCTTCTATTTCCAATAATGAGCACCTTTATCCCTGAAACATCCTTGCAACAGTTTGATCAAATTACTACCAGTGATGACCGTGACGAGTCAGACTACACACGGTGTAAGTCTGACTTTATGATCTCAGTAAAAGCCAAATAAAAAAAATGTAATAAAAGCCTTCCCGTGGGATTTTGTTTTCGAACATCTGGCGACTGGTTTAGTTTTTCCAGTGGTAGATTGACTGGTCATTTTGATAGTAAGTTTGAGTGTTGCCATAACCCGTGAAGTTCAAGCAGTACAATGAATAGTTATGTAAAGTAAATCTTGGGGTTGGTGGAGTCCATTGGTGACTTTACCGTCTGACCGTTTTTGCCATTGTAAGTCTTAGATCGAATAATTGCCTGCGCTTACTGTTTTTCTCACCAAAGAATCCATACAAAAAAGGCGGCACTGTTAGGCCCCTAGGTCCCGGTCTCCATAAATAGTCATTTGCATTTTGTTTTTGACAATATTGCGCTGTCTGCCCTCTCTCTTATTTCCACTTGGCTGCTTCCGTTACCCCAGTATACTTGTTTGTCTGTGTATTGTGTTCATCATTTAGCCTTCAGAAAAGACTAAAGGTGAAACGTTAGGCCATTAACCATTTTTTTTTTGCCGTCAACCCTGCCCTTTTGGTTGAAAAGCGGTTCGCAACAGCTAATCCTATTTTTCTCACAATATTCTTTGTTACAATTTTACATAACATTTTAAACTCTCATTTCCTTGTTGAGCTATTGGAACCAAATAATTAGAGCTGTAACATTTCCAACAAACAACACTTGGTCTACACCCTCCACTGCTCAACAGTGCGAAGTGAAGTTCTGTAGGAACTTGACCCCCCTCAAGGCATTCTGACGGTTCATAGGATACAAGATGATAGATAAGACATGATGGTGCGTGCTCATATGGAGGCAAGGGATAATGCTCCTCAAGAAGTCTTAAATATCGATCACTTTCCTTACAGTGATTATATGCCTTAAGGGGAAATGTCTTCTCTGATATAAGGAACTTCTCCAGAATCTTGTAGAAATAAATTATAAACACTTGAAATAGTTGTTTACAGAAATACATGTTTTTTTCTACTAATCACCGTCCCAAAGCACATGTTTAAATCAGGCTGTAGGCATGCAGATTGTTAATTGAGGGACCAGTTTTTATACAGCACCTTGTAGTGGTCTACAAGGTAATGCACTCTAACCTCCTGGGTTAGAATTGACCCGAATTCCGGGTCCAGGGGGGGGGGGGCTGACCCATTTGGGGGTCAGTTTGACCCGAAAATTTGATACATATTAGATTTAAACTCGGGTTCTGCGTCATTTTGACCCATTTTGACACAGATTCCGGGTCATACTGACCCAGAATTTGGTCCTTACTGGACCTGAAGTCTGGGTCAATTGTGACCCGGAGCTGATAGTGTGCCGATCGGGCAAAACCCTTCTTTAAAGGAACATTACAGAATTGGTAAGAACAAAAGTTGTAAAATATACTTTTTGATCACAGATTGAAATTTTCCAATTGGAGTTTATCGCTCAGTGAGCGTTTTATTCATTTGTTGAATCTATATGATTTCATGCAAATGTGTAATCGGTTTTTCACTAATTTCTCGTGAGCCAGATGGCCGATCGATCTCAAACTTCTACAGGTTTGTCAGTTTATGTATATGGTGGATAACATAAAGTGCTTACACTGCCAGCAACTGTTTTGTTAGCAAAAACAATTCTGTTATGTTCCTTTAAGCGACAGTCTAACTGTTGTTAGTAACCTACAGTAGTCGTAACCTTTTCGAGAAGGTGCTCCACTCTTCAGAAATGTCTGTCGTGCTACCCTAAAGAACATGTTTTTGTATTTATTGTTTTAAATTTATTTAGTAGTTTATTACTTTATTATATTATTAAACAATATTTGTAATGAAAACACAACTTCCAACTCCTTTATTTATCTCGGCAATGACTGTAAACTTAGCGGAATTCTTCGTCTTCAGAATTTGATATATGGTAAAAACTGGTTCTTATATCGCGCATCTGTACAGTAACGTATCAATGCGCTTTACATTAGTGCCCTGTTCATTGGGCCATCAGCATTCCTGTAATCTTTCTCACTCTCAGCTCCCTGGGGAGTATACAGCCATGTGCTGCCGTGGCGCTCCCTAAGGTTTTTATTTTTTAAAACAATACCAACCCTCGCATCAGGTACCGATTTACCCCATGGTGGAGAGAAGCAATTATCGTAAAGCATCTTGCTCAAGGACACAAGTGTCATGACCGGGATTCGAACCCACACCCCGGTGACTTAAATTGTATAGAGTGAATGAATGTACCGATGAATGTGGATAGGGAGGGGTAAGGGGTTCGAGAATGGGAGGGGGTTCAAAGTGTAAATGCCCCCCTTCCCTTGTATATTCTATCCCCGCCCCTTGACGTTATGACCATGTTGTTATGTTTTAGGTGTTCGGCCTTTAGCCGAAAACCTATTGTTATTGTAGACTGTTTTACCACTTCTTCTTCCCCCTGGAACTTCTCGACATTATTTTGGCATAATGACGTCATCGGTGACGTCATAACGTTAAATCAACGTTTAATATTAAAAAAAAATCATATCTTATAGAAACTCTCAGAAGAAAACGAAGTTTTGTGGGAGTTTGGATGTGGTTTGTTGAAACCCCAGTGACCTTATACCAATATAGATCAGGCACTGGACACTATTGGTAATTACTTAAAATAATTGTTAGCATAAAAACTTAGTTTGTAACGAGCAATGGAAAGCTGTTGATAGTATAAAACATTGTGAGAAACGGCTCCCTCTGAAGTAACGTAGTTTTTGAGAAAGAAGTAATTTCTCAGTAAAATATTTGAATTGATTTTGAGACCTCACGCGTGAGGTCTCGAAATCGAAATCAAGCATCTGAAAGCACACAACTTCGTGTGACAACATGGACAAGGGTGTTTTTTCTTCCATTATTATCTCGCAACTTCGACGACCAATTGAGTTCAAATTTTCACAGGTTTGTTATTTTGTGCATATGTTGAGATACACCAAGTGAGAAGACTGGTCTTTGACAATTACCAAAGGTGTCCTCGTCCAGTGTCTTTAATTTACGACAAAAGTGGTCGATTTCCAAATTAACAGAAAAAAGGAAAGGGAAACTGTAGATTTTCAGTGTCATAATTAAAGAATGCTTTTGAAACTGACGACTTTAAACAAAACGTACAGTCTACTATTTATATTCACAGAGAGGCAGTAGGGATAAGGTTTGCCCCAAAATGGGTGGAAAAGGAATTTCCTCGGTCGGAGAAGTTTCCACAATGTGGAGGGGTTATGGTTGGATGTGATTTCAGTTTCAATACTTGTATCAAATGAGAATAAAAATTCCTCATCCGAGGGAAGTGCTCGGTTTGGAAATTTGTACAAATAGAGCATAGACGACCTGAATATACTGGGTCGTCAAAAGTGTGTGTTTATGGGGCAGAGGAAGGGGCGGAGGAAGGGGCAGAGGAAGGGGGCGGCAAACATCAAATGCTTAGTTGTACTTGTTATGATTTTCTTAACAATGAACTTTTATACTGTTTTGTTGTGGTTTCTTATCTCTTATTTCGTGATACCTGTTAGTGGCTGTCAACCGCTGTTGGTTGTCAATAAATAATCAAATAAATAAATAAATAAATAAATAAATAAGTAGGCTAAATACACAATATAAAAAATATAAAAAAAATAAAAAAAAATAAAAAAGGGATAAATTTGTCTGGTTCTTTTCCCCGAACTGACAACTGGCAATACGTGTCACGTTTATGTGTCTCAGTTGATGGATTAAAGTTAATCTATGGATTTACGGACTCTAAACCAGAGACGTTCAGACACATTTCCAAATTCCCAAAGCACTACAAACTCACCACAAAGCATTTGCAAAAGGCTTACCCTTTTCTAGCTATGAAGGCATACATGAAATTATTAAATACATTTGTCACAGTTGATTACTTGTTTACGACTTCAACGAAATTGACTGTTGACAGAAAAATGTTGTTGTGGCCGGGGGTTAAGTTTTGTTATGAACCAAATACGCTCAATTCCCCCAAATTTCTTTCTTTAAGTTTTTTGATGCAGAAATCGATATGAACAGGGTGACATTTGGTTTGTGTGGGAAAGCTTGGTGGGTTTTTTTCTGGATCGACTATTTGACTATAAAGCACATCTCAATAGAGTATGGACGGTCTTCCATTCGTCTACAATTTGTTGCTTTGAAAACAGAAATCGATTGAATTGAACGGGGACACGATAAGCAAACGATGTGCCTTTACTATCCCCCAGATCAGAATCGATCTGGATTCCAGGCCCTGTGGGGTCAGATCCCATTTCTGTGTCAGTGACAGTATGGCCCGGAATCTGTCTCAAAATAACCCAAACTGGCGCAGAATCCAAGTTAAACATCGCATTTTTCGGCCGGTCCGACCCAGAGATGGGTCAGCTCCGCTGGGACCCGGACTCCAGACTTGATATACCGACCCTGGAATTGATACACTGACCCCGTTGAACTGTTCGAACACACAGCGAGCATGTGCGTTTCATGTGATACTCCTTGAGACCGATGGGATTCCAAATTGACAACTTCAATTCAAATCACACCAAGTGTAAGGCCTTTAGCTGGTGATTGGGAATATTCAACAAAAAATAGAGATTATTCCCTCAGAAATGATTAATAATCAACAAAATTATCTTCTTAAACGTTACTGGAACCAATCAATTTACATATGTATGTTAATAATAAATTATTCATATTCACACTTATATATTCATTTCACTTTCACAGGCCTAATAATAGTAAGGATTTGGAGGTGATACCTGTGCCCCCAAGCCTGTAAACACCAAAACTTGCTAAGCACAAAAAATCTCGCTTAGTAGAAAACTTGTTACCAGCCAAAATGCCATAAAGTTTACGCTGTTGCGACTGGTGATACCTGTGCCCCCAAGCCTGTAAACACCAAAACTTGCTAAGCACAAAAAATCTCGCTTAGCAGAAACTTGTTACCAGCCAAAATGCCATAAAGTTTACGCTGTTGCGACTGGTGCTGCACTCATTTTTTTCTACTTAGCGAAGAAATTTGCCAAGCTGTATTTTTGCCATAAACAGCTTTATAATATTGGGCCCAGATTTAAAGCAAGGACCAGCAGTTGATATACACGACCAACCGACCAATGCACATCGACTTAAAGGAACATTACAGAATTAGTTTTTGCTAACAAAACAGTTGCTTGCAGTGTAAGCACTTTATGTAATCCACCATATACATAAACTGACAAACCTGTAGAAGTTTGAGATCGATCGGCTATCTGGGTCACGAGAAAATAGTGAAAAACCGAGTACACATTTGCATGAAATCGTATAGATTCAACGAATGAATAAAACGCTCACTGAGCGTTTCTCCAATCGGAAAATTAGTTTATTCATTTCTCATCAAATATGGCATTTCAGACAGAAATATTTCAAGAGATGTTTTCTACTATCATCATCATTAGACCGTGTAAGTTTTATGTAAATCTGTGATCAAAAGTATATTTTACAAGTTTGTTTCTTACCAATTCTGTAATGTTCCTTTAATATTCAAAAGTAACATTCAACGTTATTTTTATAATCCATATAATATCAAGATCATTCTTACAATTATTTCTTGACATTTGTTTATCAAGGTCATAATTGTTCACGTGGCCAACTCGTAAAACAACAGCTGTCTGAGCTCTGACTGTATGGTGTTAGCGTCTGTTGGATAAAGCAACTCCTTCTACATTTCAATTAAAATTCTTAATGTCAGATAGTTCTATAATTAAATACCTTGCACAGAGTTGAAATAAACTGTGGACTTTACAAACCGTTTCGTGCCCGGTAAAGAATGGCGTAAGGCTATACGCCATTTTACCGGGCACACAAAGTACTGTTTTTCAAATGGTATAAATGATACATTTTTGTTGCTAGAATCACCCCAAAGATACGTCTTCTCCTTCCCATGCAGAATTTAACCCAGTAATTAGTATGATGATTTATGAATGGCAGAAAACGCGCTCAGTTTTCTTAAAGGCCCTGTACACTATTGGTAAGATCGAAAAACACAATGTTCACAGATCCACACATAACTTACATGATTTAAAGTAAGTAATGGTAGAAAGGGTTCCTTAAATATTTCTGCCTAAAATGCTATCGTTTCTGAGAAACGAGTAAAACAATAGTAATTATCGCGCGCGATAATTTGAAGAAAAAAACCCAGAAAACACATAAGATCTCTTTTCACTATTTTCTCGTGACCTCTATGACCAATTGAGCTCAAACTTTCACAGGTTTGTTTGTTCATGCGTATGTTTAATCACACAAAATGTGGACACTGATTTTGAGCTGTTACCAAAAGTGTACAATACCTTTAAAACACAATTTTGCACGTTAACTGCTTAATACGCCCTTTTACCGGGAACTTTTCGTTACGCCCCTTCTTCCGGGCACACGACGAACATTCTAAAAATCGAGGCAGTTCAAAATCGAAAAAAGAGATTGTTTGAGGGTGTTGGATGAAGTAGGTAGTTTTTTGATTCGGTTGAAATACTTCGACCCAAAGGATGTTTGTTAGGAATGCAACTGAGCATAACATAAAACTAGACAATGATGTGAACTTACTCACAACAATTCCACGTATTGTTTGTGCACAATACATGCAACGATTCGCCTTTTTAAGCTGCCGTTTCACTATAGCCTTTAAATAATTTCACATTCAATTTTTTTTTGGGGGGAGGGGGTATGAAATTACCTTTTTATCAGCTGTAAGGGAACATGTGTGTACAGTGTTTCAAATATATAAGAAACAAATCATATGACAAACAACAACCGCGTCTGTGACCAGATTAGTCAGTGTTTGGTACCCATACGTCTGCACATTAAATTAAAAAAGAAATCACCGAGACCACTCATTTTCATCCCTGCTCCATTTTAGACTGGTCTTCATTCCGTCGTTACACGATGCCATAACGAACTTCACTCAACCTTTTCAACCAGGGATTTACGTGTATAGCCTGGGGGCCATTCAGTAATTATTTTCGGTTGTTCGGGCTTTGTCGGTCATTTCTGGGTCAATATTTAGAATTTGTAACCAACATGTTTTAAGTGGACTGGCTATGAGGTGACCTTTTTACGTCGCAGTGTGGTTTAGTACCGTGCCAACTTGTGGCTGACAAAGAAAGATGGCCGTCGGAGCCTAAATAATCATTTCTGAAATGTTTGCAGCTCTGAAATGCTGGTAAATTGGCAGACAAGGCAAACTACAACTTAACGCAATTGTTGACCAGCTGCAATGTGACATTTACAAAATGGGTCTGATCTCAGGGTTGCCAGTAACTGTGATCGTAAACTTACTGTGGCTCTACGAACGTGTTCGACTTGATATGCAAGAACATGGTGGGCCAAGAGCAGCTGTAGTAAGCAAATATACAACAAGGGAAATATCTCTGCTTGGGGCATCTATGCCGGGAGCCAGTCAGATTCAGTATACACCACTCCTATTTTAGCTGGTATCCATTGCTCTGTTGAGCCAAGGCTTGCCTCTTTGTGCAAAAATCCGGTGCAGCTCAATTTCATTCTGTCCAGGTCTGAGACAATCTGTGTGATGGGGGAAGTCCAAGTTGTTTCTTCCTCGATGATGAAGAGCAGAAATTCTCAGCTGTTCTGGCTCCGCCGCCACTGTCAATGTAGATGACGATGATGATGCGGTTGACGTCTTAAAATTAACTCTAGTGGCGTGTCGCGGCAAACATTCCAATAATATCTTCGCATGTTCTAAACGAACCTCGGTAGATGTAAACCTATTCTCTGTGTGCAGTCACATACACCCAATAAATTAAATCATCTTGAACCTTGATTGAGCTTGATAGACTCTCATAAGAAATTAACAAATATTTTCACACTGAAGTGGGGAGTTTTCTTCAAGCAAGAATCCAATAAAGTTATGAGGATAGTTTTTTAAAGATAAGCAGATAAACATAACTGGGCAATTTCCTAGAGTTGACAGCCGCAATTGGTAGTTAAAGGAACATTACAGAATTGGTTTTTGCTAAAAAAAAAAACACCAAAAAAACACCGACCTATTTTAACTGGGGGAAGTTTATCTGAACAAAAGTCAATCATTATTTTATGGAATAAACACAGGCAAAAATAAGTTAATGAAAGAAGCAAATCGCGGCTTAATTCCAGCAACTATCGCGTTTCAAATATCAATTTATTATGGACAGATAACTTGGGACAAGTCATGATTTTTCACTCAGCAATAAGCTTCGTCAAAATGTGATTGATTATGACACCTACTTGACGCTTAATGTCTGAGATTTGAATGAAACGTCACTCACTGTATGCTCCAAACTACGACGTAGACACAGGCCTTATATTACAAAACAGTCATTTTGTTTCACAGACAGTCATATCATTACAGCATGCGCACAGTCGGTGTAGCATCGATACCATAGCTTAGAGCCCATCACAGCGATGTATTGTGTTATAAAGTATTAAAATAAACATTCCTCTCCTTTCAAAATTGTTAACCCATGACCTGTGGAGCGTGACGTCACATTCCTCAAAGGTCTAGACTGTAATGGATAACTATTATAATGTATAGTCAACAACACTTTGAACCATTGCTTCAATCCATTTTAAATATCTGGACCTAGTTGGGTACGATTCGTACTTGGGCATCATACTTTATCTCGTTTTAGCTTCTTAAAAAAACACTAACTTGTGTATTGTAGAATCATGTGATGTAAGTGATATTTGAAGCTTTAAAAAGGTATTGTACACTTTTGGTAACAGCTCAAAATCAGTGTCCACATTTTGTGTGATTAAACATACGCATGAACAAACAAACCTGTGAAAGTTTGAGCTCAATTGGTCATCGAGGTCACGAGAAAATAGTGAAAAGAGATCTTATGTGTTTTCTGTTTTTTCAAATTATCACGCGCGATAATTACTATTGTTTTACTCGTTTCTCAGAAACGATAGCATTTTAGGCAGAAATATTTGAAGGAACCCTTTCTACCATTACTTACTTTAAATCATGTAAGTTATGTGTGAATCTGTGAACATTGTGTTTTTCGATCTTACAAATAGTGTACAGGGCCTTTAAGTTGTATGGGTATTATGACGTGAGTAGATATGGGGGTTCAACCATTATGGGCTAAAATCTCTGTTTTGATGAGAGTTGGCCCTGAAAAGAGCCGTTGTGGTCTCGACTCGTCTTGGATGTAACCTCAATCATGCTGATGGTGTGTTTTTGTTTGTATGTAAAAAATGTTGACCTCTTCTTGACTCACAAGCAGACAGACCATGTCATACTTATTATTGATTCTGATACCGTGATGATCAGACTATATGTTCCGGTTTGAGGACGGTACACCATGGAGGAAGGGATGGGGTATACCGTGTCACCAGTAGACGCCACGTACGTCGGTGTGTTACAATAATTGGTTCTGGCGTTATGCAGTCTGTTGGGTCGGTGTCACATAAAACCAAAGATCAGGTATCGTTACGACAGCGTGTGTCACGTGACGTCTAGTAACATTGTCTTAATTCCGATGACTTTATCAAAGCTATCTCCAACCATGGAGGTAGGCTTCCAACCTCCATGCTCCAACCGCGCATTAAATGGTCATACTATAAGAAAGGTGATTAATTCTATACCTTATCTTGATTCAAAGGGATTAAATAAGCATCACCAGTTAAGCCATCCCGACCAATGATGTACGTTCTCCTGATTCAAAGAGATTAGACAAGCATTATCAGTCAAACCAATAATGACTAATGAAGCATCATCAGTCATGCCAACCTTACCAGCGATGTACATTATATTGATTCAAAGAGATAAGACAAGCATTATCAGTCCAGCCAGTAGACAAAAGATGTACCTTGTACCTAACGATCTTGACCCAAAGAGATAAGCGTCATCAGTCAAGGCAACTTTACTAGTGATGTACATTATCTTGATTCAAAAAGGTTACGTAAAGGTCAGTTCGGGTGAACTGTGGATGATGTGGGGATTTCCCTATAACTTGTGCATTGTTTTGTTTAGATGCATGGACTAAACACAATAGCTTCTTATTCCAGAATGAAAATCATATTAACTTTGAACACGAGTTCGTTTGATGCTAGTAATGGTATTAACCGTCTGTCAAACGTGACTTTCCTCGACTTCTATTTTCCTAAAACGGCTACGTTTCTGTTTGTACACGTACACACAATTTGGTCTAGTTTACTAAAAAAGGGTTGGTACCTATGACGTACAGTAGTTGTGCATTGCTCTGTTTGATGTATACTCTGGGTGCATGACAAAGATGGCGTCGATCTGGCCTGCATAATCACATCTAGCTCATTCAGCGTATGGGTTTCAACCTTATACTATTGTATGGACGTGTACAGTCTATTTCACTTGGTTACAGCTCAGGAAGTTCGCTCATATACATTTTTTACTCGAAATCATTCATTCATTAAATCAATCAACTCGACTGTCCTTTTTCCCTCAGTCATCCTTACACAATTCAAGAACAACAAATAAAAACCTCACCTCGGCAGTCAAGGGGGTACTCAATAGCTGGTTCCCTCACACCGAACAAAACGCTTGTGAGCCCCTCAAACTTTGCCGAGCAACACAGTACGAAAGCCGTCACCTTTTCATGCGTCGAGTCAAGTGGTTTTGGGGGGTTATTTTACATTATGGCGCTACTATTAAATATCAAGTATACACAGACAGTGGTGTTTGCTTCATGCTCACGAAAATAGTACAGAAAACAACAGCGTAAGTCAAATCATTGGATATTGGAGCCAGTGCTTTGGTAAATTCACAAACGACTGTAAATTTATTACAGTCGTTTTTTGCAGCTTTCACGGTTGTCCTCCTGTTGATAAATTCGGGAAATAGTGGTTTTAAAACCTGTTATATTTATTTATATTTTGTAGAAACCATAGCTGTGCAGCCCAACATTTATCATGGGGGAAAAATAAGACCAAAACCTCAAAGATTGCATGGCCGATATGAATTCAGAATAATTGCATGTACCGTCGCTATACACAACACATATAATTCAGCCGGCACAATTTGACGTGACCAAGACGTCGACTTTCTCCACAACTGTTACCATGCCCATTCTTCTCGAACAATAATGTCATCTCCACTCCCTTGCCCTCCTCTTTTGTGTTCAGGAACGCGTTCGATAACTAATCAATAATCGGTCGATAACCACCACCACCATCGCAGCGTTCCGCGTGTGTTTATTCGGCCGTCTACATTTTTGGGGGCAATTTTTTGTATGTTCTCCGGAAATGACTGGAGATTAAATTAATTTTTAGTGGGAGACAAATATTTGGGTTTATGTTTTGATGAGGGGTTAATGACGTTGGGTTTGACTGACGGTGAGAAAAAGCTAAATTTCATTGGATTGTTCATTCATTTTGCTCAACGGGAAGAATAGGTGAGGGTTTATAAACGGTTACATCACTAGATTTCGGAGACTCTTTACAGTCTGAATTGTCTAAATGATGAAATACTTAATAAACAACCCACTTTTAGTCCTGGCTGTGGCTAAGGATGTTCTTCTCAACAAGAGTTGAAGATGAATTTATTATTGGCCTCATTTTAGGACACCTCCCATTATTTTATCAAGAGATGATTTTAACGAAGAGATAAGGGGCCCTCCTAAAATATAACTGTAAATTGAAACTTAAAATCAGACTCTTTTTTCTTTCTCTTTTTTCTATTTTTCTATCACTCTTTTATTTATTTATTTGTTCATTTTTTTCCTTCTTTTTTTCTTTCTATTTTAAATTGTATTTACTTTTTTGGGGGACAGCGGGGCCAAATACATAATTGCGGGGATGAGGGCTTCTTATTGTATGGAAAGATTCATCTGTGCATTTCCGTCTGTGTATTTATCTGGCTCAAGGGAAAGGGGGTGTGGCATGCATGAGTTTTGAAGGGGAAGGAATCCGGCATCTATCCCCCTCTGGTCACGCCACTGAACATCGTTGTCTTAAAGGTTGAGATGCTTTGTGGTTTCAAAACCATCATACTCAGTGACAGGTGAAAGTGTCATCCATTATAATCAGCGCCCTCATTGTTCACAATTAGGCATGTTCTCTCTCCAATGTCCAGTCATAGTTGTATTAAACACCATGTACCTGCACTCAGTACCCCTTGAAACAATCAAACCAGGCCTGGAATTTCACCTCTGAGAGGGCTAGGCCATTTTCACTTTGCAAAGGACACTTCCATTTGAAAATCGTAATGTCTATGGGAAACTTGTGAAAAGGCACCCGAAGGTCAAGAGCAGGACAACGGAGGCTTTCGTTTAATTCCAGGCATGCAAACTATAAAACGAAGACAACAAGCATTGAAAATAAAACTTTGTTAAAATCCTTTAAAGTGAGATCAAAGAAAGTGAGTCTCACGAATTGGATTTCGTAAAATATTGAGTTGGAATCCGATGTAACAAATTTTACATTTATTTCATTATTAAAAGTGAATAAGTGTGCAGTTCACGCTGTCATATTTTTGTCTTTTTCTGAAAAATATTATTAAAAAAACAGAACTAAACATTTCATGATGAATTCCTGTGCAGTAAGGCTGCACCGCTGGTGTTCTTTCGTGGCACGTGACTCTGCCATATGGCGTTCTGTTTATGTAGCCATACAGTGTTAATTATACTCACCACAACATGGAAACAACGTGTCATTATTTATACATGATGCTAGCAAAATGTTAAAACATCACGCCGTGTACAGCCATCCTCGTCCAATCGCCAGGTATTGTTTCACATCACATGGGCAGAGAATCCACACTTGGTAAAGTGTACTGACCCTTTAAGCAAATCCTCATACATGCAATTAAAATAAACGATTTCCAAAAAAATCGTTCTCGTTTCTTTTACACCACAAACTCGGTACCTTAGAGCTAAGTGTGTTGACCAACCTCACTCCAGTGTTTGCTCTCTCTATGTGTGAGGGTGGCATCTTAAGAGGCAACCCAAGGAAGATAAAACCCTTGAAGAGACCCCTTAATTCACTCCCTCTACCAGTATTAATCAATCGATATAAAACTCTTCTGGATATATTTTTCTTCTGGCCTTGTTGACTAAAGAAGAAGACAAAAAATGATTACAATCTTAGATATAGCTTGGGAACCTCTCCACGGGTCGCATTAAAGTGTATTGTGTTTCTGTGAACAACGCTCTCTGCAAGGTGTACAAATGGAACCATCATTAATGGGGAGGGGGGGTTTGTTAATTAGTAAAACCAGCTCGTTTAATTATCATTTTACTTGAGAGAAAAAATAAGTTCAAAATACTGTTTGCATTGGCTACAATCGTGAGACTTATTATGGGATTTCTTTTACATGTACAGTTCACATTGTAAGTTCACATTGTTATTTACCATAAAAATAAAACATTCTGGTACAAATGTTTAAATGTAAGATATATTAACAGAGTGTACGTTATTACACCTTCATTTACATAAACTGTAAATTAAACAATGTTCACGAAAGTGTCCTTTCGCGAACAATGTTTTATTTATACAGACTAAGGGTCAATATTTATTGGAGGCTTACTATCAAGAATTTGAGAGTTATAAATATAGGAAATATTAATTTTCTTTTATTGAAATGTGAATTTTCAATTCAGGTTCTTATAGATTTATTAAAGTTACATTCATCTAAGCTCCGGGCTTCACAAGAAATTGTTCATTTTCATGGATCAATTCTCCTGCAATCCTTGATTTCTTAATGTTTACATTAATTTTGTTGACATTTTCACTAAATAATGTTATCGTTTGTAATTATATCAATACGAATCTCAACACTGTATGCTCCTCTCGTTTCGGTCACAGTGATTAGCCATCCATTAATATTGACCCACTTTGTTCTGTGTCCATGAATTTAAACCATGCCATTAACCCCGAACGTCTTTAAAGATAAAGTGAAGTCACTTTGGGGTTAAAGGCACTGGACACTATTGGTAATTACTCAAAATAATTGTTGGCATAAAAACTTACTTGGTAACGAGCAATGGAGAGCTGGATAGTATAAAACATTGTGAGAAACGGCTCCCTCTGAAGTAACGTGGTTTTTGAGAAAGAAGTAATTTCTCAGTAAAATATTTGAATTGATTTTGAGACCTCACGCGTGAGGTCTCGAAATCCAGCATCTGAAAGCACACAACTTCGTGTGACAAGGGTGTTTTTTTTCTTCCAATATTATCTCGCAACTTCGACGACCAATTGAGTTCAAATTTTCACAGGCTTGTTATTTTGTGCATATGTTGAGATACACCAAGTGAGAAGACTGGTCTTTGACAATTACCAAAGGTGTCCAGTGTCTTTAAGCTAATGTTGCCTGATAAGTGTACTCTCTTTTAGTTAAGATAAGGTACGGCATCAATAATGTCGGCGAATCTGCACTTCAGAAACTAGTATACGAATACGCATGCAAACACAGCCAAAACTGTCCCCTAAAATGAATGCAAATCAATTTTTCTCAATCTCAAATTTAATGGACATTCGTCACTATGGCCCCAACAAAAATGACGGCGTTTCAAGCATTCTCTTACAGAGGGTGTGAAATGTCAAAGAGCTATAAATAGTGACAATAAAATGTCACGAGGCAAAGTTTGTATTACTAAAATTTGCACCATATTGGCGTAAAAATTGAGCGAGAATAATTACATTGGATGTACCCAGTCAGTGGCACCAATGTATTCATGCACTTGACTCGTTTGTTACAGTAATGAGCAACTATGTGTTTAAACGGATGAGAATTGTGTTGTTTTTTGTAAGTGAATAAACGGCATTGCTTTATTATAATTCAACTGGGCTGGTGGTTTCGTGCTGAGTGTGTCTTTGTCATACACATTATCAATTACAAAGATGCTTTGTATCAATTCTTCTTCAAGGACTGAAGGGTGGTTTGAGTTCTTTATGATAATTGGTTTCAGATCCGTATGATAGTTGTGAGTACTACCGTAAACAAGTTTTTTTTTATTAGACAATTATTGTCCGCATGTCCCTCGCAAACAATATTAAATCACCCGGGATCTCTTTAAAGAAGTACTATAATCACCAACCTCACCCAAAAACAAGGCTTTTGATGGGCAATAAATCAATTAGTTGTAGCTTACCGAAGTAAAAATGTATTACTTTACCCTAGTTTTGACAATTATCGGATTTTTTCCTTTGAGAGCGAAGTGATCGTGCACTTTTTAACGAGTCGTGTCGATACTCGACCTACGTGTACGACAGTGTATAACATCTACGTGTAAGTCCCCAACTATTTAATTGTGTAGCCAACAATACATTGCTATGGTTTTTAACCTAGTTTGATTTAATCTATTGGCGCCCAATTGTCTTTGGATAGTTCTTGATTAACCGTAACCTATATTTCATTGAGGTCTGTGATGTGTTTGTCATCGGTTGTGAATGTGGTAGAGCGCCCTCTGTCATTACATTGCGGTAATTGTTTTTGTCATTGATGGTTCTGATGCGTCATCTTACTAGGGGTGTGTAGGTCTGTGTCAGTATTTTTAACAGTGCGTTCGTAATTATTGATCGCGTTGCTTTGTACACCAAGAAGTAAAATAGATGCACAAATAACAAGTGTTGTACTTCGCTTGTATTGTTATAAAGGACACCATTATTAGGTGAAGTTTTAACTTTATGTATTTATTACATAAATTACTTTATTGCGGGAGAGGTTAATTGATTTCCGCCAAATATTTGGGGTGAGGGGGGGGGGGGGTTCCACTGGTTGTTCTATAAAACTTCACCCTTTTAGTTTTTCCAGACAACTTTATTAAACCTGCGCTTAACGTCGCGCTTTTGCCGTGCCGAACTCAAATAATTAGAAAATTATGAACTACCAGTGACAAAAGAACGACGTTCAGCGCAAGTTTTAAGTTTGACACTGTCGTGTAGCACGGCAAGCTCTACCGTCTGCTACACGGTAGTTGTACGACGTGGTGACAAAGGTCGCCCTCTTGCTGTGGCGAATCGAAAGGAATTCTTAGTCGGGCGTGCGCAAAGCTTTTGAAAATGTATACATAAACGTTGAAATTCTATCCACAATCCTCAAAGAAACGCGTAATGTTTTATGTTTAATGATGTCGTTCTCCTTGTTAGTGCTAACGCTGTGAGTATTCCGGGATGGGATGGTAATCAACTTCTGTCAAATTCACAACTAAAAGATTCGAATTTGTTTGACTCTATATTTAAAAAAAGAAAGACGATGAACGCCCCTCGACAGCGGTGGGAGGACCACATTTAAGTGGGAAACGTTATCATTGTGATTTTGCTGTTAATATTTGAGTGTCACAGCTCTAATTGCCATCATGGAACCTGACTCTCACTCGTCCGCCATTTTGAATCACCTACGGTATGGCAAACTATTTTACGACATTCAACATTCGTCACCGATTCATTTATGCCGCACCTTTGCCGTGCAAAAATCATTTGAGTTCGACAGGGCAAAAGTGCGTCGTTTACCGCAGACCTACTGTGATTCTTTTTTCATTGCAAAACTTTGCTCTTAATATAATTATTATAATGTTGGATTTTAATTCACAATGCAAATCAACCATGAAAACCGCTTTATTTTCGGACTCATGTCACATACAAATCAAGCCTCCTACACCAACGTGTCCTTTTCATTGCGTAAGTTTCCTCTGCTGCCCTCTATCTCTAAAGGTGTGTAGGATTTATTCACTGGTTACCGAAGAGGGCGACATTCCACTTACCGGTTGACTATGACAGTGGGTGTGTAGTAGTAATGCACATGAGTGGAGACGAATAAACCATCCAAGTACCAGATAGGCCTTTGAAATTGAAACATGTAAATACATTTTATTTTGATAATTGGGTTATTTTTTACCAAACAAGTCAAACAATTTCATTGAAAGTCCGAAGAAGGGCAGTTAGCATTCCATTCTTGAGTTGGTATAAATGCTAGCTGTTTAGTCGTTGAATATGAGGGATTATGGACCTACATTTGTGAAGGCCTATCAAGCGATCGTATCTCCCCTGATGCAGTTTTGTTGTTTTTCAATTTGCTGATTAATGTTACTATTATTATATAATATCTTGTATCGAATATTATCTATCGATTATTGCAAAAAGGGTTATCAGCCCAAGTTTACAATGATTTTATTTGCCTTGTTATATCACGGTATGCTAATTAAATTGGTTTATAAACCCGAGGGAATATTACAAATCCTGATTACAAATCCTGTTGCATTTGGGGATTCCACTTCGTTCATGCTATTTTCATCCTATCCAACATAGATATAATTATTATTGTTCAGCATGGCGCATATAATCATCACACTCGCTGATTATGCCTTGTACATAACCCATCAATATAACGCATACAACACCAAAGCGTATATGAAGCTCAGAAAAAAAACATACCATAATCATGGGGAAGATGTCACCTCAACATGCCCTGAGGGGATTGCAACAACACGCAACCATCGTCTTCAAGACACTAGATACCTAACCCTCTTCTTAAAACACATGAAATCCTCTCGCTTACCTCGCCGTGCAAACGCGACCACTTTAATTACAGTCCGTATCGCTTCGTTGATTCCGAGCTAATTAAGGGGAAGCATAGCATGATCGGGCCATGAAAATGGGGCGCTTCTTTACTGTCTACAAAATGGTGCTTAATACAAACGACTCTCAGGTTGTTCGACTCGCTCGCTGTTTCACAATGCGACCTTGAGTAGAGCATTAAGTGCGGGCAAGAAATGAAACGGAAATGACAATGTATTTGCTTGAATTGTGTCAGAGGTGGCGATGGATTTCTGTTTGTTTTATGATGACATTAAGCACGTCCAAAAATTCATTCTCGATTAATAAGAGCTCCACCCACCCCTATATACGCACTATCTGCACAGGAATGTGTGCCGTGTATATGTAGTGTGATGGCGTGTGTACGCCATCATCGAAGCCTTTGTGGTTAAAGGTAAAGTATCAAATGGATTTCGAAATATGTTAAAGTGCAACCTCATTTAAAATATAATATCTATCCAGCCCATCTTCAAGTTTGAATTTGCACTAATCTTCATGAAAAGTTATACTGATATCCAGAGAGTAATGCTACAGAAGTTTACGTATTACGTGAAGCTGCCAAACAAGCAGCCGTGATGCCACACCCGGTTAATAAAAATGAATTTGTTTAAATATCTGTTCAGCCCATCCTCAATTTTTATTCCCACAAAACGACTTTAAAATTTGTACAGCATTGAAGAGAGTTGCTGTAGATATTTAAGTATGTGAAGCCGCCATGTTGCCACACCCTTAATTAAAGATATATATATATATATATATATATTTTAATACGCAAATTAATGCACATACTAAGTACACTGACCATTGGAATGTGGGTTTTTAAGAGTGTGAACATGGCAAATCAACCAGAGCGCCCTCCAGCGATTAGTAACGACTTGGCTACTTGACACCAGATACGGTGATGACACGATACCTTTAATGGCTTCTCAGCCGAGGAGGCAGGAAACCGACCGATTGGGTATCCCGTGTGTAGTAGTATAGACCGGCACACAGCCTAGCAGTGGTGAATCACCGTCCTCATCATTGTCGCTGTTCACGCATCGTGCGGCATCTTGGTCCGGGGCACTGTATGAGTCTTGGACCACAGCGCATCAATAATGCATGGCCATCCAATATCGCACATGCACATGGGGCTCGGCTCACTGTGTTGGCTTGTCATGATCGGGACTAGCATTCTCTGTGCAGTGTGGGTGAAAATATCAATTAGAAACCTCGGTGTTTCGTTTTTGAATAAGAGGAACTCTCTCTATAAAAAGAACTTCCGAGTGGCCTAAATTTACATATATAGCCTTACGGGGGTGTAACAGTCTGGTGGTGGCTCCAGAATTGTCCGTTACGTCAGACTCATTTCCCCGTTTGTGTTAATTAATATTATTAACAAACTAAACGTTAATTATTCATAGAATAGGGGAAAAGGTTACAGTTATACTTGGTTATTTTTCAGAAAAGGTTAAACACCCCTTGTGGCTATTGATGATTAGGGCCTAAATGAGTATTTTTTTAAAAATATGTAGGTTAAACCATGAGGGTAGAATTACCTCCATGGTTGAACCACGCTTGTACTGATGGGTGCACTGAGGCCACCCCCACCCCACCCCACAATTGAATCTTTTCACAATCCCATCACTCTACACAAAACAGAACATCTCGTCTGTATGAGCCAAGGTGGACACTCCAAGCGTGTATAATACTCATTGGCTTTATGTATGCGGAGGAATTTTAATTCCATTACGTCCCATGTCCTTATTCTATATTCATTCAATAATCATCCAGCACACGTCTTGAATTCGCGTTAATTCAAGTCTAATCCAGCCAAGCGTCTTCAATTACTACATCGTTATTATACAATTTGAATCCATTGCCTTAAAGACAGCATCCAGTGTGCTTCCTCCTTCTATAAAAAAGCCAAGGATCACAAAAAGGTGTCCATTTCTCATTCGTGGAAATTAAATAAATGCACAAAGAGTAAGTTCAGGAACTAATGAAGAAAAGATACTGCTTATTTTGTCTCTTGGTAAAACATTAACTGAACATCTCTGCAGATATTTGTAGGCGTAAACTTACAATGCATGTTTCTTCAAAGATATGTTCTCAGATCTCTTAATCCGTGATTAAGTTTTCCTTTCGACGTTCTCAGTTCTAATCCGGATTATTTCTAATCCACTATAAGATGCTTTGACACAACATTTCTTAATTCTGACCTGAACTGAAACCTGCATGATCTGCGGTCGTAGTTTCCTAATCCACGCCCCCTCCCCTCTCAATCGTATCTAGTTGATTTGACTACAATACCTCCTCGTTACACGTGATTTACTGTCTGCATTGTGGGCATTAATCTTGTATAGATCCCCCAGTCATATAACTACTAGTCACATTCTCCTTGGCAACAGGACATCAAATCATATAATCACATACCGCAATAACATGAATGCATCAGATTGTGAAATTGCATTTCCCGTTGAACTTAATACAGGCAATAGAGGGCAGCAGTCAAAATGTAGGAGTGTGCGGATTTATTATCTGTAGTCAATTCAATGTAATGTTCTTTATCCATGGTTATACACTAACACAAAGTAGTCGAGTCTGCTTATCAGGCCCAAATTCATAGAGCTGCTTAAGCAGTACATATTGCTTAACCATTTTCTGCTTAGCTGAAATGAGCAGGACACCAGTCACAAATTGTACAAGTGACATGGTAGTTTGGCTGTTAACCTTAATTTGGTAAGCACAATTTTGTGTGCTAGCTACTTTTTTTCCCCAATGTCCCTTCTACTTACATATCAATGTGTGATATCACCACTTACTCAGTGCTTTCCAAGTCTTGCGGAGGGGCTGTCTACAGGCTACTCTGTAGGGATTCGAAACCCACCACCTGCATTATAGAGCCGATGGCTTATAACCACCAAACCACCGGGCATGCCCATTGTCTAATCTCGTATCATTACACCATTTAAAGTTTGTAGTCTATTTGAATGCTATTGTTTGTTTGATTACAGTAACAGAAACCAACATTCAATTATAACTCAATTATTGGGCTTTGGCGTACGGTTTTTGTTCCACCAAGTATAACTGCAAGTTTCCCTTTAAAATGCTGTGCTGGGAAACTCTGTTTAATCGCTGAATATAAATTAACAGGTGGTACATCGCTACATCACCATAAGATAAGACTCCTGTTATTCAACCACAGACAATCCAGGTTTTTTTAAGGTTAACTCCAACATTGATGACTGTATGCTAGGAGATAGAGTGACTCTCCAATGTAAGATTGTTGGCATACATTGACTTCTTATTGACTTTTCCGATCAAATAAGACTTTCTCCTTTAAATGGATATTTTCTCAACCCAAAATTTGAAGCCTTTATTCCTGCCTAAAGATCGAAAAGAAAACGTTGGGTGGATCGAATATGTAAATCATCTCCTCTCATCTCATCATTTTTACTTGGCCCTTTTCCCTTTGCTGTCCACCCATTCATCGATGCATTATGTATATTACGTCCGCAACGCATTAATCTTACTGCATGCCGTTTTTTTCTATATTGAGAAGGGAAAAAATCGGCCATGAATAAACCAAGAGGCCCTAGCCGCAATATGCCCTGATATTTTCTAGTTAACAAGGAGAAGGAAAAAAGCTCCGGCCAGTAGCCTGACGCCACACCGTTTCTTGCTCTCGACTTGAAGAAGTTACGTTGCACCATCACAGGTCCTTATCGTCGTCTCCAGTATCCGGCTGTGAGATCATTATACCGAGCCCAAGCTAATTATTCATGCCGAGCGGCCACCTTTCCCCCGACCGTCTAAAATCAATAGTCTTCCCCTGTAGACCAGTCGCTACGGTCTGGTCTCTCGAAATCCGCCCGGAATGTCAGTAAAGGTCACCCTGGTAAAAGAAAACCGGCAAGTATTTTAAGACTGCTGGAGCAAAAAGGGGATCCTGGCCGATTTTTCTGTTATGTCACAAGACCAAAATGAATAGAATGGCGGCTTGTAATTTGCTTGAGGGAACGGCTGTGTATTGTAGATGCTACTGTGTAGAGACACGTACTTGTTAGTCTCCTATACATTAACATTGGGGGTAATTACTGATCAGAGAACATTAATGTTACTACGGCTGTTTTATGCATTGAATTTTATATTACTAGTGTTTGTAAAATGTACGCAGGTATCGGTGTTTGATCACCTTCAAAAAGTAGTATGTCTCGGTATAGGACATCTCATAGTTATTTTTCATTAAGTTTCAATATTTCAAAAGGTAAATTGAAGAAATGGTACATGTATTGTTACATGGAAATGGCATTGAATTAGCTTCTACTTAAATACAACACTTTCGTACAAAACTCAATTTTAGAAATATCAATGTCAAAATAATATCTCATCCCATCCCATCTCTGTAATTTATTTATTCTTGTTTTGACCTTTGACCGTCAGAAGTATATTTCTTGTTTTTCAAAGTCTTTTAAAGTCTTGCTATAGATAAACTAAATATTATAGTTCGTTCGAGGCTACTTCAGAGTACATTGGGACCATCTGGCGGTCGAAGTTAGATCGAGTTCCTTGTTATTAGCATGGCAATTTTGTGCAAACTGAGATCTAAAGAAGATATTTCATTTTACGAGCGTCTATACGCAACGTAAATTGTCTTCAATTGCAAAATAAAGTTCACCCGAGAAAGGGAACCCGGCTGCGAGTCTAGCCAGTCATTTTTCAGTCCATTGAGGATGCATCGAGCCATGATAAACGTCTGTAGGGAAAGTATTCTCTTATCTTAACCTTGTTGCCATTCAAGCTAAGGACTGATGTCCACATAAATACCAATATCATGCTAAGGACTGATGTCCACATAAATACCATATCAAGCTAAGGACTGATGTCCACATAAATACCAATATCAAGCTAAGGACTGATGTCCACATAAATACCAATATCAAGCTAAGGACTGATGTCCACATAAATACCAATATCAGGCTAAGGACTGATGTCCACATAAATACCAGTATCAAGCTAAGGACTGATGTCCACATAAATACCAATATCAAGCTAAGGACTGATGTCCACATAAATACCAATATCAGGCTAAGGACTGATGTCCACATAAATACCAATATCAAGCTAAGGACTGATGTCCACATAAATACCAATATCAGGCTAAGGACTGATGTCCACATAAATACCAATATCAAGCTAAGGACTGATGTCCACATAAATACCAATATCAAGCTAAGGACTGATGTCCACATAAATACCAATATCAAGCTAAGGACTGATGTCCACATAAATACCAATATCATGACCAATAAACTCATCACCCCAAATCATGATTTACTTTAGCCCGGACACTTAAGCCCTTTTTCACATGAGGGCAATTTAGCAGGGGTCCTTTGCTTCGTGTGAAAGGACAACAATGTTTGAACTGTCTGAGATCCCTGGTGAAATTGCAATGGAACGAAGTGAGGGACAACCGGCACCCCTTACCGAGGACCTTTGTTACTAGTGATCGTGTGAATGGGTCCTTAAGCTCTACCTATCATGGTTGCTTGTCTTTCCATCCCCGATTTCTCTTTCAAAATGCGGGCAAGCATTAATGTTGATCTCTTAGACTATTGTTGAAATGGTGAGCTCAGTCTAGCCAAGGCTGGATGCACAGGTGGAGTGAAAATGATTAATGATAATGTACATTTCAGTCAAGCGGCTATGGCTACGGCTATGACCGTTTGGCTGCGGCTACAACGTTGAAGGGTAGCCGAAGCCGTTAGTTCAAACACGGCCTAAGAGGCTTGGTCAATCACCCCACTGTGATATCCCTGACCATTGATACTGAAGGACTTTAGTATCCCTGATCATTAATCTATCAACCCAAACAGTACTTGGACTCATACATTGGTAACGGGTTTCTCAGCCTCAAGCATAATGGGTGGCTACAGAACCATCTGAACACAAGTTATGAATCTTTCAAACTCGAGCAGAACTTAGGATGGATAAGTTAATGGGCATAGAAGAAGGGTGGAGTTTTTCAAAGGAAATGTACGTGATGACGCTAGACTAGAAAAAAAATAAGCGTTATAAACACGATGAATAAGAAACTGTAGCTGCTTACAACGGCTATATCACAAGTCCGTCTTGAAAATTCTTCTCGAAGTTTTAAGTATCACACTTTGGCAAACCACACAAGCTAGACTACCCCCCCCCCGCCTCCGCACTCGCTAAAGTGATGGAAATACCTGGGAACGATGTGACTTGAGTACGAAACAGCCTGGGTTCGAGAAACCTGGGTACGAAACAGTCTGGGTACGAAACAACCTGGGTACGAAACAATTTGGGTACAAAATGACTATTATAGGTTCAAAACAGTCCGGGTACAAAACAACCTGGGAACGAAACAGTCTGGGTGCGAAACAACCTGGGTACGAAACAATTTGGGTACGAAACAGTCTGGGTACGAAACAGTCTGGGTACAGAGCAACCTGGGAAGGAAACAACCTGGGAACGAAACGACCTGGGTACAAAGCAGTCTGGGTATACAAAGCGACGTGGGTACAAAACAACCTGGGTATACGAAACGACCGAATAATTTAGCAAATCGAAACAACACAAGAATAAAGATAGTAATTTATAATATTCAGAGAAGAAGAACTTTATTATTTTATTACCTGACTCATCTTACTAGCCACTGTGTCAGTGTGGACAAATACTTCATACCCTCTTATGAGACAGTTTGGATTGCCACACCTCGTGTACAGTAACGCTGTCAATGGCGGACGATCTTTTAGAGCAAAAGATCGCTCTATCAAGGATTTCAACAGTTCATGAACTGAAAAAGGTCTTGTCTAAAGGTTGGTCAGATGGTTTCAAGAAATTTCATTTAGTATTTGTGTCCGAACAGTTTCCTCATTATCCGATCAAAAACAGAGGATAAGTGAACAGAAAAGGCATAAAAACAAAAAGTAATCCAACGGGCAAGACAAGTCACCACGTCACAATACTAATTAAATAATATTTACTTCTTGAAGCACAGAGATATTAATTAGTGTTGGCTTTATAAGGTCAGTGGAGCGGTTCAAGTAAACAAAAACAAGAGGATACAGATAGCAAATATAGACAAGACTACTGTCCGTTTCTTGTTGAATTCTTGAAGACACCATCGGGGCCTCCGAGACACGGAGAGCTTGGCCATTCCATCGATCTACTCACAACTCGAATGAATGCGCAATGTAATCCCATACCATACCATACACCAGAGCATGGCGCAGGACGTATTACTTTAATATAATGTGAGGTTATGAATTAAACATAGGCCTGGCTCAAAGCAACCAACCGTTACGTCAAAAAAAAACGAACACATTTTTACATATTAGAGAATGTTCCTCTCAAATTCTATGCAAAAAGAGTGTGTATATATACTCAAATTATAACATAACTGCAATATTTCTAAGTTTGAATTTTAGCCATTTATTACACACAGACATTAAAGGGAAGGTTTGCGATTGGTTGTCTAAAGATTTATGGCAATAAAAACTTATTTGGTCAGAAGTACAGCAACTTTCGATAGTATAAAGCATTTTGAGAAATATTTCAATTAAAAATAATGTGGATATGGAAAAAGATGTCAGTTTTTATCCCCACAAATTTGAATCTAAGAAACATTTCTGTCAGAAACGTTTCTCGGATTGTGTTTCCTGTGAGGGATAATTCTTCATGCGTGGACATAACCGCTCCAGATTTTTGCTAAATCTCAAACACGCTACCACCTTTTGAAATGAAGTTTCCACAGGTTAGTTTTATTGTATATGTCTACATTTATGTAGGATTAAAACAATCGAACGGTTCTTAAAACCAAAGGTATACTTTGCCTTTAATAAGAACTGTGAGAACGCAGAGCTAATGTGAAGCTGACCTTTGGAATTACGGATACCCGACCATAAATTCATTTATCAAAATACACAAGGAGATGTTTGTTCCTACACCTGCATTTTGATTTATCTAATTATTGAGTGCACCAAGAACAGTTGTTTTAAGAAAACGCAAACATGCCAAAGGGCATCATATGGGTTGTTATCTCATTAGTAAATTGCAAAGTCTGTCCTCGGTGAAGTATAACGCGACTTTCTTCTAAAAGAAAATGACAACAAAATCTTGAAACTCAGTACAATAGTCGTCTGTGACGAGTTGGTTATTAATGGTCTGACTATTTCTGATGTCATTGGACATAAAACAGTCAGGATTCTTGCAGACTACACATTTAGACCATGAATATGTAGGTGGTGACGTGTGGATTGAACTGTTGCAGGCAATTCCAAGAAAATGCAGGATTTTGACCTTATTTTGACACTGTGTACAAATTTGAAAATGTGTATTGCTTTCATGTAACACCTCCTGAAAAAAAACGTGTTCACCGCCATGACATAGTGTTAGCCAGAGGGGTGTCTGGGTGTCTTCTGGACAGTCACCCTTTTTTTCAATTTGGACACCCTGTTTTATCTGTCATGCACATGTAATTGTATTGTATTGTAAGTGAACAATTTGGACACCCAGTTTTTAAATTTCCAACAAATGTTGACACCCTTTTACCAAATCCTGGCTAACAACTTACGCCATAATACTTTTTGCACTCTGGTATTCCCGTCTTACTGATGGCCCTAGAGAACAATCTCCCAATATTTTAAACCCTCATTTAGTCTCTTTAAAGGAACATTACAGAATTGGTTTTGCTAACAAAACAGTTGCTGGCAGTGTAAGCACTTTATGTAATCCACCATATACATAAACTGACAAACCTGTAAAAGTTTGAGATCGATCGGCCATCTGGGTCACGAGAAAATAGTGAATAACCGATTACACATTCGCATGAAATCATATAGGTTCAACAAATGAATAAAACGCTCACTGAGCGATAAACTCCAATCGGAAATTTAGTTTGTTCATTTTCATCAAATATGGCATTTCAGACAGAAATATTCCAAGGGGTGTTTTCTACTATCATCATCATTAGACCGTGCAAGTGTTATGTAAATCTGTGATCAAAAAGTATATTTTACAAGTTTGTTTCTTACCAATTCTGTAATGTTCCTTTAAGAAAAGATTGTTAAAAATAGTTTCTTCCATGATAACCTTTGCTACGTATTGGGCAAAATAACCAGTCTATAACGTTACTGTACCGGGCCACAGTCTTGCCATCAGTAACCCACCCCTATGTTGTCTTAAACAACAGGTGAATGAGAAATCCACTTTTGATTCAATCATCAAGCTATATGTCATTGATTGTAACCTCTTACGCGTCTAATGCTATCACTTGCTTCAATACCATCTGAGGAAGGACGGGGGAAAAAAACCATGCAATGTCTGAAAGCGAGGAATAATCCAGGAGGCCTGAAATGATGTTGACTATGACAATAAAAGAGTAATCAAGATGATACTAGTAGAGACAAGATGCTTATCTCTTGGCTAGTCTCCCCACCAGCCGTGCTATCAGTTTCTCTCGCTTTGCGATGTGCATTCCATGCAGCAACGGCTGGATACTTGGGTCTTGAAACAAAGACCCGTTACTCCCTCTGGGGCCGAAACATTTTCAACATAATTGTTTCGTTTCGGTCGGATCTGAAATTGAGAAGATCGACGTCCAACACAAGCTGTTGAATTAATGAAAGTGTAAATAAATTATCACTCAAATTAAGATGAAATATTTTGCTGCAAATTACTGGATGCAAGGAAACAAAATGTAATTAAAACTAGAGCATTTTATTTCATATAATCAATTTGTCAAAATGGTCTGACAGTTGGTCGATCTGTAAAAGGGTCATCATGTTAAAATAGCTTTTATTAAAGGGGGTCTATACGCTGTTTGAACAACCTGTCAAATATAAGAGTTGAACAAATAGTAAAACTATACCGAGATGAACATAAATAACAGTAATAGTGTATCGTTACTGTCAAATATTATGTATGTTTACAGGTCGAGCAGCCGGCATAGACTCGCGCCTTTCGTGGGCCTCCGTGCCTAAATTCACGGCGTTGATTACTGAAGCCAGACCCAGTACCCCTGGGTGATGCACTGATTGCTATACTGTTTACAGAGGGATCTATGCTATAGTAAGGGCTATGAAGCATAATCATCTAACAGGTTTGGGTGCACTCATGAAGTAAGAGATCCGTGGTGCAATGCCGATGGATTCAAGGAGCGCGAACAGGCAGCATTTTTGAAAGACCTAGAATGCATGCGTTACAAGGTGCAACCACAAACCGAGGACACACACACCGCGTATTAAACCAATCCCTTCAAATGGCTTCATACGAGGCAGATACTGGTTTCAAATGAACTCGACACATTCTTGCATGGGTATTTGAACTTGATTTACCCTTCACATTACACGTTATTTCAGGTTGTCTGTCCCAGCACTATATATTGTGCAAATAAAGCCGATATTTGATATCGTGATTTGCGTTATAGGGGTTCGTCATGTTCGCAATCTAAATAATGTACTGCATTTTTAATAAGAAACTAAATTACTCGTCAAGGTTTGCAAACCAATAACTTTAGAGAGAACTATACTCCTACACCAGCTGTTTTGGTCGTTTTTTCTTATTTTAAATGTAAAAAAAAGAACGAGATGTTTGAATTAGAATGTGTTCGAATTGAATGCTTCAGCCGTAACTGTGTTAATAATGGTGTTGCCAGGGGCAGTGTATGCTTCAGTGTTTGGCGGTGATCTCCTGCCGCTGCCGAAGCCGTTAGTTATGAATTATTTCTTTTTTTTTGGAAGTGTGGTCTACGTCATGTAATAGTTAACTCTGACTATGTCTATCGATCTCTAAGTTGTTGTGTTGGTGTAAAGCCGACGTTAAAAAAGGTACTCCCACCTGTGGTAGGAGGTACTCCAAATAGTATTGAGAGGTACTCCCACTGAGGTGCTCCTACTGGTGGTAATCACTCCCACGTGTAATAAGAGGTACTCCCAGTGGTAGTAGGAGGTACTCCCACTGGTGGTAGGAGGTACTCCTACTGGTGTTGAGAGGTACTCCCACTGAGGTGCTCCTACTGGTGGTAATCACTCCCACGTGTAATAAGAGGTACTCCCAGTGGTAGTAGGAGGTACTCCCACTGGTGGTAGGAGGTACTCCCACTGGTGTTGAGAGGTACTCCCACTGAGGTGCTCTCACTGGTGGCAATCACTCCCACCGGTAATAAGAGGTACTCCTAGTGGTGGTAGGAGGTACTCCCACTGGTGGTAAGAGGTGCTCCCACTGAGGTTCTCCCATTGGTGGTTATCACTCCCACTGGTAATAAGAGGTACTTCCACTGGTGGTAAGAGGTACTTCCACTGGTGGTAAGAGGTGCTCCCAATGGTACTTCCATTGGGGGGTGGGGGTAAGAGGTACTCCCACTGGTGGTGAGAGGTCACTCATTGTCTTAAGTTTTGATTTCTTAAACTGTTTGCATCAAAATGACTCTTGTTCTCTCCATTTTCTCCCCCAGCGGTGTCTGGTGCGGCGGGTGCGAGGGCGGCCATGTTGCACGTGCCTCGCTCCCGAAGACGTAGTAGCACCACTAGTCACCAAGATTACCCCTCTTCAAGCCATGGCTCATCCTCCTCACGCAAAACCTCCATCGCTCCCCCAGATAATGTGTACGGGACCCGTAATGGTCGGCCACCAGGGGAAGACTCGGGGCGGATATCAGACATCTACCTGGACAGGAGGTATGGAGCTGAGGTTAATGCTAAGGATACGCTCATTGCGGTTGAGCAGTGGAAGAAGGCCCAGACGGACACAGTTAAGATGACTAAAGCTCAGAAGAAACGTCGGGAGTACGAGTAAGTACATTATTGGTTTTATCGTGTAAAAAATGAGTCCGAAGCTAGACTGGTCAGTGTCTGGCATCCAGAGGGTTACTTAATATTGAGTGTATTTGTGTAGCTTTTAGCTGTGTCCAACCATCCGACTTTGGCTAATGCTTTGGCTAGGCTTTAACATTCCCAATGGACCCATATAGTCAAAGACATATTACTCAGTCAGGGTCTATCGTTGATGTAGAGCTAGACTATATAGTCTGTATTTGAAAACACAGTTTCTATATTAATTGTTGTTCCCTTCACACGATCGACAGACCAGAGGGACCGGAGCTAGACAACCCAGTGTCTAGTACCATGACGTTGTTACGTAATTGTAATCATGAACACGCTTGTAAAATCCATAACCCATATTACTACGTACATACATAGTTTCCCCTATACAATGTACTTTGAATTATTTTCGACTTATTTAAGTTCAGAGTAACACCAAAACTTAAACAACGGTATAATGTGCCCCCATCCCAGGGGCGAAGAGGAGGTACCATACCAGAACTGTTATTATTGGAACAATTATAACAGACGGTCGTTGACTCTGGTTTACAATTGCCCAATTAGATGAGACTGCTTCGAGATGAGTTAATTAATAATTGATGTTCGCTTGCTTAAAGGAGAAGGCACAGCAGCTACATAGTCTGTATTGTTTTGTGTCTGGACGCCTCGGGTTAATTTGCCGTTTAACATTTTCGGATTAGTTTTGAAGTCACTCGAAATTTGAAGTACCCCACTCAGCCCCGTAAAGGTGTGTAGTTAGAACATTGAAATACCCTTTTTAAATAAATGCTAGAGTTGGGGTTTATTCACCCGTATGTGGAGTTTAATTAATAGATGTTCAATTTGCATACGGATTACTATTTGTGATTTACACATACGCTGGTTTGAGTTAAGTACTGTACTTTCCTGAGTCATGTGAAAGGCATCCGCAGGCATATTACTCGGGTGGGATTCGAACCCACGGTTTATTTTCCATTGAGAATGTACAGTTGTTTATTTTCAAAATGTGATATTTTGTTGGTCAAGCGCCTTTCATTTGGACGGGAAATATTTGGTTGAGGCATGCATGCATTCATAGTTGGTCACCCCCTCCACCAGACGAAGTGACTGCTCCTTTAAACACTCACCATCATCAATCCGGTCAGTCGCTTCGAATTCAAGAAATCAATTTTCAGTAAAGAACTTATCAATGCATTGTGATCGTGAGGCACCGATGCTTCGAACTATCGCAATGCGGAAAAGAAATAGACGGACGAGAGCATAGAGAGAGATATAGAGAGAGAAGAAAAAAACTACCTCACATATCCTCCGTCCCATCAGGGAGATTGCAGCAAGCGCAGAAGAACAAAAACACCCCGCCGATTCGTTACTCTGCAATTATGTCCCAATAAACGGACCTTTTTGGGACAGATTTGCAACTCCCAGAGTGTGAGTCACTTCATTCTAGTTAACTATGACATGCATGCTAATGTATTGGCATACTGCGCTTTAAGCTGTGGGCAATCTTCGCGTTTTTAGCCCCCTTCGCATGGGCCCATCGTCGAAACATACAAGCGGTTAATAAAATGCGCGATCGCCAAGTGGTTGGCTCTCCTCGCAGCCCGTTATATACGCGTACAGTCACTAACCCGGGCCTCAAATCAGCATAGGTATCGTACGAGTGTTTCGCTTTCGCATTGCATTAAATAAGAGGGCGTAGCTACAGTTCGACATGATGCAGTAAGCGCGTGCAAAGACAGACAACAACTTGTTCGGCTCACTCTCGCAATACTTGTGTTTCGTCTTGGCGAGCCGGCCCTCGTTGTGTTTTAGGGGCTCGTCGTCACCAGCAGAGTCTTGCCATCATCAGCGACGGGGTAAATGCGAGTAGTGCCGGCCCGTCTGATTCCATCAGTTGTGGGAACCGTCTTTAGGATTTAGATGCCGGCTTGTGTTCCGGTCTTATGGAGGAATCGGACCTTCTGTGCTTCCTTTTAACCCAGCCGGAATTATACCGAAGAGGAGCGGACATATTCGGTGAGATCGTGGAATATTACTGCCGTAGTGCCTCGGCAGCGAACTGCTCATCAGCTGCCTTGAGTTAAGCTACTTTCCCAGGGTGAATTTATCTTCATCCCTACCTCTTCTCTCTTGTGATATAAGAAAACTCTGACAAGATGAAAGCGGGAAGAGCAGTCGTGCGTGACCATCGCCGTCCCCATCAGTGAGTAACCGAAAATGGACCCCTCCCCTTTCTCCTCCACCCAAGTAACCCCCCACATTGCCCCCCCCCCCGTGAAAAGAGACCACCGATCTACCCCAGACATTAAAACCTGTCCCAAGCTTATTGTTAACTCTTAGTGTATACTGTCTTGTTTACTTTATTATCCAGTTGACATTAAGATCAACATATGTCACGTTCAGATGAGATCTGTGTATTTCTTTTCTATTATTTCTGCTCTCCTTAATTTCTAAATGTCAAACCTCAGTTTGAGTTGGCTTATACTGTTGCTTTTATTATCACTTTATCTGCTATGCTCTTGTACAATCTTACCGCTTCGTCTGTTTTCAAGAATGCCTGTATATCTATTTATTTTGTTTGTAACAAAAAGATTCTTTAATGTCTTTAAACAAAACTGTTAATTCATTAAAAAAATATGTAATTGCCAACAATTTCAGTGCAATGTAGCAAGAAATCTAAACGACGCATCTTTAAAAAATGCAAAAGTAATCAATCGATTTCATCAGTCGATATAGTTGAGTCACATACAAAATGAAAACCATTCTGCTCTACAATACTAGTCACACGTCCCGCATTCGCATCTGATATCGATATTTCATATATTAAAACAGAGACCTGACTATTTTTCGTCTAGCCTCGGTTTGAGTCACATTGATATGAACACATAGGAAACACATAAACGGTCTAGACCTTCACAACTGAACACTACACCAATAAGCCGATAATCTAAAAAATAAGTCGACAAAGCGTGTGGTCTGCACACTTTACAGTTTAACTTGGCCTACATAATTTTATTAAATTATAAGACAATCGAGAAAAGTGGATTTCGCACAGCTGTTTGTGATTTAACTCGATTTAAATGAGTTGATTTCGTGGCAAATCGTGGCTTATGTCAATGAATATAAACGTGTTTACTTGGAAATCAAGGAAGGCGCCAGTTCTAAATAATCACCGCCAGGGATTCACCATCAGTCAGTGTTCCAAAATGCCCTCTTGTAATCAAAGGATTGTTTTTATGTTTTGTTGACCTCAATTCTTAGAATCTATAAGTATTATTACTATTTTTCTTTACAAAGAGAAGACAAATCTGTCGTGGATTAGTCTTTCCTGTTTTCCAACTGTACGTCTTGGCAGTTTTGTCTCCTTTTATCAACTGCAACTGCCAATAAGTGCAACTAAAAAAATGATTGCATTTCGCAAAAATGGTCTTACTAAGATTTTGAAAAATTAAACAAGAATAGCGGCCATTTTGATGGAAAAAATACCAAGAAAAGAAAGGTTTGTTCCGTTTCTTAGATAAGATTAATGTCCTATTCTCTTATTATTAAATATAGCATAAGTTTCTTGGTTTCCTATTAGTTGGAACTGTATTAATTCTTATTCTTGGTTTCTAGTTTCATGATTTCTTGGTAGTTTTCTAGATATGCCAGTTGGTTCTTGGTTCTTAGGTTTGCAACAAAGATTGGTTCCGTGGTTTTCTCATAGAACATGCCTTTTTCGGCAGATGAGTTTCATTGGTTCCCTGTCTTAGTTTCTCGGTTTTTATGTTTTCATCAGTTCTTCATCCAAAGGAATATATAGCACAAGTTGCTTTCCTCACAACTGTATTTTGTGTTCATTCTTTCCTCGTGTTGGTTAGGCAACATTTTGTGTAAGATTCTGTAGTCACACCTGTGGCTTTTCAATCTAACCCGCATCCACTTTACTGCGTGTCCCCCGTCACGTAGCCGCGCTGCACTTATCGCCAAACCAATTCAAAATGTTCAGAATTTGCGCCTAATGACCGGCCTGTAATAGCAATGTGACGAGCGGCTGCATGAACAGGGGAAGCTCAGCTTGTGCTTCCAACGGGTGATACGTTAGATTTCACTCGCCATGATGGCGAGTTCAGACTCGTGGGCGGGGGTAAAAAAAAGAAACGAAGAACAAAACTAACAAAATCCATGCACCTACAAAATTCCACATCGTCATGTTGGAGTCCTTTGGTGCATGCATAATACGTGCTCGGATTGATCCGACGGTTGCAGGGATTATTATGTAGAACTATTTGCAAAAACAATCATTTCTACCGTGCACGTACATATCCAATTGTTGTTTAACGCGTGTTTGCACTGACGGAATCCACACGATGGATTGATGTAAGCAGATCATTTGGGGTCATTTTGTGTCAGCATACTATATTTGCATTTGAGACGCACGTTTTAAACAAATTTATTCCAAAGATGCTGATTTACTTCGTTTGATAATATATCGGCTGTGCTTTCGCCAATTTAACGGCCAAGTTTAGTCATTTACTCTTTAAATCTACAAAAAAATGTTTACATTGGCGTAAAAGCAAGCCATTTTCACCTTTCTTAAGTCAAACTCTTATACAGAAAACTGAGCAGATTTTGAATGATTCTGAAAGTTTATCGACACAAAACGACCGTCAATCATCGTCCTTCATTCTCACATCGATGAGCATCTACCTGAACGAAACAAATGCCATGATTTGACCGTTAAAGACGAAGATATCCAGGAGAATCTATGTGGGATTGTGATGAATGAGTGTGGCAGTTTGCTGGCGGGAAACTCCTCACTAACATCTGTTCCTATTTGGATATTCTGAACGTGTCAATATCAGGATCAATAATAGTTGTGTGATTTGGTTTCCCGGCGAGATCTGACAATGAGTGAAGCCGGGTCCGAATTGGCGGCTACGGCTACGGCTACGGCCCTTAGCAATAGTCGTAGCCGTAGCTGTAGCCGCCAATTGGGATACGGCCTAATGCTCTACGTATGAAGCTTTCTAATTAATATTACAAAATGACGTCATAAAGGAGGATAGAGAGTCTCGTATGGTTTGTGGTTTTTATACTTTACTGAGTCGGTTGTAATGTGTGTTTTGATTGGTGGTGATAAGTCATGTGACTTGCAAAATAACGTCACAAAGAAGGATAGAGAGTCTCGTGTGGTTTGTGGTTTTGTAGACTTTACTGAATCGGTTGAAATTAGTGTTTTGATTGGTGGTTATAAGTCATGTGACTTGCACTCAGAGGAATTCTGGTCAGTGCACCGTTCTTCGTGTTGTGATTGGATAATGAGATACGTCCAGCTTCCTGAAAGATGTGTACAAGTGTTTATTTTTGCAGAATCAGTTTCCATCTTTAACTCAGTCATGTCATGATATATTTAGATTAATTCGCCATATAGGGCCTTTTAAAAAAATCTTTTCCTGTCTCATTTAACACGTTTTACTTATTCCAGCTGGAATTCTACCCCAATTTTATAAACCTCTCAAAATATTGCCACCGACTCCAGTTTTATCTCCGTGAAATAGATGCGATCGGATAGGCTTGAAAATCGTTTCCCAATTGTGCCATTACGATATTTCATACATTAGTCTAAGTTTAGACGCGTAGCTGTAGGCATATCTGGCGTAACATGGCGACACACAAAAATTCAGCGGGCAAATGGAATAATTATTGATTGCCGTGGTGATTTAAAGAGGGAAAATAGGCTAGACCAGGTTTGATGACCGGAATACCAAGTCTGTTCAACTCCAACGACTTGGCAAATACAATTTTATTATCACTATACCGTTTTCTTTTAATGGAATCAACTTTACTTTCAGTCGGTAGATTGTTAATTTGACATGTTTTCATGTGGAGCGTGCAATCTACAGAATGAGTTTAAACTGTTCAACAATCTTTGTTGAAGAATTCTAAATTTAGTCACGTGTTCAAGTGGGCAGATTTAATTTGAAATGTTCACATGTTCTTCCCTAATTATTAGAAATGATTAGAAATCTAATAAAGCCGAATACTTTCGATATAGTAATTCTTTTTTTTAAAGAATGAAACTCTAGGTTTATATCAGTTTATCCTTTTCTGGGGTGACAAGTTGGAAAACAGTATAAATGTTTGTTCACTCAGTCGGCCGTTTTGAACTTTGAGTAAATGCCATTCTGATACATTCATTGTGTTCAGTACCTCGTATAATTAGCTTCAGCGATCATTATGAGAGCTTATGCAAAAACAGTCTTCCTAGAATCGTTAAATCTCTCTACATCTCTGGGTAATCCAATCATCAAATACAGGTATTGATGAATCGAGAACAGTGTAACTGAAGTCTATTATAATAGTTCAAATGCATTTGCAGTTCACTGCCTTGAGCCAACATCTGGCACGGGTTAAATATTAAAATGAAGCGAGCGCGGTGTTGTACCCACTTTCTGCATAAACAGGTCTAAATTATCCATTTTGTTTATCCTTTTCTAGATAGGTTGATCTGTTCATGGATTAATTAAATGAACTTTATAAACAAATCTGCAAATAGTAATCAAGAACGCTGCACTTAAAACATTTTGTGTTAAGCTTTTTGTAGCCGAAATTTAAAAACTAATTTGGTTGTGAGTTCCTCACGTACCGCATCAATTAAGATACTTCAACCCAGCTGAACTTGAATAATCAATATTTGTAAATCTAGCCGGGTTTCTAAATCTGTTTAATAAAGTGAGTACGTCAGTAAACAGACCTTGGTGTTTCTTGATCCACTGTCACATTATCGAAAATCGTCTTTACTGGACCCTCGAACGCCAGATTAGTTGCAACCATTTGTGTAGCTTGAATTACAGATACAGTAAGCGTACATGATGATGTCTAACAACACTTCACACTCAAAACTTTCGGGTCAGTATTGACCAGGATTGGGCGCCCTGACCCGTTTCCCCCGTGGACCCGGGATCCGTTTTTTTAATATATTTTTTTAGAGTGAATGTAACTTTTTTTTAGCCTTAAATGCCATATTAATCTCTTTCATTCTAAGCAAACACGCTAAGCATTGATTGTTTTTTGAAGACAAGTTACAAGCCAGAATGGTTTACGATTTATATTAGTTAGGCCTACTTTGACCAATTTTCGTTTAACAGATTTAACAAATCAGTCGTGTGTTATTTTAGTCTAGGGATTCTGGCTTCATGACGCGAAGGGTCATTTCGATACCTTGAAACACTGACCATCGATTAGAATTGCCTCGATGTAAAGAAATGATTAAAGGAACATTACAGAATTGGTAAGAAAAAAACTTGTAAAATATACTTTTTGATCACAGATTTACATAAAACTTACACGGTCTAATGATGATGATAGTAGAAAACATCCCTTGAAATATTTTTCTCTGAAATGCCATATTTGATGAGAAATGAATAAACTAATTTTCCGATTTGAGTTTATCGCTCAAGTGAGCGTTTTATTCATTTGTTGAATCTATATGATTTCATGCAAATGTGTAATCGGTTTTTCACTATTTTCTCGTGACCCAGATGGCCGATCAATCTCAAACTTCTACAGGTTTGTCAGTTTATGTATATGGTGGATTACATAAAGTGCTTACACTGCCAGCAACTGTTTTGTTAGCAAAAACCAATTCTGTAATGTTCCTTTAAATAGTCTATGATCAATCCACATGGACCACTAATTATCAGTCACCATATCGATCGACAAGTAATAGTCAAGACTATTGAAAGTTGCTGATTACTTTCAGACAATTCTCTGACTATCATTAATATTTATCAGATGTTTTCAGAAATCAAAAATGGCGCCCAATTAAAGTGGCGGCACTCCGAGTGTCGTCGCTCTTGTGTGATCTTGAACATAATAAGTATTCTTCTCGACACTTGAGGGTGTTTTGATAAATCTGGCCATCATTTTGAGTTGACCATGGGCTGTGTAGAAGTTAATTATGTTCTCTTAAGGATCTTCTTCTTGTCTATACGTCACCTGACACAGAGACAGGGTTCGGACATTTTGTAGCTAACGGTCTATTTGGACACTTCAGGCCTGTTCTGAAGAGTCAAACCCCGTCGTTTAAAATTGGTAAAAATGCTGTTGATAAAAACACTCCTCTTGATTTTTGAATAAGAATCGGATCCTTGATGTTGTGTGCATTTCGAATTGCGTATATGAGCCTGAAAAGGTAACATTTGTATTTGACTAATCATATTTAACCCTCCCCAAAAAAATAAATAATAAATAAAAAAACAATAAACCAACAATAACAATAAACAAAACGAAAATGTACTATTTTTTATATTTTGTTGAATTCTTAAATATAACCACAAATCGCCCGGATTAAACTTAAAGTCAACCTCTATTTTGGAATATATTTCGAGGAAGTTTGATACACGTTGAAACATGTATTAATTGCATTTATGACAGGTCCTTAAAACATCAGGTGTTTGTTATCGGTTGAAATTAACAGCTTATTGATGTATAATCTAATGTGCAGTCAAACAATGAGACAATATGTAAATGTTTCACAATACTAACAATGAATGAAATCTACACCACTTCTAATCAGGAAATAATTCTACAAATAAATGAACGTTGTCATTACGAAATTCTAGCCGGCATATGTGATTAAGAATCAGCTAGTTAAAGGCACTGGACACTATTGGTAATTACTCAAAATAATTGTTAGCATAAAAACTTACTTGGTATTAACGAGCAATGGAGAGCTGTTGATAGTATAAAACATTGTGAGAAACGGCTCCCTCTGAAGTAACATAGTTTTGAGAAAGAAGTAATTTCTCAGTAAAATATTTGAATTGATTTCGAGATCTCACGCGTGAGGTCTCGAAATCAAGCAATCAAGCATCTGAAAGCACAAAACTTCGTGTGACAAGGGTGTTTTTTCTTCCATTATTATTTCGCAACTTCGACAACCAATTGAGTTCAAATTTTCACAGGTTTGTTATTTTGTGCATATGTTGAGATACACCAAGTGAGAAGACTGGTCTTTGACAATTACCAAAGGTGTCCAGGGTCTTTAAATAACCGAGAAGTACAAACCCTCAAACAAGGCACGTTGTCAGCACATGCTTCCATAGTTTAATTTAATTATGCCATTGTCTTTATCACCTTGTACACACAGGGCCAAATTTCATAGAGCTGCTTAACGGCCGATTTGTGCTTACTGTGCGAATTTCCATTTCATAGCTCTGCTAACCGTAAGCGAACGAAAAGGCATGCTAATTTTCGAATGCTTATAAGTATGAACATGAATGACGTAACAATGCAAATCCATGGTGAACGCTCAAGCTGGCCTCCCAATTTTTGTCTTGCTAACCTGTGAAATACGCTTGCGCTTAAGCAATTTTTGTCTGCACGAAAATGTGCTTACTGTTAAACAGCGCTATAAAATTGGGCTCTGGTCAGCTCGTATGCCATAAGATCGTAAGCTGGACCATACCACACGTCCTAGAGGGGGGTGTCAATCAACATGGGACAGTGGCTTGGTTAGAAAGGGCAGGAAAAACTCTGCCAGCATCTTTTGTGTACAAAATCGGCCTGTCAATTGTCACTGGATGATGAACAAAATTATAGAAATTGATTAATTAAGCAAACAAACTTTAATCAGGCAATACCTGGACGTGTAGACAACACACCTAGATAAAGAAACTGTTGAAAACACGCGAAACAAACCATTTTAACATACGGGCAAACCTGTCGGCATGTGCAGAGAGCATACCGCAGTTACGTTTGTCGCAAAGAGGTGCTTCGTGTGGGGGTTTTAAGCCATTTGCCATTAATTTAAAACATGATATTGAAAATCTTTAAACATCATAATTCACCACATAATCCCAATGATATCCAGCGATGGTATGTTAACAACCCTAACAGGATTGCATTCCAACAATGCAGTAGGTCCTCCATGCCACCATGAGTATGCAGTTAACAATCCACAACATACAATCATAAGAAATTAGAGACGCACACAATAATCCAATTTCAACTCATAATCAAATCTCGTCGCTGTCGCGTTTTTTGGAAAACTGGACTAAACCCGAAGCTTATCACGAGATTTACAGCAAGCTGAGCGTACAAATCCAACAGGCCAAGCCTCGACTAATTGTTGCTACGAGCATTGCTTCCCCAAATCTGGTTAGACATGTGGTTCAACCTTGTTGTCAAATTAGGCCCTCTGAGCGAGGTTGTTGTTGGTGTGTGTCGACCCGTTGCTTGGGGACGATCGGCGGAGTTTATTTTCTTGTCGTGGTGGGACTACACCTTCCTTTTTAATCTCGCCCATGTCTCGCGTTTTGTTGCACAATGTAATTTAGAAGAACAGTGGGACCTGAAATTAAATGTTATACTGTCAAGACAAGATGGGAAGTGTGGTGAAAATGATACGCAACATCCGTGTAAATTAAATGCGATTCTTGGATAGATTCTGGGAATAAATTGGATTCGCCAGTCAGCTCGGCATTCGTATTCAAGTCATAATTACTATTTTGGATTGATACGATTTACATCGATATTCGAAAACCGGAATTAAATTTTTAAATGCACAACAATCCAGACATCTACCCATTTCGACAAAATCGGCTAATGCTATGTAATGTTTTAAGATGATCTCAAATTTAGTTTCTTTATTTTTTAGACTATTTTCATTTATTGCATATAAGTTTTAAGAATCGATTTCCAAATATCACCACAAATCGTCTGGATAAAACGCTAGACAACAAAACCAAGTTGCGATGTATCGTTCACTGTCCTTTCATATTTTCTAGAATACTCAGATATTGCATTTCGTCAGCTGCGTCATAATATAAATCAGCAATATGAAATGTGAGAATTCTGTATCGATACTTATCGATTCTGTGAATTTTAAGTCTGAGAATCAATTCTCGAATTACCACGATAATCGCTCGTCCAGATTCGAGATCCCGCGATATTTTCTTCGATTGCTACTCTTCAGTACGGTTCCCCCTTGAAGGGGCCTCTGATTTGGCTAGTACGTCATACATCTTGCGAGATTGAAGAACAAGATGACACGGGGAAAAAAGAGAAGGAGTGAGTGAGAAATGTTGTGACCGAGAATTCACAAGACGTGATCATGGGCCGACAAGACGAATTGTCCCGCAGGCGGCTATGGCATCATGCAGTCCTGTTGCCGGTCGATGTCGGGGAAATCTCAAGCAGAAGCAAGAAAGAAGAGAGAGGAAAAAAAACAGTTAAATCAAGTTTGGACACGCGCGTCCATAAAGCACCACATGTATCTCCTTCTGATGATGTGAACTGTGTCTATGGTGTTTGGAACTAGAAGATTTAAGTCTTACATCGTTTTAATACATGGACCCCAAGGGGATGGGTTGAATTGTTTGGAGACGGTTGTGTCAGACGGGATGAGATTCGTATACTGCTTGAAAATACAAGTATATGATTGTACCCTGAGTGTCACTTACACAGATGTCTTGTGTAGACTTTGTATGCAAAGACCTAATGTCTGAAGACAATGTATGTCTAGTTTCTTTTCGGATCTATAAGCACGCGTGCACTATCGACATTTGAAGCAATCACTTACCAATGTGGCCACTTCAAATTAATTATGTTGATGGGAATAAATTGTTCAAAGGTTCTGTCTTGAAGCTTGTGTATGAATCTTAAAATCTTAAAAGTGAACCGTTTGTCCTGACCTTTAATGGTTTTAAAACAATCATGATCTTTTGGGAATTTTATAAAGTACCGGCCAACACTTTTACACCGACACGTTGAAGGAGTACCTTTAACTGTATGTGCTGTACACACATAGATAGAAAGCGAGATGAAAGCTGGTGGCGTAATCCGTTACTTTCTCACATTTCACACCTCATTCTCCCCGCGATATCGCGAGACTCTGCAAACCAACACGCTCGCTCGCTACTCTAAATCTCTCTCAACGCTAAGACTACATTTTTGAAGTGGCCGAAGGAAGGGTGATGCGAACTAAACTGCATGTCCTTGTTGACGGCTTGAACGTGTGCTTAAACACACTGCCTTCTCTCCCCGCAATCACACTCTCTGTATTTTAGCATCTCACGATCTTGTTTTGATGGAAACGAAGATCGCAAGCCTGCATGCCGACGATCCACTGCGCGGCGGGAACTTTAGTCCTAATCTCATCTTAGGGTCTCGCCGAGACGAAAACAACATCGTGATATGAAAAGACGAAACATCGCCCGTATGTCAACGAGTCATTACGTTTGTGACGTTTTTATAAAAGTAGATGACAAAACAAAGTTTACATAATATCAAATATGTATGTAAATAGCAACGCCACATCGGTTGTGATACATACAGTTTATTTCTCATTTCATACGATTAACAAAAACATGACGGGCAAAAACATTATTATACCTTTTACACCTTAAATTTGTTGTAATACATGCTTTTGTTTATTGCTTTTGCCGCACCTTTAATATTGATTTTGCTTTGGATTGTTTGAGCTGATATTTTGCAATTGTTTTCTCTGTGTCTTTTGTGCATTACAAAATGGCTGATCTTTTTCGTCATCATTCAAAAGAACCCCATGCCGAATAGCGCCCTCTTATGTACTGACTGAGCTGATGTGATCGGCGAAGTCTAATCCTTCCATCGTGCAGACAATGCCCGCAAAACCCATTACCAAACCTTACCAACCCTCAGAAACCTAAATATATTATAGGCCTATACATTATTACTTGTCAAATTTGTGGCTGTTATTATTGTTCTTTATAAAAGTCCATTTTACATTTTTAATGTTTCAACTAATTTGCATTCCACACTTGCATCCTTATTGTATCTAACTAGTTGAAAATATTAACATATTAACAACAGTTATGTGTATTTGGCATCTTAAACCACTTCCTTTCTAATTATCCATTTCGTATTTTAGTATCTCAGTAGATTTTACAATTCGTTCTTTGTGTAATGCTGCAAGACTTATCCCTTTCTACTTAACTTTTTGTCTAATTCGATGTTGACTCTTTTTCCACGTCCGTCCGTCCGTCCGACCACTTTGCTCTATAATCCTTTTCCATCCATTTTTGACCTTTCTTTGACCTCTTCTCTACCATTACGTCATCATGGCCCCGCCCTTCTCACACATTCTTGTGTTTTGCCCTCCCGAACCAAATTTACCTACTATGTCCTCTCATGAATATTCATATATCCTTCCTCACGTCCCCTATTCTTTCCATTTTGTATTCGTTATTCAATCGATTTCATTCATCACATTTTCCTCATTTTCTATTCACTCATTTTATCTTTTCATCGTCGCCTTTTTCACAATCTTCTTTTATCAAACATTTATATGTTGCCACGCCCCTCGCTCGCTTCATTCCGGACACGCCCTTTTTAACCCCGCCCTGCCCCGCCTCTCGTCTCTATTTCTTCCAATCAGGTTACAGGAAAAAGGCCGGACCGACCCCCTTGTTGTACCAGAAGCCTATCGGTATGTCTTGAAGATCCAACATCACAAAGGCACAAACTGAAAATAAAAGAAAAATGTACCCCCCGCAAACACAACCATTGGCGTCCAGTGAAGTAGTGAATTCCCGTAAAATCCCGTGAAACCCAGTTATATCCAGTGAAGTCCCGTAAACTCCCGTACAATTTTGTTCACTCCCTCAGCGTGAAATCCCGCCAAGTTATGTAATCTCGTGTGAATTCCCACCTGATGTGAGACCCATATAGTATAAACCCTATTAATTATAGTGTATGATTGGTGTGTATGTCGGAAATAGACGTCTCAATGTCAGCTTCGCTTTTGCAGAGTTTGGGTTACTAACCCGTGGTCTAGTCCCTGCCTCTGAACAATAATACCTGTCCAAGCTATAATGCACCGACACCTTGTTTTTTGTGGGATTTAATTTGGCATTGTGTCCTCATAACTGTGTATGATTTTTAGTTGACTGCGTTTTCTAATTTTTTAAAAGACAAGTCAGTCCAGTTAATCCCCCATCCCCGTACTAACAGATGTCAGTCAGTTTCTCCAATGATTTTTATTTCATTATTTTATGGTCAATATTCAGTGGTTTTTATTTACGTGAAGTACTGAATATTATGCATTTTCGATTGTACGGAACTGCTGTTCCCGATGATCAGCGTTTGTCTCATAAGTGTTTGTAAGACCGCGAGAGCGCACTTCGTGGACACCCTTGACATGGTTCACCGGGACCGCTCTTTCCCCATCGCCTCCTTGCTTGCTTGAAGGTCCAAGCTCGGACCATCCTCGGGGGAGAGAAAAAAATAAGCCAAAACCAAAAATGCCCTCGGGTTCTTGCCGTACGGTAAAATGAAAGGCGCTTGACGTAACAGGGTTGTACATCTCAGTGATGACAATCCAATTAAATATTACTAGAGATGACTAAACAATGAAGCCAATTTAATCGTTTTTAGCAATGTTAATATTAATTATCATTCAATACCAGAAAATATTGGACGTGGTTAACTACAGGACATGACATGTCCTTTAAACCGCTTATAATTATTCTATGCAGTGTACAGTAAACTTCACATGCAATTCAATCGAGACTGCCCCTTTAATGTTCTTTTAACTCCGTACACCAATATTAACCCTCTTGTTTGACGCTGCCTTTACCCCCCCCCCTATTCAGATTATACTGTACACATATGAGATTTCCCTGCAGGTGTTATGCATCACAGCAGTAGTAATGTCATAAACAAATAAAGGGGCAAATTGTGGAATTTTGATAAAGTACGGAGATTTTTTCCGCCGGAGGCCTCTGTGCACGGCGCGGACAAGTGTACCGTAATTATCTAAATTTTCTCGGCCGACGCCACGCTACTATTCACGGTCCTGTGTCTCGCTGGTCTGACGTGTGCTCCCGGTCCAAAGTCTACACACATTGTTTGGTTTAGAACAGTTTCATGTCTCCCAACTATAATCATAATAGGATCATAATGTCATTAAACTACATGCATCCCAAGAAAAACGGGTGTTTATCGCTATTTAATGACGAACATCAGAACCCTGTGAATCCCGAGGTCGTCATCGATTGTTCTGGGGCGATCAAACCCCTAGATCTGACTCCATGATGACAATCATCGAAACCCAAAAACAAAAGCAAAACAAGCCAGCGGATAACCCCCCGAACGGCTCTGCCTTCGTTTCCATGGCAACGGGAGGACAACATCCTGCCAACCTGACGAGCTTCCCCTGATTCAGTTGCTAGTCTCTCACTCTTCGGGACAAAACGTCTCTGAGTAGAGTAGATAAGATGTTGGATAACCACCGAGCTCTTTTCCTCACAGGACTTTACCTTAAAGATGAATTCATAAGGTGGGAAGTCCGCATTGGAGAGATAACCCTTTAAATTCTAACGTACGACCAGCTGGGTGTCCAATTTACGACGGTATCATTCTTAATATTGTTCTCTGTAAATTACACTTTTCAAATCACAAACCGGACTTGAAAAAAAACAAGATCTTTGATGTGGCTAGGGATTACGACTTATCAGCCGCGTTTCTGCATGCATGCCTTTTCCTGCATGCAGATTAAACATGACCGATAAGCCCTAGCCATGCGAAAATTATATTGTTCTTTTTAAGTCTGGGGAAATCTTGTAGTATGTAGAGTGGAAATCCAATTAGATTAATTGAACATGGAGGTAGAAACACATTAGATATGATCAATCATTGTAATGAACTAATGCAAAGGTTGACTCAAGTATAAAAGTGCATTCATGGGCACGGCGGCGTATGAACATGTTGAAAATGAGCAGTGCAGGAAACGTAAGAGATGGTTAGCTCTCATTCATCTTCCTTCATTCCTAATTAATGTTTTTGTAGAAAAATCGGTAGAATTATTCTTTTTCTTTTCGATGGGTATTTAAAGGAACATTACAGAATTGGTTTTTGCTAACAAAACAGTTTGCTGGCAGTGTAGCACTTTGTATAATCCACCAGATACATAAACTGACAAACCTGTAGAAGTTTGAGATCGATCGGCCATCTGGGTCACGAGAAAATAGTGAAAAACCGATTACACATTTGCATGAAATCATATAGGTTCAACAAATGAATAAAACGCTCACTGAGCGATAAACTCCAATCGGAAAATTAGTTTATTCATTTCTCATCAAATATGGCATTTCAGACAGAAATATTTCAAGGGATGTTTTCTACTATCATCATCATTAGACCGTGTAAGTTTTATGTAAATCTGTGATCAAAAGTATATTTTACAAGTTTTTTTCTTACCAATTCTGTAATGTTCCTTCAATAGAAATGTGAAATAATTTATCTCTAGGTTTCAGTCGTACATTCTTTCCTCTGTCGTTGTTGTATGCGTAGATGCATCCATATCGTACAGGAGTTGTGATAAACGGACCAAACAATTAGCACGCAAAAATGTCATCCCATTTTTTGTGTGTGAGAAAAACTCAACAGTTTTAAACAATTTCAGTTGTTTTGTGTACTGTTTTTTGACGTGATTAATTCGATTGCGGTAATCGAATTGAGCGATACGATATTAGAGTCTGTAAATTATATTACATCGACTTAAATAGTAAAGTTAAGACAAAGCCATTTCTCTTGAGGATTAATACCGGTTGGGACTTAGTAATCAATTACCTTTAATATTGGAAAATAATCGATTTTTTTTCTCTTGATGATTAGAAATCATTGACTTTATATTTTAGAATGTAAAATAATACATTTTTTCAAAAGTACAAGACTCAATGCAATAATGTATTTCGAAGGTTTTTTTTAATGACTGTGTCCATTTATGAACTAGATTATTCTACCCCTTTCTTGTCGGTTCCTCAACTACCATCTTGAAGATGGGGGGCCTCTTCCTCTTCCTGATGAGATTCTGCCTCTTTCTTCTACAGGGAGGCAGTCACTAATGCCATGATGAACACTACCCCTTCTATAGATTGCCACTCGTTGATTGACGGGAGTGACTTTAAACACATAGTAGCACCAAAAACCCATTAGTCAATATCATATGTATAGGTAGCCAATTTGGTTTGGATGCTGCTTCTGATTTGCTTACGCTCTTTGTATCAAGATAAGGCACGGTATCTGTTAATGTCAAACTGATTATTCTTCCATGTCTATAAGATCTTTGAATCAAGAAAATGTACAGCAGCTGCTAAAGAAAAACTCCGACATAGTCCCTTTGAACAAGATAAGGCACGAAATTTGTTAACGTAAAATGAGTTCACCTTTATGTTTACTCTATTTGAATCAAGACAAGGTACAGTCATTGGTTTAGGCAAAAATCCTTCAGTTAATATGCTTAGTCTCTTTGAATCAAGGTAATGCACAACATTGGTTATTGTAAAACTGCTTCTTCTTTTTACATTGCTGATTAGTAATGTTGGATTGATACGCTTTCTTTGCGGTCGGCATTTGGACGCATCGTCGACTTGTGAAGTCTAATCCTAACACCATGTCTTGGCTCTTTACATTGCACTCAACGCAACGTAGCTTGGCTGCTGAGAAGCTCCCTAATTAAACCGCTACATAATCCCACACCGTGCAATCGATTCATTTCAATAAATTAGAGTGGTTAATTATCAACCGTACAGTTAGACAACACAACCCGTATATGTAGCTATTCACTCCAGTGTGCTATAACTACTATACGTATTGACATTGTGAAATTGCTACCACGGGTTCGTGAAGTCATATTTACAAAGAGGTGCAGCGAAACACATCAACTCTAGTTTCTGTTTATTCTTATAAATTGGCGTAAATTAAGCTTGTTTATCAAAGTAAAATAAGCTAAGCTGACCTATTTTCCTGAGCGCAGTATTTATTCACCGCATCTTCTCTGAAATCCATTACAAGATTGAAGGATTCCTCCGCTTTAAGTTCACCCCTCGTATTCTGTTCTTTCTTAATTACCAGTCGATTAGATAAGACATTAATAAGACAGTAACCAGGGTGTCTTATTATGGGTATCCCAGTTTATTCGAAATTAAAAATCAAAGAACTTGCTGCGTCAAACTACAAAGCCAAGATCTGTATCGGGCTTCATGTTTGAGGATACATTATTAATAAGTCGAACTCTACTCCCCCTTTTCTGTTACGGCGTGTTTGTTGAGGGGAAAACGCGTAAATAATTTATTCAAATGCTTTATTTAGGGGCGAGGATCTCCTATGCAGATTGCATAGAGAATATAATGTCAATTATACTGATAATACAGCCATGCATAGTGCGGGCCGCACGCCGCTCACACGTACAGAGCTGTGAACTTATGCAAACCACCAAGAAAAGTGTTGATCGAGCCTGAACAAAACGTGCCTGGCAACAGCTACCTCGTGCCCAGGGGTGCTATTAATGCCATGCACGAATATCAGGCTACAGCCAACAGAGCACATACAAAAACAGTGCACTCGCCTACGTCATCCTTGGCCGCAGACGGCCAATCGGTGACGTAGTTGCAGGGCGACCGACGGCTGTTTGGTGACGTCATTAACACCAAGACGGGCTATTTTTTGACCGTGGTTATTTCCGTCGGGTTCCCAAAGGAGGGATTCCGAGAGAGTCCTTTGTTTACTTCAAGATGACATTTTGATGGAGAGGGTTGTTTTGATTTTGTTTTTAAACCCCAGTTATCCAGGGATTAGTCAGTGCTTTATTAACTCATTGTAGCAGTTTTTAATTTTTCTTATACACTTGTTTGTTTATTTCTTTTTAAGTTATGAATCATCATTTTACAATTTCTTAGAATAGAGCGAAAACGTGTTTTAGTTGTCTGTGTCACTTGAAGACGAAAAGAACATTCAGAAAAATGACGCGTGTGTCATTCAGTGAGGGTTGTCCACGATTGTCGCATGTGTCATTCAGCGAACGTTGTCCATGACTGTCGTGTGTCTTATTCAGCCAGCATTGTCCACGACTGTCGTGTGTCTTATTCAGCCAGCATTGTCCACGACTGTCGTGTGTCTTATTCAGCCAGCATTGTCCACGACTGTCGTGTGTCTTATTCAGTCAGCATTGTCCACGACTGTCGCGTGTCTTATTCAGCCAGCATTGTCCACGACTGTCGTGTGTCTTATTTAGTCAGCCTTTTCCACGACTGTCGTGTGTCTTATTCAGTCAGCATTGTCCACGAATGTCGTATGTCTTATTCAGCCAGCACTGTCCACGACTGTTGTGTGTCTTATTCAGTCAGAATTGTCCACGATTGTCGTGTCGACTGTCGTGTGTCTTATTCAGTCAGCATTGTCCACGACTGTCGTGTGTCTGATTCAGTCAGCATTGTCCACGACTGTCGTGTGTCTGATTCAGTCAGCATTGTCCACGACTGTCGTGTGTCTGATTCAGTCAGCATTGTCCAAGACTGTCGTGTGTCTGATTCAGTCAGCATTGTCCGCGACTGTCGTGTGTCTTATTCAGTCAGCAATACCCTTTGATAAACACATCATTGCATCCACCTGTCATCCCGCAGAGGTCCCTGTCCTTGGCTCTTTAACCTTCACGTCTTGGTCATTGTCAGCTAAGACTATTCCTCCTCTTCTTCCTGCATCGTTGTTGCTCTTGCATCCTTGTCATAACGTTTCTTATCGATTCATGAGAGGGTGGAAGTAGTAGACCTTGTAAAAGTGTTCTCTGGGACCTGTTCTAACACTAATAATATGCATCGTCTACTGAGCATGCGCCCCCAACGGATAATTATTGTAGGTTAGTTTGGTTGACATCAAGAAACTCGTCAAGATCTGCGGGATATAAATGTGCACAGTCTGCAAACCCCAAAGTAAAGTTTACTCTTCCCTCATAAGTTGACATATTTTGCTACTGCTTTAAAACAAAACCAGTATTAAATGATCTACAATATTTTAGTTAGCAAATATGACTGATTTGTATCATGTAACGTCCATCTTTGTCTGGTCTCTTTTCCTTGTGTCACAGCACTATCAATGCATCCATCCAATGGACCAGTCTTTATTTCTAACCTCGTACACGGTTTCTCTCATGTACACATGCGTAGTTAAACCCCTGTAGACTAGTATCCATCTCATCTATATAAAAATAAGAACTTCTCGTGCTTTTGCCAGGGAACCTGACCGTATAGTGGACGGATGTTCAAACACAACAAGGTCACAGTTCAATTTCCTACTCTTAAACCATGCTAAGGTAATTTGAGTCGTATCTCAGACGGTTATGTCGATTTCAGTCGGCCAAAAAGTCACAAAATTCATAATCAATACCGGTTTTCTAAGCTTAGGTTTCTATGCAGTAGTCTTCTTGTATAGGTTCACTTGGTACAGTCAGTGATGACTGCAGTAGAGAATAGTCTAGAATTACATTACTGCAAAATCATCCTTAGAGAAATTGTTTTTGTCGAATGAAATAGAGTAAGAACAATAATGAGTAACAGAATAGATGCACACGACCCGAATTCAATATAGGCCGGTTACCATCGATATAAACTGTAATATGAAGGCTATTAATTCTCAACATGATTACACAGCATGTGAACGCCTCTTACGGGTGTGGATTACCAATGGTGTATGGACATTCGCCGCAGGAGGGCGCCACACAATCGTGTCACTTAGTTTCTAGTTGTCAATGTTGACCTTATACCATGATATCCCTAGGCTGTATCGTGGTTGGAAATATTCCACCTGAACATAGTGGCGATCAGTTGTCACACTTTTTTTTTAACAAAAAGAAGATTTTTGTTCACGGTTTTACAGTGGAAAAAATGAACCTTTCGGTTATAGTTGGTTTCCATTGTTCCCGGGAAAAACAATTCAAACTGAGACCCAATCTTCAAACCCCTATAGCCACAACGGTTACATATCGTAGCCGTTTATAGTCTGGGTAAATATTTACCGCACGGTTCAATACTTGGGAACCTTTTTGCGTTGGAGCAATCTTCATTACGCCTCTATGATGGGACTCAAAATAGAGCTCGATGTTATGAGAACCGCCCACTCTCTGGATCACATCCGTTACAATGCCCTAAACCTGTACATAGTAGCATGGAGGAAGGAACGTGTTCTTATTACTCCATGATAGTAGTAACTGGATGTCGACAGTGGACTCTACTCAATGTGATTTATCATCACGTGTCCCAGAGGTAGTTAACTCTTTAGTCGCTGTATCTGTTCTTGTACTTGATTGTATAGCCGTGTCCGAATTGGCGGCTACGGCTCCGGCTAGATTTCCGCGTCATCATGCACTGAAGTATAGGACGTTCTTAGCAAAACACCCTTAACAACAGTCGTAGCCGTAGCTGTAGCCGCCAATTAGGATACGGCCTAACCCAAACCAAGGCTGGAAGGAGAAATAGTCTGGTTTCTTTTTGTACTACGAATATTAGCATTCAGCACTGTTATTGGATACAGGGAACATGACCAAGATGGCGGCAGCATGATGAAGGTCTATACAGTTTATCGTTAAAGGGACGGTACACGATTGGCAATCACTCTCAAAATTAATGGCAATAAAAACTGACTTGGTTAGAAGTACAGCAACTTTCGATAGTATAAAGCATTTTGAGAAATATTTTAATTCAATGTGGATATGGACAAATATGTCAGCTTTTATCCCCCAAAATTTGAAACGTTTCTATCAGAAACGTTTCTCAGATCGTGCATAGGAATTATTCTTTATGCGTGGACATATTCACTGGGGGTTTTGGCGATATTTAAAAAACGCGACCCCCTTTTGAAAAGAAATTTCCACAGGTTAGTTTTATTGCATTAAATCTACATTTATATAGGATTAAAACAATCAAACGGTCCCCAAAAACCAAAGGTTTTGCCTTTAAGGTTGCCTCATCTATCTACAGCTGTTGACCCTGCACGTACATGATCCTACTGGTCTCTACCTGACAGGTTAATGGACCCTCAGGCGATCGACCCATTTATTCATTTATTCAGCCGAGTCCTTTCGTATTTATTTTGAGATTTTTCCTGCTTTTAAGTTTGCGGGAAAGGGTATTTCTTTAAGCTGGTTGAGGGAGTGCATTGTGTCACAGCAAGATACACAACTCAAAACAAACTGCCAAAGAAAACTCCATATTCAGTATGACTTCTCAAACAAGTTTTATTTATTTTTGTAGAAATTTTTTACAACAAAACGCAAATATTTAGATACCAGATTAGTGGAAAAAATTAAGAGTTTCATTCATTTGTATAATGAGCAAAACTTATTTATGCAATCAGTTTGCATAAAAATTAATAACATCGTAGACGATAAGTTCGATTTAAAACAAATGCATTGCGCCATGATAACTCTATTCGGTTTATTTTGGTTGTTTTGTTAATTTGTTTTGGATGCGCTGTTTATTTATTTGTTATGGTGAACGTTTTTGTTTCTATTTTTGTGTGTGTGCCCCTTTTTCAGGCAATGTTTCTGTGGATAATGTCAACAACGTCTGCTTGTTTCTTTTGACACGAACTACTTGTCACTTACTCAATATACATCCACAAAGCTTTTATTCCCCAACCTTTACGAAGACGAAATGAGCTTCCCATTTACAGCTATCGTTAAAATAACATCATGCCCGTATCGAATAACCGACAGGAGAAAAAAAACGAGGTATCGAATAACGTGGACTTGTCACCCTAAGCTGTAACTCATGTTTCATGCCATGTTATTATCCCATGGGGTAACACATCGTAGTATTCGACTCTTTCATCATCATTATGATAATGGCATTCGGTTATTCGAAAGGTCTGTATCATGTTTCAGATGGCCATATTTTGACATGAGTTCTCATGGGATAGCTGTAATGATTATGTGTCAGTGGAGGCCCTTTCACATCTTCGAACTCACTTCATGGTCTGCCCGTCTTTCCCAAGATCCATCAGTTGACTTGTACGGGTTGTTTTTAATATTCATCATGCTTTGAATGTGAGTGTTGTTCAAAGGCCCTGTACACTATTGGTAAGATCGCAAAAACACAAATGTTCACAGATTCACACATAACTTACATGATTTAAAGTAAGTAATTGTAGAAAGGGTTCCTTAAAATATTTCTGTTTAAAATGCTATCGTTTCTGAGAAATGAGTAAAACAATAGTTTTTATCACTCGTGATAAAAACTTCATGTTTGAAAAAACAGAAAACACGTAAGGTCTCTTTTCACCATTTTCTCGTGACCTCGATGACCAATTGAGCTCAAACTTTCACAGGTTTGTTTGTTCATGCATATATGTTGAATCACACAAAACATGAACAAGGTCTGCGACTATTTTGTCAGCACTACCAATCCTGTAGATACCTTTAACCAAATTTGATGGCGAGCTCCACCCTACACTCTAGACTGTTCTAAAAGGAATATCAATTCCTACCTTCGGCTCCCCTGAGCTATATTCATCTTGAATCATTTCTTCTTGTGGCCCCTTAACAAGAGTGCTCTTAGCGAACGCGTAAAAACAGAAGAAAAAAAACAATACAAATACCCCATCGGAATGATTGGTGTAAATACTTTGTGCTTATAAATCAAAGATAACTATTCTGATTTAATTTATGAAGGCATATTAAAAGGTATTTTGGTTGCTTTTTGTTATCTTGAAGGGAAGTCAATGGTGACTTGTTTGAAGATGGCGGACATTTTATGTACGTTTCTTTGTTCCACTGAATAAATATCAACACTTATCAAGTGATGGTTTTTTAATGACAGGTTGTCAATTTTCCAGAAATTAAAGCTTCTTGTTGTGTATTGAAAACGGCCATTAGTTGTTCTATTAACCTAAATCACTAAAGCATATAGTTTTAAAACTCCATTAACATTTGACAAATGTTGATCGACTATCCGGGCGTAAAAACAAGAGGTTTTTCCTCAAATTTACATTCTGTAATCAAATTTGTGTCCACTATTTAGAACATAGCATTACATCTTTCTAATCAGATTCCAACGGCAATGTATACAAAATTAGCTTCATGAAAGTCTCCATAAATCATATTAAAATCTCTCCAGGCTGTGGGTGAATTACTGCATTGCTAAATACCCAGCTCCCCAGTTCAAAACGGTGCTGTTTTCGCTCTTGGCAGGAATGGAATCAAAACTCTTTAGAACACATGTAGATGACAACGAGATAATTCCTGTTATACATACAGTTCGCGAGGGTAGCACCAGCTACACGTTACGTGTGAACGGTTTCTTGACTCACCAACTTGAAGTGGGGACTGACGCGCGCTCTCTTTTTTTTCTTGAAATTTCTGATGACACTTGGAGACAAACTTCATGAATAATTCATGACTTTATGTATAATTCATGACATGCGGTACCCTCAAGCTCGTGTTGGATCGGACGAGGTATGACAGTTGATTATTACATACAGAAATGTATCGCGCTAAGAAATTTATATTTTAAAATATACAACTTTTTAAAGTCTTCAGTGCTGGTTAGTTGAAAAAAAACACACCATGTAAATGGGTTTATCTGAGGTATCAATGTATATTCGGTTTGCATTAACACCATGTGTATATATCTTCTTCGCTGTGTAGATTTGTTCTGAGAACTTGTCTTGCTATGTATTCTAATGCCGCGGAGTAGATTCTGGAATTCGGGAGACTACTTTAGTTGTGAAAAGAGCTGCACTGCTTATTAACTGCTGCCTTGGCGAGGGGGGGGGGGGTAGTATATCGGCCGGAACTACTTTCGCTTTGTATCGAGGGGACTTCTCGTTATTAACTTCAGTGCCGCGGAGTGAGTTCTTTTGGTCTCAACGTTTCGATTAGCCTGCTCTAGTCGGCGTCAGGATGACGACTAAAGCAGCTAGCGACGATGACTAGAGCAGGCTAGCGACGATGACTAGAGCAGGCTAGCGACGATGACTAGAGCATGCTAGTGGCGATGACTAGAGCAGGCTAACGACGATGACTAGAGCAGGCTAGCGACGATGACTAGAGCAGGCTAGCGACGATGACTAGAGCAGGCTAACGACGATGACTAGAGCAGGCTAGCGACGATGACTAGAGCAGGCTAGTCGACCAATTAGAACTCACTCTGCGACAGTGAAGTTAATAACGAGAAATCCCCTCGATATACTAAGCAAAAGTAGTAGTCCTAGCTAAGCAAAACTTAAGCAGGAAACCAGTCACAGACGGTATAGGTTACATAGTATTTTGGCTGGTAACCATATTACAGTGAGCGAAAATTGCTTTGCGCTAAGCTACTATTTGTACTTGGGCAACTCTAAGAATTTGGGCCCTGTGTTTAAAAAAAATGGGTTTAAAAAGATTCGAACTTCAACGCACCATCTGATCTGATTTCATAAGCTTAAAATGCCGACGACTGTTGCATGACTGGTTTTATTTCCAAATATTGAATACGAAGTCGGTTGAATTCAACGGAGGATTTGCTGTATATAATCCACTGTGAGTGCCCGTTAAATCTCCAATCACTTCGGCCGTTAATTTGCCGCCTGTGCTTTATTCCAACTGTAATTTCCGCACCAAAATAATAAAAAAATAAAAAATCAATTTTGGCGCGAAATACTGTAGGATTAGTAAAGAGTAAATGTATAGAGAGGACTGATGAAGTCCGCAGCGTCGTTACCCTTATCTACTTCGCCATCCGTACATAAAAGCGATGTGGAGTTTTTTTTTTATGTTCTATATTTATTACCTTGTTTTTGCAAACCTATACTGCCCGAGGTAGTTAGCATTTTCCTACGTTACCTGTCATTTGTGAGTGTTCAACTAAAATAGACACCAAGTTGAAAGTAGGCCGATGAGCAGCCGCCGATCATCGCGTCGTGGAGATACCCTAACTACCCCCCAACCCAAAGACCCGGTCAACGGTGTTTATACGCCGTGGCATCTCAAACAGATAGACCGCAGTTCGAATATTCTAATGGCAGTTGCCATGGCAATGTCATTATTTTGCGGACGTCAAACTTGAGTGCAGTCGTGAATCGCAGTGTTCGGGAGGGGAATATCTAAGCAAACTAATCAAACGTGAAAGTGCACCGGTGCCTGTTTAAGGACTTTTTTCTTCTTCGATGATGCTGTTTTGTTAGGCGTAATTTGATGAAAATAAAAAAAAATCCATCTGCAAAGGGCTGTGCTTTTTTTATATTTTGTTTGACCTTATGTCAGTGGTTGTTTAGAAACGACTGTTGGTTTGGACTTGACAACAAATTCATGTGATCCACACGTATTCCTTTTGGAGGTTTATGATTTTGATGATAGGCCCTAAGCCTTCCAGAAATTGCCCACGCAGTCGTTAGCGTCTAGACGAGATGAAGCGTCTCTGTGTTGGGGCTGCCATTCCAATGGCGTCTTGTCTCATTATTTCATACTCAGAAGAGATGATCTCAGAGATACTTTAGTGGTTTCAGATTCATCTTCTACAATGATCGTTGGTCATTCCTCTATTCGTTGGTTGTAACTTGATCCTTTTTACCTGGTCCCACTGGCTGATTGTAGGATATACTTGTTCTTTTATTGTGCGATTATTGTATCTCCTGTTAGTTTTGAGTTTAACAAACACATGTATTTATTTATCAAACAAATTAACATTTGCATCTGTCTTTGCTCAGTCACCCGTGACTAACCAATAATTGTGTTGCTTTAATTTTCTTGAGAAGTATATCTGTATTTCAGAGAGTTTGGTTTCATTCATACTGATCGAAATATTGCATGAAAGATAATCAGTCGGTTGTTATTTACTACACTTTGACATTCGTGAATAATAAACAGGGAAACACCACGCTCGGTACATCAAGCGGCAATGTGCGCAGTGGACTTGAACAAATCTAACAAGACTGATTGTTTTTCGTCTCAAAACGCAGAACGTGTTTGACCGCGTGAGGGCGTACTTTGGGTTTTACTGCGGATGTTCGTTCCTTACTTGGATTGTGCATGGTGATGCAATAATATAGTTTTTGTATACTATTTTACACACATTCAAGTAGTTGATTTACGATCTATGATATGTCATGGTTCCCGAGAAACTGTCCGAACGCTTTTGTAATTTTAAAGTAATCAATAATTCACACATCTGTTTGGTGCAACAGTAAACAGCCTTTTCGCAGATAATGAAAGAATTGCAAACAAATATGTTTTGAAATTTAGAAATAATCGAATCGGTTTTCCCTAAACATACTAATTGTAAATATATTGTAATCCAACTCTACCGGCAAATATCCATTCTGTAGAGCAAGCTTACCTCGACCCCACATTAGCAATCCACTTGACCTCCCTCAATCCCCGGCATCCTCCATCACCCCACATTGTCCTTTTCCCCGAGGCTCTTCAACTGTGAACCTCTCATTCTCTCTCACTCTCAACCCCTGGACCTTGGACCGTCTCTAGCTTAGCTTAGGACCCCCACTTATCAGCGGCCGACGCTCGCTTGATTACCCCGGCCCGTCACCTCATACCGTCCCGTTATCACTCACTCGATGCTCTTGGGACCCATCTCGACGATCATGGACTTGAAGAAAAACGTCTTGGCGGGAGCATTAATACAAGGTGAACCCTCACACCTCACTGAAACCTGTCATTGCCATCATGTTAAAGGAAGGAGCTACAACAATGTTGTTTGTTTTATCTTTTTTTTCCCCGACTGTTTTCAATCGCTGCTTGCTTACAACGCCGTGGTAAAAATTGCTATAGGTTGATACTCTAGCAGTCAAGTTGCTGTATAATTTAATTAGGTAGGCCTACAATATCATCATTTTTGAAATCGCATCTGACCGGAAAATGTGTTGATAATAATACAAAATTGTGTTTTAGAAAATTATATCAATAATGATAAATCAATTTTTTTGTATCAATGCAAAACTGATAAGGCTCCAAAGTCACACTCCAATAGCGCCCTCTATTAAAAAACATGGCGTACGAAGATGGTATTTTCAATTTTAATTATTAAAAAAAACTCATTTAACTTGGAAAATATTTTGTTACGTTCTTTTGATCAGGAGAAATGATGGCACGTCAATATTTTGCTTTCTGTGAAACAATTTTAAAGTCCCCGAATTTACAAGAAATCGAGCCTTCTTGTATTGAAGCTGTAGTCAAACACCAATCAGTTGAAGGTTCTTGATCACCATAATTTATATTTATAGAATATTTCAACCTTCTCGAGTAACCAATGTCATCGTTAGGATAGTACACACTTCTATCAGAAAGGAATTCAAGCTATTTCCCGAAAGGTAATTAGCGTAAAAGTACCCACGTGACAGGTCAGGCGATATAACCGCGGGCCATTACATAACACTCATTAACACGGTCAATTTATGCATTGGTTAAATTTACCAGAAGCCTAATTATGCAGATGTGATCATTAGGTGTTAATGAGATCATAAGATACAGATGGGATTTCGTTTTCATGATTGTGGATGGGGTACTTATTAAGTGGTATGTTTGCTGACTCGGTAAACAAACAGCTAGAACAAGTGGAAACAAAAATGGTCGTTTCAGTTTTGAACCTTACACCGATTTGTGGTATGCTGTACACTCTCGGTGCTGTTCAGGGTCATGACGTGGGTAAAAATTCACAGGCAATCGGGTTAGATTCGAACCCGAGACCCCGCATTTAGCAGATAATGTCTTTACCTTCCAGATGACCAAAAACACTTGCAACAATAGGTCAAAATTAGCCCTAAATCTAAATGATTTTGTGTTGTAATTAAAGTTGTTACCACTCATCTCGTTGGTGTCTATGGGTAGATTTTCTGTGGGGGCAGAATGAGTGTAAAGACACAAACTCTCATTGGTGATGATTAATTGTACACTGTGGTTTCTGTTTACACCGGTTTAAGAATTACTGAATTATGTTCCTAATAGAAACGCCAGGAGAGGTGCAGAGTGCACATGTATAGTTTGTACTTAAGTATCTGGTAAACAAACTATATACATCTGTACAAGAAATATCATCAAATTAGCAATCATTTCGGCATTTATGTCCCAGTGTACAACCATGCCGCACTCCTACGTTAAAATATATTCGCAGTTCACCATAATAGACAGTTATTAATCACAATATTAGTGAGTATGATTTATGACTAAAAACCTAAGTAGTGGTACGTTGTGACTAGCATGATGTAGTCTCCGTCACGAGACGTTTAGAGCACTCCGCTTTTTCAGACTTTGGCCATGCAGGTCTACTTTAGAGTCTTGAGCCTCGATCTATTACACAATAATCTATCATGGGGCGTTTTTGATTTAATCACGGGTAAGTTCTTCCCGCATAGCTGCCGGTGAGGCTTGGAGTAGCTTCCTCAGTCTGCCTCACCCATTGATAAAGTGTCATCAATTACTGCTAACCTTTTCGTTCTGATATAAAAGATGGCGTCCAGCTTGCACGTTTCATGCGTGTAGATGCAAATGCAGAATACTCTCCCTACTCGTTCATGGTTTGAAAAGACTTGCACTTTTAGTTTTTTCGAGATTGGGTCCGATATCTCGGGCCTTATGGATGTACGGTATACCATTACATTAAGATATATTACTTTATCAACAACATGGGTGCAAAACAGTTCTACTCCCAAACTTTTTTTTTATGGAAACCTAGCCGTACTTAGAACATCTTGAAGCGTGTAGTTAAATGGCTGTATTACACTTATGGTCGAGTCGCTTTCGCGACCATTTTGTCTGACTCCAGACGTCTAATACTTATTACACAACGCCTTCTGAGAGTACCAGCACCAGTCGATCTGTATAGGCCTTTGTTTCTTGTAAATTTTACAAACAGTTTGGGTATGGTTTGGTTAAGAACTAAAAGAAAGCTTCAACAGCTGGTGAAGCCATCTACCAAAGTCATAGTTAAGTCAACCTGAGTCATGTCCAATTAGTCATGTGCCGTTATGAGTGAACGGCGCCCTCATGTGTTCCTGATTGCCTGATCCCATAGTAATACATAAATAACGCAGACTGTCGTCGCTGGGAAGACGTTCGTGAACGCTATGTACATAATCATATCTCATTATCTGTAATGGTTTGCCGACCGCCAATTATCATATATGTGCTTCGATCGTTGTGTGTAGCCGCAATGGGGCGTACATTACGAATGTCAAATGTTCATTTGACAACTGCACAGTAAAATCATTAAGAAGATGGAACAACAAAGGCTTAAATTCGTACATTAGTGTTGGGTTCTTGATGATGATGATGAATTTGGGAGTGGGCAATATTATTGACTATTGACAACTACACTATTGTCGATAACTATATTATTGAATATCGATGACTATCAGTCAAAATTGCAATTAACACAAATATTTCGTCAAGATTTTTTACATTGTAATTTCATCTCGTATTAGAACATAACCCCGATTAAGATACTGGCACCATAGTGTTGACAAATCATTCTTATTTAGGCCTAGTCTACATGACATCAACAACAAATTTTGTTTCAGCAAGAGTCAATATTATTGTTTTAACTTATTAATTATTTCATTTCTATTATTAATTTTTTTCCCCAAATCATCATCCATTTAATTCTATTATTGAATCGATTGGATTCCGTTCAGCGAACTATGATTGAAGCGCGTCTGTCTGTTTGCCTGTCAGTCCACCACAGCATCCTAGCGATGGGAATAAATTACTGAATTTAATTTGCAGACAGACAGACATGTATGTTTTGGATTTTCACTTCAAATCCCTCGACCTAGCCTTGAAACCTGGGTGAGTATTTCTGAAGGGGAGTCATTGCTACATACATCCATGGAAAGGGAGAGGGATTGAAGACTTTCTTATTTATAACATTTGATAAAATCATCAAGGAGGGATTTGAACAGATTTTGTAGTTTCTCTAATTTTTATTTCATTTTTATCTATAATATGATTTTCATTGATATTTAATTTACTTGCTATTGTAGGAATGAAGCTGTAAAACCATCAGGACAGATTTTATGTATTATTATTTTTGTTGTACCAAAGTTTTTTTCCTTCTCCGTTTTTATTTTTTTCATTTTGCCAAACCCACCTGCCCTTTCGAGTGAACGCTTCTTTACCATTCGCTGCATAATGTTTCAGTCTAGCGTCTCCCATAAGATCATTTGAATTTTTTTCTTATATAAAAAAAGATTCTGTACTGGTTGTTTCGTTTCTAGTTAAATATTAGAATGAGTATTACTATCAGAAATGGGGTCAGAATGGTGGCAATTACTGTACAGTAATACATGAAACAACATTCTACTTTCAAGAAAGTAGAATCCCAGACGAGCAGCCCGTGTATTTCTGTATACTCTGAGAGTACTGAGTGTACAGTGCTTATCATATTATACGTCGGTCCAGGGTAGAATACAAATGACATTCTATATCGACGATACAATTACCACATCAATTAAACAACATTCCGGTTCCGCTGGTTGACTCAGCTGAGGAAAAATTGTCCTCCACCTTTTAAATTCCTACCAGACTGTCTGCTGTTGTACAATATTTGGGTGAAATACAATACATAAATACTTCGTATTCATAATGTACATCAATTTATAATGCTGGTGGCATTTTAGTTTAATTTAATATACTGTTTCTATTCAATCTTATGTGCTATTTTATCCTGTTTCGGATTGTTTCTGTGTTCCATATTGAAGGTGTGTTTTGTATTTTTTAACTCCATTTGTTATTATGAAAAATATGGTGTGTATAATGGTCGTAGTTCAGCTGGCTGCGAGTGTCTTTGAGGAAGATAAAACAACTCATTATTTATCTGTCATGACTGTAAAATTGGCCTTATTTGAACGTTGACTCTGCGGCTGGCTTCCGGCCGATTACGGCATACGGGTCGCAGGTACGCAGGGCACCAGTGGCGGTTGATTTTGACAGAGTAAGAGACAACGCTGAATCGATTGGACGTGAAGCATTGTATGCATTGCAGCTGCCGCACACAGAGTCACTTCTCAACACTGTACTTCGATATCATCGATATGGTGCAAATTTACGAACAAATTCCAGCCCGCATGCACCAGTTCAATGTTGGAAACATCAGTTAATATAGTATGAAATATAACTGAGCCTGTGGACTTCATTGAAAGACGATAATGTGGAAGATGAAACATGTTCGTCAGCAATGTTTATTGGATCGGTTACCTTGGTAAATGAACATTCCGAAGAGAGCGGTCGACATCTCATTTTACTGCGGTGAACTGGCGTATATTCCCCGCCAAAATCATGGATTTCGATAAACTACGTAATGAGGATCACGCCAGTCGTGTTCTTCAGAAGTCGTAAGTATTACGTAGCTATTTACGTCTGGAGATCCTCCATTTTGGAGGCATTTTGTGCAAGCGCAAATATTTCGTAATCTGCAAGGATTTATATGTCAAGAAGCCACTCCCATCCAACTTGCGCGCCTTTTTATTTATTTCGAACGTAAAACAATTAGTTTCACCCGCCAGAAGGCAAATATATCACTGATCGTCTTGGTGATTTTAAGAAGTGATGCCTAACATGTTAATAAGGAAATTCTGCAATCTGAAGACTGAACAAATAAAGGCCGCACGCAAGCTGTTCTCTCGACTGCATGTACATTATGCCAGGCACCATAGCGCCGTGTAGATAACATGCGTAATGAAGGAAAAGAGTGACGCCATTTTGTGATAAAAATTACTGTATTTTAGTGATTATTTGTCATCATGGAATTATTATCTTTTGATTCTTTCCAGCCAAAGTAATGTTTAATAAAAATCACTCCGTAATGTTTCTGTTAAGGATGCTAGGCTCTTGTCATTTAAGAATGTCATGAATCAAATTTACATATATGAATAAATTTCATCACGTGTAAATGAAGCGCATGTGTTACAACTATAATTGACTCTAACACCCACTATAATCGCTGTTCGTTTTTATAACGACATCAGCCCCCTAACTTTTGTCGAGGCACCCCCCCCCCAAAAAAAAAGGGGGGGGGAGGAGAAAGAAGGGAAAAAGGAGATACATACTGGGTCTTCATTAAAATTTCAAAGGAATACATTTGCATGGTCTTGTCACACATAGTCTTGGCCCAGACTACATGTACGGTTAAAATGTTTCCCGACCCAGTTGAATATTTCACGACGGACAAGCGCAGTGCTTAGAATTTGTGGTTCCCGCCGGCGCTTTCGCCAAGTTTTGTTTTGTATGACATGAACATGAAAACAATAAGAGTTTGGAAATAAGCTTTTTTTACGCGCCAAATACATGAACAATGCGCTGTATGTATATGTTGCTTTTACTAGAAGGTAATAGCAGTAGCAAAAGTTAGAGGGTGACGTCACGTGCGAGGGGTCTAGCCCCCCCCCCCACCCAACACAAAAAAATAAAATAAAATAAACAAATAAATAATAATAAAATTAAACAAAAAATCAATAAAATATTGGCTGTAGAACCGCGCCTGAAAGACACGTTACAGAGATGCATAATTGTCAACGATCAAGTCAAGGATAATGTTGTTTCCAATTCATTTAAATAAATTTATGCGAAAGAGCAAAACCCACAAAAAGCGATAAACAACCTAAACATTACTCCACGAATAATAATTGTTAAACGAACTGACCCTTTCACTCACGGGGGAAAAATTATGACAACACAATCTTATGATTTCAAAAACAGTCGCAATAAACATGGCAATTATTTTAAATTTGACTAACTGTAAGAGAGCTGTTATGCTGGGGAAAAAGTACGTGATCAGAGTGGAACCGTCATACATCGATGAAATTAATAAAACATTATTCCCGTCGGGAAAATAAATTGCCTTTAAATGCTCGTTACGTTTAAACGTCAACATCCAAGCCTTAAGACAAAATAGATATCAACGAATCAAGGTGACTTCACATTTCTTGAATTCCTGGATGCTAAGCGTTTTCTTTAAACGAAAAATACTCCGCTTATCACAAGAGAAATCGCCGTGTCTACTGACGCGTGTATTCATTCCTGCTAGAACAACAAGACTCTGAGAGGTCAACGAGTCACGAATTGAAAAAACAAATAATAATAATCGCCAGAGACTAATCACCACATCATCGTCTTGACCTTCGCTGATCAGCTCCATATTAATAATAATAAAAAAGCGGCCAGGAAGTTGTCAAAGAAACCAGACAAGCTCTAAGGCCGATTCCACCTACTTAGCAACTTGACCAATAATCCCATCTCTCTCTCTTTCTCTCTAGTCCCCTTTTCTTCACTACCTGGCAAGCCTATCTGCGCAGTCATGCGTATCCACGTTCATGTCTTATTCAATATGGTGGCTTCATCATGGTTACGCATCACTGCGTTCTATGCATAATATACTCCCTACGGGCCATATACGGATGGAAGGGAAGCTTACAGTGTGTTCTACGTAATGGAACAGGCTCGATGGTTATTAACAAATGTCAATGATATTTCAGAGTATTTTTTGGTAATATTTCTTATTTATTCATTTATTGAACTTTAAAAAAATACCTTGTGGGGTTTCCTTAGATATGCATAACAATTGTTTTAAAAGATGACGTAATGTAATATGCAAATAATGCAGGCAAAATTATGATTCTCATTCGTGATGTATGAATTATAGGATGATACTAAGATATCAAAGTCTGCAGGGAATATTTTGCAACCACATAAAGTAAATTATGTTTTTCGTTTTGGTTTCCTTCTTTGTTTGTTGCTTTCCAATATTTTAGCTTTCAGTGAGCGTTAATGTCAAATTAACCTTCATCACCTTTTCAAGAAAAATGACATTTAAGGGTTGATTTGTTTATTTGCATGTTTTTACAAGACTTCTCAGGGAAAAACCTCAGTCATTATGTTCCACAAAATGAAAGCATTTCAAGTTTAGATAGAATTATTTCCTCCGGAGATTGTTGCGTTCAAGCTTACAGCATTCGTTAAAACAACAATTAGACAAGACTAGTGTTGTACCGGTCTTTTAAAACTAGAAATTTAATCATATCAATTGTTGTCAACACTGTTTGATTTATTCACTATATACCTTCACATTTACCGTTTGATTATTCAATGTATACATTTAATGACAATCGGGATATGATATTGTCATTTTAAGGTAATACTCTTTCATCTACAGGGATGACGTCATAATAAATAGACCTCCCACTGGTTAAAACATCAAATGAATAGCATTTACATAATTCATAAAACAAGGTTTTCAACATCTATTTTAACTCTACATATGATTCTGTTTATGTTATAATAATCGACATAATTTATTATAAATTAAGTTGTGTGTCTGTACATTGATACACTAATTAGTTTTAAAGACACTGGACACTATTGGTAATTGTCAAAGACCAGTCTTCTCACTTGGTGTATCTCAACATATGGATAAAATAACAAACCTGTAAAAACTTGAGCTCAATTGGTCGTCGAAGTTGCGAGATAACTATAAAAGAAAAAACACCCTTGTCACACGAAGTTGTGTGCTTTCAGATGGTTGATTTCGAGACCTCAAATTCTAATTCTGAGGTCTCGAAAACAAATTCGTGGAAAATTACTTCTTTCTCGAAAACTATGTCACTTCAGAGGGAGCCGTTTCTCACAATGTTTTATACTGTCAACCTCTCCCATTACTCGTTACCAAGTAAGGTTTTATGCTAATAATTATTTTGAGTAATTACCAATAGTGTCCACTGCCTTTAAACTCATCTAGAATGTGATTCATTTTTTCTTTTATGTTTATAAATCCATAATCATTTTTGCTGGCGCCTTCATCGTTTCCTACACACGGCTAGCAAATTAGAAAATATGAAATGTGTCCGATGTTAAATCCGTTCATTTCCTGGGATTTGGACGAAGACCGATTCAGTGTGAAAAATAAATAATGTTAAGCAATTACTATTTTCATAACACTCTCAGATTATTCTGAATTATTTAGAATTCCGCAACCATCCATACGCACAATCGATTGTAAAATGCCACCTACTCGCTAAACTCTAAGGGCCAATAGTCGGGTAGATTCGAGGAAATGAATGCAAATTTTGTCCGGGCTGTCTTGACATTATATATCTTATGTTTACCGTGTCTGAAATATTCTGTGCACATGTTTCACCTGTGACAGAGGCTACCGTGGAATACACAGCGCAGGTTTTCAATAAATAATGATTTGCTTCTATTGTACGAAACATATTTTACACTCAGATCAAACCTAATTGATTAATACTCTAAATTATCAATTCAATCTGAATTTAGTTTATCCACAGACGGAATTAAAATTAGCTGACGCTTTCATGGGTTTCCGTTGAACCACGAAGCTCGGGTATACATCCACTGTATGGTCGAGTTTTAATCATAAATTCATCACCTGTGCATGGTTGACACATCAGCAAATTGTTATACCCGTTTTTTGTTGATGACAGCATTTTTTCTTGGAACTTTGCTTAAAAACTAGCCAAGGTTACGCTTATCTTAATTAATGTTCACGCGTGGTGAAACAAAGGTTTATGTGTCAGCTGATTAAAACAATAGAAGACTTTAGGAATGGGTTTTTGCCATCTTCTACACCTGTTCAGATTGCCATCAGTCAATTTAGAAATTTATGTCCCGTCAGAATTTCACCGTCTCTATCTTTTGCCGTTTTGCAAATTTTGGTTTATTATAATTTTCATCTATGCACAACCGTTACTTAAATCCAATTCGGTTTTCATAAATTCAGTCTTATATAGGCGATATTGAAATGCAATTTAATAATTTGTTTAGCAAGGAAGCAAACTGAAGACAAACATTTAAATTTAAAAAAATTATTTGACAAACTATTTGAGAAAAATTTATTATTGAGAGAAAGTAGTTCATCCATAAACTCCTTTTAGCAACAAACAAGTAGATTTTGTTTGTATTTTTTTATTTTTTTTACAGATAACTTTTTATTAATAATTATAACAACACCGCAAAAAAACGTCTATTAATTTAGAAATATCACAACGCGCTGACCATTATTTTCAAGACAAAACAAATATTTCTTGATATGCTAAAAACTCCACATTCCTTGTACAATCGTCGGAATTATTGGGAAACTGCGTCAGAAGCCAAGACCCTCAATGACAAAAAAAAACTCGTTGTCTGGCGCCAACAAACAATGATGTAGACATAAATAGAATGACAATGCAAAGGTGTAATTTTGACGTCAAAGTGATGTTGGCAGTTGGTGTTGTCTTGTTTGTTTTGGCTTGTTTGTTTGTTTGTTTGTTTGTTTTTTTGCACGTATGCATTTGACATTTCATAAAAAAAATTTTAATTTGCGGAAAACGAAAAGGCATTAAAGCAATGGTAAATTAATTTGATAACAGATGAAATTAAATAATTATAAAAAAACAAAACGGAATATAAACTATTGGTATAAAAATAGTCCTAGTGTTTACTTGTACTTGACAACGTCTAGACGACTGAACGTTGTCTTCAACCAAAAATCAATAAAACAAAATTACCTAATTTATAATTCTGGCAAATAGGACGAACGTAACACACAAATAAGCAAATTCTGAAATTAAACACGAACATGAATTGTTTGCAGACAATGAGAATAGGACTTGCTCGTGTTATGCCTGAGTTTAAACAACAGCATCATTTTTATCTCATTATTTGCAACGGTCACTTTAAAATGCAAACACCTGTAACACGGGCCTTTCATTTCACATTATCGTTCAGTTGCTACCTCCCCTCTTATAATGGAATATGCAACCTAGCACTATGACATTTGAGATGAATTCAATATACAAGACCAAGCCAGTGAATTGCTTATCATAATTGTTCCAAGCATTGTTAAAGCTTTCTTAATTATCTATGCCAAAACTGGTATGACTTATTTTCCCTCCGAAACAGCAACCTTTTTCTGAGTTGTCCGTGGTAGCAAAACCGTGTTTTATTTTTCTTCTCTCTTCTCGGATCTAATTCACTCGCGTCGACGCTACACGGAAATATCACCTATGCATGTTCGTTGCCATGGTAACACAGGCAATTTCTTAATGCTCACATTCGAGAAATCGTGGCATCCTATATGCGTAATGGCACGCCAGTATAGCACTGACGGTAAAAAAGGGTCTAATTTAGCCGTTGTCATTTGAAAACTTGACCTTTACGTTTGTGTAAGAAAAAAAGCTTTTTGTTATTGTGGGAGGAAAGGTAATAACAACTGCGTCTAGTGTAGGTTTATGACAAAGGATTATACAGTAAAAGGCATCATCAATATCCTTCCTGGAATATTATTATAAATAAATATAAATTTAATATCACTTTTATGAGGGTTCTGTTTCGAGTAATTACATTTTGTGGCTTTTGTTTTTATGTAATAATTGTGCACCTTCTTCTATTTTTATTTATTTTTTTCCCCGGTAACTGGAGCTGCTGCGTAATGTTTTACTCTACTTAGAAAAATACAATACAATACTTACCGAATCATATGTAAATGCTGACTTAGATATTTGTTTAATTTGTTTAATCAGACTGATTATAGCTGATTTAAATAAACTATTTACTATAAACACGGATAAATTGTGGGAGTGGTTCCAAGTTGATTTGAAGAAGTCTAAAAGCTAAGACGTCATAAATTCAAACAAATTTCGACGTGTTGAAATATTTTCTTCAAATAAGTCGTGGTCCACGATGTAAAGCTTGATTTGCAAAACGTCTCAGCCCCGGCCTTCAAGATGTTTCGATCCAAACATAGTGTTGTTGTGGATAGAATTGACGTTTGAAGGTTTTGCCTTGTAAATTTCAACTACATTCGGTAATTGTCTAAATTAATATTTATCGATGCGGACGGCAAGGGTATGTTTGTTGAATTTGTTGGAATGTAATAAGGATTAATTGAAATCGAGTTTTTCTGATCGTTGTCGATCTCAAATTCCTTCTTTGGCGATTATCGGTTGAAGCTGGCTTAGGATTAAATGGATTTATAAGACGCAAAAATTATTAACAAAATAAAGAAAAGAACTATGGATTTTTATCTCGTTTCTTTTAAACAGTTCACCGCTTTGTGGATATCAGGAACCGTACAATTCAAATGTTTACACAGAATTGTTGTTGCAAAACGGAGATTTTGCCAACAATTGACAAAATTCAGTCCGAAGCTGTTTTTAGAACTGGGTGACTATACAGTTTCGCTCACATGAATGTCTCGGTATAAATTAGTTCTCAAAGAAAGCGCTGTTTCTTCTCCTTCTCTCTCCATTGAACGTTACTTGAATTTATCCTGAGGGGCAGATCGTGTACGGGCGTCTGTCCTCATAGGCTGAACGTCTCCTTGCTTGAACTTTAGTCTTTAAGATTTTATATTTTCATTTAGGATGAATAGTTTCTGTTCAGTTCGCCTGCGGGGTGGAAGGATTTCCCGAGCCTATAGTTCTAAGGGACACTATATTCATCTCTGTAAGAGTGGGATGTTGAAGAATCATGCGTGCCCCTCTGTGTACTTTATATTCATCGTGAAACATTAGGGTGTTTCTTCCTTTTTAGAAATGTGACCTTCACAGAATTAGATGAGCGTCTCATTTAAAATTAAAGCTATAACTCATGTTATAATTACCTTGGGTTTTTTAGTACTGTGTTTTCGTCATGATTATCAAATAGAATGTACAATAACACAGAGGTGGCATTCTGTGTATTCAACCTTGTGCTGGAGTGTGCACAAGGAATAATGTATAACCGAGCAAGCAGACAATTTCTTGTGAGCGATTCAGGCAGAACGCTTTTGTGAACCATTCATGCATAGCTGGTCAACAATGACACAACAAAGGATGAGAAATCCGCAGCTCAAATACAGCCGGGACTGGCCACTACCATGGTACAGTCAGTGTAGTTCTGAAGCAGGATTATGCATCAAGGAATCATAACAGGCAGCTTATTGCAATATTTTACGCATGATTTATCAAGTATTTTTTGGTGAAACCTTCGGAAGTTTACCATTTTGATAGACAGCCAAGATTTCCGGCCTTCAACCGGCAGCGTTTGCGGCCGTGGATGGACAGGGGACGGTATTGTGACCGTTAAGACGTATGACAACGTATAGATACCGTAACCAGCTTAAAACAGTCTCGATCCATACGGAGATAATCTCCATCCTCTCTTCTTTCATCTCAAGTTACGTACTGCTGTCACGTCAGCATCTAAGATGGAGTTTGTCTTGGAAGTTGTCTTGGAACAGGTTGAAATCGCAGGGATAAAGTTGGAAATGGAACTACATGATGTATCACTTCAGAGGAATCGAGACACTTAAAATCTGATATACGAAGACTTCTCGACGTAAACTTTCAAGAAAGTAGACGACAATTCTGGGTTGAGATAAAATTGAACTTGTTGTAAACCTTCAAACGGAACCCCAATATTACTGATCCGTAAACTCAAGATCGAAGATGGTGTCAGGAAAGAAAACAGAACAGGGTGGGATGAGTGGCTTATGGGGAAATGTTCTGGCTGGTACGACGGACATAATGTACGGTACATATACAATGGAGGTACAAACAGCAGAAGCAGCGGCAGCGGCAGCAGCTCAGACCAATGGTGGCGTTGATCACAAAGAGTCGTGAGTATTAAGTGGACAGAATGAACCCCAACGACAATGACAGAGGAGACATTGTCATATACAGGGTGCAACTTTTATGGCTATAGAAAATGTCATCGTCACTTTGATCGGGAAAAGTGTCTTTTGTTGGGAGTTACAATGACGCCGTCGAGACTGCGAATTCATGCCTAGACAAATGGCATTGACCACTCATTAGTAAACAGAAATGTGCATGCCTCTCGCTAATTAACAGAAAATATTGTTTTTGGCTCGTGTTATTATTGTAATGCGAGACTGTTACTTGGATGCAAGGCCGAAAAAAGTAGCCATTTGTGTGTAAGAATCATTCGCATATATTGCCATCAGGTTTTTTTTTCCCGGGAATGTTATGTATCTAAATAGATAGAATTTTATTTTAAAGAGCGCCCTCCCTATTACATTAAAACGATTTGTACGCATGAGCAGATACAAATCATTTACGTCATCAATTGTATATCATACGAATGGGTTTTATAATATGTGGTACATGCACCTGTTGCATTGTTGTTCCTGGGAAAAAATGACAAATCAATCAACTGTCTGTCACGGTGTGGTTTTATCCAGTGACCAGATTTGGCATTCAAGGCGGTCTCAAACTTACAGGCAGTCCCTTTCTCTCAAAGAAGCCCACTACAAATTGTCTACCTGTATTTTGTTTTATGGGATGTTCGAGTACATGTTGCACTTTCCACTTGACCATTAAATCCCGATGAACCTTTTGTATTAAACATACAGGATTGGTTAATCTGGCGAAATAGTCGCAGACAGTGTTCATGTTTTGTGTGATCAACCTTTTTGTATTATAAATACAGGATTGGACAAAGGAACATTACAGTATTGGTTTTTGCTAACAAAACAGTTGCTTGCAGTATAAGCACTTTATGTAATCTACCATATACATAAACTGACAAACCAGTAGAAGTTTGAGATCGAGAAATAGAGAATCACGAGAAATAGTGAAAAACCGATTACACATTTGCATGAAATCATATAGATTCAACAAATGAATAAAACGCTCACCGAGCGATAAACTCCAATCGGAAAATTAGTTTATTCATTTCCCATCAAACATGGCATTTCAGATATAAATATTTCAAAGGATGTTTTCTACTATCATCATCATTAGACCGTGTAAGTTTTATGTAAATCTGTGATAAAAAAGTATATATTTTACAAGTTTTTTTCCTACCAATTCTGTAATGTTCCTTTAAGATGGCAAAATAGTTGCAGACAGTGTCCATGTTTTGTGTGATCAACCATAGTAATATACATGAAACAACAAACCTTTGAAAGTTTTGGCTTGTCTGAGCCACAAGAAAATTAGTGAAAACCATGCACAATTTTCAGCATGTAAACACGAAGTCCTTAATTTTGGTTTAAACAGCCTAAATCAGCTGTTGCGTTTTTTTAAAAGGTTTTCAGATACAGTTTTCTCGAATATGACTTCATTTCAGAGGGAAATATTTCATAGAAAAAATGGTTGTAGTATGAACTTTGAGGTTGCGTGTTTGAGGGAGCTCCATGTGCTATTTTTACAGACTAGCATCTGTATTATGACATAGAAACCAAAAATGGCTTAGGATAAAATTTAAAAACAATTAAAAGTTGTATCAAACCACAATCAAAGTTAATATTTAGGTATAGTATACAAACTCCAATTAAATGTAACAACAAATAAGTGAACACATCAACACAAGGGTAATTATAGAAGAGCGGAGATATTGTGCGACAAAATTTCCTGTAGAGCAGACAGGCACACTTTGGATGTATTATGGACAGACCTTGGAGTTGATGTAAAGCTTGCATTCTGCGTGTGAGAGCGCAGACTCCGTTATGGGTCCCTGCATAACTTACTGTCTAACCGTGGTTGGAGACCAATACCTAACCTGTGTATAGTTTCTCATCGAGGTTTAATTGTCAGCATTCTATTCCATTGAGCTGAATGATTATTGCTTAAACAGATGTAATCGCTTATCATTCAAAAAGCAGAACTGTTTGGCTGTTAATGTATACTACAACACATTCTTTCGCTGGTAACCTCCAACTAAGCAATATTATTCTGTGCTCAGCGGATTTGATTATTCTGTGCTTAGCGGATTTGATTACCTATTAGTTGTGTGAAACTGGTTCCCAGATGGTACTGAAATGTGAGATTATTCTTTATCTGTAAGAGGATACTGAATCGATATTTAGTATATCGGACATGTAGTGGGTCAGGTTTCTTCTTTTGTTGCATACGTGATGAGTATAAACTTCTAATTAGTCGGTAAATATTCCAAGATGATTTACAGTAGTTAGCATTTCCAACCCCAGCATGATATTTTAGTTTAAAAGTTCCCTTGATCTTCGTTTTCCAACCAAAATCTAAAACCGAATTTTCTTCCAAATAGGCATTTTGAAGTTGTCTTCATGCATGCTAATCAATTGAGTGCGTGGCTTGACGTCTGCATGCATTATCATTTAACACCAACTGCATCACATCCATACTTTCATATTCTAACTTTTGTTTCAAATCAAGTCAATAATTTTAATGGCAATTTAGTCCATTGTTACCACACTAACACTTACACAAAATGTTTTTTTGTTGTTGAGTAGTTCATGTTTTCTCAACCATTTATTTCTCATGACTTTATTCAAAATAAATTTTCTGCTCGAACCACCTGGGTTAACAGCCAACTCTATGTTTACAAACGGCTGATGAAATTATCATTTCGTTTTAAGTTGTGTTTATTCAGGAAGAAAGGGCCAAAATAGACCTCACTATATTAGATCGATATTATAAAATGGTCGACCTGTCGAAATTTGAAGTCACTCAGAGTTTCAAACCGAATAAAAAGGCTGGACTTTTTTTCTGTCCAACTCGCATTTCATGGCTATGAATAATTGTCTTAAAGATAAGCTGTCGTTGGAAAGATCTTTTCAAATCCAAAAACCCGTTTAGGACGTTTACAAAGATAGAACATATGTTTGGAGTTACGAAAGCATAAATTATGCACCGTAAAAGAAATAAAATAAGCCTCACTAAAAAATTGAGCATTACCCGTTTCAGAAGTGAGGCTAACATAGACTTTGTAGCAAGCAAAGAGGACACTGCACTTGTCAATAAATAATGCGAGGTTGGTAATTAATGGACAGACAATAATTGGACACGGCATCTAAAACAGTTATCCCCGCCGTAGTGTCCATACATAAAGTGGAACCCACGGAGTTCATCAGAAGATAGCCGCAAAATATAGCCGTATACACAGATGCACATGACGGGCGCTATATGTCTCGCCTCACAGCCGTAGCTATGTCATTAATCCCCCTGTTTGCATGCTAGTCCTGTGTTCTTCATAGACCAGGTTGTTCTAACGCTTACACAACCCCACGTATTTCCATATTGACTAGTGTGGAGCTGATGCCCGCATAAATTACTTATAAATATGTATTGCTTGACATAGGTGCGCACTGCGAATAAAAGTAATGCCAGAGAGCAAGGTCGTACCAATATAAAGAGAATAGTGTATGGTGTCTGTGTGCATCATATTGAACGGTTTCCGTACAGTTCTGTATCGTGTACGTTTGATAGACGGACAAACGACCGTCTGCTAATCGAAAAATAATTTGTGTTTTGACCATGGCCAAAGGAATAACATCTGAAAATGGAATCGTATAATCGTTGATAGGAATTGCAACTGCATGCAGATTGAACTGATGTTCACATTGGAGAACGAGAGAGGAAAAAAGATTAACCCTTCGTGAATATTAAAACAGGACTGCATCCATACCCACCTGAATGTCGGCTGTATTACACACAATCTTGATGTAGTAACGTGCATGCCGTTTGATTGTGTGACTTACCAAAAAAAAAAAAAAAAAAGATGCAGTGAAACGAAGGATGACACTGTGTCTTAGTACTTCCGTATTGACCAACTCATCATTCTTATTGCCTTCTCTTTGATCCGTACAGAATGGCCGCCCTCTCCTCCGGGCCCACGTCGCCGTTCTCGGACGCCTTGGACATAGCTGGCTTCGGCGGGGATGGGACGTCACCGGCCCATGGGGGAGGCAAGGGGGGTTCAGGAAAGAAGCTCAAGGGACCAGCAGGATTTGTTATGTCTATGGTCTCTAGCAATAGATCATTGTTCATCTTCAGCGAGCAGAATTTCATCCGAAGATGCGCCAAGTGGTTAACAGAGTGGCTATATCCTTTTCAATTTCAATTCAAGATTTCATTCTAGTTTTTAAGGTTTATTTTTCATGCTTCTTCAAGGAGGGATTGTTGTACAATGGTAAGTCAAATAATTTCCTTTGCTATTCTTGTTATTTATCATTCGTAAATTCTTACGAGATATTTGCAATTTTTTTGATGGAATTTACAGAAGTGGTGTGTATATTTCCCAGATGGTGTAATTGTGTTAATGCACGATACCAAAAGGGACCCACTATTGCCTCCCAGCCTCGGTTTAGTCACCGTGATGATTATGTACAAATATTCACATACATTGATAACATGGCAGCCAGCATTACTAACGAGATCTCCCAGCAGATTAGGCACCAGACTCTTTTCAATCCAGCGTTTTTTCATTAACATCGACAGTGTCCAAATTGACGGATTGGGCAGTAGCTGTGGCAATATTGCTGAAAGGGCAAACATACTCTTCAACTATATCACTCCTGCCAACAACCATGTAGCCGTAGCCAAATTCGCAAGATTATAACAGCCTAAGCTAGCCATATCCATTTAATCTCAAAGTAAACTGAGGGTCGGGCGCCCCTTGAAAACATACGTCTATAACTGCTCAATGAGACAAGGTACCATTCCTATATTGAAGTCATCGTTTAAATCGGTTAAACTACATAATAAAATGACAGTGTGGCGTTAATAATTAATGTGAAATATCATAACGATCTAAAATAATTTCACTGTCATGCCATTTCTGTTCTTTACATTGAAATATTTTGAATACTGAATAAGTATATGAGCCTAACTTTGTTATTTCTATTTTTGCTTTTTAAAGCTGAGTTTAACAATGTTAGATAATTCAACCATTCTGCTGATGACAGGGCGATATATCATTACATTTAGTGACATTATCTTTATGATCAGTTACATTGTTTTTGTATTAAAGAAATTAATTTTGAAAGGAATTTTGCGTAAACTCATTTTGACGACCCCAACAAACTCATAATTAGTGTATAACATTTGGTCACATTGATAGAGCAAGTTGTCATAGCTAATCAGATATGCTAATATTCAAATTGTAAAACAAGTATAAATAATGCAGCATATGTTATGGTTTCATTTATTTTGGGGGGAATTAATTCCTGTAAATTTCCGGTGCGATTGCCACTCAACCGTATCCCACATTTATGATCCTAACACTAATGCCGGTATGGGAATGTGTATACCACTATACATGAGATGTCAGAACGCCCGCATAAAATTAGATAAACTTTATTCGTACAAAACAATGCAAACAAAAATGGCATGACGTAATCCATTGCCGTTGGGGGAAAACTCAGCAACTACCTGCATTTGTTTGTTGCTTTATCCATGAATCTGGTCCCATATTTGGAAACAGTGCTACCGTATAGGAACAATATGGTTGCAGTTAGGATGATTATGGCCGTATACAAGTCGATTTTCAAACCTAAAAATAGAATGAGAACCTGTAGGTATAGTATGATTTGATAGATTGAAATTCTAGGAAAAAGTGTTGTTTTGATTTCATTGACGAGTTAAGGAGATGTTGACATAAACTAGATCGTAGTGAACGTGTAGAGACTTTAATTCAAAGGCGAGGTGCCATGGTTTTTTTTTAAGTAGACATTTTGTTGAGTCGTTCTTGAGAATATTGGACGACGGTCGTGGTTTCCCAACGATGTTTTATCTGATGCTTGTACTTTAGCGAAAATGAAAATATTGCATAATTAATTAGGGTTAAGTTTAATCTCTGCGTGGACGCCATTTTATCGCAGGCCTACGCAGCGAGTAGCTGTTGTCTCTGCGTTCATATTACTCACCATCAATGTCATTTTGTTTTTTTGGGAAAACATACCCGTATAATCCCACGGTTATTAATAGAACGTACTGGTAGATGGATGTACATTGTCCATCCATCGACGCAGCATTGCTTCACGTCATTACCATCGAGGACATCCAACGTGTTAAACCCAGTCATACGGAAGTAGTTTTACCGATTTCTTCTTTCTGTTTTTATTTGGTAAGACCTCATTGTGTTGGGTTCATCACGTGTGATCATGCCTGGCCCATGCCATGCCATTGTCGGCGATCGTTACATCGTATAGCCAAACGCATCTGCTTCGAATTGGAGTTTACAAAAGAACGGCCGTCAAATAAACTGACCTAATTACGTCAGATGATTCATTTGCATACCGATCAAAATATTGAAAAAATACTCGTTATAGAATGAGCCGTATAGACAAAATTGGTTTAAAGGCAGTGGATACCTTTGGTAATTACTCAAGAAATACATTTATACCATAAAAACGTTACTTGATACAGAGCACATGAGAGCTGCTGATAGTATAACACATTGTAAGAAACGACTCCCTCTGAAGTGATGTAGTTTTTGGGAAAGAGGTAATTTCTCACTAAAATATTTGAATCTGAAAAAGGCTTCAGGCATGAAGCCTTTCTCAGGCATCTGAAAGCACACAGTTCTATGCAACAACGGTGTTTTTCTTTCATTATTTTCTTGCAACTTTGATGACCAATTGGGCCAAAATTTTCACAGGTCTGTTATTTTATGCACATGTTGGTTTACATCGAATGAGGATACTAGTCTTTGACAATTACCAAAAGTATATGCTGCCTTAAACATTCATCTTTCGAAAGCCGTAACCAAAGCGACTGACACACTGCCAACTAAATAATTAAATAACCAAGTAACAAATAAATAACTAAATAAATATTGTAATTTTCAAACATTAACAGCTCCGAGGAATCTTTCTATATGACATCGATCACTTAACTGGCAAAATGCAGAATATCTTTCCGATCAATATCGCGTCTAGGAATATGTATAATTCATGGCGATTCTCAGGCTGGAGCTATAAGCTGTGCATGACGTCAGATCTATGCCCATATACAGATTCCAAATTGGTCAAGAAAACTCACCATTATGACAGTTTTTAAATATTTTCCATGCAATAAGTCAAGATGTTTGGTGTAAGTGCAAATTCTAGCCATTATGTCTTTCCATAAAGGAAAGGGTTATCCGATGTACGTGTTTAGTGACTAGATTCTTATCTGGGCAGCGTGTACAACAATTGTCAACGATGTGGCGTCATGCAAAGAGCGCCTAGCTGATAGCCCTTGCGCAATGCGTAGGGGGTCATTGTAGTCCGATTCCCTAAATCACACATGGTGAATCGGGTGGTTTTAGTGTAAGTACCAGACTATCTTTCTTTACGAGACTCAGTTTACTTGTTTGGACCTGAGTAGGATGACGGACAAAGCGCGGGAAATCTACACCGGTAAAACCTTAGGCACCTCCCGGGGCAATTCACGAATCTTGGAAAGCCCAAAAGACTGACTTTGTCTTCCGATTGACGAAACCAAATATACCCTCCATCCTTCATAAACGAATTAAATCTCACTATTAGCAGTTGCTCCAGGCTAGGGGTAGCTCAGTCTGTTACCATGGTAATGGGTTAATGCATCTAATGTATTGTGTTGAACATTTGCTAATAGATTGCTTAGTTCAAGATATTTTGGAGCAAACCGGAAGAGGGCAGAGTTTATTTTAGCTCGACATAAATGAAGTAGAGTGTTGTTTTGCATAATACTCAAGGTTGGTTATTACTTGCATACGCTATTAATATCATGTTCATGTAATGCATGCAGAGTTTCTAACGTCAGTTAACGTTCATTGGATTGATCCGGTCTGGAAGGTTCGAACATTGAACTACTTATTTATTTGTTGTTTTTTTCAAATAAGGTGTAGCGTACACAGAGATCCTGCACAGATGTATATCCAGTGTTGTTGAACGTAGATTATCTCTGATTCATAAACAATATGACTTTTATTGCAATCTTTAGACAAATCTAGAAATTAACAACAATATCTTTCTAGCATAGTATTCAATTTTTAATTTTTTTTTTCAAGAGCCATGAATACCGAACTGGTAAATTAGAGTTTAAAGAGCCATAAATACCGAAATGGTAAATTAGAGTTTAAAGAGCCCATGAATACCGAACTGGTAAATTAGAGTTTAAAAAGCCGTAAATACCGAACTGGTAAACTAGAGACGCAAATATGTTACGATACATAAACAATAGTATGACAACCATGCAAGGTCAGTCATAGTTTATACATTGCTATATACAGTCCTGCTGGTAAAAATACCAAACCTTGTATAACTTTGACGTATGATGACTTAACATCCTTTCCTATATACTTTCCTTGAGCATTTCCACTGTGAAAACAGTGTTGTGAAACGTTGCTTAAAACAAATTTATTTTGTTGACAATGGTACAGTTAGATCGATACCTCTGTAAATTATTGCTCTTCGAAGGTCTGCACCTAAATTTTAAGTCTGGTAACTAGTCTCCCACAAACACCATTAACAAAAACTACATTGACTCATTCATAGGTTATGGGAGAGTTGAAACGATATGACTTAAAGCTGGTGCTTAACTATGGTTTCAAAGATCAATTGTATTTATTTACACCGCGAAAAGGTTTAAGTGAGATCCTGTTTCAGCTTAGCTAACACTTAAGCACGATTTGTCCTCAGTGCATATCCTATAATTATCAGACGTTGCCATCGCCCATCATGCAATAATACATCAACTCTCGGTATGTATTATGTAAAAGAGCTAGTTTTCATCTATTCATGTAAAATCCTGTGCATCCTGATATTGTGACAAGCCTTGTTCCGGAGTCTTTTCACCTCAACTTTGGCATTTGCTCTTACTTCGAGCTGTGTACACCGTACGCATGGACGTTATAGACCTACCTCGCCATTATCACTCAATTCAGTGAAGAAAAAACACGGCATTGCTATGGGCCCACAAAGAAGACAATTTGATAAGATGTTTTCATAAGACGGCTAACGCAAACTGGCACACAAAGGCGTTTTTTTTCTTTCTTTTTTACAATTCTATACAGCAGGGTGAATTCGATGGGGTTATGAAAGATGTTAAAAAGCTAGATGAACAAGCGAGTTGAAATTCAACATGGCGCCGAAGCGTCTTATATGGTGTGCATAAGGGTATATAGTCTCTGTTCATGTCTATGTACACGTAGACGACATTTGAACTGCATCACTCCAGCAGCCCTCATCACTGAATGATTCATTTACATGGAGGCGAATACTAGATTATTCTGATCATGTAGGCTACAAGAGATAGAAGGAAGAGGGGACAGGCATGGCTAACGATGCATACTGTCTCCTCTCTCCAAATTATCTACTGACTCATTTTTCTTTCTGGGAATATTTCGATAATTTAATCCCTTTATCTCTTCTCCTTGTCTTGCAACGTCTTTGAATGATGTCCCTTAATTACTTGTTAACTAACAAATTGAACAGTGACTAAAATTAGAGTACAGCACTACGGGTAACAAAATACCATAAATCCATTCTATCGTATCAAGACAAAGCTCAACATTGGTAAATATCGGAACGGGTGCTTTGTGCTGATCTGAAAGCATAACTGATTATAAAATTCACTGGTACCAAATCTCCAGAGATGTCCGTGTAAAGATACAGCAAAATCGATACAAGACATGTTCGAAGACGCCCCAAAAACCTCATTGTTTGTTTTCATTGCTGCAATCATAATAAGCACGTTCTTCAATGTGCACTAACTTAAAACTTATAAAAAATGAGTTTGGTTTGGGACGATGCGTTTTATCGAGAAGTGAAAACTGCCGGTTGAGGCTGAAAATCAATTTTACTCTTCCAAAACCCGGTGATATTATAAAATAAATTTGTACTTAATAGTTTATCTGTTTTTATAAATAATGTCCCTTTCTTTAAATTTACAACGAACTGACAGAGCAGTATTACATCACAAGTTTCAAGAGTGTTTTGCATCCTAACTGTTCGATACCTCCGTGATTCAAAAAAAGGTTGAGCAAAAAATAGTTAGTGGCCTGACGTTTCGACCCCGGCAGAGTCTTGCTCGGAGGCTAAATAAAAAAAAACATCATACAGATTTTGACATACTCAGGGAAGAGTAGAAACTGCATCTGTTGTAAGAGAGCTGTACTTATTGAGTAACAAAGTTCTTTTGAAACCAGCGATGCTTAGCTGAAAGTTGACTCCATCAGTTTCTCTAAAAAGAAATCCGACAAATATTTGACTGATTAGCTGTTTTTGAAGTGTATTTAAGAACTCTGTATTAATCATGGTAACAAGACACTGATTGTCTCTTCAACAGAGAATGTCGGCAAATGTATAGAATGACAAGATTTGCGGCTTTAATTTGCATATCATTATTATCACCCAGTGTCTGATTCCCTTTTTAATGATGGGTGCGGTTGGATACAATAGGGGATTTATTGCTATACACATAGCATTCATAAGTGTCTTTGACACGGACACGATTTGATCGGTCGATTTATTGGTTACATGTTTACGATGGTAATGTTCGGATGGCGTGTTAAAACGTCAAATTCAAGTTGCTATTATATGAATCTCCTCTCGGACCTTGTGAGGGTAGTACCCCCCTGTGTTGAGTCCCCCGGGAGCCCATAAGAGTAGCACCCCCGTGACTCAACATCTCCATCACCTTCTGCATCAGACAGTAACTAATAACAGCAGTCACATATGCCACTCTCTCAGCCATGTATGTATCTGAAGGTAAAAATGAAGTGTCTTTTAGCAACAGCGGTTGTGTCAGTCAAGAAGCGGCATTTCAGGGAGGCGGGGACCAACCCATTCTCCTCGTTACATTTATATCGTTAACATCAAATCGCCGCGTGTTGATTGCATTAGGCAAATTACAATAATTAAATTTCATATATGCGTCAACGTTAACCCTGACCTTACTGTATTGACCCCTGTTTAGAAAGACTCGATTTCCATTTGACCCCAGTGTGTACTATTGTTGTTCTCTCACACTCCAGTCCCTCCTGGTCTCATACACAAGTCCCCTTCTTGCGCCAATTCCCCCCCCCCCCACCAAAGCACCGTCCTACTTCAGATCCAAACTTTCACCTAAATCTCACAGTAATGTTTCTTTAAGCCCCCCATCACGAACTATCGAATGAAATTTGTCCACACGTTAATTTCCTAGGATAATGATATATTTTGTATGCCTGGCTTAGTTTCCAACATCTGTAAAAAAGGGAGATTTCCCGAGGTCTGGAACAGTCATAGTTGCTTGATAAAACACAAATGGCCGAAACCACCTGTTTACAACCTCCGTTGAAATACATGTACCAAAAAAAACCACCACTAATTAAAAAGTATAATGACAAATGTCAGTTTTTATTTATTTATAAATAGGTGACATTCTACAGATGTTTCTATAAATGTCAATTGAACAGTGCTAAAAGTGAACACAATAATGTTCTTGGAAAACGCGTGACAGTTTTGTATGCGTCCTCTTGCATGTGTTGTTGTGGCTTGATTTGTGATGATAATTATTTATACTTAGTGAAATACTAGTGCCAGTTATTTATGTTATGTATATTTTCAATACTGCTGTAATGATGGAGAAATTAGGGTGTGTTTACTGCCGACGGTTGGGTAAATTTGTGACTGGGTTTCGTAGAAGTGGGTTCAAAGGTCGCCCTTCAACAAAGTCAGCTTAAAACACCTCAGAGTTGCTCTCTCACAACGAAGATTATGATTGGTAATTGGGGGGGGGGGGTATTATTTTTTACTGCGAAAGCTGACTGTGACAAAGTTCATATCAGTTCAGATGCTCTTGAGCAGTATCTCCGTCCGAACTGCTGTCTAAGTCAAGAAAATGGCATTCGTATAGACCCTCAAAACCGCTTTATTTCGAGTGCCGCAATTGAATACAAGTGTATCGAAACATGCACGGAATCCCTCGCAAAACACAAACCAACATTTGTTTTTCTTGTCTTTTCACTCTAACATGATCGCTGGAAATGATGCAATTTGGATCAATGATGTGATGATTAAAAATAGAGAGAGAAATGTTTTTATTTTTCCTCTAACCCAATGATTTGTGCTTACCCCTATACAGTATAGGAAAAACAAAAAACAGCCTGCATTTTCTTCGACACGCTTTATAGTATAGTATACTACCTCATCACAGGCCAACGGTCTACCGGACGATTTTATCGATACTAATAATTCGAATGAGAAGGCACTCAGAGTATCGATTTTTAAACCGGAGCTAATTATACAAATTTATTCAAACACTGTCCATGACGTGGCGACATCTAGGTTGGTCAGGCTTGACTGATCGCTCCCGTAAGCTCTATCTCTCCTGAGATTATAGACGTAAAACCAGCAGTAATAACGGGTAGTTATATCCATGTACACGTCGTTAGAACAGACCCTCGGCTTGTGCTAAGACTATCGGAGGATTGAAGACAAAAACCTGCTGTTGCAGTGAACCGTAAACTATTCGATCTCCATTTGGGATGAAAAAAGTTATTGTTTTCACCAGGTCTATAGTGCATGCAATTAACTATGAAAAGAATTATTTATTAAACTATAGTTTGTCAATTTCAATCCGGACTTTGGGTTTTTAATTAAACAACTCCCAACCTAAATCAAATAGACCTTGTTCAGACTGGAATATATGAGTTCTAGTCGAGTGTAATATTGGTCAAAGCGACACATTGAGACCGTCATATTGTGCAATTTAGTTTACTGATTTTGTTAAAAATGCTGGGTACATTAATTGTGTCACATCCAACGTTCTCAGTGAGAAATTGGTGTGACAGACCTTTATCACAAGCCATGTTGTCATGTTCCCTGAGTCTACATTGAGGAAAGGTTATATTAGTATCAAACAAAGAGGTGCCAGACTATTTACAATTTGCAGGCTCAGACTTTGGTCATGGCTTCCCCGCACAAAAAAAGCGCACGTTTTACAAAATAACTAACCGAGCCCTGTATAAAGACCATAGCTGTGGCTTCAAAATCGATTTACATCATCAGAGAGAAAAAAAAAGTCCGGCCATGGTATAAAGATCTACACTGTTTCATGCTACGTGAAGGTTTCTGTTTGTTGGATTGTTATTCCTACCTTAACAGACCGAACAAACAACACAAATTAGACAGGATTAAATAATATTCATAAACAGTTTCAGGGTTGTATCAATGCTAATAATCGTTGATGTACCAGTACCGAGTGATCTTTTCGCTTCGAATGACTATAGTTTATTTTGTTAATACCATAAACAGCAGACCTGAGTCATATAATATTTAAATGGACTCAGTTAATGTGAAATGTTTCCACTGTGCTTAATCAACACTCGCCTACAATATATCGATCTATTTATCATATGTTTATTGTTCGGCCTATAACCACAAGGTGGTATGAAAAGCCCACATGCCGTACCATGTTGTATTGTATGTAAATGGTGTACAGTTTTTAGACGATAACATTTTTTCATGTAAATTTACATTTGTTGTGGATATTATAATTTCGAAACGTAATTTCCGATGATACCCCTCTAAAAAATAGTTCGCTGAGCTGTGTGGCTCCGAGAAGGACCGAACAGCACTCGACGTTTCCACCAGTTTGCTCTGAATGGTCTTCAGTGTCCTAAGTTTTAACAACACAGATGTTTGGCCGTTGATTCGCATTTTAGCATAAAGACAATTCCCCTAATCTTTAATCCTCTTTCCACCTTCAAACCATCTTTTGACAAATATCCAGCTGAAATAATGAAGCTATATAAATATTCTCATTTGCATGTTTTATACTCATAATGAAAAACCTTTAAATCTATAGACCTAAAGTTAAGGTATAGTTTTACAAAATGTGCTTCAAGGTTTTATGAAACATATTTAATACGAATTATACATTCGTCCATGCAAGGTTTGCCCTCAATTTTTTCAGTGACTGACTATAGCCAGCAGGACCAGTTAGCTTATCATTTCACTAGTCCGTCAGCTTTTTCACTTTTCCCTGAAATAGAGATACAACACTGCTGGACCACTTAGAGTGAATTTTGACTGGTCCTCGGGTGTTTTAACTGGCATCTGGTCAGCGGACCACTGTCAAGGGAGAACGCTGCCATGCCTCGAGAGATTTTGTCAAACTTATTAATGTCCGAAATACTTTTGGAATAATATGATGTTTTCCTTAACTTAATTTTGTCCTTACTCCGTTCGAGTACCTAATCCTTGCCACCATCATTGCCAACTGCGTGGTGCTTGCGTTAGAGGTCCATCTTCCACAAGGAGACAAAACACCGATGGCGTTGGAACTTGTAAGTATTCACGAATTGTATTGATAACTTGACGTTTCGATCAGTGTGGTAAGAGTCTTCATGAGGAAGACAAATCCTTACTTGCTTTAAAGTACGATGAAGACTATCAAGCGATGTGAACGAAACGTCAAGTAGTTCAGCTTAAACCATGTTATAACTTCTTTGGATTGTATTTTGATTTGATCACAACCCTCAGTTCTTCCTTTTTCCTAGAACATCCATACCCATATACTGCTAATAGAATAAAATAACTGATAATTTAGAAAATATTGTTACAAAAAGCCCACCTACAAACAAACAAACACCCCAACAAACAAACAAACGAGGAAGAGATGTCAAGTTTTCAAATAAACTAGGTTGTTACCATATTGCAACCTGTGTCCAAGTTCCCAATCATTGCCGCTGTCGAACACCTCAAAGGTTACTGACAAATTATATTAAAAACTGCATTTGACCGCATTTGCACTTTAACACATCCCCAGGTGTGAAGCATTTCTAAGGCCGGAGCGAGACGTTCCATACCATATACTTAACTGCGGAGGTTACGGTCAACCATCCTCTTAAATTTAACCGTGAACTTTGTATACCATGCATGCACCGTCAATAATTATCCTTGCCTAAATTATCGATGTGCGAAGCATCATGACATAAATGATGGGTTTTTATTTCAGCGAAGAGTTGCCCTGCTCATGGAAATACATATTTAGTTTTGAACATCAGAGACAAACAATTTTAAAAGACCTTGAGGTTCACCGAGGTACTGGATGGGACCGTTGTTTTTACCTTGCTGTCGATTGACAGGAGTTACAGCACACATTTATCTTTTTGTTTCTTCCTTCTTTTTTCTTTTCGTTGAGGTGCTGCCTTTATAACGAACAAGTACCGAAATCTTATCACTCCGTCTTGTACATGAACTTTCGCGCCAAATTCTGTTTTCCAACAAACTTGAAAGTGTCCGCCGGGACTGCGAATCGGGCACAAACCTTACCAAGCTTGTATCGATTGTCTTTACATCGTTGACCCTAAATGTTTGATTTTTAAGGCAGTTTAACCTTTAAGTCAATAAATATTATATCAAAATATTTGTTGTGTCATTTCCAAACGGTGGGCTTTCAACCTTTACAAACTGACGGATTCTTTGATTTCAAACACCTGGGTTTTCCCGTAACTCTGTTGTTGACAAGGCCATGTTTGTTTGACTTAATTATAATCAAGAACGCCGTTTGAATCGTTTTTTAAATGTCTCAAAGACTGTGCCACGTGACGTTGCACATTTTGTCGTGACCTCTTCCGTGCATAGCTTCAGGGGACGCGACAAGGTTAATCTGCACGAAGCGTGAACGCGGTATTGGGGCGATCCCATTGCGAGTTGACCAAAGATCGAGCACTTGAAATAGGCAGTAATGATAATAATCACTTGACCGTAGTTGGACGGACTCTAAAACTGGCTATGGATAAAGGGTAACATGAAAATTAAGCAAAGCTAATGGCGATCTTAAAGCGTATTAGTTAAGGTTCCATTTGCAAGTGTCCATTAAGGATAATTAAATCACCATTGGTACACGATTTAAGGGCAAGCCGAATTGGAAAGCTTGATAGGTGCGGGCCAGTACTAATCGAGCCGGGCGGACTGAAAACTCATCAACGAAATGCGAGGTTGAAATGCACCGTTAAATTTCAAAGACTTGTTTGGGTTGGTTTCCCACTTTCCAGGAAAGTGACAACCACAATTTCATAGCAAGAAGGGAAAAATTAGTAGGACTAAAATCACAGCGTTTAATGTAAATAGTGTATTCCTCTTCATTATTGAAGAATCAATGAAGGTCATTCGCAAATAAATGTCCCAATGAGCCGACCTGTAGTTTAAACACGATGATTCTGGTTCGAATCCCACCCATTACCGCCGTAGTTGGCGTTATCTTCTGACTCGATAAATGGCCTTAACATGAGGTTTATTTTTCCAAAGTTAGGATGGAGTGATAGGTTGGCTCGTTTCGGATAATGAGAAACAGTATCCCTACGTTAGTATGAAGGCAGGGTATACGACAATCATTGTAAGGGGTGATACAAAAACTTCTATTAAAAAAAACCGTTCAGTTGCTGCATGCACGACCCTGCACTCAAGGTCCGTCATAATACATCCCGTCTACTGACTCATCCTTCCCCTCAGTTTTAATCTCAAACAATCTCATCGACTTTAAGATGATTAATACAATGCAACTTTGGTGAAACCTTTTATGCATGTTATTATGATAATGTGTGGATGTAACATCCCTAGCATTGAGTGTGTTGTTTGAGTAACTCGTCACGACTCAACGCCAGCGTTAAAAGGCATCTGTGAAAACCCCAGACGCAGATGTTGAGGTGTTAATGTTGCGCATGCGTTCTTTGAATCATTTAACCATTGGGGGACAGAGGCATTTGGCTTGTCTCGTTCTCTGCTTTGTTTCTCTTTCATTAATGCTTTTTATAGGTAATACTAAAAGAACCGTAAATCGATTTATATAGTGAACGAAAGACTTATCGGACCTCTTGTTATATATGCTTTGTCAGAAAACGGAGTGATACAAATTAATGGTTGCATACTGTAGAGTTATACAATCTGCACACGATAAATTCAAAAGAACTTAATGTTGTCATTTTAGTTTATTAGAAGCACATACTATTTATTTTATATCGATGGCCATGTAGTCAGCCCACACCTTTATTGAGGCTTACGCATACCAGAACATAACATTACACTACAACATTCTTTGATGTGACAAGGTCTCATTGATTTTCAATAATCAATACACGATATTGTGATCAATACCATCGTTAAATAGTGAACGATTTTCTCAACATTGTCCTCAATCTGATTTGCTAAATTTTATTTTCCATCATTTATTGTTAATCAATACATTTTGTTTCATTGACTCTGATTGTTATCTCCGATTCCTTTATCGATAATCGAATTTGTTTTCATTTCTCAAGTTGCTATCACCCAAATCCTACTGAAACCAAGTCCGAAAGAAACAAAAGTCGATACTACTTTGAAGAGGTGCGGGTTGCTTGTTCGGTTTATCGATGGAAAGAAACTTGATTAGCTTTGTCATAATCGATTTTCCACTCACTCCCAACTTTTCTTACGACCACAGGAAAAAACAGAGATCTACTTCCTAGCCATTTTCTGCCTCGAATCGATGATCAAAATAACCGCGTTAGGTTTAGTGCTACATGAAGGGTCTTATCTCAGAAACGGCTGGAATTTCATGGACTTCATAGTTGTAGTTACAGGGTAAGTTAATTTACATTTCTGACCTTTTTGTTCTTGTCAACAAAGTCGTATGCTCTTTCCTCTAGTTAAATTTGTATGACCTTTCTTGTAGGCAGGTTCGTGAGTTTGACTTCTTATTTGTCATGCAATTTACTGGGGGTTTTGCGAGCAAAAATTGACAAAATAGTTTTGCAAAGTTGTTACCCGCACTGCACTTTAACCCAATGAAAACTCGTGAAGCACAACGGACCAAACCATTCTGAACAGAGCGCCAATGTATGTCAGTTCAATTAAATTAAGTATGCACACTTTTCGTAACTGTGCGATCAATGATATACAAAAAAAACAATAATTAGACAATTGAAATGTAACACATTTTTCTCTTTGGAGTTTCGTTGGGTCTTTGTTTTCATTAGTTGAGTCTGTTTGGCTATTTAATAATTAAATAAATCCCCCTAATCAACAAGTGGTAGAGCTCGGCCAACTCGGCCTTAATCGTCTCGATCAATGACGTATCTGCTTCATGACCTACTCGACCTACAGCTTCTTTTACACTGACGACAAACTCGACTTATGTGAAACTGTCGCGACATGTCGTCCGTACACACACACACACATGATTGTGTACAATACAGTGTTTACAATTGTCAGTACATTTACATGTACATCTGTAAATTTAACTGTGTTCGCAGTGAAGCTTTCACAGGAATAATGTATGCAAAAGCCGAAAAATTACTATCTTCTGGACATATAACTTGATGAAGGACTCAAGATGTTTGCAATTTCTGCAAATTCAGGTCTGGCGAGCTTTTTACTAGGGTTAGTGGGTACTCACTACTCAGTTTCTTCACACAGTAAAAAATAAAGTCTGCACGGCCATTTTTGTCCATTCACCGTTCGTCGTGCAACAACACTCTGTACGATGGGTGACAATGGGTTTAACCATAGAGAAAGGACCCACGAGCGGTATAGAGTTTCTACAGAGCCAAGCAGGTGCTAAATTGGATTAATGAGTGGCCTGGGGTAATTAAAAGCGAAGTTGTTACTCCTTCTGTGGGTCTAAGGTTTAACCATGGAGGAAGTAGTTTCTTCCTCCATGGTTTGGTCGTTAGATTTAGAAACTGAAATTAGTTATCATATAAAGTTATCCTAACTAGTAACTTCAGTTTTAATGACAAGGATTTTTGGAAATAATGCCCTTTTTAGAGTAGGGCTAAAATTCAAAAACTATAAGCAATACTTCGCAAGGAATTTGTATTATTATTTTTTATTTTGTTCATCCTATCTATATTAAATTACTGTTTACTCAAGGCCTTACTTCCATTACCATGTCCTTTTTTATGAACAAATCTTCTAAAATCTTCCGATATGTTCATGCCGAGCCTGTGTTTATTAAGTTGATTTATACTTCTTAGTTTCGGTAAAGAAATATGAACCTGATCGCTACTTTTACCCTTGATATGACAAGAAAAGGAAAAAAATCTTATCTGCATAAACCAGGCAATCTATCCTTCATGGAGGCAACGGAGGCGATTGCCTCCAATTGCCCCTGGTCATTGACTTGGTGCCCCTCGAAATGTTCCAATAGAAATTGACAATTTTCCTCATAGAGGAGAAAATGCCTTGGTGCCCTTGCCCTTTAAAAAACGAAGCATTGGGTCTGGTAACTGATACTATTTTGGTTCGAGATTAGATAAAAGTTGCAGTAAATGAGGTTTGTCATCGTCTTTGACAATTGCAAAAATATAGGCTGATAAATATCAGCAAATAATTTTATATTCGCCCATAGTCTCATTTTGTTAATTTATGTTGTTTCCCTTTGGCTTTGCTTTTCCTTTTCTTTTCTTGGCCGCCCTCATGCTTCAACACTTTGTAATTTCATCTCATCAACGATACAGTCTCTCGAGCATTCTCATACCCTCTTTTGACCAGCCTGCTTTTAGAGCAGTACGCGTCTTAAGACCACTTAAGTTAGTCTCAGGTTTTCCAAGTAAGTCTTGTTGATGAAAAATAAGTGTCTATTTTACTGTACTCTTTGCAACAAATAACGCTTCCAAATCTGACAATATTCTCAGGTACACAGAAATTGTCTTGATTGTGTGTTTTGAGTTGTATTGTTGATTTACTACTAAAACTAAAATTGTCAAAATGTTAAATTCTTGTGTCATAATTTTTGTGATTTTTTTAATAATCAAAACAACACCTTAATTGCATTACCATTAACAGGAATTTTGTTGGTGTCAAAATGTACCAAAGGGAATCCGTAATTACTACCCCCTGTTCCTAGGCCTTGAGGCTTTCCTGAAACCTTCTCACTAAAGATCTGATTGTCCAACCCACAGTTTAGATGTGGAGTTCATTTCCAATGTTACTTAACCTCTATGTGGTAAATTTATGGCACACACAAACTAACTAATTTTTAAATGTCAACAAAATGTAAATAACTTGCATGTAATCTATTCATTATTTTGTTCATTTCAAACAAACGTCTTAAACAAGTAACAAGGTAATCTGTTTCCCAACCATTGACCTCTAACCAAATCAACCTCTTCCTTTGTCTCCTCCTCCCCCCCCCACACCCAACCCTTGATGTTGCTGCAGATTTATATCATTCATAGGGGGATTAGCAGAGACAGAGGAAGGAGGCAGCTCTGCCCCAGATCTTCGAACTCTTCGGGCAATCAGAGTACTTCGACCCCTGAAACTAGTATCAGGCATCCCAAGTAAGTTTGGACTTGCAGTTACCATGACGACATGATGAAACAGGTTCCCGGAGCGGTTATTTGTTATTGATCTGCTATTCGTGTGTATACGGAAAAAGAAAATTGTTTAACAATTAACTCTTTCTTTTCTCAATGGTTAGATTTTAATGGCTAATCCTGTACATAACAACTCTGTGTTAAAAATTGGTGGTATAAACAAAATTTCACTTGATTTTCTTAAACTATTTATAACCGAGCTTCGAAGCTCAAGGTTTGAAATTCAACAAATCTTGTTCATAGTATTTTGAGATTGTTTGTCAAAAAGTAAGGTTTTTTCTGTAAACATTTCTCTGTGTAACTGTGGAATGTTTCATCGGTTAGTTCTTATCAAAACCTCCAAGATGTTTCCACAAATCTCTGTTGATTATTAAATGTCTTCTTTCTTTTCAGGTTTACAAGTTGTCCTTAAAGCTATCCTTAAAGCCATGGCCCCCCTCCTTCAAATTGGTCTCCTCATTTTATTTGTCATAATCATCTTTGCCATCACCGGCATGGAATTCTTCCAGGGTAAATTCCACAAAACATGCTTTAAAAATAACACAGGTAAGTCTTAACACGGATTTCAGTTTCAATTTGTGTGTTTCTTAAATGTCTTCTTGTAGTAGTTCTCATAGCGCATCAAGGATTCATTGTACATGGAAGTCGGTGGTTTACTCCGATTTTTCTCTTAAATCCATGATTTTTTAATTAATCAGGTGCATGTAGGGCACAAACAACGTTTAAAGGAAATTTTAACTCGGTTTTAGCAGTAGACGCTCATTTTGTAAAGCATGGGCAAAGCACGACAATTTTCATCGAGTCTGAAATTGTCTGTTTCTTTCATTCTATTACAGATGAAATGGCAGTCAGAGAAGGAGAAGATCCACAGGTGTGTGGAACCGGCAGAGAGTGTAAAGAAAATGAGGAATGCAAGGAATACTGGCTGGGTCCCAACTTTGGAATTACCAACTTTGACAATATGATATTTGCTATGCTGACTGTTTTTCAGTGTATCACAATGGAAGGCTGGACCGATATTATGTATTATGTAAGTATTAAATTGTCAGTTTGTAATCAGTAATCAGTTGAAATAGAACGTTTTAAAAATATAAGTTGATCATTTTGTGTCATTTTGTGTTATCGCTTATGATTATGTGTTGTTGCCATGCGGAAGAGCACTGGACTTGAGCTCTTGTGTTCCTGATCAGCAGAGTGTGGGTTCGAGTTCCTGGCCGAGCGGTTAAGAGCACCAGACTCAAGCTCTGGTGTTTTTGATCAGCATAGTGTGGGTTCGAGTTCCTGGCCGAGCGGTTAAGAGCACCAGACTCAAGCTCTGGTGTTTTTGATCAGCAGAGTGTGGGTTCGAGTCCCGGTCTTGACACTTATGTCCTTGAGCAAGATACTTTACCACAACTCCTTTGTCCTTCGGATGGTCCTGTGTACTAGGATTGGTAGTGCATGTAAAAGAACCCAAAACACTTATCATGGGAAAAAAAAGGGTTAACTCGTAAGGATATAGGCATGGGTATCATCCACTAGGAGCCTGGCTGGTAGAGCAGAATGCACTACCTTCCCAACTTTTTATGAAGCAATTATGGTTAAGTTCCTTGCTCAAGGGCACTAGTGTCATGACCGGGATTCGAACCCACACTCTGCTGCTGACAACACCAGAGCTTGGGTTTGGTGAACTAGACCGCTCGGCCACGACACGCCACAATTGTGTACCTGGCAGAAGTTCATAGAGCCTTATCCCTTCTGTCAGGCACCCGAGTGTCCTTAAATGAGCTACACTCGACTGCAATTGCTTCTCTTCATCAAGGAGTGAGTTGCCACCTGTTGAGATAGCATACGTGGTAAAATAGCATTGATACACCAGTGTATGATAATTGTCTTGATCCTTGAACCTCTTGCATACCATGGCCGTAACCTTATTCTGGTAAGCATAATTTTGTTGTGCTTAGCTACTTTTTGTGCTTTAAAAGCAAGTCTATGAAATTGGGCCCTGATTCCCTTTCTTCTGTTTGTATTTGTATTACAGTGTAGTGATGCAGAAGGACCCTACTTTGTCTGGATTTACTTTATACCACTCATTATCTTAGGCTCTTTCTTCATGTTGAACCTTATCCTTGGAGTCTTGAGTGGGTAAGTCTGACTCCTTGTATTCAATAACAGTAAGGGATACGTTAACAACAATGGTCCCAGACTATACCTTACAGCCTCGATTTGGTGCAGTAGAAGTTAAAGGTATTATACAGGATTGGTAATGATATAAAACATCATTGTTTAGTTTTAGTTTAGTTTTAGTCTGAGAGCTTACTGATTATGAAGTTTATACTACATTGTAGAAATATTTCCCTCTGAAATAAAGTCATGCTAGATAAACCTGTATCTAAAAACCTTTTTAAAAAGAAGGCAAAGGCTGATTTCGATTGTTACAACAAAAATTAAGGACAGTGTGTTTACATGCTGAAAATTGTGCATGTTTTTTTTTCACTATTTTTTCCTGACTCACACAGCAGATTGAGCATGTGCACCTTTTTGGGAGTCAAAATGTACTCAAAGGAATTGACTCCCGATATCGCGCGGAGCTACGTTCAGCATCGCGCAAGGGGTCAAAAGAAAATGGCAGTGTTCTCCACATGTGGGTTTTAGGAGGGCGGGCCCCCCCCCCCGCCTAAAATTTAAGGATACCCTGCCAAAGTAATTGGCCCCCTGCCAACATTTGACAAACATGGACAAACCCAACTTCGATCCCAGCGTGGAACACTGGTCATACACTCCCTTCAACACAGATTGTTATTTTCTGCCAGGCGCTCACTCAAACGAGTTGCCGTGTTGCTGTCTCGCCGACCCCAAAACCAATGCATTGTGATCCCCGACCCTGGCCGACCAGCCGGCCGTGTGAAACACATGCATGTGTCGCATGCATTAATGAGGCCTAAATCAAAGCACCTGATTGGTCCGCTTCCGCGGAAGGTTATGTTAAATTGATGATACTCACGGCATGGGGTTAAACGGTTTCTTCGTTTCACAGAGAGTTTGCAAAAGAGAGAGAGCGAGTGGAAAACAGGCGAGAATTTCTGAAACTTAGACGGCAACAGCAGCTGGATAAGGAACTTAATGGTTACTTAGAATGGATATGCAAAGCAGAAGAGGTCATGCTGAATGATAACGCGACCTCGGAGGAAGAGAGGGCAACAATAGAAGGTGAGTGTCAAAGGTCATTCAACGTTTCTATTTGATTGGATGGTTGTTTCTTCAGAAAGTGTGTGTATTGTTTTGTTTATTATTCAAGAGTCACATTTTGAGATGCGTTATAATATCCGATTGTCAGGATACTTTCATTTCTGTGAAGCTTGTTTCTCCTTGTAGGAGTTTCTTCATGATGTTGTTTAGGTCGTTGGACTTTCCAATCTGTTGAAATTAAGCATCGAGTTTCAGTTTTTGGTTTTGCTTCTAATTCTTCAGGTGTTCCATTTTTGTTCATTCACTATCAAAATCGTTCATTAGACTGTAAATAATCTTGTTATTTTGTTATTTATCATCGAGCTGGTGCAAAAATCGTTGATCTTTTTCTTGAGAATTCTGTGTGAACGATGTTCCCAATTAACCATAATTGTTACGTTATAGCACCTGACTATCATCTTAATATATAATTAGTTGAATTCCATCTTTTGTGATGTAAATAATGAAGACCTGGTTACTGACCCTAACTGACAGGCGGTGCATACCCTTTGGTCTTAGAGTCAGGGTTTAAGACCTCTTTGTAGTTTCCAGCAGACTCCATCAAGCATCAAGGCCCAATACTCTTATGTGTTATAAAGTTTATATGTAATTTAAGTACTAGTTTCTGAGATCAATACAGTTTTAAGTTTTCTGTGTTAAAGGCAGGATATACTTTTGGTAATTGTCAAAGACAAGTACCCTCACTTGGTTTATCCCAACATGTGCATAAAACAATAGACCTGTGAAAATTTGGGCTCAATTGGTCATCAAAGATGCAAGAAAATAAGAAAGAAAAAACACCCTTGTTGCGTAGAATTGTGTGCTTTCAGATGCCTGAAAAAGGCTTCATGCCTGAAGCCTTTTTCAGAATCAAATATTTTAGTGAGAAATTACCTCTTTCTCAAGAACTACATCACTCCAGAGGGAATCGTTTCTCACAATGTTTTATACTATCGGCAGCTCTCAGGTGCTCTTTACCAAGTTAGTGTTTATGGTAAAGTATTTCTTGAGTAATTACCAAAGTATCCACTGCCTTTAAGCTGACGCCTTAATATTCAAACGGTGAACCCTATATAACCATTTTGTGTCCAATTTGTGTCTGAGTTTTACGTCATAAAGTCAAAGTCCGAGTCACAAAGGTCCAGTCCATCTGAGTCGAACACTCTTCCAGATATACGCGCTGATGCAAACTCTTCAAAGAGCTCGATTGAGATGATAAGATCATCGACGGGTCTGTCCAACTATCGGTCTAAAACAATGTGTCCAAATTGTTTCTAGTCAAACCCCGAGTCCTCGTCACGGGTTAGGTTCACAGTGTCTGTTGAGTTGAACTTGCATGGGACAATCACTGCACCTTCATCAAGTTTCAAGCTGTTAAAACAACGGACTCAGTTCTCTCAATTCAGTTTGTTTTGATAGTTTCATTTAACACATGGCATGTTCTTTTTTTCCCCCTCATCAGCATGCTAATTTGGTTACCAATTTTTAGTTGTTGAAATTTGCAAAACAACTCTAACTTTGGCATTAGTGGTTGGTTTGAAGGTAGCGTACACAATTGATTGTTGAATGACGAATCAGTGATAATTTTTTATCAAAAAGTTGCAGTTGACTCAATTGTGTTCATACCCTGTTAAATTTTGTTTTTATTTGTCAGAACATGATTATGTTGATTAATTTGTTTTTGAGTTGAAATCAAATATACTTTTTGAGCTATTTTGTAGTCTAATGATTTTTAAATGTGCAGAAAACTGTATTTCTTTCTTTTAGATCTCGGGCATTACAATTAATTGTTAATTTTTACTCTTTCATTGTCATCGAAGAGTTCCATAATATTTTGTACTCAACTGAAAAATTGTGATTTTTCTTTTTTATATAAACATGAATTTAAAACTAAAGATTGCAGTCGGTTAAGGGAGCTGGGGTGAAATCGCTAGTCCGTCTGTTTTTGACTATTAGTTCTGTTTGAAGTGAACTAATTGAAATGAAACACACTGTCAACCCTCCTACTGTGTGACCAATCAATATAACCCACTAGTGGCAACTGTGGTTTTGATTGACAGATAAACTATGCCAGCCTACAATTAATCTGATATCATGTGGCTAATACATACATACCCAATACACAGTCAACCCTCCTACTGTCTGACCTTTCAATATCATCCACTTTGGTTTTGAACATGCCAGTCTGCTATATGATATCATGTGGTGAATGTACTACACAGTACAGTCCACACATGTACAAAATGCAACCCACGCAGTTGAATAGTTTCAAATGGTTGGACAACTCACTGGAAAGTGTTACCAAAAGTAGGAGGGTTAAAATACATAATTTGTGTTCCTAATTATTCCCAGTTTGAAATTCAAAATGATCAACTTATTAAGAGATAAGTCTTGTTTCAACAGTGAAGCCATATTGGTTCTTCCAATCAAAGTAATGCATTAACACGATCGAGGCTTGAAGAGCATTTAGTCTGGTCCATTGTCAGTTTAATTAGAATCTGTTATCACTTTTACTAATACACAAAGGGGGAACAAGACAGTATCAGCTAAATCTGGGTCATTAAAGAGCTCCTTCACATTTGTCAGAGTGCATCACTTGATGAGAATGAATTTAGAAAATTATTAAACGTTAGCTTGCAGTACAGATGCTTCAGAAAATTATCTGCCAAATTTTGAGTTATTTCAGAGTGTTTTGCCTGCTTGCCCACATGGTGTGATCGGTCATATGGCACCAACATTGCATCTATTAACTATTAAGAGGTCCATATGCTGGAACCGCTGAACTGCGGGGTACCACTGCATGGGGCCCAGATATGATGTCATAACCAGGGAAGCGAACGTCACGTCTAATACATTTCCATGCATTAATTAATTCCCTAAAGCGAAATATGACCCGAGCAGTCGCAGTCGATCCTGTTCATATGAATGCCATGTCTCGTGGAAGTAATTGCAAGTAGAATGGAGAAAATGTACAAGCCTGCAGAACATGGCCGAGCTGTTAAGAGCATCGGACTTAAACTCTGGTGTTTCTGATAAGCAGAGTGTGTGTGTTCAAGTCCTGGTCTTGACACTTGTGTCCTTGAGCAAGATACTTTACCATAATTGCTCTGTCCTTCGGATGGGACATTAAGCCGCAGGTCCCGTGTACTAGGATTGGTAGTGCACATAAAAGAACCCAGAACACTTATCGTGGAAGGGTAGGGGTTTACCCCGGTGTTTCTGGTTCACATAGCAAGCACCCTTGTTGACAGGTTTTCACAGGCTTGCGAGCTACAGTGAGTAATTCACTTATGAGGCATCCTTGGTTTCATTATGAGAAATATATTATAATAATAATAATAATAACATCAAATTGCAGCATGTATTTCCAGAATGACAAGTACAAGCAAAATTGGGAGATAGTTTTTCTATTTCTCTTCATTGTGGAGACAAAAAAAGTTCAGTTTCAAATGAGGAGCTTTTGATATCTGAAAGGATTAATTGATATCCTTATAGTAGTACATGTAGATGCCCTCTCAAGTACAACAGGGCATTACGTTAGTTTCTACATTGCATTGAATAGGACATCTATTCTAATGTGAACAAGCTCGTTATTGCATCTGATCCTTAATGCGGCCACCCTTAAAACTCACACATCGAAATTAATTTATTTCAAAATACCTTTTTTAACGGACTAGGATGTTTTGTGTGTCCATAAAAAATTCACCGGACCGCAGCTCAACATTTTTATGACAGATCTTTCGAGACAAACAAAACAAAAAAAACGGCTTTACCATTCTGCTTTATTTTGACCAAGCACTTAGGAGAGATTTTGAGAAGGTACACTTTGAAACTCGACGTAATTCGAAGATATTTATCATTTTTAAATTTTGTATTAGGCCCCCTTTAGTTCAGTTGTAAAACACAAGACCTACATCTAAATTTTCGGGTCAAGTCGGCTAATGCAAAAACTAAATAAACATTAAAGGAACATTACAGAATTGGTTTTTGCTAACAAAACAGTTGCTGGCAGTGTAGCACTTTATGTAATCCACCATATACATAAATTGACAAACCTGTAGAAGTTTGAGATCGATCGGCCATCTGGGTCACGAGAAAATGGTGAAAAACCGATTACACATTTGCATGAAATCATATAGACTAAAAAAATTAATAAAACGCTCACTGAGCGATAAATTCCAATCGGACAATTAGTTTATTCATTTCTCATCAAAAATATGGCATTTCAGACAGAAATATTTCAAGGGATGTTTTCTTCTATCATCATTAGACCGTGTAAGTTTTATGTAAATCTGTGATCAAAAAGTATATTTTACTAGTTTTTTTTCTGACCAATTCTGTAGTGTTCCTTTATGAATTAAAACACATCAGGCTGGAATGTAAAAGATGCATAAATTAACATTAATTATGGTAGGTGATGAATAATCAGTGAGATGTATCCCCAGATTCACCATGGTAGTCTAGACTTCATTACAAAGTCCAACGTCCAAGGAATGAAGACAAAAAAAATGGCATGCTTTTTAGGAGCCATGAAATGTATTTTGTGTGTGTGTGTGTTGATGTGCAGCACTACATGTATATGTACCAAGATATTTGCCTGCAATATTTTGTGTGTCGGAGGTTTATCAAAGCTAGGGAATAAATGAAGAAGCAGCCAGCCCATTGCCTAGCTCAAAGTCAAGTCAAAATTGAGGACATGGAAATTTTCCTTGGGGAAACTCAATTTTCTCAGATCAGCTAATGTACATTTTAAACGGATGAAATGGATCAAAGATGGTTGAGAACAAAGATTCACATTTTACTTTGTATTTTTGTGTTTGTTTCAATTCAAAACTTGCATCGTGAAAAAAAAATGTCACCGTGAGATGTTGTCACATGCGTGTCCATTGGTGATGCCAGGTGCACATGCTCAGAACAGCCTAAAGACTGGTATGCATTATGTCCTGTGCACATGCTCAGAACAGCTCAAATACTGGACATGTACTTGGTGTCTTAAACTATTCCATTGGCTTGATAAACCTCTGATTGATTTTTAATTTAATATCTCATCATTGGAATGGGCTTCATTTTGCACTGCATGTGACTGTACACCGCTTGTTCTTTTTTTTGTTTTTTCTTTCCTGTAATGAATCTCTCCTAGCTCGTCGCCGTGCCGCTGCTATGCTTCAGAGAGAACTGAGTCTCGGAAATGGGAGAGCCATTGGTGATACAATTGAGGATAGTTATGATCTTGAAGACATAGGTATGGATGAGATGGTCAAAGCCAAAAGGGGGGCCTTCCTGTCTACTAATCATTCTCATCTAACAAAGCGTCTTCTCTGTCTCTCTGCGTAACTCCCATCCGCTTGTCAGTTTTTGTCTTTCTTGTGTTTTCTCTGTCGCTAGGCGGACGTCTTGTTTGCAAACCTCTGCAATCTTTGGTCTGGTGTCGTGCTTACTATATATATCATCCATGCACTTTGGTGTCGGTGTAATGTTAAGAAGTGGTTGCAACTACATTATGCTTTTCAAGGTCTCAAGGTTCTGTGTGGTCTGGCATGTATGTGAACAAAAAACAAATGGAGTAGTACTAGTAGTCTCGTGTTGGACTGTGATCAAAAATATTACCAATCCTTCCCAAGCATCCACCTCATGTTTATTTGGCAAACCTGGGATTTTGTAGTCAAGTTTGTCCCAAATAAGCCCAATAAGTCAACCCTACCTTACCAATTGTTATTCTCCTTATTATTATGAGTCCCTTTATTCTATTTTTGAGGTGGGGGTGGAGGTCAACTTTGAAAAAAAGAAAGTACCCAATAATTTAGTCCATAGTACAAGTCTACCATAAGACAGTATGTAACTCAAGTCTGCTGCTTCCTGCTGACCCTTGACCTTTAACCTTGACTCTGATCGGTATTCAAGTCGTGAATGTGTCACATTTACTGTCGTTGTCTTTGTACTAATGATTCCAGAATTTCTCTCCACCTAGCAATCTCTTGCTTCCTTACAGAAGTCACAAGCGACCGTAAGGTCCTCTCTCCTATCTTGCTACTTCCATAATCTCATTTTTTCACATAAATAAATTGTGTATTTCATGCTCATTAACGGTGGCTATTGCAGGAAACGATTGTTTTGCCCTAATTACAAAATTTGAAGATTTAATTATTATGATGTAAGTAAAAGAGCACTGCCCTGTGAAAATTTCAGTATTGTTGTTCTTAAAATTTCCCAAAATATATGTATTTGTTCCAATAATTGAACCAGTTGTATTTCTCATACGCAGACACTTTGTTCAAATCATCATGTATGTTTATGCTTTTTCATAATCATAGCTAGAGTAGTTCTTCATCATCATAACAACTGTATAAGCTAATATTTTCTCTTTCATAAAGGGAAGACTGCGTGAAATAGAATCCCTAGCCAAAATGGCCTCAATTTTAGTTTATAATTTCCCGTTTGTAGTTTGGGGTCGAACACAAATCCTGTATATTGTACAGTTGGGTAATTTGACTAGCCGAACACATAGCGCAGTCATACATGTGTCTCGCGGTATGCAAAGCTGGCCTGGGTACCGTTGCCGCGGTAACAAGTATCGCCATGGTAACTCTAAATTGGAATTATCTTCACAATCTGTTATTATCATTGTCAGTCTGACATGGAGCAACTGACCTGCTTTGATCAATCTTTCCTTCTCGGGAGAAAAAAAAAAAGAAACACATCTTTTCTGCCAGTCATGAACTGTCAGTATTTTTGAGAGCAGTAATCTACAAAGTCTGCTCTTAGTGATGGGGGGAACCGGGGGATAAAACCTCTATGCAATAAACGTGGTTTCATAACTTGACCTATTTCAAACACAAAGTACATCCAAACGAACAACCTGTTTATTGTTAGCTACTTGACAGTCGTTCTCCCTGAGCATGTGATTTGAATGTATGTTGAAGGTGAATTAGTCAAAGTATTCAATACCTGGGAATCCTTTGTGCATGCAATATGCGTATCATTTTTAGAAACAGGTGTAAAGTGAAGTCGATGTAAATTAACCAAAATGCCCAGCTTGATATTAAATAATCTGATGAACAAATAATGCCAGGTGAGAAGTTCTTTTCAGCGTACAATTACATTTTCAATTTATTTTCAATTTTAATTTTGATAATGTGTTGAGCAGCTTATCAAAAAAAATCATTTTTTCAGATGAATCATTTCGAGCATTTAGTTTTTATTTCGTGAGTAAGGTAGGCAACTTTGGAAAACCTGCTCGGTTTTACAGATGGTTTGTTTGTCGATATGTTTGGCGCTTCTAATCGTTTTTGAATTGTTTGTTATAACAAATGGCAAATCGCTAACAAAATCTGCATTTGATATTTGTGAATGATGTGACGTCACCTTGTCTTACAATGGATTGAACTTGATTGGTATTGAATCTATAAATTTCAGGTTTAGAATATTAGTCGAAACAAAATTACTTGAAGTCCGGAAATTTTTCTGTTGTCCTGGGGATCACCTGACTGTCTGCAAATAAAAGAACTGCTTCATTTTTTATTTAAAAGAACCTTTATAAAAACAGGGAATCAGGAGAAGAAAAAAATCTGAATTTTTGAATTTAACTTGTAAAGTGGAGTAAGTGTTACTACCTAAATCGGCCAAAATTTTGTTCTAAAGTCTACCAAATTTGGGGGAATAAATTTGACGTAGTCTTGTACTCTGCCAGCGCCATGTTTTATACTGACGCCAATAACACTAACATCAACTGGTTTATTAACCACTTTCTTTGCTGTCATTTTCTACTAAAATCATCACAAATAACCTGATACTGAATCTAGCTATTTGACCCAAATTAATCAAAATGAGAGTCTTTTGTCATCTCATTTCTGCTTATGCCTCCCTTCCCTGACCCTAACCCCCGCCCCCTCACCCACCCCACCCATCTTTTCAATCCAACAAGGGGAACAGACAATCTGCATCTCTGTACACTGCCCTCATAAATACCTCATCCTTAAATAACCCTTGTCCCTATCCCATCAGTAATCAGTAGAAACCTATCCAGAATTCCGCCATAAATAAACTGAAAAATGATCAAACTGGAATATTTATCTTTTCCAAGTCGATTCCTATCCGAAGAGGAGAGTCTTAATTTCAAACCCAAATCATAGCGTAATTGTTATTTTGAATTTCTAAACAGCAGCCTTTGGGTACGGCTGGCCAGGGCACCACTTCATAATCAGCGACGATTATTGCATGCACCAAGAACAGATGAAAAAAAAAAAAAAAAAAACCAAGCCTGCATAAAAAACAAGCCTGTGGGCTGAGCACTCGTATTACAAAGAACCTTCAAATAAAATGGCTATGAATTTTAAATGAATGTTGCTGAAACATTTAACTAGCAGTAGTTGAGGTCGTTGCACTAAATTGAAACAAGCGAATGGATCATCTACGACAGTTAAATTCACCGCTGAATTAGCAGGGGGAAATTAATTATTCGTCCCTTGTACTAAAAAAAGAAAGGAAAAGAGACATATTGACTAAAGTTATTTGACCTGAATAATCTGATATCAATAAATGAGCCGCCATTATGAAGAAATCCCTTCCAATGTTATCAGTTTGACCCGTAGCTTGCTGATGGTTGCCAACAAAACCAACATGAAAAAAACTTGGAAATCTAATAAAACAAATCGTTTTTTGTTGTGATCCAGTGTAAAATCAATGATTTTTTAGGGTCCTATCCCCTGCTCATTACCAAAGCAAACTACTCACAGGCACCAGGCTATTTTCATTTGATTAAATTGGATTACATTGATGATAAAACTAGTTCCATTTACTGTAAACTAAAGATTCAACTCTTCAAGATTTAGGAGCACTATTTCCCCTCCCCCATCAACCTTCTTGATACTAGAATTGTTATTTATAACACATTAAGAGTGTTCTAACTGTGTACTAATCCAGCCAAACGAGTATTCCAGTAAGTTAGTAATTATCGATATATTATGCAAACTTGACCTGGATTATGATAGTAATAAAGTATTTTTCTCTTTGTTCTCCCCTGTTTTAACCTACTAATCTGTAACAACCGATAACGCTTGTGTGCTTAACCTTTTTAAACCACAAAAAATAACATTTTCCAATGCTGCCACGGTTTCCGACACCCTGCCCCCTTCATCAACCACCGCATTTGTAACCCATAGATAAAGCCAAACTAACCGATTCCCCCGAATCTAACAAACCAGAGAAATCCAAGCAGAAACGGAAGCAGTGTCTGTGGCTACGGCAACGAGAGAAGAGATTACGATTCACCGTACGTCACATGGTCAAAACGCAGGCGTTTTATTGGCTAGTCATCATTCTGGTGTTTCTGAACACGGTCTGCGTCGCCATCGAGCACTACCAGCAGCCTCTCTGGCTGGATGATTTTCTAAGTAAGTTTATAACTGCTTACAGTAAATGCTTACTATTTTTAGCAAGTTTACTATTTATTTATAGTTCCTCCTTATTTGTCCACACCATGCAAAGCTTCAAACAATACCTAAAGCTCACTTTGGTTTTTGTTTTGCAGCACGCGCTGAGTTTGTGTTCCTGGGTATCTTCATAACTGAGATGGCGATTAAGATTTATGGTCTCGGCCCTCAAACCTACTTCAAGTCTGCCTTCAACAAGTTTGACTGCTTGGTAAGTACCTGATTCATCAACTGATATCAATCAACCATGTTACCTTGTGTAGCAGTGTCGACATCGCAGTCAACATCAAGTTGCCTCATCTTTGTTATTGTCATATCAATCGTTTGTCATCATTGCTACATTTGTCATGATTATCAACCTGTTATCAGCTCAGTCCTCCCATCATCTTCAACTCAGTCCACCCATCATCTTCAACTCAGTCCTCCCACCATCTTCAACTCAGTCCTCCCATCATCTTCAACTCAGTCCTCCCATCATCTTAAACTCAGTCCTCCCATCATCTTCAACTTAGTCCTCCCACCATCTTCAACTTAGTCCTCCCACCATCTTCAACTTAGTCCTCCCATCATCTTCAACTCAGTCCTCCCATCATCTTCATCTTAGTCCTCCCACCATCTTCAACTTAGTCCTCCCACCATCTTCAACTTAGTCCTCCCATCATCTTCAACTCAGTCCTCCCATCATCTTCATCTTAGTCCTCCCACCATCTTCAACTTAGTCCTCCCATCATCTTCAACTAAGTCCTCCCATCATCTTCAACTTAGTCCTCCCACCATCTCCAACTTAGTCCTCCCACCATCTTCAACTTAGTCCTCCCATCATCTTCAACTCAGTCCTCCCATCATCTTCATCTTAGTCCTCCCACCATCTCAACTTAGTCCTCCCATCATCTTCAACTCAGTCCTCCCATCATCTTCAACTTAGTCTTCCCACCATCTTCAACTCAGTCCTCCCATCATCTTCAACTCAGTCCGCCCATCATCTTCAACTCTGTCCTCCCACCATCTTCAACTCAGTCCTCCCACCATCATCAGCTCAGTCCTCCCATTATCATCAACTCGACCCTCCCACTAACTACTTTCTAAAAGCTTTATGTCTTCCAATCTTACCACGCAGGTTATTCTTGCCAGCTTGTTTGAAGTCGTCTACACCAATTTCCAAGGTGGATCTTTTGGTCTCAGTGTCCTCCGAGCTTTACGTCTTCTTAGAATATTCAAAGTAACAAGGTCAGTAACGTTTAGTTGTCTTTTTATTTGAACCAAAAAATGGGGAATTTTAGAATTTCTACTTGAATAAAGTAATACTTCATCAGTTTATGTTTATTATTTCAGGGGGGATCGGCAATTTCTGTTATTGATAGGTTATTGTGTCTTTCAGTTCTGCACTGATCTTTATGAAATGGAAATTTACACTGTTGTATTTTAGGGAAAGTGAATTGATTTCCATTGTCTATTTGTGATGCAACACACCACACAAACACACCATATCACCAACCTGTGGTGTTGAAATGTGACTTTAATGCTCACGTCGTTGTGAAAAAAATAAAATAAAAAATAGTCACTATTTTGTGGTTGATTCTTTGCGTATTGATATATAAGGCTCATTTTGATCGCGGCAAACTTTTGAGGTGACACTGTTTTGGGAAATCTGTACATTTTTTCGGAATCTAGTAACAATTTTTCTACTGAAGTGTTCCCCGGAGGTGTGGTACCTGCACATGAACTCGGCAACATGATGTCAATGATCCGGGAAAGTCCTTCTTATCATGCCTTGCCAATTGAAAATGTATATTCTGAAAATGTACTAACTTAAAATTTGTGTTTCTGTTTCAGTAAACTCATCATCTCACCCAGAGAAAAAACAAACAAATCTCTTTAAAAAAAAATACCAGTAACTTCTTCATTCATTACACACAAGTAGAATATTTCTTTCTCATCAAAGTAACAAAAAAACAAGTTTGCATTTTTGCATCTCCTCATGGTAGCCTTGGTTGTGGATCTTTTTGCTATTCAAAACATTGTTGAAACTGCACGGGCTGGTGTCATTTTTGAAGGTAGCTGCTACACCCCCCCCTCCCTCTCCCACCAATTTAAATCAAATACTTTCTTTACAAAGTCCCCTTTTCCTTGGCAAATTTGAACCTTGTCCATGCCAAACCAAAACTATATGTTCAATTTGTCAGTCGTAGCACGAACCTATGTATCATGCTCCACAACCCAAATTCAGTGTTTGGAGAAAATCGCGGTTGAAGTTTAACCTTTTTTGCAAACTGCTGTTTCAGAGACCGTTTTTAAAAGTTTTGTTTGATACCAAAATAAAGCTGACTTCTTTAGTCGTGCAGAACAACAGTCAAAGTGTTTTCAATCATGCAACTGTTTTGATGAACTGTTAACTTCTAAACACAAAAGTCACTTTGTGAAAGTGAAAAAGCAAGATTTGCTTGTAGAGCGCTGTTCACAAACCAATGAATATCGAGATACGTTGCATCGTCAAAAAGCTCAACACAATGTGTGACTTTGTGGAAATGTAAAATGGAAAACCTAGTGATACGTTGGTCATGCCAATTAGTGTAATTTCGAAAACAATTACATGTTAGGTCCTGAAACTTGCTGAAAATGTTAACAGTAATGAGTATACCGAAAATTTGTACAAAAAACGATTTGTCAAATTGTATGCGATTTTTACCCATATGTTGGTTTGTGGTGCGACTGATAAAATATGCACCTCATTTTGCATATTTATTTCTTATTGTTTGGGTGTTTTTATAAGTCTCTAGCCCAACCACCCTTTACCCAACCCACCCTGTACCCAACCCACCCTGTACCCAACCCACCCTGTACCCAACTCAACCTGTACCCAACTCAACCTTCCGCTTTTTAGCAAATCCATTTACTTGTGGTTTAGGCCCAAGGTACCCTCAACACTACCCCCCCCCTTACCTCGCCATGAAGAATATTCCAACACTTATTTAAATTACTCTGCCAAATCCAAACCTTGTACATTGTACACACCAAGCAGTATTGTATGACAAAGCAAAATGCCCTTTATTCAAATCCTACACCCACTAGCAATTTTAACCCTGCATCCATCCTCTGTTCCATTCTTTCCCCTACGCTAGCTTGTAGTTTGGGATAGAAGGTAGAAGGTTGCGGCATAATACCCTTTTGGTTTTATTTTTTTTTTATCTCTCCTGCTGCCTCCTTTTCTTAGATACTGGTCTCCATTGCGTTACCTCATCATCTCCTTGATGCATAGTATACGCTCCATTGTCAGTCTTGTCTTTTTGCTCTTCTTGTTTATCGTCATATTTGCTTTACTCGGCATGCAGCTCTTCGGGGGATCGTAAGTATGCCTAAATGGCAGACACTCGTACAAAACAGCGAAGCTAGCCGCGTACTAGGTTGTCCCAATGTGGCACGGTCATAGTCTAGGGCTGTAGGTGATTGGGAATAACTAGGTATCGGATCGGCAGACACCCGTACAAAACAGCAAAGCTAGCCACGTTACTAGGTTGTCCCAATGTGGCATGCTCATATTCTAGGTGATTGGTGATTGCTGTAGGTGATTGGGAAAAACAAGGTATATATCTCCGCAGCTCAGTTGAACAATAAGTTCATAGGACTTTGACATGGTCTGTGGAGGTAAGGTAAGCCTCTTGGTAGCGGACAATAACGATTGTCAGTGTCTCCTCATGTTTTTATGTCATTTTTCATCTCACATTTTGCTTTCCTGAGCTGTCAAGATTCCACCCACTTTTGTCGATTCTTGTGCGTCAAATATTTATTTGCAGTGGCTGAGTGGCTGGCCAGCATTGCATCGTGTCTTTGTGGAAGGTGAAGGTACAACAGTACCTCTAGCTGTCGAGGAGTCAAAAAGCAACCTCCCATAACATGTTTTAAATGTTTGAGATTAGGAGAAACGATTGCGAGTGGAAGTTATTTTAATAAATCTCATCTCCACCCATCAATTAAAAAAAAAAAAAATCAAAACCTTGTTGATAGGACTGTTGTACCTTCCTTTTAAGTTTTATTCACTCAAAATATTTCATCTCTTCTTTATATCTCTCTATTCAGAAAGCCGCCATTCTTCATCTGAACACAAATCTTTTTATCCTTCAAAATTCTCAAGACATATCAAACTCACAAAGATCTCTTTTTTTTATTATCTTAACAATTTGTAGCTGTTCTCCAATATCATCTGTCACACTAAGACACACATTTGCAGCTTGCATGTTCACACAGGATAAACTCCCCATCTTCATTCACGGATGTCTTCCGTCCTCCAAGGACATGTTTAATTTTCTTGAAGATGCAGAGTGTGACCATCATCACCTGAGGTGCCTCGCCTGCACAGTGCCAGCTTCCTCATGGTCAGACAGTGTCAACGGCAACAGCATCAATTATGTTGCCATGGCAACAGAAACCATGGTGCACAAAGCACTAATGTTAATTGTGTTTTTATTTTTTTTTTCTCTCCCATTTCTCACCCTGTTTATTCTGAACTCACCCCTTTCACTCTCCTTTTTCTTTCTTGTTTTCTCTCTTCCTCAAATCTTCATCTCTTACCTTTGTGACACGTCTCTTGTTTGTGTACCATCCATTCCTCTATTCTTACTCTGACGCCCTTCCTTCATTTTTATACCCATCGTAAACCCATCTTTGTTACATCTTATTCTCTTGTCTCTCAAACTGTCCACCTTCTACACCCCCCTCTAAACCCCTTTCACACCCTTCTACACCCTTCTACATACCTTCCACTAATCTCTCACATTCTATGCTAAATCTGAATTCCGACCTCCTACATCTTCCCTCAACATTCCCATGTCCTCACCGTCTCCAAACTCGTCCTCATCTTGTCTTATTGATGTTTTCTCAACTATCCTACCACTCCTCCTCAATCATTCTCTCTTTCTGCGTCAACAATTTTCCTGCCCTATCATCCCCCCCCTCCTCGCCGTTGGCTCCGAATTTTGCTCCATCTAGATATTGGTCCTCGTTAAGAAACCTGGTGATATCCCTCCTCAGTAGTATGCGCTCCATTGTCAGTTTGCTGTTCCTCCTCTTCCTCTTCATACTCATCTTTGCTCTTCTTGGAATGCAGCTGTTTGGTGGAAGGTAAATTTGGCTCCCGAATTGCACTCAAATTTATTTACACCGAGCGTTGATGTGTTTACTTGTATCACTAGTGTTGTTTAAGTTGCAGTGCATTGCCAACAAAATTCGACCTCAAAAAATTCTTTATATAAGTGTTTTTCGCATCTCATTTTACGATACTGATTCGATACTCATTTCAAAATCTCACATGAGTCATATGTGGCATGTTGTTTCGTTCACACGATATGCACGATGCAAAGATTTTTTACATTTGCATTGCTTAAAACAAACCAAAACTCGCAATAAATTTCCACCTTTTTGCAAACTCATAGTTCTGTACTCGTCTGTTTCAAGTTGAAGAACTTCCACTCTGTATTAATTGAATTTGTTTGATTAGATTAGGCTTAGAGATACTGAAGTCTGTTTATTATTTAGTGAATATTTAAACATTTCATTTGGGGTTAAAAAGACACCAGAAGCAGGTTTATAAACTATGACCTAAATTATTTTATAGAACTGTCGAAAGATGTAAGTTCTTTGGTTAAGATAAGTCTGAAACATAACAATTATTAAACTATTTTTGTAATAGTTGAATTTTAGTTAATTATGTTTTCTAAACTAACAAAACAATCACTCAAGTATTGCATTCATTCAATTATAGAAGATACAGGTGAAAGTTGTGTGGGCATTTTTATAAAAAATATATGTATACATTTTTATAAATGTAAATGTGAGCAAAGCCACGTTGGATATTAACGATAAAGAGACGACAAGCTGATGACGATAGCAAGCCCTAAAAAGAGAACCCCGATGGGTCATTCACATGGCCCACTGCCACTCATAAAAATAACATATGAACTACAAACTCTCAAAACCTGAGACAATTGCAAGACAGAATTATGAGAACAACGTCAAGATGTCTGGGTAGACGTCTTCAAAAAAAAAATGACAAAAAGATATTTTGAACGTGAACATCTAATTGAGCCAAGAATCTGTATTCCCCGATGTCGATGTCATGTACTCATGCTAAGTAATTTAATTCTGTCTTAAATTGATTTCACTTGAACAAAACAAGTGGAGAATCTAATTCATATTAACATATACAAATTCATTTACCTGAAAACGGCCTTGCTTAACGGCACTTAATAATTCATTTCATTATCATTCTAAAAAGAAAATTTACTGCTAAAGAATGTAGTTTTTCATGGTTTGACAAAATCCAAAGCACTCTAACCTCGAACAATGATGCTCTAAAGATAAAAACTAAAAACCAAGCAATTAGTTATTCATTCCACTTCCAAAACGCATTAAAAGTCACTTAAGTCAAACAAAAAAATAATTCTCCTGTTTTCATTTCAAATATAAACCGCTCCAACGGAGCACAAACTGACATCAGACAAGAATTTACTTGCTCTATTGTTAGATTGAAGTCGTTGTTCGCTATTGTGGAAATGGCTGGATTATGCAGTGAACAGACAGTAATGGGATTTTTCCTGTGTGAGAGTCCATCTACGCTATAGCCACACCGGCAAGTGATATTATTCTCGCGACTACTTGCATCTATTCAAAGCTTAAACCGAAATCAAAATTAAAAAGCACTACTAAATCCTGCTCTTACATCACAAGGACAAGGTCGCCAGACCACATTTCCTGCTGTATGTCTTTAAAAAATTGCCTTCTGCTTTATTTTCGTCGACAAAAATAAGTGAACCCCTGGATTTGAATGGTCAGAGAGCCAATACAACTCTCTTAATAAACCATAATTTTTGTGGAGAAATTTTGCAGTCCGTCTTCGCTCCCATTGGACAAAGAGAAGAGAGTTTGCATGATCATTCTCCGATTGTAAGTCGGATAAGAGATTTGATTAAAGATCCCACCCATAAGACGCCTTGTCACGTTTTAGTAAGATGCACTCTCGCCCCCGTTCTCTTGGATAACGGAAGGAGGCTGCCTTGAGACTGTCTCACGGTGACACCTCAACCCTACACTCGGCTGACGGAGAAGTCTCAACAACTTCTTATTGATTCAGTCTCCCTGGACAAAAAAAATGTACATATTTAATAGGTGTCAAAAAATATATTTATCTGTAACAAGTGTAAGAAGATTTGGACAAGTGTTGGGGAAAATGACGATTGTAACAAATGAAAAACGGCTTTACATTTACTGAAAGCGCGGAACGAAAAGTGTGAAGTTTTTTGTCGCATACATTGAGTTCAAAAAAATGTTTTCGTACTTTCGAATGAGCGTCGAGAAAGTTATCTGCAACAAATGCAGACCAAATTTAGAGGGCCAGTAAAAAAAAAGACTGTTACAATATTGAGAGAAACTTGCATAGGGGTCCTTTAATTTAACTGCATCATATTGTTCCGAACAAAACGGACTTTTGCGAAAACAACCATGGGAGAATTTACCACTTAAACTAAAGGGGAAATTCATAATCTATTTACTTTTTATGATTTGATTTTAATAAGTCATATAAATTTATGTTTGGTTGATTAGATGTTCCATTTCAGTAATGGGGGGTTTCATTCCGAGCTATATGCACCTTACACACATTAATTCGGTGGGAGGAATGTGTTGGATATTTTTTTTAAAGACAATAAATTTTCATGACCTGCCTTTAAAATATTAGCATAAAATTTGATGTTTTTTTAGCTGGCATGGTCTTACATGTGCATGAATGAACTACACTTTGTTGAAAACTATTGATTAATTCTCACGTTTATTTTGTCTTATGTTTTCAAGTTTCAGTTATGTTGATGAGAAACCATTTGAAAAAAAAACGAAAAAACTTGAGTTTATTGGAGTTCGCCCCTCTTTTGGCTAATTCCCTTTTATTATTTCGCATTGTGTGATTGTCATCCACTAACATTACCCTATGCTTAGTGTACACATGATGTGATTCATGTTTATATCCTATCCTTTAAAATCACCACATGTTTGATTACCTGTGTCATTTCATATTCACGCCATCAACTTAAAACAAATATTAATGAACACCAACAATTATTTTAGAAAACACATCAATTCATTCTAATAAACATTCGTATATAGTGTTATTAAATTATAAATTGAGTTCACAATATCAAAGCTAGATTAATAATGGGAATTATGTTTTACATTAGTTGCATTTTAAAGATATCAGTTAAAAATTATTCTATTTAGTATAGTATATTTTAGATGCCAGAATTTTGCCAACGAAGATTTTTCTTAAACTTAGAAGTAGTTTTTATGATGCAACAAAAATGCAGCTGTTATCCTAATTATTCTGTCTCATTAGCATACTTGATGACATCATTTCCATATTTGTGTCTGGTTCCTTGTAACTTGTTATAATGTTTGGTTGGTGTTTATCAGTCAATACAGTAGAACCAGACTGTTTTGTCATCAACCAACTGGGTCCAATTGCATAGAGCTGCTTAAGCAGAAAATACTGCTTAAAGCGTTTCTGCTAAGCAAAACTTGGCAGGATACCAGTCGCAGATTAAGCATAAGTAGAGGCATTTTGGCTGGTAACCATTTTCTGGTAAGCATGATTTTGTTGTGCTTAGCTACTTTTTGTGCTTAAGCAGCTCTATGAAACTGGGCCGTGGTACTTTTTCGACTTTTCATAAACAACCAAAAAGATTTGACAACAAATCAAAATCAAAGTGACAGAATTCTCAGGATACCAGTAGTTAGAACTGACTTATTTACACGTTGAATTTATCTTTGTTTTTCAAGTTTCAACTACGATGATGAAAATCCGAAACCTGCCAGCAATTTTGACATCTTCCCCATCGCTCTCATGACGGTTTTCCAGGTAAAAAGAATTCCCTTCAAATAACTAAAAATCTTTAAGAATAATATCCAACAAGTCCGGTAAAAGAACCCTTCCATCAAATCACACTCGGGAGATGTATTTGATCAAATCAACACCTGTATCATTCCATCTCAATGCCAAGCCACAACCCTTTCCATGTCTCCATTTCCTTTGAGTTTAATTTGCAATTTAAAATACCTGAGGTGCGAGTCTTACTCTTGGCCCTGTTTTTTTGTATAATTGATTGTCGACTGAGACCAAACCTTGGACTTGAAGACTTGTCTAGTATCACACTTCAATGGCTAGATATCTCACATTGGTCATTATTTGATTTCTTACATTTTTCAAAGGGGCACGCTGCAAGTGGAGGGTTTTACTGCACCATCGTTCCAATCTGTTATGTCGTTATAAAATCATGTATGCTTTGAGTGAGAAAACAACCACCATGTTTTTGAAACTTGAATTTGAGTTAAGTGTGTCCTAAGGGACGCACTCAAACTTTGAGACACTCTTCCAGTAGCCTTGACACGTCCAGGTCATTTTAGGGATCATAGATCTCAAACTCTTGTCATTTTTTTTCCCTGATTTTGATTTTCATGATCTTGATTTGTTTGATTTTCAGATTCTGACTGGAGAAGATTGGAATTTAGTGATGTACTACGGGATCAAGTCCCAAGGAGGCGTTCAGACAGGAATGCTCAGCTCTCTCTATTTTGTTATCTTGGTGCTATTTGGCAACTGTATCCTTTTCTGTCGTCACAAGCTCGGACCAAATAAAATTATAATAATAACTAGTTCTTACATAGCGCATTTCACAGTAATGTATGAATGCGCTTTACATTGGTGCCCTGGTCATTGGGCCAATAGCATTCCTGTTATCTTTATCAGCTCCCTGGGGAGTAAACAGCCCTGGACTGCCGTGGCGCTCTGAAGGCTTTTTCATACACAATTTTAACCTCTACCCTCGCAGGTACCCATTTATACCCCTGGTGAAGAGAAGCAATTATAGTAAAGCATCTTGGTCAAGTGTTATGACCGGGATTCGAACCCACACCCCAATGACTCGACCACCAGAACTTGAATCCGATGCTCTAAACCACTCGGCCGTGACACCCTACAAAAGCAGAGACTGACATGTGTAGATGAGGCATTTGTTTGTAAACAGATTTGAGACGTCAACAGAATCTCTAATAGTCTGTATGCATGTCCCATTTTGCATGATCACCATGCAGAGGAGTCTGGGTGAACTCCAAGTCCAAGCAACAGTGACAACCATCATGGCGCGCTGACTTTAAAGCAATGCCGTACACAACTGTAAAACCTGGCATAGTTACATTGAAACTACAGCATGGCGTTCCTACTGGGCAGCTTGATTCATTTTCTAACAGTACTTGGTTTCCCAAGATGCATTGCGGTATGTTTCTAAGATGGTGCTCATGCATATGGCCTTTTTTAAATAATCTTAAAAAGGACATCTTACTGCAGAATGTTCCATAGAGTATTCAAAAAAAAATTTTGAACAACTTCTTGCTATATGTGAATTATTTAAGTGCAATCTAAAAAGAGGAACAAATATACGATTCTCAATTTCTATCTATTGCTAAAAACTGTACACCAGATTTATAATATTATTGTAGTGAGTTCAAAGAGGCATGCCTTTTCCTTAACTAACTTTTTCCTCTCTAAGACACCCTACTCAATGTCTTCCTTGCCATCGCTGTGGACAATCTGGCCAACGCCCAAGAGATGACCAAGATGGATCTAGAAGATGAAGAAGCTGCAGCAGAGCAACGTGCCTTGGAGGCCGAAGAATTACGCTCCAATCGGGGCTCACCTCAACCTGGGCAGGAAGCATTGTAAGTCTGAACCAGATAAACTTGTACCTTGACCGGAGCCCTTTTCTCCCCGTAAGGGTTATCACACTTTAAAAAAAAGCGTAGCCCAATTGAGAGATGTTTTTACCCAGATTGGAACCCTGTTCTTCCAATTTGGATATCAAGAGTTCCAAATTTAGAAAATCTTACTTGACATCACACTTTGAAGAAAGAAAACCCCAAACAAGTCCAATTGATACACTGTTACCCATTTTGGAATCCTTTTCTCCTGATGAAAATATTAAGGCGTTTTAAATGGAACAGGTGTCGACTACACCTAAATTGTTTCTCTTACTATTTGGCCAAATAAGAAATAAAACATGTTTAGCGTCCCCATCCGTTTCCTTTTTAGATGCCTTTTTTCTTTCTCTAAAAGGACAAATTTTAACAATCTCTGATGAAAAGAATAATTTTTAAACTAAATAAGATCTGTCTTTTGAGGCTTTAGAAAAAACACACAGAAAAAAGCTGGCAACCATTTGGAAAAATAGCCCGGCTGGTTCTCTTGAATAATGTGTCGGGCGGCCATTTTTGAAAAAACATGAAAAGAAAAAAAGGCCCTCCTTCTTCCTTTTTTTGAAAAAGGTAGGACGCTTAACATGTTTTTATTATTATTTTGCCTGATACATGTTTATGCAAATAAATTGGTTGAAGGTTTGCCATAACACCATCTATTAACTTCACATTTTTTTAGTCTCGGGAAAACAGCCTCCAATGTAACTCCACAAATATATGATCCACTAGTTAATCAGCATATTGATTGATTGATCATTGATTATTGATTATACAGAGAGGGTAGCACTACCATCCATATGAATGATGTGAATCGGAGGATGAACGGTGACCACACTGTGGAGAACGGTGACCCAGGTAGGTCAAAGTGCAGGGGTCAAGTTGCAATAACCACTCGCAATCCCATCACAAAACTTTAGAACAGTGAATTATTGTGTCATGAAAATGTTGTCAAATGAAATGTACGTCTCTTTGTTTGCAGTAAAACTGCTTGAAATGGATTGCAACTTTAAACCTGAAACTCAAAATTTCTGCCTAGGTTTCCTTTGATTTTTTGATAATTGACAATTAGAAATCCGACTTTTCAGTTTAACTATATAAAGTTGTCTCTAGAATATTCCTTTACAAAACTGGTATTGAGTTTTCATTATCTTTATCATTGGTGTAGTGTGGGAGGAGCATTTTGAATATTTGAGGTGATGGGTTGTATCATATTACTTGTTTATTATAGTCTTTCAAGCTTGTGTCTTGAAGAAACCATAACCTTCTCTATGAGTTAAACATCGGGTCTGATTCTTGACATCACTTTTCTCATAATTTAGCTACATCATCTGAACTAAGATTTCCTATTTCTAGACGTTTCTACTTTTTTAGTTGGGTGACGGGTTTGATCAATTATTAGTATTACCTTAGTGTAGAGTTGGGGACTGTTTTTAACCTCAGTTTGGCCGTGCCTTTGGTTTAGGCATGAGGCATTGAGACACAGCCTTGGCTTAAGCCCTAGCCGAGGTTCCTGCTTGAGCTCGAGCCTAGGCTTCTTAAGCTCTAGACTCAGCTCCAGCTAAAGCTCTAATCTAGGCTTCTTAAGCCCTAGCCGAGGTTCCAGCTTGAGCTCGAGCCTAGGCTTCTTAAGCTCTAGACTCTAATGCTCTAAAGCTCTAATCTAGGCTTCTTAAGCCCTAGCCTAGGTTCCAGCTTGAGTTCGAGCCTGGGCTTCTTAAGCTCTAGACTCAGCTCCAGCTAAAGCTCTAATCTAGGCTTCTTAAGCCCTAGCCTAGGTTCCAGCTTGAGTTCGAGCCTGGGCTTCTTAAGCTCTAGACTCAGCTCCAGCTAAAGCTCTAATCTAGGCTTCTTAAGCCCTAGCCGAGGTTCCTGCTTGAGTTCGAGCCTGGGCTTCTTAAGCTCTAGACTCAGCTCCAGCTAAAGCTCTAATCTAGGCTTCTTAAGCCCTAGCCGAGGTTCCAGCTTGAGTTCGAGCCTGGGCTTCTTAAGCTCTAGACTCTAATGCTCTAAAGCTCTAATCTAGGCTTCTTAAGCCCTAGCCTAGGTTCCAGCTTGAGTTCGAGCCTGGGCTTCTTAAGCTCTAGACTCAGCTCCAGCTAAAGCTCTAATCTAGGCTTCTTAAGCCCTAGCCGAGGTTCCAGCTTGAGTTCGAGCCTGGGCTTCTTAAGCTCTAGACTCTAATGCTCTAAAGCTCTAATCTAGGCTTCTTAAGCCCTAGCCTAGGTTCCAGCTTGAGTTCGAGCCTGGGGTTCTTAAGCTCTAGACTCAGCTCCAGCTAAAGCTCTAATCTAGGCTTCTTAAGCCCTAGCCGAGGTTCCTGCTTGAGCTCGAGCCTAGGCTTCTTAAGCTCTAGACTCTAATGCTCTTAAGCTCTAATCTAGGCTTCTTAAGCCCTAGCCTAGGTTCCAGCTTGAGTTCGAGCCTGGGCTTCTTAAGCTCTAGACTCTAATGCTCTAAAGCTCTAATCTAGGCTTCTTAAGCCCTAGCCTAGGTTCCAGCTTGAGCTCGAGCCTGGGCTTTAGCCACTGATGTTAAGAAGAAGCTCTGATGTATAATTGAGAAAACTTTTCATTGGGTGGTCATTTCAACACGCCGGTAATGGGCTCTATTGCATATCATCTCTCTTGGCCTTGCCTTCTGTAGTTAGGTGTCAAGTTATATCCCTAAGTCATGATCATCAATAATACTAACACTTCTTTAAGACTCTCCGTGGAATTTCAAAACCCCCCCTTTGCAAAGATATCCCTTTCAAAGTTATATTACATTTGTCAATGCTGTTTGGTGAGGTTTCATGTAAACAAAATCCTAAGTGATTCCCAAATTTTCTGAATTTTCAATCAGGGCAAATGAATGCTACAATTCTTACTTTGTACAGCTATGAAAAAGAGAAGTTGGTATACATCGATATAGAAACCAAATAATGGGACATCCTAAACCTCTAGAATCCGAACTGTATTTTTCTTGGATAAGTTCCGCGTTAGCTCTCACTCCGTCAACCCTCCTTACCCTCACCTCCCCCTATCCATCACCTCCTCTTACCCCTCATCCTGCACCCCTCACCACCGTACCCCCTCACCTCCCTGACCTTATTCATCTTATGTCATCCTCTGGGTCATCCTCTTGTTCAGTTGTCTTTTTCTTTTGTGCATCAAAATCACTTTCCTGCATCTTGTCATCATTTCTTTTGAGTTCATATCTTTCCTTTTTTATCAGAAACTTCACACATATTTATCAAAATTTGTACTCTACGTACCAGAATGCATTCTTCTACATGAATATGTCAATTTAACTAATACCTGATCTTGGTTGGGGGCTGGTCGCTGTACATAACAGACTTAACCCTCACACTATTATTCCCATTACAAGCATTCCATCTACTTCATCAACTTAGAGTTGCACATTCTCATCATCAAACTAAACATTTGATTTCTCGAAACAACTTCTTAATTTATGCAAGTTCTTGCACTAACAATCTACAACCTACAATCTTTTTATCATCAGAACAAAACTTGAATCTTTTTCATCAACTTTTCAAAATCTACTATAAGAGAAAGAGACTGCCAACATAGGGCTAGATAGCTCAGTTGGTTGATCGTCGACACGTTAATCTGGAGGTCGTCGGTTCAAAATTTCACTCCAGTCAATTTTTCTTTATTCAACCCCCAATTATTTAAAACTTACCCTGTCAGTTTCCCTTGGTGTTTATAACTTGGTACAAAGAAATCGTTAACAATATCAGCCAAGTTTAGTTCTTATATGATGATGTTAGACAACATGTACATTTATAGGACCATTGTCTTATTTGTTCAATAGCAAGAAATCCATGTTTTTGTCCCTGTTCAAAACCAAAATCTTGTTTTTATTGTTGTCTGCTCTCTGTTTATTTCACATTTTAACCCTTACATGTTTGCCTTCATTTTCTCCTGTTTTGATTGTGTTAATTGTGCTCCAACCTGACTTAATTGTGCAACCACCACCACCACCAACACATCCCAATTTGACCTTCAACCTATGACCCCAACCTCAACCAGATGTCCAAGTAACGGATGAGGACCTTCCCATTCCCTGGTACCGCCGCTGGTACACCTATTTGAATGTCCACGGTATACCGTGGCCATGCCCAACCATGGAACCAGTGAATTGTCCGTCTGTCAATGCCATCTGTAATTCGGAATGCTGGTCGTCCTATCCGTGCTGCCGTAAAAACAACAATGAAGCAGGCAAGACCAAAATAAGAAAATAATATGTCCTGTTCACATCCTGCCATGCTGCTATGGCAACTTGTTATCCAGAAGATGTGAAGAGGACATATTTAGAGGTGTTTATGTAATAGAGGGGAAAAAACAGATGAAAATGTACTTTTCCAAAACTATTATGATTGAAAACGGTAATAAAGTAAATGTATATTCGGTTTGCGGTAACACCGTGTGTGTATATCTACTTTGCTGTGTAGATTTTGTTCTTTAGAGAACTTGTCTTGCTATTTGTTCTACTACCGCGCAGTAGATTTTCATAAAGTAATAAAGTAACAATCTTCTTACTTTAGATAATTGAAAGGTTAAATGTAATTAGTTTAAAGATTCTACTTTTTAATTGGTAGATTATTAGCAGGGTGATGGGACAAAGGTTAAGGGAACCTTTCTCCTTGGGCGGTTTAATACTGGGCGAAGAAAATAGGTATTAGTTAAACTCCAAGGTTTTGAAAGTTTTTAGAATTTAACTTGTATTTCTTAGATTGAGAGCTTATTAGTGGCATAGGCATTAATTTTAACCACGTAATAATATTAGAAGAATAGAGAAATCACAGATTCTTAAACTAAGAATTGTGGTTTTGAGTATTTATTTGACTTGTCTTGATGTAGAAGAAGAAGATGATGAAGATGGTCCTAAAGAGATGGTTCCATTCAGTTCACTCTTCATCTTCAGTACAACCAACCCGTAAGTAGAAGACTTTCTTACCTCCTCCTGTAAACCACCTCTCCCCCGACCAACCCTTCCAACCTTTCTCTCTCCATCCTCCAAGAAGGGTGGTTCCACTCTCTCTTCATGTTCAGAGGTTCAGTACAACCAACCCATAAACGGCAGACTTACCTCCCACAAACAGACCCCTGCCTCCCAAGATTAATCATTCAACATTCCTCTCTTTAATTTCACAATGAACCAGTTCCACATTCTTCAGGACAAGCAACCCACAACTAACCCAATCTCCTTCCCCACTACCCCTTAGCAGGGCTATAATTTGGGGGGAAAACCCACAAGACCGCAGGGCTTGTAGCTCGAAATATTTACTGGACCGGAATTTTGAGTACAAGACCAGAATTGAAGTGAGAAGAAAAAATGCCTACACAGGTTAATAATTGAACTGTTTGAATTTGAAAAAGCATTAAGAGAAGATCGATCTCATTTGTATATTTTGGGTAAGTAGTCTTCGACAATCATCAGAATTGTATTTATCAGACTGAAAGTCAACATGAGTTTACTGGCCCGATGCTAAAATCACTGGCCTCGGGCCAGCGGTCCAGTGTCAAATTTGAACATCCTCCATATGGATGTCCTTTTAAGTGTTGAGCGGCCATTTTCATATAGTTGTTTTGATTTGTACCACAGGATACGACGATTCTGTCACTACGTGGTCAACCTTCGCTACTTTGACTTCTTGATCATGGTGGTGATCGGTATGAGTAGTATCACACTAGCTATGGAGAACCCCATAGATGACCCTAACAACAAGAGTCAATACAACACGGTGAGTCCGACCTGAAACCTAACCGCCCCTAACCAAGTTAGTAGTTCAGAGGCCGATTTCAACAAAGAGCTAAGACTGATCTTAGGTGCGAATCAATCTTAATTGCTAAGCAGAGTGTGATGTCACAATACAAATCGCCATGGTAATGCTGACAACTCATCTTAAGATGAATCTTAGTGCTTTGTGAAATCGAGGCAAGGTTGTCTCGTACTCTTCACAGCATAGGCAACTCATTGACAAAAAGATAGACCCTCACAGTAAAATACAAGAACCTGATGCCGTCATAACAAAAATCTTGGTTGTGCCATTTTGGGAGTCAATGTTCTTGTGTGTTTATAGTTTAGTGTGAATTTTAGACGAGGCGGCATTAACACGCTTACGTATTATCGTACCTATTGAGTTTGTCATACTTACTTGCATGACAAGAGGTCATTGCAGAAAATTGTAAAATCAGAAACAGTTCAAAAATTTGGAGTAATTTTTTATAATAGACAAAGCGTTTTACCAAGATAATATTTTTTTTTTAAACTAAAGCATACATTGACATCATTTAAAATCTCCATTGAGTTGTGGCAGTTAAGAACAGATTTAAGGGTATAACAACTCACTGTTTCAAAGAATGTCAGGTTGAACAAACACAAATTGATTAGAGCGGGTCTTGAACCTGCGACCCCTAGATTAACGTGCCAGCGCTCTACCAACTGAGCTATCCAGCCTTATGTTGGCGATCTCCCTATTTTGTCAATCTTTTTCCGGGGGTGCAAGTCAGAAGTCATTCAACCTGTAACGGCCATATAGCCAGAGATCACACCTAAGTTTACGATACAACCTGGGAAGCGGCAGCAGAGGGATCACCTTAAGGGGAACTCATCGTTTGAATCTGTATGCTCTGATCATCGTCATGAGCAGATCGTTTTTCCCACCATGCAAAGATTCAAAAGCCAACTCAGATACATGATGTTCATTGGGTGATTGCTTTCTTAACTGAAGGTGTTGGAGTATTTTGACTACGCCTTCACCACCATCTTCACCATTGAGATGACCCTGAAGATCCTAGACATGGGTCTACTGCTACATAAAGGCTCCTACTGCAGAGACTTGTGGAACATTCTGGACTCTGTGGTGGTCATCTGCGCCCTGGTTGCGTTCTCCGTCAATCAAGCATCGTAAGTTTCATCCGAAATGTTTGTTTAACGGGAAAGTATACGTTTGGTAATTACGTGGTTAGAAATCGAGCAACTTTCGATAGTATGAAAGCAATTTGAGAAATATTACAATTCAAAACAAAATGGAAAAAGATGTAAGTTTTTATCCCCCCAAATTTGAAGAAACGTCTCTGTCAGAAACTTTCTTCAGATTGTGTATTCCTATTAGGGATTATTCTTCATGCGTGGACATAACTGCTCCAGATTTTTGGTGATATCTCAAAAATGCTACCACCTTTTGAAATTAAATTTTCACAAGTTAGTTTTATTGTATATATCTACATTTATATAGGATTAAAACAATTGAACGGTTCAAAAAAACCAAAGCTATACTTTGCCTTTAAAGTCTGTGGCACTTCCGTTTGTCATTTGACAAATGGAGTCAGAATTCAGGTCATCTAAATCATGTTTTTTTTTACTTCAAATTTGCCAGTTTCAAATCTCAACTTTTTGAGTTAAAAAAAGCCCTTCAGAAAACAGCAGTTGTGATTCCTGTGGTAATACTATGTGATCAGCATGGAAGTTACTTGAAATTTGTCAGCTTCAAATTTCACTTTTTGAGTGAACAACAACAAATTCAGAAACACATTGATTCTGTGGGAAGCTATGTGAGCAGCATGACAATGTTGTCGATTCAATTTATACATCAACTAATGCATGTGACTCCATTTTGTTAATCTCAAGTTTTCATGAGAGATTGGCAATTTCTTGGTTTTGATTTTGTTATCAGGGCTGGCAGTAAAGATGGGGGAGCTAGTAAGAACCTCAACACCATCAAATCCCTCAGAGTGCTCCGAGTGCTTCGACCCCTCAAGACCATCAAGAGGTGCCCAAACTAAAAGTAAGTCTGCAAGACAAGGAACGATTGGAATTTATGTAATAAGAGATTGGTTCCAGTCTGAGAGCTCACTGATTATGAAGTTCATACCAAAGATAAGCCACTTTTACTTAGCACCTCATGCATCCTAATACCTTTGATAAATGCATGAGGTGCTGTGGAATTACCCTGTGAGTACTGGTCGAGAGATTAATGGCTTGGCAGTGGCTATGGCTAGAGCACTGTAAAGGTGTAGTCTTCAACTTAACCACTACAGCCAACAGTTAGCTGTAGCCGTAGTCATTTACATCAGCCATGGAGGTAGAAATCCTCCAATGCTTCAGCCTAACTGATTGTCATATATATTTGGATTTTTCTTTTTGTGAAGGCGGTGTTCGACTGCGTTGTGAACTCAGTCAAGAACGTGACTAACATCGCCATCGTGTATGGCCTGTTCATGTTCATCTTCGCTGTGATTGGAGTCCAGCTGTACAAAGGAAGATTCTTCTACTGCACTGATCCCTCTAAACACAACAAAGATGAATGCAAGTAAGTCATGGTCCCTGTGTGGACTAGTTATAACTGATTACTGATTCCATTGTACCCCAAAGGTACCAGACTATTTCCCCTCTTGGCCGTATTTTTGGTTACACTGATTTGAATGGGAACCAAAATATAATGACTTCACCCTAATAGAGACCTGTCGAACCAGGAGGGGGTTGCATAAATAAAATGGTGGTCAATTCCAAGTGAAAAGTAGAATCTCATCTAGCCTGTTCGCTTCGGAGGACAAAATAACGCAAAGTCTTCCGCAACACGCAGCAGTGGTCTTATGAATCGCCATTTGAGTTTCGGTGCATGTTTGGCGGAAGTCATGTCAACACGCCACGTGTGGTGAGGCACTGTGGCAGGTTTGTCGTACACAGGCAACTGTTCGGCAGGTCTCTGTGGTCATGGGCTGGTGGCCCAGGTGAACGACAGCTTTCTAGCAGCTTTCAACAAATCTCAAAACTCATTTGTTTTGCTTGTTCTTTTTATACTTCTATTGTGTTTGCTTGTTGATTCAATTTTGTGTAAAGCGCTGTTTTCTCTGAGCTATTTAAATGTTCTAGATTGTTATTATAATTATTACTGATGGATTGATTCTTTGGATGGATTTGTTCCTCATGTCTTAGTCAAAAAGATTTTGTAACGATGGAATAAACTGAATTTTCATGAGGCCTTTCATCCCTCTCAAGGATGATGTCTGTTCGAACGAGCGTGGTTTGATGATCGACCGTTACATAGCGGCTCTCCAATGTTCTGTTCAAAAGTTTCTTGCCATCAAAATCAATCAATGTAAATGAGAAGACGGCCTTTAAATATATGTGTTCAAACTGACTCCATTGGACAAAACGATTTATTAATAAGTTTCTTTTTGACTGAAAATAATCCCGCACGGGTAACGGAAAAGGATTTTTAATCCCGAAGCAAACTGGTTAGAAAAAAAAACATCACTAAATGAGGCCATTTCAAACATTCTTTTTTTTTGCTTCATGACGTTTGTCTATCATTGTCTACGCAGAGGTAACTACTTTGTGTACAATGGAGATCAAATCAGAGACACCCAACCAAGGGAGTGGGAGAAGTATCCCTTCAACTACGATAACGTCATTGCAGCGTTACTAACGTTATTCACAGTGTCTACTGGTGAAGGATGGCCAGAGTGAGTATACTAACAATCCTGGGTCGTTTAGAGTTCAGACAGAATGAACCATTGTAAAGTAACTTCACTGTTGTCAGTTATTGTAAGTCATCATAAAAAGTCCACCATTCTGTGCTCTTTCTCTATGTTTGTAACCAATTCCACTCCTGCACGAGGAGAAGCAATATATGGTTTAAGAATTCAGACAGAATGAACCATTCCAAACCCGATTGCATTTGTAAAGTAACTTTACTGTCGTCAGTTATTTTAAGTCATCATAAAAAAGTCAACCATTCCTTGCTCTTTCTTCTATGGTTGTACCCATTTCCACTCTTGCATGAGGAGAAGCAATTTATGGTTTAAGATTACTCTGGCTATTCGAATGAGGTCATCTGGTAAACAGTTTTGTTTGTACTTGATTTCCAAGATGCATCCTTCAAGGTCTTTCTGTAAATTGTGTAAAGAATAACAATTTTTTTTTGCTCGTTTTATTGTTTAACCACAGTGTCTTAAAGCACTCTATCGATGCCACTACGGAAGGACAAGGTCCAGCACCTTACAACAAAATCCAGATGGCTTTCTTCTACGTGGTCTACTTCATCATCTTTCCATTCTTCTTCCTCAACATCTTCGTGGCGTTGATCATCATCACCTTTCAGGAGCAAGGAGATAAAGACTACCAAGATGGCGATATTGATAAGAATCAAGTTTGTTTCTTTTACCTTTTTTGTTCTGCTTTTCCTGCAGTTTTCGTTGTCTAAATTATTTTACCACAATCTTTTGAAATTCAAGGCTTTGGTCTCATTAAAGTCTAGATTGAAATTTTATTCAATTATTTATTTATTTGGTCTTGTTTCAATCAGGGTAGCCCCATCAGTTATCAAAGAACTGTTCTCCCTGTGGTCCGGGGGGTCACACTCACATGCAAAATACGTAATTACAGAGGACAATAAACTGTAATTAAAAAAACAGCAATGAAAGAAAGGACACCAAACAAACAAAAAGAACCAAAACCAAGCCATACAAAAAATAATGTTAAAAATGCACATGGTCATATAAAAAATTATGTAATTTAACCTAGCCAAACAACCACAAAGTTGCCTGTTTTAGTCTCTAAACCTTCCTGTTAATTTTTTGTTCACTTCAGTGTATTCAATCTGACTTTATTCTGTGTGATTCCTGCAGAAACAATGCGTGGAGTTCTGTATCAACGCCAAACCAACGGACGGCTTTGTACCGACCAACAAGAACTCCGTCAAGTATAAAGTCTGGAAGATCGTGGTGTCTCAACCGTTTGAGTATTTTATCATGTCCCTCATTGCTTTGAATACCATTGCTCTCATGATGAAGGTATTTATATCAGCTGTGGTTGAGATTACAAGAAAATCTACTAACGATTAATTGACCGACTCTTGATTTGCAATTTCTATGTTAAATTGATTATTGACTGACTATTGATTGGTGGTTCTTTGTTGGATTGATTACTGACTGACTATTGATTAGCGGTTCTTTGTGGAATTGATTACTGACTGACTATTGATAAGCAGTTCATTGTTAGATTGATTATCGACTGACTATTGACTAATGGTTCTTTATAAAGTTGATTATCGACTGACTACTGATTATTGGTTCTTTGATGAATTGATTACTGACTGACTATTGATAAGCAGTTCATTGTTAGATTGATTATCGACTGACTATTGACTAATGGTTCTTTATAAAATTGATTATCGACTGACTATTGATTATTGGTTCTTTGATGAATTGATTACGGACTGACTATTGACAAGCAGTTCATTGATAGAACTGATCAATTGACTGACTAGATTGATTATCGACTGACTATTGATTAGTGGTTCTTTATTGAATTGATTATCGACAGTCTATTGCTTAGCGATTCTTCATTAAATTGTTTATCGACTGACTATTGATTAGTGTTTGTTGTTAAACTGATTGTTGACTGACTTGATTATAGACTTGCATTGTTAAATTTCTTACTGACTGACTATTGATTAGCATCTCCTTGTAAGATTTTATTATCGACTTACTATTGATTATTGTCATCGGTTCTTTGTTAAATTGACTATTGACAGACTGTTGATTAGTAGTTGATGAATAGTTGATTATTGACTGACTATTGATAAGCGGTTGAATCGATTATTGACTGACGATTAATTGGGGTTTGCTGAATCAATGACTGATGGAGTAATGATCAGGGTTGGTTTTTGACACATTGTGGTGGAGGGTGCAATTTGTTTTTCTGATGCAAGCAAACATTACATTTTGAATTAAGAATTGATTATCAGATTGAGTGGCCCCTCTTTTACTTTCCAACTTTTTAACTACTGCCCAACTTGTTAACTACTGCCCAACTTGTTAACTACTGCCCAACTTGTTAACTACTGCCCAACTTGTTAACTACTGCCCAACTTGTTAACTACTGCCCAACTTGTTAACTACTGCCCAACTTGTTAACTACTGCCCAACTTGACCTACCCCTCAACTCTTTTCAACGGGACTTAATCATTCTCAAAGGACATTGACTTACGGACATCTCTTTCTATAGTGTGCAATACTTCAACAGACGGAAATGTTTTCAATATGTGCTTTATATTTTACAACATTGTAAAGAAGATTCTAGATGAGTTATTGAAGTGTGTAGTGCACACCTTCATCATGATAAAGCCATTATGTCATGTTCCCTACCTACCCATGCTCCCTTCAACAGGGAATCTTCAATACTGATACTTATAATACTATAGAAGTAACCCGACTGTTCTCTTGATCAACCCTCAACCTCAGTTACATTGTATTGAATGAGAGACAACCAAGATGGCGTTTACCATGATGAGGAATGGGAAAAGAGACTAGTCTCGCAGTTACAACAATCCGCAGTTCTCACACATACTACTTCCAGTTGGGAAACCTGTCTAACAACTCAAACCCATTCTCTCGTAGTTATGGTTGCCAAACGAAATCGATCTTTCAAAATTCACTTCAACTATTTCACTTGGGATGCTTGCCTCGTATTCAAACCCATTTTTTGATATTTATGGTTGCTAATCGGAACAAGACTGTATAAGTAACAAACTATCCAAATCTATTTGCACCCCATCGGGAAATGTAGTTATCGATATGGGCACCAAAAGAACAAACTGTTCAGAACTCCTTTTTGGAGATTGGAAAATACCGAAGGTCCCAACTGGGGTGTATACGTGAAACGACACCTGTTATTGTGTACTATTCTTTCTATTATTTGAGTGCTGTGAGTACATCAAGACAGCATCACCATAAATACACTGATCCTTAAAGGGCTGTCTCGTCATGATCGAAGCAGGCCTGTGGCTGTGCAGGAACGACAAACTCTCACGCAGTTACTGCACACATGCGCCCTCACTCCACTAACATATCCGTGGTGAGGGCGTACGCATGCTCCGAGTAACTGGGTGAGAGTTCATTATTCCATGTACAGGCTTAAAGCATGCTTTGGTTTATGGCGACACAGCCCTCATTAATACAGGGGCTGAATCCCACTAAGACATTCAATTGATCGAAATGCAGTGCAGTCTACTCAATTTTCCCGTGGCGATATTCTGCACCACTGAAGTGAAAAAGAAACAGAGGCACAGCCCACAGCAGAATTGGTTTAATTTAGAGATATACCCTTTCTTTAAGACTCAGTTACTAACTCCACTAACAATGGGCACTCTTGGTGCCTCCCCTATCCTCAGACCTATAAAGCTGAAACTACCTACACGGATACTTTGAAGTATTTGAACATAGCATTCACGGTCCTCTTCACAATTGAGGCAATCCTGAAGCTAATTGGGTTTGGACCAAGGGTAAGAACATGCAAGACTACCTCGTGTGTGTGATTATCACAAAATCATCGGCAGCATCATCTTCCTGGGCTGTGCTCTTCCACCATCCATCTTACAGCTTCATAATCCTCTGATGCCTTTGTCATTAGTTGTCTCTGGCATTGTTGTTGTTGTTGTTGTTGTTGTTGTTGTTTGGCCTGACGTAGCCATGCTGTCATTTGTTGTTTAAAGGCACTGGACACTATTGGTAACTACTCAAAATAATTGTTAGCATAAAAACTTACTTGGTAACGAGCAATGGAGAGCTGTTGATAGTATAAAACATTGTGAGAAACGGCTCCCTCTGAAGTAACATGGTTTTGAGAAAGAAGTAATTTCTTGAATTGATTTTGAGACCTCACGCATGAGGTCTCGAAATCACGCATGAGGTCTCGAAATCAAGCATCTGAAAGCACACAACTTCGTGTGACAAGGGTGTTTTTTCTTCCATTATTATCTCGCAACTTCGACGACCAATTGAGTTCAAACTTTCATAGGTTTGTTATTTTGTGCATATGTTGAGATACACCAAGTGAGAAGACTGGTCTTTTACAATTACCAAAGGTGTCCAGTGTCTTTAAGTATATTCAAAAGAGAAGATGTATTTCAGTTTCAAACTGTTTATCTGCTTAACAGTGCATTCATATTAATATGAAAAAACAAAATCAAATTATCCCTGCGCAAGTTATTTCATCTGCATTTGAAATCAACATCAGCAGTGCAAAATTCAAGTTGAAGCTGTTGTTATCGAACAAACATTGAACTGAAAAACATGAACTCTTGTTTCCCATGCATGGTGTACATCATTTTTATCCAAATGTGTATTATTTTCTTTTTTTCTTTTTTCCTTTAAAACACCTCCTCTATCCTCCTCCTCCACCATTCCCTCGATTCCATCTTCCAAATGTTTTCCGATCACCCAGCAATATAAAGCATCTGAAGAGTACGTAAATGTTCTAGCTTACCTCAACATCGCCTTTACGGTTCTCTTCACTATTGAAGCTGTTCTTAAGCTCATTGCTTACGGTCCAAAGGTACACAGATCTCTATCAACTCGGTTTTTTTTTTATAACCCCTATTTTGAGAATGAACCAATCCGGATTTGGCAAAAGACCACACCCACTTTATACTATCCATAAAAAAACAATCATCAGGTTAATGCAATTATGGTCTCGGGCAGGCAGTATGCCGACATCTACTATGATTTCTGGGGTAATAGTAAAACTAGAATTTGAAGACATATATTCATCTTTTTAAGATTTTTTGAGGAAAATCTTTTAAAATCTTGATTCTTCGTGAGGTCAAAGTTGAACCAGGCTGGCAGTCAAGGAGGCCAATCTCTCGACTGTAGAGTCATTTTGGGGTTAAATAGATGCAGGTCAATTATCCCAAGCTAGATTGACCAATAAGAAACACCTAAAAGCAAATGAATTCAAGCTCCGCCCAGCTTGATGCCTAATCCGGATTGGTGTGTTGTGTTTTGCAATTACAACTAAACGACTTGCCTAACGAGAGTTTCTGATGGTACTGTTTTTGATATGTAAATAACCACATTTTGTGACAAAATTGAATGTGCATTTCAGAATATTTCATACTTGGTTTGAAAAGTTTCTTTTCAAAAAAAACCCCCAAAACATGGGGAATTGTTGAAATAGACAATGAATTTTTAGAATGTACCCATTGTTACCTGAAGCGGACCTTTAAACCTTTGTACAGTTTGTATATTGAAATGTCCAAACTCATGACCCATGCTCAATGGCTGATGATGCATGAACAAGCCTAATTTGCATAAAAAAACATTGCATATGCATGAGCTGCTCTTAATTTAAATATTGGAACAATTCATTCTGTGTGCAGTTACATTTCGTGGCACTGTTTTTGATCATTTGGTGTTTGTGGCCAATCATGCTTTGTGTATGGTCTACATTATTTGTTTTTCATTACTTAAAGCTCATTCCATTTTAATTTGTTTGATTGCACACTTTGTCGGCTCAGATTATAAGATCTTTAGTGCAGTTTGTGTTGATTTCGTAAAATTGGTTTTGCATATTTGGAAGCTCCTGGTAAATGGAGTTTATTGATCAAGAGTGGTCTCCAAAGTAATTGTTTGGCAAAAAGAAACAATCGTTTACTAACAAAAACACTTATTAATGGATATTGATTTATTGTATCAAGTTTATACACATTTTTCATTAGGGTATAAAATTGCAATTAAGAACCTTGTATTTCTGAGCAGACAAATTAATATTTGATTGATCCGATTTAAATATACACATGTATAAAGTCACAACAAAATCATATATTTTCACTGGTAACAAGCAACACTTTAACATCAAAACGTAAGTAGACTGCTGAGAAATCATTCTTGACAAGTTTAGCAATCTCGTGAAGAATGTTTTTACAGGAAATTTGATACTTACCTCTTATTGGAGTAAAATGACAAAAGCATGAACTAAAAATATTCAGCATCGGTTTGACTAATACTCAACTCTTGACTTTGTTGTGATTGCAATGATGTGTTTTATAATCCTTCATTATTTCTTTTTCTGTTCTCGTTTGAAAAATTGCAAAAGAAAACCCAGGGAATATTACTGTCTACTTATCCAATTACGAGTGGGCTATCATTAACAAATGTCATGAGATACAACAAGGACATTTTTGTTTTGAAAATGGGATCTTTTGGTTCAACAAATTGATATAAAAGTCCAGTTTGTGTTTTGATAATCAAATCAAACATTTTTCTAAACATATTCTGATGCATTCTAGAGCAAAATATTCAATAGAGTGTCTGGGACAAGCGGTTTTGTGCATCAGACTCAAGTCATCAGGGTGTGGGTTCGAATCCCTGTCATGACACTTTTGTCCTCGAGCAGGACACTTAACTATATTTGCTTCTCTTCACCCAGGGTGAAATGGGTGATTGTGAGGGCAAAGATGGTTCTTGTGATTGATTTAGCTTGGTGTGCTACATACTCGGCACACAAAGGCTGTATACTCCCAAGGGAGCTTTTTTAAATTTATTTTTTATGAGATATCGCCTCACTCACAAGGCCGAACGGCCACTTCAAGGTGAGGGCTACACTAAACTGATTTGGGCTGTTGACCCAAATCAACTGTCACCAGGGGCACGTTGCCACCTACTCCTGGGGCTGAAAAAGGGTTACCCCCTTCACAGTCCGTAAGGATGTAGGCATGGGTATCATCCACTGGGAGCCTGGCTGGTAGAGCAGAATGCACTACCTTCCCAACTTTTACGAAGTAATTATGGTTAAGTGCCTTGCTCAAGGGCACAAGTGTCATGACTGGGATTCATACCCACACTGTGCTGCTGACAACACCAGAGCTTGGGTCTGGTGAACTAGATCACTCGGCCAAGACACGCCACAGCTGAGATGGTATAAGGAATGAAATAAATGGCCCATGTTCAAAGTGCAATGATCAGTTCTTGGAATTGCACTTTATAAGAGCTGTTACTATTACATCACCACAAGTGGGACCCCAAATTATTCATGCAGCATTAAGACAGTGATATGCCTCTGCTACAATATCTTTATTGGTTTTTGATTTTATCTATCTTTACTTCTTTTTCTTCAAAAACTCTCTCAAATTCGGTATTATTTGCAAAATAAACAAAATTTTATTTTTCATCAGTCATTGGCACAAGTGTCATTGTTTTGGGTCATTTTCTGATTTATTTGAAACCTATTCTCAAAAACTATATTCTCCAACTTGTAACGTTGAAAGTAATGTATAAAGTGAAAACTCTATTTATTGCGGTCATTTTGAAAAAACTTCCAATGACCTCTCTATTATTTCTTTGTGTAATCCTGTTTAACATTTGCCGTAAGGCGAGAGTTTTTGTGGTTAACTTATCGAATCTAAACCTTTTATATAGAACTACTTCCGAGCTGCGTGGAACACGTTCGACTTTATCACAGTGTTAGGAAGCATTGCTGACGCTATTATTACTCAAGTCGGGGTAAGTATACTTCAAATCAAACCCCCCCCCAACACTCCTACCCTCGCCCCTTCCAAGTAATTCCATGTAGTTGATAGACTTTTTTAGTTTACTTTTGTAGTTTTAATTAAACTTTGGTTGTTTTAATTGAGATCCGGTATTGTATGAAAAGGTGTTTTAAGGACTGTATAGTAAATATTGCATCTGCCTAGAGATGTCATCAGGAGTGGGTTTTGGCGACCCCAACCAGAAACATGTTTGAGCTTTGGTCACTGCGGTGACGCGGCTGTTCGGACCACACTGCAACCGACATGTTGGCTCGGTGAGGCTTGGTTTCAAGATGGCGGACTCTAAAAACTATCGGAAAATGTCAATGGAATTCTTTTTTTTGAATGAAACACCCTGAAGCATAACAACTAGATGATGTTGATAAAATAACAAAGACTAAGTTCCATTACTTGAAAATAAAATTAAGGTGACATATTTTCAGAACATGAATTTTCTAGAGATGTACTTACATCATGAACTGTTTCTGGTTTACCGACCCGTTTTCCCGTAGCTCTCGGAAATTGTTTCAGTCACGGTCGCCAAAACACCCCCAAGTTATCAATTGAATACTGTTTGACTGACATGATGGTTATTCTGAAATCCGGGATAAATCATTAATTTTTTTCCCCTCATTATTTATTTCTAAGTTTAGGACTTGGCAAGTATAAACTTAAATACTGATTGTACACTAGTACAAGACAAAAAAAAATCAATAATCTATTTTGATGTCTTAACCCAATTACTAATTTGCATTGTGCTTTTGTGGACTAAAAATCTGTGAATAAGTTGTCAAAAAATTTGGCAAGTATTAGTCGGCTTTAGAGTAGTGTAGGATTTCCAAAATAAATGTCTCGTTATAAAACTAGGAGTTAGTTAGTTAGTAAGTATTGAGCTTAACCATGCTGTGCTCAATTGTGTCTGCTTCCCTGGGTAGTACAAATGGAGTATAATACAAATACATGTAAGGAGCCAGACTATTTGCACCACCTACCTTAGAAACAATCGGACCGTATCTGGATTGGCGGCTACAGTTACAGTTACGGCTACGACTGTTGCTTTTGCTATGGACGTCCTATACTTCCACGCATGATGACGTGGCGATACAGCTGTAGCCGTAGCTGTAGCCACTAATTCCGACGCAGCCTCAAATAGCAATGATGCCTTTCTGCGTCAGGCTGGTTGCATTGATTCATAAGAATTTAAGATGGCTACATCGTGGTAATGTGGGATCAGTTGAAGCATGCTAGTGTTAACTTTTAATTAACGCATTCTTAGACAAATGAGAGCATCAAATCTGGTTTTTTTTTGCTTCATATCGTAGGAAAATCGTTAATCTAGATTAACCAAGCTAGGATGTTGAACCAGCCCTATTTGTAGATTGAACACTGTTCATTTTATCAATTTAGATGTAGACGATCAAATGCTTTATACTCAGTTTGTCTATTTTCACTACGCAGTTGGCATTTTGAATCCCCCCAAAAAACAAAAGTATCGTCTGTTGCAGACTTCAAAAGTGTAGGCCTGGTGTATGCAAATGAAACTTGGTTGATTGAATGATTTAATTGATTGATTGATTGATTGTTTGATTGATTGATTAATTGATTGACCGACTGACTGACTGACTGGTCTTATTGATCGATTTTTTAAAACAAATAATTCATTCATACACAAAATATACAGAGCTTACATAAACAAAGAAAAAATTGATTGATCGATTGATCGTTTGATCGATCGATCAATTGATCAATGTAAGCTATGTCATTCATCTTGGGCAATATTCGCTGAGTATCAAGCATCTGATCTTTTGTAATCATAAAATGTAGATTAATTAATGCATGAAAGATAAGAGGACAGAGCGTAATGGTAGTACAGTCATTGTAAATAGCTAACCATACTTGCAATTCTAAATAGTAAGACCAGAACGCAATCAATTCTGACTAATCTAGTGGGCAGTGCAGTTAGAATTAACCAAATAATTAGTGTAATAGCCCTGTGATTCTGATCAGTATGCGTATAAAATCTACAGATGATTCAATCCCAAACTTGAACCCTTGATAAAACTTTACCAATCTCAAAATACTTTTATTCAAAATGACTGCTAGAAAAATGTATGAATGGTAACTTTTTTACCAGCTAAAATCTTTATACTGTGAATCTGCAGTTGGTACTGTGCATAAAGATACGTTGTAAAATATTGGCCAAATAAGACGATACAATGATAATCTCTGTAAATAAAATTCGCCTGCAGAGAAAGTAGTTTGCTCTTTTGCTTTTCAAAAAAACCAAAAACTTTTGGTGCACCCTTGCTTGGTGTCAAATCGCAAACCTATGACCTTTAACATGATCTTGTATAAGAAGGGGACGACAAGGTCAACTAAAAGTTAACTCATCAAAAAGAGGGTGAAATTGTACTGAATTGGACACATTTGGTGTTAAGACGAAACCTTCAACCAAATTGAACCGCTGTTGAGAACGTCTTAAAAAAATCAAAAAGACTTGGTCTTTGACGAGAAAGAAAAGTCGTTTTGTTTTCTGCATGAGTTGACCTAGTCCCCACGTTCTTGGAGCAGGTCGTTGAGGTCAGGGATTCTTGGGAGACGACACCTGGTATGTCCCTCCCTCTTAACCTTCCCCTAAGGGTCCGGATAAAACGTAGCTCTATGTAGGTGCTATTTATAACCCCCCGAATCCAATGCATGCTCATATAATTTTTTGTTTTGTCTCTGATTTTTCCCTCTTGTAGACTGTAAGTATAGCGTCAAATCCATCCAATCACCCTCTGTCGGAAATCCCCTTCTCTGTTCCCTAAAGGGGGGCCAACCATCCACACCCCCTCACCGTGAAGCCAACCCCCTAAGCCACCGGCTAGACAGACCCCATTCTTCTGCTGTTTGCTATGCTACATGTCGCTGTCACTGAGGGTGGTAGACTCTGTAGTATCCGTAACCTGTTTTTGATATTTTTCTCATTAAATTTTAACGATTGCATTATACTTTGTTTTTGTCGATTAACCTGTCGCGAGCTCGACCTGTTGCAGAGCATCTCTTGAATGTTAAGCTAAAAAAACAGCATGGACATTTTCAAACGCTTAACTTAGTTTAGTAGAAGACCTTATTAAAAAAACGCTGATTAAACCAATTTAGATGAGACTAATCAAAGTAGACAAGAAGTAGAAAAAGGTTTATTTGGTTGAGACAGACAAAAAAACTTGTCCAAAAAAAGTGTTTACTTTTCCAATGTGACCAGGTGAAGTTTGCTTAGTTTTTGCAATTTTTCGTCATGTGTGAACCAGGTTTAAAAAGTAAACGTCAATAAGGAATGAAATTTCCATGTTTTCCGCAGTCAAAACTGTTATATTTGGAAAAATGAAAGATACCTTATGAATATTCGAATGGATTTGATTGTGCATATATGAATATGGTCACTTTCTTCCCTTGGTCAGGATGCGTTCATTAATTTGAGTGTCTTGAGGCTGTTCCGTGCTGCTCGGTTGATCAAGCTGCTTCGTCAAGGGTCCTCCATTCGAATCCTCCTCTGGACATTTGTACAATCATTCAAGGTGAGATGGTTTTACTGACTGAAGGGGGAGTGGTCAAGATCTCCTTGCAAGGGGGGGGGGCTGGCGATTAGCAGGCGTGGTTCTAGAGCCAAAATTGTTTGGGGGGCTAGACCCTTTGCACATGACATCACCATCTAACTTTCAAGTCTGCTATTTCATTTTGGGATTGGAAAAGCACATTTGTCATGTGTTTGAGGCGTAATAAGTAGAAAGCTACTATAATCATACAATACATGATGCAGTTTTGCGATTGGTTTCATGCTCATGTAATACCGTAACGAGACGAGGCGAAAGTGCTGGCAGAAACCGCAAATGCTAAGAACCGCACTTGTCCAACATGAAATATTAATATTCTTCTTTTCCCTTGCATTTTTTGAGGGGGCTAGACAAAAGTTTGGGGGGCAATGTGGTAGTGCACGTAAGAGAACCCAGAACACTTATTGCAAGAGAGTAGGGGTTAACCCCGGTGTTTCTGGTGCACATAGCAAGCACCCTTGTTTAAAGGTTTCCTTAGGCTTGCGAGCTACAGTGATTGAGTTCACTTAATAATGATAATAATAACCATTCTTTTATAGCGCATATCACTGTGAGGTCCCTATGCGCTGTAAAGGAACTCAACAATTGTACAAAGTAAACATATGTTTTTACCCGGGTTTTGAATTGTTCTGATGTCTCAGCCTGTTTAACAACTTCTGGAAGACTATTCCTTAACTGAGCTGCTGCATATTGGAAAGAGCGGGAACCATACAACTTGGTTTTGATAACTGGGGGATTCAGAAGGGATTTATGTGAAGATCGAAGATTCCTAGCTGGTTTATACTCCTGAACTAAACTTTGAAGATAAACAGGGGCAATGCCATGGATACGCTGATAAGTGAGAACCCAAAGTTATCTATTCTAGCCCATATTGGTAGCCAATGCAGATCCTTTAGAATGGTGTGATGGATTCCCGAGTGTGAGTTCTAGTGCACTTATGCGACCTTGGTTTCATTACCAGAAATGTATAACAATAATAGCAATAAGTAAAAGGATGAAATTGTTTTGTTTCTTTCCAGTCGCTGCCTTGGGTCTGTCTTCTAACATTCATGCTGTTTTTCATCTATGCAATCATTGGCATGCAGGTCAGTCCATATCAATTATATTCCCTCACAAGGATCTCCGTTTGCACAGTTACAGCTAATAGAGTTACGACTAAACGTGCTACCTTTGAAGGCTACGAATTTTGATCCAAAATCCCAAGAAATGAACTGCAAATCTGATCTAATCTAGATTTGTGTCGGTAATCCGTTACGATGCACTGATCCATGATTATAGTTCTAGATTTGTGTCGGTAATCCGTTACGATGCACTGATCCATGATTATAGTTAATTGTTTTGAAGTAAAAGAACCCAGGTCTGATTTTTGACTGATTTGACACCAGATTTTTGACTGATTTGACAAGATTTTTGACTGATTTGACACAAGATTTTTGACTGATTTGACACAAGATTTTTGGCTGATTTGACACAAACAGATTTTTGACTGATTTGACACAAGATTTTTGACTGATTTGACACCAGATTTTTGACTGATTTGACACCAGATTTTTGACTGATTTGACACCAGATTTTTGACTGATTTGACACCAGATTTTTGACTGATTTGACACCAGATTTTTGATTTGAATTTTAGATGGCTAGTTATATAGATTGGTGAAAGTCACAAATGTAACCCTGGGTTCACCTTCAAAAGTGGCGGGAACCGAAAATTATTAACAACTCCCTTTTTGAAATGAAAACAAGAGAATTCAAGATAGGATGCACAAAAAACAGAAACTCTGATTTATTTGTCAATAATAAATCTCTGTTCAAAAGAAATGCATGAATAGACAGTAATCACAAGGAAGAGATGAATAGCCTGGCTGGTGACCACAGGTAAACAAATGGTTACATCCGTGACCTTGCGGACACGTGATCCCAACACTGCGTCAGAGACTCCTGGGAGTTTGTACCACCCCCCGTCCCAGTTGAGGGAAGGTTTATAGGCTCTGATGTAAGCTGCCCCCTTCACCACCCTTTCGAAATATCGCTGGTTTCCCAACACTTCCATATTGAATCACCAGGCCATCACAAAGACATTTCAAAAGGAAACATCCTAGACAGAGGCGCTCGATATTTCGAAAGGGGGGTGAAGGAGGCAGCTTACATCAGAGCCTACAAACCTTCTCTCAACTGGGACGGGGGTGTGGGGGGGGTACAAACTCCCAGGTGTCTATGACGCGATGTTGGGGTCACGTGTCCGCAAGGTCACAGATGCTTCATCCGGGTCATCCCTGCTGATGAAGACTGTAGTATCAGTCGAAAAATTTCAGGTACGGAAATATTTCCAGTGTTGTGATCAAAAGTTAAGCATTGAATTGTAAACATAACTGATGTTTGTCCGTGACGTTGTCTTTTCTGTTGTGTTTCCCCGGGGGGGTCGTTAACGACTTATTCCTTTCCAGATCTTCGGCAATATTAGCAAGGCGGACGACAGCAAAGCAATTAATCGTAACAACAACTTCAGCAACTTCTTCATGGGACTTTTGCTACTGTTCAGGTAGACTGGCTTGGCAGTATGCTTTGTCGTGCATGAATGGGTCCGGAGAAATCTGTTGCTATGGTTACAAAGGAGGGAAAGTTACCCCCCGTGCCTACATACCCTTTGCAAAAAGCATAAACCAATTGATTGATATATACACTTTGGGACAGAGGTAGCATTATGCTGTCATCTAACATCCCTATGTATGAAGAATTCAAAGTTCCCTCATAAAGGAGTCAAGAATCAAGTGAATAAGTTTTCTAACTAGCCCATCATCGTGTTCAGATTCATGTGAACAATGAGCCATCAGACCTACCCAAGTAGCCATTTTTTTCTCCTCCGTAACCATGACAATAGAGTTATAAATCCTTCATGGCAGCCATTTTCTTTTGTTATCATTTCATCATCCTGGCTTTATTCATTCATCTCATGATGATTTTTCTTCCATTTGCATCATTTTCTCCCCTTCTATCCCCGCCCCCTCGCTTCTGTCCCACCCTTTCATCGGTGCTCTGCATGCTACGCAGATTTTCGGTACAATCAGGATAGATGATACAACCGGTATCACGAGATACAATCATTTTCATGATTTCATCACCGCGCTTTTGTTATTGTTCAGGTAAACAAAAGGTAGCATGCATGCAAAATCCAACCCTAGTTTACACTCGGACTAATCAACACTAATCCTTGCAGCTTGCTTTAGTACTGCTTGTTAGATTGAAGCAGCAAAAACAACAGAATTTGGTATGTGTCGTAGAAACATTCGTTTTGTTGTTACCAGATGGCATTATAAAGTTAACCAGCAGCATATAACATAAAAAGAACATCTCCCTTAAGTCAAACTGTGAAAAAAAAAAATTCAAGAATCTAGTGATTAAAATTTTAGCAGCTCTGGTGAAACAAACATTTCTTTAGAATGTGCTCTTAGCCCTGGCTAATAATTAACATGCTTGTAATGATCGCGTAGATTTCTAAGCTTAATGGTAGCCCTGGTAGGATGGAAGTCTCTGTAGGAGTATAACAGAGACTGATGTCCTACGAGGGTTAGGCTAAATGTAGCCCTGGTAGGATGGAAGTCTCTGTAGGAGTATAACAGAGACTGAGGTCCTACCAGGGTTAGGCTAAATGTAGCCCTGGTAGGATGGAAGTCTCTGTAGGAGTATAACAGAGACTGAGGTCCTACCAGGGTTAGGCTAAATGTAGCCCTGGTAGGATGGAAGTCTCTGTAGGAGTATAACAGAGACTGATGTCCTACGAGGGTTAGGCTAAATGTAGCCCTGGTAGGATGGAAGTCTCTGTAGGAGTATAACAGAGACTGAGGTCCTACCAGGGTTAGGCTAAATGTAGCCCTGGTAGGATGGAAGTCTCTGTAGGAGTATAACAGAGACTGAGGTCCTACCAGGGTTAGGCTAAATGTAGCCCTGGTAGGATGGAAGTCTCTGTAGGAGTAAAACAGAGACTGAGGTCCTACCAGGGTTAGGCTAAATGTAGCCCTGGTAGGATGGAAGTCTCTGTAGGAGTATAACAGAGACTGAGGTCCTACCAGGGTTAGGCTAAATGTAGCCCTGGTAGGATGGAAGTCTCTGTAGGAGTATAACAGAGACTGAGGTCCTACCAGGGTTAGGCTAAATGTAGCCCTGGTAGGATGGAAGTCTCTGTAGGAGTATAGCAGAGACTGATGTCCTACCAGGGTTAGGCTAAATGTAGCCCTGGTAGGATGGAAGTCTCTGTAGGAGTATAACAGAGACTGAGGTCCTACCAGGGTTAGGCTAAATGTAGCCCTGGTAGGATGGAAGTCTCTGTAGGAGTATAACAGAGACTGAGGTCCTACCAGGGTTAGGCTAAATGTAGCCCTGGTAGGATGGAAGTCTCTATAGGAGTATAACAGAGACTGAGGTCCTACCAGGGTTAGGCTAAATGTAGCCCTGGTAGGATGGAAGTCTCTGTAGGAGTATAACAGAGACTGAGGTCCTACCAGGGTTAGGCTAAATGTAGCCCTGGTAGGATGGAAGTCTCTATAGGAATATAACAGAGACTGAGGTCCTACCAGGGTTAGGCTAAATGTAGCCCTGGTAGGATGGAAGTCTCTGTAGGAGTATAACAGAGACTGAGGTCCTACCAGGGTTAGGCTAAATGTAGCCCTGGTAGGATGGAAGTCTCTGTAGGAGTATAACAGAGACTGATGTCCTACCAGGGTTAGGCTAAATGTAGCCCTGGTAGGATGGAAGTCTCTGTAGGAGTATAACAGAGACTGAGGTCCTACCAGGGTTAGGCTAAATGTAGCCCTGGTAGGATGGAAGTCTCTATAGGAGTATAACAGAGACTGAGGTCCTACCAGGGTTAGGCTAAATGTAGCCCTGGTAGGATGGAAGTCTCTGTAGGAGTATAACAGAGACTGAGGTCCTACCAGGGTTAGGCTAAATGTAGCCCTGGTAGGATGGAAGTCTCTGTAGGAGTATAACAGAGACTGAGGTCCTACCAGGGTTAGGCTAAATGTAGCCCTGGTAGGATGGAAGTCTCTGTAGGAGTATAACAGAGACTGAGGTCCTACCAGGGTTAGGCTAAATGTAGCCCTGGTAGGATGGAAGTCTCTATAGGAATATAACAGAGACTGAGGTCCTACCAGGGTTAGGCTAAATGTAGCCCTGGTAGGATGGAAGTCTCTGTAGGAGTATAACAGAGACTGAGGTCCTACCAGGGTTAGGCTAAATGTAGCCCTGGTAGGATGGAAGTCTATGTAGGAGTATAACAGAGACTGAGGTCCTACCAGGGTTAGGCTAAATGTAGCCCTGGTAGGATGGAAGTCTCTATAGGAGTATAACAGAGACTGATGTCCTTACCAGGGTTAGGCTAAATGTAGCCCTGGTATGATGGAAGTCTCTATAGGAGTATAACAGAGACTGAGGTCCTACCAGGGTTAGGCTAAATGTAGCCCTGGTAGGCCGGAAGTCTCTATAGGAATATAACAGAGACTGAGGTCCTACCAGGGTTAGGCTAAATGTAGCACTTATTTTTTAACATTCTTTGCATGTTTTTTTATATTGTAAAGAGCATTGGTCTTTTTTGAAATGCACTTAATAAATCTTTTTATTTATAATAACAAGTCTTTCTCTGTGGTAGCTTAGCGTAGACTGGCATCCAAGGCTCAGATCTTAGCACAGGGTTGTGTGTTCTAGATCAATATTTAAATGTCTGAAATAATTTCTGAGAAACATTTCTTGTTCTCTTAACAGTAACACGGGCATAAATCAGTCAAGTTTTGTGTACTAAATGCTTATAAGTTTTTGATATATTCGTAACTGGACTAATTTATTCACTTATAGTGTATCTAATATGTCCTGAAGACCGCTCATTTGTAACTAGGTGGTCTTATCAAAATTAAGCTTCCATTATTTTATTTGTTTTTATTTCATTTGCATGGTTGATATCTTGTTGTATACAGTTGTGATGATTCGTTATGTTTGGTTGGTCTACAGTAACTCTGATTGGTTGATTGTTAGATCTGCACATTGAGCTGATTGGTTACCTTCTGGTTGTTCTGATTTTGATTGGTCAGTCTAGCTTCATTTGATTGGTTTTTCTTGACCAATGAAATAAAGACATGCATGACCTTGATCATTATGGCTAGATGAATACTGTTGAAGCCACAGTAGTCGTGTTTGTTGATTCTGCCACCTGTTGATTGGTCTGTAGTTAGTTAGTGATCCAGTCATTGGCTCATCGATTTGTAGGATTTAGATAAAAAAAGCAAGCTCGCAGCAAGGTTATATTATATAACCCAATTCCTCTATTATATTTGCATGCATTTCATATTTTCCTAATTGCTATTACCTCTCCTGCACCTGTTCCACATTCACAGCAACTGCTTCCTCATCCATCTTTATATTCCCATCTATCCACTCCCAAAATAAACTGCACCCCCATGCATACCTTAACTACATCTCCATCTCCAAAACCAAACCCACCTACCCCCACCCCATGATGCCCTCCTCTCACCTCAGACTAATCCACTCTACGATTAACCTTCCCCGATTCACCATGTCACAATCGTTCTTACCAATCTATTCAGACTATTACAGTGGAGGATAAACAGAGCATTCATTTTCATTAAGTCAATTTATTTTAACAATAATATAATAACTCATTTATTATTTTAATTGCACGAAAAAAACTAAATACAGCGTGTTGCGCAAAGCCTTGTTACTCTCCAAGATAGATATGGTCAAAGTGCGATTTCACAAAGAGCTAAGATTGATCTTAACTGTGTATCAATCTTAGTTGCTAAGCAAAGTGTGATGTCATAATGCAAATCACCATGGTGATATTAACAACTCATCTTTAAGATGAATCAATAGTGCACTCTGACCATCCAACTCGAAACATCTTCACATCTCTGGTCCATATTTCATGCAATAAACTTCCTCTCCATCTCCAGCAAGATTTTTCACACCAGCTTCAAAACTAAGTTGAACACGTATTTGCCGGAATGAGAAATTTGAGTTTGACATTTGTGTTTTTTCTGGTCCGTGGTTCACACTCCACAGGTGTGCGACAGGAGAGAGTTGGCAGTTAATCATGTTGTCATGTAAATCTAATTCTACATGTGATGTTGGCAGTCTTGGAGCCAACTACACTGATGAAGAACTAAATGGATGTGGCTCCGATTTCTCCTACTTCTACTTCGTGTCGTTCATCTTCCTTTGTTCTTTCCTTGTAAGTCCCTTCTTAGATGCTTTCTCACATTATTATGCAAAATAGGAGGAGAGAACCAGGCATAAGCAATACTCTTTAAAATAATTATTGGTTGGTAACATGATTGGTAATTATTATTAAACAAAATATTGTTTAGTTTCAATCTGAAATCTCACTGATTATAAAGTTCATACCAGTACCAATCCTCCAGAGAAATATTTCCCTCTGAAAGCTCACTGATTCTAAAGTTCATACCAGTACCAATCCTCCAGAGAAATATTTCCCTCTGAAAGCTCACTGATGATAAAGTTCATACCAGCACCAATCCTCCAGAGAAATATTTCTCTCTGAAAGCTCACTGAGTATAAAGTTCATACCAGTACCAATCCTCCAGAGAAATATTTCCCTCTGAAAGCTCACTGATGATAAAGTTCATACCAGTACCAATCCTCCAGAGAAATATTTCTCTCTGAAAGCTCACTGAGTATAAAGTTCATACCAGTACCAATCCTCCAGAGAAATATTTCTCTCTGAAAGCTCACTGATTCTAAAGTTCATACTAGTACCAATCTCCCAGAGAAATATTTCCCTCTGAAAGCTCACTGATTATAAAGTTCATACCAGTACCAATCTCCCAGAGAAATATTTCCCTCTGAAAGCTCACTGATTCTAAAGTTCATACCAGTACCAATCCTCCAGAGAAATATTTCCCTCTGAAAGCTCACTGATGATAAAGTTCATACCAGCACCAATCCTCCAGAGAAATATTTCTCTCTGAAAGCTCACTGAGTATAAAGTTCATACCAGTACCAATCCTCCAGAGAAATATTTCCCTCTGAAAGCTCACTGATGATAAAGTTCATATCAGTACCAATCCTCCAGAGAAATATTTCTCTCTGAAAGCTCACTGAGTTTAAAGTTCATACCAGTACCAATCCTCCAGAGAAATATTTCCCTCTGAAATCTCACTGATTCTAAAGTTCATACCAGTACCAATCCTCCAGAGAAATATTTCCCTTGAAAGCTCACTGATGATAAAGTTCATACCAGTACCAATCCTCCAGAGAAATATTTCCCTCTGAAAGCTCACTGATTATAAAGTTAATACCAGTACCAATCCTCCAGAGAAATATTTTCATCTGAAAGCTCACTGATTCTTAAGTTCATACCAGTACCAATCCTCCAGAGAAATATTTCCCTCTGAAAGCTCACTGATTATAAAGTTCATACCAGTACCAATCCTCCAGAGAAATATTTCCCTCTGAAAGCTCACTGATTATAAAGTTCATACCAGTACCAATCCTCCAGAGAAATATTTCCCTCTGAAAGCTCACTGATTCTTAAGTTCATACCAGTACCAATCCTCCAGAGAAATATTTCCCTCTGAAAGCTCACTGATTCTAAAGTTCATACCAGTACCAATCTCCCAGAGAAATATTTCCCTCTGAAAGCTCACTGATTATAAAGTTCATACCAGTACCAATCCTCCAGAGAAATATTTCCCTCTGAAAGCTCACTGATTATAAAGTTCATACCAGTACCAATCCTCCAGAGAAATATTTCCCTCTGAAAGCTCACTGATTCTAAAGTTCATACCAGTACCAATCCTCCAGAGAAATATTTCCCTCTGAAAGCTCACTGATTCTAAAGTTCATACCAGTACCAATCCTCCAGAGAAATATTTCCCTCTGAAAGCTCACTGATTCTAAAGTTCATACCAGTACCAATCCTTCAGAGAAATATTTCCCTCTGAAATCTCACTGATTCTAAAGTTCATACCAGTACCAATCCTCCAGAGAAATATTTCCCTCTGAAAGCTCACTGATTCTAAAGTTCATACCAGTACCAATCCTCCAGAGAAATATTTCCCTCTGAAATCTCACTGATGATAAAGTTCATACCAGCACCAATCCTCCAGAGAAATATTTCTCTCTGAAAGCTCACTGAGTATAAAGTTCAAACCAGTACCAATCCTCCAGAGAAATATTTCCCTCTGAAAGCTCACTGATGATAAAGTTCATACCAGTACCAATCCTCCAGAGAAATATTTCCATCTGAAAGCTCACTGATTCTAAAGTTCATACCAGTACCAATCCTCCAGAGAAATATTGCCATCTGAAAGCTCACTGATTCTAAAGTTCATACCAGTACCAATCCCCCAGAGAAATATTTCCCTCTGAAAGCTCACTGATTCTAAAGTTCATACCAGTACCAATCCTCCAGAGAAATATTTCCCTCTGAAAGCTCACTGATTATAAAGTTCATACCAGTACCAATCCTCCAGAGAAATATTTCCATCTGAAAGCTCACTGATTATAAAGTTCATACCAGTACCAATCCTCCAGAGAAATATTTCCCTCTGAAAGCTCACTGATTCTAAAGTTCATACCAGTACCAATCCCCAGAGAAATATTTCCATCTGAAAGCTCACTGATTATAAAGTTCATACCAGTACCAATCCCCCAGAGAAATATTTCCCTCTGAAAGCTCACTGATTATAAAGTTCATACCAGTACCAATCCTCCAGAGAAATATTTCCATCTGAAAGCTCACTGATTATAAAGTTCATACCAGTACCAATCCCCAGAGAAATATTTCCCTCTGAAAGCTCACTGATTATAAAGTTCATACCAGTACCAATCTCCCAGAGAAATATTGCCATCTAAAATACTGTCAAAGAGAAATAGCATTTGAGGATCCCACATATTAACTTTGCTTTATTTCATCGCCGAAATCAAAATAAGCAGGTAAATAAACACACACAAATTCCTGACAAAACAAACCATTTGTTGTTATTTTCACTAAAACAGCATCACCTAAATTTGATGAGATTTTTCACAGATTGGTTGAAAGATAAAGCAGTTTTTCCTAGATTTATAATCCGCCTTGTGGTCTCGTTTATTCCTAGATGTTGAATCTCTTTGTGGCTGTAATTATGGATAATTTTGATTATCTAACGAGGGACGCCTCCATCTTGGGCGCTCATCATCTTGATGAGTATGTCCGAGTTTGGGGAGAGATAGAACCAGTTGGAACGTAAGTGAATCCAGACAAAGACAAACCAAGGCCGTGCCCGAATTGGCGGCTACAGCTACGGCTACGGCTAGATATCCGCGTCACCATGCGTTGAAGTATAGGACGTCCTTAGCAACTCCCTTAGCAACAGTCGTAGCCGTAACCGTAGCCGCCAATTCGGAAACCGCCTTAGTATCAGGAATGGGAAAGTTCAGACTGTATCTTGTGGCGTGTCGTGGCCGAGCGGTCTAGTTCACTGGACCCAAGCTCTGGTATTGTCAGCAGCAGAGTGTGGGGTTCGAATCCCGGTCAAGACACGTGTGCTCTTGAGCAAGGCACTTAACAAAAGTTGCTTCGTAAAAAAATGGGAAGGTAGTGCATTCTGCTCTACCAGCCAGGCTCCTAGCGGATGATACCCATGCCTACATCCTTATGGACTGTGAAGGGGGTATAACCCTGTTTCAGCCCCAGGAGTAGGTGGCAACGTGCCCCTGGTGTCAGTTGATTTGGGTCTACAGCCCAAATCAGCTAAGTGTAGCCCTCACCTTGAAGTGGCCGTCTGGCCTTGTGAGTGAGGTGATATCTCATTAAAATCCGAATTCAGGCTTGTTTATGTCGGCATGGTGATATGAAATGCAGACATATTTTCTACAGATGTAAAGAAATCCTGCTCTTTGATCTACTTTTCTAGTCTTAAGGATACTGTTCCCAGAAGCTCATTGGAAACTATATCTCCAGGGGTTACCAAAAGGTGGAAATGCCATCATTTCAATGTACCTCCTAAGATCTGGATCCATGTAACAGGCCTTTTTGTCAGCATTGACTCTCAGTAAATAGTTTAGTAAATACTATAAATGTACTCAAAAATCACACTCGAAATAGCTCACTTTCAAACCAAAAAGCTCCTTTTCAGTTTAGTTTTATTAGATTAGTACTTTGACTCTGTACTATGAAGCTGTTTTCAAACATTCCATTCAAAAGATATCTGTGAATTTGTAATCTTGTTTTTTCCTATTTCAAACTTTTTCATGATTTTCAATTTGGTATGAGCTGGATTTGATCTGGATTCGAATGATATGTTTGTTTTCAGTGGTCGATTACACTACAAAGAGATGTATGAAATGCTAAGAACAATGGAACCCCCTGTCGGTTTCGGAAGAAACTGTCCCTACAGAATTGCTTACAAGGTAAGATTATGGTTCCCTGTGTGCATGGCATGCACTATGAATGGGACCAGCCTATTTTCATTCGAGCCTCAATTTCATCACATATCTTAGTATTAGTGGAAAACATTGTCAGTTTGATTGGGGACAAGCTAACTTATTCTATCATTTTCTTTTTCTCAAATCGACAGCGTCTAATAAGAATGAACATGCCGGTCGCTGAGGACAAGACAGTTCATTTTTCCACCACCCTCATGGCCCTCATCCGTACAGCGCTGGACATCAAAATCGGCAAAGGTGAGATGTGAACCCAATCCCATCCCTCCTGTAGTAACAACCCACCTTAAGAAACATATATAAAAAGTCATTGCAGCTGTACGTCAAGCTATTTTGATTTGTTGTCCGATTGATAATCTGTTTTTTTTTTTTGGTTTTTTTTTTTACTCAGTTGCCGATAGAGACAGACATGACAGCGAGCTACGAGATGCAGTCAAGAATTTCTGGCCGACCCTAAATGCCGACAAGCTGGATCTCCTGGTACCCCCAGACAGCGGTAAGAGATGAGCCGCAATGGACCCTTCCCATGAAATATGCTAATTACATTCACGCATGCATATACAGACACTATTGGTTGGCAAATGCCACAGAGTTGTGCACTAGGCAGACGCACAAATGCTATGTGTCATGCCAACATCAGTCCCATACTAAAAGGCGCGATGTTCACTCATTTTGCCAACCAGTAGGGAGAGTGCGCACGCGCGATGTTCAATTGACATATTTGATGGGAAGGGCCTACGTCATTGAGTAGTTACCCACTATAAATGACTCATTCTGATATAGTGTGTCTTGCTCTGAGAAAGAGTGAAAAAAAAATACATAAACAAATTTGGGAATCCTCTTAAAGGTAGAGTCAGCGTTTGGTTTTTGTCAATGAATGCTGATTTATAAGCAAGAATAAGCAAACAGGTGTACCCGGGGTGGGATTCAGACTCCAGACCGTTGCCATTCTAGAGCAGATGTCATACCACTAGACCACCGAGATTGCCCAGTAGCTAGCAGTAGTTCGAATCCTATATTTTAGCAGCGGGTACCGCAACAATGTTTTTCTTCTGACCATGGCCAATTTAAATGAACTATGTCGACTTCTTGATTAATAACTCGGAGTTGATTAGAGAAAAGCTAACTGTGGGCAAGATTTACTGGTAGCAGCAGTTTGAATTCCATATTTTAGCAGCGGGTACAGCAACAACTTTCTTCTCTGACCTTGGCCAATTTTAATGAACTATGTCGTCTTGTCGATTAATTACTCAGAGTTGATTGGGGAGAAGCTAACTGTGGGCAAGATTTATGCCGCTCTACTTATTTATGAGACGTGGCGAGAATACAAGGCGAAACTACAGAGAGATGGTCATGCAAGAACGGTAAGCCCAGACCAAATATCAACCCTATTAGTCTTTCATTTTGTCATAATTGCATTTTTACCATGAGAAGGTTGTGAGAACGCTAATCAAAATGACATCTTTGTAATTATCTCAAGTTAGATTAATCATTTGTTTTTAACCGGGATGAATTTTTTTTCCAGAATAGAGTTTTTTTTTGAAAGGTTTTTTGTAGGGTGGTTTGCCTAAACTTTGCGGAAATTGCCACGCCCATCTTGAACCCAAGGCAATGTTTTGACATTTTCAATTTCTAAGGGAATCAGAACTGCTGTAAATGGGTCTGGAAGTGGTAAGAATAAACAATTCTTTAAAGAATTGGTGAGGGATTTTTAAAGGAAGGAGCAATAAGGGCCACATTTTTCTTTGGAAATGATTTTATTTTTAATTTTTATTTATGTGTTGAAACGTAAACCCTAGTTTTTATTTAATATACACATTTTGAATGTTTATTTCTGCTATTTGTCCATATTCCTGCTTCATAACAGTTCATGGAAGTTATTGTAAATATCATAATTTATATCCATTTAAGTTTGGCACAGATTTGTTTAATCTGGAAGTACATTCCAACTAACAGGATTTGCAGTGAGTGTGCCATTATGATAATAATGAAAACAATAGGTTTTTAATTTCAAAGCATCTACAAGATTCTTCCATTTCTTTACAATCCCTACCAAATGTCACCAGAGACCGATTATTGCATTCATACAAAACCCACTTGTCCCCTGTGACTTTCTAGGGCAGCATCTGCTCCTGATGCTCCACGACTTTACTGTCAATCTGTCCGCCCTACTCAAAAACAGTCCTAGATTTGTGAGCAGGCATTTGTTTGGACGTATGACCTCATTTACTGCTATTCCATCTCAATGTTGCTAGAAAACCCCTAAATTAGAGCAGCAAAACTTCACCAACGCTTCCACTCACTTGTGCTAAGAACCATCACACATCTCCCCCTACCCCTCCCCACCCCCTCCCCCAACCCCTCCCCCACCCTCTCCCCCACCCCCTCCCCAATCCCCTCCCCCACCCCTTCCCCCATCCCCTCCCCCACCCCCTCCCCACCCCCTCCCCTACCCCCTCCCCAATCCCCTCCCCCACCCCCTTCCCCCATCCCCTCCCCTACCCCCTCCCCAATCCCCTCCCCCACCCCCTTCCCCCATCCCCTCCCCCACCCCACCCCCTTCCCCCATCCCCACACTCCCACACACACCAAGGAGCACGGGGACCTTCCGTTGCTCTTTGTGCTAACCCCATCCTCATTGTGTATTCATTTGTCACTAACACACACCCATTTTTTGTTTACAGATTTCATCCCGTTTTTGTTTTGTTGCCGTGTCGTCAGAAATATCACGCCATTTTTGCTCGTTCACATTGGTTTTCATTGTTTGATTTCACCATAGGGTACACTTTTAGAAGTCAGCACTGAGATCAAAACTGCTTATTTCATTCAAACAACGAAGGTTAATTTGGAAGCAAATTTGATTACTTCTGAGACATTTTGGAAACTGTTAAAAGTGTACCCTGCCGCATACATTTTTTCATTTTTTTAAATGTTGTTTTCTAATGTGATTTAGTATGATCAGTAAAGCAGTTTTTGTTCAATTTTATTTGAGTTGATATGGACTTATGAAAACAACTGCAGACAATTAAAATTGAATTTTTGTTTTTCTTCACATTTTTTATTACTTCGAAAGCTTGTATCTTCTTTTATTTAATTCTTTTTCAAATCAATTTGATCATTTTTTTTTCAATCTATGTGAATTGCCCTAAGATGTGATTTTGAACTTCCAGACGTCATTGTTTTGTTTGTTTCCATTTTGTATGATTTTGCTGTGTTGCATTCCTTTGCATATAGTTTGCATGAATTTGCATGTATTTACCTGCCTTTTTATTCCCTCCTGTCATTGCCTGCTTCCACTACACCTAGGAGCTAGCGATATTCCAGAAGCACTACAACAGAAACCCATACATGGATATCAACAATGTTTATTACCAAAAGCTCTTCACTGACAAATTCAGAAAAGTAGCCTTTTTTGTCACGTTGTGCTTAAATCTCAAAGTTTGCTGTTTTGTGCATTTTTTAAAATTTTATTTTTGATTTCTCAACAATCACTACCATGGTATTAAGGATGTCCAATTGCTGTGCTATTTCTTGAATAATATTAACAGAAGCCTATTTTCTACATTCACGGTTTTTAAATAACACTGGTTTCTAAACCGTTGCCGTGGGTACTAACAGAAAATTTGTGTAGTTTGAAACAATTTTGTGTGTGGAATTTTAAGTGGGGCTTAAAAAATTAATTTTTTTAATTTATTTTTAAATGGAGTATAAGTTAAACAACAATCAACAAGGAAAATGTTGATAACTTATAATTAGCTGTTGTCTCTCATTTCGCTGAGAAGTCTTTCAGCTTGCTTTAATTTTGACGACGACTTGTTGCTGATGATTTGCTTTCCACAGATGCCCTGTAATCTTTTGTCTTTTGGCTTCTTGTGGCTACACCCTCTTGGCTTCTTGTGGTTATGCCTCTTGCCTTCTTGTGGCTACGTCTTGTATGTCATCTATGCTATCATGATGCATCATTGATAAACAGATTGCTAAGACGGGTGTCAATCATTGCATCATGACTTCTGATCAGATCTCTCTTGCCCATTTTATCTTTTAACTCTGTATCTTCTAGTAATTTTAACCATTATCTTCTGTTTGTGGTGAAGTCTTCCCATTAATGGTCTGGAGAATTCGTAGCATGTTGTTTTTGACAGGCGTTCTCTCCGTCCTGCTTACCTTCTTATGAGACTGTGTATCTGAGCATTTGGGAGATGCGTTACCATGGTAACAGTTTATTTAGGAGTAGTTGATGGTTGGTAGTTTGCTTTTTGGTCTGTAGTGCATTTGAGATATTTTTGCTACATTAGTCTACTTTAGGGACTATAGATAGACTATCTCTGGGTTATTATAGTTTGCTACATGTTGTAAAGCGTTTGTGAATTTTGACTTCGGTACTTCTGTAAATTTTCTCTCCTTGTGAACTAACTTTCATTTTATCTAGATATGCAGGTTCAAGATCAGACCACCTCCATGGTATAAGATTAATGCATGAATCATACAATATTGTAGAATAAAACAATTTTCTTGTTTTGTTTTCCCTGTTTTGATTAATACTTCACCAGCTTCGTTATCAGAAGCGTATGGAATACCTGCGCAAGGTTCGTGGCCGCGTGGAACCCAAGTTACTAGAGGTACCTACGTCGGATGGCACCTTCCACCGTCACACCGTACGCGAGGTATATGTCTAGACCAACCCAAAAAACTCATGCTAAATCAATGCCTTTAAATCTTCTCTCTCTTAGTAGATAACTTTTAGTAGACACTCTTCCTCTTTCTTGGTATAGCAGTCAAACTTGAACTTCATCTTGATCTCTTAGTGCTATTTGCCATGTAAGATTGTCAAGTATTAACATTGTCTGGTCCTACTAACTGTAAATTTACACTTGTTCATACTTAAAATCGACATCAACATTTCGGTAGAAAGCGCAATATTTATAACTTTAAAAACCAATATTTAACTTTTTTAAAAACTTGTATTTACGACTTCACAATAAAATAATTTATATGTTTAAAGTGTATTCAAACTCTTAAGAAAATAATCTTTAAGTCTTCGCTTTCTTCAGAAATGTCGATCAATGAAATGCTGTGTAGAAATTTGAGAAAACATTGAACCTTTCCATTTTACTGAATTCTGATTGGGTGGCACGACAAATTCAAAAACTCGGAAACGATTTTCAGGAGCAGCTTTCTTTCAACTCATGCATTCATTGGACCTCAATCTTGTCACATGCCATTTGTGGCTTGATTTCATTGGTCAGTAGTCTTGTCATATGACTTTACAAGCTCATTTTATTGGCTATGGATTAGTCTTGCATAACATTCATAGTTCTGCCCACAATCTACCAGAATATAACAAGAGGCAAGATATATTGAGCAGACGAATCTGGCTTAAAGACACTGGACACCTTTGGTAATTGTCAAAGACCAGTCTTCTCACTTGGTGTATCTCAACGTATGCACAAAATAACAAACCTGTGAAAATTTGAACTCAATTGGTCGTCGAAGTTGCGAGATTATAATGGAAGAAAAAACACCATTGTCACACGAAGTTGTGTGCTTTCATATGCTTGATTTCGAGACCTCACGTGTGAGGTCTTAAAATCAATTCAAATATTTTACTGAGAAATGACTTCTTTCTCAAAAAACTACGTTACTTCAGAGGGAGCCGTTTCTCACAATGTTTTATACTATCAACAGCTCTCCATTGCTCATTACCGAGTACGTTTTTATGCAAACAATTACTTTGAGTAATTACCAATAGTGTCCAGTGCCTTTAAGATGCGAACATGGAGTAATTTTTCGGGCTCATAATTTCTTTCCTCATCACAGGTAGCAGGGTTATATTTTACATCTTTGGTGGTGGACATAATCTTTCTCCATTCTTCCCTTACATCAGGAGTCAGCTTTTTAGTTTCTTAAAGGAACATTACAGAATTGGTTTTTGCTAACAAAACAGTTGCTGGCAGTGTAAGCACTTTATGTAATCCACCATATACATAAACTGACAAACCTGTAGAAGTTTGAGATCGATCGGCCATCTGGGTCACGAGAAAATAGTGAAAAACCGATTACACATTTGCATGAAATCATGTAGGTTCAACAAATGAATAAAACGCTCACTGAGCGATAAACTCCAATCGGAGAATTAGTTTGTTCATTTCTCATCAACTATGGCATTTCAGACAGAAATATTTCAAGGGATGTTTTCTACTATCATCATCATTAGACCGTGTAAGTTTCATGTAAATCTGTGATCAAAAGTATATTTTACAACTACCAATTCTGAAATGTTCCTTTAAATGCTTTTTCTGTCTTTCTAAAAAAGGGATTTCCTTTTTAAAGCAATATCCAAGATCGAGTGCCCTTACCTACACCACTTTCTTTGACAATTGGCAAAGGGTGCCTTTAGGGTGTGTGTTCACAAAAGGGAAGCTAAAATGTGAATCTTCCTTCTTCTTTTTTTTCCTCCTCCTTTTTTGAAAGAGCGAGTAGCTATTCTTTTCCCCAATGTTTCCAATCCATCAAATAAAGTCGGTGATATACTCATACAGATATTGCTTTAGAATGGAATCTTGCCTTTCCTTTGCAGGTAGAATCACAATCTAAATTTCATTTGATTGCATTCATCAATTTATGAAGTGAAAAGACGACAGATTTTGTTTTGCTTCAAAAAAAAAGAGAAAAAAGCCCCCAACCTTACATCAAAAGTTTACAGGACCCATTACAATGTTATCTCTTAAAAGCCCCTCTTAATTAAATTCATGGATTACACCTCCATTAATTTCATTACTGAAACAAAAAGCTTTCGAATGTTCTGAAAAAACGGTTTCTGTTAATTAAGTTCGTTTGTGCATTCTGAAGAATCTGGGCACTTTTTCTGTTTCAACAGTTACTTTCTTTGTCGGCACAGATTCAAAAAATTATTATCGCCATTATGCTTTTCTTGCCTGTAAACTTAAGGTTTCGGGGCTTTTGAGTTATTCACAAAGTGACAACCATTTCGCCAGACGAACTTGAAAATCATTCTACTTTTTGTTAAAATTACAAGTATAAACTTTGAACTAATCATTGTGGACGTTTGTAGAGGCATTCTGGATTCCACAGTGAAAGGAAAAAAATCACAACTTTTGGTTGGTTTGATTTGCAAAACCACAATTTGTCCAAATTGGGAAGAACATTTAATGATAAATCTAAAATGAAAAGTTCTGTTTAAAGTCGATGCATATTGTTCCTGTTGGATGCTTTGCAAATCAAGGAACCTATTTGTAGAATTTTTCTGAATAGATAGTTCCCAGTAGACGCCATCTTTACGGGCAAATTGCATTTTGGCCTGCAGATGCGTCAAACGCTCAACTTATTAACGCAGCCGCGGTGTTCACTGACCAATCCTGCAATGAGTTTCGTGAAATGCGCGCGTGTTGCACGCCGTTCTCACACGAAACGCACGACTGTTTGTTCCAAATTACCCGTAAAGATGGCCGATTTACGTCACACTGCAACCTATCTATAAGACAAATCCCCCAAGTCAAACATTTGTTCAGGTCTGTACTTGTTATTTCAGCATTGATTATTATTAACACATTATCTTGGCACTAATATTTCACCTACTTTAGATGGGCTCACAAACTGGCATCTAACATCAGATTGGCATGTACTACTCATCACCATTATCAACATGACCACCCCTTCATCACGATGGAACTTTCCATTCTCCTTTTTTAATTGTTAATAAGCACCGAACACTCCATTGTATCAGATTAGGGGTGGGAGTGATTTCTTTATTATTGTAAATAGCTGTATTAAAGATGAAATATATATATATTTGGTACATAAAACCAATAAATCATTGACTTTTGACGTAATTTGTATTAATTATATAAGTTTACAGGTTTATACCTTCAAAGAAAAATGGAAGAAAAAAATGTTAAAAAGACTGCGGCTGTAGGTTTTACCCTCCCACCCCAACCCAACATTTTCAATTGATCATTTCTTGTGTTTTTGTGTTGGTGTGGATAAATCAAGGTATGTTTTTCTTGCAGGATTCCTTTGCGTAGTAAACCTGAAGGGTTCATCCAGGGTTCATCCAGGGTTCACCCAGGGGCTACTTAAAGAGCTTGCCACCCCTCTCTGGTCTCCTCGGCCCTGCATGATCCTCCTCCCGTCATCCAGCACTATTAAATTTGTCTCAAAATTATCCTTCAGATCATTTTTTAAGAAATGATTGTTATAAATTATTTGACAACTCAGAGTTATCACACAGTAAGACAAAGTTGTTGTTGTCGGACATCTAAGATGCAGAAATTGTAGCCACTTATAAGTGTCTTAGTTTTTGATGCGGTAAAACTGCATTCTGGTATTGTCTCATCTAACACACTAACAATGAAATTCTATTTCTTAATCCATCAAGATGGTTTTTTAAGGGCAGAGATTTTATTGAGACAAATGATAATCTGTTTCCAGAGAACTTTCATCATCTGCTATAAATCCCTTACCTCCATATTCCCACCTCATTACCAGTTCATTCTCTTCTCACCTTGTATCCATCTTTCACGGTTGAGGTATGCCACCGTAAACGTAGTGTCCCCATGGTTACCGTAGTGTATATCTCCATGGTTACCGTAGTTTACATCTCCATGGTTACTGTAGTTGATATCTCCATGGTTACATATCTTTTTGATACTTTCATGGCGGCAGGATTTTCTTCGTCTCTGCAGGCTCACCAATCCTAGTGGTTGTGGGAATCCTTTATCACGGGTACCTTGTTTTCCATGGTTACAGACACCTCTCTTTATCACGGCAGTTGCCTCCATATTCTCATCTATCCGGTTGTTGTGGGAGTATCTTCGTTTCCATGGTAACTCTGTTTTCATCCAAGGAGTCATTTGATGAATCCATCTCCTGTGATCCTCACAGATCAAGTTGTATTCCTTCTAACCCATCAAACTGTGCCGTTTTTACCTCCTTGAACATCTCAATTTTGTCTTCTTTGGCGGTGTCAGATTTCTTACCCATGACTCAATTTTTCCACCTCTATTATTCAGAATCTGTATCAAACCATATTAAGTAACTTTAATAAAACATAGTTTGTAACTTCTAGCTACTATAGCTGTTATGTGAAACAGACAGAATAACCATTTGAGGAAGATGAACAGATTTAAATACAATTTCCTCAGAAAAAAATGTAAGCTTATTTATATGTATTCCTTCATGTAAATTATCTGTTGTCATTATTTCTTCCATTCTTGTTAGCAATTAGCTCAATGAGCTCATTGCTAAAAAATATATGTGTTCACTCAAAGGTGTATAAAGTTCAATTTTACTTTTTATAAAATAAAGAAAATTGTATAATATTTAGTTTTTGCTGTATGTGGTGTTTCCATAGACAGAAGCTGAAGGTAATATCCATATAACTCATTTGTGACTGCGATTAACTATGAATTGTGTTAAAATGTACAGTATAAGATTTATTTAAACGTTCAGTTTTAGTGCTGTACACCTGTGTTTTAAAGAGATTAGAGTTACAGCATTCGAATCAGTGACTGGTTACAGATTTAAAAGTGCTACTTCTGAAGTTTCTTTTTGTTTCAAAATGTTACAAATTTTATCCATCTGTTCTGAAAACGATCCATTAATTTTGAAGGTTTACTCAAATCCAATGTTTGCAGCAAGGTTTTATAGAATTCATCTTAATTCCAAATTGTCTGAACTGTCCATCAAATGTTGTACCATTCCAGTCCGTTTGTTCCGTGTTTTTTGTTGTAATTAAATTGTTATGCAATCTTTTCTGAGCGAAAATTATTGATATGTTTAAAAATCAATTTTTACAGGAAAGAAAGTAGTGACATCTGGGAATATTTCCAAAAGTAAATTGGGCTTTAAATTGATTATCAAAATAATGGCCGTAACTTACACTATCAATTTGTAAATCAATCATTCAACCAATCAATCAATCAATCAATTAATCAATCAATTTGTTATAATATATTATCGGGTAAAAGGAATTACTCTTCAGATAATCATTATTAGCTTTAGTTCTGATGCATGACAACAGTTACTTCCTCAAAAAGTGCTTCATTGTCTCAGAATATATTTCTGTGCATGACAAAATTAAGCAATAAAACCATGAGAGAAACTGACTGTGCAAATTTGGAATAATTTAGGGTTGAACGTGGACAATTTGACTAGAACGGGACTTGAACCAATGACCTCCGGATTAATGTGCCAGTGCTCTACCATTCAAGCAATCAAGCTCTGTGTTGGGCAGTTTTCCCTATTTTGTCAATATCTTTGTTCAACCCAAATTAACAAAATTAAGACAAATTTCAGCATTTTATTTCAAAATGCTAAACATTCAATTGCTTCATCTACTAAATACTAGTACATGTATATCCTAAAGTTATATAATATTTGTAACGGTTTAATTTTTGATATTTTAATGTTTTTATGAAACATTAAAAAACAACAAGATCGCCATGACTTCCATGTTTTTAGTTTTATTATGATATTTTAATGTTTCTTTGAAACATTAAAAGCAACATGAATCAGAATGTCTTCCATATTAATGTTAGTCACAGTCAACACAGACTTTCAACAATTGTTTACAGTAACGACGCTAAGGTCATTCTGTTACAATGTTTTAGGTATTGTTCGTTACTGTGTTTGTTTGTTTTTTTGTTTACTTGTTTTTGCAATACTATTTGTAAACGCCTTGTAAAATTCCTTATAAAGAATGATGTTATATGCAGATGGGTGAACTTCATATTGTAAATGTGTTTTAAAAGTGGCTTATACAGAGTTTATTTAAATGTCAATCTTTTTATACCATGTGCCATTTAATTGCTACCTGCTGATAGATCGATCACATCAGTAGCAAGAATTGTTATCCAGAAAGTAGGTTTAATCTGTTCATTTGAAATTTGTTGAAATAGAAAAACGAGCTTTGAAATAAAAATTAAAACGTTCCTTTTAACAAAAGTGGTGATCCTTGAGGAGGTAAAAGAAAACAGCAGATCCTTGGCCACTTTATGTGCCTTTGTTTTTGAAATGTGATAGTTAGTTTTGTATATTGGTTGAAGGTAGGCAGTTGACGATAATAAAACAATAACTGTATATGAGGATGTTGTCATGGTGATTATGATTTCGACGATGATTACGAGTCCAGCATGTGGTGGAGGAATAACCATCTTCAGCGTAGAGTCTTGTCAACTTCGGATCTGTCTTGGTGGTTTTTGTTCCTTCCCTTTTTACTCCAAGGTGTTATTTTGGTGTCTTCGGAATCATAAGTGTAGATTTCTGTCGTAGATTAGAATGAGGTATCTTTCCAGGTGTGTATAAAGAATTAATAAGACTGAGCAGGTTTGGCACCAGACTACAACTCATCAGTGTTTTATACCTTGACTTCATCATCAGACGCTCAGTTGAAAGTGACTTGAGAAGTTTGGCACCCGACTACTTGTGCAGCTTATTGGTGTCTTGTACCTTGACTTTAATCATTCATCATTAGAATGTTTGTTTGGTAGATTTGTAGATTATAATTGGTGGAGGGATTGAGTGTTGACGATTTGAGAGTTTCAGATTTGAAGATTTAGGATGAGTAACTTTATCTTCAGTTTGCAAGATTGTGGCTGACGATGATCCCTCATTGATTGAGGTTTGTTTTAACACTATTGTGGTTTCACAAGCAGTTTCAGCGACTGCACTGGCCACACTTTATAAATTGTTTATCGCATTGTTTTAATTTGGAATTTACATGTCTAGTTTTTTTCTTCTTTTTTTTTCTTCTTCTTTTCTGTTTTTTGTCTTTGGTGGGGGAAGGTTCAGTTGGGTGTATTTATTTCAGAATGAGGTTTGCAGTTTCGTATAACTTCACACTTTTTTAAGTGGTTGTGGTAATATTTTGGGAATAATTTTACAGATTTTCTGTTTAGAGTCTTTCTAATATAATGTTAATTGTTTTGACAATTTTCTTTATTGGGGTCTTCTCTCCTATAAATGACACAGGTGGCAGTTTATACTAACTAGATATTGAGTTTTCACCTGATGTGAATGAATCACACTAACTTCACTGATCACATGACTTTTTCTTTGCAGTCAACTTAGAACTTTTAGTTTTTCCTTCTTCACTAGAAATTAAACGGATGGAATCTTGGTCTTTCACTGAGAGTAGATTGTTCAAGTTACTTCAGGATCACTAAACAAAGTTTTAATCCCTAAATCTTTCAATTCAATGGTAATATTATCTGGCGCCCTCTCTCAGCAACCTTTATTGTTTCATAGACTTGTACAAGTCATTGTACCAAAACAGTCTGAATCTTACATGGATTTGTTTGTTCACATGCTGAAGTGACTTGACATGTTTACTTTCATCCTCTAGTGATGTACTAACAATAGATCCTCTTGCATAATGCGTAACAAGCTCAAACAGCGCCCTCACTGAGATCAAAGGAACTTGACCTCTTATCGGCTGACAGTTTCGCGCGGCGCGTAAACAGCGTAGACACTTGCGCGTTTCCATTGTGATGCGCTCAGTGATAGCGGTGTGCGCAAGGGATGGGTTATAGCAAGAAGGATTTAAAAGCTCCCTGAATGAGATGTCAAATATTGGACAAGATGGAGGTGAAGGATTTCTTTTAAGTAGTTCACAGTTTTTTGTAACAGAATCTTTTGAGTTAAAGAACTCTATTCAGGAGCAAGCCCATGTTGGGTTTTGAGTTATTTGGCATTCATTTTGTGAAAAAAAACAGCTTTTTCCATGATGAAATTGTCAACTGTTATTTTAAAAGCAAAAAAAAACTCCCAGATCTCCCTGTGCCCCTTCCTTTCTGCTACCCATAGCATTATAACAACTCTAAACCACCTTTCCATCCATTATATTTAACCTTTAACCTTTAGCCTTTAACCTTTAACTTGTAACCTTTAACCCGTAGCATGAATATACACAGTGGCTAATCCAGGATGATAAAAGGGGGACTAGTGTTGTTTTCCAAGATTTCATAATAAAGGAGTTGGAATGCAAACAAAATAATCAGAAGGAAAACAATAAATAACTGTTATTTATGTTTTCCTTCTGTTTTTCTTGAAGAATTATTTATTTGGAGCAAAATTTCATTTCAGAATTTGTGGACACTTTTTATCTAAATTCAAAATCCCTGGTTCCACTGATGTATTTTTCCTATCATACAAAATGCATGTGAATGAAAAAAATCCCACATTAAATATTTCACTTTCATTTTCCCCCGTTTTATTTTTCTGTTCTTACCTTTAAATCACTCAGTTCATCCAAGCTGCTCAAAAGGTAATCATCGGTGGTCATTTCCAGCCAGAATTTCTCTCTTTTTTTCCACTTTTTAGATTTTTCGTCCATTTCAACATTTATCTTCACTTTTTAAATGTTTTAGTTACAACTTCTTCTGTTTATTTGTCTTGTGGAATTTTTTTTTCTAGATTTTGTCCTTTTTGATATTATACTTCTGTCTTTGCTATTTGTTCAACTTTTTTATCTGTTTCAATTTGTCCTCAAAAGTTTGTGTCACTTTTGGTCATATCAGAGAGTTCAGGGGCTTTGAAATTCAAAGAAATAAAAACAAAGTAGGGAGTGATTTTCATTTTGTGAAAGTTTTATGACCAATATTAATTGCATGCCTTGTTTCACACTATTCCAATTTCACCAAAAATCCTGACACTATGCTGTTCTATCATCAGTTATTTTCTAATTCTCATTTCAATCTATTTCATTACATTTGAACTTATTGCATGAATGCACAATACTGACCACAATATTCACAAAATGTTCTTCCATTATTTACATATCTTACTAACTTTGTATACCTCCATTTTAAAAATCGTCCATTTTGAAAACTTAGATGGTAGATTTAGTTTGTTCTCTTTAGGCCTAAATGAAGCTTTCTCTTTTTAAACTGTTTTTGTATAATTTGTAGTTGAGATTCTTTCTGTTTTAAATCATTTCTACTCCTTAGCTTTTAGGACAAGGATTGAACAAGCTTACTCATGATTGGTTAATGTAACAATTTCTAAAAAATCATGCTACAATAAGCCTTACAATTTTAGTGGTCTGTTTTGTTATAGCGCCCTCTTGTGATGAAATTCAAATTCACTTGGTCATGCTCTCTACTACCCCCCCCCCTAAAGAAACAACAACCCCAAAACAAACAAACAAAAATCTTAACAAATGTAGTATCTAAAAACATTGTTTAGATATGACAAACTTCTCCTTGGTAAATAATGTAAAGCAAAAGCACTGTGCTTTTTTTCTGGAAAAACTGAATTTCTCTAAAAAACCAATTGTTTCAAATTATCCTAATGTATAAAAATGCTTTCATTTGTTAGTTAATGTGCATATATCTATATATTTTGAAAATGTTTCCCACAAAACAAACTGCTTTCACAATTTTGCTGCTGCTATTTGACACGTACCCAAACAAAACAATTTGTGTGGATTTGTATTTGTTGGGAAAAGGATATGGGATTGTCGCTACCTTGATTTGACCTTGTCTTTGTTATTCTCTGGCAATACCCGGGGTACAAGACCGCAAAGTCTAAAACCTTGGAAAGTTTGGCCAAAATCAATATCCTATTGCACCTTTTTTCGTATCATTGAATGAAACGAAACTGAAGAATGAGGTGAGTTTGTGAAGACTTCCTCGGGGGTAATCTTGAGAAGGGCGGAGTAAGGGGAGGGGGAAGGGAGGGGGAATTATCACATGATATTCCCCCTACTTCATTGACATCTGTCTGGCCGTTTATTCTGGACAACACTTATAAACAAAGTGTTTGAAAGGTTTGCCAAATATCTATTTATCTTCAAATCAAGGAAAGATGTAACAAACATTGTTTTGGCCTCTAAACAACTTGCTTAAGAAATAGAATAATCCATCAAAAAATTGAGTGTTTCTTCTCTGAGTAGAATAACTATCGAACTGACAGTTTTTAGATGCGGAAAGATTATTCTATATGCATTAATACACACTGGAAATACTTTTTGTACAATTCAAAACATTGTTTCTGTTTCATTAGTAGGCTTATTTTAAGAATAAATAAAGAAGTAAAACTGCGAAGGAGTGAACAAATCTATCAGAGGGAGTTCTAGAGAAGATTCCTTGACACAAGTATTTTCTGGAAGTTTCGTTAAATCAGGAAACATTCATTTTCATGCACAACTCCAACTCAGATTCTTGAAAGTTTATCAAAACAGAAAGATATAAACAGGTCTACGCAAGGTTAGGAATGGGATTTATTTTACAAGAAGGAAAAAACCCAGAAGGATTTTGATGTCTGTACTTTTGCAGACTTCTTCACCTGCATGTTTTGGCCTTGTTCCTGTTTGGAATAATTCCACAGTATCCTATAAATCGGATGGATTGAGCCGGTACAATAACAGTATCACCGGGGACATCTGGACTGATAATGTGTTATTCCCCAATCTAATGTCCTATTTAGCCTTCCTATCATTGCCAGTTTTTCTTCACTTTATCCTTTGATACTCCTTTTTTTATTGTCTTTGTCTCTTAGATTCTTTTTGTCATTTTTTGGCCGAGATCCGAATGTCGTAGAGAGATTGTAGACTAGTTTTATTCACTTTCCAATGTTCTTAATGGTGGTTAGATTTCCAGCACTTAGGCAGTTAGGAAGGTCAAGTGAAGTCGTAGTGTTGAGAATATTGACATGAAAGATCATAAATCAATTAGATATTTGGAAAGAAAGTACATTTGAGACTTCCTTGAACAAAATTTAAGTGTGGTAACAAGTATCCTGACAAACTTTTTCGAGAAAGAAAAATGATGTTTCTTTAATTATCTAATGCCCATTAAATCCAAGATATTGTAAATTCTCCCTTTCTTAACAAGCCTTGAAAATTGTTTCCTTTATCCTGGTAAATCTGAAACCATACATTTTGGGGAATAATTTAGTTTAAATTTAAGGGCACAAGGTAAGTGATGGGGGTTTCTTATCTATAAAATATGATATTTGATGGGAAATGCATCTTTTGCATATTTGAAATACTTGAAATATTCTCATCAATTTATTATTGTCTTGAAATATTCTCAATCATTTTGGGGGGTATTTTTTACCTGTTTATTATGTCTAGAAGTAAACGGAATGTTTGTAACTTTGAAGATGGTGTTTGTCTCTTTGTTTCACAGCGGCCGTGTCTCTTCAGGCGTCTCGTCGGTGCCGTTAGGCGTGGTAGTGCTGAAAACATCTTCAAGGAAGTAGCAGAGGAGGACGAAGAAACTCCTCTAGCTCCCAACGAGCCAAAACCAGAGCCCAAGGCCATCGAACCCCCTCCCGCCAAGTCGCGGGAGCGAGACCGCGATAGAGACCAAGACCGAGTCGGAGACAAGGACCGGGAGCGAGATCATGTTAGACCAAGAATAATTGCATCTACGCTGCCCAGGATTGATAGCTCCGGCTCGGAAGGATTAACAGCTGACCAGCATAGTAGGAGATCGTCACCACAGATGTAAGTTTCATGCCGTCAAGTGTGACAGACAAATTTCAAATTGTTGGACATTTCAAGGTTTTTGATTTATAATGAGGAAAACTGTGAAATGACAACACCATTTTCTCAACCACTCATTTTCAACACTCATTTTTATTTGTTAATTCTATATAATTTTTGTTTAGTCCAATGCATTTTACATACAAGCTAAACTCTAAAGCCCTTTTTCACACGACAAAAGATTAACCGATGTCCCTTGCTTCAAATTTCATGAGCATGGACTGATAGTTTGTTGTCATCAGGCATGACTGATTTAGCGAGCTTTCACACAGCAAAGATTTAGCGATGTTTGAGAAGATTTCACTAGGGACCTTGGACAGTCTAAACATTGTTGTCCTTTCACACAAAGTGCAACTAGAAGAAAAATTGTACAGCCATGCTAAAATGAAGCAAGGGACCCCTGCTAAATTTCTGTCGTGTTAAAGGAACTTAAGCACATTCAACTATCCCATTTTGAGTCTACAGTCCTACAGAGGGAGCCATTAGACCCCAAGTTTGATTGACAGTTCTTTCCATACTACCCCAATGCAGTGATTAGAGTATCTCAAACGGTGGTTTGTTATCCCAATGGAGGTACAAAGAAACCTCAAACTTTGATGTGTTGAGGTTTTGTGGAGTGGAGTATTTTCACACATAAAGTCTTGAGGTCTAAACCTCCCTGTCCATCCAATGCCCACATAAATATCCTTGGAATGTCAAATTAAATTCTGACAGTTTTAATTTGGTATTTCCTGCTCTTGTCCCTAGTGCCTGTCAGTTAAGGCTGTCATAATAAATACCATTACAATGCAATAGGTGACTAGCGCCCTCTAAGTTTAGGTAGTGAGTTACTGTGCTGACGGTGATCTGGATTTGACCATTTCTCAAAACTGAATGAAAAAATGTATGTAGTTAGTGGCACAGAGGATATGAAAAATGGTCCCAAACTGGCTGGAAAAGTAGTATAAAACTTTGAGGCTCTGACAGTAAGTTTAAAAACATGATACCTTTTTATGTCATGGCTTTTGAAAGGTATTTTATAGAGGAAGTTCTGCCGGACTCATCGGGACATTGCGCGAGAGTAAACAAGCATTGGGCAATAAGGAATAATCCAAAAGGTCTTTGGAAAGCTGCCAGCTTTCTGCCAACGTTTGTTTTCAACTTCATCGGAGAAAAAAAGTTTCACATGAATCCGAGTTACCGGGAGACAGAAAGCTGTCTGTGTTTCGTTAAATTTCACAAAATTGAAAAAAGACATTTGACGTTTCCAGCAACTTGATCCAGAGTGGACTGACCACAAACCTAGAAATGTGAATTCCATATTGCAGGTAATGCCAAGTCAATGTCCCGGTTGAAATTTTTTCGCAAAATAGAAACATTGTCTACCCACAATCGAGACATGGTTTCCCACTTATGGGGAACATGGTTGCCCCGCCCTTTTGGACTTCCTGAACCTGTGTAATTCTACCCTAAATCTTAGATTAAATTGTCATGAAACACGAACGTAGCCTGTTCTACTTAAAGATATACTGCCATTCTCAGTCGAACCTTGATGATAGTGTACCAGGCCTGGAATTACACAGATGCCTCTGTTGCCCCTGGTCTTGGCCTTGGTGCCCCTTCAAAAGTTGTCCATAGACTTTAAGATTTGATAATGGAAGTGCCCTTTGCAAATTGAAAATGGCCTTGCCCTCTCCAAGATGAAATTCAAGTCTCTGTGTACTGCAACCCCAGAAGCACATCTTCATCTTCAATTGTTCTGACTGTTTCTGTGACTGTTCATTTTATGGACTTAAAGATGTAGTCTTTAGTTGACTGATGCATAATTGCTTTCCTCTAGAACCTTACAATGAAATTTGTTGTGATCGAGAGGCAGAATATTTCATTGAACCTATTTTTTATTACTTGAGATACCGTCAAATCTGTACCTTTGTAAAATCATCCCACTGTTTATTTGTCAGTCTTTTTCTTGAGTTAAAATCTTTCTATTCATACGGGCACTTCAGTCCGGCGGTCGACCCCTAATGTCCAATTGTGGGGCACTGTACAATATTTAAGTGGTGTTTGAAGCTTTGCATCGTGTGGCAAAATCAGAAGGAACTATAGTTAGTAAACTTACAACCATGTGTAAGATCTCTTTAGGAGTGGTGTTGGCTCTGTTCAATGTTTTGAACAGTAAACTCTTCTCCTCTTCCTTGCCAATTTTACCCTTAATCCAGTAGTTACCTTTGGTCTAGTTTAAGTGTTCTCAACAACACAAATGTCAAGGTTTTAGCCATGAACATTTAGTCGGATCTCTTAAATCCAAACTCTTGAAGTGTATCCAGCCCTCTGAAGAACCCGGAACAGAGCTTAATGGAATCAATCAAGGCCAGGGGAAACAATAAGACGTCTTTTCTTAAAAGCAAAGCTTCTAGTCATTGATCAGATGTCAAACCCAAATGTTGCATTAGCAGCTGGTGTGTCTTCATCACTAAAACCTAGTCATCCATATGTAGGTGCTTAGCAGAATTCCGTTGTGCTTAGTGCTTAGCAGAAACCCCTCTGGTAGAGAACTAGTGAGAAGCAATGTAGATTAAATGGTCTATCTGCTGGTAACCCATTTCTTCTCATCAAGATTTGTCTGTGCTTGGCAGTTCTTGTGCCTGACAGTTTTATGGAAGTAGGTTAAGTTTAAGATGGTTATTGGGTTTGCTAGTATGATCTTGATCTGTGGTCGTGATAAAAATGCTGGATCTCAATCCACCTTTCTGGGTTGAGTGTAAACTCGGTGCATGTAGCGAAACGTTTTAGCGCTTAGTAAAATGTTGTGTTGAGCTTACTTGAAATAGGTTGTGAGGATTGAGGATTGTGAGTGGGAAGACTTCCTCCTTGACATGGTGTTTAAATATTCTTAGGTCTCTTGTGGTACTATACCGTGTCCTAAAGATTCTAAAAGGAAAAGGTAATTAGCAGGAAGATCAAGGGACTCGGATTCAGAAAGTCAGACTTGAGTAAAGACTACAGTGTTTCTAGTGATGTTGTACCATCATGATACTATGCCGGCTGTGGGGTTGTTGCATTGGACACTAACAGGTGTTCTCATTCTGTCAGGTGTAGGTTGTTGAGTCTTATCATTGGCCATACCTTCTCTCTATCCCCTAGAGCTTATCTACATCTCAGCTCTTCTCTAGACAAACAAAACATTCAGGAGGTCTTCACTCGATGTTCACAAATATTTAAAGTTTACAAGATAACTCCAAACCTCTTACCATGAATTCTCCACACGTGCTACGTGACTAAAGTTGTTGAAGGGTAAACAAAACTACAATAACCTTACCCAGAGGCATCTTCTGACCTCAATAACTCTCTCAGGAGCATTGATGCCCCCTTCTCTAGATGGAAAAGGTGAGGTCCAGGAGATTTAACCCCAGGTCTTTATCTCTGCTCTAGATTTGGGTGTTGGTTGCTCCATGGAGGTTTATGGCTGCTCTGTGTATGAGGTCAGAGACCTGTGGAATTGGGAATGGAAGTCAGGAATGGTCTATGTTGGATGGTACCTAATCAAGGGGGGTCGTTCACTGTTGATAGAATACCCCCCCCCCTCTACACACCAACCATACCAAGCTAAGACTCCCTGGTTAGGTTAAGGATCTGTCATTGTGTTAATTGAGGATTGGAGAATGTTCTTCACAGCCCATCAGTGGAGGGTTTTTGAGAGTGAAGGTGGGGCCCAAAATACCCTTCAAATCTCGACGGGTTGACACCAGTTTCATACCCCATTGTTTGAGTGCTCTTAAATGTTTATCTCAGAACACTTGAAGTAATCCATGACCTTGCCGTAACCTCAATTGTTGTAGAGAGCTCCTCCTTATTGTCCTTGCCCGGAGGCACGTAAACTTGAACATTCTTGAAGATGTTCGAATACTTCTCGGCTATTACTAGGAAATCATCGAAATGAAATGGGTTAGACTGAACTGTCATTTACCTTAAAAGAGGCATCGCTGAAACCACAAACAACCCCTTGCAGTCATTTACAGTCATTTACAGTCATTTACAGTCATGGGAGATGACAATAAAGTACCCCTACCTCACCATGTGTATGTCATTGCAATTGGAAATGGAGAGTTGTTTACCAACGGAAAACACGGTACATCAAGCAAAGAAACGTAGACTCAACTTCTGGTTGAAATCATCTATAAATATAATTGCACCCAGGCTAGAGAACATTACTTTGATTTTATCCTCTCACCAATGAGTTGTATATACCTGGGTTTCAAGTCGGGGCAGACAAAAAACCCACAACTCTGTGGGGTTCGAAACCACAACCCCCACATTCTGATATAAGAGCAGATGGCTTAACCACTAGACCACCAAGGGTACCTGATAATGAGTGGGTGGTAGAAATCCGCAAAATTGTAGAAAATACTGACTTTATTCTAATATTGCAGACGGAGGTCAGATTTGATGACCTATTTTTAGAGGATTGTAAATTTTCTTAGTCATTCATTGATTGAATCACTCATGCCCAACAAATATTTTGCACCTAAGTTAAAGAAGTCCCACCCTTAACATGAAGACCTACACCCTTCACCTTGTTGATATAAGTGACTCATTCATCATGTATCTCCTCCTCCCTACAGACACGACAAATCCCCAGATAGACTTCGTGGTAAATCCCATGATAGACAGTACGACAGATCTCAGGATAGACCCCAGGATAAACCCCAGGACAGACACGGTGAGGTACCCAGGGAATCCAGAAGGCGACCACGGGACCCACTTGACACATCAAGGGTAAGGAATCCAGTCTGATTTTTGATTTTTTCTTAATTGCCTTGTTTTTCTTCTTCTTCAGTTATTGACGTTTCATTCTTGCCCCGGAAGAAAGAATTGATTTATTTTTAATTGTTTTTTTCCCGTGACTTATTAATTTGATTGTGTGTTTAAAAGCTTTAATTGCTATCCAAATAGTTGGTTAAATCTGCTGCATCATGTTGCTGTGAGCAACATTCCATCCATACTGTCAACAGTCTTGCTTCAGTTCGACTTCATATCCATGTTCCGCTACGATTTCAAGATTTGTTATGATTGAATTATGACCAACCCATACCCTACTTGCCAATTCTTAGTTTATTCTCCTATATTGCTACCATGCCTTCGTGTCAATTGATCATTTCCCCTTTTATCAGTAACTAAGACAACTGCGATGGTACAACCAGACATTGCCATTTGTGGGGGGGGGGGGGGCAGGGGGTTCTTGTAGGGGGTGGGGGGGGTAACTATTCTATACATATTTATCCCCTAAACATAGCTCACCCTTCTGTGTCCTTTCTCTATGCTTAAACAAACACATCCTAAAAAAAAGTAAGGAATTCCAAAATGGAATCTAACGGGGTTTGACCTAAATGATGGTGTGTTTATTTGAAGTATTTCAATTCAGGTTTATTTTTCCTAGGTTGCTTGGGGTGGTTTGGGTTTTTTTGTTGTCTCCTGTCAGTTTGCAATAACACTAATGTTATCTGTCAATAGAGCCAATTGAATCCAAAAGAAGTGCAAGGTCGTTTTTTACAAGAATTGTATGAGATGTAGAGAAAAGGGGATATATTGTTAAAACTACAAAGTATTTTTGTGAACACAGGTTTAAGATTTGTCCTTTTTTCCTTTTTTTTTTCCCCTTTCAACTTTTTATGTAAGTAAAAGGAAATTTGTAAAACTTGTCGACTTGTCAGAATATATTCTAATTAGTACGCGAAAAAGTGATGAAAATCATCAGCTTAGAAACACTTATTTAAAAACTTGTGGGTGTCGATCGAATCTCAAATAGCAGGAAGTTGTAATTGGCGTTTCCTCAATGAAAATGAACCCACGCATAACCTTGTTGTTAAATATTTTGCGCAAATTTAAAGAGCATAAGATGAAATAAATCTGTCTTGTAGCAATGCTGTACTTCGGACACCAATGCAGTTTTCAAAACGATACAAGTCAGTAAGTCATCAAGTGCTGTGATCATCCATGGTACTTCACTGACTCAGACGTTTGTTAGGTTTTTCAGTAACTCCCGCAGAGTACCAACCAAAATCAATCTCCGTAACAATAATTCACACTGATAACCGCTTAACCGGTAGTCACCCCGACTTAAATAAACACCAAATTAAAGCCGGTTGCCATAGGACAGGAATTAGGGGGAAAGGGTGTAGGTTGTCCCAGTTTCCTCTCGCAGTCAAAACAAATCACTGCGCTGTTTAATTTTAAGAGTGTTTGCATGTGGTTAGCCGATCACACTAGGGATTACATCTCAGCAAATTGACTGAAGTAGCAGCATCATTAAAGGCAATGGATACTTTTGGTAATTACTCCAGAAACACATGACCATAAAAACTGACTTGGTAAGGAGCACCTGAGAGCTGCTGATACTAGTATAGAACATTGTGAGAAACGACTGCCTCTGAAGTTGTGTAGTTTTTGAGAATTTCTCAGTAAAATATTTGAATCTGAGAAAGGCTTCAGTTCTCAGACATCTGAAAGCACACAATTCTATGCAACAAGGGTGTTTTTTTTTTCTTTTGTTATTTTCTTGCAACTTTGATGACCAGTTGAGCCCAAATTTTACAGGTTTGTTATTTTAGGCATATGTCGGGATACACCAAGTGAGGATACTATTACTTGACAATTACCACAAGTATACCTTGCCTTGTACATCCTAGAAAATCAAGAGGTGGAAACAACAAATTTTTTGGGGGGTGAGCAGCTAGGGAGGACCTTTTGAAGTGAAAGAAATAATGAAAACAATAATTTTATTTAGTGATGGTAGCCATGTTACCTCAAAGACGATTTTCAATAGGCCATCCGAAAAGAAAGAAAAAAAGTGATTCTTGAACTCTCTTGTACCATCACCACTTTCCAACAAGTCTTGTTTCATCCATCGTTTCTACCAAATTATATTTAGGTTAAGTGTCAACTTCTAGACAAATCTAAAAATGGAGGATGGTTTTCTAGTTTTGACCTCACAATGAAAACAAACGCATATGCAACACATCTTGTTCTCCAAAATGACATCTGAAGTATTCTAGTTCTTCTAAAGCTTAGGTCAACTTTAATAAATTTTTGACCCAATACGCATGTCCCTTTAATCAACTCATGGCTGCTAACGACCCACCCTCATAGTAAATGAGGTCAAAGATGTATGAGTCGGTGTCATCAATTTTTAAAGGAAACCGAAATCACCCAGCGTTCAGGCTGAACCAGGACTAGATCCGAACCAGGAGTCAACCAGTAACCTTTATGGTGGTGTTGTTGACAGATGATTTCCGTTTAAACTTTTCCCCCATTAGATCGTCTTTGAGCAAACCTCGTCTGTAATCCAATTCTTGGTTCTCATTCTGAGAATCTATAAATAAAATGATTTGTGACTTATAATCCAGATACCTTCTGTGAGTAAATCCATCGAAGCAAATATCTTAAGAAATTGCTTCCACGATGAAGATACAATATACAACTATCTTCATTTCGTCTCAATGCCTATTTTCATTTTGCAGAATGCATGGTTAGATTACAAGACAGTTTGTTATAAAATAAACCAACGGAGTAATGATTCCAAAGCATGGTTGGTTTCGTTGCTAAAAACTAGCTTTCCCAAGGATTGTGTCAGGAAGAATCCAAATCAGTTTCGACCCAAACGGGCGCAGACCTGTGATTCCTCAGTGGCCAATCCTGATGTCTAACGCTTAGACATCAGAGAGGAATTCAGATTCCGTGGAGTCATCCCATTCCCCCTGGTCTGTCACGATCTTTTCCTCTCTCTCTCTCTCTCTCTCATGGCCTGCTGATTGCCAACCAATGCGTGGATTGAGTGTTGACTTCGTTGAGTCAGCTGCAATAGTGTCGCCTTGCACTTGTCTGGTAGCTGGGAGCTATTTGTCTTCTCAATTGATGAGACCAAGTCATTGTTGTGGGACGACCAGGGGACTGGGGGCATATCTAGGGTCGCTGAAAAGGGGCGGGGCAAACCAGAAATAAACGGGAGAAAATAAAATAGCTTTCGAAACAGTAAAGGCTGCTCGGTAAATTGTTTGTACAAAAACAAAATGGGGCTTAAAAAATGTTGCTATATAAACACCTCAATTTAAAACCCACTTTATCTAATTATGAGGATGTGCTGTCTCACTTTGACCTCTACCTGACCTTTGACCCCAGCTGACCTTCATTTGAGTTGGTTGTAGGAGACGAACCATCACGTCTGTTTGACCCAGTAATCTCCTGATATATCTGGAGAGATAAGCATCTTCAGTCTGGTGTCTAGCCAGTGTGTGTCGACTCATCGCACTATAAATATTTAGCCTCAATTCCTCGACATTATCCATTGCCAATCAGCCAAGATATTGTAGATCGTGTTTCTTTTGTTCCTAAAGAAACAACATGTGTAGGAGGAGGGGCATTGCTGGTGTGCTTAGTGTGTTGTTGATGCATCTTAGAATGCATGCTGAGGTAGAACCTAACTTCACCCCTCCTCCCCAATTGTGAAGGGAGCTCGACAGACTTTGCAAAACATTCTCCTTGAACTATTTTTTCCTAAGGTCAGTCATACCCCACTCTCTAAAATGTTACTCATCCACAACCAAAGTAAGAAGACACTTTTACTAATAAGATGTCGTCTGAAACCCTGTCTCGTTTATAAAAGCCTTTCAAACGGTGGTCGCAGGAACACAATTTTTAGTGAAACCTTTTTGTACATTGTTGTCATTAAGGGTCACATTTCTAAAATAGAAAATCTGCTTTTGTGGAAGGGTGATATTTCATTGCCATGTGATAGTGACACAGCGAGGCCGCCTAGTTCCAACCACAATCTATCCCCGTGCCAAATCAAAGAACGTCAAGCCCTGAGAAACATGAACAATCTGGAAAATAACATTCCCGGTGTTTTGATATCGGAGTGGCGTTTGTGTGGTTGGAACAAAAGCTGTACGCCAACTGTTATCTTTAGCCCACAGTAATTAGTCTCTGGTGTATCCCTGTGGGTGTATAGTCTAGCTACAGATGCTGTGGTCGTCTGGTTGTATTTTTATCTTCAAATTATGTCTACCTAGAGGTGCACCTAGCGGGCTTTCCCTTGGCCCATTTGACCCCCATCCTTGATTTAAAAGATGTTCACCTTCGGTTTCCGAAACCAGTACAGTCTGCTCGGCCAGACTTTGATATCCTCCCCCCAACACTTTCCCTGTCACTTTCTGTCAATTACCCAGACAGAAACTGTTTAATTGTTTCCAGAGTAATAAAACAGGTGTCTAGAAACAAATATTTGCTTAATATTCGAAACAATCTCGCCAACGAGTTGTGGTGGTTCTTAAAAAGAAGCCGTTGAACAACTCAATACTTTGACCAGTATGCTCTGCTCATCGTTAGGATAAACAAAGGGTTTTAAAGTTGAGCTGGATGAATACAAAACAAGTTTATACTAATCCTCCCCCTTAATATGGTCATCTGTATACATCAACACATGATTTATCATAGCTCCTTCTATTTAATCTGATTATTTTACCACACCCAACTGGGGGTACAGACCTACCAGCTGCCTCGTGTGCTTCCTTCACCTGTCCACCTTTATCTTAACAACAATCCAACCCCCCCCCCCACCACCAACAGCCAACAGTCCCATGCGAGAAAATAACCAAGATCAAGTTTAATGTTTCATATCCGATGTAAATGTAGAATGTTGAGAGTTGGGAACAGGAGGGTGTGTCTTTTCAGTTCAGTGTGAACCTGAATGACTCATCTTAAGAAACATTTGCTGCGGATTCTCAAAATAGTTGAACAGTTTTAGCTTCATCTTTGGAAAATGGTATCAACCAAGTCTATGAAAACTAAAACCGTTATCTTTCTTGGTTATTAAAGGGACATTAATAGAATTGGTAAGAAAAAAACTTGTAAAAGTATACTTTTTGATCACAGATTTACATAAAACTTACACGGTCTAATGATGATGATAGTAGAAAACATCCCTTGAAATATTTCTGTCTGAAATGCCATATTTGATGAGAAATGAATGAACTGATTTTCCAATTGGAGTTTATCGCTCAGTGAGCGTTTTATTCATTTGTTGAATCTATATGATTTCATGCAAATGTGTGATCGGTTTTTCACTATTTTCTCGAGACCCAGATGGCCGATCGATCTCAAACTTTTACAGGTTTGTCAGTTTATGTATATGGTGGACTACATAAAGTGCTTACACTGCCAGCAACTGTTTTGTTAGCAAAAACCAATTCTGTAATGTTCCTTTAAAGATATACAGCAGTGGTAATGATGTAGTTTCAAGATAATTTTCACTTTAAAAGTAAGTTTGGTTACAGGTAGTTTTAGTACCCATCTCCAAATGCTCTCGAATTTGAAAAAAAATAATGACGGAAAGTGTGTAAGTAAGAGAAAGTTGCCATTTGTTTAGCAACTTTTATGCTAAATAAAAACAGCAAAAAAGAAAAACCTCAGCACTCAATATGAGGAGATTTCAAAATGTTAGTTTCTGAAAAAACGTTTGATTGAAAATGATAGCAATCATGAAATGAACAACACTCTTTACAAAAACTTACCCTGGTTAGGCAGCTGCATGGCATCCTCATTCAAAACAGAGTTCCTTAAATAACCCTGCATGTTTTATCCTTACTTTATTTTGATCCTTACCCAATCTTCCTCCCCTTTGCATGCTGCATCCTCCTCCCCTATGCCTGCTGCATCCTCCTCCCCCTTTGCATGCTGCATCTTATGCCTCTCTTACCCGCTCTCCCCTTTGCATGCTGCATCCTCCTCCCCTTTGCCTGCTGCATCCTCCTCCCCCTTTGTATGCTGCATCTATCCCCTCCTCTTACCTGCTGCATCCCTCCTCCCCTTTGCATGCTGCATACTTATGCCCCTCCTCTTTACCTGCTGCACCCTCCTCCCCTTGCATGCTGCATCCTCCTCCCTCTGCATGCTGCATCTCCTCCCCCTTGCATGCTGATCTATGCCCTCCTCTTTCCTGCTGCACCCTCCTCCCTTTGCATGCTGCATCCTCCTCCCCTTGCATGCTGCATCCTCCTCCCCTTGCATGCTGCATCTTATGCCCCCCTCTTTACTGCTGCACCCTCCTCCCCTTTGCTGCTGCACCTCCTCCCCACACCCCCCTCAGACCTGCCTGGTTGATAGCATGGAGCAACAACTCTATTCTGATGAGAGTTTTAATGATGGCGATAATTACAGCTGGAGCAATCCAGCGTACTCTGATGAAGAATATGAGTTTTACCAGAATGAAGAATATGAGTTTGACCAGAATGCGGAAGTGTTCACGCCTGTAAGCGAGATTGCTGTGGGATTCACATCTACTAACGCTTGCTGTGCCTTAACATTTTATAACAAGTTATTGATAAGTAGTCCACAAATTCCAGATTTGAAAAATGTTGGGAAATTCACACACCCTAAATCCCAATATGGCCCACCATGGTTGCCTAAAGAGGTGGGGCTGGCTGCTGTTGGCGATAGGGACATGTGGAAAACCATCACCCGGCAAACCTAACCATAATAAAAATACAACATGTAAGCTCATATAAACACAACTGCTTAGCCCTTGTTGGTGTAACACTTTTACAGGTATCATTGACCCACCCCTAACATCACATGATAGGCCAAGTTTGTGTTTGTCAAGAAGATTATTTTATAACCTTCTGGTGTTTTTGTTTAACTCTACTTGTTTTCCCACTGCTCCTCAGGGTATTGAAATGGCGGATATAAAATACCAAGATGCTCATCCAGAGATTCCAAGATCTGGCTCAGGTTCAATAGAGAAGAAGGTAAGTGCATTTACAATACTTCCTTTCTTTCTCTGGTTGTGTCGTCGTCATTTCTTATATATTTTTAAGACGTTTTTAGTACAGACTTGTGATTTGTCATTCATTAGGTAACTGTGCAAAATGGACTCGTACATTTAAGCGTTCATGTGTTTCCGTTTTGATGCTAGTTTGCTTGTGGTTGTTTTACTGTGTAGAGTTTTATCATTTTCTAGCCATCTCCAGAGCATACTTGTTGTGTAAGTGAGAAACAAGACTATTATGCTGTATGGCCTCATTTTGGTCACATTGTTTTGTTGAAAAAAATGGCTACAATTATTAATGAAACACTACATTTATTGTAAAAACAAAGAGATGGCACTTCTCAATCTGTCAAAAACTTCATCAATATTTTTCAAAAAAAAAAAATTGCTCCAGTCTGTTTAAAAAAAATTGTCATAAAGAAGAAGCCCCAACTAATTTGAATTTCATTTTCGAGAATATTTTTTATTTTGACTGCATCAATATTTGGTTGAATGTGCAACAGCGACAAGAAAGAGAAAAATGTAGTATTTTTTGGAGAGCTACAAAAATGATTCTCAGAGATGACCCCTGTACATATCCAGTGCGCTGTAAAAATGAAGGACGTTATTAAAGTAATTGGTGGTCTTGTACACCATCTAATGTTTCTAATTAAATGTGATTTGTTTGCCCTGTGGACGTTTGTGAAGTCTGCGGTCACTTTTGTGGTCAGAATTGACCTTACAAAAGAGGAAGTGGTCATTTAGAAAAACAAATTACTTAAAACAAAATGGGAGATTGTGTTGTTTTTCAAACCTTCAACAGATTATTTCCTATATATTGAGGGCTGCCATTTTGAATGTGTACATTAGCTTTTTGCTTTGTATGAATTTCGTCTGTATTTCGTGGTATAGATAGAAATATTTTGATTGTGAAAACATAAAATAATATCCGGAAATGGAAAAAAGTTACAACTAGTTTCTCACTCAGCAAAAGTATGTGTAATGGAAAAAAGAGACATTTGTTATATATTATTAGCCAAAATATTATGACTGGTCTTTTAAGGCATTGTGTACAGTACTATATCAGTCAGTGGGTACTAAAACATTTATATATCGATGTGGTACATCATTGGGTTTTGAACGAGTACATTTACTCTAATGGTCTAATTTGTTATCAAGAAACATGTTAAATAGCCTCTGAATATTTTGCAATTTCTAAAAAAAAAAAAAACTGCTCTTATTTTTGAGAAAACACATTTTGAAGACCAAGTGGAACAAACCAAACTGTGCTACGCAACTGCTACAATATTAAAGACTACTTTTCTATGAACTCTGACCATCACGTTATTTCCGTTCTGAATTTGTTGTCTGCAAGGAACTTCGCTGGCAACCTTTCCACTTCAACACATTTTCTCGAAGATAGAGCCGTTTTTTTTTTTTACAAAGTTTCGATTGCTACCAACTACAAACCGCTCCAATTATGTTTTCAAATGCTGATTGATAATTTGGAATGATTTTTTTGATTACAATTGATGTACCATTCTTTAATCGTTCAAGACCAGGGCAAACTGTGGGCAGCTGTAGTAGTTGTTGGTTTTGACTAGAAAGTAGTAGTAAGATGGAAATAGATGGACATGTTGTTGAGTTGATTTCATTTGATGAATGTCACCGGAAGCTTTTTTATGCGTTCACTGCATGTGAAATCAGCAGTAGCTTCATCGATGTGCTTTTCTTGATCAGAAAAGGCCGCTGGGAAAAATCACTGAATATCATAAGAGAACAAATAAATTACAATGTAGAATAAATGAAGATAAATATCACCCAGACCTTTGAGAAAAACTTGTTATCACTTGAAAGGAAGTCTGACATTTTTATTTTGGGTAATCAACAGAGTTTCATCAAACCCCACACAATGAAAGAAATAACAGTTACTGCCTAATTTAGTGATTTCAAAGAAAGTTGCACATTTTATATTGAAATTTTTATATAAGAAATTTTTGCCACCTATCATTCTTTTGGGAAAAGCGTTAAAAGCCAACAATAGTTCTGTTTTTTAATGTTTGACCCACAGTTATTTATTAGTAGGAATTTATAAAAAAAAAACTGGATTTTTCAACTTTCATTGCTGAGTCTTTTCTGATCATGTTTCCATTTGAAACATTCACAATTCATTTGCTTTTTATTTCAGACTATACATTGCATGGAGTCGTTATATTACATTGTTTGTTTCTTTCAATTTTGAGTAATCACTCATTATTTCAGTTGGCCGATTGTTTGATTTGCTTCATCCATCATCAGTGGCAACTTTCAGGTCCTTACACGGGATGTCAGTGCCGGCTCACCTTCAATATCTCTCTCTCTATCATCAAGTTTGCCAGTGATTTAAAAAAAAACTGCTGATTCATTTTTGATTTGTGAGCTCGTCATTGTTTGTTTTTTGATTTTGTTTTTTTCATTGCTTCTTTTTTAAAATCTCTCCGGACTCTAGCAGTCGATGGATAGACATTCATCGTCCAGTTCCTCTCATCACAATATCCCCAGTCTTCAGCCACCTCCAATTTCCTCTCGGCCCAAAAATCAAGACCGCGGCAGGCCTAGACAACGAGATACCCTGAATCCTAGCGACCCAAATCCTAGAGAGCGACATCCAAGTCGTGAAAGACCCTCCTACCCACAAGAATTTCCTTACGGTGTCCCAAGAGGCCATATAAGTCGGAGTGGTTCTAGGAATAACTTAGATAGGAAAATAGAGAAGTCAGCTCCCGCCGGCGATGCACAATCTCAAAGAGCCTTGCAAACCCAGCATCCATCAGATTCTTATAGCTACGATAATTTAAGGGAGCTTGAAAATCAAGATGGTAGAGTAAGAAGAAGCACTCGTGATATTAGAACAGATTCTAGCGGAGAGTCCCTCAGAACCCCATCTAGGCACCCTAGTTCAGTCTCACAGTCAGAAGTTAGGTTTGAAGAGGGTGACCCCTACTCAAACAAGAACAGGCACTCTTCCAAGCATCTCGATAACAGTGCGAATCTTAAAAGGAGGGGGTCCCACTCCCAAGATCCCGAACGGGCACCGAGCCATAAAAGAAAAGAAATTGAGACGAGGCTAGACAAACCAAATTCACATCCCCGCCCACATCGGGATAGGCATCGGAAATCAGATCACGACCGCTACCGTGAAAGTCCCAGTGACTACGCAGACTCCCCAACCAGTCTAAGACATTCCCCGGTTGATCCATCCAGTATGCCCGTCTCCCAAAGCCTACCTTCCTTCGAAAAGAACAAGGCGAACAAACGCTACACCTCCCCAAGTATGCCGGAGTTTATAACGCCGGGTCAAGGAAATAGAAACCAACCCTACGCTAGCACCCCTTACGATACCCAAGACATTAATCAAAATCTACGATTAGATGACAAACGTCATTCCAGATCTAGAAGTAACAGTAGACGTAAAGAGTACATTGATGAGAATAGTAACCCAACCCTTACCGGGGAAATCCCGGGGTCCCATGTTGGTGGAAGACACAGAACCTCTGACTCACATGATGCATCACGTAAAGTCAGACGAGAGCCGGATAGCACAGAGGCTGAAAACTATCCCCACCCCTCTAATGGCAAACACCGACGGAAACACAGAGAGGAATTAGGGCGAGACGATGTGGATGACAATACCCAATATGAGGGAGCTGGGATACCGAGCCAACGGAAGCAGAACGCGAAGGGTACCAGACCCAGACCAGATGAGGTGACTTCATTTGCATACTCTCAATCACCTGATTGTCCCCAATTTAGATAGCCTGGCAGTACAATCAGTCAGTCACTGGTTCATCACCTAGCCTGGCAATGCGGTGTCCGTTTTTGTCCTATTGTCGATTACCACCTCCTCTGGTCTGCCCGTCAGTTTTCCCATTCCTTAGCTTCCTCAATATCCATCATTTCAACTCTTGTGCTTCACTCTTTGAAAGTTCAAAAAATAACCTTTTTTTCTTCATATGACTCTCTCCTATCTTATGATAACTCCACCTGGCCTGACCCATAAATAACTATACTACCAACCTCGCTGCTTTCAAGTTGTTTTTTGTGAAACTCCCAAGAGAAATTCATTAAAAAAAATACACTACTGGTTAATCAAGTAACGAAATTCAAATCTGATTCCAAAAAAACCAAAAAAAACATTTAGACTGAAGACATGCACCAACTTTTTCTAGCAGTCATTTATGATTTCAAAAAATTCTTGCTTCACCCTGAATGTTTCATCTTCCTTACTTTTTCGTTCTTTCTTTTTCTTATCCATCTTCCTGCATCATGGCCCAGTGACTTGGCGCAAATCTGTCTGTCCTCCTCACTAGCTGCCTGTCTGTGTGGTTTTTTTTCTATCATTTGTGGAGACACCGTTAAATGCCATTTATTAATTTCATGCACAGAAAACCTTGCATGGTGTTCCTTGTGTATTACCCACATAACCAGCTACCTGCATGCAAAGCACGATCATTGAAAAAAAAAAAAAAAAAAAAAAAAAGCATTGCTTTTCTAATTATTTTATTTTCTAAGTTCAATACATTAATTTATGAAAGGGATGTGTGTAATTAAGTTGACAATAACCCTGAATTATCATTTATGTTGAAATAATCTTAAACGCATGAATAGTTGATTTCCTGATTTTCTAATTAACAGACAGCGCTGTGCTTCCCCAGTATTCTTACAGATTGTTTTTGAGTTTGTCATCTTGTATTGACTAATTGAGTTGGGTTTTTAATTTGCCTAATTTCAAGACGTTTTTGTCTATAACCAAGGGTGCATCCCGAAGAGAAAGACTTGACTCGGAGGAGAGCGCGTCCTCATCCCAACCCCTACTAGGGTCAGGTATGCTTACCCAGACACTACCTCTAAAAAACACCTGTCACCATTACATCTGCACGTCTGGATACTGTATTTTACTTTTTTTGCCTCCTTCTTGATATCAGAGAAAAAAATGGACAGAAAAATATCTCCAAGTCCTGAAGACACTCTTCTCTCACTCGAAGATTGTTTAATATCCTTGAAATGAAACTCAAAAACCTTGTTTGACTTCTCATGAATGAGTGTTTAGTTTTGATGTGTCTAGTTATGCCAAATGGATTTGCCCTCAGAATCAGTGGAAAAGCCAAGAATTTCTATCTAGTTCTCATGTGTTTTCAGGTATTTAGAAACGAAGGTTTTGGTGATGAGGAATGCTATTGAGACACAGTAACTATCAGATATTTATCCTGACTCAAGGTCTCTGAAACTTCATCTGCTTTTTCGTCTGTGTCACTCCCCTCTTCAGAGTGGGAACCGTCCCCGGAGAGAAAAACAAGATATCAATATGAAAGCACTTCCCCCTTTCCAACCACCAACCAATCCCCACCCACCAGCAGAATACTTCAGCTTTTAAATCTCAAACTGATTCATTTTTTTGTAAATAAAGTAAATTAATAAACTGTAAAAAAAAAAAAAAAAAAAAATTAACAAAGTAAATTAAAAGTAAAAAAAAAAAAAAAAAAAGTTAACAAAATAAATAAAATTAAATTTATCCTACCATCCTGCTTCCATCGGCTAAAGAAAGTTTCCAATATTTCCACCATTTCCCCTTCTCCTCTCTGAATTAAAAGCAATTCCTTTCATCGCTTGCAGTCTACGAGTTTTGCTCAGTGTTTAAAGTTGAAATAAAAAAATCAGGATGTGTTTCATTGCTCTTTCTTTGACACAGCACCGTCTACCCATTATCAGCAGAAACTGTCTGTGAACTCGCAGTTTTTCATAAATTGCAGTTTTTGTTCTTTTGCAATTGATTTGAATTCAGTGTGTTGCTTACTATGGTTTCATCACCCCCCCGACGATTCAATTTTTCTTTCAAAGCATTACATGCGCACCGTTTGGTTTTAGCTTTTACTCTCTCGTTTCTGTCCAAGACAAAAATCATTATTATTTTTTTATTATTTCTATAAATTTGTAGAATTTCCAAGAAGCGTTATTTTTTTGTTATGCAAGACTGTTCTCTTCTTGATTTGCATTAGTTCTAAAAATGAAACTTTTAACATTGTTTAATTTTTTGGTTTGGTCATTAACGCATCTTAACGCATCATTTTCTTACATTTTCAATTCCACCATATTCATAATTAATCTTTTAATCAATAATTTTGGTGTTTTTTTGTTCCGTTTCTGTTACTAAAACATCCAAATTAATGCCCATTTGTGTAACATTTCAAGTGTCTATATTCCTGTATTTTTGACCTGATTTGGGGGTAAAACTGTCTTTCCTTAGAAAGTTATCCTTTAACGTTACAAAGAACATTTTCAAAGAAACCAAAAAAATATACATAAAAAATATAACTAAGAAACAAGGGGTTTTAGAATTCAGACCACACTTGATTGGGTTAAAAACAGTTTTCATATTTTTTTGAAATATCACATGATATCATATCATTGGTTGAGAAAATGTACGACTGATTGAAATTGTTAATCACCTCTTGCTAAATCACCTGTCTTGATTAATTGAATAGGACGGTCCCCATCACCAATACGACGGAGGATACCGCAGGTAGACCAACCAGACCCCTCTGCACACCCTTATTTACCCCCTACACCGACCCACCGGGCACCTCATGAGGACCAACCACCACGAGGAACCCCAAACGGTAAACGTCAGCCTCGAGAGCAACGTTACGAACCTCGGCCTGATGAGACGTACAACCAGGAGAAATCAAAACCTCGCCGGCCGTCCCCATCTAAGAGGGATCCTGGCACTCTGTCCACACCAAGTAAGAAAGCTCAGAGTGCTGAGCACTTACCAGAGACTGACTATAGCCCAGGTATGGTACGACGTACCCCTGGTCGTCGGTTACCCCCTGTACCTGGTGAGGTAAGACCCTCAAACCATCAAACAGGTAGCTTATCAGGTACTCCTCGCCCACGACCTCGATCAGCCGGGACCTCTCGCTCAAAAGACTCGAGTCCTGTCCGACATCCACGTAATAAAGATCCTCGCCATCCCGAGAGTCGATCCACTCCACCTCCATTTTCCATCGATGACCGGCCACCCCAATACGAAGCGGTGATGCGTACACAAGATCCAGCAGATCAGGGCGTGGTCGATCCACGCCTACCCAACGGCTACCGCCCTGGATCATCCGTCTCCAAAGGGCGCGGTCATGGAACACAGGCACACAGTCCTCGTCGGGCTCCTCAGGGAGTGTCAAGAGGGCACGGGCGTCGGCACGGCAGGGAAGGAAACGGAGGAACAATAGCTGGCTATTCAGACACTGAAGAAGATGAATGGGCATGATCCAGGGACAGACCAAGAAACAACCTGTTCATCTTTGTTGATTTCTTGTTGGGAACGTCTTCTAAAAGCAATGCAAACATCTATCATCCTATTTATTCATCCTTCAACTATTGAAAAAACCTGTAACCCTTGCTGAAGAATTCTAAACTCTTACCTGAACATTACTCACAAGCGAAATGCTACATATTCCTCGGTTCTTCATTAAATATCAAGTTTACAGATGGTAATACCTGCTGGTAGCGAAACACAACATGAACATCTACTCTCTCTTCAGTCGGAAAGAAAACGGCCTGGTTGACTTTTCTACATTTGACGATAGTCTGACGATAAGAAAAGATCCCTATTCAATTAATGTAACCAGTGCAGAGGGGTATGTATCAATTAAGTCAACTTTTTTGTAAAATAGCTTCAGTGTTAAAAAATTTACATAAAAAAAAGCTGTTTAAACATTTGTATTCTCAAATGCAAAGATTCAGAAGAGTGATGTGTTGTGTTTGAGTGAGAAATCCTTTTTTTAAGTTTCGTAAAAGCAAAAAACAAGGAGGAGTTGTTTTAAAGATTCATGGACTGTGTTGCCATGCAGGCATTCTGGAGATGAAGATTTACACAATACCAGGATCGAAATCAGATTGGCTTCTCTTTTGAATATTTGCATGTGAAGATTTAGGAGTTTTTATATATTTCAAATACCACAGGCCTGTATGTTATAGAAATGATTTAAGTGTTCCCCAAACTATGGATTGTCAAAATGTCGAAAAGAATTGCATTAAAGACAAAAAAAGTTACCTCAAAACACACATTTTTATGAAACATTCTTACAATGTGGAAGAAAATATGAGATGACCCTGCGATGATTCCTTGGGGGGGGGGGGAGTGGGGTGGTTCCCCACTACCCCAAACCCTACAAATAATACAGAGAAGTCAGGACTCAAGACAGTTTTGATTCCTCTTTCATCAACATCCCCATATTTTGGGCGACATTTACCTCATTTTCCTGGACCTGTTGGTATACTTAACCACATTGAATTACATGCTTGTGTACAAACCAATGCATTTGACTGATCACTAAAAAGCCATGTATAGCACCTTTTTTAAAAGTTAACTAAAACATAAATTGACAGGAAAGTTAGCTGTTTGTACTTTATTCAAACCATTGTGATTTACTCCTGGGTTTGAAGACATTGGCTCTTTTATTATTATCTCCTTGCAAGAAAGAAAAAGAAACAGTCTCAAATATTGTAGAATTTTTCCTGTTTTAATAGAAATCTTGAAGGTATCTCTTTGAGAAACTATTGGTACAGTGATCCAACAACTAATCTATCAATATTTATTTTGCAATGGACCAATAAGTTCCGTTCTGTAGCCTCTACCAAATGCTTTCCTTTTTGTGTAAATACTGAATGCCAGCGAATATGCTAACAGTTCATGAAAATTGGACAGTTACATCAAATATATATAAATATTTCATTTTGTTATTTCATCGGTGAATATTAATATTGTACAAATTAATATTTGAATTAACACTATATATAAATCTATATATAAACATAGCAAAATTTCTAAAAATGCATTTTTTTATTACGACTTAATCGATGTGGGGGATTATGAGTGTAAGACAGACATTATTATTAGTATTTGATTGGGCACTGAGTAATAGTTCAACAGTGTTACAATCCCCTGCTAAACAGATTCAATCTTTTATCATTTGATTATTTAGCTCAACGGTTAAGGATCAATAGCATGGTGTTAGCTTAGCATTCAAATCAACCGTACTTAGCAGAATTGGAGCGTGCTCCCAGCCAATCTTTCAATTGAAACAATGTAAGACTCACTGGTTCCCTGCTTCTAATATTCTCAGCAAAATCAAACAATCTAAATGACTTTCCGAAAGGTAAACCTTGGACCCACCATGCTGTTGACCCCTGACCTCTAGGAAGCTGTAGAGTCTAATGAATATTTATAAGCTTTAACGGAACAATAAATTTATCTGCAAATTCTACATAGCCAAGTTCAATTATAAGTAGAGGTATTTAGCTAGATGTTACTATAACTTAAGCATGATAATCTTACAACATAGGACAGTAGAACTATATCTATATAGCACCATTCTAACGGCCATCTTTCCGGCAAAGGTGTCTTTTTGATTGAGTCCTTTTTGGAGTCCCTCATTTTCTGTAACTAGTGCTGTTGACGCAATGCGTGTTACCAATTAACACATCAGTGTCTGATACCCAGACTCTTAGAACTACTTGCATCTTCTCGCTTCACCCGACCATGATGTAAACTTTCCGAGTAAATTTTATCGTTGTCTGAAAATAATCATGTGACTTTCGGGTGTCTTTTCATACCATAAATGGGAGTTAACTTTGTTCAATTTATTACCAGACTGGTACCCAATACTCAGTCCATGTAAACCATATAAACGCTATCCAAGGTATCTGTCTAAGAAATTTTCCTATAATCAATGTATGGCGTGCTTATTCAGTCTTAAAATGTTGACATTCAATTCTATTTTAATACATCCATAACTTGCTGTAGATATTTCTTGGAATTACTTTTGTGGAAAAAAGTTTAAATTATTGCACGCTGTTTTGTTTGAAATTTACACACAGGTCCAGAAAAGATTCTTAGTCTGACAAATGGACAGTTTTTTGTAGAATAATTTTGAGAGAGCAAGTTATTGGGTTTTTTCAATCATGCTGAAACAATGGTTGTAATTGGAAAGTTTAAACTCATCAAAGTTTCTTTTTTCTTCTTGAATTCAATCAATCAATCAATCAATCGATCGATCATTCAAGTAATCAATCAATACTAATCAATGAGTGATCAATAAATTAACTAGTACTAATTTCCTAATGAACAATTTATCATTATTAGGCACCGTTTGAATTGGAATCGCAAATAGTAGTCCAAGTTTTGACAATTTATATATACCATAGGATATAGAATACATCTTGTTATAATTATACACATTCCAGTTTATTCCGTTTGATTAAGTTTAATTGTATTGTTATGAATGGGTGTGCATGTATGGTGTGCCATTTGTGTCAAAAAAATGGATAAAGGGTTAAGTGTACATAAGGATATAGAGGTAAGTAAGACGGATTGAGATGAACTGCAATATGAAATTGCACTCCATAGTATTAGTTGCTGTGATTCAGTTATTTTGTTTTTGTACTTAAAAGAAAACATTACTATGTCTAAAAAGAACTATGCAAAATGCTTTACCATTTCTATTATTAAGATTGTGCTCTGAACAGTTGAAGTTCAGCTTATTTTTTTTGTGGTTGTTTGATGAACGACTTTGCATAAGTTGGGCTTTTTTTATTATTATTCTTTTGTGTGATTTAGATATCTTTTTCAAACAATATTGAACTTTAACAAACGAACGCTATAATCAGTCATTCTCCTGCACATCAAACAGAATTCTCCTTGTTGAACATACACATTTTAAACAAGGTTTGTTAGGATTTCACCCAAATGCAAGTTTGAAAAGATATCTAAAATTGCGTATCAAAATCAGATAGTTCCAGCATATTGCTTGTGTTTATATTAATTTTTCTACTGCTTTCGTTTTGTATATTAAGCCATAGTCAATAATTTTCATAAAGATTTGATCGTGTGATTAGCAGATTTTAATTTTAGAAGTTCACATTTTTCATCAAGCTCAAGCTTTCTGGATTTTGCTGCAAGTTGTCTATTTATGGACGTTGGAGGCGCTGTTTCCTGTGCAATGACTATCAACTTCTCCGAATGTGCCATTTTTCTTGTGTTTAAACGCTGATTTTTTATATAAGTTTGTTTGTTTGAAAATATGTATAGTCTAAATTCATTTCCAGATGTTATATTTCATGTCATTGAGGTAATTACACTAAGTACATCCATGTACTTTGTGAAAGATAAAAGATCACTTCAGGTTAACTTAATGTAGCTACTAAGATTCGAAAGAACTGCCGAAAGAATTGGTGAAGAGATAGTATAAAAATAAAAATAATAGTAATAATTTGTCTCTCTCTAGTTCAACCAAACCCATACTTTATACAGTGATTTCAAAACAACAAATATTTGGAATCTGAATGTTAACCATTTTGTCATTTGTGTTTTCACAGAACAGGCACGCTATCTACAATGACACCATGTACAGTGACTAGAGCTCAAAACATAACTACTTCGTATTACCCTTCAAAAATTGAGATAATTTTCAAAAATTGAGATAAATGCTTGATATTATTACTACTCTATCATATTTTTGAGCAGAACCCATTATGGTAGTTAGTTTTTCTTCTTAGTAGCTACATAACCTAAAACCAAGTAAATAAAATTACGTTGTTTGTTGTTCCTTAAGAACCGGGGTACAGCTACTTCAAGTGGTCGGCTAGAACTAACTTCTTGAGACTCTTTTTTTCTTACCTTCCAGACATTAATATGACTGGCTGTACACACTGTATATATTATATATATCATGTGCTTTCAAACCTTACACTATCCCATCGTAGACTGATAGAGTAGATCATCGTAGACATCTTTATAAAAATGCGACTTTTACGGCGTCCATCTTCAGCGCTCTCGTCATCGTTACGTCATCGTTACGTCATCATGATGTTTGTTTTATTCACGATTCTATTTCGAGTGAAATAAAATACCTCTGCACAAGAAGAATAAGATTGTAATGTGATGAAAGTCAGTGTCTAATTCATTTCAAAATCGCTATTTTTGTGACTTTTGTTTTTTACGAGGCTGCGAGATTCGCGGCCAATACTCGCGGGCGTACGCGGTGACTGACGTTTCGATCGGGATATTCGGTGTCTTCAGGATTCACGAGGATTTTTTCAAGACCGTCCCTGCCCCCCTCGTATTGCTCCCCAAACTTTCAACTGAGGTCGGTGACGTGACGTCATAGGTCAGAGTCTGTGTCCTCTTTATCCCCATCTTTCTTTGACGTCGTCTTTGTGCAGCGAATGGTGAAGAGAGACAGGATGCAATACAAATGCGGTTTTTATCACGGATTCGTTTTATTGCCAAACGTGGGCGTAACTCGCAAAGCAGCGCACCCCGATGTATCATTGGCGAAAACTGTTACAGATCTTGAATCTGAAACGAATTTGAACTTTATAAATTCCTTCTAAGCCCTGTGGATATTTCCAACACTCGGCTTGGCCGAGTGCCGTTTTGTGGACTCTGACAAATTGAACAAAATCACGTTGCAGATTGACAATAAATTAAGTTAATCGGTGGCCAATGATTAGTGGTTTCTGAAACACGTGTTCCATTAAACTAAATTAAGATAAGCTATCTTTGCGGCTATGGTAATACGCGACTCTGTATAGTGTCGAGTTGTCTCCACAATAGTGACCATGACGGTCAGTTGGTTTTACTATCTAATACTTGACTCTTATTGCCTAATGAGATGGAAGAATGATGAGAAATCCGCGCTTGTTCCGTATTGAGTGGTTCGTGCTCTTTCTGAAAACCTTGCCTTTTCGGGGGAAAGTCAAACATTGTGTGGGTGGAATAAACGTCAATGAGGAGGTCAGCCACTGGAGTATGGTCCGTGGCTGGCCCGTGGAACGTCACTGGAAGTGCCCACCCGCTGGCAATCTCGCCATGCCCGCAACTTTCGTTAACTTATCATGCCGTGCACTTCAAGGATCTCGAAGGGGAATAATTTGGGGTTGATGTCTGACCATTTGAGGGTTAATCAATGATACCTCAATGACTCGGCCATGAATGAGAAAACTGAGATCTTTCACCTTGGTTTTTTGCTTTGGCAGTGGTGTAGTTTGACGGTTACCTATGTTGTTCTGCCACACCGGTCGTGGTCATTCTTCATTCGTTTCTTACGTTAGACTTTGTGAACTTGCACGGAAATTCACTACTGTCTTCAAAGATGTATTTATTTCGTAGCTCGATTAGTTTAGCTAAAACTCAAACGGGAATTAAAGCTCGAAAAAGAGGATAACCTAAGGAAATCAACATCATGACTGCCTTAAACCCCGATGGAAAGTTGGAAAATTAGTATAATTAATCTGGAAGAGAGAAAACTTTTCCTCGCTGTTGGCTTAATTGTTATGCCATGCGGTTGCAGAGGAAGGTCAAGTCCGTGTTTGTTCGGCAAAATGCCAAGATTAAAGAACAGGGCTGTTACTAAACATTAACATGTGCGGGGGACATTTTGAGGCCATAGAAAAGAAATTTTGGGGTTTTGTACTTTACCAATTAACACAAACGTATAAATGACTTGTATGTGAAAAGACCATGAATTGTGATGATGGTATGGATTCTCTGTGGTTAAAACAAGTTACCTTGATGAGCATGCAATGCCCTAACCACAACACACCCACGAAAAGGGAAATCATTTAAAATACCCAGCTGCAACTTCCTTGCGGTACCTTACTTTTATTGTGACTGAGTTAACAGACAGATATAAAAAAAAAAAAATTAACAACAAAAACAAGAGGTGTTCGTGCACATAGGTTGCACGAACACCTAAAAAATCCATACAAGATACAGTACTAATCTGTATCTATAGTATCTTTTTTCTTCGATCTCTAGTGGGGGGGGGGGGGCTGGAGGAGAAAGTGTTCTGATTAGGGTGGCTCAGGCTTGCCTACCCCTGTCTTCCCCCCCCCCCCCCACCACCACCAACTAACCACACCCCTCTGGTACGCTTCTGTGACGAAGATACGTGGCGCGTAGTTTTGTCAATATTTTATTCTTGGAAAAAAAACGATGTCAACTTTCATGTGAGATTCGGTACCATGAAGTGGTTGACACCAACAGGTTTTTAAATCCGTTATAGGAAATGGCTCTTCGTATTCTGGTGACGTCTTTTTTTCTGGGAAGTTGATGCAGTGGACGGGTGAGGCCTTGTACCATGGATGGTCGTATACCTTCCTACGGTCGTCCCACGTAAACCATTCGCACCCGCTCACCCACTCACCCACCCCACCCCACCACTTCCAACTTCAATGTTTAATCAAAACCAGACGCGCTTGCTGACGAAAAGAAACAATGCCGATAGGCGACTAATCGAACATCCAAAGCAAAATGTCGAAAAAGTGTCATGAAGTTTGTAACGTGGATGTTGAATTACTTCCATGCGGTTGTATGTACCATGAACTGCATCGATTTATGTTTTTCCTCTGGTAGCGTGTATTTGCCTCTCGCCATGGGTAGCGGTGATTGCCTTGCTACCGGCATTTTGCGTGCATTTGACCGTTAAATTGTTACAGTGTCGAGTGAGATTATTAAAATGTACCACGAAGCACGGTAATGCTACACGAGCTGTTCAGCGGCATCCTACCGATCGGATTATTATTGACTTTTGCATTTGACTGAGGCTGCAAAGTGTTTAAAGCACTGGTCTTTGCACTTTGGTAATACCGCGGTGCAATATAAATATATCGTGCATAAACGAAGGCAATTTTCTTTTGTTCAGGAAGGAAATGTGTACGCTTAAGTGTTGAACCGTTGGTCAACCCCTGCAGAAACGGATCTGTAGATTTGGTGGGAGTTGGAGGGGACTTTTCCCTGTTGACTCCAACCGCAATTGCGGAGATACATCCACCAATAGACTTCCCTCTTTAAAGGGACATTATCAAATTGTTTTTTGCAATTTTTAAAGGAATGTCCTCAGAAGGTGGAAAGAAAAGTAAGACCGCATCCGAATTCGCGGCTACGATTATGGCTACGACTGTTGCTAAGGGTGTTGCTAAGGACGTCCTATACTTCAACACACGATGACGCGCCAATCCAATCGGTAGCCAGAAGCCGTAGCCGCCAATTCGGACACGGCCTAACTGTATAGTTTCGTGCCAACATGGTAGCTTTTATTCCCTTTCACTCGTCGTATCGCGTGCAAGGTTTGAGAGAGCCTATACTTTGACGCCTAGAGCGCCAATACGTAAATTATTTTGTGACCGCGTGCGAAGATGTACCGCAAACAAAATCCAGAGGCGGTCTATTTTGAGGGGTAGGGGGGGGGGGTGAGGCACGCGGGGTAAATCGATCATTGATGGTTACGAAGGTCGGGCTTGGGTTCTCTAAGGGATGCTGAGTAGTGGAGATTGATGGAAATTAGGCAAGAGTATCGCTGAGGGGAGGGGTAGGGCAAATAAGAACATTTCAAAAATTTGGCGCCAAATATTTGCCACTCCGATGGGACTCTCCCCACCAAACCTAGAAGTGACGAGGCGCGCGGTGCGAAGTCAAAAGCGACGAGAGAGTTGTATTTTATATCTTTTAAAGAACAAAATTCCATGCAACAGGTGCAAAGCATACAAGCTGATTACTTCCGAATTGGGTACAGATGTAAATAATATGTGCAATTAATACCCATTTGGATAAGCAATCCCAAGGATTGCACCCAAATGACCCTTAATGGGATAATCATCCTGATCCTTTTAGGATTCTACGCTCGCATTCCATCACGTGGTGAGACCCAAGAGGCTGCTTGTTTACAAACAGTCGAGCATCCTCGTTTACATAATGGTACCGCAGTCCTGTATTGATATAGTAAATGGTAGAACCTTCGAGTATTTTCTCGACTGAAACCCAAGGATGTCTTGTAAGCCCTGCTCCGTCTGGTTTAACGCAACGACAATGCTCCACAGATGAGGTTAAATAAAAACAAATACGCCAATCAAAACATTGACGATAAACCAATGATCTGACTTTATCATCTCACGTGATTTATAAGAGGTAAATGGAACTGGCTTCTCTCTGTCGTGATTTATGAAAGGTTGAAGGTGGCCATTTGTCTTCTGTCATTTGTTATCCCACCGACTTTTAACTGTTCACGTTCTGTCGAAGGTTTGGAAAAGATCCAGTAAACTGTAAACTTGCTCCAAGTCCTTCATAACAACAAACGCCGAAAACCTTAAGAATTTAGTCAATAATTAATGCGATTACAATATGGTTTAGCCTGCATTAAAAAAAGAGACGCCTAATCCCTAGGATAAGTCTACTGGAAGTAGTCAGACACGTTAGATGTCAATGTAAACTTCCCAACGGACGTACTTATTTTCTGTCGTTTTTCTGTTTATTTACTCAACTTGCTTTGTAGCCAACAAAACAACAAAGAAAGAACATATTGGGTTCACCTACTGCGCAGTACGGTTTGGCAGACGTTACGACATAACTTACGTTACTTAGCGCGATTCCTGGACGTTTATTACTAAACAAAATTACAAATTGGTATCAATCATGTTCGGGTGGTGTTCTGTGAGTCTCCTCGAGCTTTCACTGAGGTAATAATGATGCGTTTCTTGAGTAAATCTCTGCAAGATCGAGCTTTGGTACTGACAACTTCTCTTCAGAGCTCCATAAAGATTAACCGCATTAATAAGTAGTGCGTATACAGCTACGACCCCGTGTGATTGTTAAAACACTGGGTCACGAATGCGCAAAAAGAAAGAACTCTTGTCAAACAGTGATTCACCCATGGGTACAAACTTGTCATCATGGCGTCATATTGGAGTATTCTCGTCGGTGTTTTATGTATTTTACCGGACATTTCGACCTCTCTCACAAGTAATTTGCTACCTATAGGTGATGATAATGCACCGATTGATCTCAACTCATCCCACAGTCTTCAAGATGAAACGATAGGATCCTCCCTAACATTCGTCTTCGATGAAACGGACTCTATGTACGATGATTGGAAACAAGTTATTGAGGGAGCCAAGACTATCATGAAAACAGCGATTAATAGCCGAGATAAAAGATTATATAACTTTGGGCTTGTTCCCTTCAACGACCCAGGTGAGTTTGGCAGTAATTTTTATGGTCAGTAAGGATAAAACAAAACATTTTGTTAAATTTTAGTCTAAAAGCTTACTGATTATAGCTGAGTTCTTTCTAGAACCATTTTTCCTGTATGATATTTCTCTCTGAAATGAAGTCATATTCGAGTATCTGAAAACCTAAAAATAAACAACAACACCGTAACAGCTGATTTCGGTTGTTCAACAAACATTAAGGACAATGTGTTTATACATGCTGAAAATTGTGCATGGTTGTTCACCATTTTCTCCCACTCTCACAACGGATTAAACTCACATTTTCATAGGTTTGTTATTTCATGAATATTGTCGATCAATGATCAAACAAAACATGAACACTTTCTGCTCTACCAATCCTAGGCCACGAGCTTCCAAATCTTTGCTTAGGGCCGCTGCTCCAGGTCCGAGTTCTGTTTGCTGGTGAAGCACCATGCGAAAAAAAAATGCTCACTGCTTCATAAAAAGATGACGGAGCCCTGGCAAGCCGAAGCTAGAGCCTCAGCAAGCCGGAGCCAGAGTCCAAACCTAGTTTGGAAAAGACCCATTTACACTTATTACCGAGATTTGCTACCTAAGTCTGCAATAACGCTAACTTAAAAACGCCCACTCACCGAACAAACGTCAGACTTGTTTCAATACATTAGTGAAGTTTGAAGTAGGTAAAAACTGATGTGTCAACTTTCAATTAAAAATGCCGATTTTAGGAAAAAACACACCTCTCATTTGCTGTCTTACGAGCGGAAGTCAGCGGGATACTGAAGTAAGGAACATGCCATCTCATAACATGTAGGCTGCTAACAACTTTTGCTGACTTTCTCTGGTCAGTAGGGCCCGATTTCATAGAGCTGCTAAGCACAACAATTTGCTTAGCATGAAATTTCTTCATTGATAAAAACAGGATTACCAACCAAATTTCCACGTGATTTTCAGGATAAGCAAACAACAGCTGAATACCAGTAACAAGCAATATGCAACACATGGAAATTTGGTTGGTAACCCTGTTTTTATCGAGGAAGAAATTTCATGCTAAGCAAATTGTTGTGCTTAGCAGCTCTATGAAATTGGGCCCAGGTTTGTTCGTGTCTCGGGCCGGCCGCGATTTTTTTTTCTGCAGCATACTTCGTCAATACAGTCAACAGTTAAGAGATAGTGGGATGCCCTTCTCCAATACAGTCAACAGTAAGGAGATATGGGATGCCCTTCTCCACCACCCTGTGCACAAGGAACAGCCGTAGTCATAGCCCAAGTTTTTGGACGCGACATTGTAAACTTAGAGGGCGCCCTATTATTAGTTGACGATTATCGTCTGCTCATATGTATCCACACACGTGTAGTGTAGTATGGCATGTAGTAAACTGTATGTAAATGAAGTGTAGGTGATTGAGCCACTCGGGACATTGTCGACTCTATATAGTCAGTGGTTTTTGTGTGAAAGTCTTCAGTTTCCATCGTGATTTCACGAGGCTCGTCTTCAAAAGAGTTAGCAAACTGTTCTTTTAGGCTATTGTATGACACGAGTATTTACCAGAGAGCTGAAATACACACGGTTATTGTCTGCCGTGACAACTTTCCCCAGGCGGCCCCAGTGACTGCGGACTCACCGAGGCATAAAGTAACATTGCTTTACTTGGCAGTCACTCTTCTTCACGGGGGGCTAACGTCGAAGGAGGCTCGTGTGGTGTTATTTAACTGGGAGTTATACAGTGTCATTCTTCAGTTACTGAACAGTCAAGAGAAGGACGAGTTCGACAGGACCTGCAAGGACTTGAAAATGGCTGGGAAAGAAAGAGGGAAGACTTCTGTGTAGCAACTCAAATCTAAGTGTGCTGAGTTTTTAAAGAATAGCGGATTACATTCGCCAATGGATTGTTGTCGACTGTTTGATTTCCTTCGATTGTTTTTGCACATCTGGATTCAAGATCAGCAGTAAGGTTAAACGTAGGGCAGCATTTCTATTCTGGTTTTGTTCGTGCCATTTGTGTTGGTTGTTCTGCACCTTCTTGTGAATGAACGAGACGTTATTGGTTTAAGAATCTTCAGACCAACTGGGTCTTATTTTTCTTCAAGTTGACAGGGCTGTCAAACGACAGGCTCTTTCGAACTTGACAGAACAATGCCAGGACATTTCCCCATTTCATCTGGCTCACTCATGAGCATATTGAACGCTCTGCTCTTCTTCATTACCTTATGCCATTTACCATTGACTGGAGTGAACTCCCAAATACCTGGTTATGAAGTGCCAAGTTTACAATTTGACAATATTGACTTTGGCGATGCGTTCGGCCAGAGTGAGCCGCCGCCTCCTGCGCCGGAGTCCCCGGCGAACACCGGGACCTCGCTCACCTTCGTTTTCGATAGCACGGGCTCCATGTTCGATGATTTAGTTCAAGTTATTGTTGGTGCCGTAAATATATTGGAGACAGCAATGTCGAGAAGAGAAAAGCCACTGTATAACTTTGGACTTGTGCCATTCCATGACCCTGGTAAGCATTTTGATTTTGTAGAAATACTTCCTATTTTTGTGTGTTTTATTTTCACAAACAAACACAATTTTCTTATGGAACTTAATTTGATGCTCTTAATTTAAGTTCAACAAAAGCGTACATTTTTATAAATAAATGTAATGCAATTAAATTAACAACCAGTATTTATTTTACTCGAACTGCCATCATGGTCCAAGTCGTATTCCATTACAATTAAATTAGAAACTTAACTGAAGTCGTCAAAATTGAAGATTTACAACATATATTTATTTGTGCAGATGTTGCGCTAAAAGACAGATGGCAACAGCTGTGTTTCCCCTCAAATATTACCACACACACATAAATAAAGTTGAAACTTTACAAATGGAATAGTATTTACGACCATGCTTTTCAATCGATAGTAAACTGTCCGGTTTCTTACGACAAGTATACAAATGTCCTAAAGTGAGTTTATTGTTATTCATTGTTTGCACCATCCAAATGCCATTTTTCACTTGGTCAGTCAAAATCATTAATCTAACATGGGTATATAAGACATTGTTTGGGGTAAAATGAGTGAAAAAGTTGCGGTCGGAGACCCCTTTGTTCCATTGTATGTGAATAGCTTCGTTTTGTATTATTAATGTTAAATCCCCCAAAATGTTTTAGGCCACAAAGTTCTGAGGAAAAATGTCTGAATTTCCTGGTTAAAGTGAGAAAACTCAAAATTAAACCTGAATAGATTGTATACACAAAATTAGGGCACCAGCTTTGTTCTGTCTTGAACAATGACCCAACAAATAACCGGAAAATAAACTCTTGGGTTTATGCATTGTTACAATAAATTTCTAACTAATTCTTTATCAGATTCCATCAAAGTTCAGGTCCTCGTAATCTCATCGTCGGGCACTCATTAACAAAAATTAGCAAAGCTCCAAGACCTCTGTTTACCACCAATATCCAACTTCACAAAAGATTGCCAAGCCCCGAAAACAATTGCTACCCGAGAAATGTTACCAGCCAAAATACCATATGACTGGTGTTCTGTTCTTATTTGAGATGTGTTAAACAATGTTTCCACAATAAAATTTGGCCCAGGTGACCAGCTGGTTATAATTATATCCATTAAAATGGCTTGTGAAGAATTACCGTAAATTACTAGGCAATTTGACCGCAAGCATTTTTGTCAGATCGTTAGATGAAGGTCTGCCTGGAGTCACACATTAACTACTGACTTGACTTGAAATATTTGTTTATTTTTTCCTCGGGTCAGACAATGTTGATGTTTGAACCTCATCAGCTGTAACCCACAAACAATTGCTTTGCAGTGTTTTTTTCAACCCTTCTTGCTTTATTTTTTAAAGACGTTTCATCATAAAGTAATAATAGGAAAAACATGTTTGACTCGGATTATGGGTATTTGACCATTTCCAGATGGTTTTTCAACCAAAGTCAGAGACAAATTTGACCTTTTTTAAAATTCTCCTTTTTTGAGGTCACTTTAGACATGTTTCCTTCTTCCAGTGCACCACAGGTAGTACTTCCACAGTACTGCACACAATGCCTACTAGAACAGTATTCTGTTAAAGTGATTCAATCTTACATGTTATGTATTCTCAAGGTATTTTGACTAAAAGTCAATCACAGTCAGTGGCAGCCCCCAAACAGCCCCCCCCCCCTCCACCAGTGAGAACACCAACAAGTTTGGACTGTTACTAGATTGAATAATCCTTAATCTTTACAATCCATTTCTATGGTATCCATCAATTTCAAGGAAAGTTCGGCTTGGATTTTATAGGATTTGAGTTGTCTGTAAATCGTGGAGTAATTTTTAAGTGTTTAGTATACAGTACGTGATTCACACTGTACAATGACCATGTTTGTATTTTTTAATTGTAATGTGCGTTAAATAATGCACTTTGTTTTAGCTTTCTGTGGCATAGAGATCTTTTGTTAAAGTCCAAAACAGATGGTCAGAACCACATGTATGACTTACTGTACATGTACGCAGGGGTGTTTATCTATCAGTAATCTGCACAGATCATGAAAATTTCCACTCCATTTGATTTTTCCCGCCACAAATCAAGAAGCTTTCAAAAAGGAAAGAAATGGTATGCTGTTGTTCAGAGACTGTTAGAACAGAGTTGAAAAACTACAGGACAAACAAATAAGCTCTAGTAAAGGAAGTTTTGCAATTTCTTAAAACCTGGATCTACATTGTAGTCATAAATGAACTGTGTTAGAACAAGGTCAGAGGAACTAGACAAACCCTGGAAGTGATGGCAGGAATTGAAAAGTAAAGCTAACTGTCTGCTTTTGTATGTCACAGTCAGACAAGGTCAGGTGGCGGTGCATCTCGTGTCTCTTGTGGTTGTTCTTCAATGTACAGTAAGCTGTTTTTAAAAACCAAGTTAATGGTGAAGAGCAAGACTTTGGCTAGATCACAGTCTACTAGCTACTGTCTATTGTCATAATCGAAAGTCACAGCCGATTTATAGGCAAAGCCGCTAAATTCAGGCACAAAATGGCACCTTAGTCTGGTCCTACTAAGTTCAACAGAAAACAGTTTAATGATGTTTTGAATGGATTGGCCAAGTTCTACCCAAGTACATGTAGTGGAAGGCCGTATCCGATTTGGTGGCTACAGGTATGGCTATGACTGTTGCTAAGGACTAACAATACTTTAACGCATATGACACGTAAATCTAGCCGTAGCCGAAGCTGTAGCCGCAAATTCGGACACGACCAAGTTTATTTGCTTTAACTTCTTCAAACTGGACCTGTATGATATAACATGATGATATTAACGATTTACTTGGTGTGGTCATGATTCCAAGTGACCTTGTCAGTTCAGGCATTTGAAAGGTCAGATTTTCTCCTTTTTAACATCTGGTAAAAAGATTATATTCTCAATAGCTGCCTCACTTCAGATAGGCACAGGTGTGATCATATCGAGAGATAGTTTCATAATGTTTACTGAGTGTGGAAAAAATACTTTTTTTTAAAGAAACTTGTCTGTTTCTGAATATTTGCGAGTACACCATGTGGTATAAGATCTAAGTTTAGTGGTGGCTGTGAGATAAAGAAGAGCTTGTTTGTACTCAACATTTGGACCAGTATGCTTTTGTCGTCTTCTGGTGTAAATACACGTTACTGAAGTAGAATAGTAGTTGTTGATGCACTTACAGTAACACTCAAGTCCCTCAAATGTTCAGAGTAATTTTTTCCCAAAACAAATACTTGTAGTGGTATGAGACTCAACTTTGTCCCCACTTTTTAAAAATTTCCACTGACACAAAATACACTGGTGATTTGACATGGTAAATTCCCATGCTGGCTGTTAAAGTTGTGGTCAAAACAAATTGAATTCTCTGACTGAATAAGAAGTAATGAAATTTGACTGATCCCGACGGTCTCTACAGGAAGGCACTGAAGTAGCAGTAACCAATTTGACTCTAACTGTCTCAAAATTGGCCCGATATCATGTATCATCTGGCCACAGTGTTGCTATTCTTCCTTGACATCGAGTTTGTACCGATTAAAATGATATCAGAGACTGTCTATAAACAAGCTACAGTCAGTCCCTGTGGACAGTTTTGAAATGTTAGTTGACCTTTGGTGTGAACCTGGGGGGTTCACTTGATCTCATGGCTGGTGGTACAACTTAAAGCAAGGTGCAGTTTAGCGGAAATTTGATGATGGATGTCATGCCATGGTGTATAGCCGCTCCATGGTGTAATCCAGTCTTGGGCAAACTTCAGAGGATAAAGCCATGTTTCAGTGATTCATTGTTTTCTTCAAAACCATAGACTGTTGAACACAAGAACAATGCTACTTTGCTAGAGGACTGTAAACATCTGTTACAGCAGGATGTAGAAGTAAACAAGTTATGTACGATAGATTTGTGTTCACTGGGTGTGAAGTTGGTTAAAGTAAAGCATGCTCCTTTGGTTTAAAGGTAGGGTCATAGATTGGTGAATAGTGAGTAAATAAAGTTCTTGTAATAATGCACTGGTTGTAATTTGTTTTGCTACAACATGTGTATTATCAGTCAGTATGATGTTCTACAATATACTCAAAATTAATGACCCTAAAAAATTACTTAGTGAGAAGCGGGGCTGTTGTACACTATTTTGAGAAAGGATTCCCTTTGAAGTAATATGGTTTAGATAATTTTTATCCCCAAAACATTTGAATCTGGTGATTGATTCATGCCTGGATAGGTCTCAGATTTTGGATGGTTTTTGTCCGTTTCTGTATGCTTTGCCAGATATGGGGTTATAGTACCTGCTGTCACCTCGCTTAATGTGGATGGATTCACCAGTAGTGTGAAAATACAGTGACATTTTTTTTCTCTGTTTTCTCAGCAAGTAGACACTGTGTTCAGCTCAATCTTTCTGTATAATGTTGCTTATCAATCAGCATTACGTTGAAAAACATCAATCTATGACACTACCTTTAAGTGTCAGTGTACTCCTGGGGAGTTTATGTGTAAAGATTTGTTACTACAACACACATGTTCTTAAAAAATTAGACCTTTCCTTGAAATGTTATGCTTTAGTAGCTGTTTTAAGAACAACAATATTTTATCTCTCGCACAGCATTTTAACAAGTAACTAACCACAAGGGAATTCAACTGGGTAGTTATAAATCAATTTCATGTGAAACAAAGAAAAAATTACTAAAATAGTGAGTTGAATAATCATTAGAGCTAAGGTTGAAAATAAAGTTAATTTGGAAATGTGGATTATAAATTGTAACTAGAAAGATGTTTGTTTGATGTGAACAGGCCTATCCACAGGGCCTATCCCCTTTCAGAAGGAAAGCTTTAAATCCTTGCATATTCAGTTGATTGCATCTAACATGAACTTCAAACTTTAACCCCTAGAGATTAATACTGAAATCACTTATTTGACCTTAGCTTGATTCAAGTGTCACTTAAGGAGGTATAAAATTACCGAAGTAATTTGTAAATTTCCGTTTTGCATTAAATATGATTTATGAAGTGAAAATCAGGGTGGAAATTAGATAAGCTAGCTTGATTTCTTGGCCCTTGGTTTGGACTGAAGGAACAAGGCCAATATATGTTGTATTTTCCGGTCCAGCCTTGTAAATATTTGTAGAAAACACCCCCAAAACAATTTAAAATTTACTTTAAAATCTTCAAGGATGACTGTGGTTTTAATTGAAAATGTGAAAAGGGAAGCATTCTTCACTGTTGTCAGTAGTTTTTACATAAAGATTGTGAAATCTCAACAACTAGAAACACGAGGAAATATTTTGGCATTGAATAGCAGCTTGGTGATTTCTGAAAAATGTAGGTGTAATTTTCATTTCATTCTAAGAACGCTTCTCTACATTTTTTGGGTAGGTGTGAATCCTTCGTTGGTGCACATCAGATATTCAACACCTCACCTTCACAAATATTTTTGTTAGCATCTTCTCTTACAATCAACTGAAGCTTTGTCCACAACTGAAGTGATGAACCGCATGTAACACTTTTGCTTGCTTGGTTTTTATTTGTTTAATTTTTGTTCCCATTTTGAAAAACCATGTAGGCCTATTGTTATCTTCTTATCCAGAACTGGGTCTTCCTAGGACTGATGCAGTTTAGAGATGTTATCATTATCTAAGAATTATAGTCCGGTCTCTCTCTGATGCTCTGGGCCCAATTTCATGGAGCCGCTTAAGCACAAAATTTGGCTTAAGCAAAAAAATCATTGCTTAGTAAAATCAGACTACCGGCCAAGACTATACACTCAATTGTTATGCTAAGTAAACAACAGCTAAATACCAGTCACAAGCAATGTATAAGGCATGAAATTTTGGCCAGTAACATGTGTAAAATAAGCAAGCTATTTTCGTACTTAAGCAAATTTTTTACTTGAGCAGCTCCATGAAATTGGGCCCAGACCATGCTCTGTGCTCATCATCCTGGTTGGAAGTAAAGTGGAGAGCGTTTTTCCTTTTGTTGGTTCTTCAACTGGGTGACACTGCAGGCCCATTTAGTACCAAATTCCTAAGCTATTGTTGCTCCCAAATAACCTAAACACCAGAAGGTACTGTGGGTATGTGTTTATTTTTTTAAGGGGACCCCTGCTGTCTTTGTTTGTTTTGAAGTATGGAAGAAGATTCCCGTTTTTTTTTGTCTTCTTCTGGTGGGCCTTCTTTGACTGTTATGAGGTAAATAGAGTTCTTTTCAGATAGCCTTCTGTGATCCAGTTATAGAGGTTCTATGGTTGTGGTAAACATGGTAAAGAGGTTATGCACAGACTTGTCCTCAAGGGCCAAATGAGAGAGGGGTGGTGTCTGTTTGAGGGTCAGGGGAAGGACCCACAGTGAGACATTGAAAGATCACCCCTAAGAAAGAAAAGATTGTACGATTATGAAACTGTCTCAGCACCACTGAAATCAAGTTTTTCTGCGTTTTCTAGAAATTGTTTGTTCCTCTATTCCGCTACCATTGATTTTTGTTGTGCTCAAGGGCCAGTGAGAGGGGGGTTGGGTGTCTGTGTTTGAGGTTCAAGGGAGGGACCCACAGTGAGACGTTAAGGGGGCGTGTATGAAAGAACACCCTTAAGAAAGAAAATATTGTACAATTATGAAACTGTCTCAGCGCCACAGAAATCGGGACAAGTATTTCTTGTTTTCCAGAAATTGTTTGTTCCTCCATCCGGCTACCCTTTATTTTTGTTGGTGTTCCTTTTGAACTGTCTGGATCCACCCACGTTTGTGTCTCGGTGTTTATTTTACACGATTGCTCAACACAGATTATCTGGGTCAATGAATTCCTGACAGTCATTCATGGACAAACAAAAACAACAACCCAAAATTGACAACACAATCTGACAGTTTGTAAGAACCGCCTTTGCATTTTTATGCCAAATGTGAAGGTCTTTCATGATGGTGTATGTTACAACTGTTGTTCTGGTATGCGACCTTCTGTTGTGTTTGAATCAAGTTAGCCGCGGCTCCACGACTTGACACCATGTGAAATATTTACGAGTTGAATGAACTTCATTTCCATATCTTTGTTATGTTCTGGCACTGCATTCCCGTTTGGGTTGACCTCAGTCATAAGGCGATTGTTCAAATGTCTTCACTATTTCTTTGAAAAAAACAAAAAAGAAACAAACCAGTTTAGTATGTAGTGTGGCATCTTATAACCCCCCCTTCCCCCACCCAGTCATTCCAGTCCTCCAGTCATCCCATCTGAGGTTGCAATTGTCGATTTGTAAAGAGAATAGTCTTTGAGCTATCCATTGGCATTGGCAAAACTACAAAAATATAGTTAGTAGGTCTACCTCTTCCAGAAAAAAGTACAGTTAGTAACAGTTTTGTTCACCAGAGTAATATGCCTGTGGATTTTTTTTCACAGAACTGGGGGAAGTACGAGTATGCACTGCAGTGTTTTAACACACATTGGTGAAAGGGTAAAACCAAAGAATGTTGTTCAATGTGAATTGTCCGAGTCTAATAATGATAGAGCTACTGTATGCAGGGCTCGAATTTGGGGGGGAAATCCACAAGACCACAGGACTTGTATCTCAAAATGTTTACTGGACCAGAAATAATTTTACAAGACCAGATTCAAACTGAGAAAAGACTTCCTTGCACAGTTTAACTTGCATTTAATTGAACAAGCACTAAGACATATAAGAGAAGATTTACCTATTTGTCTTTTAGGGTATTAGGCCTTACTATATTTCTAATCATTACTCAAAGTCAACATTTGAACATAATTTGTTTCTGTTCCCAAGATATTATAGAGTGAGTTACATAAATTGTTATTGAATTGAAAACACAAGACCGCCGGACTTGTCCGGTCATGAGTTTACTGGCCCAGTACTAAAATCACTGGCCTCGGGCCTGCGGTCCAGTGTCAAATTCGAGCCCTGGAGTGGTATGGCAGGAACACACTTCCAGATTGCTTTATTACTGTTTTAATGGTTTTGATATCTCCCTTGTGATAGTTGTACTGTAGTTCTATGTTTTTTTTTTTTCTCTCGAGAGGAACAGACCATGTAAACATCTGCTACCTGATTGTTTGATACACAGTCACTTTTCAGTTGACATTAATGTGACCCAATGAGCAGTTTATGGCATTTCCATGGGTCACATTAAGCTCTCTGGAAACGTAGTTTCACTGGATAACCTGTAAAAACAATACCTGTACCTAAGAGCTGGAGACGAAAATGCTTCTTCCTACTCTAGTCGTGATTTGTTTGCCCTTAAAAAGGTCAGCAAAATGGTTACTAAATAGCATGAAAACTATAAAAGCCTGTACCATAGATCAGGGCTCGAATTTGGGGGAAAAATCCATAAGACCACAGGACTTGTATCACAAAATGTTTACTGGACCAGAAATAATTTTACAAGACCAGATTCAAACTGAGAATTGAACAAGCACAAGACATATGAGAAGATTTACCTCATTTGTCTTTAAGGGTATTTAGTATATTTCAAGTCATTATACTCAAAGTCAACATTTGAACATTATTTGTGTCTGTTCAAGATATAGAGTGAGGTACATGAATTGTTATTGAATTGAAACCACAAGACCGCCGGACTTGTCCAGTCATGAGTTTACTGGCCCAATACTAAAATCACTGGCCTCGGGCCTGTGGTCCAGTGTTAAATTCGAGCCCTGTAGATGTAGGCCAGCCCTTGCACTACAAATACCATGCCTGTTTTTGCCTACAATTGTAATGGATGGGAAGTATACTTTAATTTTGTATTATTAAGAGCAGACGTTTTTATCAAACAACTTTTACAATATTATTTTGAAAGTAAGTTCTTTATGCTCTTTATAAAGGAACAATGTTAATTTTGTATATATGAGATTTTGAATGACTGGAAAGCTCTATTAAAACAAAACAATGACTTTATTTCAAGTGTGTATTAAGACTAAGAAGACCTTCCATGCGGCTAAAATGGTTTGTGTTTCTATTATACTTCATGCATGAAGCCAATTTATTCACAGGATGTTTTTATTTTTCGACTCGGTCACTTTGTTTTCAGGGACCAGGTAATTGAAAACACAGTAATCTTTGATGACTTTCCCAAACCATATAAGGCTAATGAAAAAAGACTCCATTAGGCTAAGTTTGAGCTCAGAATGTTTTCCCAGTGACATATCAACAACTTCAACAGCTGTTACAAATCTTTCTATGACTCAGAGAATATCTTCACAGCAGATTTTGTCCACCATCAAGAATAGCCTTTCCTTCAACTGTTGTTACATATCAGTGCATGTTATCTAAATAGAAGTCTCTGGGGACAGGTGGATATTACATGGCCGGGTACAATCCGCCAAGGTTGGTAAACCACCCAGCCTTGAGTAGTGAAGGTACCACCCCTGACCATATCAGAGGAACCCGCCCTCTGGAAGGAAGGTACCAATCAACACTTCTGAGTCACATTGACTCCAAGCCTGCCTGAAAGGCCTTGGTAAAGACACAAGATGGCAGGGTTCAGGTAGTGATAATTCAAGCGGATATTCCTCAATTAGCCGATTAGTTGCCGTAATTCTAAATAAATTGAGTCATGATTAAAAGCTATCCCACAAGTTCATTTGTGATGAAAAAACTGCACACCTTTAAATATTCCCCACAAAATGAGTTTGTTTAAGTTCCCTCCCTTTTATGTGCTTCCCAAATTGCTGACAACATTTCCACTTTTATTCGTACCAAACGTTTTGTTTAAAAGTCTTTTCCTGTACAAAATTGGTTAATCAAATGTGATAAATGGCCGGATACTTATGAACTGATTAAGATTGATTTGAAGCTAAGATAGTGTAGGATTTGAGGTACGTGTGTAGAATTGCAGAAAGCCCATTCTGATCCAATTTTCTTATTCTTGTTAAAGTTAAAGGGAAACGGTGAGGTAAGGTTTGGAGTTAAGGACTTTAACTTTGAAGTTGTACTCTACTAGAGGTGTTTAAACAATACAATGCAAATTACACTTCCTTCTACTTTATAAGGACCAATATGGCCACACCTCATTTGGCCAATGTAACAAATCCACTTTCGATACGGTTCCCATACTTTGTCTGTTGCCAGCTTATGTCTTTTCTGCAGATATTTTCGTGGTAAATGTGCCACAAGTGTCTGACCTGGTTTCTCTTATCTGGGTGTTTGAGCGTGAAACCAGGCTTTCTGCTTCTTCTCACCCATACACTCTTGCTTTACTGAGATGTAGAACCAAGAGCCATTCCGACAGCTCTATTTCACCTACTACATTGCTTTGGAACTCCTTGCCTGGTGCATGTTTCCATCCTACAATCTAGACTGTTTTAAGAGAAATATCAGATGAAGCCTTGTTTGGGGCAAACTTGCATAAGTAAATTAATAAAAATTGAATTTTCTTCTCTTCAACTCAGCTTGAAAGGAGTTAGCTAGATAAACTTTGACAAAACAGTTAGTTGGCGGACGTTTCACAGAGTCTGTCTAGCTAGCTGACTCTGCTGGGGTCGAAACGTCATTGCATTTATACCACATGTCCGTTAGGTTGGTAAGCAGTTTTCAATATCATGTAATTCTATTTTCTCATTTACAACTTGTCACAACACATTACCTTTGTAACAAATTGTTCTTCAAGAAAATTTCCGAGAAAAGTCCTTGCAAAGTACATTTAATTATCAACCACAAACCTTCACTGGTGCCAACATTTTGAACAATGCACGATTTAACTTCCAGATTCTGTTAATTAAACAAGGCTGCTGTTTCTGATTACAATACCAGTCAGTGGTGTAACCCTACAATCACACCAATTTGCGGTGTGTGTGTGTCTGTGTGTAGGAGGAGAGACTAGTGGTTTCCTAAAAAACTACAGGATTTCTCATCATCAGCTGGGATCAGTTTCTCGCTCAAATAATAAACTGTTTTTTTTGCGGTTCTGATTAAATAAGCAAAATGACATTTGGAAGTGATTAATGTTGCTTAAGAGTGATTGCATAATGTCAATATTTGAGCATGAGTTGCAAGGTCACTACCACTATGCTTCCAAACCACAGCCATATCACTTCCAATCTACCCTGTCACCATCTGAGATTTGCCAGTTTAGATGTCTCCTGGATGACCCCTGTAGGTTATAAACTTTTCAAAACTGTCAGCTTCTCCCATCTTGTTTATCCTGTCTCCTTATCTTTATTACCTTTTATGGCTTCCAATGTGATTTTAAAGATAAGGTACTTCAATTAATCCACAAAATAAACCAATAAAATGCCACTAGAAGTTAGAGGCATGAAGTGTTAAATCAAACAATGACTGCAATAATGGTAGTCAGGATAAAGTTCGGACTCTTTTGATCTGGAGCAATTTATTTTGCTGGATTTCTTTGTCATTTTGTGTTTGAGTCAGACAACATGAACGGATATGTCAATGAAGTAGTGAACACTTTCAGTACATTAGTATGAAACTTCTACAGATACAATCTTGGAAGAAATTCTTCTTTGCACGAAGAAGAAACTACTATTCTCACCCAATGAAAAACATAAATCTAATAAAACTTTGTTTGGACAATTTCTGTCATGTTCACAGCAAAGAGTTTGATACATTGTGTACCCAACCAAGGCCTTACAAACCACAGATGTTTTGGAGAGAAAATCCCCAAATAAAATGTCCACTTTTTTCTGCCCTCTCAAATGATTGACCTTTTGACCCCTACGTTTTATGACATCAAGAAATTTTGCGGGGGAAACCACAGGTTCTAAAAATCCTTGATGTGTAATTGTAGCATAATGAAAACTCGTTGGAAGTTGGGAAAAGAAGTCAAGGAAATATTCAGAGAGTGAAACTTTCAGGTTCTACGTACAAAAATTGTATGTGTGGTATTTCAATAGAAGTTTGATATTGAGAGAGAACGATGACTGTACTTCTTCTGCAAAAGAACTTAGGCGTTTTTTCTGGCTACGATTGACGCTTGCCCCATTTTGGATGGCCAAGAGTACAGTACCCTCAGCTACTGTAAGGACATAACCTTTTTTAAGGAAACAAAAACTTATTCCAGTTGCAACAGATGTTTTTGTCATTTTAATTCTTGTTTGAAATTACCAGAGATCCCTTGTGTATCGTGTGATGAACAAAGAGTAACACATGTGGAAAGATGATTTCATTAAAAATAGAACAATGAAATAAGAACAAACTTCCTCACTACATACATTATTTGAGGAAGCAACCTCCTTAAAGTTTAAAGGTAAGGTCATAGATTGGTTTTTGTCAATGTAATGCTGATTTATTGGCACAATTAATAAGAAAGATACAATCAAAGTCAGCTGTGAAAGTTTCAGCTGAATACAGTGTCTACTTGTTGAGAAAACTGCAAGAAACTGTCACGGTATTTTAATTAAGAATGTCAAACCCCTCCTTGTTTAACGAGGTGACAGCGGGTACCAACCACATCTCTGGTCACAGCATTCACAAACGGACACCACAGAAACTTGAATCTCCTAAACTCTCCCTCAGGTGAGTTTTGGAGATTCAAAATTGTAGACATACTTTTATTGATTTCTAATCAACGGGGGAATTTCAGACGAATTTATTTCCGCAGAATGCTTACTTCCAATACCATTTTTATAACAAGGTGGCTATCAGATAGAAATTACACAATTATTATTATTATTATTTTTATATATATATATATATATTTTTTGGGGGGGAGGGGGGGGGGTGGGGGTCGATACCAAAGTATGACCCTACCTTTAAAGGTAAATCTGACCCAACCTAACCAGCTCAGAACTCCAGGAACTTAACACTGTCTACAGCATGTGTCTGTACCAGTTCCTTTTGATCACACACCTGTGTCATTCCGACGGATCCACGCAAATGATTTGTGTGATATAAAGTCACACTGTACGTATTGTCCCAGGTGTTTGCCTGACCGGATATCCTAGTATCCAACAAGGGCTGCCAATCATAAAGTTTGATGTCAAAACTCATGTAGCCTTACGGTAACAAGAACAACAGGTTTTTGAAATTAACCAAAGTCATTTGGAATCTAGAAAATGTCAACTTAATCTGAACTTTGAAAATAATCCCACTCAGTCAAATTGAAGTCTAGAAATAAGATTCCATTTAGAAAGGAATGTTTCTTCTGCTCGGAATCAGAGAGGAAACAAGTTTAATGGGTGACAACCGTGTACCGGTAATCTTCTCTTCTTGGAAGATGATGATTCTAAGTAAGAGGAACCAGAGATGAGATAAGCCCTGTCAAGACAGAACAGTGTTATCACTTATCGGTTTTCTTATCTCTGGTTCTTCCCAGAATCACCACTTCCTCCAAATCCAAGAAAAGATTATTCTGTTCTTATCACTTCAAAACTAAATTCCTCTAACCACCCCCTTAAACTTACCTTCCACACCATGCAAGCTTCAAATCTTACCAACTCGAATTTTGAATAAACCAAATTATTGAGAAAATGCAGAATCCACAGCACGGTTAGCATCAAAATAACAATCAATGCTGATGTTTTCTCCTGGAAAGAGAACAGCCAACTGCAAGAACCCGCCTCAGGCATTCCATTCCCAGGGGAGAAAAGATAAGACCTAAATATTATCAAACAAACAGAACCAGCGCTGATACTCCCAAGGTCATGTTCAAGTTGTGGGTGGGGGCCATTGCACTGTCTGGAGTGTTAGGCAGAAGGAAGGCATTCAGGACTGGTAAGAACGCAAACAGTCTAATCCCTTGTTGTCAAAACTCTTGGACATTTTTTCTGTGAAAGAGTTTAAATTCAGTTTATATTTGTTGTGTCGAGAATCTGTAAATGTATTTATGATTATGAAGAAATATCATTTTGATGAAAACAACTTTGTAAAAGATTCGATTTTTTTCGCTCCAAGCAGTAAACAAGAACCATTGAGCATACAATGTATAGTCATACAGGCTTGGAATTTCATCTTGGAGAGGGCAAGGCCATTTTCATTTTGTAAAGGGCACTTCCATTGGAAAATCTTAAAGTCTATGGGAGACTTTTGAAGGGGCACCAAGGCCAAGACCAGGGCAACAGAGGCCATGGCCTCGTGGCCTCCGTGTAATTCCAGGCCTGGTCATAGCTTGTGAAGGGTTTGATGGTGAGTCTGGTTGGTTTTTTATTTTATCTACATAATTATTTTTGTATGAAATACGATATCAAATAAGTTTTGGGTTGAACAAAGAAGAGTTGACTAAAGTGGGGTTTGAACCTGCGATTTCTGGATTAACATGCCGGCACTCTACCAACTGAGCCATCAAGCAATGTTTGCGGTGTTCATTTTTTGTTAATATCAGGGATGCTAGTCAGAAGCCATTACAATTTCAGTAAAATTGAACCTTTGTGTACCAATTGAGCACAAATACAGACAATCAAACTATGTTGATCGGCCACAATCTTTGTTATTTTTGTTTATGCAAAAGCAATATTATAAAAGTATTTTGTGTCTTCACAGAGGCAAGTTTACTCACAAATGCAAGAAATTGAGCCGCACTAATGTTGTGTTTTGGCAAACATAATAGTCAATATGATTGTTGGATTACTGTGTCTTCGAGGTGGTCATAAATCAGACAGTCAAAAAGTAAGCCAGTGGGCCGAACAATGTAACTTTCTTATCTATAAAGTTATTCCCAATTTAAACCCTTTTTAAGATCCTGCTCTGAAAAATCCTCAGGCTGTGATTGACGAGATAGTTTGATTTTTCTGGACATAATACTATGTCTCATTACTGATAAAGCAATGGCTTTTAACCCAACAGTAAATCATCTCCAACTCAAAACAACATTGAAAATGATATTAACCCAGGTACAAATTACACAAGAGCCCCCATGAGGGCATAGAGTGGAATTTGTGGTATTTTAAAATACAGTAAAAATGACCATAAATTTCAGGCATTGCGACAAGAGACCGAAGGCTCAAGTGGTTGTTGTATTGTCGGATAACATGTCAGTTCAAACATGTTGGAATGCACTCTTTCCTCCTGAAAGAAAAGTGCATCACAAAGACAAGTGTATAAAAAGAATGATTTTATATAATCACAATTTGAAAATTGACGTTACCGCCATCTTGTCTCATTTAAATTAGTGTCACCAAATTGAGGTTGTGAGGTGAGAATAAGTGTAATGTGTTCAGTATAATGAGTTAGAATGATAAAATTGATATCGCAACATCTCACAATTAAAGACAAGCCTGGCAACTGTTGAATGTTAAAAGTTGAAAGTGTTAATTTTGTGTAAACCAAAGTATGTGGGAGCCCAAGGTTTTCAAAAATGTTTAAAGGTACTACATAGGACTAGACCACCAGACTTGCTCGGTGGTCTGGTGGTAGGACAATCTGCTCTAGTCTGGCAAAGGTCGTGGGTTTGAACCCTACCCGAATGATGCCTGTGGATTTTTTTTCCTCAGGACTCTGGAAAGTACCCAGTATACAGCGCTTAATTTTACATCGGTGTAAGGGCAAAACCAAATGATATACGTTATCCCTGATGCAAGATTCACATCAATCACATAAGACTTGCTCAGTTTATTATATTTATACAATCAGAAATATTGATACTTATATGTATCTTTTTAATGTAAACAAAACAGTTGTTGGAAAGTTACAAACATCATAGGGTTCCTTTTCTTTGAGATAAGATAAGAGTTTGTTTCATCCATGGAGGTAGTTCTACTTCCATATTTTATCCATTATAAATGACCACTGGCCACCAAGGAAGTTTGTTATGTACCCCCCTCCCTTCCTCCCCATTCTCTCATACACATCATCATTAAAAGACATATGCATGATTGTTGAGCATATCTGTGGTGTTTAGAACCAAGTTAATGTCCCGTACACTTGTTTACAATTTCCACCAGGATCACTCAAGAAAAGAGGGTCTACAAAGTGCATATGCTGGGCCACTCTGGCACCGAGAAAGCCTTGCCCTAAGGGCCCCCCTCTCTCTCATCCAAGAAAGAGTAACCCATCCCTCCACTCAAGAGCTTGCTGATGCTTCAAAACACTTGACATATTTCACAACTATAAACAAAATCTCAACATCTGGCCCTGAGAAAATTCGGTCTGAAATTTGTTGGAAGTTCCTGTGAAAGTTGTTGAAAACAAATATTTTTTTCCCATCTGATTTGTGTTTTCATCTGATGATTTTTTCCCCCCTTTGATGAGTTTTGTTTTAGAAAAGTGAGTTAAAAAAAGATTGTTGATTTCAGTTTTCAATCTTTTAAGTCAGCAAGAAAGTCTGCAGATGCCCCAATGTTTTTATAAGCAAATACCAGTTTCTCCTTTTCTGCACAATTTGAAGCAAAAATAAACATTGCGAGGTAACTAAACCAAGCATCTAGTTTAGAGGGTGTCAACTTTCAACCCACCCTCCCTGCAAGTGATTCTAGAAGTTGCTGCATTTTAAATGTTCTGATTTGACAGGAAAGTATTGACTTTAACAATGAGAAATGGATCAGTTTGGACCTTTCATGAACTTTCCTTTTAAATTTTATATCATCGACTGATTTTATGGATATATCCAAGCCATCGGGTTAATAGTGTAACTCAAGTTTAGATTGGACTATGTCCAACACAAATAACTACGCCAAGTTCGAAACTCCTCGGAACAAAAAGTCACTTGCACTTAACGCCCTTCTTCCTTGTTGAATTTGCAATGTTTTTAAAACATTATTCTCATGCTGCCTCAATATCAGGACTTAATTCAAAACAGCTCCTTAGACCACCCTGAGAAATACAAAATAATGTTCTCTTCCAGCGAAGGCTGTGGAACACCAAGATTTATGACAAGTACATTGATTGAACTGTTTGAATTTATTAATCAGTTACAATTGCAACAGGTGCGTTAGTTTATGGTTTCTTATTTATTTGTTTTGTCTCGGTTCATGTGAGTTATTTGACATTTTTATGAAATATATGTGATCCATCTGACCTGTTGCCGGGGGATGGGATTAAGGACAGATGCAAAAAAAAAGACTCGGAAAAAGAAACTTATTTAGGGAATTCTCACTTTAATAACAAGTAGTTTGAAACTTTGATAAATGTGTAGTTCTGAATTTTGACAGTTCTTTTAGGAAGAACAGTCTGTTTGAAAAAAAGAGGGACACTGTGCAGAAATGTTGAAGTCCTCAAGTTCAGTAAACGAGTTTGTTCTGATTCTTTTCTTTCAATTTAAGGAATGTTTTAAGAGTCGTTAACAAATCAAAAGGGTGGCTTGAGTCTTTGCTCTGTCTTATTTATTACCTTTTGAATGTTTTTCTGTTTTGTTTCTTCTAAGATGGGAGGGGGTAACTCTGAGGTTTCTTATAAAGTTTGTGAAAGATTTTAAAATTTCATATTGCGTTGGTTGATGTGTTCTATTTTGTTATATTTTATGTTAAAAATGTTTCACATTTGAATCAATGGAAAATTAATTTTATTTTGGGGGGTTGAACAAACACAAATTTACTAGAGCGGGACTTGAACCTGGACCTCTGGATTAATGTGCCGGCGCTCTACCAACTGAGCTATCTAGGTGATCTCCCTACTTGCCAATTTTGTTGTTGTTACAATCATTACTTATTATGGATAATACCCATGCCTACATCCTTACGGACTGTGAAGGGGGTAACCCTATTTCAGCCCCAGGAGTAGGTGGCAATGTGCCCCCGGTGTCAGTTGATTTGGGTCAGCAGCCCAAATCAGTTTAGTGAAGCCCTCACCTTGAAGTGGCCGTTACATTTTTCTCTCCTTCTCTTGCAGACATTGGCCCAGCTACTATCACAACAGACCCAGACAAGTTTGTGAAAAGACTTCAAGACATCTACGTCAGTGGAGGCGGAGACTGCCCTGAAGCCAGTATAGGAGCCATCCTTCAAGCTCTTAATATCAGTTTACCAGGATCTTTCATCTATGTCTTTACTGATGCCAGATCAAAGGATTATCATCTGACTAATCAAGTACTGAAGTTGATCCAGGAGAAGGAGAGTCAGGTATGGTCATTGACCTTTGACATTAAACAGGAAACTGTCCATGACCTTTGACATTGAAGAGGAAACCAATCTGGGTCATCCTATGTACTTGCACGATTTATTTTGTGCAGTTACCATAAGATATTCAAAATATAACTAATTTTCAATGTCTTTGAATATAGGCGACATATATGGAGCTTCATCGTTTGTGTTGTGCTGTTATTTTTTATTCAAAGGGACAAATTTGATGAAATGATACTTTGAAGCCCCCCCCCCGAACAAAATGCTCGAGCTACTTTGATTCACCAAGTCAACTTTTTCACCAGCTTCCAGTCTTCTCTTAGTCAAATTTCCCTTATGACCTCGTGGCAAGTTTTTGAAGTATTTGTCTCTTTTCCTTGGGGTTCTCAGCCAGAAGTTTGTTAGAAGGCTTTAGTAAACAAACAAGATTAAAGAGAAGGGAATAGATGAAATCAATTATAAACAAAAGGGAAGGTTTCAAGATAAGAGAGTGATTACAAATCGATGACATTTCTCAATGCCTTAAATCGTTGACAGGTGGTTTGTACATTGAAAACATCAGCAAAACACTACACAAACTGAACAGTTTACAAATCGGGAACTGAATTTGGTCACTAATAACTGAGAAACACAAATCAGATTTGCACTGCTTGCCAAAGGCATGACGCAACAACCTTCCTGGAATATGACTGTTCCTTCGCTCCACCATCAACAAGCTTTTAAGCAAAAGTAAAAAGTTCTTAAGAAATTTATGAACAGGTTGTGGTCTTTACATCGCGTTAAAAAAAAGAAATGCTTAGCAGACCAATGGGATAAATATTCACAAAAGTTATCCTATATCTTGCGAAGAAAAATCTCATTGCTTGGTTTTACTTTTTTCCATCATGCTTGTCTATTTGTCGCTTGGCAAACCAGTACATATGTAAGCCATACAACGTCATGACCTGTGCACGTGGCACGCACAGGAAGTTAAAAACTGGACAATAGGAAACTGTCTCCCTCTGAACTCGGCAGACATTTCCATCTCCACATCGGAAATTTGTCTTGTCATTTTGCGACAAGAAGATTCGCAGTTTAGATTTGGACTTTTGTTGGCTACCTGTTTTCTTGGAGTCGATGTTGACATTGCGGAACATACAATAACATATCTTGGGTTAGCAGTTCAAATGCCATTAAATGTGTGTTGTTATTGACTGGTGGTTGGTCTTTATTTCGAGTGTAACAGCTCCCACCTTGTAGAAAGAAATTGTTAGTTAAAGGGAATTGCTAAAAGTGTTTTCTTCATAAGTCATTAAAATATTGGTGTTGTTGTTTTTCATTTTCTTCCTTCACCATGTGGTCCCCCCTCCCTCTTGGACCCTTTCCTTCCCTCTCACCCCCTTTCTTCCCCCTCTTACCCCCTGTTCCCCTACCACCCTTCCTACAGGTGGTGTTTGTCATGACAGGTGATTGTGGTAACCACACCCACCCAGGGTTCAAGGCCTATGAACAGATTGCTGCTACAAGCTCAGGACAGGTTTTCCTTCTCAACAAATCGGACGTAGATGAGGTACTAGAAAAACTAGGAAAAACATACATCATTTGGGTGTTGTGGTCCTCACTTAAACAGTAGTCAACAGAGTATCACCGGAGCGAAGGCTCAAATATTTCTTGAAAATTGCCTCCTGTGAAGTTTTAGTATCAAGGTACAGAGAACCTCCATGAGCACTAGGTGGCAGCAGACTTACCAAGTAAATCCATTGTTCTCTGCAATGTGCGCATGCTCAGAAACTACCTAAACAATGGAAATTGTAAGTCTGCTGCCACCTAGGGTTCCAAAGGATCCCATTAAAAAATAAGTCCAGAAGAATTGTAACAAAAAGCCCTGAAAAATTGAAACAAACTTAATGACTTCACTAAACGACTACCTACAATTAACTTATGATTGACTTATTTGTCATTATCTAGACCAGCATTTTAATCATTTTACGGCTAACACATGCGTAAAAACGCACTTGCGAAGTAGTAGTCCATGAACCTTTTCCTAAACTTTGTATTTCACCTTGGCTTCAAGATGGGACCTAGTTGTATGTGAAATCTCAATTGAATATCCGTTTCATCGCCCAGATAACTGGACAGAATTGGCTCATTTCCTTTTGTTGCTATACCCCGTAAGGAAAATACTGGTAAACAATTGTTAAGTAGACTGTGGCTGGTTGACATCTGACTTCCTGTCATCCATTAGATTGTTACCCAACTGTATTAACTGTCTTCTAGTGGAGGGGTAAACTTTAAATATTGTCTGAAATCTGACAAACTGACAAATAAGCTATATAGTAGTGTGTATACTTATAGGTTTGTCAGATTTGCGACCGAATGCTTGGCTCGCCCCCCTGAACAAAAAAACAACTCTTTGTGTAAAAAATATTTCTTTCAAACAGGCATTATATTCTTCCTACTTTAATCGGATTTCCAATTTTGTTGCCCTCAGAAAAATCAGAAAAATTGTTATTAAATAGCCCCAAAAGCCATGTATTATAAGTAGGTCGGCCTTTGTACTCAACGAAATGTTACAGACTTTTTTTTTTACTGAATGCCAAATATCATGCCTGTTTCAAAAGAGCATGATATAAACTATTCAGAGTTCTTTTGTTCGGAAATATTAATGCTTTCCACTAAACTAATTTAAAGATGATGTTTAATTTCCTCTCTTCTTTAATGTTTGAAAAGTAACTTTATTGCAAGAATTTGAAACACACTTCAATGAAATACCCCCTTTTCACAAACTTTCTTTATAAGTTGGCGTAGTGTCTTAATTTTTAATCTTAATTTGAACAAGATCAAATTGAAAACAATTTGAATGAGGTATAATAATCAATGAAATATTTTGTGTGATGAAGTTTCTGAGTTGGATTCCAACTTGATTCCTTTTGGATTTCTTTTGCTTAGTGGTGTAGTGCAAAGCGATCTTTTTGAAATAATTTATGCGACTTTCTTTTTTTGACAGGTGCTGAGATTTGTAGAGATTTCTCTGCAGTCTCGTAAGGTCAACCTGATCAGTACTAATCAGGGCAGTGCGGCAAATACAACATTCAGGTTACCAATCGACTCCAATCTAACTCAATTCACATTGTCCGTGAGTGGCTTAAACCCTTACATAGAACTCAGAGACCCAGCAGGTGAGACAAATCCTCTTCTATGCTCTTCTTTCATCTTTATCCATAAGAATCAATGTAACTCAAAGTGAGGCTTGTGTGAAAATAGGCTGTTCCCTTATCATCTTAGCCAACACTGTCTATTATAATATAACATTCTATGCAGAACTGATATCTGCCATCTTGTATTTTTCCATTCATAACCCATTTTAAAGGAACATTACAGAATTGGTAAGAAAAAAACTTGTAAAATATACTTTTTGATCACAGATTTACATGAAACTTACATGGTCTAATGAACATGATAATAGAAAACATCCCTTGAAATATTTATGTCTGAAATGCCATATTTGATGAGAAATGAATAAACTAATTTTCCGATTGGAGTTTGTCGCTCAGTGAGCATTTTATTCCTTTTTTGAATCTATATGAATTCATGCAAATGTGTAATCGTTTTTCACTATTTTCTCGTGACCCAGATGGCCAATCGATCTCAAACTTCTACAGGTTTGTCAGTTTATGTATATGGTGGATTACATAAAGTGCTTACACTGCCAGCAACTGTTTTGTTAGCAAAAACCAATTCTGTAATATTCCTTTAAGATTTGTTGTTTAAAAGTGGGTTCATAGACTGGTAAGTATTACAAAATTAAGGACCATAAAAACTTACTAGTGAGAAGCACTGCAGCTGTTGATAGTATAAACTATTTTGAAAAAGGATTCCCTTCGAAGTAATACAGTTTGGACAATTTGTTTCATTCGAATCTGAGAAAAAGATTCATGCATGAATCGTTTCTCAGATTTCTGAGGGTTGGTGTCGGTTTGTGATTGTTGCGGCCAGAGATGCGGTCGGTACCCGCTGTCACCTCGCTAAATGTGGATGGATTCAACGTTCATTGCGAAAATTCCACGACAGTTTTTTGCTGTTTTCTCAGCAAGTAGACACTGTGTTAAGCTGAAACTTTCACATGTGACCATTATTGTATCTGTCTTGATAATTTTGCTTCATGAATTTGCTTATTTAATCAGCATTATGTTGACAAAAACCAATCTATGACTCTACCTTTAACAGCAATTTGAACTGAGTTATTAATTAAACACATAGCAGGAAGACTAAATTTCCACAGAAGTGTAAGAAAATAGGGAGACCGCCAACACAGGGCTTGGAAGCTCATGTGGTAGAGAACGCCGCACGTTTTCGGGAGGTCGCTGGTTCAAATCCAGCTCTGGTCAAGTTGTCTTTGTTCAACCCCAAATTAAAAATAAGTTCTATCATTCTCCTTTGTCGTGGCACTTCAAACAGACTTTCAAGATGTTTCTTGATCTTGATCTGACAGGGAGGCTGGTTCGAGTTGGTGATCCTGGCGTCGTGAAGCAACTGGATCTAGACAACGTTCATATAATAAGTGTTGATGATCCGGCGGATGGGTTATGGTATCTGAAAGCGGGGAGTAGTAACGTCCACACGGTACGTGTTACCGGTCTCAGTCAGATGGACTTCAGTTACGGCTTCTCAAGGGAACTGACTCAGAATATTAACATGACATCACATCGGGCCCTCATAGGTAAGGAATAAGATTTGGTCTAGAACTGAAGGTTTTGGTTAATGCCACTCATGAGTAAGGATAAGATTGGTTCTAGAATGGAAGGTTAGGGATAAGGCCACTCATAAGTAAGGAATAAGATTGGTTCTAGAACGGAAGGTTTGGGATAACGCCACTCATGAGTAAGGAATAAGATTGGTTCTAGAACGAAGGTTTGGGATAAGCCACTCATGAGTTGTGGCTCTGAGAAGAACCAGAAACTTTAGTTTCTAAATTGTTGTCTCACCATCCAATGATTCAAATCTCACTGCAAGATTTTATTTATGTATTGATAGTTTTTTTTATCTACAATAATTTTTTTTTTTTTAAAGCAGAATAAAGTCTTCTTTAAAGTGAGTGTTATGCAACTTCAACACTCTGTGATTGTTTTCAATTATGGGTTTTGAGGCATTGCATGGTGAGGTATCAGTATATATTCGGTTTGCGGTAACACCATGTGTAAAAAAAAATATCTACTTGCTGTGTAGATTTCTTAGTCCTGACGATGACTAGAGCAAGCTAGTCGAAACGTTGAGACCAAAAGAACTCACTCCGCGGCAGTGCAGTTAATTACGAGAAGTCCCCCCGATCCACAAGCTAAAGTAGTAGTCCAGGCCGATTTCCTACCTCCCGCCCAGGTAGTAGTTAATAAGCAGGACAGTTCTTTTCAGAACTGAGAAGTCTCCCGAATTCCGAAAAACCTACTCCGCGGTAGTAGAATAAATAGCAAGACAAGTTCTTAACAAATCTACACAGCAAGTAGATATTTTTTTACACATGGTGTTACCGCAAACCGAATATAAATGTTTCAAATTTTTTTCTTTTTTAATGCAAGGGTTGGAAACAATTTGTTGAGCGCCTTAAAGAAAAATATTTATTCAAACAGTCATGTAATAAACAAGGCTACCTGAGAAAGGATGTTTTTTCCCCTCTTAAACATTTCCTGTTTTTATAACATTCCAACAGTTCCGTTGATGTTATCGCACCAATTGGGGTCAATCTTGTTTGAACAGTGTCTACGCTTATTGTGGATGTTTTTAGAAGTGAAACATCGTTGTTTGACCCAGCTTTGTGAACCCGTCTCAACATCCCTAAAGATGTTGTTCTTGAGTATTAAAAAAAACAACCCGTCACGTTCCCAGCTTCCTAAGAATCGGACTTCACATCAGTGGAAAGTTTCTATCACGTAGAAAATGAAGTTGGATGAAGGAATCATTTAATTGAATGATGATCAATGTCACAACAAATTGCAGCTATTTAAATAATCTTTTGGTACACCATGCAATGTATATTCTTACAAGAAGCGGTTGGTCTAAAAATAGATTTTTCCTCAAAGTTTCACTTGGTTTGTTCAATCTCTTGATGACAAATGGAGCACACTTTTTGAAATGTTTAGAACAAACCAACTGGCTCTTTTTAGAAGGAAAAACTATAGTAGTAAACTTGCGGGTACAACCATGTATATATAACTCTTTTTTAGGAGAAGTGATGGTTCTGAGAAGAATATTTCAAACAGTATACTCTACTCGTCTTCAGGAGAATGACAAATTTTTGTTCTCCTTTAGAAGAGACTTGATGGTGTTCCTTTAATGATATGAGCACCACCATTTGAGGCATCATTTATGTCCGCAGGAAAATATCACAGAAAAAACTTAGTTTAACAGATGTTAAATTTGCACCGGGGATAAAGAAGATTATTTGGTTTGACCCTTACACCAATGTGTGTAAAGCACTGTATACTCGGTACTTAGTGTTGGAGTTTTTTTTCCATCTTAGGTCTTGTGTACAGCATCTTGATCGAGGGAAAGAACTTCCGGTATCCAGGTGTGATGCGGCATCTTGATTTCCTTGATCTTGAGGGTAATGTAATCAGTACCTATAGACTGGAGCAAGAGGATCCTCGTAGGTTCGTCTACACTGTGTCAGACATAATCCCGCCTAAGGGATCGTATTATATTAGAGTGCGTGGTGTGGACGACTATGGCTATGAGTTTCAGCGAATTACTCCCACAACAATTGAGGCTCTAACGCCAGGTAAGTAGTGGTTGTATTACCGGGAGCTCGTTGAGGCAAACCTGTATTCATATCTTTCTTTGTGTACGAAGGTGTTTTGGACACATTTGTTATTACAGACAAGCACTTTGAATCACCATTGTTAATTTTTTTGGCCATTGTACATAAAGGCAGTTTTTCGAGTGGACACATTCATTTTTGGCTCTGACTTATGTTCAAGAAGCCAGATGGTAAATGGCTTTTTGAACTACCAATAGAGCATTAGCCACAGTCAAACCTCTGAAAAGGCGCTTGGTGAAGTTGAACCATAGAAATACATCTGTCTTCATTGAGTCCATTCATACTGCTGCCATTTTTGCCGTATGGCAAATTTAAGTTTTCTCATGTGGTTAATTTTGCCATACAGGCATGTCACATGGTATTGATACCCTATGTCCACAGCTGACATAGAGGGCGTGCACAGCAGACACTGATGACAATTGAGCTCAGCATTCATTGTGTTCTATTTCTACCTTGGTTGACCCTAAAACAAAAGCAGACCAATGTCTGCTGCCACCTAGAATCTGTTGTTCTAGCAACCTGAAACTTACCTCAGTTCTTTGGTTGACGTTCACAGCGCACAACAAAGCAAAGTAGGGTCAAGTTTAAGGTAGTGGTTGTGAAGTTTCACAGTAAGAATGTATTGTGTAGGAAGACAAACCTGCCTGATCAGGAAATGAAACACATTGGATTTAGCATTGGGAATAAAACTAATTCTTCTTCTAATTGCTTTATAAGGTCTCCTGGGTTGTCTAGTATTTCCAATCCCTAAAGCGATGTGGGATGTTGGCAATTGAAAAAGGAATCTCTGTAATTCCCAGTAGTTCAGGAATAATGAAAGAGCATTTTATAGTCTGGAATTTGTCTGTCAATCAATCAGTAAAGAGCAGAAAGCTTCCTTTTAATACGGGTGATGAGACCCATTCTATTTGGATTAAAATAAGAAATGAGGGAAGTCAAGTTAGCTTGGAGATAGACGTCACGCTGGCCTGTTATCACTTGCTGAGGTCAGTGCTCTACCGGTTAAGACATCTTAAGAGTGAGGAAGGTTACGGGTTCGATTCCCCCAAGAGGCGCCTTTGGGTTTCTCCTGCAGGACTTGAAGTGTACAGTGTCAGTTGTACATCTGTTGTGAAAAAAAACTTGTTTAAAAATTTGTTTATGGTTGATGCAAGAGCTTCATCAATTAAGATGGAAATGTGATCAGAGTTTGACCTATAGATAATATTTCACTTTTGTCTCCTCTTATTTGATAATTAAATATTTTCTTAAGCGATACTTTGGTTCAAGTGAAAAGTATTATATTTTCCATATCGCGATTAAATCGCCAATTTTACTCTTTAATTATTTTCAAGTCAAAGTTCTCTTTTAATTGTTATGATGATTCACTTCCTTTCTTCAAGGTGACAAAGATCTTCTTGTCCATTTTATCTCTGATTTGTTTAGATCCTCCCAAGGTTACCATGGTGCCATGGACACCTGGTTACTACGGCGACACATCAGTCATCACTTGTAAAGTGGAGAGTATGATCCCGTTTTCTGTGTTCTGGACCAGAGATGGGAGAGTCATCGGTGAGGCTCTCCAGTTTAGGTGAGTAGCGTCTTGAATCGGAAATCATAAATTAGAGTTTAGGATGGGGTTGTGTCAATAAGGCTCAATTCCACTAAGTGCCAAAGATTATCTTTGTAATAATAATCATAAAAGTGTACATTTGTGCTGTGCTATATGTGATGCTGAATTATCAAATCAAGGGGACCTTGGTAAGAGACAAAGCAACCATAATACAACACCTTAAAGGCCCTGTACACTATTGGTAAGATCGAAAAACACAATGTTCACATGATTTAAAGTAAGTAATGGTAGAAAGGGTTCCTTAAAATATTTCTGCCTAAAATGCTATCGTTTCTGAGAAACGAGTAAAACAATAGTAATTATCGCGCGCGATAATTTGAAAAAAGATCTCTTTTCACTATTTTCTTGTGACCTCGATGACCAATTGAGCTCAAACTTTCACAGGTTTGTTTGTTCATGCATATGTTTAATCACAAAAATGTGGACACTGATTTTGAGCTGTTACCAAAAGTGTACAATACCTTTAAAAGGTAATGCATATTGCTGCCAGACCATGCCAGAAACACCGAGGCAAACCCCTTCTCTTTATGATAAGTGTTCTAAGTTCTTTAACGTGCATTGCACAAAACACGGGACCTGCAGCTGTACGTCCCATCCAAAGGACAAAGCAATTATGGCTGAGTGTCTTGCTTAAGGACACAGGTGTTGCTACTGGGACACAAACGCTGACCCTGAACTTGAATCCGGTGCTGTAGACAGCTTGGCCATCTATTATTGTTATCAAAGTATTTACTGACTGTTTCTCTCGTTGCCATAGTGATTCTGCTGATGCTACATTTAGAATCCAAGACTCTGTGACAGCAAATGAAGGGTTTTACGGCTGTAATGCGACTAACTCTGAAGGATCAAGGCGGGCAGAGACCTACCTTGATATCACAGGTAGGTGCTGAGATTGTCATCATCTTCATTTCTAGGCAACTTAAGTGCTTGAGTGGTGGTATCAAAAAATTATAGAGCGCCGAAGGGACAAGATGGGGAACTCGGGCTGAAATGTGAAATGTTCACTGGATGCCATTTCAGCAAGTAACTCTTTTGATGCAACAATACAGCAGTGCAGGCAATGGCCATCGCTATCAATGATGTAACAAAACATTTGCTTGCTGAAATGGTGCCCATGTGTATTTCACGCTCCAATGATAGATAGAGCTCCACTTCCCCATCTTGGGCCTTCGGTGCGCCGTATAATCGTTAGTGGTACCATCAAAAAGCTGAGCATTAATTAAAGGGGGAAGGGGAGAGGGTATGAGGGAAGGGTGGTTAGAAGGGCCGGAGAGTGGGGGATGGCTTTGAGGAGTGGATGTGGCTCGGAGAAGTACCTCTTGTACAGAGAAATTCCTGTTTGACTGGTGATCTTGGATTGAAGTTCAAGTACGTCCCTTTATTTTGAGAACCAAATCATTTGACATTGAACTAGGGACTTCTTATCACCCTCCGGTCTGCCCCTATCCAGGATAAGCCACTGTTAACCTAAGCTACTTAACACTATCTATAACCAGACAGGACATAAGCTGTCATAACCTAGACAGCCTGCACCTGTTTGCCTTTTCACCTAGTCCCCTTGACAAATTGCCGTGGGCCATCATCCTTGCCCTGTTTCCTCCAATCAGACCTGTTTGGATAAACGGACAAGGCTAAGGTCAGAGAGTCTGTTGTTTAGGTCTGCTCAAGCTCTCAAGAGTGTCAGCTTTATCTGTCATCCTGTTCTCTTTACTCCAAGGATCCTCTCCAAGAAATCAGTCATACCATAGAGCTATCACACTGCAAGCACTTTAATTTGCTATTAAGCACAACAGTTTTGCTTAGCAGAAGCTATTAACAGAAACAATTGTAGTGTATTCTGATCCATGCCACACTTCTTTCAGAAGCCAGTCATACCATGGAGCTAGCACACTGCAAGCACTTCAATTTGCTATTAAGCACAACCGTTTTGCTTAGCAGAAGTTATAAACAGAACAAATTGTAGTGTATTCTGACCCATGCCACACTTCTTTCAGCTTATTCCAAACATTTGGAAAACAATATTTTCTGATCAGCATATGTTTGAAATATTGCCCCGATGATTAAAACTGCAAAAGAATTTCCTAAGTTAGTTTTTATTTTTAGTTGATGACCCAAGGAAAGGATTTGTTTGTTAAAATTCTAAACCAAACCGACAGAATTGCAATTACTAACACTGTAACTCTTAAAGGAACATTACAGAATTGGTTTTTGCTAACAAAACAGTTGCTGGCAGTGTAAGCACTTTATGTAATCCACCATATACATAAGCTGACAAACCTGTAGAAGTTTGAGATCGATTGGCCATCTGGGTCACGAGAAAATAGTGAAAAACCGATTACACATTTGCATGAAATCATATAGGTTCAACAAATGAATAAAACGCTCACTGAGCGATAAACTCCAATCGGAAAATTAGTTTATTAATTTCTCATCAAATATGGCATTTCAGACAGAAATATTTCAAGGGATGTTTTCTACTATCATCATCATTAGACGTGTAAGTTTTATGTAAATCTGTGATCAAAAGTATATTTTACAATTACCAATTCTGTAATGTTCCTTTAACTATTTACTTGCAGAGGCCCCGCCCATTCTTGCCAAGCCTAAGAACATCACGGTGGTACCCGGTACGAATGCCATCCTCTCCTGTACGGTCATTTTCAGTGCAGTAGAGTACAACATGACATGGGACCGGCCAAACTCCTTTGTGTCCCTAGCGATCCATAACCGTGTTTCTCAGCTTCAGAATGGTTCACTTCTGATCAAAAACATCAATCTTGCTGATTCTGGTCTCTACAGATGTATCGCTGCCAACGAAGGCGGCCCATCTTATGAAAACGTCTACTTGTTTGTACAAGGTAAGTACAATTTAACATTGCTATAACGCCATGGTAACTTATACTTTTCAAACAATTTTTACTACCCCTTTCAACTTTCCTTACAATAAAACTTTGTCTTTAACCGAACAGAAGGGTAGAAGGAAAGTGTCTTGCTGAAGGTCATAGCAATTCAATTTGAAAAATTGTGTTTAAAGAAAATTCTTAATTGCTTTCTTGGATTCTAAAATACCATTCTTTTTGAAGCAACTGACCTAGACTGGTCCCTGTCTTTATCCACAAGGATAAAGACAGGCACTGGTCTTACAAGCCCAATGATTTCATTGGATAAACCGGCAGTGAAGTAAGCTTTCCATATATCTGTGCTATGATTGGTCCGAGGTGATGTAAATTGTCAACTTGCACTTTCGATCGTCTGCATGCAGCGTATGCATAATGTTTGTACATCATGTAATGTTGTTTTATTCACTATGTAATATGTGACCATGTGAATCGACCGAGAATTTCCCTCTGCGTGAAAAAAGTGCAAGGTCTGGCAACATACGGTCAGGCCGGTATCTGGCGTTATGCTCCAGCCTCGAAATGTCACGTCAGATGTTCAGGCTACAACTGGGCCCAATTTCATGGCTCTGCTTACCGCCGAATTCTGCGCTTGCGGTGACCATTCTCCGCTTACTGTTCAAGCGCCGAATTTCTGCGCTAGCGGTGTAAGCGTAGAATGCCTAGTAACGTGGAGTACGCACGTGCACAAGCCAAAATTCCCCGCTAACCCGTGAAATACGCTTGACGTAAGCGCGGAATTCCCTGCTTCCGCAAGCGCCGATTCTTTGCTTACGGTAAGCAGAGCCATGAAATTGGGCCCTGACCTTCACACAACACTTTTCCAAATAATTTTTCAGAGAAACCTGTTGCACGAATCAGCGGAGGTAACGTGACATTCACCAGTGGTGATAACTTCACCATGACCTGCACGGCCAGTGGGTTCCCCATCCCCAGGATCAACTGGCTGAAAGATGGGCTTGAACTCCCCACCATCCCTGGCCTAATCATCGGCCCTGAAGGACAGCTCAACTTCATCAACGCCAGCCCTGATGTCCAGGGAAACTACTCCTGTATCGTCTCAAACAGCGCTGGGATCTCAGGGATGCTGGCCACTGTCATCTACATAGGTAAGATGAATCAAGACATTATAGGATTTAAAGTTTAAGATAGTGACTTGTTTAGCCAGTTTTAAATCCCGCTGTCACAGGCCAAGTTTGTATAAGAACCGTTTTTCAACTAGCGGGTTATATTAACTGGTACTCAAGTTCAAAAACATGTATTGGGTACCGGGCAACATCGGCCTCTAGTTTTGTGCAAACTTGGCTCTAGTATCTCGAGGGTCAGTTTAGGGCAGAATCATGATGATGGTAATTAATCTAACATGAAACTCATTATCTATCAATCTTACAGAGAAGCCAGTCATCGCCATGACCACTCATATGAAACTTGCCGCACCCGGTACAGCCTCAACTTTCCTTTACTGCCCATCGTCTGGTACCCCACCTCCCAAGACCACATGGTACAAAGACGGCCATGATCTCAGCGCCATGAATTTCATCACCATCCACGCCGACGGCTCGCTGGAGATTTCCTCGGTGCAGGAAATTGATCGAGGGGATTATATCTGCGTGGTGACTAACGATGCAGGGAGTGATTCAGACACAGTTAATCTGGAAGTTGGAGGTACAGTATGTGACTATCATGTTTAGATCTAAGGTCGAGAATCCGTGCCCCTGAGTCCAAGGTCGGGAAGTCCATTGTGTGCGAAGCGTAATGTTTTGTGCATAGTGCGTAAAAATGTCCGCCAGGCAATGATCCTACTTCCATATATCTGTATCGCATAAACCTTTCAAAATTAAGAGTTGATTTAATGGATGTGTCCAGAAAAATAAAATTTGATCGTTCAGTGCCAAAGTGACCATAAATCAGGACTAGGCTCATGGTAGCGTCACTAACAATGCAAGGATAGCATCCATTGGCTAAATGTTGTCACACCTCACGCCCTATTGGCTAGCTGTGAAACTGAGCAACATTTTTGCATAAAGAGGACTGTAAAACAAAGCGATGTAAACAATTTGCCCAGGAAAACATAATTACCTTAGTTGCCCAACATTAGTGCACGTATGCACATCATCCCCGCACGGTAAATACCCCTTAAGCTTGTACAATTTTATCTGCACTGGGCAGCATGCAAAGCGTGCAAGTAGAAACAAATACAAGTTCGCACTGTGTAAAAAAGCATTTTATGTATAAAATGTGTTCAATGGTGACGGCTAACACACATTGTTTACGAACACATGAAGTCCTGGCCTTACCTCTCCTGCCCTTCTTTGATTTTGGTTTACATGTAGTAGCTCATTAAGTGTAACCAAAATGATGGTATCGCTTTCACAGCTCGTCCGACCATCTTGACCATCCCAGTGGACATTGGCGTACAATACGGCCACAATGTGACCATGACTTGTCTAGCTAGAGGCACACCACAACCAGAGATCACATGGAGACGTGTCGGAGGCGATCCCATCATCAGTAACCCCAGGATCTCCACTAACAATGACGGAAACCTTCTCATCAGAGGTAAATAAATGTTAATAATAATAATAATAACTGTATTTATAAAGCGCCTTTTGCCAAAGGATACAAGGCGCTGATATTTTTACCTGCCATGTATTTGGAGATACGTTTTTGAAGTATGAGACCTATGCATTTATAGCACAATGTAATGGTATACATGGTGCTGTGGCGCAATATGCTGCCGATCAAACCAGGAACACCGGGGCGAACCCCTTCTCTTTACGATAAGTGTACTGGGTTCTTTTACGCGCATTACACAACACACAGGACCAACGGCTTTACGTCCCATCCGAAGGACGCAGCAGTAATGGTTAAGTGTCTTGCTGAAGGACACAAGTGTCACGACTGGGACTCGAACCCACACTCTGCTGATCAGAAAAACCAGAGCTTGAGTCCGGTGTTCTTATCCGCTCGGCCACGACACGCCTAAATGTCCACAAGTTTGGATTGATAAATCATAACAGGACATTTGTTATGGTTCAAAAAGATGAAAAGTTTATTGTGTACATTCTTCATGGCATGTGATTCCTCAGGGATTTTTTCTCAACGTCCTTGAGTCTTCAAATTTTCTTGAAAGAAGTAAAGCAGTCATCAACAGGTGAAAGAAATAATCCACATTGTGTCCGGAGCTGTAGCTTTGTAATTCTGGTGATGCACATAGTCTGAAACCTGAATTGAACCTTGTGGGATGTCATGGGTCTAGAATAAGGGGAAACCCAGGCCAGCAAGTTTTCAGAAATTTTCACATTCTGCAAATCTCATCCCTGATTCTTGTCTTTTAGGAGACAATGAGGATAAATCTATTTGTTAGAGGTACATGTAAATATTGGATAAATTAATGTTGTCAGACAATGAGTTAGAAAACGCTTCTTTCATGATGACATTTCCTGTCGATTTGTCTAATTAGTCAGGTTGGCTCAGTGGTGTCTTTCCCTACCTTTCATCTCTGTGGTCCCTGGTTCAAATCCCACCTCGGACCGGAGTCTTTAATGTGGATTGGGTTTTCGGTTCTTACCTGATTGCATGGGTTTTCCCCATTTATGGTTTCCCTCCCCACATCTAAAACTGATCATTTCTTCTCGTTCCATAATCATCATTCCGTTAATAGTGCTTGCGCTGCTGGATGTGTAATGAAATTAATAAATGAATGATTGGTCATGAAATAAAATACTTGGAAATGATATATTTTCAGAGGGAATCAGGTTGGGTATTTACTCTTTTTGTTGTAGATATTGTGCTTGATGACGCAGGTACTTACGTCTGCGTTGCCGTCAACATACATGGTAGAGATGAAGTATCATCACAGATTCAAATAACTGGACTCGGTAAGTTGAAGAATTCTCAATTTTAATGAATTTTTTAGAAGATAATTTGTCATTGACGAGTTCCTCTAGGGAGTTTGGTTGAATTTGCAGTGTCCTGTTAAAATGATCGTTTTCTAACAGGGGACTGGGACAGCGACTTAATAATAATAATAATAACTAGTTCTTATATAGCGCATTTCACAACAACGTATCAATGCGCTTTACATTGTGCCCTGGTCATTGGGCAAATAGCATTCCTGTATTCTCTCAGCTCCCTGGGGAGTATACAGCCCTGTGCTTCCATGGCGCTCCAAAGGCTTTTTCATACACAATATCAACCTCTACCCTCGCAGGTACCCATTTATACCCTGGGTGAAGAGGAGCAATTATAGTAAAGCATCTTGCTCAAGGACACAAGTGTCATGACCGGGATTCGAACCCACACCCCGATGACTCGACCACCAGAACTTGAATCCAATGCTCTAAACCACTTGGCCATGACACCTTACAATAATAATAGTATTTATAATAATATGACGTAAGCTTGGGCGATACCACGATATTATCGAATATATCGAATATCGAGTCGCATTTTTAAAAATCGTGATATCGGTAAATCGCGATATCGTTAAGTATCGCGATGTATTTCCTAGCCGAGACGATCTTGCAACAATAAATCTCCTAGTCGAGCTGATTTGCTGCAACAAAGAGCTGCAAGTCACAGACCGCGACCGCAAGATTCCCAAACAGATCCGATCCGACGGGGTTTAGTCTTTGAAAAAACCAACATCAAAGCCTTAGCGATCAGGCGGTCTCACGCAGACGGGTGTTATCACGTGCGCTATCACGTGCGTGTTGCATACGTGCGAGTAGCGTGATCTACTTAGTTATGCACACATAAAGAACAGTCTGTCATGTGCAGTTAACACATTAAATGTGTGTAAGTGATAGGCCCACATTTTCATACCATAGGTTTAGAGTAAAACCCGAATTAAGAATAGGTGATTGGAACAACAGTGTCAATGATAAGTCATTCATAGCCACAACTCACACAGTGAGATTTGTAGAAGAATGACTTCATCAAAAATTAATCGCGATAATATCGAATATCGCGATATATTCTCGACGATATATCGTGGCTGAAAAAAAAGGGATATTGCCCAAGCTTAATATGACGTTCTTGTAGAGCACATTTCAGTTCTGGGAGAACTTTTAATGTGCTTTACACACATTATTACCCATGTCACTGGGCCATTAATTTCTTTCCTTAAACCATCTCAGCTCCCTGGGGAGTATACAGCCTGTGCTGCCGTAGCGCACCAAGCTAAATCAATCACAAGAACCATCTCTGCCCTAACAGGTACCCACTTATCCCTAGGTGAAGAGACCCCTAGGTGAAGAGAAGCAATTATAGTTAAGTGTCCTGCTCAAGGATAAAAGTGTCATGATAGGGATTCGAACCCACACCCTGATGACTCAGCCACCAGAGCTTGAGTCCGATGTTCTAACCACTCGGCCACAACACGCTACATTATATTGGTTTTGGGAACATTGGTTAAGCTTTCTGGAATCATTTTGAAACCAAATTATAGCCACTTTTAAAAGTGTCTGGATGGAGCGTGAGCAAAAACACTTTTCGGGTGAGAAGATATGACGGAGGTAGGACATGACACAAACAAGATAAGAAATCTTGACAGTGCAATAAAAGGGAATGATTAATGACAATATTGTAGTTTGTTGATTTTGTTCCAGTGGTGTGTGGTCCCGTGGAATGTTTTGAGTTTGTGGCTTTCTGGCGATAATATAAGATCCTTATCCCAATTTGTGATAATAAAATTTTGAAATGTGCTCTTGACAGGAGCTTTTATTTGTACAATTCCTTTTTGCTTTGTTTAGGATAATCCAAGTACTTGAATGATTTTGAGCCACATTTTTTTATTGTGATTTGTTTTATGACGAACTGCAGGTACATCTTTGTTTTTGCAGAAAAGGTCAAAATATTCAAGTACACGTTTGAAAACCCTTTTCATTTTGAAACTTCCTAATGATGAATTCAATTCAAGTTTATATAAGACAATTCCCTCATGATAAGATGGTTTTTTCTGAGATTAAAATTTGATTGATGTGTAGTTTGATTTTGTTTTATGAACTGAGCAAATATTTCAAATTTTTTAAAATCTCTCCACCAATTTATTCACCTCAGTTCGGCCAGATATTTCCGATAGTCCGGATGTCTCTGCTAATGTTGGCACCACAGTCACCCTACCCTGTAACGCGATCATTGGTAACCCAGCTCCTAAGATCTACTGGTATAAAGAAGGTCGAATCATCCGGCAGGGTAGTCACTTCCGTGTTCTTGACAGCGGCAGTTTAATGATCGTCCCTCTGTTGCTTGACGATGCTGGAACATACCGATGTGTCGCTAGTAATGTGGCGGGCAATGACACACTGTATACTCGAGTGACAGTTGATGGTAAGTCAACGATCTCATCAATTTAACAAATTACTCCATAATCGGTTTATCTTGGAGCATATCCAGAGGTCAACATTTCTGCGTATCAAAAGTTCATACACCAAATACAGCTTGCCGTCAGGTAACATAAAACTCAAGAAGTCAAATTGGGACTTCAAAGTTTTCCTGATAAACACGCGATAAAACGGAATTCTTATCCATTAAGGGTAATAAATCAAGACGAATAAATGATCATGGAAAATATCCAGACTTGTGAAATTTTAAGATTGGTTTCTGATTTCAGTATTGTTTATCCACCCCCCTCCTCAACACCCCCACGCTTCTGCCTCCAAGTGGTCTTGAAAGGATTGTAGAAGCCGACAACAGAGTTGGACTTGGACTTTCAATTGTTGCTCTATACACCCATACCGATTTTCTTTTCTCAAATCTGACGCCCATTACTCCTGCTTTTTAAATCCATTTATAAATTTCAGTCTATTAATGTATAAACTACACCGTGTATACATTGTTACCGATCCTTTTCTATCTTATAAAACTATCTGTTCACTCTCATGTATGTCTGTACAATTGTTGCATATTTTTGGCCGAATAAATAATAATAATAATAATAATAATAAAGAATTTGTTTGCATTAAACGATAAGATCTTTTTAAGTATTTCAAAGTGGTATTGGGGTGTTGGGGTGTTTGTTTGTTCAGGTTTTTTTAGGTTGCGGTATGGGAAGAGATCCATTTGCGAGTTAGATTTGAATAATGTCTGGTACAATGACTTGGTTGGTCACAGTTTACCGCTTAAGTTTGAATTCCTCAGACTAATGAAACAGTTGCTATGTCACATGATTTGGGGCAAGCTTTTGCGTAGTTACGTTAGAGACGGCAAACACCCATACAAAATTTTTAATGAATGTGTATGGCACAATGGTACGAGGGTTTGCTCTACTGGAGGTTGCTATAGAAAAACTTGCAACGGTCATAGTCTGAAGAATTCAGATTTACTTTTGACTAAACAAGTCAGTGTACCAGACGATGTTCATATCTAATTCTAATTTATAAAAAAAAATTTCTTTGACAGAATATTCTACCAAACATTTAGAGATTTTCTTTGCTTTTGTTGCGGATACAGTGCCACCTACAATCGATGTGACCAATACCAGTTACTCTGTCATCTACCGTGAATCAGTGTCTCTTCAATGTCCGGCTACCGGTCATCCACGTCCGACAATCGCCTGGTTCAAGAATGGTTCCCCGATCTCCTCCAATGAGTTGAACCAATACGTGACGGACCAGGGAACACTGGTAATCCGATTTGCTACCGAGGATGATGCCGGAACGTACACATGTATGGTGTCTAATAAAGCTGGCACTGATGAAATTGAGATATCGCTCTATGTCCTGGGTGAGTTCCACTCAAGATAATCCGTAGGTCATTGGTTCAAATCCCGTCTAGTCAATTTTCTTTGTTAAACCCCAAATTATTTAAAATTTACCCTGTCAGTTTCCCTTGTGGTTTATTTCTTGACATTAATAAAACATAATACTTACTATTTTTTTGAGTTTGTTATGATTTTTCGCCTTTTAATTTATCCCTTAAAATTTGTGAGAAATTAGAATTAGCTGTTGCAAACTGCTTACCAACCAAAAGGACCTGTAGTATAAATGCAAAAAATTAGTTAGTGGCCTGACGTTTCGACCCTAGCAGAGTCTTTCTCGAAGGCTAAATGACAAGACAACACACATACATGCATACAAGGGGGACAAAAGCAGTTAAAATTTGTATTAACCATTTTGATATTGCCTGCTATATGTATTTCTTGTTTTTTTTTCTCATGACGTCTTCATTTGTTTTTTAGCTCCACCAACGATTGACGACAGACTGTTATCCCCAACACTAAACATCACCCTCGGCGGCTCCATAACCATGGACTGTGATGCCCAGGGTCTACCACCGCCCACAATCCACTGGCTCAAAGATGGTCAACAGTTACGTAACAACGGTCCTAACTATGTGGTCAGCTCCTCAGGGACACTGACTGTACAGCGAGTCACACTCAATGACGAGGGACGTTACGTTTGTATTGCTTCTAACATCGCTGGAAATACAACCAAAACAATCTTCCTGAGTGTACAAGGTATCTATAAATATATTCAGCCTCCCAACCCCTATTTGATTAAAGGAACATGACAGAATTGGTTTTTGCAAAACAGTTGCTGGCAGCGTAAGCACTTTATGTAATCCACCATATACATAAACTGACAAACCTGTAGAAGTTTGAGATCCATCGGCCATCTGGGTCACGAGAAAATAGTGAAAAACCGATTACACATTTGCATGAAATCATATAGGTTCAACAAATGAATAAAACGCTCACTGAGCGATAAACTCCAACTCGAAAATTAGTTTATTCATTTCTCATCAAATATGGCATTTCAGACAGAAATATTTCAAAGGACGTTTTCTACTATCATCATCATTAGACCGTGTAAGTTTTATGTAAATCTGTGATCAAAAAGCTTTTTCTCTCTTACCAATTCTGTAATGTTCCTTTAAGTCTGCTTCCATAACTTTGAAGAGAAAATATTTTATAAGCTCTTGATATGACCTCCTTGGTGGATGAACGGTTTCTTCAGCCAGGTTTTTGTGTAGAAACTGTCTAAGTTTTAGTCTGTCTCTTTCAATAATTAAATACTTTCACTCCCTCTTCCCAACTTTGATTTTGTGTTTTGTGTTTCCAACCCCCTGTGGTTAAACCAACCCTGTCCCTTAAAGGTATTGTACACTTTTGGTAACAGCTCAAAAATCAGTGTCCACATTTTGTGTGATTAAACATTATGCATGAACAAACAAACCTGTGAAAGTTTGAGCTCAATTGGTCATCGAGGTCACAAGAAAATAGTGAAAAGAGATCTTATGTGTTTTCTGTTTTTTCAAATTATCGCGCGATAATTACTATTGTTTTACTTGTTTCTTAGAAACGATAGCATTTTAGGCAGAAATATTTAAGGAACCCTTTCTACCATTACTTACTTTAAATCATGTAAGTTATGTGTAAATCTGTGAACATTGTGTTTTTCGATCTAACCAATAGTGTACAGGGCCTTTAAGTCTCATCCCCTTGTCTCTCTTTTCTTTGTTCATCCCTTTCTTCTGACAGCATTCTGCTTCTCTCTTTCACTTCTTTCCACTTGGGTAGCTTCTGTTACCCTAGTGTATTTGTGTTGTCATTTAGCCTTTGAGAAAGACTGTGCTAAGGTTGAAATGTCGGGTCATTAAATATATTTTTTCCCATTTATACAATAGGTCCTTTTGGTTGGTAAGCATTGCAACAGCTAATTCTATTTTCTAAGTTTTAGTTTGTCTGATAATGAGTTACTGACTGATTTTTCTTTGCAGTGCGCCCCAGCATTGAGCCCAGCTATCCCATTGATCTAACGGTATTATCAGGGGAGTCTGTTGAGTTACCTTGTGAGGCATTAGGGGTACCTCAACCTGAGGTGGCTTGGCAAAAGGATGGAGTGCAGCTACGGCAAACCTCTCAACTAATCTTCCTGAACTCTGGATCGCTTCGGGTCAGTACACACATTTTCAAATGGATTTTTTGTTTGTTCCCAACGACTTGAGTTAATGTCGAACACAGAAATCCTAAATTGGGTTTTCTTTATGATTTTTTGAGACTTTACTCGTTGAAATTTGAACTATTACAACATTTAAGTCTTTTAGACTGTCAATTGTGTGATTTATATGGTCAATGTAACATCAGTAACAGTGTAATGTGAGTAACAGTGTAACACAAGTAAACATGTAATGTGGGTATTTCTGTAACACAAGTATCACTGTAACATTGGTAATATTGTAACACAAGTTATTGTGCAAGTTAGTAACAGTGTAATGTGAGTAACAGTGTAACATGAGTAAACATGTAATGTGAGTATCTGTATAACATGAATAACTCTGTAATTTGAGTAACGATGAAACATGAGTAACTGAAATTGCCCTTATCTTGATTTTCATCTAATCAAGGCCATCATTAAGGTGTGAGGCACTGGTCCACAACCACAAACTTATGACAATCTACCTTTATCATGAGGAAACCATTTTGTCTAGTCTTCCATTCAAGTCTTCCAAGGTTGGAAATGTTAAATAGTCTGATCCCATTTTGATGTTGTTGAAATGAGTATTCTCTATTGCCATGTCACACAGGGAACATGACTTAGAAAATGGTAGCAAGATCTGCTGTATCTATCCATGACTGCTTCCTTCATCTCCACTAATGAAGTTTTGAGGCAGTATGGAGAATTACCGATCTTCATTTGAGTAGTGTAGGTTTTAAATGAAACTTGAGATGAGCAGTGTAGTGTTGACTATAACTTGAGATGATTGCTGTTTTGGATTGTAGGTGAACAGTGCCGACCAGATGGATACAGGAACTTACATCTGTGTGGCTAGAAATGATGCTGGATCAGCTTCCAAAATTATCCGACTCACTGTGTATTGTAAGTTTCATTAGATGTATCTCTTTTCCAGCATTCTAATGTCATCCTATACTTGCATGTACTTCAGACATCAATCATTATCAATCAATCAATCAATCAATCAATCAATCAATCAATCAATCAATCAATCAATTAGTTTTCTTTGTTTTTTGTATACTCTGTATATTTTGTGAATGAATAAAGTATTTGTTTTGAAAAGTAAAAAAAAAAGTCAATTGGTCAATCAATCAGTCAATCAATCAATCATCAAGCATTTGTAGATTGCTCTTTTTAGTTTCTTATTCCGAGTTGAGAGAAGAAAATTTAAAACAAAGGAGTCTACAGAATTTTATGAGGACATGGCAAGTGTAGTGAATTATTTGTATTAAGCTGATTTGAAATATGTTGTTACTTCTGATATACTATATTTTACTGAAAAAAATCTCCACAAAGAAATTGTCCGGGAAATACAAGAAACACTTTTTCATAAAAGAGAATGAAAGCTGAACAACTCCCAAGAGTTGACCCAAACCAAATGAAATGTTGACGGAATCTTCATAAAAGATAAGCTTCCTTTGCTAATCTCAAAGACAGCATCACTGAATATAATTAAACTGTGCATACATTTTGGGGGGGTGTAAATATTTTTTTAAAGTTGCAATTTTGTTTATTCCTTCTGTTCAGTGGTTCCCAACATAACCGATTTCCAAGGGGAGTACACAGTCAACTTAACTCAAAGTGTAACCCTTCGTTGCCCGGCCTTCGGCTACCCACCACCCACGGTCAATTGGACCAAAGATGGGATGTCCATCTCAGAAAGTGACTTGGATGCCTCCAAGTATGACATCGATGAGACGGCTGGAACCTTGAAGATATTTGACACCAAGTACATAGACTCGGGAGTCTATGAGTGTACCGTCAGCAACTTGGCTGGGGTGAAAGTCAAACAGATTGTTCTGACAGTCAATGGTAAGTCCTTCTGTCTAAGTAACATTAGATGAGACTTTTGTCTAAGTAACATTAGATGAGACTTTGTCTAAGTAACATTAGATGAGACTTTGCTGTATTAATAAATTAGACTTTTGTCTAAGTAACATTAGATGAGACTTTTGTCTAAGTAACATTAGATGAGACTTTGTCTAAGTAACATTAGATGAGACTTTGTCTAAGTAACATTAGATGAGACTTTTGTCTAAGTAACATTAGATGAGACTTTTGTCTAAGTAACATTAGATGAGACTTTTGTCTAAGTAACATTAGATGAGACTTTTGTCTAAGTAACATTAGATGAGACTTTTGTCTAAGTAACATTAGATGAGACTTTTGTCTAAGTAACATTAGATGAGACTTTGGTCTAAGTAACATTAGATGAGACTTTGGTCTAAGTATCATTAGATGAGACTTTGGTCTCAGTAACATTAGATGAGACTTTTGTCTCAGTAACATTAGATGAGACTTTGTCTCAGTAACATTAGATGAGACTTTTTAACTCTATCCTTGCATCAATATTTTCTCATCATTGTTCGTGGGTTTGACGATCTCTGACACAAAGTTGTACATTTCCAGGGACCACCTTGTTTCTACTTCTTCATGTAATATTCAGGACGATATCTACCGAGTCTAAGTACTTTTAAGTCTTGATCTCTCGATGTCTTGTAATGCTGTCATGGAGAGTTGGTTTGAAGTCATAAAAGTAGTTGTGTATGTGGAATATATCTTGTAAAGAATATATTGGGATAATTAGAAATGATTACAATGATTCTAATTTTTTGTCATGTTAGTTCCACCGTCCATAGACGGTGATGGTGAGATCCGTGTTCTCCAAGTTACCCAAGACCAGTCTATCTCCCTTCCCTGTGAGGTGAGCAGCTACCCTCCACCGGAGTACACCTGGCGTAAGAATGACCAATCTCTCCCTCCTGACCTCCGATCTTTGACCCGAGCTGATGGAACACTTGACCTCTTCTCCTTGAGGCTGCTGGACAGTGGGACGTATACCTGCATTGCTAGTAATGTTGCCGGCAGCACAAATGTTGTCTTCAGGTTGCAAGTCATAAGTAAGGAAGCTTTTCAATTTTCACATTGTTCAAACTGAAAAACAATTTGGGAAAATTTCATCCATATTTCATTTTCTATTACAGTAATTTATAACAGACTCTCATTTATGAGATATCTAAACATTTGTTTTAACAAATCTTAGCTTTTCAATTTGATGTTTTAGTGAAATATTCAGACTCATTTTTAACCATTGAACCCTTACCCTATCTTTGCTTTCCATCTAGCCCCTCCGTCCATAGCACAAGGAGCCACTGACATCACCTCCGAATCAGGTCGGACCATCCAACTCAGCTGTGAAGTGGACGGCATTCCGACCCCTCAGGTCCAGTGGCAGAAGAACGGGGTCCCCTTAAATGTTGAAGGTAACCCACGGTTCACCCAGATTTTCTCCGGCTCCTTGAGGATTGAAGACCTGGTGGAGGAAGACAAAGGAGAATTTGAATGCTATGTTTTCAACGCTGCTGGGTCGGCATCCAGGATTATCAAACTAGACATCAGGGGTAGGTATTATCACCAGGGAAGGTTATTTATGTGAAGTATCGCCTATAACTCACAAGGCCGGATGGCCACTTCAATGTGAGGGCTACACTTAAAGGCCCTGTACACTATTGGTAAGATCGAAAAACACAATGTTCACAGATTCACACATAACTTACATGATTTAAAAGTAAGGAATGGTAAAAAGGGTTCCTTAAAATATTTCTGCCTAAAATGCTATCGTTTCTGAGAAACGAGTAGAACAATAGTAATTATCGCGCGCGATAGTTTGAAAAGACAGAAAACACATAAGATCTCTTTTCACTATTTTCTCGTGACCTCGATGACCAATTGAGCTCAAACTTTCACAGGTTTGTTTGTTCATGCATATGTTTAATCACACAAAATGTGGACACTGATTTTGAGCCGTTACCAAAAGTGTACAATACCTTTAATTGGTTTGGGCTGTTGCCCCAAATCAACTGTCACCAGGGGCACGTTGCCACCTACTCCTGGGGCTGAAACAAGGTTACCCCCTTCACAGCCTGTAAGGATGTAGGCATGGGTATTATCCACTAGGAACCTGGCTGGTAGAGCAAAATGCACTTATACCTTCCCAACTTAAAGATTCTTTTACCTAATCCAGTTACTGATCCCGCTGCTGCCGCTTCCCAGGTTGTATCGTAAACTCGGGTGTGATCCCTGGCTAAACGGCAGTTACAGGTTGAATGGCTTCTGACCAATGGATGAATGGCTTCTGATATATCAACATAATAGGGAGACCGCCAACATTAGGGCTAGATAGCTTAGTTGGTAGAGCCCTTGCATGTTCAAATTTTGTTTTGTAAATTTTTCTTTGTTCAACCCCAAGTTAATCAAGGTACTTATCACAACTTATTTTCAGGGGTGAACAATTTTCTGACTTTAATATGAATTTAGGCTTTTTATGTTTGCCTGATGAAAAAAATGACCATTGATTCTTCAGATTAAAGAAATTTTCTTTGATTTACTTCTCTATTTCTGAGGAAAGTGTTCTAAAAAGCTAATTTTAATATATAACTCGAGGGGTTGCTTAAAGGCGGAAATGCCATTATTTCATTAAATTCGGATCTCAGTTTCAGATCTTTTTTTCTGCAATGACTCTCAACCCTGTATTCTAAAATTACTTTGTTTTGTTCTTGTGTTCTCAAGTTCAACCCAAGATCCTTGACACTCAAAATGAATACACGGTCAAGATGAGGTATGCAGTCACCCTCCTCTGCCCGGTCATTGGTACCCCGCTACCTGAAATATCATGGCTCAAGAACGGTCAGCCACTGGATGACTTCCGCTACTACCAAACACAAGAGGGCTCCCTCCGTATTGCGTCTACAATCAGAGACGATGATGCTATCTTTACGTGTGTAGCTGAAAACACTGCTGGTAGAAGTTACAAGGACATCCGTCTGGTTGTCAATGGTGAGAGAAATTTGCAGATGTCTGCCTTAGATATTTGCGCCTTTTTGTCTATTTCTGTTTTTGTTGTCGTAAAACCAAAAAGCAAACAGTCAACAACAACAGTTGTCACTTGCAGTCTCCTGAAGACACGTTAAGCACACTAGTCGAAACATCAAGAATAAACCAACTGGCTGTATACAGAGTCGCCATTTTTCCCCAAAGTGATAAATAAATGAGTGTATCCACAAGACTTTGAAGTTCTTTCAGATAGAGAACTTTCTAAAATTCAACGAGTTAAAAACACCGCTCATTACACCAACTCTTACACCAACTCCTACACCAACTCATTCACCAACTCATACACCAACTCGTACACCAACTCGTACACCAACTCGTACACCAACTCGTACACCAACTCGTACACCAACTCGTACACCAGCTCGTGCACCAACTCGTACACCAACTCGTACACCAACTCGTACACCAACTCGTTCACCAACTCTTACACCAACCTGACACCAACTCGTTCACCAACTCGTACACCAACTCGTACACCAACTCTTACACCAACTCGTACACCAACATATTACCCCATCTTACAAGAACTCCACTGGCTTCCTACCAAACTGTGTATTGTATATAAGTTAATTCATCTCACTTTCAAGGCTCTTCATGGCTATATATATCTGATCTTCTCCGTAAATATATTCCTGTTCCTCCTCTTCGATCTGCTGGTCAATCCCTACTGACGCAAACTACTTTTTCCACTAAATTGTATGGTCAAAGAGCCTTCAACTTCATTGCGCCTTCGTTATGGAATGACTTACCACTTCATATTCGTCAAACTGACTCTCTTCAGATTTTCAAGGGACTTTTAAAAGCTCATTTGTTTGAATCTTTATTTGTGTAACTTGCTTTTATATTTATTTCATTGTTTTTTCCCCTTTTTAGTGCCACCCATGGACATGACCATCGGCCCAGATGATTTTGATGTTTTCTTAGATTCTCGAGTGTCTCTCCCATGCGTTATCGACAGCATCCCTCCTCCTACAATCGTCTGGAGGAAAGATGGTGTCGATTTATACATCGATAATGAGAACTACATCCAACATCGTCAGTCCTTGGAGATCCCAGCAGCTAGAGTGTCAGATTCTGGGGTGTTTGAATGTGTTGCTATGAATATAGCTGGTAATACAACAAGATCTGTGGTGGTTAATGTAATGGGTAAGTTTTCTTACACAGCAGACAGATTCTAACAGTAATATTAAAAAAACGTATTTGCTAAGCAGAATAAAGGCTGGGTATCTGTCTTTATGTATTAGACATTGCATTTTGGCTGGTAAACTGTTTCTAATAAGCAAGATTTTTCTAAACTATGCAAATTTTTGCTTGTCAGACGTTTTGCCCACATTTGTAGAAGTCAGTTGTCTAATGTAGAAGTTTAATTTTTTAAAGGATATTTTAGAAAACTGGCAAGTATCTGGTAGAAAATAAGTTTTTTAAAACCCTCATTCGTTTTATATTATTTTGGTTTTACCCTTACACCGATGTGTGTAAAGCATTGTACACTAAGTACTTCCCCGATTCCTGTGAAAAAAACCAGAGGCATATTACTTGGGTGGGATTCGAACCCACGACCTTTGCCACTCTTGATCTTATGACATCATATTCTAAATTCCTTTGACAGGTTTTTTGAATGATGCACCTCCATTGTTTTTTCTAGGGTTTGTATTTCATAATATTTCCTTTCTGTTCTGAAGTGGCTCCACGGATTGGTAACGGACCAGACGTCATCAAAGGCTTCATCGGTGAATCCATCACCCTTCCATGCGAAGCAGTTGGGATTCCAACCCCTGTCCATACCTGGGAGAAAGCCGGACGAAGGCTCAACTATGAAACCGGTCGCTTTACCCAGTTGATGTCAGGATCGCTGGCTATTAATTCTGTAGCAGAGACAGACGCTGGTACCTATCTATGCTTGGTACAGAACAATGCCGGCTCGGACACCAGGGAAATCACTGTTGTTGTTCAAGGTCAGCATACAGTTATTAATTCGTACCTCTTGGAAAAAATCAACAAAATATTTGTTGACTAACACTATTTAAAACGTAGACAGGGTTTGCCCTTAACTTTTTCAGTGACTGGCCAGCAGGACCAGTTAGCTTATTGTTTCACTAGTCCGTCAGCTTTGTTGCTTGTCCAAATTTCAAATGAAATAAAGATGTTTTTCCGGCACTGAACTAGCCAATCTAACCACCTAGAGTAAAGCTTGACTGGTCCTCAGGTGTTTTAATTTGCATCTGGCTAGCAGACAACTGTTAAGGGAGAGCGCTGCATACATTTACAAACGCTTTTGAATCAGAATGTTGTTTTTTTATTTACTTTTCTAAATAGAAGTATACAGAATCTTTTGTTTGGTGGTGGGGGGGGGGGCGTGGGAGGTAGTCACTTAAATAGTCACAAGCACCCTCCTGTATTCTCCAGCCTGAGGTACCAATAGTTCAACAAATTCAATTGACCCATAATTAACTTTGGGAACATTTGATCTTCTGTTGTAGTTCCCCCGGTCATCATTCCTACCCAGCCTCCACGGCTTGAGCAGAGACTAAACAGCGAGGTCAAGATAGACTGCAAGGCCTACGGCACACCCACTCCTGATATCTACTGGTTCAAGGACGGCAAACGAATCCACCAGTATGAGCATGGCTACACCATTCTGCTGAATGGGACTCTAGTTATCTCCAATCTACAACCGTTTGATGATGGGAAGTATGAGTGTTGGGCGATGAGTGAGGTTGGGAACGCCACTCAGCAGGTGGATCTGGATACTCAGAGTAAGTGACTCATCAGTCAGTTGTGTTGTGCTGTTATAGTATGAGTATTAACCCTCCTACTGTTTGACCATTCAATATCATTCACTGTGGTTTTGATTGATATATAAACTATGCCAGCCTGCAATCATGTGGTGAATGCATCTGTGCTGTACACAGTCAACCCTTCTACTGTTTGACCATTCAATATCAGCCACTGTGGTTTTGAAAGAAATATAAACTATGCTAGTCAGTAATATGTGGTGAATGCATTATATTAAGTTCTGTGCACAGTTGTGCCACCATACACAACCAGTGCAGTTGAACGGATCCAAACGATTGGTCAACTCGCAAAATAATGTTACCAAGAGTAGGAGGGTTGATGTTTGAATAGTGATGTAGATGCAGCCTCTTGACTGAAGTTCAAAACAGTGTTTCAAACACTGCATTGTGCAATATGATAACAAAATTGGTTGAAAATTGGCTAACAAAAAGTTACACTTTTTCAAGCATAATAGTATCAGCTTGCAACACCTTTTTGTAACAAAGAAACTTATTTTATATTGCATTGCAGTGAAACCACATATTGATGGAGAAAACAACGTGTATCAACCCAAGCAGATCTCCGCTAGTCAATCCGATGATGTGTACCTTTATTGTAACGTAACTGTAGCTCACCCAGAAGCACTGATACAATGGTATCGCGATGGTAGAGTTATTAGTAGCCGTGGTGATATGGGTGTACAGGTAATTATGACTGTAGATTCAGATTCTCTTGGCTTCTGTTTGCCGATTTGAAGCTATGTGGCTAAATAGAGGAGTGCGTTTTGGCGACCCCAACCAGAAACATGTTTGAGCTTTGGTCAATGGTTGATTGTTTTCATGTGTTCGGTTGAACTGTGGTGACGCTGTTTCGACTAAACCGGAATGCTTCTATTCACTGCTGTTCCCAATTGGAGGCTCTACCTGCCAGATTGATTAAGGAGATTCAATTGATTTGAATGATTTGAATTATTCTGATTGATTGGAGTGTGTCAGATTGATTTGAATGATTCTAATTGACTGGAATGATTCTAATTTGAATGATTCTGATTGATTGGAATGATTCTGATATATTTTAATGATTCTTATTGATTTGAATGAATCATTAATTCAAATGAACCAGTGATTTTAATGAATCTGATCGATTTGAATGATCCTAATTGATTGGAGTGATTCATATTGGTTTCTATTCTGCTAACAGGTTCAGATTGGTGGCGCTCGGTTGAGCATACCAAACATTCGAGATTCAGAAGCTGGTATGTATCAGTGTGTAGCAACAAACAACATTGGCAGCAGTAGTAAACACTTCCATGTCAACGTCCACAGTAAGTTACAAATAAACAATTATCCTTGTATTTCCACCATTGCCAACAATTAAATTGACCACAGGTATAGGGAGTCTGGTTGACTGGATGATTGCTCTGAAAGGTGCTGCTTTTATTGACAAATTTCATCATTCAAGTCAAGAAAGTTATTTCAAAAAACCAGATTTCTGTGATTTGAGAAACTATGGAGCTTGTTTGTATGTATGTCAGGTGACTTGTTATCTTCAAGCACACTTGAATCCTTGATTCTGATTGGTTGATCCATGGCAACAGCAGTGTGATAGTAGACCATGTTGCATGGTCGATATCACACCCTACGTATTGGGCCATTCTAACCGCATGTATTGCGCTATTTGAAGCTGCACGTCAATTTTACTAGCAGATAAACTCGTGATCACATGCGGACTCGTCGGTTACGGAAAAATATAGCGAGTCTGCATCCCATCCAACGAGTGTCCACACAGTAGTGCTTTATTTGTCTGTATTCTACAAGCGCTTTTGTGATAACTAATAATATGAGATAATGAAGATGAAGGTTTTATGGGTCCAGGATCTCATACCAACAAGTTCCTAAGCACAAAATATTGCTTAGCAGTTTGATCAATAAGCATAAAATATCAGGGCACCAGTTGCTGCACTGTGATTTACACATCACTGTTTTCGTTTGTCTGTTTCTCCACGTACAGCATCTCTTTGGAACTCCTTGCCTGGTGCAAGTTTCCCTCCATCCTACAATCTAGACTGTTATAAGAGGAATATCAATTCCTACCTTCAGCTCCCCTGAGTTATTTTCATCTTTTTTCTTCTTGTAGCCCCTCACCAAGAGTGGCTTTTAGCAAAAAGCTGTTTAGGGCAAACTTGCATAAACAATACAGGCCTTGCGCTTCAGCTTTTTGTAAAATAGCCCGCCGGGCCAGTAAACTGTGCATTTTACTTGCCCCCTGGAAGTTTTAGTAGCCCAGATTTAATACAGGAGTTGCCATAAATGTACAATCTTCTGATGTGTCAATGTTAACAATGACAACCAGTTTAATGATCAAATGAAGTTATATTCACACACTCAATTAACACATTTTATACATTAATTATTCACATCTGAAAAGGAAGAAATGAGCATTTTAAACAAGTAGGTTGCACAGTTTTTAGTAGCCCACAGGGCAAGTTGAGAAGTGGTGTTTACTAGCCCATAGCATTTTTTACTAGACAATGTACGCCGGGCTAGTGTTAAGGGCGAGCCTAGCTGCAATAAAAAAAAAGGATATTCTGTGCTTACCAACTGTATGAAATTGAGCTTTGAGTAACTTCAAAAGGTCAACCAATGGGATGGACATTTTAAGAATGGCATTTTGTATCTTCCCACCAGTCCCACCAGTCATCAACAACCCTCGTTATGAAGAGGTCGTTATCAGGGCTGGTGAGTCTCTACAGATCCCCTGCCAGTCTGATGGGTACCCCACCCCACGTATCGCTTGGCGTTTTGAGGACAACCCTGTCTCCAATCAGAATCTACGCTACCGAATCTACCCGTATGGAACCCTGGAGATTCCATATGCTGCTGTGTGGGATGAGGGCCGTTATATGTGTGTGGCTAAGAACGTTGCTGGAAACGACACACGTGTAGTTGATGTTAGGGTAATGGGTGAGTGTTTACTTCCTCAACTTAAAGGAACATTACAGAATTGGTTTTTGCTAACAAAACAGTTGCTGACAGTGTAAGCACTTTATGTAATCCACCATATACATAAACTGACAAACCTGTAGAAGTTTGAGATCGATCGGCCATCTGGGTCACGAGAAAATAGTGAAAAACCGATTACACATTTGCATGAAATCATATAGATTCAACAAATGAATAAAACGCTCACTGAGCGATAAACTCCAATCGGAAAATTAGTTTATTCATTTCTCATCAAATATGGCATTTCAGACAGAAATATTTCAAGGTATGTTTTCTACTATCATCATCGTTAGACCGTTTAACTTTTATGCAAATCTGTGATCAAAAGGTATATTTTCCAAGTTTTTTTTCTTACCAATTCCGTAATGTTCCTTTAATAGAAAAAACAATCATGAAAATTAGGATTTGGTGTACATTGAACAAGTCCTAGTCCATTACAAGTGGAATAAATCTTACTAGAACACTTCCATCCAATCAGCAGACTCAGAAATATGAAAACATGGGAGGAACAAGCAACATTTTCCCCTAGCACATAACGGCTTTTCTCAGCAGTTTGGGTCGCTGCAAACACAAAACTTAAGTATACATTGAGTGTTGATAGATCAACTGCCTTTGTGTTTTGGTTTGAGTTTGCGGTGACACTGTGTTATATGAAGTACTGAACGAACTTTTTCTGCTTATTTTCGAAAGAGCTTATCTTGCTGTTTGTTTAATGCAGGGTAGACTGGGAACCTCTACTTCTACTTTAATGAGTGGATTACGGGAACTTTTGTAAACTTTCTTTTTAAGTTTCTTTATCTATGACTGAAGAGCAGAATTTGGTGACTGGAGCTGTAGGGTGAACAGCCATCATTTCTGACTTTCTGAAAAAGGAAATTCTACAATTATTTACTGATGAATTTCTTTGTTTTAGTTCCTCCAACCATCACCCAAGTGCAGACCTACTTGACTAGAATTGAGGGCTCGTCTGTCATCTTGCCGTGTGAGTCAGCCGGAGTACCAGACCCAACAGTAACATGGGAGAAGGATGGTGTTGAGATCAACCCTGAAGATGATGAGAATATTGAGCTCATGGTCCAAGGATCGTTAAGATTGGGCAGCGTCGAGGGAGAAGATGCCGGATTGTATCGTTGTATTGCTAAGAATGAGGCAGGAGATGCATCCATCTCATTGACTCTAAGAGTTCACAGTATGTACAATCAAAACTGTTTGTCTTTTATGTTGACCTTGTCGCCTTGTGCAGGCCTGGAATTACACGGAGGCCATGGCCTTTGTTGCCCCTGGTTTTGGCCTCGGTGACCCATCGAAAGTTTCCCATAGACTTTAAGATTTTCAAATGGAAATTCCCTTTGCAAAATGAAAATGGCCTTGCCTGGTTGAAGATGAAACTCCAGGCCTGCTTGTCTATGAAACATAGTAACATTGTGCGATCCAGGGCATTTTGAGGCAGGCAAGATACTTTTCTGACGATATTTACCCAATTTACTTGACGTCATCATCACAATAATCTTGTCCCCTTTGTTTACCCGTTTACAAGTTGACTCCAACAATGGCAAGCATGACAGCAATAGCTGCCTGTGACATTGGTGTAAAAGGTCAATAGGAAATTGTTCACTCTGTATCACGATTAAACATCAATTCAAGAGTTGCTAAATAACTTTGAGATGTGGCCTCTTTTTAAAAATCCCCTAGAGTATAAGATTTTCTGTGTTATTCCTGAGCTATGTACAAATCATGCCTGCAGGAATCCAAAGCTCTGTTTTAATATATAATGTCATTAGGGAAACATGGTCTGTAAAACTGATTTGTCCAGCAGCTGGATCTAACTTGTTTTACCCTAAGGAAATTTATTAAAATAAATACTTTTTATGAATATGAATTTTATTATGATCTATTTCTTAATCTCAACAGCACCTCCAGTACCTGACCCAGACATGCCTAAAAACATCACCTCCTCAGCGTATGGTGACACCATCATCCCATGTAAGATGACCGGTAACCCCAAACCACGCATCCGTTGGTTTAAAAACAACCGTGTGATCTCGGTAAACCGCGGCAAGTACCGCCAGCTGCCTGATGGCTCTCTGCTGATCCGTAGCGTCCAAGCCATGGATAGTGGACGCTATATGTGTGTCGGTGATAACGGTGTAGGAGTTAAATCAAACAGTGTGGATCTGACTGTACCAAGTAAGTCTCTGTACGAACAGCCACTTTCAAAAACATGACTCAGGCTTTGGCTTTGGCTTTGGCTTTGGCTAAGGTTTTGGCTAAGGGCTTTGGCTAGGGCTTTGGCTAGGGCTTTGGCTAAGGCTTTGGCTAAGGCTTTGGCTAGGGCTTTGGCTAAGGCTTTGGCTTCAGGGCTTTGGCTAAGGCTTTGGCTGAGGCTTTGGCTGAGGCACGGTTCTGACTGTTTAAAGTCCCTCGTCGAAAGCTAACATTTTCAAAATGACTGACAGAGCCTATGCCGAAGCTATGGTTTAAAAAAGAGACATACAGGAACCTAGGATAAAATGTTATTTTTTTCTCTGCTTGTAAATATCAGTTTCAGCTGACAGTCATTGCTTGGACAAAATGAAAATTTCCACAGAGGATTGTTGACAACTTTTTTATTATAGAAAATTTGTTTACGCTTAAGAATTTTAATTATTTGCAGGTGACCCTACCTTGAATTTTTCATTTATTAAAAGTAAAGTTCAGAAAAAAAATGTATATATTTCAAGAATTTAGGAAACAGACGAAATTTTTAAAATTTCAATTGTTTGTCAATAGAAATGAGAAAATTCTCAATTTTTGATGATTTAATCCATCCATGTAAGTAACGTCTTAACTTTCTTGACCCCCCCCTCCCAGTTCCCCCTCGGATCCCAGATTCCAACACACCAACAGTATACCCCATCTCAGAGTTAATGACAATCGACCTTCAGTGTTTCATCACGGATGCGTACCCTCCACCCCTCATCATGTGGTTCAAGGGTCTAGAGTTACTGAATGGTAATGAGGTTGGGATCACAATCGATAACGATGTACTCCATATTGATGCTATTAAAGTGGAAGATGCAGGGGAGTATACGTGTTTTGCTTTCAATATGGCTGGAAATGCATCGAAGACGTGGGAGGTCGATGTGCAGAGTAAGTATGGAATGTTACTTTGCAGTACATTCAGGGCCCAATTTCCTAGAGCTGCTTTAGCACAAAAAGTAGCTAAGCACAAAAGAATTATGCTTACCAGAATAAGGTTACCAGCCAAAATACCATGTCACATGTACAATTTGTCACTGGTGCCCGGCTCATTTCTGCTTAGCAGACAATTGTTAAGCAATATTTTCTGCTTAAGCAGCTCTATGAAATTGGGCCCAGATTGTCAAGTTACTGTTGTGTAGTATTCCGTGGAAGCGTAGATAGTATACCCACTAGACATCACACACTGTAAAGTCGACCATCTTTGCAAACAGTGTTACATAATTTTTTTTAAATTTGGGGTTGAACAAAGAAAAATTGACTAGAGTGCGATTTGAACCAATGACCTTCGGATTGATGTGCCGGCACTCTACCAACTAAGCTATCTAGCCCTATGTTGGCAGTCTCCCTATTTTATCAATATCTTTGTTAAAGGCCCTGTACACTATTGGTAAGATCGAAAAACACAAATGTTCACAGATTCACGTATAACTTACATGGTTTAAAGTAAGTAATGGTTGAAAGGGTTCCTTAAAATATTTTTGCCTAAAATGCTATCGTTTCTGAGAAATGAGTAAAACAAGAGTTTTTATCACGCGTGATAAAAACTTGATGTTTGAAAAAACAGAAAACACATAAGGTCTCTATTCACAATTTTCTCGTGACCTCGATGACCAATTGAGCTCAAACTTTCACAGGTTTGTTTGTTCATGCATATGTTAATCACACAAAATGTGAACACTGTTTTGAGCAGTTACCAAAAGTGTACAATACCTTTAAGGGGTGCCGTAAATTGTCTCATGTGACATGTTCCTTTGGTTTGCAGTAACACCATGTGAAGATCTATCTTATGAGTTGTAATGGTTAGAACCAGTGTTAGAACCACAACTATTCAAACTTTATTCTCTCAACATTACACATTGGGAAGTGGACAGTGGACTTTGACCCTGAACATAACACTTAACATTCCCTATGCTGTGAATCCATGTAATTCTTTATGGCCAGTTTCTTCTGGAAATACAATGGGTATCTATCGGGTTGAAATCTTGTCTAGTATTGATGTCCAATGTTCACCATCCACCGTCCACTGACCATCATTTACCACCCATCGCCCATCCATCCATCGCCCACTGCCAATCGTCTAATGTCTATCGTTTCAAACGTTTGGAACCCAATTCAACTCCACGTAAATTAATTCAATCCTAGACTTCACTTTACTATAACGATAACATCTTAACATTTATGAAGACCATTTTCTTTTTTCTCATTGACAGCTCACCCTATCATCATCGGAGATCCCGTCGTCCACATCACAGCCCAAAAAGACTCTGAAGTGTCGCTTCCATGCACCGTAGAGGGCCATCCCACCCCTTGGATTGTCTGGGAGAAAGATGGCGATATCCTCCCATCCAATATTCCAAGTCAGGAGCTAGATGGATTTCCAACTCTGGAGATTCCTGATGTCAAGAGAAGTAATAGTGGAGTCTATAAGTGTCATGCTAAGAATGCTGCTGGAAATGTCACAATCGTCTTCATTTTGGAGGTCCATGGTGAGTTGGCTAAGACATCGGCTATGTCTTTGGCTCTGGTTAGCTTAAAGGAACATTACAGAATTGGTTTTTGCTAACAAAACAGTTGCTTGCAGTGTAAGCACTTTATGTAATCCACCATATACATAAACTGACAAACCTGTAGAAGTTTGAGATCGATCGGCCATCTGGGTCACGAGAAAATAGTGAAAAACCGATTACACATTTGCATGAAATCTGTATAGATTCAACAAATGAATAAAACGCTCACTGAGCGATAAACTCCAATCGGAAAACTAGTTTATTCATTTCTCATCAAGTATGGCATTTCAGACAGAAATATTTCAAGGGATGTATTCTACTATCATCATCATTAGACCGTGTAAGTTTTATGTAAATCTGTGATCAAAAAGTATATTTTACAAGTTTTTTTCTTACCAATTCTGTAATGTTCCTTTAAGAAAAGTCAAAGACGCTTTATTCAGACTTAATCTGAATCAGTGAAGGAACACCAAACCTTTGTTACATTAGAATCTTATAAATCGTCTCCCAATACTTAACTCCAGTCCTGAAAGTTTTACAAATTATCACAAGCAAAAGTATTTAACCTTCCATGAGTAGACACTAACCCCTGGTATTTGGCTCAAGAGCTTCCTTCATACTTGAGTCTATGGTGATTCAACACCCAACTGTTTGGAATTGGATAAGATTGCTATGCCTAGCCTAGTCTATGTGACTCAAACCGAACTGTTGGGACTTGGATAAGATTGCCTAATAATAATAATAGTGGCTTCTTATATAGCCCTCATATCCATCACTCGGTGACGCTCAAGGCACTTCAACAGTCAGTATTTTCCTGCAAGGTATATATGTGGAGCTACTTTTTGAAGTTTGAGACCTATTCCTTTACATAGCACAATGTAATGGTTTACAAGGTGCGGTGGCGCAATTTGCTGCCAATCAAACCAGGAACACCGGAGCGAACCCCTTGTCTTTCTTTAAGTGCACTGGGTTCTTTTACGTGCATTACACAACACACAGGACCAATGGCTTTACGTCCCATCCGAAGGACGAAGCAATAATGGTTAAGTGTCTTGCTTAAGGACACAAGTGTCACGACTGGGACTCGAACCCACACTCTGCTGAACAGAAACACCAGAGCTTGAGTCCGGTGCTCTTATCCGCTCGGCCACGACACGCCTAGCCTAGTCTATGTGACTCAAATTAAACTGTTGGGACTTGGATAAGATTGCTATGCCTAGCCTAGTCTATGTGACTTAAACCAAAGTTGGAACTTGGATAAGATTGTTATGCCTATAGCCCAGTGTCCAGTATTTTTGTTTTGGCCCTGCAGTGCCATATTTTACAAAATCAGAGAACGTCTTAAAGAGGATTTTGGAATGCTGGTTTTCATGCGCTGGTCATAATTATAACGACGATGATTTTCTCTTTATCAGTTCCACCCATCATCGAAGACTCTTTAGACGAAACCATCGCAGTCGGTCTCGGTCAATCAATCATCATCCACTGCCGGGCCTCAGGTTTCCCACCACCACAGATCTCCTGGCAGAAAGACTTCCGGGATATTCCTAAGAACAGTCGAGTCATGAGGGTACAGTCTGATGGCTCACTAATCATCAACAGCACTAGGGTTGGTGATAGTGGACAGTATGCTTGCTTGGCTAATAACGTTGCTGGCTTCCTGACAAGGCAGGTCACTCTTAAAGTACAAGGTAAGAGAAGAGTCCCAAGATTTTATTTATTTATTGATTTCAAGACATTTATTTCAGAGAATCATGATTACAATAATAAAGAACAGTAAGAGGATGTTTGGAAATGGAGGCACAGCCAGAAAAGCCTTAAACTTGTGGTAGGTATGCCCAGACAAACAAAAACACAAATGGACTAATATTAACAAGTACAGAGTGATCAGAGTAGGTTCGATAAGTAACTAAGACGGAATAGACTCTGCGATTAAAATCTTGATCAAAATCTGCAAAAATTAGAACGATCCTGCTACATCAATTATAGACCCTCGGGTGTATGCGGACAACCCTTACAAATCAAGATTTGGAATGTCGGATAATTCATACCTACTATTTACTATGGTTTCTGGTGCTGCATTCACAAAATTATGTTGTGATTTTAGAGAGTGAGCAGAATTTCTGTTTCTTCTTATTTTCAGAGCCTCCTCACATCCTCAGGCCTCAGCTGACATCAGAGATTCCCAACTTTGGCTCCAGGGTGCTCCTGAACTGCCCAGTAACCGGTATCCCACTACCAGAGATCATGTGGTTGAAGGACGGAGTGCCAGTGAATATTTATGAGACGCTTGTCTTTGACAACGGTACGCTGATTCTAAACGACGTTCAAGGCAGCGACAGTGGACGTTATGAATGTGTCGCCGTCAATGAAGTTGGGAATGTCAGTATCTACATTGATGTTACTGTCCATGGTGAGTCAATTTTCAACCATATCACAAAACCTGTAAGCTCAAAACTTTACTAAGCACAGACAAATCTTGCTTAACAGAAACAGGGTTACCAGCCAACATGCCAAAAAATTTAACATTGCTGGCACTGGTACCCCACTTATTTGTTTGCTTTGCAAAAAAATCTGCTAAGCAGTGTTTGTTTACTTTCTATCTTTGTGAAATTGAGCTCATTTATTGCTCAAGTTTCTGCTACGACAAAATTGCTGAAGGAATCGGTTACAAACAGTACACACGATATATTTGGCTGGCGCCTAATTCTGGTTAGCAGAATTGCTTGGTGGATATTTATGATTAAAAAGCTCTTTAAAATGTACTTTTGCATCATCCCAAAGGCTTGGTTAACAATGACCATTCCTAAACTCTTACACAAATGTTATTTGGCCTCAAAATTTGTTCACAAGAAAGTGATCGCCTATGGGTTTTGAGGCATTGCATGGTGAGGTATCAATTTATTTTTTAAGACTTCTCGTAATTAACTGCACTGCCGCAGAGTGAGTTCTTTTTAGTCTCAACGTTTTTACTAGCTTGCTCTAGTCATCGTCAGGAGACTGAAGAGTGTAAGACATGCTGGACTATTTATAAGGATTCAGAGGTTTCAGTGTAGAGTCAGTCACTGCTCTGATTGGTTCTTCTAGTGAGTGATCGCCCATTAGAATAAGTTATACAATCTTCCCATTCAGGTAAACAGTCACTTAAATAGAGTCAAGCAGTTTGATACAGCCATCTTCTCGTAAAATACTCATTTGATAGTAGAAGACCTTTATCAACAATGTTGTAATCCAACCTTAAAATGACTCTCTTTGCTCCTCAACTGCAGTCAAACCTCAGATTCAAGATGCAGATTCCATTACCCTTATCACCGTTCAACTCAACGAGCGTGTGGATATGTTCTGTGAGATCGTCAACTCGGTCCCTCCAGCTGATATCCTCTGGTACAAGAACGGAGAACGACTCCCGGTCAAGGATCCCAACTACTTCACCCAGTCGGCCAATCAGGTGTTGACGTTTAGTAGCATTCAAACGAGCGACGTGGGCACGTATGAATGTCGCGCTAATAACAAAGCTGGGGAAACGAATAAGATATTCAACGTTGAAGTCCAAGGTATAATCAGTTCTTTTTCTTAAAGGCACTGGACACTATTGGTAATTACTCAAAATAATTGTTAGCATAAAAACTTACTTGGTAACGAGCAATGGAGAGCTATTGATAGTATAAAACATTGTGAGAAACGGCTCCCTCTGAAATAACATAGTTTTTGAGAAAGAAGTAAATTCTCAGTAAAATATTTGAATTGATTTTGAGACCTCATGCGTGAGGTCTCGAAATCTGAAAGCACACAACTTCGTGTGGCAACATGGACAAGGGTGTTTTTTCTTCCATTATTATCTCGCAACTTCGACGACCAATTGAGTTCAAATTTTCACAGGTTTGTTATTTTGTGCATATGTTGAGATACACCAAGTGAGAAGACTGGTCTTTGACAATTACCAAAGGTCCAGTGTCTTTAAAACAATCGCATAAGATTTACCGGGCTTCTAGCATTAACTATACCAAACTGTTCAAAAGATATAAAATTATAAATCAATAAGAAGGAAAGTCTTTTTGCTTATTTGTATTGATGCGCCTCTCTCTATCCTCAGTTCTGCCAGTTATTGATGGAATAACCCCAGGGTCAGGTCAAGGTGACCCCATCCAAATCACCTTGACCCAAGAGGACACCATTGATCTACCCTGCCATGCCAGTGGTAACCCTGAACCCATCATCCGTTGGTTCAAAGACGGCCAGTTGGTCACTCACAACACACCTGGGGTCAGTGTCCGCAATCGAGGGACGATACTCAGCATCGGCCGGGCAAGTGTGATTCACACCGGTCAGTTTACTTGTCTAGCGACGAGTGATATTGGAAATGCCACCAAAGTGTTTGTTATAGCAGTCAATGGTAAGTGCAAATCTCCTGTTTGTTTCAATGAAACCAATAACAATTTGTGCATGTTGGGCCATTTCCAAATTAACAGCTATGGCTACTGCTGTGGCTGGTCACCACGTCTCCATGCATTGAAGCATAGGCTGCCCTTGGCAACACCCTTAGTAACAACTGCAGCCATAGCCATAACCACCATTTTGGACACGGCCTTACATTCTTAAACAGTTATCATCACCACTCGCCCTCTTACCCCCATCATGGACCTTGAATCGATGGAAGGAAAGCCTGTTCAACATCCTCAACACGACTCCAAGACTTCATTCCAACTCCATCCTTCAGACATTCAGGCTGGGATCTTCCTCGTCGGGGCCTGGGTCCAACTCAAGCGCCTCCAAACTGGCTGGGGCCGTAACGCCTCATTCCTCCATAGCATCGGAGGTACCAGTATGAACCGGTCAGCGGGGCGACCACAACTCACTGACCAAATCATTTGTGACTGCCCTGACTTTAGACCACCAAGAGGCCGAAAGGATCTCATGGACCTCAACGAGGGCACCACATCAAGTGACCTGAAGTCACTAAATTGCCAATTTATTTATAATGTTCACCTTGGTCCAGGATCAAACGAAAGAAGAAGAATGGAAGGCTGTTATATTATAGATTGCACCAGATATGCTCAGGAAATGTCATTTCAGTTCATTATTCTGTGAATGCTCACAATTTTTAGATCTTTTATGCATTGTAGCTGCATACTGCTACTCAGCGTCTCATAAACCTCCAACTACAATAAAAAATATAAAGTAAATGCCATAACAATTTGTGAATCTGGATTGAAATCTTCTTATAAAGTGAAACTTTCTACTTGCTTGAAAAGTTCTTGCATAACAAACTGTACCTTATTTTCATTCGGATGTAAATTTGTTATCTTTGAATTACCGGTGAGTTTTTTCTCGATATCCATTTTTGATTGCCAGTTCCACCAGTCATCGCTGATTCAGAACTTAAGAACCTGACCGTCATACAGAGCAGACAAGTGTATTTACAATGTCCCACTGTTGCCATACCGGTAGCAACCATCCGCTGGTATAAAGACAACGAGCTTATTCGTAGATCTCAACACAACTTGTTTCTGCGAGATAACAACATGACGTTAGAAATCCGTGATGCACAGTTGTTAAATAACGGTCATTACTACTGCATTGCATCCAATATAATCGGAGAGAGTCGCAAATCCTTCAACTTGGAAGTACATGGTAAGATTACTAAATGTGTGTTGTTTATAAGTTTTAATTTTTTACATTTACTAATGTTTTGTTCTTAATCAATGTCTGCCTAACTACAGGATTTTTTGTAGAACATACAAAGGCTGTAATAGTGCCTAACCACAGGAAAACCCGTAGATAAACAAGAAGTTAGTTTCTTTCTGTGTACTCTCATTACCGGTGATTTGAGATGAAAACTTGACAAAACTTGTATCACATATGAGAATGAGGTGCGCTTCCAAATGATATACAGTTCGTTTGGATATGTTTATTTGCAAGGCAGTAAATAATGAATGTTTATTGTAATGCAGCAACAAGCGCTATATGGGCTTTATAGGCAGGACATTGTTTGTGTGACCAGTCAGGCAGATACGGGTTGAGGTACTGTTTCAAGTTGTTTGACTTCAGTCTCATTGATTCTTTGTACTCGTGTATAGCTGGTGAATGCCAATTCTTGTTTTTAACATTGATAATGAATTGTAATTTGTGGTTAAACAAACTTGGCTCTGGTGTGTGGATTGACTCAACATCTAGTGCATCCCCCTATATTCCATGTAGATTTTGCTGAACATTTCAGTATTTTGTTAATCGTAATTTTCTTTCCGATTTAGTACCACCCCAACCTCCAATTACTGGCCCAACCACAACCTCTGTTGATGCCAGCGGCTCTGTCACCTTGAACTGTGAAAGCAATGGTTACCCGCCACCTACCATCAGATGGATGAAGAATGGAATGTTTATTTCACCAGTTAGTTCAAGGTACCAGGGAAATAATTTACAATAGGTTTCAAGTAAATTGCAAGATTGAAATGTTAAAAACACAGAGGTTAAAATTACAACAGCAATCATGTGCCTGTTAAAAAAGAAGTATTATCATCAGTAGCAACTTGAATTACTTTTGTCAATTTAATCAAATCCAGAAAATTGCAGATTGTTTTTATTAACTTTTTCTGCCAGGTTAAATGGGGAAGGGAAGTTAGTATGAGCAATTCTACTATTAATAAATCAAATTATCAAAGAAATTGTATAAAACAGACAACTCTTCGATTGATTGTTAATTCAGAGTGCATAATCTGACATTGGTTTCTTGTAATCTGACATTGGTTTCTCTTAATCTGACATTGGTTCCTCATAATCTGATATTGGTTCCTCACAATCTGACATTGGTTTCTCTTAATCTGACATTGGTTCCTCATAATCTGATATTGGTTCCTCATAATTTGATATTGGTTCCTCATAATCTGACATTGGTTTCTCTTAATTTGACATTGGTTCCTCATAATCTGACATTGGTTTCTCTTAATCTGATATTGGTTCCTCATAATCTGACATTAGTTCCTCATAATCTGACATTGGTTTCTCTTAATCTGACATTGGTTCCTCATCATCTGACATTGGTTTCTCTTAATCTGATATTGGTTCCTCATAATCTGACATTAGTTCCTCATAATCTGACATTGGTTTCTCTTAATCTGACATCGGTTCCTCATAATCTGACATTGGTTTCTCTTAATCTGACATCGGTTCCTCATAATCTGACATTGGTTTCTCTTAATCTGACATCAGTTCCTCATAATCTGACATTGGTTCCTCATAATCTGAATTGGTTCCTTTCAGATATGAGTTTGTGACCGCAGGAGTTCTTCGAATCCCACAAGTCAGTGTTGCCGATATGGGATACTATGAATGTTTCGTTTCCAACATTGCTGGAAACTACACACAATCCTTCACACTGGAAGTCTTGGGTAAATATTTCAGCAACATTTTGCCCTTAATTAATTTTTTTTTTTAAGAGACTTCATATTTTACTAAGAATATGGTTTGACTACAGTTTCTTGTGAACGAGGAAAAATGCAAAGTGCATCATTGTATTTAGAAGAGTACATTCATTCCCAGCTTCTAGTTTAAAAAATTCACACTTCCAGTGAAATTTCCATCAAATTCAATAGACTGGTTTAGTGAAAGCAAAAGAAAACAGTTGATGTTTTGTCAAAAATTTTGTGCATGTTCAAACGGGACTTATTTTAATTGTGGCAATCAAACTAAGCCGCCTTGATTTGTTGCCACTTTTTAATTATATATTCTTGACTCTGAAGAATTTCACATGGAAATATACTCTGGAAGATTGGTGCTAGAATGAGCTTCACAAGCACTGAGCTTTCAGATTGTAACTAATTTTTTTAATATATTAAGAAAGTCTGTATATTGTCTTTAAACAATGTTATAAGGATTTATTTTGTTTTTCAATCTAGTCTCGCCGACCATAGAACCTGTCCCTGGAGTAATTGCTGTTCATCTCGGCCGTCCTGTTCGCATCCCCTGCTCTGCTATCGGTCATCCTCGTCCAACAATCACATGGCAGAAGAACAACCAGATCCTGACCCCTCAGATGGGTTACTCCTTCTTGGACAACGGAATGTTGATGATTAATAGTACACAGCTCTCACATGCTGGTCGCTATATCTGCATCGCTCAGAGCCGGGCTGGTAGTGACGTACTCAGAGTGGAGTTGTTGATTGAAGGTGCGCAATCTCATTGATATATTTCCCCTTCTACTCGCGGTAATATTTGCCAGGAACTAATGATAGTAAGAGACTTACGAGCATAACCATGTGGTTAGATAACACTCTTTCGAAAGAAGTGGTGGCTTTGAGATGAGCTGTTGTGTTCTCTACATTTCAAACAGGATACTCTGCTCATCTTCAGTCTTCATTTCTCCTGAAGACGAGCAGGGCCCAATTTCATGGCTCTGCTAACTGCCGAATTCTGCGCTAACAATCGTCATTCTCCGCTTGCACGGCAAGCGCCGAATTTCTGCGCTAGCTGTGTAAGCGTAGAATGCTTAGAACGTGGAGTACGCACGCGCACAAGCCGAAATTCCCCGCTAACCCGTGAAATATGCTTGACGTAAGCGCGGAATTCCCTGCTTCCGCAAGCGCCGATTCTTTGCTTACGGTAAGCAGAGCCATGAAATTGGGCCCCCAGTAGACCGGCTCATCTCAGAGCCACCACTTCTTTCAAAAGAATGCTATCTAACCTCGTGGTTGTACCCGCTAGTCTCTCACTACCATCAGTTTGTCTGTCTACACCATGCAAAGCTTCAAACTTCATTTCAATTTTCATGCCAGGAAGTTTGACCAATCATTTGAAACCGTGCAACTGCTTTGGTTGTGTGTGGTAGAGTGACTTCCATTCTTCACATGGTATCATATTGCAGGCTGGCCTAGTGCATCTATCAATCATAACTAGTTATACCACGGTAGTAGATTGTGGACCAATCACGTGATGTGCTACAAAGACGCATGTTCATGGCTCAGGGGAACATGAGTGATGTAACCCGTGGGGTACATTACCTTGATTGTACCCACCACTGGGCGTGCCAACCACAGGGGGAGATGGCACCCGAGGCAAAGCCTCAAGCCTCAAGCCTCAAGCCTCAAGCCTCAAGCCTCAAGCCTCAAGCCTCAGTGCCATTTACCCCTGAGGGGTGGACAAAACACCATGGACCCCATCACAGCGTGCAACAATTGTATAGTGGATGATATTGAATGGTCAGACAGTAGGAGGGTTAGTGTATGGATAGAGCATCATTGCAATTAAGATCAGATAATTTCATTTTTAATATTTAGGATTAGATTGTCCCCAAGATGGTGTTTTTGGAGGCGGTTGTTTCTAAATGAATATGCAATGATTTGATGTGTCTTATGGCAGAAGCCACTTTTGTGATAGGAGACGGGTTTCCACGCAATGTCAAAAAACTGGATTGTTAAAGTACAGTACAAGGAGATGATGTCATTCAAGATGAGCCTGGCAATACACGTGACTTTGCAGCCGTTGGACCTTTGCGAAATAGCCATCATTCACTAATCATTTTGGTTTTACTTCTTAATTGGTTGTTTTTCTGTTGAAATATCGGTTTGTTTTCCCCTCCAAAACATGTTTTCTCTCTGTTGATTTGTTTTGATTTGTAGTGACACCGACTATCAGTGGCCCTACCTTCCATGAGTATTCAGTCACAGAGGAAGATCAAGTAACGTTGGAGTGTCAAGCAAACGGTATCCCGCCCCCTGAGGTACGCTGGCTCCATAACAACCAGGACATCACTGGTAACAGCTTCCATCATAACATCCTCCCCAGCGGCTCACTCCAGATACCGGTAGTACGACGGGAAGACCAGGGACTGTACGTGTGTTTCGCTAAGAATGGGGCCGGTATTGCTCAAGTTCAACGCTTACTAGAGGTCAAAGGTAAATGTTAACAGATATTTAAAGACCATGTGACTCATGACATCACATGTTTACAGAGCCTGGATTAAGTGCACGCACAAATTGTACATAGCTCAATGGTGGAAAGCGTCAAGTCATACATTTTATATCAAATGTATTGTACAAATGTTCTCAACTTTTGATTTGATTTGAAAAAAAGAGCCATAATTGAAATACGGATTCAAAATGTAAAATGTTTTATGTTAACAACATGTAACTTGCCTGCCAGGAAATGCCATTGAATACTCAAGGTCACCTGTACCTATGTCATGAACTATGTCTGGTTACTGACCCGTTTTCGCATGGCTCTCAAAAAATGTTTCGGTCAGTGAATTTTAAACTTACGAAGACCAAGTTCCATTACTCGAAAAACAGAATGAAGGCAGTATTATTTTGAGAACATGAATTTTTTAGAGATGTACCTATGTCATGAACTGTTTGTAGTTACTAACCTGTTTTTGCATAGGTCTCGGAAACTTGTTTCGGTCAGTGAATTTTAACTCTGAAACTTGTTTCCGGTCATCCATGGTCGCCAAATCACCCATGAGGAAGAGGGATTCGCATGACTGGTTTCTTTTATTGAACTTCCAAAGATTCCTCTGACAACATGTCTTTTTCTTTCAGTTCCTCCTACAGTGGATCGAGGTCAACCCAATGATGTGGCAGTCAGGATTGGTAGCCGTGCTCGTCTGACCTGTACTATCAACTCCTACCCGCCAGCCACTATAACATGGAGTAAAGATGGTGAACCTATCAACCCTGCTAGTGGAATGTCAGTCCATACTGACGGATCTCTTGTTATTGATCAAGTACAGGTCAGTGACCTCCTCAGATTATATGTCATTACTTGTTGGGTTTCTTTCTAAAGCTTCTTGTTTGATCAGGATAGTTCTAAGGTTATTTTCAAAACCAAGTCTGGCTCTGTTTGAAGTGCTATACCAATAGTGTGCGCCATCTGGATTTGCTTGCATTCAAACCAATGTATCCAAACGGAGGCTAGGAGGGCTTAGTAGTCGGGTCACTTTTATGATGTTCGTATTTGAACACAAATTTAAATGTGTGTACAGGGGACCTGACAAAGATAGACAGATGCTGTATGATGAAGGGATGATGTGAAGATCAACTTACCAGTAATGGGTGTGGCAACCAGGGGGGAGGGGTAGGTGATGTGACACCCGACCCCCACCCAATCTAATAAGTTTTTGCAGTTTGCATCTGAGCCCAAGTTGGTTAAAGAAGCATCGAATAAGAAGAACGTGGGAACCCAGACTCCCATTGAGTCATTTTGCTGATTAGTAAATACAGTGGGGCTCTGTGTGGGGGGCGCGCTAGTCGTTCTTGAAATAGTGGAGAACAAGTGATAGTCAGCGAGTCAGTGGACTAGCTTCCATTCTGCTGGGTTTGGTTAACGTTGATTGTCCTCTCATTTAGTGTCTAGCAGAACAAGTGGTCTCCTAATCTTTGTGCTCTGTTTTTTTCTATGTAGGAGAGTGACAGTGGCAGGTATGTATGCACAGCCAGTAACGTAGTGGGACACCTTACTCGGGAAGTCGTTCTCACCATACATGGTAATTCAAAACAAAATAACATCAACCAAAAATATGTACTGACAGTTAATATTGACTTCACATGGCCTTCAGTTTAGACTCGTTTAGACTGTTTCATAAGTTAGAAATTTATATTTCAATCGCCACTGAGAATAGAAATTTATCTCAAGATAATTTCTTAACAATAGAAAGTAACAGAGTATCTTGTTTGGTTTTTACCCTAATACCAATGTATGCAAATCACTGTATACCAAGTCCTGTGAAAAAGGACTGGGGGGAGGGGAAGTACTGAGTATACATTGCTTTACATACATCGGTGTTAGGATAAAAAACAAATAATATTCTTTACTCCCGATGCAAATTTATCATAAATTAAAAAAGCATAATTTTAATAATTTGATACATTCTGAAGATATTGATAGTTATTGTAAATGTTGTTGTTTGTTGTTTATTTCAGTTGGTCCTCGTTTTGTACGTATCCCCAATGATATTGAGCTTGGATCTACAGATAGACTTGAACTAGTCTGTGATGTTCAGGGATATCCATCACCACTAATCACTTGGTATATCAACGACACAGAGACGATCAGTAAGTTGCTTATTCTAATTCAAAAAATGCTTAAAAAGTTGTTAATCACATTGTCATAAATGTGTGTAGTAATTGACAGTACAGCAGGGACCATTAACATCAAACCTTTACACACAAAATCTTGCTTAATACAAAAACATGTAGTGATGCACCAGTCACAGCAATGTGGATTATAAGACATTTGGGCTGGTAGCCCATTCAAGCTAGTCACTTCTTTTCCAATGCTAAGCAAATTTATGAGCTTACTGCTTGAATTGGGTCGGATCCAGAAAAACAGAGCAATTGGTTTGAAAGTTTGCAGAGAGAATTAAAAACAAATAAAGGCTGCTCGTAAAAATATGCAAATTCTGTTTCTATTAATGAATAACTCATTTCAGGTCCTCCGACCATCAATGGTAGAAGTACCTACGTTCTAGAGAACATTGGTAAACAAGATGAAGGTACTTACAAATGCTCAGCAACCAATCTGCTTGGTACCCGCTCAGCCACTGCAACGGTCACAGTCAGAGGTAGGGTGTCAACTATTTCTAATAGCTTATAATTTATGAAAAAAACAATTACAAGGCATTTTATGTTGAACGTTTTTTCTACACAAAAGTATACATATGTGTGTCATCAGCAATTAGCAAGTACTTAATAAATACTACAATTTACAATTTTGGGGGGGGGGTAAGGAATACTTTAGATCTTTACTTGTTTTATATTAAGGGAGAGACATTGGTTTGTTATCTTTGTTCAAAGGTAAATACAGGATTTGTATGGATATAAAAACAGCATTGTTTAATTGTAGTCTGAAAGCTTACTGATTGTGAAGTTAATTCTATAACTTTTTTTCCCTGTTAAATATTTTCCTCTGAAATGAAGTCGTATTCGAGAAAACGGCAAACCTTGAAAAGCAGCGGATTTCGGTTGTTACAACCAAAATTAAGGACAATGTGTTTACGTGCTGAAAATTGTGCATAGTTTTTCACCATTTTCTCCTGACTCACACAACAGATTAAGTCAAATTTTTTCACAGGTTTGTTATTTAATGTAAATCACACAAAACTTAAAGGGATATTACAGAATTGGTCAGAAAAAAACTTGTAAAATATACTTTTTGATCACAGATTTACATAAAACTTACACGGTCTAATGATGATGATAGTAGAAAACATCCCTTGAAATATTTCTGTCTGAAATGCCATATTTGATGAGAAATGAATAAACTAATTTTCCGATTGGAGTTTATGCTCAGTGAGCGTTTTATTCATTTGTTGAATCTATATGATTTCAAGCAAATGTGTAATCGGTTTTTCACTATTTTCTCGTGACCCCGATGGCCGATCGATCTCAAACTTCTACAGGTTTGTCAGTTTATGTATATGGTGGATTACATAAAGTGCTTACACTGCCAGCAACTGTTTTGTTAGCAAAAACCAATTCTGTAATGTTCCTTAACCAATCCTGTACACTTTTTTGAAATCTGTTTGTGGTTCATTAGTTCCTCCTAAGGTGATGAAAGGTCCATCCGACCAGGTGATACGCATGAGTGAGATTACCGTCTTAGACTGTGCTTCAGTTGGTGACCCTAACCCAGAGGTTGTATGGCTCAAGGGAAATACAGTCATCAGTTACAACAATCGTATACGCAAAGCGCCCAACGGGTCCCTCATCATCTACCGAACAGAGGTCAGTATTTTACATCGTCAAGATTGGAAACTTTTTAGAAGTATCTGAGAATGCTGTCCCTCCTTGGAGATATTAGAAAATATTATTTAGAAAATGCATCTTTTGTTTAAAGGCACTGGACGCTATTGGTAATTACTCAAAATAACTGTTAGCATAAAAACTTACTTGGTAACGAGCAATGGAGAGCTGTTGATAGTATAAAACATTGTGAGAAACGGCTCACTCTGAAGTAACGTAGTTTTTGAGAAAGAAGTAATTTCTCAGTAAACATTTGAATTGATTTTGAGACCTCACGCGTGAGGTCTCGAAATCAAGCATCTGAAAGCACACAACTTCGTGTGACAAGGGTGTTTTTTCTTCCATTATTATCTTGCAACTTTGACGACCAATTGAGTTCAAATTTTCACATGTTTGTTATTTTGTTGAATGTTGAGATACACCAAGTGAGAAGACTGGTCTTTGACAATTACCAAAGGTGTCCTAGTGTCTTTAAGTCATTTGAAACAATTTCGGTAGCTGTTTGCTGTCTGGCTGACTCAGGCATGCAACTTTGCAGCTGTTCAGCTGATTTTCTCTTCACTTCAAATATCATAGAAAACTGAGAAATACTTCTGTGTGTTTGGCTTCTCTTTGTTTTTTGGCAATTTCAAAGTGTCATTTGCATAACTTGGATTTAAAAAAAAACCTTTTCTATTCAATCAGATTGACTTATTGAGCTAAAAAGTAAATGTTCATAAGTTTACTTTATTTACTGATTAAAAATATCTCATGACATGGGCTCAAAATTATTCTGCATTCTTTTACAATAATACAATGGTAATTAAAAATTTGTCCTGTTTATTTAATTATTTTTGTAGGTGGAAGATGCAGGAAGATACATCTGCCGTACTTTCAACCGATATGGAAGTGACAGTAAAGCAGCACTTATCAAAGTCCAGCGTAAGTTATTTCAAGTTCTCATCATTGCTTTTATTCCTTTTGAAGTTCACAATGAGAATAAGAGTTTATTGATGTTGTTGTTTTTACTGTAAACCATGTGCAAATCAGCCTTTGGCTGCGATGCATGGTCTTAATAAACCATTATGAATGAATGAATGAATGAATAAATGAAAAGATAAAGCAGAACAAATTCAAGTTTGGTTTCCATTTACATCAAATTATCTCCAAAAAGTAGAAAACTCGTTTTTTCTCCAAGAAATTGATCACTCTAGATGAAACACTCTTTCCTAATCATGAACACCTGTTGTGATTTTGGTTGAAATTTAATCAAACTGTTTTTTGTTTATAACCAAAGTACTTATTTTGTAGCCTTAATTAAAAAAGCCAAAGGTTCTGACTCAAGCAAAGTCTCCATCAGCCATTTTGATACTCTGCATTCATAAATACCTGGGACAGTTTATCCATTCTGATTGGACGAGAGGACGTCACGTGGGGGTGTTTAAACGGACGATATAACACCGGCTAGAAGTGTTTAAACACACCTGTGGCGCGCAAGGTTACACGCAGGCGCTAATTTACGCGAAATGCAATCAACACATATTGGTATTCAATCTAAAAACATGTTAGTGTTATGACGCGGGCGTACGCACAACTGTTGAGCGTGGCATGTATATCCTTCGCGAAACGGACGTGACAGGAAATGAAAGTTAACAGAAAAGTTGAGATTTTTCCAATAGTATTACGCTTTTTAACAAAAAGGGCATTTATGAATGGGAATAAAAGAGAAGTGACTTGGTCTTAACCGGCCATTTAAAACCTTGCAGGGCCGTGGCTGTGCGATAACACTTTATCACACGGCCACGACCCTGCCGGTTTTAAACGGCCGGTTAAGACCAAGTCACTACTCTTTTATTCCCTTATTGAAAGCCCTCAACGTGAGTAGTGGCTGTTCATGCTGTAGCCATAGCCATGCCTAAGTCAGAGCCAATGCTCTTTGAACCAGAGGTTAAAGTTAAGGAACCCTTTTTATATAACTTCAGGTGAGCCAACTTTCCTGGTGGCACCGATGGATACTACAGCCGACCAGGGTGATACAGTCAAACTAGACTGCCTAGTGGAAGGTGAACCAGCACCGACGGTGACCTGGCTTAAGTCTGGCTACCCTATACAAACCAGTCAGGGGATCACAATCCTAGCCAATAAAACCCTGGTTATTATGGTTGCTAGACAAGAAGACAGCGGGTCTTATGTCTGTAAGGCTACTAATCTTATGGGACCCCAGGCTGTGTCTGTGTATGTCACCATCAGAGGTAAGTCAAACCTTCAATTAAGACTTTTCGCATTGTAGAAAAGTAGATGATGGTAGAGTTTGAAGTTCAGAGGGCATGGCATTTTTAGAAAAAATAGATGATAGTAGAGTTTGAAGTTCAGAGTTCGTGGCATTTTTAGAAAAAATAGATGATAGTAGAGTTTGAAGCTCAGAGTTCGTGGCATTTTTAGATTATAACATAATATCAATGTTCAAAGCAGAGTGAAAATGGCAACTTTGTTGAAGAAAGTAGCCCAGACTTGAAATTGATTGATTAACAACATTAGTGTAGGAGGTTTTTCTTTGCATGAGTTTGGTAGAAGTGTCAGATATTGTGCGTTTAGCTGTGTGGTGTTATATACTTGGTTTTTTTCACCTGGCATCACAAAATTAATTGATTGTGTTGACTTAAAAGTGACAATTATTTGTTACCTTTTACAATGTTCTTACATACACAGTTGAGATATTTGTTACTGCTTTCTGGCTTTGATATTTAAATTTATTTAATACAAATAACAGTAGAGTAAATACTGTGTCATAAAGTTAAGACAATTACTGAATTATTTGTAACTTCAAAGAAGTACAGTGAAACAAAATTTATTGTAATTGTAGGCGGTTTTGGTGAAGGCATTGTTAAAGGAACATTACAGAATTGGTTTTTGCTAACAAAACAGTTGCTTGCAGTGTAAGCACTTTATGTAATCCACCATATACATAAACTGACAAACCTGTAGAAGTTTGAGATCGATCGGCCATCTGGGTCACGAGAAAATAGTGAAAAACCGATTACACATTTGCATGAAATCATATAGATTCAAAAAATGATTAAAACCCTCACTGAGCGATAAACTCTAATCGGAAAATTAGTCATCAATCATCAAATATGGCATTTCAGACAGAAATATTTCAAGGGATGTTTTCTACTATCAACATTATTAGACCGTGTAAGTTTTATGTAAATCTGTGATCAAAAAGTATATTTTACAAGTTTTTTTCTTACCAATTCTGTAATGTTCCTTTAAGTAATTTTTGAAAATATGTCAGTCAGACAATTTGTTGTGATGCCAGAGGGCTGTTGAGTGGAGCTTTGCTGGATGCCGGAATGCTAAATCTTTCTGAAATTGTCTCTGTATTTTTAAGAGTTTTAATTCAAAATCTCCTTTCGCTTTTGTGCTTTTGTTTGTTTGTTCTATGTTGATCTGTCCAGTGTCTTGTTGTTTATGTATCTGTGTCAAGTGTTTCACTTTTATCTCTTCTCTTCGTATGATGTCTGTCTGTTTGTTTAATGTCATTGTTTGTCTGTATGTGATCAGTTAGTTGTTTGTCTAGACTTGTACTCAGTCTGTTCCTGTCTGTTTTGTGTTGGCTGTGTATTGCTAGCTGAGCTTTTGAGAATGATGCAGGGGGTGGATACAAGGTGGCTAGAAAATAAACAACAACAACAACCCCCAAACAAACAAACAAACAAAAACAAGAATTCAGGTCGGCAATTAACAAACAAACCAGATTTGGGAAGAGGAAGAAAAATAAGTGAAGGGTTACAAGTTGTTTTGTCGTTATGTTATGGACACCAAATAAAACACAACCAGATTTAAGAAGAGAAAAAAAATGAAGGGGTACATAGAAGATGTTTTTGTGATCAAAGTGATTAATTTTAGGGGGTATAATTTGAGTAGATTCCAGCCTTGTATCCACCATTGGTATGTTGCCTACATTTGATGTTGTTTTCATAGTGCATGGACAGTATTCGGAATGGTCTGCATGGGGTGAGTGTAGCAAAACTTGCGGCAACGAGGGCGCTTATCAGAGACGAACACGTAAATGCGACAATCCCGCCCCTGCCAATAACGGTCGACAGTGTTCAGGTGCAGCTACTGATAACAGGGCGTGTACACCCCCTATGTGCCCTAGTAAGTTCTTCTCCAAACTCCAAGATTCAAGATTTTTATTTCATGATTTCACATATAACTGGAATTTCTAATTTCCCCCCCTGCACCTCTTAGATTCTACAAGCACTTCACATTTCCGTTCCAGTCAAATTTTTGATCATCAACCAATTGACTTCCTAATTCACAACCGATTTAATTCACAAAGATTCAAGATTTTATTTCATGATTTAACATATTACCGGAATTTCTAATTTCCCCCCTGCACCTCTTTGTTCTACGAGCACTTCACATTTCCCTTCCAGTCTAAATAGGTTTTCCAAATTAAAGATCATCAACCAATTGACTTTCTAACTCACAACCGGTTTAATTTACCCTGATAAAGCAAAATAAATGGATTGATAATGACCTCTACCCTACTGAATTTCCCTTGCACCTTCATCGTCACATGATCTTACTTTGATGCACCTCATAAGTAATAATTGCCTTTTGAAGCACTTTAAAATATAAACAGTAAACCATATTTTAGATCAAGTAATATTCTGAAATAAATTCACACATTTTTGTATTTGCACCTAACACACTACCCTTTATGGATGGGCTCCAAGGTCGATTTCAGTTTTGTGAAACACTCATTTTCCAATAAATAGAGTCCTTAATATGAAAATTGTGGAAAAGAATTACAATTTTCTAACCTCTTGTTAAATTAGTGTAAAATGCCACTGTAATTTTCTGTCAAAATCCAAAAATGTTCGATGACATCACATTTAGAATAAACTATGGTCTGTACAATTTGACAGAATTTTCCGTTCATTCCTGAATTCTTATGATATTTAATCAAAACAACACTGAATTTGACCTTTTGACTGGCGCAGAAATTCCTCTTTGGAATGTACAGACCCATTTGTTGATGCTGTCGTATAACGTCACATTTCAAATATCTTTCTGAGAGGGTATCAAATAAAATGATGTTTTACTACCAATTTAACATAAGGTAGAGACTTGTAACTTTTCCCTCACTTTTTGAGTACTCAATCTACTGGAAAATTAGTGCAACACAAAACTAATTTTGACCTTGGAGCTAAGCTTGGGCGATACCACGATATTATCGAATATCGCGATACTAGTTCTGAAACGATTATGATATCGGGTCACATTTTTTTAAATCGCGATATCGGTAAATCGCGATATCGTTAAGTATCGCGATGTATTTCCTAGCCGAGACGATCTTGCAACAATAAATCTCCTTGTCAAGACGATATTGCAACAATAAATCTCCTAGTTGAGACGATTTGCTGCATCAAAGAGTTGCAAGTCACAGACCGCAACCGCAAGATTCCCAAACAGATCCGATCCGACGGGGTTTAGTCTTCGAAAAAACCAACATCAAAGCCTTAGCGATCAGGCGGTCTCACGCAGACGGGTGTTATCACGTGCGTTACCACTGCGTGTTGCGGACGTGCGAGTAGCATGATCTAATTAGTTATGCACACATAAAGAACAGTCTGTCATGCGCAGTTAACACATTAAATGTGTGTAAGTAATAGGCCTAGGTTTTCATACCATAGGTTTAGAGTAAAACCCGAAGAATAGGTGATTGGGACAACGGTTATAATGATAAGTCAATCATAGCCACAACTCACACCGTGAGATTTGTAGTAGATTGACGTCATAAAAAAATAATCGCGATTATATCGAATATCGCGATATATTCTCGACGATATATCGTGGCTGAGAAAAAGCGATATCGCCCAAGCTTACTTGGAGCCCCTCTTTAAAAGATCCTTACATTTTGAAAAGCTAATAAGAAGCTTGAATCAAAATGAATATGTTTATCTTGAGCAGCTTCATCACGGCATGCACTAATGTCTAACCCTTCCTCAACTGTACTTTTGTTTTCTTATCAACTAATCTGCATAGCCTAGTGAGCATCCATTTAATTTAACTAACCATGCACATCAATTGTAAACTGACAGATTTTCTTCACCTTTAAAGGTTTGCTAACAGTTTTTAGTTTATGTTAATTATGCATGAGTCAAACAAGCACTCATAGAATATGCATGAGATAAATGTTTCCAGATATAAATATGCAGTAGCTGAATGTTGTAAAATATAAAACTAAAAAACATTAGTCTACAGTTGATAAGTTAGAAAAAAACCTCAGCAAGTCGATTTGAATATCTTCTGTCTCCAGAATTTGTTTTGTTTTGAAAAAAGTAGATAAAGAGAGAAAACAGTTTATTGTTTAATTTGGTGGCATTATTTTGTTATGTTTTCAAGCCACACAGTAGCTGTACATTCAAGTTTTATTTCTCAGCATATGCAGTCAACTAAAATGCTTAAGTAACCAATCTTATTGGTCAAACACAAAGCTTGTCAAGTGTTGATTGGTCAATGACATCATGAAGCATTGAGTGGCATTTAACATCCCTCAAACCTCCCAAACCCCGCCCCTTTCTCTTCACAGTCAATGGAGGATGGAGCAGTTGGCAACCGTGGGAAGACTGCTCAGTCACATGCGGTAGCGGGACACGTAATAGAATACGCTTCTGTGATAATCCACCCCCACAGTATAATGGAAGAAGCTGTGAAGGGCCATCCAATCAGCAGGCTGAGTGTACCATGAGAGCTTGTCCTGGTAAGTACCATTCTTAAACAGGGGGTGTGGAATGCAACATATCGGGTACCAGGGATGGCGATGTTTTCGCACAATACCCGACACACGAAGTTGTTAATCCATCTCAAGATTTTCCTTGAAGATTAGAAGGAGTTGACTGTATATTCCCCAAACCACCCACTCTTATCATGAGGCCACTGTCGTCAGAGTCTGAACATTTGGATGTTGAGTTATCACAGGGTGGAAACTCCTTAATAGATTTGGGACATCATGGTGTGGGTTCGAATCCCAGTCATGACACTTGTGTCCTTGAGCAAGACACTTAACTATAACTGTAAATGGATACCTGTGAGGGCAGAGGTGGTTCTTGTGATTGATTTAGCTTACAAGTGCGCTACATATTTGGCAGCACAGGCTGTATACTCCCAAGGGAGCTGAGATAGTGTAAGGAATGAAATAATGGCCCAGTGACCAGGGGTAACAATGTTCGAAGCACAATGATCACTCTTGTAATTGTGCTATATAAGAGTCAATATTATTATTACATTTCTTGCCAAAATAATATAGAGTTAGGGTTTAATAAATCTAAACTTTGACATCACTCCTGAAGATGAACAGAGTATATTACTATACCTCATACATATTCATGACCGAGAGTCGAATTCTCACTGGTCCATTCAACATCACGTGCCAGATGCTATATTTGCTGTTCACCAAACGCGCACGCGAGTATTCACGCACATGATAAATGCGCATGACAAGTAGACTGTCGCCCGGGCTGCCCAGGCGACAGTCTACTTGTCATGCGCTTTACAATCGTGGAACTGTTCTCCGGGTGTTGTACGCATGCACGAACATCGCGCGCCCTAGCGTCATCCAACACATGAAAAACTTATCCTGGCTGCAATTTATTTTTACAAGTCTCATTTCCCCTTGCTCCCAATATTGTACTGGTAACTGAATATGTATGAGGTATAGTAAAACAAATATAACATGGTTTATTTCGGTTTAACAGTCGATATTAGCTCCCTTGGTATTGGAAGTTGACAAACTAATTTGTCAACTTCCAATACCTCGGGGAGCCAATATCGACTGTTCACCCTCAAACCATGTTATATTTGTATACTGTTTGAAACGTTGAGACCACATCGATTCTTCTCAGAACCAACACTTCTCCAAAAGAGTTTTATACATGATTTTACTCGCAAGTTTACTACCATAGCTTTTCTTATCGCCAAGGATATCACTAATCTCTGTCCTCTATTCCTAGTTGATGGTAAGTTTGGACTGTGGACCGATTGGCAACCATGCAGTACAACATGTGGTTCTGGTGAACAGATAAGAACAAGACAATGTGACAACCCTCCACCTCAGAACTTTGGTAGAGATTGTCTCGGCCCGTCTCATCATAAGAGAATGTGCTCTGAGAGAGACTGCCCTGGTAAGGACGCTGCTAAGCTGACAAATATCATTAGCAAAGATTATTTGGGCAAAAAGATTCTTCGTTATATCTTCTTTTTCCCCGAAATTTGAGTTGTTTGTTTTGATTCCATTTTCTGTTTGTTCTCTTGGATTTGATTGTCTCGGTGGATATGTTTTTTTTTGTTTCTTGTACTCTTGTATGTTTTTTGGTGGATGGACTGGGTATCAGTGGAACACAGGTTTCATGCTAAGCTGATTTTATTCAGGATAAACAGATTAGAAATGTAAAACTTGTCACAAGTCAGTATGCCATGTAATGGCACCAAATTGTGCTTAGTAAATATGCTTACCAACCAAACCTTTTGTCTTTCTTGCTTAAAGCAGGAATGAGAAATGTTCAGACTTTTTAAAGTCTGTTGGTGAACAAAAAAATGATGTACATTTCTGCAGATTTGAAGAAATCCTGCTCTTTGATCTACTTTTCTAGTCTTAAGGATACTGTTCCCAGAAGCTCCTTGGAAACTGTAACTCCAGGGGTTACCAAAAGATGGAAATGCCATCATTTCATGTTACCTTGGTTTCTTGTCAGCACTTACTCTCACCCCTTACTCTCACCCTGTGAAGAAAAACCTTTGCATATTACAAACTTACTTTGCCGTACATGGTTAACCATTTTGGATTTTTTAAGTGTAAAAGTTTACTCAGTAAACTAAACTTCATTGTCAAACTTGTTGTCTCTCTAGACTTGACACAGTGGGCATTTTCGATTTTGAATTCACCGTTATTAAAATCAACCTATCGATGTTTGAAACTCTCGTTGACAAGATTTAGTTTGTTTTGATCGACAGTTGACGGCAGATGGGATTCGTGGAGTTCATGGACAGTTTGTTCACGTTCCTGCGATAGCGGGGTTCGAACCCGTTCCCGGACTTGTAGACAACCACAAAATAATGGAAGAGACTGTGTAGGAAATAACATTGAGCAAGACATCTGCCACGTTGAACTATGCCCAAGTGAGTTCATAAATTTGTTATATTCATTTCAACATTTTGTTAATGACACTGAGCAACGCAAATACTGTACCTTGGAGGCCAATAGAAATCTATGTAGAAGACATAGGTTGAAGAAGATGCAAACGATTCCTCATGGACAAAAACAAATAATACAGAGTACTTCAGGTTTTGATTTTCAACATTTCCCTCAAATATTTAAAATAGCCTTGACATTTGCATGTTTTCCTTTTGCATTTTCTAATTGCGTTTCCTCCTGCAGTCAACGGTATTTGGTCACCATGGGAAGCATGGACAAGCTGTAGTGCATCATGTGATGGAGGAAGGCAGCATCGATTGAGGTACTGTAATCGCCCAGCTCCCCAGAACAATGGTAGATACTGCTCCGGCAAGTCAAGGGAAGTGAGGAATTGCAACCAGCAGGAATGCAGAAGTGAGTCCAAATTAAATAAGTCTTAGGCCGTGTCCGAATTAGCGGCTACAGCTACGGTAGATTTCCGCGTCATCATGCATTGAAGTATAGGACGTCCTTAGCAACACCCATAGCAACAGTTGTAGCCCTAGCCGTAGCCGTCATTTCAGATACGGCCTTACTTTGCCTGTAACACTTGTAACTATTGTCAATTGATCGTAAATGTTAGTCAATAGACCCCTTGCACTAGCCGCCATCGTTGATGAAACGTGCACGCGTGAAAGGCTATCATTGGCTGAGAGTTGTGCGCAGCGCGTACACGCGTGCACGTTTCCATTGTTTTTTATCAAAGATGGTGGTCAATGACGTCATGTGCAATCCATCTATAGGGTGGAGAATTTCTCCCAAATCAATTAGAAACATAGGGATCTTATATGGTAATCAACCTGACCTTAAGAACATGAAGATCTATATGGTAACACAACCCAAACCTTAAGAAACTTGAAGATCTATATGGTAACTCAACCTGAACCTTAAGAAACATAAAGATCTATATGGTAACTCAACCTGAACCTTAAGAAACATGAAGATCTATATGGTAACTCAACTCGAACCTTAAGAAACATGAAGATCTATATGGTAACTCAACCTGAACCTTAAGAAACATGAAGATCTATATGGTAACTCAACCCAAACCTTAAGAAACATGAAGATCTATATGGTAACTCAACCCAAACCTTAAGAACATAAGATCTATATGGTAACTCAACCTGAACCTTAAGAAACATGAAGATCTATATGGTAACTCAACCCAAACCTTAAGAGCCTGATCAGATAAGTAAGCCTGACTCCATGCCAATATGTGGTTTATATCCTGGTTTGATTTCACAAAGGGATAAGATTGATCTTGAGATATGTTTCGATTATCGCCATAGTGGTTTATATTTTTTGACATTTTTCCTTAAAAAAAGGACTGATTGGCGTGTTGACCGTAAAATGAACCAAAGCTTGTTGTAAAATCAAGCCATGTACTAACCGCATCAAACTCAACAGTAGTTCCTCAGTTGGTCGATAGGCAATCAGTTATGACATTCCACCGTCACAACAATTTATTCCTCGAATTCCACTTTGATCGACAGAGAATGGAAACTGGAGCCCGTGGTCGTCTTGGAGTGCTTGCTCACAAACCTGTGGTGACAGTCAAAGTATCCGAGAACGTGTTTGCAATAATCCAGCCCCTACGTATGGTGGTCTATCATGTGTAGGACCCGACTCACAGATCCGAAAGTGTAACGTACCACCCTGTATAGGTAAGCTTCTCGTTCAAGTTCCGTGGCCTGAATTTCACTTAAAAACTTATAAAAAAAAAAAAATTCTGTGAATGAATTTTGATAGTAGATGTTATTTCATAGCGAAAAACCTACACTAACTTTTGTATATGCCACAGACAATGCACAAAATACATAACACGCAAAATTGTTTGTACATGGCTAATGGACGATAATATCGGGATCCCGAAAATAATTAATTTAAATTTTTTAATTAACTACCACATCATTGGCAGTTTTTTATGTGCAATATCTTAAACGAAAGCTTAAAACTTTCCCGAATCTTTTGAAATTTTATCTAAATTTACGGGTCAAATCATCCAAAAATTAGAGCAAGCATCTTCAAGCAAATTAGGCCACTAATGAATAATTGTTTAGTAGATTCACAAACATGACGGTCTTTTTAATGTTTGAGCTAGGAGAGGAACCATTGTGAAAGGAACATTACAGAATTGGTTGTTGCTAACAAAACAGTTGCTGGCAGTTTAAGCACTTTATGTAATCCACCATATACATAAACTGACAAACCTGTAGAAGTTTGAGATCGATCGGCCATCGGGGTCACGAGAAAATAGTGAAAAACCGATTACACATTTGCATGAAATCATATAGGTTCAACAAATGATCAAAACGCTCACTGAGCGATAAACTCAAATCGGAAAATTAGTTTATTCATTTCTCATCAAATATGGCATTTCAGACAGAAATATTTCAGGGGATGTTTTCTACTATCATCATCATTAGACCGTGTAAGTTTTATGTAAATCTGTGATCAAAACTATATTTTACCTTACCAATTCTGTAATGTTCTTTTAAGAAATGAGTAAAGCTAATTGCTGAATGTGCCACAGCACCTTGTAAATCCACATAAGGTGCTACATAAAAGGGTTTTAATAATTAAACAAATTCAAAAACCTGTCTTAAAATGTTTTGTTTGTTCAAGCGCCTTGAGAACCCTATTGGTAGAAACCTGCGCTGTATAAAACTATATGATTATTATCATGTTTTTACGATAATGAATTGCTATTGTTATTGATTCTATTCATCACAACTAGGAGGACCAGGTAGAGCTGTAGCAAGAGTAGTTGGTAATGTTAATGGAGAAGAATTCGGACCCACAATGCTGATTGCAAACATCTCCTCAGATCAGCGAGGTTATAGTCTGGTGACTGCTCAGATGTATAACATTCCACTTACTGTAGGTCAGTGTACTATACTTGATACACCTGCAGACATTTAACTCCTGAAATCACTCAGGAATAGGGTGAAAACGTCTTGACCACACCCCTTTTAAGAAGCCACTTCCAGCTCGTGAGCAAATCTATGCCCGTCACACCCACTCATAAACTACGCCCACAACCCTGTTGCAGTAGCCACAGCTTCTTCATAAGTTATTCCAATTCTTTAGCCACTTCTTTATCTGTCTATCATTTCATAGGCCAAAACCCCAACGTCAGCCACTCCCTATCATACTGCCGTTTCATTGGCCAAAACCCTATTGCCAAAGCCACACCTCTTCATTAGTTAAGTCCAATTCTTCGTACTGCCATTTCATTGGCCAAAACCCTATTGCCAAAGCCACACCTCTTCATTAGTTAAGTCCAATTGTTCATACTGCCATTTCATTGGCCAAAACCCTATTGCCAAAGCCACACCTCTTCATTAGTTAAGTCCAATTCTTCATACTGCCATTTCATTGGCCAAAACCCCATTGCCAAAGCCACACCTCTTTATTAGTTAAGTCCAATTCTTCATACTGCCATTTCATTGGCCAAAACCCTATTGCTGAAGCCACACCTTCTTTTTTAGTTACTCCATTCTTTAGCACTCCCTATCATACACCTTCTTTATCATGAAAACCTCTTTATAAAGAACCATTTCCTTGTGATCCTTTTTTTTGCTCAGGTTACGCCCTACGTCATCTTCTCTCCATAATTTCTCCGATCTACTGGACCAGCGCCTATGAAGTCGGTGATGCAGTCAACGGACATACACTCACCAAGGGCAACTTTGAGAGAGACACTGAAGTTAGCTTTGGATCAGGTATGGACACTGAGGCTATTTGGAAGCCATATTGGGACTCTCCCATTTTACCATAACTGATAATAGGATCAGGAATGTACAATGATGCCACTTTGAAGCCATCTTGGCACTCACCAGCTATATTCACAATGATTTCCAAGTACACTAGCTGGTTAAAGGGTCAAAATAGACATTGATGCCACTTAGAACCATCTTACCACTCCTCTGTTTTGTCTTTTCACTGATTTTTTTTGAACTTATAGACTTCATTGATTCAAACTAAGTTTTAAATCCTCAGGTGAGACGCTTTCCATCAAGCACATTGTCACTGGCGTTGATGCTGATGGTCTTCTCAAACTCACCATCTCTGTCAGTGGTGAAGTCCCTGAGATCTACGCCGATGATCGCATCGACTTCCTACCCTACGATGAGAATTACATTCAGACTGGTCCAGGGGAGATTTACGCCTACTCCTACCGTACCTTCACCATCAACGGAATGCCCATCCCGTATGCCTGGAGACATACTATCAAATATGACCCGTCATCAGATGCGATGCCCTTCTTGGTAGAGACTTTGAAATCAAGAATGATTCGGGTTGATTATGATCCTTCAGAGCAGCTGATGGAATATGGCGTGCGAGTCTCAATTGAAGAAGGTAAGGCGTAGGCTGTGGCTTAGGCTATGGCTGAGGCTATGGCTTAGGCTATGACTTCGGCTATGGCTCTGACTATACGTTCCCCACCAGGCAAATTGCATCAAACGAACATAGAGTGGCAGTTAGGTTCTTTGGAATGAAAGGGGCTAAAGTGAATCTGTAACTGATTGCAGTAACTCTCCAGTAAGATTCACCAGCAACATGCTCCTTGTTCCCCGGTCTCGTTTAGCCAGCTACGGGGACAGGGGTTTTTCCAGCACAGCACCCAGGCTCTGGAATTCACTCCCTGAAAACCTCAGGGAAATACACAACATCTCACTCTTTCAGCAGCAACTGAAGACACACCTGTTCACACTTGCTTTTCCTACCACTTGAGAATTCCCTCCTTTCCATCTTGACCAGCGCCTTCATATGGTTTTATATCAGATTCAGTGCGCCTTTACAAATGCTGTGTAATTATTATTATTAATAACTGCTTCCTTACTAGGATAAAGGTGGAACATTTTCAAGAAGATGTTTTTTGAAAGCTTGTTGACGTTGTGGTTTGATTTTCCTTTCTTATTGAGCCGAGTTGCTATTGGTTACTGTTTAATACACTGACCATGCTGCTGTTTATAAAACAGTAACAATATATTCCTCTGATCGTCTTTAAATCATTTATTGATATTTATCCACAGGTTCTCCAAGTAACCAGTGTCCAGATGGTTTCTACTTTGATCAGAATGGTCCATATTGCAGAGGTAAATACATTCATAGTGCAAACAAATTAGATGAAGAGTTTATAGCTTGTACAATTTCATCAACGGTTAGTTGTTAGTGTAACAAGGTCATGACTTAGAAGGTCATCTCTTCGGTCATTTTATTTGTACATCCGGAGATGTAGAAAGAGGCTTCCCTGTTCAGTTGTTTGCAGTGCCTGCTGCGAAATACAAGCTTCATACTGGCCTCTGCATCACAGGGTCTGCTTGGTGGTAGAGTGGTTGAGACATTTGCTGTAGAGTGCAGGGTCATGGGTTCGAATCCAACCCCAGTTGCTTAGACTCAAAGAACGTCATCATCATCTTCATCATCAGGTTGTGTTCATCCCTGGTTGGTTGAAGCCCTCCTCATGCAATTTCCCTTGTCTTCTCTGTCTTGCTATTCTAGCCCAAGTTGCTGTGTTTGTGTTTGTTTGATCGTCGTCTCTCCATCTTCTCTTCTGTCTTCCTCTTCACTTTTGTCCATTTCTAGGTTGCCATTCGTTAGTCGCTTGGTCTGAAACCATTGGGCCTGTAAGACCAGTGCCTGTCTTTATTATTGCGGTTAAAGACGGGGGACCAGTCTAGGTTAGGTTAATATTTCTAATGATGATGTCATGTTACTATTTCTAGATGAGAATGAATGCTCAAGGCGAGAGACCTGTATACATGGTTGTGAGAACACTCCTGGTAGTTATTATTGTACCTGCTGGAATGGCTATAAACTAGAGGGAGATCTACGCTCATGTAGTGGTAAGATTCTACTAATATTGAGTGCATTGTTATAGAATATATTCAAGAGGTGAAATCTGGACCATTCCATTTCACATGGCGACGCTGAGCAGAATTAGCCTTTTTATTTGTGAAATTTTTATTGCAATTTGATACCAAACCAACATAAACTTGTACTAGTCTATGATTTTTCATTTACTTTTTATTTGTGAAATTTGGATTGCAATTGTTTGATTCCAAATCCACTCAAACTTGTATTTAAGAGTTCATATCTTTCACTGTGCATTGCTGTTCGCCAGTTCAATTCAGTTTGACTTTGGTATTAGTTAACTTCATATTTTGAGTAAATAATGAAAGCTAGTTGTAAGCAACTCCGCTAAAGTGGCTTGATGTTTGTCAAGTCGTCCTTCCCCTCCTTTAACTCCGGCAATTTTCGATGAGCGCTTTTGATAACATTTTTCAGACATCAACGAATGTGAGATTCTACCTAGCGTATGCAGAGTTAACGAAGAGTGTAGAAATATAGCAGGATCTCATATGTGTCTTCAACGTTGTGGTGTTGGATACAGACGATCCTACTCGGGAATGCTTGTAGTGGTAAGTCCTAGATGCTATAACCCACTCTCCTCGCTCTTCATTCAGTGAATTCAGTTTGTGATGAACTTTGACTGCTCTTATTTCATCTTGAACAACTCTTTTAGAAATGTTTATGTTCACCAAAGGATGGTTCTGGTTTGCAGTCTCTGTTAAAGAGAGCACTTGAACAAGGAAAAAAGCCAGATTTGTTTTTATTAAATTGGAGAATAAATCCCAGCAGCTACTCTCAGACGACCAACACTACCCAAGAGAGACTGCATTAGTGCACATTAGGTCATTGTAGTATTACAAATCTTGTAGTGTGTCGAGGGTGAGTGCATGAACTCAAGTTCTGGTGGTTGAGTCATTGTGGTGTGGGTTTGAGTCCCGGTCAGGACACCTGTGTCCTTGAGCAAGTCTTTAACTGTACGGTAACTGCTTCTCATCACCCAGGAGTAAATACCTGTGAAGTTAAGGATTGTCGATGTGAAATTTGCTTGCTGGCAAACAGCTTAATGAAATTGAGCTCTGGGTTTGGTTTCACAAAGAGATTAAATCTCTTATGATCACCAAGGTTATTTATTAACATCATTAGATTAGCAGTTAAGATTGGCTCATCTTAAAATGAATCTTAGCTCGTAGTGAAGTCGACCTCTGACCTGGGCCCAATTTCATAGAGCTGCCAAAGCACAAAAAGTAGCTAAGCAAAACAAAATTATGCTTACCAGAATAATGTTACCGGCCAAACTACCATGTAACATGTACAATTTGTGACTGGTATCCTGCTGATTTCTGCTTAGCAGAAAATTGTTTAGCAATATTTTCTGCTTAAGTAGCTCTATGAAATTTCATTGCTCTGCCTACTGAAGAATTCTGCACCTACAGCACCCGGTAAAGCACATAGTTCTATGGGCTTATGTTAGCGCAGAGTTCCGCGGTAGCCATGACATTGGGTTATGTACTCATGATTTTGAAAGCTTTGCTGAGATTTGCCATAATTCTGGCTTTGTATACGTCTCTTTAGATATCAATGAATGTGTAGAGTTAATTGGGCGATGTGCACACCACTGCGAGAATACTCTAGGCAGCTATAGATGTAACTGTAACCGTGGTTATGAACCTAATGGAAATGCCTGTGTGGGTAAGTAAAATGATGGATGGATGAACTCATCAAGGAAATCTTGTTTCTCTTTTGTAGTTCCCTCTTAGCTTTCTTGATGGAATCTTCCCCTAATATTGGAAATGCCATTTTCTGTCGTCAGTAATTTGGGGTTGGTTTTCACAATCTAAAAGCTCACAGATTGTGAAATATATGACAGTAACAATCCTCCAGAGACCTGTTTCAATCTGAAATACTGTCAAAGTCAATTGAACAGCATTTGAAGACCCTACAACTCAGTCAATTACCACAATTGAAATAAACCTGGGCGCATTTTCATAGAGCTGCTTAAGCAGAAAATATTGCATAATGATTTCCTGCTTAGCAGAAATGAGCAGGATACCTGGTCACAAATGGTACATGTGACATGGCAATTTGGCTGGTAACCTTAATCTGGTAAGCATAAATTTGTTGCGCTTAGCTTATTTTTCGTGGCTCTATGAAACTGGGCCCTGGGCGGCATTTCTTGGAGTTGACTAAGCACAGGGTTATCAGAATTATGTTATCAGCCAAAATACCATCACACATGTACAATCTGTGACTGGTGTCCTGCTTATTTTTGCTCAGCAGAAAATGTGTAAGCAATATTTTCTGCTTAAAGGTGTTGAACACTTTTGGTAACAGCTCAAAATCAGTGTCCACATTTTGTGTGATTAAACATATGCATGAACAAACAAACCTGTGAAAGTTTGAGCTCAATTGGTCATCGAGGTCACGAGAAAATAGTGAAAAGAGATCTTATGTGTTTTCTGTTTTTTCAAATTATCGCGCGCGATAATTACTATTGTTTTACTCGTTTTTCAGAAACGAATGCATTTTAGGCAGAAATATTTTAAGGAACCCTTTCTACCATTACATGTGTGAATCTGTGAACATTGTGTTTTTCGATCTAACCAATAGTGTACAGGGCCTTTAAGCAGCTCCATGAAATTGGGCTTTGATATGAATGTACACAAAATATCTGACAAAACAAAACCACTTTTTGCCGGTGACACTGAAACAGATGAACTTTTCACAGGCTGATCGTAAAGACTGTTTATTGAAAACTTGTTTTGAACTTTTACTCGCCCAAAAAGCAATGTTATACTTTCCTTTGAAAAGCGGGAACGGAACTGCCTGTTAATTCAATTTGTTGTCCCACCTACAGATGTCAACGAGTGTATCCGACCAAATGTTTGTCTAGAGGATCAAGAATGTAAGAATTCCCAGGGTAGTTTTACATGTACGACTGTCTGCAGATCTGGATTTGAACGAGCATCCAATGGATCGTGTGTCGGTACGTCCCTTTAATCCTACACTTAAATGAAGGCCGTATCAGAATCAGCGGCTATGGCTACTGCTGTTGCTAAGGGTGTTGCTAAGGACGTCCGCATGATGATAGATAAAATGGTTTATTTATTTTTTTCAAAATACAAAAAAGGTATCACAATCAGAAGATTGAATTGCGTCTAAATTAACATTGAACCAATTAAAAATTAATTAGAAAATTACAACAACAAAATTCAACACAATGATGATGGGGTGATCAAGCAGTAGCCATAGCTGTAGCTACCGATTCGGACCTGGCCTAACCGTCAAACTCTTGGCAACATTTTCCAGCGAATTTACAAACCTTTTGAAAGCATTCAAAGGGACGAGTTGTGTACAGTGGCTGACTGAGCACAGACTACACATAACTGATTTGGGTTGTCAACCCAAATAAACTGTCACCAGGGGCACGTTTGCCACCCCCTTCACAGTCTGTAAGGGTGTAGGCATGGGTATCATCCACTAGGAGCCTGGCTGGTAGAGCAGAATGCACTATACCTTCCTAACTTTTTACGAAGCATTTATGGTTAAGTGCCTTGCTCATGGGCACAAGTGTCATGACCAGGATTCGAACCCACACTCTGCTGCTGACAACACCAGAGCTTGGGTCCGGTGAACAGGACCGCTCGGGCACGACACGCCGAACTGTAAGATTGACCCATAATGGAAGTTGTAAAAAAATGGTCCAGGATTCGGCCGACATTGATGACGTGTTTATGATTGATTTCAGACGTTAACGAATGCTCCAGTCTGAGTTTGAACCGATGCTCAAGGATGCAGACTTGCCGCAACACCTTGGGTAGTTACTCTTGCGTATGCCCACGCGGATTCTACAAGAGCTCTCGACAATTAAATATATGCGAAGGTAAGGAAGGTTCACTGTTGTCTTGTCCGCTCTTATCCGCTCTGTGCGTGACCTTCCGATGGCGCTCTTAATTGATTTCAGAATTTTTGTGTGTTACTTTTTCAGTAAAACAAAAACCAATGAACCAGATTTCATACTTTCATTTTTCTTATTATGAAACATGAAAACATATTTTTTTAGTTGGTCCTAAAGGCAGGGTGTACTTTTACAAGAGAATGACCATAAAAACTGACTTGGTAAAGAGCACCGGAGAGCTGTTGATATTGTAAAACATAGTTAGAAACGACCCCCTTGAAGTAATGTAGTTTTAGAGAAAGAGGTAATTTTTCACCAAAAATATGAATCTGAGAAATGCTTTAAAAGCCTTTCTCAGGCATCTGAAAGCAAACAATTTTATGCGACAAGGGTGTTTTCCTTCCATTATTTTCTTGCAACTTCGATGAGCAATTGAGCTCAAACTTTCACAGGTTTGTTGTTTGATGCATATGTTGGGATACACCAAGTGAGAAGACTGGTCTTTGACAATTACCAAAAGCATACCCTGCCCTTAACTCGTCAGCAAACATCTTCAAGTTTGACGTAAGATTTACAGAGGTCTGTTTATATATAATATGTAAAGAGGATTGTAATATAAAAACTGGATTGTCATTCACAAAACCCGTAAAACTCTGAACATTTTTTCTGACAGATGTGAATGAATGTAATGAGCATCCGTGCAGTTACCAGTGCCGCAACACACAAGGTTCCTATGAATGTATCTGTCGTGAAGGAATGCTACGACTTCCTGATCGTAGGACCTGTGTAGGAAATCCTACTGATCCAAACGCGGCTTTGATGCAACCAGATTCCTGCCCAGAGGGACATATTAGACTGAACAATATCTGTGCTGGTAAGTCACCATTATTATATCAAGGTGTCTTGATCTTGGTGGTCTGTCTTGGCTGGTGGCTGGCTGGTCTGGTCTGGTCTTGGTCTTGGTCTTGGGTCTTGGGTGGCTTGGGTCTTGGGCTTGGGGCTTGGGGCTTGGGGCTTGGGCTTGGGTCTTGGTCTTGGGTCTTGGGTCTTGGTCTGGCTTGGCTGGGTCTTGGGTCTTGGGTCTTGGTCATGGGTCTTGGTCTGGTCTTGGGTCTTGGGTCTTGGGTCTTGGTCTTGGTCTTGGGTCTTGGGTCTTGGGTCTTGGGTCTTGGTCTTGGGTCTTGGTCTGGGTCTGGTCTCGGTCTCGGGTCTTGGTCATGGTCTGGCTGTTGGGTCTTGAGTCTTGAGTCTTGAGTCTTGAGTCTTGAGTGGTCTAGACGCTGGAAGCCAACCAGTAGAATTAAATGCTGTACCTTACATTGACTTAAAGGGAATAATCCCTCGGTTTTACGAACGTTACCAACGCTGTACCTTATATTGACTCAAAGACGGTACTAAAAGTTGCATTAGTTTTACCAACATTACGAATGCTGTACCTTATATTGATTTAGAGGAGAGTATTTCCATCAGTAGTAGCAGTTTTGCCACCTTAGTAATCCTGCTCTCTATCTTGATTCAAAGAGAGTGTTATCAAACAATGACAACAATAACATGGCTGTACTTGACTTTTCAGTTGTATAATCCAGTTGGAGTGTATTGGTGTAAGGGTTTGCAAATACAACTTTCTTATAAATGTAATTTTGTGTGTTTTATTCAGGACTTTGTGAGATGGGCGATGAAACCTACATATGCTCCTGCCCAGATGGATATCAAATTGATGAACAAAACTGTCTCGGTAAGAGGGGTTTATCTTCCTTTTATATCATTTTACATTCTGATTTTTGAGCTCTTCAAACTCGGTTTCAAGTTGGAAACTGAAATAGTGAAATATGCATTGGTGTGATATCTTTAAAAAAAATTTGTGCAGAAATACTTACCATATAAACCCCAATGTATTTAAGTGTTATTTGAAATCTCTTGATAAATAAATCAACCCAGTTTTGGGTGTCGTAAGGGAGTTGGTGCCTGGAATTGGCATAAAACATCACAAATGCCAGTTAAAGGTATTGTACACTTTTGGTAACAGCTCAAAATCAGTGTTCACATTTTGTGTGATTAAACATATGCATGAACAAACAAACCTGTGAAAGTTTGAGCTCAATTGGTCATCGAGGTCACGAGAAAATAGTGAAAAGAGACCTTATGTGTTTTCTGTTTTTTCAAATTATCGCGCACGATTATTTCTATTGTTTTACTTGTTTCTCAGAAACGATAGCATTTTAGGCAGAAATATTTTAAGGAACCCTTTCTACCATTACTTACTTCAAATCATGTAAGTTATGTGTGAATCTGTGAACATTGTGTTTTTCGATCTTACCAATAGTGTACAGGGCCTTTAAGTGAGTAACTCTACTCTATTCAGGCAAAACTGAAAAACTTCTTCATTGTTTAATCAATAGTGCTACAAAAGTTTATAAACTGTTACACATGCCCCTTTATTAATAGTTCTTGCTTCTTATAAGGTCTAAATATATTGACAGACCTTTTACTTGAGCTTAGAGTGCCGAATGTTTGGAAGAATGACTATGTATTCCGACCTTGCATTGTATCCCTGGTTATTTCTAATAATATCATTATCATCCGAGCATCACTTGATTGGATTGGATTGGATTGGATTGGATTGGATTGGATTTAGTTGTCTTTATCCCTAATTAGTAAAAATATCATTATCATATTATTAGCATCACTTAATGATTTGATTTGATTACATTTTTTTCCCTGGCAATTTTGAACAATAACATTATTATCTGAGCATCACTTGATGATTTGATTTGATTTGATTGGGTTTGATTTCTTACAGATGTAAATGAATGTCGATTAGAACACGCTTTCTGTCAGGGACTCTGTGAGAATACTCTGGGTAGTTATGTCTGTTCCTGCCCTGAAGGTTACAGCTTGGGAAGTGATCAACGAAGCTGTATTGGTGAGTCTTGTATCTTACATTTTAAGCATTTCATATTTTTACTCATTTATTTTTCTGATAATTATTATGATGAGTGCCTTTTCAAGTGATCTTTTATTTATGTGTAGAACTGTGTTTGCCATTTTTGTATGTGGTTGTTCAGATGGTTCGTTGATTAGTAGAGCGATTGATTAATCAATTTACTGCTGATTGAAAAGTTGTATGATTGATTGATTGGTTGATTTATTGATTTATTTATTGATCTATTGATTGATTGGTTGATTGATTAAATGAATATTATGATTTATTGCCCATTTGTTGATAAATTGATTGCTAGATTGCTTGATTACCTACTGTCAATTGAGTGGCTGGATTATTTATTCCTGTATTGATACAAAAAATTAAACTAATGATGTTGTGATTGGAAAGGCTGCTGCCATCCTCTGGAACTCAGAGATTTTAAAGAACTGAATAAATTTAGAAGTGCACTGAAAACTCATTTATTTCAAACCAGCTTATTTAGCCAGCTAAATAAAAGTTTATGATGAGTAATGTTATATTGTTCTGTATTTTAACCTTGGATCAATTTAAAGGAACATTACAGAATTGGTTTTTGCTAACAAAACAGTTGTTGGCAGTGTAAGCACTTTATGTAATCCACCATATACATAAACTGACAAACCTGTAGAAGTTTGAGATCGATCGGCCATCTGGGTCACAAGAAAATAGTGAAAAACCGATTACACATTTGCATGAAATCATATAGATTCAACAAATGAATAAAACGCTTACTGAACGATAAACTCCAATCGGAAAATTGGTTTATTCATTTCTCATCAAATATGGCATTTCAGACAGAAATATTTCAAGGGATGTTTTCTACTATCATCATCATTAGACCGTGTAAGTTTTATGTAAGTCTGTGATCAAAAAGTATATTTTACAAGTTTTTTTCTTACCAATTCTGTAATGTTCCTTTAATTGCATTTTTTTTCATTCTCTTATTACAACAAGTTTAATGTATATTTGAATTTTGTTAATTGTTATAATTAAGTTCTTATTTAATTTCAACTTGTCCATACAATTGTACCAGTTAAGCTTATAACCAATGTAATTTTTCTTATTACTATGTCAAGCGCCCTTGAGCATGCCTGCATGATTAGGGCACTTTACAAATGTTGGTGTTATTATTATTATTAATTGATTGATTATTTGATATTGATTATTTATGCATTGATTACTCATCCTAGATATCAATGAATGCCTACAGCATCGATGCAGTCGAGACAGAATGTGTTTCAATACAAGAGGTAGTTATGAATGTGTGTACGTCCCATGCCCAACATTCTATCGTAGAACGGAACTAGCGGCTGAAGAAGGAGTTCAATTCAGGTGAGTGCAATTTTATTCATTCATTCATTCATTTAGGTTTATTATTCAATTAAAAAAATTACACGACAGAAGTCAAAAACACTGAAATTGACGTGCTCACATTATTAAAAACTATAAAAAAAAATTAAATTAAACGGAAAACACCTGTAAATTGATAAAACCAATACTAAGCAAACAAACAATGTTGTTTGTTTGTCAACAAAAAAGGAGATCAAAAACAGTGGAGCTAGGTACTAGATAGCACAAAAAGCATCGTACAAAAAAGTTGCTGATGACTAAAACGAATAATACAAAAATTTAGGCAAGCAATGAACTTAAATGAAATTGGACCTCGCAACCGTAGCAATACTAGCAACAGTAAAAAGGTATCTGAAATTTGTTTTTACCTTGAAAAAACAACTAAAGTATGCATAGAAAGAGAGTGTCTTTAATTGAGCCCACGTAGCATCAACTACACAATTACCTTTTGAAGATGGCAAATCCAGTTTCTGTAAACTGTCCCCTTTCCCCTCTTTAGCTGCCCCTTTCTGGAGCACAGTGCTACTCAGTCTTCTTACTGGTCTTTGTCCAAAAGAAACTGAGGCTTTATGAATTTTGATTAGGCAAGGTTTTTGGGTTGGGGTGTGGGCAGTTCCTCCAATGTTGGTCTTTGATTGTAAAATCAGGAGCAATTTAAGTTTGAAATACTTAGTATTTGTTAATTCAATATTTTGTATAATGTGAGAAACTGTCTTACTACTAAAGATATTAAGTAATAACTTATGGGAAACTGACTTGGTAAATTTTTAATAATTTGGGGTTGAACAAAGAAAAATTGACTAGAGCGGTATTTGAACAAACGACCTGCTCCAAATTAACATGCCGGCGCTCTGCAAACTGAGCTAACTAGCCCTATGTTGGCGGTGTCCCTATTTTGTCAATATCTTTGTTCGGGGGTGCCAGTCAGAAGCCATACAACCGTTAACTGCCGTGTAGCCAGGGATCACACCCGAGTTTACGATACAACCTGGGAAGCAGCAGCCAGGGGACCACCCTAAGGGGGTCTCTTGAAGATGAGTGAAGTACACCTTTGGAACATTAAAACCAAACATCACAACCAACCTTTCTCCTCAGAAGATATTCATTCACATTATTAATAACATTTATTTGATACTCATTTTCAGTTGTATCAAGGAGTGTCCAGAGACGGGTAAACCTGGTTGTTATAACCTAGCTGATGCAATTCGATACCGTACCCATGCACTGGCCAAGGACACGCGCTCAGGCTGGCCTACCAGAGATCTCTTCATCATGAGAGTTCTTAAACAGGATGGCACCTATGAAAATAATGTTCACTTCAGAATTGTTGATCTACCAGCCTCTAAACAGGTAAGGTTGTTGACAGGATTTATTAGAAGTGTTGTGGTTTCCTGACGATGACTAGAGCAAGCTAGTCGAAACGTTGAGACCAAAAGAACTCACTCCGCGGCAGTGCAGTTAATTACGAGAAGTCCCCTCGATCCACTAAGTGAAAGTAGAAGTCCCGGCCGATTTCTTACCTTCCGCCTAGGTAGTAGTTAATATTAGCATGACAGTTTCTTTCAGAACTGAGAAGTCTTCCTAAATCCAAAAATCTACTCCACGGTAGTTGAACAATTAGCAAGACAGTTCTGTAAAGAACAAAAATCTACACAGCAAAGTAGAAATACACATGGTGTCACCACCGCAAACCGAATATACATTGATACCTCACCATGCAATGCCTCAAAAACCATATATGTTGTGTATTAAATTTGTTCATTGTTCATTTTGAAACGAGAATTCAAGATGTACCAAAGATTACAAAAGGTTTCTCATTTGTAGGACTTCTTTCAAATTAATGCAATTAACTTTCAGTAGTCCAGCCTTTTAAGTCTTAAATTACAATCAATACCCATGTATCGGTGTGTCACTTATCAATATATCAGAATATCACTTGTCAATTTATTCCTCGATACTTCCATTACTTAGAATGTTCTTCAGTAATCAATGTATCAGTCTATCAGTTATCACTATACCCTCATACTTCCAGTACTGCAAATGTCCTTTGATAATCAATCTATTAGTAGATCACTTATCAATATATTAGTATCATCTATTAATATCCCTCGAAACTTATATTACTAAAAAAGTTATACAGTAATCAATTAGTATACCACTTATCAATACTTACCGATCCCTCCATACTTCAAGTGCTGCAAGTGTTCTACAGTAATCAATAATTACTAATCAATCACTTATCAATATCTCTCCATACTTTCCAGTACTGCAAGTGCATCATGCCTTTCCGAATCAATCGTGAAGGAACCACAACTTATGTTTCAACGACATCTACACTGGATAAACCCAAGCACTACAGGCTAACGGTTCAAGCCCACGTCTACGACGAAAATAACATCTACAAGTACTCCACCAAAGACATCATTTTCATTTCAGTCTCTGCTTATGACTATTAAACTCCTTCGATGACCATCCAAGTTATCGTTTGGTAGTAAGAGTCAACCTAAGTCTCTTACCATGTCATGAAATCCTTATATATATACAAAATTGTATATAGTTATATATGCTATTAATGTTTGTGTCTAGGTTACTATACTGGTAGATTGTTATTTAAGTAGATTTTCTCGTGGAAACTTTGTTTAGAACTCCATTATTGCTGTATCGACTTTAGTTTATGGATATTAATGATACAAGGCAAATAAAGATAGAACATGAACAGTCAGGTTTTTAAAAAGTAGAAACCAGAGTTTGGTGCTGTTAAGTCAAGAGAGTGTAAACTGTACTTTTGTAGTTCATTATGGTAGAATTGTATCTATGAAGACGCTAAATTAATTTAATAAATATACATGTTCCACTTTGTTGCAGCTTGTATAAGTAACTGAACAAAGGCTGCCTGCATCTATTTTTTCATACTTTTTAAATTCTGAGGCCTTGCCATATTCTTAGGAGTTTTTTTTATGTTTCAAGAAGTAGTTCAAGAGAAGTTTTTAAGAGTAAGTTTTTTTTTAACCTCGTTGAAATCTTTCTTTAGGGGAACTCAATACCTAGCAAATTTCTCTTTAAATTCTTCTGGGGCTGACATTTTCAAAGTCCTCTGAATAATATGCCAATAATATATGAAAGTATCGTCAAAGTGGTAGAGCATTATTTTATATTTATGAGTCAGTTGTCATGCTTATATTTTTTATATTTTGTGCAGATTTGTAGCATATTTGAAAACAAGGATAATGCCTTCAATTTCTCACACCTTTTTACTAGATTGTCTATTTTCCCAGATTTCTTAATGAGTAACTAATATTCAAAGCTTGTTTGAAAAGACCAGTTCAGCCAGAATTATCAGGAACAGGTCTTGTTGTGTTCCACCAATTATTCATGTCATTTTGCCCAAATTACAAATAGATAAGCCTTATGTTCATTCCTTTTTGGAATACCATGTAATTTAAACTAAAAGTGTTTTTAATTCATATCAACGTTTCATGTAATTTTAGCCAAAACTACAAGGGGCAAGCCATGATGTTTGTTCCTTTTGACATGTCAAGTAATTTTAACTAAAACTGCTGTTAATTCTTATTGATGTTTCAAGTCATTCTAGATAAAATTACAAGGGGTAAGCCTTGCTGCTCATTCCTTTTGACGTTTCTTGTAAATTTAGCTAAAATTACAAAGGGTAAGCCTTGATAATCATTCCTTTTGAAGTTGCATTAAATTTTAGATCAAATTACAAAAAGGAAGCCTTGCTGTTAATTCCTTTTCAATTTTCGTCCTATTTTTCAACTGTCAATATATATTAAAAAAAATAAAGCTTATATCACCTACACACATGTGAAGCCTCATGTACTCTTGTAATTCATAGTGACTTTAAAATGTGTAAGCTTGACCCTTCACACATATGAAGCCTCATTTGGGCATGGTTATAGTTGCTTCAAATGTGTAAGCTTGACCCTTCACACGTATAAAGCCTCATTTGGGCATGGTTATAGTTGCTTCAAATGTGTAAGCTTGACCCTTCACACGTATAAAGCCTCATTTGGGCATGGTTATAGTTGCTTCAAATGTGTAAGCTTGACCCTTCACACGTATAAAGCCTCATTTGGGCATGGTTATAGTTGCTTCAAATGTGTAAGCTTGACCCTTCACACGTATAAAGCCTCATTTGGGCATGGTTATAGTTACTTCAAATGTGTAAGCTTGACCCTTCACACGTATGAAGCCTCATTTAGGCTTGTTTATAGTTACTTCAAATGTGTAAGCTTGACCTTTCACACACACATATGAAGCCTCATTTCGGCTTGTTTATAGTTACTTCAAATTTGTAAGCTTGACCTTTCACACACACATATGAAGCCTCATTTTGGCTTGTTTATAGTTACATCAAATATGTAAGCTTGACCCTTCATACACACATATGAAGCCTCATTTCGGCTTGTTTATAGTTACTTCAAATGTGTAAGCTTGACCCTTCACACGTATGAAGCCTCAATTAGGCTTGTTTATAGTTACTTCAAATGTGTAAGCTTGACCCTTCACACACACATATGAAGCCTCATGTCGGCTTGTTTATAGTTACATCAAATATGTAAGCTTGACCCTTCATACACACATATGAAGCCTCATTTCGGCTTGTTTATAGTTACTTCAAATGTGTAAGCTTGACCCTTCACACACACACATATGAAGCCTCATTTCGGCTTGTTTATAGTTACATCAAATATGTAAGCTTGACCCTTCATACACACATATGAAGCCTCATTTCGGCTTGTTTATAGTTACTTCAAATGTGTAAGCTTGACCCTTCATACACACATATGAAGCCTCATTTTGGCTTGTTTATAGTTACTTCAAATGTGTAAGCTTGACCCTTCACACACACATATGAAGCCTCATTTCGGCTTGTTTATAGTTACTTCAAATGTGTAAGCTTGACCCTTCACACACACATATGAAGCCTCATTTCGGCTTGTTTATAGTTACTTCAAATGTGTAAGCTTGACCCTTCACACACACATATGGAGCCTCATTTAGGCTTGTTTATAGTTACATCAAATGTGTAAGCTTGACCCTTCACACGTATGAAGCCTCATTTAGGCTTGTTTATAGTTACTTCAAATTTGTAAGCTTGACCTTTTACACACACATATGAAGCCTCATTTCGGCTTGTTTATAGTTACTTCAAATGTGTAAGCTTGACCCTTCACACACACACACACATATGAAGCCTCATTTTGGCTTGTTTATAGTTATATCAAATGTGTAAGCTTGACCCTTCATACACACATATGAAGCCTCATTTCGGCTTGTTTATAGTTACTTCAAATGTGTAAGCTTGACCCTTCAAACACACATATGAAGCCTCATTTCGGCTTGTTTATAGTTACTTCAAATGTGTAAGCTTGACCCTTCACACACACATGAAGCCTCATTTCGGCTTGTTTATAGTTACTTCAAATGTGTAAGCTTGACCCTTCACACACACATATGAAGCCTCATTTCGGCTTGTTTATAGTTACTTCAAATGTGTAAGCTTGACCCTTCACACACACATGAAGCCTCATTTCGGCTTGTTTATAGTTACTTCAAATGTGTAAGCTTGACCCTTCACACACACACATGAAGCCTCATTTCGGCTTGTTTATAGTTACTTCAAATTTGTAAGCTTGACCCTTCACACACACATATGAAGCCTCATTTTGGCTTGTTTATAGTTACTTCAAATGTGTAAGCTTGACCCTTCACACACACATATGAAGCCTCATTTCGGCTTGTTTATAGTTACTTCAAATGTGTAAGCTTGACCCTTCACACACACATATGAAGCCTCATTTCGGCTTGTTTATAGTGACTTCAAATGAGCAAGCTTGAGGCTTCACACGTAATTAAGCCTCAGCTCAACTTGTGAGCTTGTTCATGGTGACTTCAAAATGTGCAGGCTTGAGGCACAGTATGAAGCCTCATGTAAGCTTGTTCATAGACTCTTCATTACTAGATTCTGAGGAGTTGAAGACTTTCCATTTGGTGTTGAGGAACTTTGAGGATGAGTTCTGTGAGGGTGTATAATAGTGGAGTCTTTTCTTGTAGTCGGTGTGCATCTTGATAAGTTGTATTGTGTATACATTAAACCGATGAGTTCCAAACGGTTTTTGACTTTAAATAAGTCGGCAATTATGATAATGAAAAAACTGAAACATATTCTTAATCAAGTCAGACTCTTCATTGATAGTTTCTGAAGAATTTAAGACTTTCCGTTGATGTACAGGTACTTTTAAGGACGGATTCTGTGGGGTGTAATTTTTAGTGGAGTCTGTTCTTTGCAGTCGGTGTATATACAAGAACCGAATAGCCCCAAACGTTTGAGATGGATTTAACTTTGAATAAGTCTCATATATGAAGCGGAAAAATCTGAAAAATATTCTTAATCAATTTACTCTCTTCATTAATAAATTCTGAAAATTTGGAGACTTTCCGTTGATGTTTAGATACTTTGAGGACGGTTTTTTTTAAGGATTGTAGTATTGGAGTAGGTTCTTGCAGTACGTAATAACTATGATATTGCGTGTATACAAAAACCGATGTGCCCAAACGTTTGAGAGGAGTTTAACTTTAAATATTAGTCAGTAAATATAGAGGGAAAATTCTGAGCAAAATATTCGTAATCAAGCTAGACTCTTCATTAAAAGATTCTGAAATTTTGAAGAAGTTCCGTAGATGTTTAAATACTTTGAAGACGGGTACTGTGAGGGGTTTAATAGTGGAGTCTGTTCTTGTATTCAAGAGTGCTGCGTAATTTTTTGTTATAATAGGAGTGGGAGGACTGATGCTGCCAGTTTAATGTACTTCGGATACTATTTTTAGTATTGGCGCAGGCGTGTTAGCGCGGGGTTCCCCAAATGTTTGAGAACACACAACATGCCGTCCTTCTCGTCCGTCTAGCAAAATAGCATATTATGTGAAGGTTTTTCGCTTTTGTAGAAAACCCGGAGTAGAATGGTTCAATATTCTGCCAACCTTTCTAGACAGGTAAGTGGTAAGGATAGAATTTGACCTAGCATGGAATTGCTACACTATATATTTCATGATGTTTTGTGTGTATCTGATGCTGGAGTGAGTGCATGAGTGATCCTGTCGTCTGCCAGTATTAAAATGTTAGGCGTGATATAGGATGCCAGTCAACTCGCCCCCAGCAAAGTCGCCAACTACAAAGTCGCCCCAGCCCATACAAAGTCTCCAACTAAGTGAGGGCAAAACATTTTTTGTTTGCGGCCTGACGTTTCAACCCTTAATTACAATGAACTTTGCCAGGCAGGCCTAGGCATGCTAGGGCCTAGGGGGCTACTTTGTAATTGTTTTACATGCAGGAATGCATGGACGGTGGAGTGGACTGGAGAGTGGAGGTATTGTTATTATGTAGTGCTAGAAGTGGGCGTTTGTAGTGGGCAATTTTGCTTTGGGGGTAGGCGAGTTGACTGGTTTCCATTAAATACAGTGGCAGTTGGATGACATTGACAATTAACTCCTGAACTAACCGACTGAAAATTAGCCACAATTCCACAAAACTAAATTGTCATTGTACCTTGTGCTTGGCTGGCATGGCTTGGTGATTATATACTTCTAACTAGTGACTAAGTAAGAGTATGACTATGATATGAGGTTCGTTCGGAGATGATAGTGGACCTGAGTGATAGCGTAACAAACCTCATACTGAGGTTCATTCTGCTATCGTCTCTGAAAAAACCTGTATGAGTCGTAGTTCTAGTAGAGTAGGAGCAGGTGTAGCCCTGGAAGTGGTGGTAGGATGTCAGTCAGTGCCTGCACTGACGTCCTGGGTATAAAGCTCCTCTACAATGCGAACATATTTTGAGCTAATGTTTTTTCATATTTTTACCTGATTTGAGAAGCTGAAACTCCATTCATACATTCTTGGTGTCCTAACTACACTTTTGATGAGTTCACAACTAACAAATACATCCATGGATGACATTATTTTCGAAAATAAGTCCGAGTTGTGTACTGGCGTTGTGACCATCGTGTACCAAGTGACCGTTAAAGCTCATGTGCGCATGCCCTGCATGCAAAGCAACCCGACCGACTTCCGCGTTAGATTTGTGGGCGTGTCTGAAGACGCACAAGCGCTGAAGCATTCATGTCTTGTCAGCTTAGGCTGTCGCCGAGAATGCGTAAATTTTTCATTTTATTTTCACATAAATGTCATCCAAGGATATAATTTGCAATTCTGAATAGAGCAGGCGTAAGGTTTAGGACACAAGGAATGTCAAATTTCAGCTTCCTCAAAAAGGTAAAAATATGAAAAAATGTTGTTATCAATTTTTTCGCAATGGTATACCTTTATATCCTGGACTCCGTCGCGTTGTATGCAACGGAGGAGTCCAACCTGGGCTAGGAGTACGTGTTAATTATTTACCCATTCAGGCGCGGAGCTTTATTTATTTCCCCACTATGATGCGTCTGTCTGTCCGTCCGCCCTTACAAGTTAGACATTGCGCTGTGATTTTTAGGTGGGAACTTAGTTGCATTAATCGTAACCCTCAATCATCCCAATGGTCGTGGCCTTTTAACAAGAAAGAGTGAAGAAAAGGGATAAATTAATAGAAAACAAATGGGGAAAGCCCACAATGTCGTTCTACTAAAATCAAGATGTCCGTCTGTCCAGCTCATCACTCTTACTGTTTCCAAACTGTAACTTGAGTAGAGTTACAATTCAAGTCCAAGTGTCACTTGGCTTGGCTCGGATGGAGGTTGCCTAAAATATAGCCCCATACATAAATTGTTGGACTCCCTCTGCTTCTTGTGCGCTATTTTAATTGTTGTGTTATCGTTTGTATTGAGGTGAAAAGTTGAACAGTGTGAGTTATACTTATAGCAAATGGTTTCCTTATTGTAACTCCAGTTAGAAGTGACAGACTTGTATTGTAACTTGGGTGGGGATGGGGGTCGCCTTTGAGGAAAGGACAGTTGGGATTCTATTTGAGGTCAAAAGGTCAAAGGTTTTCCAAAAGGCAATTAATGTCAAGGTCACAGTTCTCAGGTATGGGAACATGGTTTGTAGATAAATATCTTTGGTTAATAGCTAGAACTTACTAGGGCTGAGGAGTTTCCACAGCATCACTGTTGTTTTTGTTATGGTTTGTCAGTGGATATTTCACCCACAACATATTGTTTTGCTGGCAGATCGTATAGCGCCCTCTTTGACGCATACATGTGTAGCCAACATTTTATTTTACCAATATTAAATGCATTTGAGTTCATTGATGCAGAATATATGAGGTGAAATCTGGACTGTTCCATTTTACGAGGTGAAACCAAAATTAAGAATAGTCTTCTTTTATCTTAAAAATTTGACTCCAGTATCTAAATGGATGGTATTACTTTTTCTTGTTCTGATTTATGGTTATAAAAGATGTTTTTTAGAGGGAAATAAAAGCTGAAATAGCAGTAAAGCAAAATAGTGTTTTGGATGGTTGTACCATCGCCATAAAAACATCCACTGCCTTTGGTTTTGATCTTCAGTTTGAAAACAAGCAAAAATCTTAAAAGAGTTAAATTTAGCATTAATTAGTTTGTTTTAAATAATATAATAAGAAAATATAATCATGACTTCTAGAATTAATATTCAACTTCTGATGTTCTACTCTACTCTAGAAATAGAAGATGGCTAGCATGTCTAGTGGGGCTACAGGGGCAGCAGCAATTAGCAAGGAGGAAGAAATGAAAAGGTAAGTCAAACTAGACAAAGTCACTGCTGCTAGTCAAATTTTAATTGAATGGATTGGAAATTTACAATCACAACAACACTACTTAATGAATTACAAAACAAAACAAAACTTGGCCCCCCCACCCCCCCCCCCCCAAAAAAAAAGGTATTATACAGGATTGATAGAGGCTGACAAAATAGTCGCAGACAGTGTTCATGTTTCGTGTGATCAACCATATACATGAAATAACAAACCTGTGAAAATTTTGGCTCAACCCGTTGTGTGAGTAAGGAGAAACTTGTGAAAAACTATGCACAATATTCAGCATGTAAACACATTGTCCTTATTTTGGTTTTAACACCCAAAACCAGCTGTTGTGTTTTTTTAGGTTTTCAGAAAGAGTTTTCTCGAATATGACTTAATTTCAGGGGGAACAATTCCACAGAAAAAAATGTTTCTAGTATAATTTCATAATCAGTAAGCTTTTAGACTAAAATTAAACAATAATGTTTTTATCCTTACCAATCCTGTATAATACCTTGTTAATAATAACGTAAGTGTTATTCTTGGCCACGTAAACAGCTGATTAATACTTTTTTATTATAACAAATAGGGCTTAAATCTCATAAGTAATAGTATTATAAATAATATTGGAGTCTTATATAATAATAATAATTTGGGAGGCTAATCATCCTTACCAGCAGCTGAGAAGCTGAATTGCGAAGGACGCAGCTACAACGTGTTCGAGCTGCAGGCATGCAAGGGTGCCTTAGGCAGCCAGCCACATCGACCCATATGTGTGACCTTGGAGCATGGCCTGAGATTAAAAGTGTTTTGATTTTTTCGGAGGGAGGAAAACCTTAGAGAAAACTATGGTGGCCCTGAAGGGACATCGCATATCGCAAACGTGTGCGCATACGTATGCAATGTCGTGAAACAATTCGCGAATATGTGCGCACACGTATGCAATGTCGTGAAACAAATCGCGAATAATGTGCGCACATGTATGCAATGTCGTGAAACAAATCGTGAATGTGTGCGCACACGTATGCAATGTCGTGAAACAATTCGCGAATGTGTGCCCACACGTCTGCGAATATATTTGCGATGTCGTGAATTTTATTGCATACCATGTCGCATACCTTTGAATAAAATGTCTAATGATCTGGGGGTTTCTTGCCTACAGTGAGATAAGCGGTAGTCATTGCAGCGGTAGTCATTGTTGTGAGGCAAGCGAGGCGGGTGGTCTTCCGGTATGGCAAGACTTGGCCTGGTGCCAAGTTCCTGGGTACATGCTTACAGGGAGCCTGACCTGACCTGACTGTAGCGCCACGTACTCCCTAGGTCACTAACAAATTGTTCGCAACTATGACATCACCCCCAAAGGTATGCGACATGGTATGCAATAAAAATTCACGACATCGCAAATATATTCGCAGACGTGTGCGCACATATTCGCGAATTGTTTCACGACATTGCATACGTGTGCGCACACATTCACGAATTGTTTCACGACTTTGCATACGTGTGCGCACATATTCGCGAATTGTTTCACGACTTTGTATACGTGTGCGCACATATTCGCGAATTGTTTCACGACTTTGTATACGTGTGCGCACATATTCGCGAATTGTTTCACGACATTGCATACGTATGCGCACACGTTTGCGATATGCGATGTCCCTTCAGGGCCACCATAGAAAACCCTTGTGTCATAAGAGAGAACCAACGCACAACTCTACTCACATTAGGCTTAACTCCCATGCCCCTATCCAGGTAGGGTCACATTGGTGAGAGGTGAGGCCTTTACGCTCAAGCCAACATTGCCACATGTCTACCAATAAAGTACTCTAAAGGTGCTTTAAAGGAACATTACAGAATTGGTTTTTGCTAACAAAACAGTTGCTGGCAGGGTAAGCACTCTATGTAACCCACCATATACATAAACTGACAAACCTGTAGAAGTTTGAGATCGATTGGCCATCTGGGTCACGAGAAAATAGTGAAAAACCGATTACACATTTGCACGAAATCATATAGATTCAACAAATGAATAAAACGCTCACTGAGCGATAAACTCCAATTGGAAATTTAGTTTATTCATTTCTCATCAAATATGGCATTTCAGTCAGAAATATTTCAAGGGATGTTTTCTACCATCATCATCATTAGACCGTGTAAGTTTTATGCAAATCTGTGATCAAAAAGTATATTTTACAAGTTTTGTTCTTACCAATTCTGTAATGTTCCTTTAACAAAGAGAAACAGTTGTATACATGAGTCAAATATTAAGGCTGTATAATTATTAATATCATTTCAATATTCTTATCTTTCTGATTTCAACAGGAGAGCTATGCTAGAAGAGCAAGTTCAGATGCGATTAGCAATTGACAACAAGGCTTTGCAGATTGTAGAGAGACTTCTTGATAATCCAATTGCAGAGGATTTCCTTGTGGATTGTGTAAGTCTTGTGTCAATAACAAACATTGATAAACACCTCAGAGAGTTTATGCACTCTGATTGGTCAAAGACTGGTCACATGGGGTGTATTAACATGTGATATAAAGACCTAGCGAACAAATGGCCCCTGATCAAGCATAATGTTGTGTAAAAGTTCTGTATGCACTGTGCTTGTTGTGCAGGAACTATCAAATCAACTGTCTTGGTTTTGTTTGTTTGCAAGGACAGATGGTGCTGCGTGCATCCGCATACCACGCTCATGCTTGAACGTGCAGACAATGTATCAATTTAAGGTAGCCGGTATGCGCATGAAACCAACAAAATGCAAAGTATAAAGCCGAACACCAACCAAAGTATTTCTATTTATGGTGCTGTTCAATATACAGTGCTGTTAATTTTCAAAATTCATAGTTTGGTTCTTGAAAATACGCATAAGAGAGAGATTATGTCCCATGCAAAATTGAACAGACTGAAGAATGGCCCTTGAACTTGAACAGAGCCATTATAAAGGTTTAAGGTGAAAGAAAAATGCAAAATTCTGCAAATTTTTACGTTTTTATTCATGTTAAGGGTATTTATTAATGGCAATAACGCTGCGTGGTAATGATCTTGGTTGGTGGCTGGTCGGCTTGGTCCATTAAAGGAACATTACAGAATGGGTTAGAAAAAAACTTGTAAAATACACTTTTGATCACAGATTTAGACAAAACTTACACGGTCTAATGATGATGATAGTAGAAAACATCCCTTGAAATATTTCTGTCTGAAATGTCGTATTTGATGAGAAATGAATAAACTTTCGGAATAATTTTCCGATTGGAGTTTATCGCTCAGTGAGCGTTTTATTCATTTGTTGAATCTATATGGTTTCATGCAAATGTGTAATCAGGTTTTCACTTTTTTCTCGTGACCTCGATGGCCGATCGATCTCAAACTTCTACAGGTTTGTCAGTTTATGTATATGGTGATTACATAAAGTGTTTACACTGCCAGCAACTGTTTTGTTATCAAAAACCAATTCTGTAATGTTCCTTTAACAGCAGCCTTTCACCAACCCAGTCATTACCACGCAGTGAAGACTGGCTCCTCACGCTGTTATTGCCTTAATAAACATAACATTGTATTTCTGAACACTGATCTGTTATCTATTACTTTTACATCTTGATGTAAATGTACATAAAAAGTGTAGATATACTTTGTTGAAATATTAACCAAGAGCCTCTTTATTTCTACTTTGTTTTTCAGGCCAAGTTTATAATAACCCAACACTATAGAGATGCAGTGGAGGAAAGGTCAATTCTAAAACAGTGCGGTTATCCACTATGTCAGAGGTCTCTTCCTAATGTTCCTAAACAGAAATATCACATTAGCAGAAAAACAAATCAAGTGTATGACATCACAGATAGGAAGGTAAAATAGAACTAGCATAAAATGTCTTCAAATAGTATTATTCGTGACCGCTGTAGCGTGTCGTGGCTGAGCGGTTAAGAGCACCGGACTCAAGCTCTGGTGTTTCTGATCAGCAGAGTGTGGGTTCGAGTCCCGGTCGTGGCACTTGTGTGCTAGAGCAAGATACTTTACCATGTTTCCTTTGTCCTTCAGATGGGACATTATGCCGTAGGTCCCGTGTACTAGGATGGGTAGTGCACGTACAAGAGCCCAGGGGTCGATTTCACAAAACTCTTCCTAACTTAGGACTAGTCCTAGGCAATGCTAAGAGATAGGACTAGTCCTAAGTTAGGACCAGTACTTAGGACTAGTCCTATCTCTTAGCATTGCCTAGGACTAGTCCTAAGTTAGGAAGAGTTTTGTGAAATCGACCCCAGAACACTTATCAAGGAAGAGCTGGTTAACCCGGTGTTTCTGGTTCACATGCATGTAGCAAACACCCTTGTTTACAGGTTTCCTCAGGCTTAAAAGCTACAGTGATTAAGTTCACTTATGAGGCATCCTTGGTTTCATTACAATAAATATATCATAATAATAATGATAATATGAATCCATTAACACTTTTTCAAATGAATAATTGTTTTTACTAAATAAAAGTTCAACAAATGGTTTCAAACATAATTTTATTTTATATAAACTTCTTTTTCACATTGTTGTCAGTAAATCCCCACTAAAAAGGGTATACCTTTGGTATTTACTCCAAAAATTAATGACCATAAAAACTGACTTGGTAAGAAGCACTGCAGCTGTTGATAATGTACAACATTTTTAGAAACAATTCCCTTCTAAGGATTGTGGTTTAAAGGCCCTGTACACTATTGGTAAGATCAAAAAACACAAATGTTCACAAATTCACACATAACTTACATGAATTAAAGTAAGTAATGGTAGGAAGGGTTCCTTAAAATATTTCTGTCTAAAAGGCTGTCCTTTCTGAGAAATGAGTAAAAGAATAGTTTTTATCACGCGTGATAAAAACTTGATGTTTGAAAAAACAGAAAACACATAAGGTCTCTTTTCACTATTTTCTTGTGACCTCAATGACCAATTGAGCTCAAACTTTCACAGGTTTGTTTGTTCATGCATATGTTGAATCACACAAAACATGAACACTGTCTGTGACTATTTTGTCAGCTCTACCAATCCTGTATAATACCTTTAAGAGAGAGGGATTCCAAAATATTTCAATCTGACTTTTCTCAGATTGTGTATTCCATCTGTGATTCTCAGATTGAGATATTTCAAAAACCACCTTTTGAAATGAAATTTTCACAGGTTAGTTTGATTGTATTATTATCAACATTTATATAGGATTAAATCAATTGAACAGTTAATAAAACCAAAGGTATACTTTGCCTTTAAAGGAACATTACAGAATTGGTTTTTGCTAACAGTTGCTGGCAGTGTAGGGACTTTATGTAATCCACCATATACATAAACTGACAAACCTGTAGAAGTTTGAGATCGATCGGCCATCTGGGTCACGAGAAAATAGTGAAAACCCGATTACACATTTGCATGAAATCATATAGATTCAACAAATGAATAAAACGCTCACTGAGCGATAAACTCCAATCGGAAAGTTAGTTTATTAATTTCTCATCAAAGATGGCACTTCAGACAGAAATATTTCAAGGGATGTTTTCTACTATCATCATCATTAGACCGTGTAAGTTTTATGTAAATCTGTGATCAAAAAGTATATTTTACAAGTTTTTTTCTTACCAATTCTGTAATGTTCCTTTAATCCTTTATTTAATCCATTAATTTCTGCTTTATTTATGTTTAGAATTTCTGCAGACAGTTTTGCTATAAAGCATCCAAGTTCTATGAAGCTCAGTTATCTGATTCTCCGCTATGGGCAAGAGAAATAGAAGGGTGAGATTCAATAAGACTTATCAATAAGTTCAGTTTTGCATGAACCAGGACAGTCAGACCAAATCTATAAAAACTGAATAGCGCCCTCGCTTGATGCCTCTTGAGGATGAATTGTGAGCTTTTCCTGTTACAAATTGATTCTTATTATACAAAGCATTATAAAATTTAGTTCAATCAAATGTATGATTTATGATCAGTATTTACAGAAAGGTCACCTATGAATATCCATCTTAAACAAGTTCTTGCCCCTTTTTGTGGTTTTTAGGGCATATGTTTTAATGAAAGAATACAAGATTTGTGACGAGGTTTAAAGGCCCTGTACACTATTGGTAAGATCGAAAAACACAATGTTCACAGATTCACACATAACTTACATGATTTATAGTAAGTAATGGTAGAAAGGATTCCTTAAAATATTTCTGCCTAAAATGCTATCGTTTCTGAGAAACGAGTAAAACAATAGTAATTATCGCGCGCGATAATTTGAAAAAACAGAAAACACATAAGATCTCTTTTCACTATTTTCTCGTGACCTCGATGACCAATTGAGCTCAAACTTTCACAGGTTTGTTTGTTCATGCATATGTTTAATCACACAAAATGTGGACACCGATTTTGAGCTGTTACCAAAAGTGTACAATACCTTCAAACGGCTGTAAAAAAATGTTAGGGTCAAGGCCTTTGGCTCGGTCCTTCAACGCACGTCCCGGACCCTGCAAGGTTTTAAACCACCGTGTTAGATTGCGACTCCACTCTTTTATTCCCATTCATAAATACCTTGCCGTTATAAACTTCCCAAAACCTTAAAAGTTGAGAACAATTGTGACAGTTTAGCCTCGGCTCGCCTCGACTCTGCGTTGAGTTTCTATCCATGTTGAGCACTAAGTAGGTCCTTGCTTAGTTTTGAACATGTATGCTTAAGTTTCAAACTATCGCACCAAAGTTTCAAAGTTGTGCGAGCCAAAAAGCGACCGACCAACTTAAATAAGGCCGCAAAATTTGCTTGCTCCAATTAAACATCTGATGGCGCCCTCTTTGACTCTATTTCCTCAGGCTATGTTTAAACACTCCTCACCATGTTTATATTGCATGTGATCTCCTCTCGACCAATCAGATTGACGTCACTGTCTATGTGTGACAACAAAACAAACTATACTATACTGTCATCTTTGAGCCGTTCATATTTGTTCTCGTCTAAAACCTTGTCAGATACATGTACATAAATAATGATAGCTCATCACATTTTTCAATTGTGAAAGCGTCGAATCAAAGTCAAATGATCACATGCTTTTGAGTACATGAGACATTAATAATAATAATAATAAAATGATGATGTGCAAGTCGTTTTACTTTCTCATTGTTCTCCCTTTCAGACCACTAACGATCGAACTTCTTACTGAGGACATGGAGGCAGATTCTAAAGTTGCCACGCTCATTGCCAAGGATCAGGTGCTTCTTACAGACAGAATCAAAACAGAAGACATTAATACGTCAGGAAAGAGTAAGGTAGATCAACCTCTCAAGGAGGAGGCAATTGGGCTCCTTGCTGATGACCTCTCTAGTATGACCTTTGCTGGGAGCAGGAGGAAAGATAGACTCCAAGAACTGGAGGAGATTAGCGGGTCTCATACAACATCTCAAGACAAACCAAGGACAATTGTAAACCTCGTTGAAGAATCTAGTAAGGATGATGGGAACGATAGTTCTGATATCATTAAAGGAGCTATGAAGGTGTTAGTCGAAGGTAGCGAGTCCCACACCAAGCAGATCCATAATCCTGAGGAGTCAATGATGGTTGACACCCAATCAGCAAGTACAAGTTACCAGACAGAAAGCTCTCTCAAGACGACCCAAGCAGAATCCAAAAAGAAAACAAAGAAGAAGTCTAAGAAGACCCATCAGAGTAAAGCGACAGAAATATCCTTACTTGATGTTGTGGGTAAAGCAGTGATGGAATGGAAAACTCTCGCAACGATTGACTTTCTTCACGGGTGTGAACCATCAGCCCGAGAAAACCCTGAACGCCAAGAGGTAGATGAAGCCGCTGGTGGTCATGCTCCTACAAACCCTGACCCTTCTTGTACTCCTCCTGCAATCTCCGACCCTCCTTGTCCTCCAGTAAAACCCTTGCCTGGTATGGACTACTTAAAAGAAGAAACCAAACAATATGATCTGAAAGTGCAAGAATTTTATTATGGACAGACTGCGGAAGTCAAGAAGGACAACAAGAAAAGTGGAACTGGAGACATACAAGAGGTGAGGACAGCCGATTAAATGTGTCTTATTGTGATTGTTTGTTTTTATTTACGGGATGCAAGCCATATATGATAGCAAGGTATTGTAGCGATCTGACACAAGCATTTGTTATCGATCATTTAGGAAAGTTCCTTGCCTACTTCCTGCTTCCTTAGTTTTGTTTAACTTTAATGTTCCTTATTTTTCTTGTACATGTATTGATGAAAACCTTCTTGTTTCACTTCTCCATCAGAAAGATGAGGTTGATCGTAAGATCAGATTGCCTCTGATTGATTCCAAATCTCAGATGTCGATTCGAAGGAGGATCGTTAGTGATAGGCTCAAACGAGAGTAAGTATTGTTATTTTGTTTCCCATTATCAGAATTTGTTCTTCTTTCTACATTGCCGCTGTTTATCTTCAAAGTTTAGCTCAGGAGTATAAACCATCTGACTCCCCTAGTTATCAAAACCAAGTCGTATGGTTCCCGCTCTTTCCAATATGCAGCAGCTCAGTTATGGACTATAGTCTTCCAGAAGTTGTTAAACAGGCTGAGACATCAGAACAATTCAACATACCTGTTTACTTAGTACAATTCTTGATTTCCCCTTTACAGCGTATAGGGACCTCATTGTGATACGCGCTATATAAGAATGGTTTTATTATTTCATTATTACATCTGCCCTTTTGTACTCCCTTTTGTAGGAATAATAATAATAATAATAATAATAATAATAGTTTACATTTATACAGCACTTAATACTACATTTCTAAGCACTACAGTATTTATCCTGGAAGGTATGTGGGGCTACGTTTTGAAGTATGAGACCTTTTTCCTTTACATAGCACCATTTAGTGGTTTACACGGTGCTGTGGTGCAATATGCAGCCAATTAAACCAGGAACACCGGGGCGAACCCCTTCTCTTTACAATAAGTGCACTGGGTTCTTTTACTTGCATTACACAAGACACGGGACCTACGGCTTTACGTCCCATCCGAAGGACGAAGCAATAATGGTCAAGTGTCTTGCTAAGGACACAAGTGTCTTGACCAGGACTCAAACCCACACTCTGCTGATCAGAAACACCAGAGCTGGAGTCCAGTGTTCTTATCCGCTCGGCCATGACACGCCATGATTAGAATAATTAGATGATTTAGAAAAACAATAATTGTAAGTGGTGTTTGAAGCTTTGCATGGTGTGGAGATAAAAGGTAACTATAAATAAATAAATAGTAAACTTGCGGGTACAACCATGTAATATGAACTCTTTAGTGGGAGTGTTGGCTCTGAAAAGAGCCAGTTTGGTCTCGACGTTTCGAGCAGTACACTCTGCTCTTCTTCAGGTTTGTACCCGCAAGTTTACTATTTATTTATTTATTTATAGTTACCTTTTAACAATAATTGTGTTGAGTTGGGTTTCAACTTGAGTTGAGTTTTGATAAAACAATGAATTCAAGATTGTTCTGGAATGATGCATATGGCCTCTACCCATTGTCCTTTTTTAGAATTTGTGATTGTGTATTTATCATGATTTATTGCTTTAGGCCTATATTATAATGCTTTTTAGTAATTGCAATCTCACTACAGTTTATTATTTTTGATTTGTATATGAAATGATAATAACAAATCACAAATGTGATCATAAATCATTAAAAAATATTATTTTTCTAAAATGAGACCAAGAAACATGCATGAGTGGTTTGTTTAGTTCATCCAAGAAATGTGTAATATTAAATCATTCCTGTTAATCTTCCAGTCTGTTGTTTTGCAAAATGCTGTATTTCAGTACTGAGTTTGTATTCTCTAAACATAGTTTACTTCTAAGATTGATGTCTGATTGATTTGTAAATAAACAAAGACAAGCTTGTATCATTCATAGTTTACCTTCAGTTTAATTCTGTTAGAAATCATTTGGGGTTGAACAAAGAAAATTGACTAGAGCAGGATTAGAACCAACGACCTCCGGATTAATATGCCAGCGCTCTACCAACTGAGCTATCTAGCCCTGTATTAGCAGTCTTTCCATTTTGTTAATAGCTTTGTGGTTTTCCTTGTGGTTTATTACTTGACATTTGAAATGAAAAACTCCTTAAGGTGATCCCATAGCTGCTGCTTCCCAGGTTGTATCGTAAACCTGGCTATAGGGCAGTTAACGGTTGTATGGCTTCTGACTGGAACCACCAAACAAAGATATTGACAAAATAGGGGGACCGCCAACATAGGGCTAGATAGCAGAACTCGTGAAAGTACTGAGTATACATTGCTTTACATACATTGGTGTTGGGGTGAACAACAAAATAATATTCTTTATCCCCAATGCAAATTTATCATCTATTAAACTAGATAGCTCAGTCGGTGGAGCGGGCATGTTAATCCGGAGGTTGTTGGGTCAAATCCCACTCTTAGTCCATTTTTCTTTGTTGAGCCCCAAATTATTTAAAATTTACCCAGTTTCCCATGTGATTTATAACTCGACATCTGTTAGAAATCATCACAAAAGTAAAGATTCCCAACTTGTCTTTGTATTGACCAGGTATTGTGAAATCCTCGGACCTATGAGGCTATCATTACGAGACATATCATCAGATCTTCAAGCTTTATTGTGTACATTTCATCTCAGTAGTCACAATATTACACATAAACCAGCCAGCTGGACTCTGCTAGCAATTCTCCTGTTGACAATGTGAGTACATTTTTCCTTTAGCCATTTTCATACATGACAAATTTCCAATGTTCACACTTGCATTGCTTACGCTGTCAAACTCCTGAGATATACCCATTTCCCAGGGAAAAATAACAATTTTCAGGCTGTTGAAGGTATTTCCTTTGTTGGGCTTTTTATTATTCTCGTTACAAAAGGGTTGAAAACAATGTTTTGCTCGTAACGGGCCGACAAAATTACCTCGTTATAACCGTGTTCTCGCTACTACCGTGCTCCTATAATCCCTTTTAAAAGGCATTGAAACACGCAAATCGGGACCGGCAAAAAACCTTGTATTAACCGGAACCTCGTAATATGCGAGCTCGTATTAGCGGGAGTCGACTGTACCCATTTCCCAGGGAAAAAGCTACACCTGCTTGGAATTAAGCGAGATAACCAGGAGTGTTTATTCTTCCAAGGAAAATTGTATCAAGTGTGAAATGACCACGGGGTGGGGGTTACAGTTTGTTCGGAGTTTCTTTGGGTTTTTTAATTTCCACGGAGTCGGCTCTATGGTGTGAAAATGGTTTATGAATAATTAGTAAGAGGTGTTTTTGATATATGGCATTCATAAATCGAGTCAAATTTATTTGCTGCTATTTGAAAATGAATCTGAGTGATATTTGTAACGATTTAACAACGGAAAATGCTACAGCAAATAACAAGAAGTGAAAAGACAACATATGAGTGGATTTCCAACTGGATTGCTATCTCCAGACAAACACCATTGTCTGTGAAGCAACTTTGTCTTCCAAAAAAACAAAACTTGTATTTGCGAATTGTGAAATAACTTGAGATATCTGCAATTTTTGAGCGACCTTTTTAGCATTTGCATATTTCTCCGTCAAAGAAGCACGTTCTTGTAATCAGATCACCTGTCACCGTAAAAAACAAAATCTTAGTTTCTGAGGATTAGAGAAAAGTGTGCACTTATTTGATTTGAATCTTGAACTGCCATTTCAGGGGATTAAGAGCAACGTGTTCTGACTCATCCCTGTACAACGGCCACATTTTTAGTGGAAAATTCACACTTTGTTTTTTATTGACAGATTTTATTTTGTCATAGAATGGAGTATTCGTAAGGGTTAGCTTGTCAAAGTAATCAGATGAAATGTCAGTTTTTAAAAGGAATGACATTGTAACATGTCTTTTGATCTTTGAGATGTGATTACATGTTGGCGGTTCTGTCTGGTTTTGTCTTTTCTGTTTAAAACATACCTTTACACTTAATCTTTTGGAGTTTTGTTGTCGTTAGACGTAATGTCATTGAGGAAAGTAGAAATATGTTTTGACCAAATAAAAGAAAAATTTATTAAAAATAGTAGCACTACTAAACAGGGCTCGAATTTGGTGGACAAATCTATAAGACCACAAGGCTTATAATTTATTGCTCAAAATGCTTACTGGCCCAGAATTGTTCTAACTAGACCAGAACAGTTTAACATGCATACTTGTTTTTATTTGATTTTGAACAAGCACTTTGACATACGGTATAAATAAGATAGATCTCATTTGTCTTTATATGGGTATACATACTTCATTCCTCAATAGAATTAAAGGGTATTTATCAGATTCAACGTTGTCAACATTTAAACATCACTTGTTTCTGTTTTAAGATATTACACAGAGTGGTTTTATTATTCAAATGTAAAACACAAGACAGCCAGACTTGTCCTGTCATGAGTTTACTGGCCCGACACTAAAATCACTGGCCTCGGGCCTGTGGTCCAGTGTAAAATTTGAGCCCTGCTAAAAGATCAAATTTATAAGTTTATGTAGCTTGTTTACCTTATTCTTTGAGCTTGGAGTACAGCCATAAGGTATCCTAGCTGTCAGTGAAAATAATGAGTACTTTGTACCTTTGAAAGGTCTGAGATCCAATGTCATTTTTCAGAGAAGTGATATAACCATCACATCTTATAGCGTTACTCACCATTTAAATGAAACTAAAAGGAGCTGAAACTTTCCAATGGTAGATTTAAATCGTCCCCGAATACTTTGACTCAAAATCAGTAAGAATGGAATGATACAAATTGTTCAGACATTACAGATTCTTTTAACCCCAAGTTGAATTCTTATTAATTATCTGATTATTAGCTTATCCAATAATAAGAAAAGGCTGCCGATAAAATAGAATTCCTTTGGGATGATGTTTAGAATGTAATGAGGTCATAGTCTAGATGAGCTGATTTCCTGATCAATTAAGTGCCTCTAATCCTCCAAATCACATCAAAGAGTTCAACGAATTGACCCATGCAAGAAACCACTCTCATCCTCAAGATAAACACCCAATAACACACAGCCACCTGCTAAAATCTTACTGCATGATCTAGCAGGCTGTTCCGCCCTGAAGATTCTGCACTTTTTACCCCCAGTCACTTTTGTTTCTCTCCTTTGACCAAATGGATGAGATAAGAGCCATGGCGCTGAGGTTATCTGTGCAGTGGAGTGGAACATTCCATAATGTATTGTCTTAATACACATCTGCCCCTGCGGTAGGATTGGTTAAAGCTTGAAAGAAACCTGTCTCAATTTATACACAGTCAAATATTTAGGATTTAACTTGACATTAGGAATTGGCTTGGTAGGGCTAGAGATGTTGGGAAGGGATGGGTTTTGTCGTGTTCTCATTGCAAAATGACTCGTTGTGGAACAGGAATGTTTATAAACTGAACACTTGTCATCAAAACAGATTGAAAATTAGCACACAATCTGTTAATTACTTGTAGATTGTATTACATTTAGAGAAACTGTAAACAAATTATTTGTTTTTAAATTTATTTATTAAGTATGACTTCCAAACGGACATATCGTCTGCGTTAACGTAAACCATTTAAGCACAATAAAACCCCACAAAAACACATTTATCTAGATTGTTTGTCAATTAACTGGCAAACTGACAGGCATTTTTTCCTTCACCAAAGCAAAATACAAAGAAAGTTACCCCCAAACCACACTCTACACATAATGTAATTAAGGAAGCCTAGATTTAAAGGGAATAATATTGTTTTTTCTCCATTTGTGCTTCAAATCTTAAAACTGGGACAACATATTGCAGCCGGTATGGCAAACAATAGATAAGACTAAAGCTAGCCTGTGGGTTCTTAGAGGGAATGTCAAACATCAGTGGGCAATCTCCAAAGGAGGTACCTCCATTACAGCATCTTAGAACCAGAAGAAGATCAAGAGATATGACTTAGGTCTCTTGCCGTCTCACACAGTCAATTTCTTTAGGATTTTGCTGTTTTATGTCACGACTAATGGCTAGAGGAGAAATCCTTGGAGACTTAGATTGCTATCTGTGGATTCTCTCACACACAAGTACCCATTAACACCTCATCTGTCCTTTTGAAACACTCGGCAAATCTACACGGTGCTGTTATTTCATCCAACCGAAAGCTTCTTCCTTGAGATTTTTACAAAGTACAACTTTTGCAAATAGAAAACATTTCTGTATTGACACAAGGAGTTCATAATTGTTTGATGAGGTAGTTTTGTTTTGTAAAAATGTTTTGCCTGTGAACTGAGGTACTTCAAATTTTTCATACACTACTTCCACGATATTTTGAATAATTAATCTGCCTATTTACTCGAGTGTAAAATAGAGACAGGTCCAAATGGAAGTTAAGTAATTGCACTGGTTCATAAAACCCTACATCTTGTGTTTAAACTGGTTATTATTTGAATACCGCCCTCTGTTGGTTGTAAAAAGGGAGGGCTATACAAGCAATGATTAATGTGTGTCTTTTTAATTGCTGACTGACCTTCAGACAAATGCAGTATACTGCCCTCTATGTTGTAACTAATTGCATGATGATGGGCAGGCTCCACCATTGGCCCTTGTCCTGCCTGACAATCTATTGAATCCAACACCTCTTATCACTAAATTCACTTCATAAAGGCTATGTATTCCATCCGTAACATATACCCCTGGCATTGATCAGGAGTAAAACCAATTTTGTTTATTATGTGCTTCCTGGGCCCAATTTCATAGAGCTGCTTAAGCAGAAAATTGTTCTTATTAATTTCTGCAAAGAAAAAATTAAGCAGGAAACCAGTCACAAATGGTGCATGTGATTAGCTGTTAACCTTCTAGTAAACATAGGCCTATACATGCAATTTTGCCCTGTTTATTATAGCCATAGAGCTATTGCTATAACCTGGCTTGCTGGCCACATTATAAAATTAAAACAATTTAAACTCTGGAGTAATCATTCTTGGTGATCACGTGGCACGAAGGCAAGTGTTCAATTATTTGGAGTTTTCAGCAGCTGTTGAGACAATTATCTTGATATAATACCCTAGTCCTTGCCGTAATGTCTCAGAGCTGCTCTTGCGAATTTGACATTTTCCTCTTTTCCGGTGCCCTGTCCTTCAAGAGGAAAAAAAAAAAAACTTCTCCTTCAAAAGATAATTGGGCACTGTAGTATCACACCCAGACAAACGCAGTAGCAGCCTGTTCCAAAATGGTGATAGTACCATAGTACATAACCATTAAGCATGTCTGCTAGCATTCCAGCCCCTGGCTGAGTCATTAGACTACACCTAGATCCACTCCACAATGCTAGTGCCCTCCCTGGTAATAATGTTGATGCCATTGACATTAAAACAGGTGAACTATCCCCACATTTGCTTTTATCACAGTCCACTTGCAAGGAGTCTAATTTAATGGGAATTTCCTAAAAGCTTTGATGAATGTTTGATGAGAAGTTGAAAACAACCAACATGCATGATGCAGAAGAGATCGTTAGGGTCGGTGCGGGATAAAAGGTTTAGAGCTATCAATAGTTCATACCGAATTACAAAACTCATGCTTAGTAGTTATACTGTAGCGACAACCCTCTTACCACAAGTGGTTGATGCAAGGGGATTTCTGGGATTTTTGTTGTTGGTATATTAGACTTTACTTTACGGATGGTCTTTTGGCTTTTGCAAACGAGCTATTGTATGTTACATTATGTTATACATCCTAGTAAGTTAACAATTGCCATTTCCGAATTGGCGGCTACGGCTACGGCTGGATTGCAGCATCATGATGCGTTGAAGTATAGGACTTCCTTAGCAACACCCTTAGCAACAGTCATAGCCGTAGCCGTAGCAACTGATTTGTATATGACCTATGTTTAGACATTAGTCTTTTTATATCCACTCTTTGGCATGCATTAGGTAGGGAAGATGAAGAAACTGTGTCCTCTCTTGTGTTTCCTTGGATTGGAATGCATTTATCTCATAGTCCCTGCATTGTGTGCAAGGTCTGGAATTTCATCTTTGAAGGGGCAAGGCCATTTTCATTTTGAAAAGGGCACTTCCATTGGAAAGCTTATGGGAAACTTTTGAAGGGGCACCAAAGCCAAGACCAGGGGCAACACAGGCCATGGCCTCCGTGGTCTTTGTGTAATTCCAGGTTTGGTGTGCTTTTCTTGTTTCTGTACTTTGCTCGTCTCTGTACTTTGCTCTTGTGAGCATCTTTAAGTCTATCCAATCCACCCATTGTCAAACGCCTTGATCTTTTTGTTTTGATACACTATGCTCATGATTAACCAGTGATGGGAAACGCTAGTTGTGTATAATACAGAGTCCAGCATTATCTCCGCTGATTACAGTTCTCTTGTATTGATCTTGAACTAATCTTGATACAACCTGAATCATGGTCCCTCAAACCTCTGTCAGTGTGGTTAATGAGATTATACGTCATTGTGGTGTCATTTGTTTGCCATGTTGCTGTGTTCACATTCTTCCTTAACAACAACAAGACCTATTCTAATCACAAAGATTGACCAGTTCATTTTAATTGTGTATCTGAGCTACCAAGTAGTCTAAGGGGAGGTACACTCATTATTCACAGTCATAAAATCCCCTTCGGTCTGGCTTATGGCTACCATCATTACTGTACTGACATTGAAGAACTTTTACCAATCTAACTAATTTGCTGGGCGGATATAGTGCTTACAAAGCCTATCACGGCAGAGTGGTTGAGTCTCATCATATTTTCAGATCTCTTTAATTTTAGATGTGCTTGTACTTCACTAATTGTGTTTTTAACCAAATTAAACCTGTAAGCCATGACTGCGAGGAAGGAACTTTGCAGGAGCAAAGTGCAGGAGCGAAGTTGGCTATGTATTATTGAGATGCATGGCTAGCGGATATTACACGTGCATGTGCAGTCATGTGGAATAGTATGGCTGGCTGCACTGACTTAATACTGATTATTTTGTAGTTTATCATTCTACATGTCTGCTGACATCAACTCATTATGGACTTCCTTTTTCCCCGGTAAACTTTCAAAGTTATTGAACTCCACTCCCATTGTTCATATATGGGTCATTGGGCCGACATGCACAAGACTCAAGCCCCGGTGTTTCTGATCAGCAGAGTGAAAGTTTGAGTCCCAGTCTTGTGTCCTTCAGCAAGACACTTAACCATTGTTGCTTCATCCTTCAGATGGAATGTAAAACCAAAGGTCCTGTGTGTTGTGTTGTGTTTTCTGGTATGGTTGGCTGCAGGTTGTGCCACAGTACCTTTTGAACCATCACAAGGTGACCATGTAAATAAATGAGTCTTATAATTCGAACATAGCTCCACATACCTTGTATAAAAAATAATGAGCGCTTTCAGATGCCCTCAGGTGTAAGGAACTGCGTACTGTTATGTATGATTGAGAATTACAACACATTGCTTTATATCTGTATTGCTCTTGAACACTATGTTCAGTGTCAAACATCCCTCCTAATCCTCAAACAATTCAATCATCAATCCTCCCCTTTTCCACCGTAAAACAAACCCCAAGCAGCCCTCCCCCTTATCCACCCCGACATCCTAACAAACAGACCTCCAGTGCTCCACTGCCCAAAACCCAGAGAGAGCCCACCCCTTATCCACCCCAAAAGCCCTTACAAACAGCCCTCACCCACCAGAAAAATCACAAACAACATCTCCTTCTCCACCCAAACAACCCCACAAAAGGCCACCCCTTCTCCACCAAAACAGTCCCTTCCACCCCAACAACACCACAAACAGCCCTCCCCTTCTTCACCCAAACAACCCAACAAACAGCCCTCCCCCTTCTCCACCCGCAACAACCCCACCAACAGCCCCCTTCCTCCAACCAAACAACCCCACAAACAGCCCTCACCCTTCTACTCAAACAGCCCCTTCCAACCAAACAACCCCACAAGCAGCCCACCCCCTTCTCCACCCCCTTCTCCACCCAACAACCCCACAAACAGCCCTCCCCTTCTCCACCCAAACAGCCATCCCCTTCTCCACCCAAACAGCCCCACAAGCAGCCCTCCCCTTCTCCACCAAAACAGCCCCACAAACAGCCCTCCCCTTCTCCACCCCAACAGTCCCACAAATAGCCCTCCCCTTCTCCACCCCAACAACCCCACAAACAACCATCCCCTTCTCCACCCCAACAACCCACAAACAGCCCTCACCTTCTCCACCCCAACAGCCCCACAAATAGCCCTCCCCTTCTCCACCCCAACAACCCCACAAACAGCCCACCCCCTTCTCCACCCCAACAGTCCCACAAATAGCCCTCCCCTTCTCCACCCAAACAACCCCACAAACAGCCCACCCCCTTCTCCACCCCAACAACCCCACAAACAGCCCTCACCTTCTCCACCCCAACAGCCCCACAAATAGCCCTCCCCTTCTCTACCCAAACAACCCCACAAACAGCCCTCCCCTTCTCCACCCCAATAGCCCCACAAATAACCCTCCTCTTCTCTACCCCAATAACCCCACAAACAGCCCACCCCTTCTCCACCCCAACAACCCCACAAACAGCCCTCCCCTTCTCCACCCCAACAACCCCACAAACAGCCCACCCCCTTCTACCACCCAACAACCCCACAAACAGCCCTCACCTTCTCCACCCCAACAACCCCACAAATAGACCTCCACTTCTCTACCCAAACAACCCCACAAACAGCCCACCCCTTCTCCACCCCAACAACCCCACAAATAGCCTCCACTTCTCTACCGTAACAACCCCTCAAACAGCCATCCCCTTCTCCACCCCAACAACCCCACAAACAGCCCTCCCTCTCTCCACCCCAACAACCCCACAAACAACCCTTCCACCCAAACAGCCCCACAAATAGCCCTCCCCTTCTCCACCCCAACAGCCCCTCAAATAGCCCTCCCCTTCTCTACCCCAATAGCCCCACAAATAGCCCTCCTCTTCTCTACCCCAACAACCCCACAAACAGCCCTCCCTCTCTCCACCCCAACAACCCCACAAACAGCCCTTCCACCCAAACAGCCCCACAAATAGCCCTCCCCTTCTCTACCCCAATAACCCCACAAACAGCTAACCCCTTCTCCACCCCAACAACCCCACAAACAGCGCTCACCGTCTCCACCCCAACAACCCCACAAACAACATTCCCCTTCTCTACCGCAACAACCCCACAAACAGCCCTCCCCTTCTCCACCCCAACAATCCCACAAATAGCCCTCCACTTCTCTACCGTAACAACCCCTCAAACAGCCCTCCCCCTTCTCCACCCCAACAACCCACAAACAGCCCTCCCTCTCTCCACCCCAACAACCCCACAAACAGCCCTTCCACCCAAACAGCCCCACAAATAGCCCTCCCCTTCTCCACCCCAACAGCCCCTCAAATAGCCCTCCCCTTCTCTACCCCAAAAGCCCCACAAATAGCCCTCCTCTTCTCTACCCCAACAACCCCACAAACAGCCCTCCCTCTCTCCACCCCAACAACCCCACAAACAGCCCTTCCACCCAAACAGCCCCACAAATAGCCCTCCCCTTCTCTACCCCAATAACCTCACAAACAGCTCACCCCTTCTCCACCCCAACAACCCCACAAACAGCGCTCACCGTCTCCACCCCAACAACCCCACAAACAGCATTCCCCTTCTCTACCGCAACAACCCCACAAACAGCCCTCCCCTTCTCCACCCCAACAACCCCACAAATAGCCCTCCACTTCTCTACCGTAACAACCCCTCAAACAGCCCTCCCCCTTCTCCATCCCCAACAACCCCACAAACAGCCCTCCCTCTCTCCACCCCAACAACCCCACAAACAGCCCTTTCACCCAAACAACCTCACAAACAGCCCACCCCAACAACCCCACAAACAGCCATCCCTCCTTCCACCTCAACAACCCCACAAACAGCCCTTACACCCAAACAACCCCACAAACAGCCCTCCCCCTTCTCCACCCCAACAACCCCACAAACAGCCCTCCCCTTCTCCACCCAACAACCCCCCAAAAAGGCACCCCTTCTCCACCCCAACAACCCCACAAACAGCCCTTCCACCCAAACAACCTCACAAACAGCCCACCCCCTTCTCCACCCCAACAACCCCACAAACAGCCCTCACCTTCTCCACCCCAACAACCCAACAAACAGCCCTCCTCTTCTCCACCCCAACAACCCCACAAACAGCCCACCCCTTCTCCACCCCAACAACCCCACAAACAGCCCTCCCCTTCTCCACCCCAACAACCCCACAAACAGCCCTCCCCTTCTCTACCCCCAACAACCCCACAAACAGCCCTCCCCTTCTCTACCCCAACAACCCCCACAAAACAGCCCACCCCTTCTCTACCCCAACAACCCCACAAACAGCCCTCCCCCTTCTCCACCCAAACAACCCCACCAACAGCCCACCCCCTCCTGCACCGTCCACACCAAGATGTGACAGTCCCTCATTGTTCAAACAATAACACAAAACAACACACATACATGGTTATTATAATGATATGATTTCAAGAAGACAATGCTTGACTAGCTACAAAGCAGTTGTAGAGACAAACAGTGAACTAAACGTAGAGACAGGGACAGACTGGAAACGATGGGACGACTACACTGTTAGTCCGTGATTACAACGATGTGCTTCACTGACTCTCTAAGGGCCAAATGGATTATAATTTGTAAAATATTGCTGTCTAATTTGTATTAATGGCAACGCTCAGCATTTGAGATTACTTTCATCTACTGGTGAAATATTGATCAGGTACTGGGATGGGCGTTCTCTCATGTGGTAATGAAGTGCAACAAATGGAATTGAAATTGGATGTACATCAATTCAGTAACTAATCGTCACTACTGCCATTTTGTCCAGCCATGGGAAAAGAGTAGTTTGCTTTTAAAGTAAGATTGTGTGACTGTCTGATTGAATCCCAAAAATCCTTTGTTTTATACAAATTCACAAAAGGAACCAAAACCCAATACATTATAACAAAACGTAACCTGCCAGATTTATGGTACACCTGCCAGTACAATCAATTAGTGAACAACACACTCAGACAACACATTATTATTATTCACTCGATATCTGTGTGCTTTAAAACCATTCCTGAAGTATTTTTGAGAAGGGTGATCTTTAATGAAGCTGTTTCAATTAAAAAGGGTACCATTGTGTCTACAGTCCAAGATAACTTACAGCGCATAATCCATGCCCAACAATGTTCTCTAATATGAAATGTCACATTATTTCCAACTTATTTAATTTAAACTGTGATACAAGTTTGCATCACAAATCCTGAATTGGGAAATGATAACTTTGTAGATCATACACACTTTTTGTTTGGATTGGAACTATCAGTATTACTATAATTTAGGTTGAGCTTCGGTGTTGTCAATTCATTTATAAATGCTTTTTTGTTTTGTATATTTGGTCTTAGTATTTTGGTCTTGAAATGCTTTATGTTTACGAAGCTGTTGGCTGTTTGGATGGTTATTTTAGTGGTTTCTGAACCATCAATGTGAGTTTGTGATTTGAATCCAGTAACAGCTGCATCAAAATTGAAAGAATAAATCTGCATGCACACGTGTTTCATTGTATGGTGAAATACATGAAGCCAAGATTTCATGTATGAATTGATTGTATCACCATTCAAAGAAATTATCACAAAAATAAATTGTAGAAAAGTGCCACAGGCAATTTTTCCTACATCAAAAGACATAAGTTGAACCAAAATATATTTTTTGTATGCAGAAAAACTCATTGTGACATATTTATCTACAGTATGTAGGATATTACACTAGATAAAAGTATTCAACTGTCAAACAATTTTTTGAGAGATTTCGTAAACTCGAGCCATTTTTGTATTTCCAGAAGTGCATTAGATCTGGTAGTGCAAACAACTTCCTGAGTTTAAAATGACTGTCGTAAGGCCCTTTCACACAAGACCAATTTTAACAAGAGACCTGGACTAAAATCACATTGATGTTAAAAAGAGCAAATTCCAGTTGTGTGGCAGCTGCTTCCCAGGTTGTATCGTAAACTTGGGTGTGATCCCTGGCTATACGGCAGTTAACGGTTGCATTGACTGGCACCCCGAACAAAGATATTGAGAAAGTATGGAGACCGTCAACATAGGTTTAGATAGCTCATACGTTAATCCGGAGGTCGTTGGTTCAAATCCCGCTCTAGTCAATTTTTCTTTGTTCAACCCCAAACCATTTGAAATTTACCTAGTCAGTTTTCCTTGTGGTTCTTTACTTGACAAAGCTATCCTTGTTAAATATTAATCAAGGACCCTTGTTATTTATAACAGAGATCCCTGAGACACCCCAAAAGCTACTATTACTAATGTTAAAATCACAAAGATATGTAGTGTGAAACAATTACCGTGCCATAAACAGGGACCCTTGCTATGGTGATATCATTATTCTCATGCGCAGAACGTGTCACTAGTAGAATAAAGTATTCAGTGAATGAACAATAATGACCTTTAACCCCCCCCCCCCTAGCTGGAAAACAAGGGACGTTGGTAATTTTTTGTTTTAATAAGAAGTCATGTAAAAGCTTGTTAAATAATCGCGATCAAATGAAGTGACAGACAATCGGCACTCATTACTGGGGACGCTTGTTATTGGCGCTCATGTGAAAGGGCCGAATAGGAATCAAACCAGTAACTAGTTTTTGTATCTAATATCTATGCATGCTGAACTTTCCCAATATTGGTTGACATTGTGGTAATCCTAAAACTCTTTCTATGCACATAAACAGAGATAAGCTCCTTGATTTGAAAGAGTGACTGTTTGAAATATCTGATAGCCTGCTTAGTACCACAGGGAGCGGTACATATGTTGAGGATAAATAACTTCACATAGATTGCTCAGGAGCAGACAATGTTGTTAGCTTGTCTTGTTTCATTCCTAAACCCATGTTGTCGATATTTAAAGGATTGTCCTATTTGTAGGCCAACCAATGTATTATGACCGGATGCTGTCTTATACAGCTTGATTGATCTGTTGTATTATGCTAGACATTGGTAATCTCTCTACATATTGATTAGTGGTATACAACCTCCCAACAGGTTCCCCCCTAAATCTTCTCTGTGATTGTTTCTGAATGAAATTAGCCCCTGGGCCGGAGGTCTTACATGGGGGAACAAAGAGCTCTCCAGGGAAGGTGCCCCTATTCACCCTGTGTGATTTAGAGCTAATCCACCCCGTACCCCAACCCGAGACACAATATAATCCCTACATGAAGGGATTCTTTAGACTGTGTTTTAGTGTGAAGCCCTTAAATCCCCTAAACATTCCAGCAGTTTGTTACATCTTACAGAGGGTAGGTATTGATGTTCGGCTGAGATACTATCGATTGGGTGGCACATTGTCAGGAGCTGGTTAATATTCAATACATAAAGGCTCTTATGGAGCATCCTCTAACAAAGGCAAGAGTGAGTACCCACACCTCTTATCACCAAATGCTTATCACTCAAAAGTGGCTACAAATTAGAGTAATTTCTGCTGATTGCATCTTGTCCCTCTCTCCTAGCGCTAATAACTACCTGAGGACGATGATGTCTCTTGTATAAAACATTCTTAGTGAAGGATAAATAAGAATGTAATCCCTTGAAGTAGTTTGGTATCAGTCGGATAATGAGTATCTTCTTTTGTAGACTGCGTCATTGTGTTAGATCATTACTCATTAGGTTTGGTAGATGGTCTGAGTTGGAATCATAGCCATACCTAGATGAAGCTTTTAAGCCGTGAACATGCAGCGGTGCCTCGCTATGCTGAACGATGGAGGCAGAACATGAATAAGTCAAATGGTGTTGTTAACGTAGTGGTAATTGAGAGGCACATCAAACTTTGATTCCTAAGTCAAGTATAGCCTAAGTGGAAGTGTCTATATAGCTTTATGGTGGAAGCAGAAGTAACTTGGTATATATTATTAAAAGCAAAGCTTGCTGACTTAACATACTCATGGCTGAGGGTGAATGCCATGACTACAATGTTGTACTTTCCTAGTTTTGTGATGATTTATGTTGCAATTGTGCACTCGACACTCACATAGCATTACCCCCAACCAAAGTACTTTCAGTTTACAAGACTGAAGTATAACGTAGAAAGTATGCAAATATACAATCATGCAGCTCAATTTATTTCCAACAGTTGATCAAGGGCTTTGGTCTAGACAGTGAGCATGTTCAATGTTTGTTTAAAAATTGATGTATCAAAAGGTAGCACTTTTATTTACTTGTAAAGTCTTTGAGATCATTCCTTGAAGCTGGTTTGTAATAGATTGACTAACAAGTAGTGAGTTAATTACAAATCATCGACCTACATCTATAAAGTGAGTAGTGACCCCCCCCCAAAAAAAAACAAGCAAACCCTAGTAGCATTATTCTCTTCTTGAGCAATTAAATAAATTGACTTCTCAGCAGACTGCATTTCTTTAAATAGGCCACTTGCAGTGGTTCATTATAAACTTTCCTGGTATGCTCAAATTTACGTTTAATAATTCTTTACAAAGAGACAGAATTAACACTTAAGGTGTAATGAAACAGAGAAATCAATCAAATTTGGTTAGCTTTCTACTGGTAGCTACTGTATAATCAAACAGCTCATTGACCTTGTTATTACCATAGCCATTAAAAGCTGGTCAATTCTCTATCGGATCATTACAGACGATGCATTAATTTCAAAGAACTTAAATTTTAATTCATGAAAGTCAACATGACGTTTTGTTGGAGGTTCAGCTTTAGTAATTACTTTTGCAAGACTGGTGTTAATAACGAACACATTGCATCCATTTTGTAAATTTTAGTGCTGTTGGTATGAAAATGGGGAGTATCTAGTTTGTATTGTTTCTTTCACGAGTGGGTGTGTGGTGGAGAGACTGGTGGGAAAAGGGCAAACCATTTCCTTGAATAAAATTATCTAGGAATCTTTTCAGAAAATAAATCATGCAAGTTTGACATATTTGTGTGTGTGTTTATAAGCAGTCTTTTACTAGGCTATATTGAGAGTGTTTTGATTATTCATTAGTAGGGTCACCCTGTGCTCTCGTTTCATGGAAACTCCGTCCTTTGTACTGGGCTGTAATTCCAGGCATCACCAACTGATACATTATTAACAGTCACACTTGTTGATTTTGATGATTCTGTTTTGTGGCAACCACAAGTTTATCCTCTCATCAAATATGTAGAAAGATATTATCATAATGGAATGAAAAGCTGCTGAAATCCTGCACGACATCGGTACTGCTGCCGTCAAAAGAGGTTTCCGTGGGTAACACTTAAACGATTTTGATTGGACCCCTTCATTCAAACAGTTTGAAACATGAAATGAGGGAGTGTTTGTATAAGGCAAGAGTGTTTGGTGTGGTCATCGTGTAGGTGGGTGCGGTCACTGTGTAGCTGGGTGTGGTCATCGTATTGCATTATGTAGACCACATGTAACAGAGATGCTTTTGATGTCGTTTGTATTTATTTCTAAATTTCTTAAGTGTAAAATGTGTCCAGGGAGTAGGGATTTTTCATTTGACAGTGCTCATAAAAATAAAAAATGTTTGGAAATGAACTTGAACATAAATCTATAACTGATGTGGTAACCTATGTGGTAACAAAGTAACCTATATTGTATTTCGATGTAAATTGTTAATATATAACATTTGTCAGTACTTATTGTTCCCATCCATTTGTGACAATTTCAGACACTAGGTGGCAGCAGACTTCCTAGTCATTGTCAGCCTCACTTGGCTGTAAACATTCAGAAAGCTCCTGACGCTCCATGGTTAAACAAAAGTTTCACCTGCAGTGAAAATTAAGTTTGTTCTTTCCTTTGGATTTTAGAAACGGTGTTTTTTACACTCACATGTCACAATTTGCTTGTTTTTGAAAAAAGTGAAATTTCAGATAAAAGTGCTTGGAATCATGTATGCCTGGTTAGGTACTTGGAGCATTTGATGTGTGCGTGTGTATCATGAAGATACAATACAACTTGTATAGCAGTGTCCTTGGACTAAAGCAAGGGTGCTGGTTGATTCTAAGCATTAATGGACTGTACATTAATATTCATAATATCACTGTCAAATTGCAAATTCAAAATAATTAGGAAACCTGTAAAACATTAATAGGAAACTAAAATTCCTGATTGATAAAGTAGTACAATACCACCAGTAGAAAAACTAACTCAGTTTGATTGCTTTGTGTTTAATTACGTCTTTACATCTACATTATTAGATTTTATTATGAGCAACGAAGCTTGTTTTTCAGTTATTGTTGTCTTTTAATTTGAGTTTTATTGATTTGTCTGGAGGCGTCAACCATTCAAAACACCTTATTGGCCCACTAAACGTAACTTCAGTTAGAATGATGGAACTTCAATTTCACCTACGTCGGTGGCTGGCCAATCAAAACTGCAGTTAAAATTATCTGCAACAGAAGTAAATGATTTTAAATTTTACAAGTTAGTTTTGTGACGTTGATTTAGGTAGTAAGGGTTGCAGTGAATTTAACTGTGTGGACTTGAATTTGGTTTAAATCAGCAAACATCAAATCATCATGCCATTGGATACAACAATGTTTAGTAGGAAGAAGATCGATAGACATGTGGTCTGATATTTATTGCCTAAGTCATAAATCATAGTAACAATCGTGCATTTAAATGATTTCATCCATGAATTTTAAACTAGGTCTGGATTCTGCACTCGGTTATCTCTGGTGGGAAAAGTTGTAGCCCTATCACCTGTTGCTACTGAGTGGCAAACAGTCAATAGTTATAAGCCAATTATTGATCCATACAGCCAGTATTACGTAGATTGTCAAACGGCAGTTTATTTGAAGACCATGTTGATACAGCTATTGCCGTCTATAACAGTTTATAGATGGACATATTAAATTCATAACACGTAGGTTGGTAGATTCATGGCCTATTGAACAACTCTGAAATATGATACACTTGTGTATTTGTGTGTGTCCCCCCCCCCTCTTTTAGTCAACGAGGTGGGAAAGTTGGCATAATGAGGATTCTTTCTGCTTCTGATTCAAAACCTATCCAGTTAATCTTCAATCTATTGAATAATGGGTTCGCTCAGCACCGAAAAGAAACTGTGCTTTATTTAAAAAACTGCATTGCAGGGACATGGATTTGGAAGGATTTGGGGATTTGTTTCCACTTGAGAACAATCCAAGTCCTTTGATAGGTTCCAAAATCCCGAAATCCATAAATCTATAAAGGTGATGAATAATTGAGCATGTAAAACATCAATAATGTCCCGAGGGTTTGGGCTGGGCTGAACATTTGTTTTTATGCAGTTAGGCAATTGATTCATTTTCTTTGGTGAACATGTGTTGTTTCATTTCATCTTCTTGTGGGAACCGTCTCAAAATCAGTGCATTTTTAGCTGCCTCGCAGCAATTAAAATGGAAAGGCTTCCATGACAATTGGATTGTGTTTATTTATTTCTTTGTTATCATGACATCTGAACTACAGCCAGTTACACAGTTTGAAGAGCATCCATTCTCAATAGCTGACAATTCACCCGGGTGCTTAAGTGATTATCCCATACTAATCGCATTGGATTGTTAAATCGGATTGACCGTGTTGGTCCAATAGAGGGCCACTGTGGCCTTGCTCCGTGGGAAAGGATTTAAACCAGGCTCGGTTGAAACAAAATTTTGTTACTCTCAGCCCAATATCATTTCTATTGAGAAACTGCTGCAACTGATACCATGACCTTGTAAGAATGAATGTATACTAAGAGGAAATGAACAGCCAGTGAGTTACATAGGAGAAAGACAATTTCATGGGTAAATAAACCTCAGATGAAAACAAACTTTTTAAAAGTTTTTTTTTTTCACGACAAAGAACCTACTCAGTTAGTTTGTTTCAAATGTCTATAATGAACTTTGGGGGAAAAAAGTTACCAACACAATTGGTCCCATGTACATCAGGTGTTGCACAATTTATTTGGTGAATGGTTCAAATCCATTACAAGCCAAGGTAGAGGTTTCATCTTTAACATTTGTAATGCTTTATCTGGTCCTTGCTAGACATGGCTGGTGTGAACAGCCACCAACCCAAAAAGAGATTGGTCCTGGGTAGAAATAGACTGTTGTGAACAGCCACCATCCCAAGCAGAGATTGGTCTTGGGTAGAAATAGACTGTTGTGAACAGCCACCATCCCAAGCAGAGATTGGTCTTGGGTAGAAATAGGCTGGTGTGAACAGCCACCATCGCAAGAAGAGATTGGTCCTGGGTAGAAATAGGTTGGTGTGAACAGCCACCATCCAAGAAGAGATTGGTCCTGGGTAGAAATAGGCTGATGTGAACAGCCACCATCGCAAGAAGAGATTGGTCCTGGGTAGAAATAGGCTGGTGTGAACAGCCACCATCACAAGAAGAGATTGGTACTGGGTAGAAATAGGCTGGTGTGAACAGCCACCATCCCAAGAAGAGATTGGTCCTGGGTAGAAATAGGCTGATGTGAACAGCCGACATCACAAGAAGAGATTGGTCCTGGGTAGAAATAGGCTGGTGTGAACAGCCGACATCACAAGAAGAGATTGGTCCTGGGCAGAAATAGCCACCATAGACTGGGCTTCACATTGTCCCTTCACAAATCCAGCAACATGTTCTGATGAATAGTAGTGTAATTGGCCCCACTGTCCAGCCATGCAATGAAGAATAAACTGCTTAGGGTATACCTTAAGAAGGTTAACACAGTTCTCAAGTGAACAAGAGCCCACGTATACCAGCTGCATGTTTTGTGGGCTTGTTCCCATCAAAATCAACAAAGAAGACGCAAGTCTCTTTAATCTATTCTATGCAAGGAGACCCATTTGTTAAGAAGTCTTAAATACTGTGATAAGTTGTCCCTCTAATGCGCAGGACACAAATAAAGAAATCTAGAAGGTTCTTAGATGAAGGTTCTTAGATGAAAAATCCATTTCCATGAAAGGGATTCCGTTGATACTTAATCTGGCCTGGACATCGGTTTTTTTTGTTTTAGGCTCTAGCCTTCTCACGGTAGGGTGCTCCATCGAGATCAGGCCATGTGGGTGATGAAAGAGGGGCTTAGGTTGAATTGGGGCTGGGTCTGGTTTATGCTGAGATTTCTTGAGTTAAGCTGATTTAGAGAATGATTTAAAGCTAAACCTGCATGGTAGGTAGCAGACCTGGGTATCTGTCTCCTAGTTAAGCAGCTTTCTATTGTCACTTGAAGAACAATATTGAGGGTTAGATGTCACTTCTTGTAAGAGAAGATGACACAAGAAGTCTGTATCTTGTTGGCTCAGATGGGTCTCGTCTTAAGATGTCTCATACATTTAACTTGCTTTAAAAATTCTCTAGTGTATAGAGGCAGGATCCACTTTGGTTAAAGTCTTAATAAATTAAGGAATTGGTATGTGATGCAAGCGATGTTTTTGTAATGGTTGTACCACTCCAACGCAATGAAACTTTGAAGTTAATTTATCCAGTATTTACCAGTTCCCCAAACTCAAACGGAAACAAAACACCTAACTGAAAAATCCGCCCAACTAGCTGGCGAAACCCATGCAAATCCCTATCCCGAAGTGTAGAGGAGTTCCGTCTGTGGTTATTAGCTTTATCATGTGTCCACCCTACAACCCATTCCTTGCAAGTTCCCGTTCATTTTTAAATGTTTAAAGGAACATTACAGAATTGGTAAGAAAAAAACTTGTAAAGTATACTTTTTGATCACAGATTTACATAAAACTTACACGGTCTAATGATGATGATAGTAGAAAACATCCCTTGAAATATTTCCGTCTGAAATGCCATATTTGATGAGAAATGAATAAACTAATTTTGCGATTTGAGTTTATCGCTCAGTGAGCGTTTATTCATTTGTTGAACCTATATGATTTCATGCAAATGTGTAATCGGTTTTTCACTATTTTCTCGTGACCCAGATGGCCCATCGATCTCAAACTTCTACAGGTTTGTCAGTTTATGTATATGGTGGATTACATAAAGTGCTTACACTGCCAGCAACTGTTTTGTTTGCAAAAACCAATTCTGTAACGTTCCTTTAACTTCAAAGAGTGCCTCCATTTTAAACTCTTGCGGTTTTATACTAGATGAGAATCTTCTCATTGAGAGACGGTAATGACTAAACTGTCTTTGCTTCCATCAATATCTCTCGCCACCTTACGCGTTTGTGGTTAACCCTCCATTTATCTGACATCCCTCCCGCAGAGTGACTACTACCATTTTGCTTTCACAACCTCCTTCTGTTGTGGTTAACCCTTCGTGTATGTTACATCCCTGAGCTCTAAGATCCAAGATGAGCTGCTCCAGCCGCTATTGATCAGCGGACGACATCCTTTCAATCCCGTCCCGATAATGAGAACCTCAAAAACAAAATCCAGATTTTTAGATTAGTCAGCTTTGCATAGCGAGAGAGATTATCCACCTACTGACTGTCTTGGCAAAGGCTCAACACTCCCCTCTGATTGGTCCAGAGTCTCTGCCTGTGATTACCATAACAAAGGAATTTGTTTTCTTGATCCGTGTCGCCATGAAATTTTCATAGATGGCATTCTTTACCATCTTATGGCTTTCTTGTTTGATAATGCTTTTGAGATTGTTGGATTGACTGTCGGGAGGATAAGAAGATGTCTGAGTCACAGAAATGATTTAGCAAGGTTTAGATTCACAATAATACCAACGGGAAATCGACCAAATTTAGACCACAACTGAAATTCAAGACACTTATATGAAATCTTTTGTCTAAATTGTGATTTTCCCAATCCCGTCTCCTGCTTTGAAGCAAACTGTTGACGTTTCTACATTAAGTTGTCCAGACAATGATAATTGTAGAAACACTTGTATGTTTATATTAGTTTTCCGTTCGCAGCGTTGATCATTTTACATTTGTAACCACGAAATGGTATTTCAGAATCAAATCTGCATTTACGAGAATGCATCAGTGAACTTCATTTGAAGGCAACGCAGAGGAAAGCTGTAACACTAGAATCTCACGCTCTTATCTCATTTCAGAATAGAATTACATGACATTTTACCGTTCACCAAGCTGTATACTACATCATGAAGTCAGCTTCAATCTCTTTTCTTGTTTGATTTAATACTTGAGAAAATATGACAGTAATAATTTACCTTTGTCGTGGTTTCAATTGAAATCGTGGACAACAATATAAAACGCAATATACCCGTATATAACCTTTGACCCATAACCTTTTTCCAGTATGTATACATAAATGACAAATCAGCTTCACTGTCTGTACATGATAGCGACACTACAGGACAGATGTAGAAATGATAAAGTACTCATACACGTATAGATCAAGTGACTGAAAATAAAGCTGTATGCTACATCTGGTTTGCTGTAATTCAACCTGTCTTTCTGTCACAGACACCTGTAGCATGCTTCACTTAATTAACAGGAAAAATACACCACGATCATACTGTTACATATGCGGAATGATCATAAACTCAGACGGTCTATGAATTTTTAATTGTTGTGTTTGAGGGTCTTTTGGGCTTGCGTTTCATTTGATTGTATTATTTTATTGATGTTAATGATATGTACAGAGGGTTGGATTTCATTTTACTGTGTACATCTGGGTTCTTAGTTGGTGAACTAATAATGCAATGAACACATGTTGCTGTCAGTTTTTAGAATTATTGCTGTTATTAAAATAAATAATTATAGTATTTGAAACTGGGATGGTGTAGGTTTAGAAAGACCTGAGATGGGGACTACAGGGATTGATTTATCCTCATTGCAACCTTGTCCTTGACTTGGTAGACCTATAATTTAGTTTGTATTCCTGTACTTTAAAGAAATTTCACTTTAAAATAATATAAAGAAGATGTCACATTTCCAAATTCCACTCAAGATTGGAGACACCCTAATTTAAATGAACCACGTTATCAAGAAATGTCTATCCTTTCAAACTGTAAATTATCTCTATAATGAAAACGACATTGACCAGCTCACAAGGTCATTTTGAGTCCGTCAAAATGTAATCAAATTGTCTTTTTCAAGTACATGCATCCGATCATAAATTGTCTAGAATGACTGTTGTCCTAATTAACTTGACCATTATCTTCCGTGAAATATTATAATATATCCATATTCCTGTTTATCTGAAGAACTTGATTAATGTCAGAAAGAGAATATTGAGAATGTCTTTTAATATTAAACCAAGGCCTTTGTTCGCTGATTAAGAGAAAAGTTAATTAGGAAATAAATCATAGGCTTTTCCCTTGAACTTCTCTTGGAGTAAGATTTCGCATGCAAAGTGAAGGTACACGACGACAGATGTCATTACAAAAAAACTTGTGGTAAAAGTTTGTCTGAAATGTTTTTCTCATCAATGATCAAGAAATCTGGGTAGAAAAGTTTGATAGCAGACTAACAGCCAGCATAATGCACTTTGTTGTCATTCACAACCATTGGTATTAAAGACTTACGAGCAACTGGCTACATGCTTCAAATAAGATTACATGTACATCAATTAGAAGATAATTCTTGCAGTAAGTTGTAGATTATATAGTTTAACTTCCTACTTTACAATATTTCATTTAAAAAAATCAATATTGGGATGATAAATGGCCTCATTTGATGTAGTTTTTCATTTTTGGAGAAATTGGTTCAATGAAAACATCATATAATAAATTTGGAATGAACAAAGAAAAATTGATTAAAGTGGGACTTGAACCTGCGACCTTTGGATTAACGCGGGCACTCTACCAACTGAGCTATCTAGCCCTGTTATGGGTGGTCTCCTTATTTTGTCAATATCTTTGTTCGGGGGTGCCAGTTATAGAAGCCATACAACCTGTAACTGCCACAGAGCCAGGGACCACAGCCAAGTTTACGATACAACCTGGGAAGCGGCAGCCAGGGGATCACCTTAAGGGGATATCGAGTAATAAACCATCATCTCGTTAAAATAGTTCAGCTTTGTCAGGTATAGGGACTGCTGTTCCAACCAGCATATCCTTCAGAATATTTTTGATGAATCTTATAATCAGAGACCCTTAGTGATTAGCTGTTCACCTACTACCCCCTTGGGCTAGTCCTGACTCTAGCCGTAAAATCCAAACATGCATGCCTGCATTTTTGACAGAGCTAATATTTTGATTTCATTGTCCAAGCTGGCAGGGTGAATGCGTCTCCTGTGTTCACTCTGTTAGCTGACAGATAGTGGTAGTTGAAGAAGACAAAAGACTGAAGTGCGCTATTTTAGTCATCAGTGTGTTAAGGTTAATCAGATGCATGATTCTCAATGAGTTAGGTCTTCAGGTTGAAGTCGATTTGGGATTTGACTTTAATTTAAGAAGGGAATGTAACTGACCATTGTAACCCATATTCGCCTGACTAGTCACAGGATACATTAGCACTGTCCATGCCTAAGGCCGTGTAGCACTTATTGCTGCATTATGTTCATGATTTACTGCCTTGCAGCCCAACATACAGTACTTTTGGAAAGAGCACTTCATTCGCTTTTATGTGTTGTATACTTTGCCACGTTCCCCATCTCATATTACTGGTAGCGAGTGTATAAAGAACCAAACTTCTAGTAGTGCAGCGGATAAGCAAAACAATTGTGCACTTTTTGAGAAAAGCATGAAACTTCTAGCATAGTTAGTTTTTACCCTAACAATTATTTTCAGATGTGGAGGGAAGTCAGATTTGACCTCTGAGGACCGTGAGAGGTCAAATCCAAAATGGCCGCCAGTCCAGGGGTTCTAATATAGTTCATCTATAGAGGTTTTCACAAAGTTAGGCGCTATCAAGACGCTGGGGAAAAATATGGGCTAAGTTACACTAATATGCTGGCTTTTCCTGCCATGATAATTCTCAACCAAGTGTTGATTACTGGTATTTTTTTTTGGGGGGGGGGTCGGCATCAATGTGCTGTCTTGGCCGCTGTCTTTTTTTTTCTCCCTCTTTAAATAGATTTTTGCAAAAAATAGTTATTGGCCTGACATTTCGACCCTAGCAGAGTCTTTTTCAAAGGCTAAATGACAACCCAACACACATAAACAGGTCTACAACTTACAAGTGAAACAGAAGCAATCAAGTGGAAATACATGAATAGAGAGAGAGAAGCAGAAAGCACACAGAAAAAGCAAGGGGTGAACAATGAACAAGGAAACAAAAGGAGGGAAGGAGGGAGTTGAAGGAAGGGCCTGGTTTGACCACAAGAAATTGGAAACACAAAGGACAAAATCGAAGGTGGGAAGAGGGTGAAAAAGTAATTAATTAGTGACTAAATAGATTTTTGTGCTTGTGTAGAATCCACAGATTTATTTTGACTTTCTTTTTGCATAACCATCCAATTATCACTCCATGTTTTGCGAGAAGTGGTTCTACTTTCTGGTCCCTAGAAATCTTTAAACTCCTGTGAAAGTTTTAAAGGTCTTGTTATTGGGTTAAATAATGATGACCATGTGCATAGAGTAGATTCATTAAGAGTTGTTGAAAGGGCTTCTCCTCAATTATTCCCATGCAAGTAGCGTGTGGATGCATAAACTCTCTACATCATCTGAAGAGCTTAGGGAATAACAAGTTTGGTCTCTGCATGTGCTTTTCTTAATATGTCAAGTGCTGATGCATATAGCTGGCTGGTCTGGACAGCTAGTTTCACCAGCCCTCTGCCTTTTACCGTTATTGCCAATCCTGTGGAATTCTCAGTGGGGCTTCCCTCCTAGGTCCTCGATGAGAAATTCTTCATTACCTCATGTTTCGAAATTGGTTTCCTCCGAGTCGTCTCCAAGTATCATGGACGCCTGGATGGTTTTTCTGATATCGCCGCTCCTCCATGGGGAGGTATTTCGCTGGGAAGTATATTTACGATTTCTCTTGTTCGTCTAATCAATCTGACAAGGAGTTCATGAGGGAATGGATAGGATTTTAAATCAAAACATGGGCCTGGTCTGGCGGCATGCGCAGGCATACCACTGCGGCTGTGCCGACCTGCCCAAGTGAAACCAGCACAGTTTATTGCCGGCACACTTGGCCGCTCTTGCCGTCATCACCTCAGCATTTAGGTGGCCATCCGTGATATTTGCCATCCACTTCAATGTTTTGCTAAGACTCCTATCAAGTTGGAGTCCGTTGAGCCCTACTAATAAACCATTCAGGATGTGACTCTGGTTTTTGATTGCATGCTGTGGATGAGACTGTCAAAATAATGAAAGCTGCAGGGATACCATGCTAGCCACCTGTCTGCAAATTAAGCAGCGTGTTTAATGAGTTGATTTGCTCCCATTCTATATGATGTAACTTCCTTCTCTTTATCAATTCTTTTAGGCTTTCAGATAACTCTCAACTTACATTCACCTCAGTTGTTTCTATGGTCTATTAATTACAAACGAAATTCATACGTCATTTAGAATCTGAGGTTCATGTCATCAACAGTATGTCATTTGCTGGTCATTAAGTCCAGTTTAACTCACCATCATCCAAAGTCTTTATCAGTTGTATCTCACCTCAGGGTAAGTTTTGTTACGAGATTTGATTCCTTTTAATCTGTATTTGTCCTTCTTCAAGAGGATCGCGCTCCTTTGCTTATTTGGCACATTCATAAGACAATGCCATATAACCTTGGAAACCATTGTGTGAAAGATACAACTTTTTTTTCTAGTGTTGCTGTTTTTTACCTCAATTAAATGCTGTTTGATTAGGTTTATTATTTGGATCAATTGAAGACGTCATTATGTGTTGACCATCGGTGTGTATTCCTGCAAGATGTTCACCAGACAAGCAAATTCCTACGTACCTGCTGTGGTACACGAATAGTTAAACCAGTTGAATCGAAGAGAGAGAGAGAGGACCTATAGGTCAAAGTGTGAAGGCCGCATTGTAGTAGTTCAATTTATATCGCTTGCACTTTTTGGCAATGAATGGCAGATTTTGAAGTTTTAATATTGCATCTAATAGCTTTGTCCGTTTCATTTGTTGGTGTGCATTAGCGATGACAACTAGTCATTTGTTTTCGAAGCAATTGGTTGGAAAGTACACAGCCATTTTGATCAACTGTTGTCTGTTTCTCCTTACGCTGTATAGCTCCAATTTAATCACCATTAAAACGCTATCCAAACTGAGCATAAATCATCAATAGCTTTTCGCTCAACTGTTGTTGTTCTCAATTTATTTGTGAATCAGAATGCATCGATAGATCAATCCCTAGAGACTCGGTCCGTGCAGACGATTGTAGCTTGTATTAAAGGTTGCCACCTGCAAATGACTACCTGATGCATTTGGTTAATTACCTAATCTTCTTAAGTATTTAGTCCTAAACGGGAAGTGCAGGATTAACTGCTCTTTTGTGTCTGTAGTATGTGTTTCTTTTGGTCAGCTTTTCTATAGTAATTTATCACGAAATTAACTAACCATTTGTAATGCGAAAACAAACTGTAGAACATTTATGTGTTATTTGTTTTATTTTTATTTTTATCCCCGAGTAATTATTGATCATCATCTTATTGGTCTCCACTGATTAATTTTCCCGGAAAAAATGGAAGCATTACGTTTGACATTGTTTCTGTAAATATAATTTGCAAATGGCTCATTTACCAACTCATTCAGTAAGGATACACTTTGTCTCCTTGAGGTTGCTTGGCCTGTTGTTGTTGATTTTTTCCCTCTTCGTGGAACGAATTACCTGTTTCAGTCTTCATTTTATGACCTATGGTTTCTTTTGTGGCTTTCTATACACTTTTTTTTTAATCATCAAATGTTTTGGAGTATATTTTAATCCTAAACTCTATACAATAACTCTCCTACTTCCATTTCATTAACTTGGCTTTGTAAAAACAATAGTGACCATTGAATGGTGATATAAGTGTCTCATCAGTTAGATTTCAATAAATGCCGGTGTCGTTTCTCTTCGCGTTCAGTGTAGCCATGAACCATAAACTACTTCCGCTTTGAACATTTTGAACATGGAAATATTTCTTAAACTGCTCATAACTTGAAGCTTTGCGTGGTGTAGATACGAGAGCTGAAGGACTTGCTGGCGATGACCTTACTATAATCTCCTCTTGGCAGAAGTCCAGATACTTGATCAGATGGCTATGTTGGGCTTTAGTTGCCCTTGCATGACACACTATGTAGTCCTTACCAGCGGCGTAGCCAGGACTTTTTCGGTGAGGGTGGGGCACGGGGGGCATTGCTTTCAAGTGATGGGGGTGGGGCAGGGGGAATATGTGTGTCCGTGTTGGGGGTCGGGCAGGGGGAATGGATTTGTCAGTGTTGGAGGTCATGCTTTTATTTTGGGAGGGGGACGCTACAGGGAGGCCACCATCCTCTTATATTCTTGGCATTTTGTGGCCGCGGTAGTGATCCAGATCACGATCGTTCACTACGTTAGATTATACAAACACACATTTTCCTGTTTTTTTTTTCCTTTTTTTTTATTTTTGTGAGCACTACCTCAATTTTTTTGTCCCCCCTTTGTGACGCCACTGGTCCTTACAAATTATTTTTGTAAGGGTAAGTCAGTTTTTCCTTATAAGTAAAGGGCAACTTTGTGAGGGAAATTAAAAATTACTGCTGGAACATTTTAACTCGAGGGCACTGAGGTAATGATGAGGGGTATGAAGCCGTGCTCAACATTGGGTATTGTGTCATCTGTCGATGAGACTATAATATCTTGCCATCCATCACCCTGAATGCCAATCTAGTTGCATCACATTAAATAGACAATGGTTTAGTTATTTACTCATTTGATAGATTTCAAGCCATGTTGAATGAGTTGATGGAATTTCAATGATAACGTGTCGTGACCTTTTCTTATCTCCACTTAGTATTATTTGGTTCATCTTCATTTTAACAAAACAACAAAGTAATAATCAGGTAGCTGTGAAATACTATTATCAAACTTTTAAAAAAAGTGTACTTATAAAAAAAATGAAACTAATAAATAACAAATGAATTGTCAGCTTTCCAAACAATACTATTGGTTTGATTACAGCTGAAGAATAGTTAGAGATTTGTCTCCTCAAACATTAAGGGTAGTTTTATAAGATTCACCTTGATTTACAAGCCTGGACTTTATATCTTTGAGAGGGCAAGGCTGTTTTTATTTTGCAAAGGGTGCTCCCATTGGAAAATATTAAAGTCTTTTGAAGGGCCAGACCAAGGGGCAACAGAGGCCATGGCCTCCGTGGCCTCTGTGTGTGAATGGAATGCACTCTTCGTGATATTGAACTTTCCCTTTACCTGATAACAATACATTCATGTACGTCACTTTACATGAATCAAGATGTAATGATTTGGTTTAAACTCATCGGATGCAACACACATTATCTAGTCAAACTCAGCCCCCAATGTATCCCAGTACAGCCATCACCGTAATTACGCTGATTGGATGTGGGCGAATAGTTGTTTCACACATGGATTCTTTTGTCATTAATCAAAGCACAGACGATCACTGAGAGACTTGTAGTCAGTCATTTGTCCCTAGTTCTTTTGTTGATGATCAGTCAGGTTTTTTGCCCTCCCTCCCCCCACTCTCTCTTTAGGAAATCTGCATCGTGGTGCAACAGGCAAACCATCTGTCTATGGAGCAGGCTGACATGCTTGTATACAATAAACAAATCTTGTATACTAGAAGGAAGTGGAATGGAAAATGATTAGAATTATTTGTTGGGTTAGGAGTAATGAGTTTAATCCAATCACTGACTAGTGGATTTTGAAGAACTCATTCTCCTATTGATTAGCATCTCAGTTTATTACCAAATCCACTTAAATTTGCTATTTATTTTTGTCCACAAAAGGACACAAGTCATTATATGGAAGAACCACTAGGTAATATTTCAGTTGCCTCATCAGTGGAACTTTGTTATAGACCTGGCACTCCTTCACGAGTACTTGTAAAAATGGTAATCAGTGATCAGTTTGCAGGGCTGTGATTTTACTTGATTTATTTTCATATTCTAAATGTTTATTTTACTAATTTAAATTACCTTTGAATTGTCTTAATTAAGTAGCCAGCAGTGGGTTAAGGAAGTAACATATTGTCTTGATTGTTAGAGAAGATCTTGTAGAGTTCATTCTCGAGACCAATGGAAGAGCTATAGGACTGTTACTGTTGAAGTTCTGAAAATTGCAAATGCTTCTTATTCCATCGACACTAATATTATAAAACACATACAAAAAATATTTCAATTAATTAAGGGAAACTGACCGGGTAATTTTGTAACACCTTTGGGTTGAACAAAGAAAAACTGACTAGAGCAGGACTTGAACCTGCGACCTCCGGATTAACGTACTGGCGCTCGACCATCTGAGCTGTTGGCGGTCTCTCCTGTATATTTTTTGTGTTCACTTAAATGCCATTCATTCCAATACTGGAGTTTTAAGACTTTAGATAACACTAAGGGTAAGCAATTAATTAGTTTGAAATTGTTTATTTTTCAAACTCAATGTTGTGTTTACTTACTTGATGCTTGATAAATAAAAAGACAAGCCCCTTTTTGAGTGAGTGCAAATCGGCACTCACTCTAGCTGTATAGATACAGGGAATCCTACATGAATGGTTGCTGTTAAGAGCTTGAAGCTCAGCTGTGGTATTCTCGAGTTGAACCTATAGCAGTAACAGTGCACCCATTATCGTACCACATTGTCACACATCTTCCTCTTCCTAAGCCCTGAGCTTGTCACCTGAAGCACTGTATTATTTCACAGCTTACGTACTGAATAATGTTTAAGAAATAAGTTTGTTGGAGGTGTCGTAAGGGGTTCTGTTCCGGAATCATTTATCACCTAGGAGCAGATTTTGGACTCGGGTAAGTCCAATCAATGTGATTTTGATTAAAGAGTATCGTGGATCTAACGAGAATTATATAAATGGTTATTTGGTGTTTATTAATAACCCCAGTCAAATTAAAACAAATCTTGAATCTTTGCTTTTTTTCGTGTGTAAGAACTTGTCTACTTAAAACAACAATAACGATACTGCAAGTTCGCCCCAAACAAGGCATAAAGTCACTTTTGGTGAGGGGCTACAAGAATAAAATATCTAAGATGAAAATAACTCGGGGGAGCTGAAAGGTAGGAATTAATGTTCCTTTTAAGGAACCTTAATGGAGGGAAACATGAACCAGGCAAGGAGTTTCGAAGATATGCAGTACGTGGAATGAAGCTGTTGGAACTACTCGATAAAACTAAGGACTTTAACAAAAGGGATCTGGGCATTTTGACAGAGCGAGAACGTCCTCGCTTCGGTTTGGTGAACAAAACCAATCAGGACGTCGATAGAAAAAAAGGTCAAAACAATGGCAGAACGAAGAGGGGTCCTCTATTTATCATGTTGACAACGTGTTTTAACGCTGCATACAAACCTGAGACCAAAAGAGGTCCACACAATGTAGGGACTTGAAACACTATGTGGACTTACACTCGTCCACACAGTGTTTATTACAGTGTTGAAGAATAGGATTTTCTTTAAGTTTAAAGAACAAAGGAGTGTCCACAGAGTGACTGCAACACAGGGCTGTGTGTGTGTGTGAGTAGGTATACACATTCAAACCGGGAACCTATAACAAAAGAGGACAATAGGGTCCCCGTTTGGGGAAAGGTCCCCAGTTGGAAAACGTGTACAAAACCAATGAGAGCTGTTGCCAAAAAGTACAAACAAAAGAGGGACATAGGGTCCGATTGAGTGTTTACACACGGTGTGTGTGTGTGTGTGTGTGTTGGGTGTGTACACACAAAAGGTATTGGGTCTGACAACAATGGACAATGGACCACAGTCATTTCAAGAACAATCCCACAGATTCTCAAAGGAATAATAGACACAATACAGTACCACAACGATCGTAAGATGTGTGGTGTGTGTGTGTGTGTGTGTGTACGTGTGGATGTCTACCCGTTGAAACCGAGGACTTTTACAAAAGACCTCACAATTTAAAAAAATCGAGAAAACAACAAGAAGTCCTGTAATGACATAGTGATTCACTTATACATTGTTGTTATTATGTTTTATACAAATATAACAGCTGTAACTTCCCTGGACAGTCTGATATTTGTTTCAAAGTTAATTAATTAAAAAAGAAAATGTATCAGTCATTATTGAATAAGCCAATTAGTGTCAGTAAAATATATTCTTTCTATGGTATCATTAATCAATGCACTATACAATGCATTGGCTCAACGTTCTGATAAAAAGCTTCGTAATTCAAAGACACACTAATTTGTCACAACAAAATTCGTGTCATTACATTATTGTGATGCCGCTGCTGAGTCTATAATTTCCATGATTTCTGAACAATTCAGCAACTGCAGCGTTTGGTTTGTACATCTATTTAATCCCGTGGGTCAGTCAAGATTTCACCCAGGTAGAATTTGCTCCAACACACCCCCCAATCCGAGAGACGGAGCTGCAGTGTATATGCGGACGGGCTGTCACTTTCTAGTCACTTCCAAGCCAATCTATGTTCCCCCACCCTTTCTCCAAACTCTGTGTCTTGTGTGCAAATTTACCCTTCAACACCCATCCAGAAGAAATGACCCTAACTTGTGATGCGAAAACGAGTAGAATTGGAAACAACACCCTTTACGGTGCTATGATATCGATACATGTTAAAGCAAATTTAGCCAGAGCAGTGAATTGTCCATCGACTCCTCCAGCAACCGTTAAACCATGGATTGTCCGGGCCCACCCACCGGCGTTGTAACCGTGCTAGGCAAACTCCTCTTGCAGCTCCCACTTGTGAAAAATAGCCCCGGGGGGCTTCCCGGGGGACGGAGATGATTGATTGTGGAGCCACGCGCACAAAGAAACCGGCTTGCAGATGCGCCATCCGAACTCCCTGTAATAAGTTGGGTGTCGAGTTGATCGGAGCGAGTATGCTGAAGTCAGTACAATCATGAAAATGATGTAGATGGTTTGGAAGCTTTTTATTGCTTTACACCTGGTGATTAATGTAGGATTTATCATTCCATTATTCCACGTAGAATCAAAGTGTATCTTCATCTGTTTCTGAATTTGCTGTAATCGTCTATGCTTCACTCTGCCTGATCTCGTAACGAATGAGACTCGGGGCATACATAGCGTTAATTTGCTTTAAGGCTGGTCTGAGATTATTATTATCATCGAGTCAAAAGACTGTCTGAGGATGACAGATATAAATTTACAGGCTCTATCGAATTTGAAGATTTGTGAATATTTGATCACTTTCTTAAGATATAGTACAGGTAAACTTATGTAATGGTTTGATGATTCCTTCACATGATGTTGTTATTAAGGATTCACCAACAGTTGTGAATACTTTCGTGTTGAGTCCCCATCGCCTCGTTTCTCTTGGGACCTTTTCTTGTTACCATCTGCCTCCTCATCTCCCTCATCAGTATGCCATCAGGATGTGGTCCTACTCATTGAGGATTCCCGCAGCATCTTTGCTCTTTCTGTGATCATCTGGGGGGTCGACATGACAGAGTTGTTCGTCAGGTGGATCGGAGAGGCCTTGCTGTGATAGGAATACTGATTGCAGGAAGGAATAGAGGAAACCAGTGTCAACGTGTAATCATCAAGTGAAGATTTGTGCTTGATTCTCGACGTTTAAAGCTAAACAGAAATATCGGCAATGATGCACCACTGATTACACGTAATTTAATAACAAACATTTCACTGTAAATGCAGAATCGGGTATCTCAGTCAATGCCAGTTCAATTGTTTTAGTGTATTTGTGTGAAAATTGTAATCTTGGAAGCACTTAATTAAAAATTGAAGGCAGTATCACTGATGCAAGACACAGTGTTTCCAGCCTGGAAGCAAAGCTTATCTACACATATCGATATCAGAAATCGGTTAATTTGAGTCTGTTCACATTGCGGTCATCTTTTGTGAAGTGTACCCTGAAGATATAATAGAGTCACTATGAAGTAGGTCATTACTTCACAGCCACATTCTATTTCAGATGTGGGTTTCATTATAATTTAACTGTGCGTGTAAATAAATAAGATGGAATTTGGCTTATATGCCTGATTGGCTATGACTCTTTGCTGATATAGACATTGGCTATTGGCTGATATAGACATTGGCTAATTGGCTATTGGCTGATATAGACATTGGCTATTGGCTGATATAGACACTGGCTATTGGCTGAAATAGACTACCTCCATGAATAGACATAGGCTATTGGCTGATATAGACATTGCCTATTGCCTATTGTCGGATTGGCTATTGGCTGATTGGCTATAGGCTGATATAAACATCGGCTTTTTGGCTGAGATAGACATTGACTATTGGCTGATATAGACATTGCCTATTGGCTGATGTAGACTTTGGCTATTGGCTGTCGTAGTCATTTGCTATTGGCTGATATAGACATTGGCTATTGGCTGATGTAGACATTGGCTATTGGCTGATATAGACTTTGGCTATTGGCTATTGCCTGATGTAGTCTTTGGCTATTGGCTGAGGTAGACACTGGCTGCGGCTATGGCCATTGGCTGCAATGACAACATTAAAGCATGGGCATTTTTAGTGATCAAACCACAGCCAGTGCCGCCATCAATTTAGACTCGACACAAAAACAAACACTTGTGCATGTGATTGATTCCAGTGCAATGCTGGTTGAACAATAGTTTCATGATTTCTGCTGTGATGGATAAGCTCTTTCTCTGAAATCAAGTTGTGCTTTCTCTGTCTGATTGATGTTATTGTACTTAAAACTCCTAACAATTACTCAATAATTGTCTACCTAGATTATTTAGACATGGTAATTAAATATTTTACTATTGGATGGTATTGATTTATTACTAATGAATTGTTTCTACGCGGGAGAAAGTGGTCCTCTCGTTCATCACTTCCACCACATCCTGCTTGGCAACGCCCCTCTGGAACCATGTTTCAATACCCATGTCATAGATTAATATAAATGCAGGAGACAACAGCTACCAGACGTCAACCCCATTGTGATTTTTCACTTCAAACTTGGTCTAACAAATGCATTTTGTACCAAATCCATGACAGGCTTTGTTTTCCTTCCTCCCGTGTAAAAGATTTATTTATTTGAATTAACCTTTTGTTTTTTCGTTTGTTTGTTATTTTAGTTTGGCCCAGCACAATAAGTCAATTCGAGACTCGCTTTCTAATGATGCAAACCGTGGGTTTATTGAGATTCTACTGGCTAAGATGGACACTAGTATGGAAAAGCTTCGTGAGGTGATCAACTTTATTGAAGCAAGCAATCTATGATGACATCATTCTTAGGTTTGCAATTTATTCTGTCTTTTCTAAAATCCCATGTAGCTTGAGCATTGAACACCTGGCTCTTTTTCTTCATCTTTTTTTTCACCAAACCTTCGCATGCAGATGTTTCTTTTTCGAAATCTTCTACTTCAAACCTTCGCATGGCTAACTAAGATGTGTCTTTTCAGAATCTTCTACTTTAAACCTTCGCATGGCAATCTTAGATGTTTCTTTTCATAATTTTCTACTTCAAGCCTTCGCATTGCAATCTTAGATGTTTCTTTTCGTAATCTTGTACTTTAAACCTTCTCATGGCTAACTTAGATGTTTCTTTTCGTAATCTTCTACTTTAAACCTTCGCATTGCAATCTTAGATGTTTCTTTCCGTCATCTTCTACTTTAAACCTTTGCATTGCAATCTTAGATGTTTCTTTTCGTTATCTTCTACTTCAAACCTTCGCATGGCTAACTTAGATGTTTCTTTCGTAATATTCTACTTCAAACCTTCGCATTGCAATCTTAGATGTTTCTTTTCGTCATCTTCTACTTCAAACCTTCGCATTGCAATCTTAGATGTTTCTTTTCGTAATCTTCTACTTCAAACCTTCGCATTGCAATCTTAGATGTTTCTTTCCGTCATCTTCTACTTTAAACCTTTGCATTGCAATCTTAGATGTTTCTTTTCGTTATCTTCTACTTCAAACCTTCGCATGGCTAACTTAGATGTTTCTTTTCGTAATATTCTACTTCAAACCTTCGCATTGCAATCTTAGATGTTTCTTTTCGTAATCTTCTACTTCAAACCTTCGCATGACTAACTTAGATGTTTCTTGTCGTAATCTTCTACTTTAAACCTTCGCATGGCAATCTTAGATGTTTCTGTTCGTAGTCTTCTACTTCAAATCTTCGCATGACAATCTTAGATGTGCCTTTTTTTCGTCTTATGCATCAAAACATCTTATGGCAATCTTATATGTTTCCTTTCGTAATCTTCTTTTTCAAACCTTCGCATGGTAATCTTAGATGTGTTTTTTCTCAAAGCATCACATGGCAATCTTAGATGTTTTTTCCTTCCATTTATATTCCTTTCTACTTACTTAATCTGAAAGGTTCATCTATAATGAGAAGTGTTTAAAGTAGAATCATGTTTTTTCCACATGGGTTTCACACCTACCAACCCCCTTATCGTCCCACCAAATCATATTCAAACAATTTGTTTTAAAAACGTGGGCACTAGTTTTCCAGATTCCTTCTTTTCCAAATCAAACAACCATTTTGTTTGTAATACTGTTTTGTTTTGCATTAGACCAGGCAAGCCTGGTGTGTATGCCAAAAATCATTTTTAGTCTAATGTACCTTGCAATATTACCCTTGGCCTGTGCTCGGTAACCCTGGGGTCTGAGCCTGGCAGCCGTGGGTCTGAGTTTAGCGGCCCTGGGTCTGAGTTTAGCAAAGCAGATGGATACCCATTTCACTGATTCATTGCAGCCTCGACATCAATAAATTAGACCCCGAACAACTCTGGAGTATTAAGACATCAGCATTAATATTACATTAGCAGATTGCATAGTAAATAGCAAATTCATCTCCTATACTTTTTTTCGCTCCGTCTTTTCATCATCACTTGTCAGTTTGCTGACGCTGTGAACATTTGTGTTGGAATGTTTCTCTGTATATTTATAAACATCTGAACTTCCATCTTTGCATTGCTTGCCTGGTTAATATTTGCTGCCTCATTTCACATAAAGACTCTCTCTCTCTCTCTCTCTCTCTCTCTCTCTTCTCTCTCTCTCTCTCTCTCTCCTCTCTCTCTCTCTCTCTCTCTCTCTCTCTCTCTCTCTCTCTCTCTCTCTCTCTCTCTCTCTCTCTCTTCTCTCTCTCTCTCTCTCTCTCTCTCTCTTCTCTCTCTCTCTCTCTCTCTCTCTCTCCTCTCTCTCTCTCTCTCTCTCTCTCCTCTCTCTCTCTCTCTCCAATCACATTTTACTCAATCATACCCTAACGTCTCCACTACGAATCTAAGGCCTCCTTGCTGATTTCCTTTTATCAGTGAGGCCCGATCCACATCCTCCTTCCCATACCTTCTTATTCTGATGTATACGGCCTTTTTCTCAACCTTGTTTGTCTAACTCTCCACACCCTTAACAAGTGTAAACGCGGTGTAAGACCTCTTCCCCAGCCTCACATACTATTACCACACCCGAGGCCTTTTCGCTTTACATGACCCTTTCTCCATTACATTCCTGTGGCTGTCTCTGTCCTTAGGTGTGTCTTAGTTGCCTGGATAGTTGGTCATCGCTTGCCCATCACACCAACTTGAAATCTCCAACCCCACCCCCGTCTTCCAAATCACACATATCTTTCCCCTTCAGATTTGGTAGCATGTTTCTTTCCTCAATCACATCCCCATTGGCTGTGTCCGTTCTTATGTTAAACTCACTCCTCGGGTACCTGTCTACTCTATCATCACACACCCATCACACCTATTTTAACTCCTCATCTCCTCTCTTTCTGTCTCTAGATCATCTCCATCTCCAAGCCGGAGTCAAACAAGCCAAGCCTCATTGATTGATCATGTGGTTGTGTCTTGAGTCGCAGTATGACACTCTTGCGGACGTGATTATGATATTATGATTCTGTCTTCACACCCTTATGGCAGGTTTAGCTTGGCTCTGCAGCTGATGATGAAACTACATCGGTGTGTTTTCTGCCTCTGCTCTCGAGGAGGTAAAGCCTCGACTCGTATCACCTGGGAGTTACTCTAGGTGCGACATTCGCTACTTCTTCTTCATCCTCTCATCATTAAATGCTTTCTTTAAAACAGATGGACAAAGTAAAATATTCACTTTTGCGAGCTGTACACTCAGTAAGAGTGTAGTCTTGTTATGTGTCAACTTCTATTTTCCTTTTTTTCTAGATAGCATGTCTATGGGTGGCTTTAATTTGCTGATAGAATGTGGTCAATTTATTCGAGGTAAATGTGGCCAATAATTGATAATCGGTTTACAATAAACAGATTTTAAGGGAACATTACAGAATTGGTAATTGTAAAATATACTTTTGATCACAGATTTACATAAAACTTACACGGTCTAATGATGATGATAGTAGAAAACATCCCTTGAAACATTTCTGTCTGAAATGCCATGTTTGATGAGAAATGAATAAACTAATTTTGCGATTGGAGTTTATCGCTCAGTGAGCGTTTTATTCATTTGTTGAATCTATGTGATTTCATGCAAACGTGTAATCGGTTTTTCACTATTTTCTCGTGACCCAGATGGCTGATCGATCTCAAACTTCTACAGGTTTGTCAGTTTATGTATATGGTGGATTACATAAAGTGCTTACACTGCCAGCAACTGTTTTGTTAGCAAAAACCAATTATGTAATGTTTAAGTAATGAGAGTCGAAAAGAGACAAGACGATAAAACACAACGATGTAGTCCCCTTAATTGTTGACTTTTCACAATCCTTTTTTTTCGTCTGTATAATTCTCTTGTGAATTGAAGACCCATAAATGGAACAAGGTTTAGTACATGATACAACCAAAGTGCATAGATTTATTGTAAATATGAAATATTATGTTTTGTATCTAGCACGAGACGCAAGTCTCATAATGTCATGGCAACATGCCATAATTACCTTATAATGTTATAATTGCTGACTGAAAGGACATAACCTTCAGATGATGGCGGAACTCTAAATAACAACAAACGTTTCGACTCTTTAATAATTCATAAAAGAGTTACACACATGCGGTTTTTGAATTTTGATCGTCGTGTATTTTTTAGTGGCTATGCTTGAGTAAACAAAAGTGTGGGAGACGGACAAAGTTTGATCACAATACCAAAATATTAATGAAGGCCGTGGAGAAATATTAGTAAAGATAAAGAATGTGGTTTATTACCCACCATACTGTTTGACACAGATTGATAACTCCTGCAAAATGATGTGTCACAAATTGACTTAAAAAATTCAAAAGCGAGGAATTGTGTGATTGTGTGTGAAGGCGGTTTTCGTACAGGCATATCAGAATGTTAAATCGTATGAGAAATGAGGTATGAAAAATGAATTTGATATTTTCTAATAACAATAGAATTTCGCCCGTTTAAAAATTCACACCTTGTAAAACCATATTGTAAAATTAACCTTTGCTTGAATAGTGTCCGCATATACGTTGTGTAAGTTTACCTTGATTTCGTTTTACCTCCCCAAACATTCGTAAAATAAAAACAACATTGGGCTTTCATTTATTTTTGTTTATAAATAATGAAAATATAGTATTCTTTTAAACAAACAAGGCTGGGAGATAGAAATGCATTTGTGTAACTTAGCTATTCTACATGAAGTGACTTTTGTTACAACCAACGTCTCTGTCTGCAGAAAAGCCTTCATTATGAATAGTTCCAAATCGCTTTTGTTTCCGCTTTTGTTTTGATTCCTGCATTTGAGAAGACTCTAAATAAATAGCAGGTCTGTCTAGATTGAATGAGACAGGAGAAAACCTCAGCTCTGCAATGCCTCTACATGGTTTACCTTGTTTTTCTTAGCTGGGATCTGTTCCCAAATCCCTCCATTACTGTTCCCATATGACTTCTTATAAGCCCATTTGTCAACATCATGTGTACGGCCACTTAGGTGGATATTGTGCTGCATTTCTCTTCATTTTGTTTAGACGCTTTTGAATTCCTTGGGCTTTAAGGCTGCTCGGAAATCTGCCATTTAATGACGGAATATAACTCTGAAAGGATTTTGGATTGTATTTTGATATAGCGTTTCCCTGTGGTAGAATTTTAAGAAAAGAAGAATCTGCGATTGCTGAAGAACAGGGAGGCGCTGCGAGAGATGCATTGTCGTGTAAGTTTACAAATTGTGGTCGTTTAATTTTCAAATTTTTGACAAACTTGATAACCATAATATGATTGGTATGATGTAGTTCGATGATGTATCTAGTTTATTCGACACAGACTACCCTTTTATTATAATATGATAAGAAATCAATATAAACCGATAGCACTTAAAATTGCTTAACCCAATGTATAGGTTTTAAACTGTGGATAATTGAGAGCAAGATGCATGCTATGATGTTAGTGTCTGTAGGGGTGGGGATATGGGTTGCAGGCTATGGTGTGTTTGGAGTGTATGTGTTGCAGGCTATGGTGTGTGTGTGTGGGTTGTGTTGGTTGCTTCTTTTCATTTAGTTGTCATTTAAACGATGTCTATTTTGAAGGTTTACTGTAGCTGACGAAATTCAAGAATATCATTAAGGCCTGAAACATGTTATCAAGCCATGGTAAACTCAGTCCCTGAGTGCTGGTACAAGGAATCAGAATCTCATATTCGGGTCCAGTCTTGTATTGTCACCACCAGCATCGGTTGTCAGTCGAGTATAAACAAGATGAGGGGTCCGACAACTGCTTGGGGATCCGGGGTGGGGGTGGGGGTGTAGGCACGCCAGAATTCTGTATCCGCCCTAGGTATAAAAAGGAACTATACCATTGTTGTTATTTCTGTGTATGATGTGTTTGGACTTATATTGTTAGACTATAAATACAGACATAATGTCAGATCATCTGAACCCTTTCTCGCCTCGTGTCCGGTCAACCGTGACAACTTCATTAAAACAACATCGTATTTCAATTAGGGTTTTTCAATAAGAGACATTAATGTATATGATGAATATATAAAATACCGGCAAATAAAATTGAAAGTTGTTTATTTTTATTATTGAGTGTTCCGTTTTCTGTTCTTCTCATCCCGGACGTGCCGGAGGAGGGGGGGGGGTCATTGTTGTGATTGTGTTGGTTTGGGTGTGCTTGACTTTTTTGAAAACAATTAGTGTGTTCGTCTGATAACTTAAATGTTTTTTGTAATCAAAATAAACCGATTTCTGCAGTGTTTTTCTTCATATCTATGTATTTCTAAAAGCTCAGAGTATTATAATTAGATCTGTCATATAAAGTTGATGCTCAGCTACTTCTGTGGAAATGCCTCAGCTGCATGGCCGTATCGAACTGGCGGCTACAGCTACGGCTACGACTGTTGCTAAGGGTGTTGCTAAGGACGTCCTATACTTCAACGCATGATGACGCGGCAATCCAGCCGTAGCCGTAGCCGAAGCCGTCGATTCAGACACGTCCCGTGTTTCACTAAGGTTTGAGACAGAATTACGTTGAGTTTGAATGACAAGCTCGCTTTCTTTATGCACTTATCCGTGTCTCTAAATTTTCTTGAAATGGAACTGGCAAATATGTCTTCATTTTTTGGTGCCATCGTTTTGATGATTGTTATGGACTTGTGATGTTTTTTTTTGTTTTTTTTCCAATTCAATTCAAACATAAATTTATTTTTCATATTGGTAAAAAACACACTAAAAAGAACACTTATGGACAATTATTTAAATCAAACACAACCCAGAACTGAAGTGAAAAAAAATTAGTGAAATGGATATGGAGCAAACCAATATGGGGGCATTTTCAGAAGCCGAAAGGAGGCTTGTATTGTAATGCCCACTGACAAATACAAACCGACACAAATTACAGCAAAAACAAAACAACAAACAAACAAATATTAACATTTGAACTTAAAGAGGAATACGTTGACCGGAAATAACAATGATAATACAACTGACAAGAAGGAGTTTGCAGATTGACGACGAGGATATTTTAAAACTCAACAGTTTGGCCACAAGGCAGAAATGCATAAAAGAAAGAAAGGAAACTAAGCTGAATTTTGGGAAACCAACATTATTCTAAAACGGGCCTTGAACTGAACCTGAGAGGGCTTGGGTTTTAAGGCTTTGAGACCATTCCATACTCGGTTTAATAAATAACTTTAAATGTAACGTAATCGATTACATGGTCTTGACATTCTATTTATTTTTCATTGAATAATTTGCTTGCTTGATTAATTCATTGAGAAATGGATTGATTAGTTGATTTTTTTTTCAACTCGTCTCCCAGTTGTAGATCTTGCAATGCGTGCCTATGTTTACAATGAACGACGTATGCGTGTGTTTTGTTTTGTTCTTTTCCCGGATTTAACTTATGTTTGTTCTTTCTAACAGAGTCTATTTTGCTTATTATTTTAACATCGGTTAGTAATTAATCAATTTTGTGGTGTTTACAAGACAATTTTTCGTATAGGCCGAACAGTATATCCCCTGCGGCAAGACGCTGAATTCACAATGGATGATTTATCCTCGGCAAACATTTCGCAAAAAGTTGAGGGCAATACTTTGTCTAAATCATACTCAGACAAAAATGATTAAACCCTCAACTTAATTTTTGTTTTAGTGATTTATTATACAATACTATTATATCATTGATTGGATTAAAATTTAGCTTTAAATTTGTTGTTAAAAAGCAATACATGTGTGTAATTTCTCTTGATAGGTTGAGTGACTTACGAGTCAAAACGGTTTGTGACAATCTTATTTGTACAATCATATAATTTTAAAAAAGTGGGTCAAAAACGACCTGGCTGCTTGATTTTCGTGAGACCTGACCATTGCATAGCTCAGAGCCGGTTCGCGCCCAAACCAGCGTCGAACCAACTCACATCAGCGTCGAACCCACTTAAATCAGCGTCGAACCCACTCATATCAGAGTCAAGTCCATCCAAATTGAAGTCAAGTTCACTCAAACCTATCTCGCATACATATTTTTTTTAAGTGTTTAATTATTAGTCCGGTTATTTATGGAGGACTTGATGCTCATTCCATTTCACACAAGGTTTTAAAAAAGGAGTCTTGTTTGCTTTATCTGTCCATCCATCTTCCTGTACCCGAATTGTCCCCACTGTTTTGCCCGACTTTGGGAGGGCAGTAGCCCCCACCCCCCCTAACTCGTGCAATCCAACTTATATTCATACATGATTCTGTAAGCATAATGTATACATGTCCGTAGATTAACAAGTTGATCTCAGTGACAGGCATTATCAGAAGCGGTAAATTCTCTTCTCAATGGCTCCATGTGGATAGTCATAATTAATTAACTCGCCCCGTGCCGATCGATCTCTCCATAGATGTGTACCAGTCCAATAGAAGTGTAATCAAGTACATGTACTATGGTATTAGGCTGAGAAATTTTGCCTCCATTGCGCACCTGTTACTGATTGGGTATGATTCTTATCTGGCTAGTCAAACAGAGTACCCGATTACGAAGCTTTCGATTTGTGAATGACGTAAGCCATATTTCGCTTTGATCTTCGCAGGATTATATTTGATTGAAGAGAAGAAAAAATGGAATCCTCAACTAAAAACACTCACGATGTATAACAGCAAATTTCCTGTGAAATATGTTTTTTTTTAATTAATGTTACTGATTGTCTCTTAATAATGATTGATACAGATATGATTATTAGTATTGTCAAACCTCTTTTTTATATACCCTCTTTGTCTGCATGGATTGTTGTATTAATTTGTTTGCCCTATTTATCTCCATGACAATTTAATCACAAGCCAATAACATACAGTTTGCTAAGTGGGGATATAATGCTACGTAGGTTCCCCACATTGATAGCCGAGTTTTGATGTCTACTGTGGACCATTGGATTGTGTATTCGCTTTCTTTTGCATTACATAACAAAATACGAAAACACTAAGCTGGCGGCTCATTGGCATTGACAGTATGCGAAAAGGGACTAACTTAAAATAGAAAATAAAATTGACACATTGATGACGAAATGTAAACATCATTATTCTTAACATGATTAAAAATGTATGACTTTACAAATTTGATTGATTTATGAGGTTTTTTTTTAAATTCAACCTATGTATTGTTTCATGAAGATAACATGATAGATTGTAACAAAAACTTTGATTCGTATGGCACTGGCCTACTAGGTTTTGTTGGATAAGATTTACATTATTTGTTTTCCATTTTCAAGATATTCGCTTACATTTTCGCACACAACAACAGACAAAATAATTCAATAGTTGTATTACAGTAACTCTAAAGTATAAATCTCGCGTTTTCTGTCATTGTTGTTCAATTCTCGCGTTTTCTGCCACTGTTCTGCCGCTCTCACCAATGATGTTCTTTAACTTAATAATATTCATAAACAAGTCATCTTATTGGTGGGGAATGGTTTTGACGTCAGCATTAAATAGTAATTGGTGGGGAACTGGAATAGTACGTTTTATCATCAACTACAAAACATAAACATGTGTAAAACTAGAACCAAATCCAAGCGAAGGTTATAAAGTCAAGACCATACAGATCCACGTCTGAACGCGATTGCGCAACACTATGAGGTGATGCAGTCAGACGTTACATCCATACACGTAGATAATAATTCATATTTGGTAAATATATTACAATTTTCAACAATTCTTAGTATGTACAATATAGATATTATACACATCATGTGTTATTGGCACAGTCAGATTGCCTTCCGTCCACGATCTCATTTTGAAATCACACACACATTCAAATATGCGTGATTGTCGAGGTTATCCCGTTGGGATAATAATGACGTAATGTACATCACGCATCATCTTAGTAATGACGTCATTCAGTCGCCATTTTTCACCATGTCCATTATCATGTTCAGTTTGTTTCTAATATTGCGCATAGTCATGTTCATGCATCAGTCACGTGGGCATCACATGTTTATCACTCCAAACATGGATGAGGCGGTCCTCTCTTGGTCGGGGTGTTGTGTCTCGAAGTGTCGACGGAGATCCACTTTACGTTGGAATGCTCGCCCGCAGATCTTGCAGCCAAACGGCTTGTAACCTGTGTGCTTCCTGCTGTGGGTGATGAGATTTGACGATTGGCTGAATGCTTTTCCGCACACCAGACATTTGTGTGGTTTCTCACCTGCATTGGGAAATACGAAAACAGAGATCATAAGTAAAACTGTTCAATATGAAATTGTCTTACCAATAATATAATGAGGACACAACGTCTGTATGATGACAATATGCTTATCATTGTGTAAACCTTGTAACTTGATAGGCTGGTGTCGTTGACGTCATTATCTACACTGTAATAATACGTGTTGTACAAGTCTGGGAGTATGACAAAAGAAATTGTGTCAAAAGTTGTTAACTTCTGTCAATGAACACTCAATCATTGCAAAGCATGTCATTTATACTGGTACCACTTTACAATCAAGTTCTCTCAACGACGACATTTTGGTAAATTTCTGAATCATCCGTCTGTCTAAAAATAACCCAAAACGAAACACCACCGTGTCTCGAAGCGGACCATGTAACTGAAGTAGTTTTAAAAACCCTTTGTTTTATCCACCAGTGAACTTTTAGGGGGTCCCACACCTATTTTGAAGTGGGTTTGAAATCGTGAAGTTGCCGATTCCTTATAGACTAACACAAATCAAGTTTTCATTTTATTAAAAATGCCTTCCTTGTTTTGAAACACAATTAACAACCAAATGCTAATAGTGGGTTTTTAAAAATGGTATCGAGCAATTCAAAAGTACATTTCACCTGATGTATTTCTTGGTTTGTCGCAATCTATAAAGGACATTGTAAAATCACTGTTGTTATTTCGAAATTAAATTGTCGTTCTTCAACACGCTCTTAAAACAAGGAAGGGTTGAATTCAATAAAGGTTTAGGCAATCACTCTTGAGAACTTATGAAACCTAAAATATGTCATCTCATTAGAGAAAAAAGTAATCGGTTAACCAAAAAACTGTATAAAAATTTGCTGTGCATATTTTATTTTTATTTTCAAAGCTCTAAAGATATAAGCGAGGGATGTTGAGGGTTTTGTCTGTATATTTTGAAGCGCTGGTGAAAAGTACGAGAGATCAAATCCAATCCCAACATTTCCAGCCGACGAAATTATGGGGCAGATGTTAAAACGACAGCCTCTTGGGTGACAGCGTGTGACAAGAAGGCACCGTTACACGGATTTCACCCAAATTTAGCGGCAACGGTGGTTTGTAACCAATTTTAGAGGGTGTTCTAGCGTGTAGAGTCGGTTCAGCTAGTGGGGGCCGTTGGTGCGTGTGTACCGGGCAAGCCTTGCGGCGGGCCTTGAAGGTGTCTTGCCACTATGCTGTGAGCTGCTCCACTCGGCCCATCTCGCTCCTCCTTCCACGCTCGACTCATGCATGCGCAAATTTAACAGCAAAAAGCCAACACTTCTCAAGTGTAAGAATCAAGGAGATGCTGATATAAGACGGGCGTCTTAATTCTTAAGTAATAGTTGCTAAGTCACTTGTGACGATGAGGAAGTGTCTGTTTGCTTCTCGAGGGATTCGAAGAAACTGTTTTCCCGTAACTAATGTCATACAGCTGCGGTACCCGATACGACGGCGCACTGCTGGACCGTGCAGTGGGTAGATTCACCGGCAGGAGCACAGCGAGGATGGTCCGGTGCACTGCGGCTGGGTCGCGGACGTTACGGTCGGTCGGGTTTGCCACCTGCCGGGAGGGAATGTCGTTGTCACAGATACGATGTCTCACGTCACCCGCTCGGTGTAAACCTTTATGGTTAGACGTGTTACTTGGTAGTCCCACCGAGCCGCTGAAGATATTGCATGGTAACTTGGGCGTGCAATGGCTGTCGTTTTGCCGACATTTTATGCTAAATTGTTCACATTGATCTCGGACCTTCTGTTTGTACAGGTCAAATGATTCAAATTAACCCATCAACCATCCCACTCTATAGCGCCAATAATGAATCTATAGGAGTCAAGATGACAGAAAGGGTTTAGATGTCAACCACACTGTCCGTAGAGGGTTCAACATAACCCCCCTTCCTATCCTATTCAGCACCCAAGCGTGCCAGGGTAACACCCCACCCAGTCACCCTAAGTGAGAGTCAACGACTTGGTCTCAAAAGTACAATTGACCGATCTGTTCAACTCATTGTTAGAGAAATACGAGACGTCCTCACCGATCGTGAGAATTTTCAAACCAAATAAACTGTGGAAAACATGAGGGTAAGGGTTCAGTTGAGTCCACAATCTTCGGATAAAAGCGGCACGTGAATCGGTAGAATCTAAAGCAAATTGAGAAGGTGAACCAGATTTATGCTGGTTTTGAACGGACTGACCTATCGTTACTCATTCGAACCAACGTTGGTTTCACTAATATGAGGGTAGGGCCTAGTATAAGGATTCAGTTTATCCCCTTGATGTAGTCAGTCATCTGATAAAAGCGGCACGTGCATCGTAGACTACAAGCAAAGGTAGAGGATGAACAGGATTTATGCTGGTTTTAAACGAAGCAGGTTTTTGTTGATATATAGTATAGCTAGACTGCAGTTAACTAAGACTGAGGTGAATTAGAAAGATTAGCAATATAGTTGCGTCTTGTGTCCAACGGTCTTTATATCCTTTCTAATCAAATCGAGGCTAGCCTCGCGACGTACATCAATACTAAACCAGGCAGAGGAATCTTTCAAAGTTGCTGGTAGCATTTCAAATGTTCTACTATACCCATAATTCCTTCAACATTGCACAATATAACTCATAATCAACTATAACTTTATGATTGGGTTATAAATCAAACCTGACTTTGATCGGCCCACGGTTTAATGTGATGCCATAACAGCCGAACCAATTCATGGACTGTACAGTCAACTCAAAGCCCACACTTCCCTAGATCTACATCATCCTTCAAAACCAGCTTGCCCGTATTCATCTTTCCTCCATCCCTCTCCTTTCCTCCCTCCCCGGAAAACGATACTCATCTCCCCCACTTAAAGATCACTCAAATAGCTTCCTGAATTACAAGTTAAGCATCCGATGACTGTTTCATGTATCGTATTCCCGGTGTCACGTCACCAAAAATTATAGTCGAAATTGTTCATCCACTGCTTACACGCGTTGACTTTTATCCCCCCTTGAACTGTAATGTGTGAACGACTTTTTGTTGAAAATTAAAAAGCCGATTAACATTTACATGTAAAATCTACCCACGTCTGCCATAACCCACTGGGGCTATACCTGATGACTTGTGTGTGTGTACATTATCAGTCCACATAGTGGCTGTCCATTTATTCAATCGTTGTACCCCATTGAGGCAATGTCGGGAACCACCATACGTTCTTTACAACATGAATTTCAAATTGGCTGTACACTCATTATAGTGAAGTAAAAATCTGGCAAATATGCGGGTTTTCCTTGCTAATTGCCCCGCCCACAAGATGTAATGTTCGATAATTAGTCCATATGTTTTGAGGGTCCTTCCAAAACTGGCTAGTGTACACGATCATACTCTTTTTCAAAGCGCAAAACAAACGTGGTTTAAATCAAATGAAGAAATATGAGTTAACATCTTTTCAAACTTTGTGGAGAAATTTTTAAACCAAACTGTAGGAGAGCAAGTCTTCATTACCAAATCTAAACTGTTTAGCAATCGGTATTGTTTCATGGACTCACGTGCAAGGAGTTTAGGTCTGATTTATTTGAAAAACCAAGACCTAATGCTTTTTATGAACATTGGTTTTGAGAATTTGCATAAACTATTATCATAAATCATGGAGCAGCTTGTATGATTCATTTTAAATAAAAGAAATTTTGACGATAGAGTCTTCTCAATTGAACCTAAATTGCCGAGTGAAACATTCTTTCCGTACTTAGTAAGGAGATTACAGACTTTGGATTGGGGTTTTTCGTTCTCTATAGCCTTTCTTCACTGAGTAGCTGTGAATCCATTTGTTTGAATTGCCACTACGGGCAACTGTGGTAACTTGGCTTACTCATTGAATGAGAAATGTAGGTACACGGAAAGAAGATGAAGTAACAATAGAACTACATGAGTGCTCGGTCATTCCTCCTTTTGAACCCAGCATTATCCTCTTTTCATCTTAAAGGCTTTCTTCCATGGAGGATTGTTGAGATTTGGGGAGTTGTGGTTAAACCTCTTTCCATGTATGGACCACAACAAATCTTAGAGACGTCGTGATTGCGTTCAAAGTTGAGGTGTTCTAGACCTGTGTTGGTCTGGGGGTTGGTAAAGAGGTGACTAATGAACTAAGCTGATCAATGCTACGGGTGTGGCTTTATGTAGCATCTTCAGCTTGCTTACAACATCTTGATACATCCAAACAGAAGCCCTTAAAACTTTAATGAGTAGTCTCTGTACAATGAAAGTACAGGACCCTAATCTGACCCAGTCTTCTCCTACAAGAAAACCTGTTGACGTCTTTGCTTGATTAATTGTATCTCTGTATTTTAAGGATTATACACACGCCTGGAATGCATGTCTTGGATGAGACTCCAAAAAGAGCTAGGATGAATGACAAGTGCGGAAACTCAAACCCAACATGAGGAGAGCGGATGCAGTATAACAATGGTTCATTATTGATGAGTTATACCCGGTTATGAGGAAGACCAAGGCAAAGCAATTGATTTCTGTTTGGGTGCTTCAAGCCCTGATCGATACCTAATTCTCATGCCCCGGGCATTTTGAGCCCCACAGTTCCCATTTCCTGTTGTGGGTTCTACCCGATTTAAGTGCATTACGCCACCTACATCCTAACTTATCCCCTTTTATTCAAAAGATGATCTCACCACATTGGCTTGAAAGTTACTTTTCCCACAGTCGAGCCAAACGTAAAGATAAGGACAGATGTCCAAAATGACGTCAAATAATCGTTGTTGTCAGTGAAGAGTGGTAGTCACGTCTTGTTTACGTCTGTTTTAAAATGTCAACTCATGTAACGATATCATGTTGTGATTTGTCTCGTTCATCCCTTTGTTTACAGTTTTATACTATAATCAGAATCGTTAAACTTAATGAAAGCCAGCATTTAGTAATCTGAGATTGTACTGTCGTAACAATAATAAAGACTTAATTGCAATCGTATACAGCCAATCAACAAAAGTTGTATTTTTTAGAGCCTTGATTGTGGTATTGGTTGTCGTGGCAACGTGGCATTTAAAGCAAATCGGATGCTGTTGTTACTGGCTGTTCATCCCTGTGTGCTTCCTTAACCATCTCAACGCAAACAATCAACATATCAATAATAATTTCCATACAAGCTGTTTAGCAGAGAATATTACTGAAAGATGCTAGGTCAAATTTTTAGCCGATTTGATCTCAAAATTCAGATTTGAACTTTAAATAGTTATAAGCTTTCATTTGAGGCATTGCACGAACAAATCTGCCGATGATAGGTGGTAGTTAATTAACAAACTATAGCAGTTAATTGTTACCGGTATCCCGACATAATCTCACGTCCATCAGCCATGTATAGACAATTTTGCATATTACATGTATTGTATGCATTGCTCTGGGCACATGCGATAGTTTCTGTTTGTTTTTTCGTTTTGAAATGGCATCACCTGTCCAAATTCGTTTTGAGAAAAAAATGTAAAAGACAGTTTTTGTCAGTGAAAATCGGGCCTTGCAACTTCAGTACTGTGTGATAGCTCTATGTGTTTATGTTTTGTGATTGCTTACCTGTATGAATGTACGTGTGTTTCTTCATATCTGATTTCTGGTGGAATCTCTTGCCGCAGTACTCGCAAGGATATGGTCTTGTATCAGAATGAATCAGCATGTGGGTAGACAGGGTAGAGGATCTCTTGAATGTCTTGCCACATTGTTTGCAATGAAACGATCTCTCCTGACTATGGACTGCCCGGTGTTGGCTCAAACTTACGGCATGTCCGAAGGTTTTATGGCACAAATCGCAGGCGTACGGCCTCTTCCCGCTGTGTGATCGACGGACATGAACCTCAAGTCCATGGGGTGTGCTAAAGACTTTGTTACAGTCAAGACAGGTGTATGTGCCATGTTGGCCAGGCGAGCCGCAGAGAGGTGGGGAAGGAGAGAAGAGTTTTCTCTCGGCTCGGAACTCTTCTGGGTCAGACGAGTATCTTCTCTGTAGTGGGGGGCGTTCCATGCCAATAAATGGGTGCTGTCTCAACCCAGCTGCACCGGGGAGGGATTGCACGTAAGCGGGTATCCCTACCCCAAGCTTAGCCCGGTACCAGTTTAGGTCATCAAGCGAGAAGGATTTGAGAAGGTCTTTTTCGATTTGTGCAAAACGAGCTCTGTAGACGTCGGTATAGCTGAGGCGGCCATCTTTCAACAGCTCTGATATTTCACGGCTGATGAAACCTGTAGTGAGATAGGGGAATGGACGTATACTTAAGCATTAAATCATGTTATTAAAAGCTGCCATGTTGACATGGCGGGGTCGTGTGACAAATCACCTGAGAGATTGTGGCATATGAAAAAGTGCTGACAAAGGTGTAAGGTTTAGTTCATCAACCAAACGTAACTTGTTCCGTCTGGGTGAAAGTAAATAAGCTGAGTGAGCGTCAAACGGTGGAAGGAAAATAAACTTGGCCCAAAGATTCTGTTTTATATTATTCAGTTTGTGTTTGGGAATTGGATTGAACGCCTGGTGACCAATCCAATCAAAACCTATCAGACCTCATTTAACACAAGTCTTTACGGTAGCCGCCATTTGCTTTTTTAATTAACCAGTGCAATGTTCAATGTGGGATTTTGTGTCAACACAAACGCAATGAGTTTGAATGCCTTTTTTTAAACTAAAACTTGATCCAAGTGTTAAAAAAAGTATGGCGTGAATCGGGTTTTTACTCGTTCCGAACCGCGCCGAATCAAGGTGAGAGGTCACGATTGGAGACAATTCAACCAACAAACGAACATTAACAAAAGCTAACCGAAACAGGGGAACATATTTGTAACTTTGGTTTTATGTTGTTTTTTGTGTATTGAACTTCGTTGTTGTTTTTTGTGTATTGAAATGTTTTTGTTGATTTTTATATGTATATTTACAGTATTTTTTTATTAGTAGGCCCTAATTTAAACCCCGTTCATGTCTAAAATGATATCAAACTTATAAGAACATGACAAATCGAATGAAGAAAAAAAATCAGCCATGAGAGTTTTGCGTTCCATTCTGCAAGTTGCAGTCCATTCCAACTACGCCTCTCTTATTATTGCCTGCACCTTTAATGGTCATTTCTCCAGCCTAGTAATTTCGACATGTTCCCCATCTGGTTTTCTTATTTCTAATCCAGGCCACACTTTTTAATTGATCGAATCCAATGCAATCAGTGCCTGAATGTTAACACGCAATAATTCGCTCACGAATAAAAACACGGAGATATACAAAGCTTCAAAAAAGCAAACGAAATCTGTAGTGTGGTTAGCGGGGCGAGTCCGTGCCTAGTCAAGTCCGAGATTCCCTCCATCAGCCATTCAACGGAGCACGGCGACGGTCTCGTTGTCTCATTAGGACCATACTTTACACATAAACCAAGAGCATTTATATACACAATATCAGGGGATTGTGTGGGATTGCTATGTAGAATGTATACAAGCAAGCTATTGCATGTTTGTATATGTATGCACTGGTAACCAAGCATTTGTCACTTTGACTTATAAAAACTCTACATACCGCTGTGACATCGCTTTACAATAAATTAAGTGAAATTTAACTTCAGATAGCAGTGCATTTTATGATTTTTATTAAATGTTTCAGAAGGCTCTTATTTTATATTTCGTATCTTATTCGAATTCAACATCAGTAGAAAGTAAAATTATCTTTGCATTGTCGAAACTTGTTAAGTGTAACTTCGCCAAAAACACCAGTCGACAAATTGCAAATTAGAAATGTAAACATGTCTTAGTATGGATACGTTTTAGGCGACGTAATAAATCAATGCGTTTGCATTTTGCAAGCAGAGCGGGAACTAGCTTGAGATTCCAAGTCGATCTATCCCTCGGTTGCAATTCATCATATTCATAATGAGTTAAAGTAATATTGTCTCCTCTTTATTGTACGCTTCGTTGATATATCAGAGATTGCACATACTCATGGCCAAACTGATCGCATGGAGTAATTTGCTATCATCTCTTTCTCTGTATACCCGCATCTTGGCTCTTTACGCAAGGGATCTTCCATACTTGGATATCTTTGCTCCTAATAGTTCATATGACCTCACGTGAGGACGCATAGCCGGAACATATCGAATTTGTCTCCCGCTGAACGCTTAATTACAACATTTACTATTGTTGTTAAAGTATAAGCATGTCTAATTACGTACATTGGGTTTCCCCGCACTGTACTTGTGAGAGTCGGTGGTGATTGTTTGAGGAGGACTATTAAACAACGGCGAGCCGTGCTTGTTGATAGTGAGGGAGAGAGGGAGCGAGTAGACGGGTCTGAACGAGCCCCGAGACGGGCATAGATCTCGGTGTTACTCGCTGTAGCACACCCATGGGTCTTATTGACGGTAATACAGATTTGTAAAGCACTCAAACCATTACTGGAACCCGTGTCATTTGCCAGTGTTGCAGTTGGCTTTTGTGTGTGTGTAGATTGTTAGTATACTGTAATTAGCCTGATTGTAGATCGGCAGGGCTATCTCTCAGGCAATAGCCCTTGTGGGAGTTGTTGGGAGGTGATTGCGGAGCTAGTGACTGATTTTAGGCTGTGATTATTACTCGTCTTTGAAAGCATACAACGACTTATGGAAGTCATAAAGCATAGACAATGTGGAGAGGCAGAGAGTGTCGTTACCATTAGCTGGCGGCGATGGTATGTCGTAGCTTGAGATCTCACTTGGCCATCGTTGACTAGGACTACTGAGTGGTCTGGGCGGTGGGTAACCCGGTGGCAAGGTACACGGGAGGATGGTGAGAGGGCCTGGGATGGGACCTCGCCGGACCCCGTTGGTCAATTCGGATAAGCGCTGATCGATGCTCAGAGTTGGGCTGTGTTGCTTGCCGGGTACCGCCGATTCCTCATACGGTCCGATGGTCACGGTTCGTCCAATCTCCGGGTTGCTGCTAACGGGCAACTCTGGGGAACGAAAAACGTTATTAAAACGGAATGGTAAAATGGATTGGCTGTCTGAAAATCACGCAGGCGAAACGAGGGAAACGGCAATTCTTGATGAACGCAAACACTGGGCCTGGCATGTCAACCTATATACAACATAACATGGTGTGTTGGTGAATTGACATAACATCGTGATGAACACACTAGTAGACTATGTGATTGAGAAATGGGCGGTTCGGGCCAGGGTACCACAAATTAGCAATCATGCACTTAACACAATTACTCACCATCTCGGCAAGATAGTCAAATAATTGATGCCGGTGAAATATTGCCATCACTCTATGTAGTACTGGAATCAATACACATCATCTTCTAAACCTATATCTTATTCCTTTATTTTAGTTATTTATTTTTCAGTCAGTCGATATGAATAAACATTCAGATTGGCAAGGCATTTAATCTCTAATCGAGATTTCTCAACCGTGCTTACGATAAAGTTTCAAAGTCACCCATCATTGAAGTTATGAAATTGTTTTCTCTTAATTTAACTGAAAAAATGATCACACGAATATTCATAGAGATGATGTTTCTATTGATTTTTTTTTGTACAAAGAGATTTGTGATGTCGAAATGTGAATTCAATGTACTACACCAGCAATAATATTTGAGTCAAAATTGAAATCATATTTACTGAGGGCGAGGTTGCCTTCCATAGCGAGTTTTGTTTTCTATCACAGTGCTTGGTGATAACGGGGTACCTCTGCAGGCTCAATGTTGATTTATTTTCAAACGAAACCGAATCTACTAGAAATGATTTTGCTTAACTAGATAAAAGGCCGTGCCGGTTTAATGATTAAACTTTGCATTATCTGTTCCAATACGGGATTTTTTTTATATTTTACAACAACTGCGTGTGTTCTCATTCATGACCATTGACAATAAGGTGAAGTGAGACGTTTTAACGTTAATTTAAAACAAATGAATATAATTGCTATGTGCAGGTATCTCACAAATTGCAATCCTGACTAGACTACTGTCGCTGCATACCAGTATCTTTACACACAATGTAACGATCGTTTCTTTTAAGTGCAGTGTTCTTATTGAAAATTTAAATTTTGAGCAAATGTCCATGACCATATGGTTGATGGTCGACCGTTGAAATGATCCTACTGATGCAAATCGTGGCTGTACAGTCATTGCATGTATATTATACGTGAATGTAGCAGAGGACATTTTAGCAGTCCAGTTTTAATTGACAAATGTTAATTAGTTTACCTCCATGAAATCAATCTCAATGAAATATATTTCCATTTGAATCATATTTCGGTTAACAATGAGATTTGAGTGATAAAAACCACAGAGCTATATAGCTTGCGATTTCCTGTGCCAGCTGCCCATGAGAATCAACAAAAATACAAAAGCTGAAATAGTTTGGAGTTTGCAAAAGGGTAGGTTGGTGTTTGGTTGGTTTCAATCACTCACAGCATTTGTCTCGATTCGTCAAGTGCTGCAAGAGCAATGGCTTAACCACGTGTAAAATCTTAGCTTATTTTTTGGCGTGATAAACTTATATTATTGTGTAGTAGATATGATAGTACTGCGGCGATTACCGTCATGAGAATTAACCATCTGGTTATAACGCAGTGATTAATCACTCATGGCTATCACAAATGATAACTCAAAGGGTGTTGGCCTAATAAGTTGTAGTCCCTTCAAACTAGAACACAATATAAAATAAAAAATCTAATTAGATAAATGAGATTTCATTAGCATCTTAAAGGATGCCGATGTCCTTTACCAGTTCCTTTGAAATCAACCGAATCCATCTGTTTTCAGAGGACCTTGCACGTAGTCTTTTAGATCTTGCCTACAAATCATAGCATTTCTGGAGCAAACCACTCGACGTGTTTGAAATATTACTCGTATTGAAACAAAATATATAACTCTTTTCCCAACACCTGTCCACATTGTTCGGCACCAAATTGTCAAAAACACATCGATTTCTGTTTTATTGTGAAGAATTGGATCGGCGCTTAATGATTATATCCGGGATAAATTTTGAGGAATAAAGAGAGGGGAGGGACCTTGTGATTTGTACGCGTCAAAAAGTCAATTACAGGCATGACCACTTGATTTGTCTTTGCATTAGGTTTACCATGAGATTATTATTGGTGCAATTGAGTGGAATCTGGCACCCCGGATGCCCCCGGATCTTAGCGCTGACCACCTGCCTGGAGCTCTTCAGTGTGTTAAGCGTGCCGGTACAAGATAAGTCGCCCCTACTCGTAGACTGTGCATACAATCAAATAGTTCCGCTGCTGCATGGACACAGTAAGTATACAAGTAAAAAATATACTCATCATAAAACTGTGTTTTTGATTCACCCATATTCGCCAACCTTGTGACATTTCAAGTCGTAAATTCAAAGGGACATTTATAAGTTCATTATACTTAATAAATACAGATTTAAATCTGTACACAGAAAGAGCACCGTGCTTCTTTCGTTATGAAAAGTTCGTGTTTAAAACAGGCACTCGGTGATGAGCGTGAATGACCAAAGTACAACGGCGAAGATATAGAATATTGAGAAGAAACGCATTGTAAAAAGTTAAAACATTAATTAACCAGACATGGCGACTTAATCGTTATAAATCATTTCTAGTCATCGCTTTGGCTTCAACTGACTTGAGTTATATACCTATGGTTCTGGTTTAATTGTCGACATTAAAGTCATTTAGAGTTTTCAAAAGTTGGAACAATTACAAGTCATCATAACACTTTAAAAATGCGATCAGTTCAAAATTAACTTAACATCGAAAAAAAACACTTATACATCACATGTTTGCAATAATGAGAAATGAATCTTCAATAAGTCAGTTTGCTCAAGTGTTACTTTTAAGCTATACCCATAATCAAGTACAACTTTTACAACGATCGACTCAATAAAAATACTCTTTTAAGACCATCAACTGTCGATGCGCAAATTAAAACAATAAGAACTCGTTTGACAATTTTACAAGTTGAAAGGTTGAAATTTGCAAGTTTGCTGTAAAAAACAAACAGTTATTTTGAGATCAAACAGTAATTCCATCGATATTTACTGATATGAAAAGCTTCAATATTGCTATCTAAAATAAGGTCACATCATAATGATAGTGGTCATTTGGAAAGTGACTTCATCCACGTTACACAGCTGTTGTTAATATAAAAAAGCGAAACTTTTAAAAAATAATGCACAATTTCTAATCTAACGATTATGAGTCTCAATGTTTTGTCAGCAATGAGAGCATAATAATGTGGACTTTTGGGGTTGTCCCCACATTTTGTGCAATGTAAGGAAAACGGTCGTTCCAAGTTGAAGTTCGTTAAAGTAAGTTTTTAAGCGTGTCTGACTCACCTTTTTTCCTGGGTGTCACTGGCGTGAAGGCACTGGCCATCCGAGCTTCTGCATCCATAGAGATTGCCGGTGCATAAGTCACTTTCTTGCCCTTCGCTTTGACTAAGAATGACCGAGGCATTTTCTCTTTAGTTGCCGTCTTAATTAATCAAAGAAGAAACAGGAGAGAAGAAACCGAAACTCCCGTCTCGTATTGTGTCTTACTTGTTGATGCAAGCAGGAGGAATGAAATTGTGTCAGGAAAATCCTCAATTCCTAACTCACTACGAATGTACTATATGTTGGTGTGTAAAGTTGTTGCAAGTTGGAGGACAAGCTATCCGGTGTTGGCTAGCCAGTGAAGTGACTTTAGGCCATAGTTTGATGAGAATAAATAGATGATGGTCGACTACTATTGGTCCGTGGTTGGCGCTGGCCACTGGGTTTGCGTTAAATCTGATCTCAACTTGGGACCGTGCTTGGTTTTAGTGCAGCTCTCACTTCATGATTATGCAAATGTAACCATAAGCCAATAACTCAGATTCGTATATACAGAGTGAATCTGCTGCTGGCATTCATTCAGCGCTGTATTGGTTGAATGGCATAAAACCCCCCATATACAACGTGTACAAAGTCTTCTTCAATGAACCGATGTTGTCATGCGGTAACAAAAGGCGTGCTTCTTGTGCACCAGCCACACTGGTGATACACAGATCAAATCAAGCGTAAAATCCAAACTGGGCATGCGCTGCAAGGGGGAGGGGGATGAGGAAAAAAGCGATGAATAGACTGGAACTGGGCTGATTGGCGCTATATTTACTAACATCAAGTGTACTTGTGACACGATGAAACATCGGAATAAGACTCCGATGGCCGAGAGTAGTAAAGCGCCTGCGCTGATATGACAGGTGCGTGTGACGTCACGGATGGAGCGGTCCCTAAATGACCAGTCAGTGCCCTGCTCGGCCGTCAGACCGTAACGACGGGATGTGATTGGCTTAAAGACAGGCTTGCTCTTCCGTGATTGACACGCCTTCGGCACGTCACATAATTATTTACTGCGTAACTGTATTAATGGTAAAGCGATATGACCAGAGGAAAGGGTAATCTCATAACGTGTTGATAAGTAATGTAAAATTGGTAGACATTGTGAGCAAAGGAACACACAAGAGGGTGTTGGTGGTACGCAAGTGTAGTAATTAGGGAAATGCTACACCACAAGCATCATGTACCAATGTAATCTCTTCGGGATTATGCAATTGGTTTGGACGATGGACACAAGTCATGATGAAATTATAAGATAAGAAACAAACGGTGTGGTTAAAAGTAGACGAAGTTAAACTGAGGTGTTTCTCACCTCAGTTGGTTTGTGAAGTTTGTATTGAACTGGAATTGTAACTTGGAGTTCACGGTCGTCTAGAACGGACTTAGTGTGTTCGTAGAGTCTCTTTATACAAGAAATGTTGTTCTATCGATATACCGTTGACTCTACTAAACTAAAATATTATTAGGCGCTGTGCGATGTGGATATCATTTTATATTTCATCCATACAAAAAACACTCACCTGGCTTGGAAATAGTGTAGAGCAATACGTATAGTTTATGTAAAGCATTGTGATACAACTGAGATAAGAAATTTCCATCAATTCTCATATTATTATTGACTATTCTACTTTCCAATTTAAAGTATTTTGGACAAGGATGAAGAAAGCGCATCAGAAATGTGTTTTCGTGTAGACTCGACGTCTTGTCAACATTATTGCAAGAAACATTTGCGGATTGAACAAGACCTGAAACAGTCACTGTTGCATTTTTTGATAAACTTATCTTTACAATGATTGTTTGGACTTATTCTGTTAATCAAGTTACTTTTATGTGAAGTCAAATCTCCATAGGTTTCTTTCATTCTTATCAAATTTTCAGGTAAGCCTCTTAAAATCACATAGATTGACAATTGATTGGATTAGCATTAGCGAATTAATCTGTGGTTATAATCAGTCAAAATAATCGAATATGTTAAAACTGCGAGATTCAGCCATGGGGTTGGGAATCTCAAACAAGCGCAAGGGTCTGTATAGAATTTGTCGAGGATGTTTCTTCGTTTTAATTTAAAGGCACTTACACTATTGGTAATTACTCCAAATAATTGTTAGCATAAAAACTTACTTGGTAACGAGCAACGGAGAGCTGCTGATAGTATAAAACAATGTGAGAAACGGCTCCCTCTGAAGTAACGTAGTTTTTGAGAAAGAAGTAATTTCTCAGTAAAATATTTTAATTGATTTTGAGACCTCACGCGTGAGGTCTCGAAATCAAGCAATCAAGCATCTGAAAGCACACAACTTCGTGTGACAAGGGTGTTTTTTCTTCCATTATTATCTCGCAACTTCGACGACCAGTTGAGTTCAAATTTTCACAGGTTTGTTATTTTGTGCATATGTTGAGATACACCAAGTGAGAAGACTGGTCTTTGACAATTACCAAAGTTGTCCAGTGTCTTTAAACAAATTTATGCCAACATTTGTATATGAACAGCTAATTACATATATTTATTTCCGTTATGACTCAAGTTTAGAGAAATTCTTTGGTATGTTTACCTGCGAACTGCTAACCTAAATTCTTTGAACTTAACATATTTTGTTATTAAAGATGTGTAAAATGGGGTATATAATGGGGAAACATGCAACCAGTTCAATATTTGTTTTTACCTAAACACCTGGAATTTCCTAAACGATCCAGATATTCGCAATATTGACAGTAAGATACTGCCGTAGTCTGAGGTCAAGCTCAGTACAATCATCTTAAATTTCAATCTGGTTGGGATTTGGGATCGAAACATCACATCTAAAGACTACAATTAAACAAACCAACAAATGTAACATACGGGGATTTTGTATTTTTATACAAATTATGCAGGATACGCTTTTAACGTACAATGGACGAACGAACGAGTTGATTCCAAATAGTACTCTTGAGGCACTTAGGCCACGATCAAGGCTATAATATTTAATGATAATGTTTGACTACATTATTTAGGTTCTGTCTGCCAAGGTAATGAGAGGCTAGCCTTCCATTACCTACGATCGAGGTGATATGCCTATACTTAAATGAACTCCACAAGAAGTATTTCTACCATTATTGACTGCAAAAGTTTGCCAGTTTTGTCTCGGCGAAATCATTCTTACGCATTCCAGTTGTGACTTTGGAAATTCAAGCAAGTGCGGTGTATCTCGCAGCAGCAGCTGCTGATTTTAGTCTAGTACCTTGACTAGTTTGATCTTGTTTCTAATAACATAGACAATTCTAGATAAGGTTTCTTTATTCAACATGTGATTTCTTTTTGGAGTATCCGGACTTTGATCTGTTAACACCAAGCGGTCTCCTTTCTTGTCGCCTCTGTAGTGCGTAGGTTCAGGCGCATTCAGCCGAAGGTAAATATGTCAACGTTTGTCACCTGATGTGGTTTATTTGGTTTCCAGTTTACGGCTCGCGTGGGTCGCGTGTGGGCCGGTGTGTGGGACCCCTCCCTGTGTGTGTTCGCTTGGATTGTAGGATAGATTTTGTCCTTCTTGTGTTTGTGGTTGCAGCCACGTGCTGGCAATTCGTGGCGTGAGGTGTGTTGATAGCGTTTAGAAGTAAATCTAAAGATCTAGTTGTGATAATGCGTAAGGCGGGCTACTTATCAGTTGTATGTTTTACAAATACCATGTATAAAATGTGGCGGGAAAGATTTGGCTACTTTTGTATGATTAAAATAAATGACTGTGATTTGTTATTGTTTTATTAGACGGTCGATATTTCACCCATAGCGATAACCTCACTATTGGTGTAATCCGGATCGATTTTGATGTTTTCCCAGCTTCAATTTATTATTAGGTTTTCTTCAAATCCTAAAAGGTCATTATTTCTCGTTCTTGAGCATGTTGTGTATGAATCCTTTTTTTCTGTGAGGAATGTTAGTCAGATAGCTTCTTCTAGCGTTATTATTATCAGTACATTTTATCACTGAGAATTTTATCTAATATATTCTTTAACGGTTGAGACTGTCCTGTCATTATTTCATCTTCGCCAGTATTAATAAATAACGAATGGAAAGAAATGAACAACGAATTAAAAGATTGGTTGATCACAACTTTGTTCATACAGGCCTATCGTGTTTGCAAAAATAAGCCATTCGAATTTGGTGCAGCAGAATCAACTCAGTGGTACTGCCGTGGTTTATTACAATATCATCAAAGTCCATGTGACGTCATAAAAACCATCAGCTTGTCCCGCACCCCAGGGGTCAATTTTATCCTCAGTTAACTCAAATTAGCAATTGTGGCTCGACTATCGCTTTAAGTATACACACGAGCCAGTGGGGGTAGGATCGAGGTTGCAAGCAGAACGCCAGCTATACAGCCCCCTGGGGGTGGGAGGGTCGGTTGACCCGTCTCACGGCTTGTTAGTTTGTGACTGTTAAGAAAGACGATATGTGTAGCCCCTTGCTCCGCCCTCAATACTACACTCAGTGCGTAATGGTGCAATTTGACAACAATATAGATTGTATAGTGTCTTGTGTTGGCATACGAGAGGCACGCGAAGGGACAAAGGCTACCCCGGCCCGCCCGCCGTCCAACCGTCGACGGCACACTACAATGCAACCCAAACCGAGCGGAAGACGTGCAACGCGTGCTGTCTTCGACTTCATTTGTCCAGGACAAAAAATCGCGACCATTTTATGGATGTTTCTGCATTATTTGTGGCGATTGAAAGCAGCTGCAGAACGCCGCCCAACAAGCGGTCGGGTCCTACTGACTAGGTCAAGAGAATTGGTTCATCCGGGCGAAAAACCCTCCTCCATTGTACTTAGGTCATGATGCTCCTAAAACTATACAGATATATAAGCACATGGAGCTATTAGTGGGAAGTGTGGGGTGGTGGTTTTGCGACAAATCGGTGTGATCATGGCAAGGTGTTGGGTGATGGCAGGGGTGCATACGCGTCTCTCTCTCCCCCTTATTCACATTCAGAAGTTAAAGATTCAACAACTAAATGGAAGTATATAATAAAAAACACATCACGGTATAAACATAGTGAGTCAAGCTTACTGAATCTCACTGCAGCCGTAAGCAGGTGCTGGTAGGATGGCCGGCGTGTCCTACACAACCAAAACAAACACTCTGCTCTTTATATCTCGCTTTCAAGTGCATGTTTGACAAACGCTGATAACTTCTCTGTTTTGGATGAAGGTAAACACCGACTTAGTCTAACCCTGGCTTGAGTATAGCTACTTTTTTCCCCCTCGCTGTAATCTTACACTCAACATCATAAAGCTTTGTTTCGCATGTGGAACGAAAAACAGAGATTAGCTTTTTGGGACCGTAAAACTGTCTAAACGAGCCCCGGTGAAATCCCGGTGTATCAATGATATGAGCTGAGAATACATTAACAGTAGGTACGGATGGTTTGCGTCTACCGTTGGTTGGTCATGCAGATCCACAGGCGGTTATCCAAAACTCGTTTAAGTTAAAGGTCATCAATCAACGTTTGACGTCATAAAAGACCGTGGAACCATTTGAGTCTGGCGTGCTGTCTTCTGTTGTCTCAAGCTTTTTCTTTGTTTCATGAACATGTTGAAATCCTGCGTTTGAATCTGTGTTTGTTCTTTGCAGCGAGTTAAGAGTCTATGTCATTTTTTTTGCCCAAATGTCACAAAGTTCAGACCTGGATATCATACAGGCCTAAAAACGTTTGTTTTTCACCCAATAAATTCCACTTGTTTCAAAGAAAACCCTGCTCAAATGTTGACAACCACTGTAGCCGAATTGCAAGATGGTACCGTAAAATTCCATTGAACAGAAATGCCTCACTAAGTAGGAGGAAAAGCAGAGTCAAGTTTCCCTAAGCAATTGTCACACCAGAGGAAAACTAATTAAATTTTATTGCCTGTTAATAGTTGTTAATGTTGTTTTTGTCGGCGTTGAACAATGCTCTCCAATACTCAGACATAAAAAGAGCAAATCAAGTATTGATCCAGTATCTTATTAGATCGATACCAGTAGTTCTCAACAATTTTTCCCCGCATATCATGATCTCCATGTGCCTCCCAAACCATAGCAAAGCCAGACCCTACATCAACAGAGAGACAAACCCAAAATACAAGACAATAGAGAGGGAGACGTCAACAAAAGTTTGAATTCGTGGTTTGGGAGGGAGATAATCGAGGGTGGGGGGGGGGGGGTTGGAGGCGGCGAACACAGAACCCCGTACTTACTGGAGCGTTTCACCGCACTGCAATCAACGCCTGGATATTAATTATAGTACTCCCCCCAAAACGTCACTGGCAAAAAGCGTGGACTGTTGGGCGCAGATACACAGATGCTGATTTCACACACGTCTATGGAATAATAGTCAGATAACGTTAAATAGGGGGTACGGGGTGTATGCCGTACATTGTACGCCCTATTACAGGACAAGGGAGTTCGCTATCAAAAGGAATAATTCCAACTTATTGAAAGTACGGTAGATTAGGAGGTTTTAAGGTAAATTTTCACTCTGAAGGAGCAGTGTTCAAAGTCAACTTAAGAAGCTTATGCAGAATTTAGACTTAATCTACAATATCATTATAGCCACTTAACAGCGTAGCTTCAAACCTTTACCTCCCCAAGCAGACTCTTCATGTTTTCAGTCTCTTTGTCCTCTCTGTTTTCTGGGCAATCTCATTATCATCTTACTCATTCTGCTTTTGATGATCTCTTCGTATTAGCACCACTCAATGCCCAGTTTCTTCACATCGTTTTAGCTTTTAGTCTGCAGGCATAACCTAGCGATTCATATCGCTACTTGTAGCACGACCTTCAATGGTTCGCAAGATTATAGTCAGTAAGTTACTTAGATGTTAAGATCAAGATAACGAAGTCAGTTATTCGTCTTATTTGCTGAGAATAGTGCAATTGCTTCTATACTGTAGACACAGTAACAACGGGGTTAATTGAGGCAATCTGTGTTTGTTTCCTATAAGTTATTGCAAACAAATTTGCATATTGGATTGATTGATTTTGTTGCAGTGGGTGAATATAATGAGTGATACCGGTACACACAAGTTGAAGCCGACTTTTATGCACATTTGCAGAACTTGAAATGGATTCTCAGCAAATTACTGTGCCCTTGTGGAACAGAAGATGTGCAATGTACCGTACATGAACATAATGATGTTAATTCACTATTTGATGCATTTACTGATTGTGTATGTTGTACAATCAACAAGGCCAAGAGGACCGCAGGATGCATTCAACGACGTAATGTATACATCGTCTTGAATCAACTGAAGACGTAAGGTTTTTACACAGTCTTCAAACAACTTGAGACGTAAGGTTTTTCCACGTACTGAAACAACTTCAGACGCCACTGGTTTACATCGGGGCTTGAAACAACTGATAGACGCAAGGCTTATAACGTCTTGAAACAACTGATAGACGTAATGTTCATAACGTCTTGAAACTACTGAAGACGACAGGTTTACGTCGTCTTGAAACAACTGGTAGACATCAGGTTTACGTCGTCTTAAAACTATACTGAAGACGTCAGGTTTACGTCTTGAAACTACGAAGACGTCAGGTTTATATACGTCGTCTTGAAACTACTGAAGACGTCAGGTTCAAGTCGTCTTGAAACAACTGGTAATTATAAGGTTTATATGGTCTTGAATACTGAGACTCAGGTTTACGTCTTGAAACTACTGAAGACGTCAGGTTTATACGTCGTCTTGAAACACTGAACTCAGGTTTACGTGTCTGAACAATGGTATCAGGTTTACGTCTTTTGAAACTACTGAAGACGTCAGGTTATAACGTCGTCTTGAAACTAACTGAATACGTCAGTTTACGCGTCTTGAACTATGGAGACGTCAGTTTACGTCGTCTTGAAACTACTGAAGACGTCAGGTTAATACGTCGTCTTGAAAACTGAAACGTCAGTTACGTTGTCTTAATCTACTAAAGGACTTTCAGTTTAGTCTTGAAGCTACTTAAACGTAAGGTTTACGTCTTGAAGCTACTTAAGACGTAAGGTTTACTTCGTCTTGAAACAACTTTAAAAGATACTGTTCTAGATAGGGATGCGACCCAGAATAAACTTGGCTTATGTTGTTTTTATTACCACAATTACTTTTTTTCTGATCCTTAAACATCAAGTTATGAGTGAGTTCGCCCACTCAGGCAGCGTTCCTTTCATCGAGAATGCTAGAGGTACATACATGGCGAGGTGCCTTTAACGTGCAGCCAGCAGTAATCCGATGTGTCACTACTATTGTTAGAAACAGGTCTGCCAGAAAAAGTTTCACTTCAAATGTTCCATGATTCAACATCAAACACCCACTTTTACAAAGGGACAAAAAGAGTATGTGTGGGAGGCAATCTGTTGTTTGTGCTCTACATGGGGCCCAGTTCTGCAACATAGTCAAAGAGGGCGCGCTTACTTGCACGAACATGCAACATGAAGCTGCTCAAGGATTGTCTTTGCATTATGTTTGGAGGCTTGCAGATTACGCTCAACATTGTTTATAGTAAACAAACAACATTTAACGCCCACGTATACACTTGAAGTTTAAAACGGAAGGCACCAGCCTACCTCAACCCTAAAATGACATCGACTTGGGTATTGTCAGATTAAAACTAAATTAAACAACTGAAACAAACAAACAAACAAACAAGTCTTATTTACCCAAAACATAATCACACTAAACACATGTGTTTGCGTATCACGTGACATGAAGGCCCAGTTCCTCTGTGATCATTAGTCCTTGGCTCTGTGACGTCATCGATCCTACCCCGTATCGGGCAATAGTTTGAGTTGGTGATGTTGATATAATTCATAGGGGAAAGTTGTCTATGATATAATCTTTAATTGTTTCATGATATTATTGATAATTATGTACTATTGATTAATGTCGTCATTGAGGTATTGTTATTGGACCCAATCAGTATACGGGCTTTAGGAATCTACCATGGTTTGCGAAGATAAACAAGTAAACAAGAAAATAACCAAATGAGAGTAAATCCATAAAGTCAACAAGAAATCTGTAAAGTTTTGGCGTTATTGATACTCAATGATTCCCGCAGAATATATTGATTCTTCAGCAGATAAATGTCAAACTTGTGTTTTTCTTTCATGTTAAATTCGAGTAAATCCGGTTTGTACGGTCGGTCCCAATGCCTGAGGCGATGCATAGACACTCGGAGTCGTTTTCATGTTTGCAATTTGTTATTTACTTGGCCAGGGGAGAGGGTGATTACACCATTACCATTAGCCGCTTGGATGTCTAAATTAGTCTACATCGTTGCATGTATACAGCGTGGCCCAGCCAGCCGTTGTGAGGGTCCTCGCACCACCCCCCCCCCAATCTTACCGATGTTTATCACCCGGCAAGCACTCCACTTATCCTACCCAATTCATAATAAAATACCGAATCATTTGTATATACCAATTCCTTAATAATTCATCATACAGTGACACGAGGGGGAAAATTCTGTTAACAATAGGGCCAAGTGAACAGGCGAGTTTGTAGAGAGAGTAACAACGGAGACTATAGAGGAAGAGCCGGCCCCCACTATTCAGACACGAGGCAGCACGCGAACAGCTGCCCCAGGCCCGCGCTCAAGTCGCTCCATTTACTGCCTAAACGATCGGCGTCAATGCCGGTGCTGTTTTCTGAGCCTTCGTCTCGACGTCGGTTCGCCAAGTCAGTTTGCGCGTGTGTTTTTTTTCCTTTCACTCCCCTGTTGTCGTTGTGTATTATATTATTTGAACTATCTGTTCGATCTCAGTTTCATTTATGCGTCGTTTATATACCATGTGGGGTGACGAAGATATATCTTGACACAAATAACAAAGATTATTGGTAAAATCGCTCTATAACCAACCTAGGTGCAATTTGTTATCCGTCACAACGAATAAACCTTAACTAGTCCCTTTTAACAGTCGTTGACAGTTTTTTTCTATCGATGTTGGTATTACTCATTTAGTTTAATTGCCTTTGTTGAATTTGATCGGATGTAGTACAAGTATAATTAATAGCGTTGGTACTTGTCTAGTTATTTTGTTTATCAGTATATAGCTTTTGAGAGTTACGAACTATCAGTGCCGTTCCTGTTTCGACATGAGCGTCTAATTTTAGTTCATGATAACTATTAATGTGAATGAGTTGACCTCTGTACTACAAGTGTTGCTAGATATAATCATTAGTTATATTTTTTAAAAAAAACTTTTGTTTAACACAACCAACTTGAATATCTCCCAATCAGTCATAGATGTAAAATCAATTGTCTAGATACAGGTGTTATTTTGTTCTCAACCATTGTCTATTATAGAATATGAAGAAATATTACCATTCTGACATTAATGAGTTTTTCCGAAGTTGTTACGTCGAAGCATGGAGGAATAAGAACTTCCTCCGTGGTCAAAGGGAGTATTTAGCGTCAAACCCAGGATGTTTTCACCGGGGTGGGCACGGTGGGGGGGGGGGTGTCTTTCGGCGGCCCCTGGGCTTTCACACTACAGTGGGGGGCACACGGGCCATGTTGATCCTTTTCTGGGGGTAGGGTTTCGTGCCTTAGGCGCCCCATGGCTACACCGTTGTGATTGTATTATAATGTTTGTACATGTATACATTTGATAGTCAGGATTAAACACTACATGCAATAAGCTGAAACTCCACTGGGTCGCAGACGAACCTTGGAGCTCACAGCACACATTGCATGATATTTCAATCCCGAGCGCTACGTCATGATGACGTTCACCTTGTTTCAACTGCAGTGAATCATGACTTTATTAAAAACTCCACAGGAACTAGCTTGACCTGACGGACTCCTATAAGCTAATAGTGATTGCTATGCTTTATGTTGTCGACTTTTGTAGTGACAAACGATTGCAGATCTTGGTGCGGTGCAGTGCAAACAGAAAATATCGACCTCTGAATTGTGAAACAGGTTGTTCAGTTCCCATCGTACAAAAAAAAAATGTTTTTTGTCAATCCTTTTTGCTGTTCTGTATGTCAGGTTGCGTTTGTATTTGTCTTTATTGGTGTATAAAGTCAGACACGTTGTGTGGTGGGTTGTCTTTTGTAGAATGCGTTTCTGGACGTGATGAAATTTTAGACAATGGTTTATTCGTATTGAGTGCTTGTTTTTATCGGTACAGAAAAGCTACCTCTGTTACTCTCCCCAAAAAGTCAGTTGGGCCGTTACACTAAAGAATCAATATGACACTGGTATACAATGCAGGGAGATTTCATAAAAGAAACCTCTATTTCTGAGAATAAGCTTGACCTTTAACAACAATTTCTACATCCATTCTGTGAATGTCGCATGTACCCACATCAATGCATTGTGTCACTTTGCATAGATTACGTGCATTGATGTAGTCTTTCTTTGACGTATGATGCTACAATAGAAAAAGTCGAATGTCTCGTGGTCTTGGCTTCGGTTACATCGAATTAGATGAAAACAATACAATACAATGAAGATAACAATTATTATTTAAACAAAGAAGTGTATATCCTCTTCACCCTCATTTTAGAAAATATTTCCACAGATTACCCGCTGTAATGTTTTAAAAGTTAGTGTTATAATTTTAATTAATAAATTTGGTCAAATAATAAATCATAGCGAATGGGCTATACCGACGTATTCAAGCTTTTCTATTCTGCATCGGCGCCGCACTTCAAACTAATAAATAATAAAGTGGACTTTTCATATCGTGTGGGCATCGTTCCAGCCTCTCGTCTGCATCAACATGGTATAGAAAGAAAGCTCCACTCGATTTATCGATCTTTTCGATCGATATTCAACTCTCAATCAAATCTCATACGGTGCTATGGAAGGTATTATTAATTGAAAACATGTATGCGATTCAATAAACACACTGCCCAACGTGCTGGTTGACTAACGCTATGTTGAATTGAGTTCATTTAGAGTGATAGCAAATGTAGTTGGAAAATGACTGCTGTTTCGGTTTCAGTTTCATCACCATGGTGTCATTTGGCTGGTAAGGAGAATGGATTCATGTCAGATTAATTTGATGTCATGTTAGAGTTTGGATTTACATTGAACCAAGAGAGTCTATTTGGTAAGAAACTTCTCTGTCGAAGAAGTGATTCACCACATTAGACAAACACCACCACCACTACCACTACCACTACCAACCGTGACAACAACAACAACCGTGACAACAACAACAACAACAACAACAAAAACAAAAAACAACAACAACACAGCATCAACAACAACAACAGCAACAACAACAACAACAACACAACATCAACAACAACAACAAGCAGCAAACAACAACAAACATCAACAACAACAACAACACAACACACACAACAACAACAACCAACTTATTATGGCTGGTTTGGTACGGATAAAAACGTCGTTATTTCATTTTAGTTTGAAAGCTTACTGATTATGAAGTTCATACTACAACCATTTCTCTGCAATGAAGTTATATTTAAGAAAACTGTATCTGAAAACCTTTAAAAAAACGGCACAGCTGTTTTCAGTTGTTACAATACAACCCAAAATAAGGACAGTGTGTTTACATGCAGAAATTTGTGCATGGTTTTTCACTATATTCTCCTGACTTCTCCGCCAAAATTTTCACGGTTTTGTTATTTCATGTATAATGGTTGATCACACAAATATGAACACTGTCTGCGACTAATTTGTCAGTTCTACCAATCATGTATAATACCTTTAACACAATCGTTTTCAGTAAAAAACTTCTGCTTCAATATTTGTCCATATTTGGTATTCACCCTCGATTCAAGTTGTTGGGGGTTCTAGTTTCGTATTGTCTTGACTAAATGATAACGCAATAAGAGTCTGACTTTGGTTTTTGTATTAATCGCTGTTTGTTGTTGAACCTTGGTCGTGTATGCTATTTTAGCAGATTTGATATAACAGGTTGAGTTATCGGACTTTAATTTATTCATTTCTCCTCTTAACCCTTACAAGTTGCCGTCAATCTCTCGAGTAAAATCCCCGCCACACTGTCAGCATCCTTCTCTCTAACCCTAACAATAATAATTAATAAACATACCGGCTTCTACATAACGCTATTTCTAATAGAAACTTTGAAAATACCGTGCGAATTATACGTAGGGTGCCCACCTGTGGTTGTCGCCCGGCGTAATGTATTTGCCTTGCTACGCTGAATGTTGATAAGAAATCGAAGTTGGAAAGCGAGGGAAAAAAAACTCGATATTAAACCATGGGGTGAGAAAGAAAAGAGTTATGATTAATTCACCTCAGAAGTAATAAATGTATGGTTGGGCCACGACATGAACTGCAGGATATTCAGAGCTGGTAAATATCTCTAAGAACGCACTAAGAACAAAGTAGTGTCATTTATTTTTAGCTTCCCCCAGCACCGATTTGTGATAAGCATCCAAACAGAGCCTTATCACAAATTTGTGTCCAAGTAAAAACCCAAATGATATTCGTTATCCTCGATACAATTAGTGCATCTATTAGATTGTTGTTGTATACCCACCGCTAATGACGGGATTTGACCGGGGCTTCTCGAGCTCGTCACCGGGCACGCTAGGTGCTCCAGCATTAGCCACTATTTGTAGTAATAGGCGTCTGATCTACAATGAGGGGTTGTTGGTTAACGTTTTGCCTGAATGGTAAGCCAGTGGATTCCCCCCGTGGTACTGTGATATCACTTAGTAAACAGTACTCCTCGTTGCTCGTTGGGGGTGGGTGGGGAGATTGGGGGGGGGGGGTTAGAACCAAAATAATTGTCTTCATCTCCATACATCCAATGCATTTATTAAATCTTTTTATGAAGAGAATTGTGCATCAAAAAACCTCAGCTCAGTGTTGGTGATAAATTCGCGTGTAATAAAACTCGGACTTTTTTTCAGGATTTATCTGACCTTAGACGAACAAGTAAATCGCAAACGGTGGTTGTTTTGTATCATTGAAATGGCACAGCTGAATTATATCATTGCAGATAGTGTAGGAATGGAATTGGGTAATGATCCATTGATCTGACGTCATCACACACGATCTTGGTGACGCTATTTTGAGAGTGGGACTGCCGTGTGTAACTGTGCAGTGTACATTATAGGCGAAGCGCGCGCGTATGTGACGCCCGCGCCATATTTGAACATGCAATGTGACTCCTAAAAATGGCCGTCCATAGATAGAATTTAGGCGCATGTGACGTCATTGCAGGGATATATAGTAACACAGATGGCTAGTCTTTTGTTCTTCACCCACTGCCCTTAATAAAACTTTCACAACTATCAATGTCAACGATAACATGGGAATGCCAATGAAATGAAATTTCCCTTTTGTCTTTTCCATTTGGAGATTATTGAGGCGTGTGTACATTAGTTTACTTACATCCAAATTCAACTGACTCCCATGTCCCCTCATATTTTAGTTGATATACAAAGACAAACGCTTACACGGTGCGTGCTGATATACAATCAATATATGCAGAAAGGGACCGGAGTCTGCAACTCGTGGCAGGGCAACCTGAGACACTCTCGTAGCAACGGTATTCACGCGTCAAAAAGCAAACACCAATTGGACACGAACCTTCATCAATTTCAGCCACCAACACGTGGCCAAACGGCAGCCGCAACAAAACCCGTAGATTTTGGATATTACATAATTCATTTTACACGCTGGACTTGGAATTATTGTCCAATTTCAATTAGTAAAAGGAAGAGTGATCGAGTTGAACTTAATAAATCGTATACCCGCCCCTGATTTGATTTGTATTGCGTGACTTTTGAGGGTGATACACCAGGCTACGTGTTACGGAGTCGTTGGGTGTCACTTAACATATGCATCAATTGGTAAGAGAAGAAATTTTCTTGTGGCGTAGTCAGTATTCGACATCTGTCTTGGTACTATCGTTGGGCACACGTATAGAGCTTTTACCAAATGAGTTACACCATATGCCTTTGTTATCAAGACATGTAAGCATAACGTGACCTTGCTCTTCTGTCAGTTGTTTCAGATTTGGCGGTGATGTACAAAGTGAAGAAAGGCAGGAAAGAGAAACATGTCACCTTGATTAACTATTTGCAACATCTCAGTGTAACATGTCCATATTCGGGTCAATAGTTGGCCTAACAACGTTGATAGTTTCTCAGGACTATCAGTCGATTGGAGTCAAGGAAATATGTCGACTCGAATCAGACTAGATTCGAGTCATTGACTAAAAAAGTAATTACAGTAAATGCGTGTATTTGAAAAGAGAATGGTCGTAGAAAGCGTAACACTTGTACAAAAACCATAGATCAGAGCAGAGACAAATTAGACTGGTGCGCATTCGTGACGTCAGTTTACAACCACTGGTTTTCTTTCTGTATGTTTAATCATAGAGTTGTGTCTTAATTAGAAACTTACAACAGGAGCGAATTGTGAAAGGACGTTATTTCAGCACCAGTGCAGCATCACCACACAGAAACATGAATGCTGGTATAATTAGGGTAACAATACAAAGTCTCACAGTCATAGTTACCGTCACAACTAAACGTAACTCAGTCCTCTCATACACAGATTGGAAATTTCTCTTGAAAAAACAGTGACAGGAAAGCGTGTCCCACTGACAGCGCCTGGGCGTTTTTCAATTTGTGTTACTTGTTTTTATTAGGGGAAATGTTGTCTCTTGACGCACGGAACTCAACCTGAGCGAGCCATTGAGAAAAATCAGTGTTCTGTGATATTTTTTTACACTGGCACGCTAAAGGAGGACATGTTTGATCACAGGGATGATACGGTACGTGTAGATTGCTGTATGGGTTGATCAGGAGCAACAAACCAAGTGATGGGTGTATCATCCAAGTTATTGTTAAAGCAAATCACTCTCGCTTGAGTAAGAAGACAGGAAATTGAAGGTAACGAGTGACTTCACTGACCAAGCTCTAATTTCCTGACTTCGATCGACGATCTATAGAGGGAGTGAGACGATGCTGCAGTCTGCGGACTGTGTGACATAAATATTATACTGGTGTCAAATTGATTTCAGCATACTACAATATTGCAATAAAATATCATAGGTTCAATTTCACACTGGTAACCCACAAGGGGTGTCATATTGTACACGGGTTCACTTCGGAGTGGAGATTGTGTACCAACACATTCATTTGGGTTTGCCGTTGTTCAGGTTTTACTTTTGTTAGAGCATTGTGTACCACGACTAATAAGCTCAAAGCCAAGATAAAGGCGAAGCTTTCACAGTCACAGTTTAGGTGTCTCCTCAGTTGTCCCCAGTGCTTGCATTTTCAACCCAAACTGCCCCTCGGCGTCACGGTTTGCTGCAGGCTTTAAGTTTCAAATAATCTTATACGGTGGATATATTTTGTTTATATATATATTTTTTTTATGTGTTTGCCATATCAGCATTTAATCATGAGACATTTGTGGTTTTTGTGTTTCTTGAACATGCTGATTGTTCTGTGTGAATTTTGTTTTACATTTGGTTTTTATTGATGGACAAACGATTATGCCCTGTCCGTTTATGACCCATAACTTTCTGCAACCTCCACCCCACTCTTCAAAGTTGTGGCCCGTCACTTTCTGCAACCTCCACCCCACTCTTTAAAGTTGTTGCCCATCACTTTATGCAACCTCAACCCCACTCTTCAAAGTTGTGGTCCCCTCACTTTCTGCAACCTCCACCCCACTCTTCGAGGTTGTGGCCAATCACTTTCTGCAACCTCCACCCTACTCTTCGAGGTTGTGGCCCATCACTTTCTGCAACCTCCACCCCACTCTTCGAGGTTGTGGCCAATCTCTTTCTGCAACCTTTACCCCACTCTTCAATTTGTGGCCCGTAACTTTCTGTAACCTCCTTCCCACTCTTCAATTGATGGCCCATCACTTTATGCAACCTCCAACCCACTCTCCCTCTCCTGCTTGCCTCAGTTGAAACCTCCTTCCTCTTATTTTTTACACATCTGTTGCATTAAATACGAAGTCATTTTGGGCCGTTACTCGTTCGCCGTTCTTTTGTTCTGAATTCCCCGAGTACTCTCTCCTTACTCTACTCCTTCCCAGAATGTCCAGTTTTATTTCTAGACGTATTAATAATTCATAAATACTTCCATACAATCTTGATCATAATTAAGTCATAATGGGAAGGACGTTGTGTGTTCAACTTGTAGCACGCATGGTTTGAGCTACCGTACCGTGTGGAACCCACCGATCCTATAGATTAGACTCGCTCTCGTTAGAACCGTTAAATTAATAAGCAACAATCCTGGAGAAGAAGAAAAATTGTGAATCGATTGAAAATGAACTCCAATTTCTCTTATGTTTTCTTGTTTTCCATTCGACGAAAAACAACAGACGAAGATAAAAGGTTTTGCCGCCTTTCATGCATGTATAAATATATTAATGAATGAATTAATTAAGAGATTAGACATTTAAGTGAAAATTAATTGAAACTGCAACTAGCAAATCCGAATAACAAAAGGATTCGACAATGTCCGCTGTCTCTTTGTAATTTTTGTTGTACCAGTCTTGGCTGAATATTTTTGGAAAGTCCACTCAAAATGTTGAAGGATGCGCGATACGTCACCAAATTGCCGCTGACCATTCATCCAAACAATCAGACTCTAACTTTATCAAACCCTCAAATTTGCGGATCGGTCCACCCACTTAAACTGCTTTTAAATTGCTCCCATTCACACAGTTCACGATGTTTCATCATTTACACATCACCATGTATTTTAACTCCTTTCATTAAATTGATCAAATTACTCTAAGACACGTCCATCTGGATATATTATTTGATTAAACTAACAGAATTCATATCTGGTCGGTCCTCGTCCCTACGCCGAACATGTGCCTTTTGCATACGTCTGTACCACATTCTGACCTTCAAAACCAGCTCGAGTAAAAGACAAGTATACGGACGAGGGTTTCTACCCCATGAACTACCCAATTCAACTGGTTATTGTCTTCCCTCAATACAAACATGCAGATAGAAGTTAGCAGAAGATGTGCCCGTGTAGGCAGTCCGAATTTTAATTGACGTATCCTCCACACGTGTTCCAATTTGACACAATGCTCGCGAGGCTCAAGCAGGGTTACGGGCCTCTCCAAACCAGTGGAGTCGAGTCGTTTCCCCGTTGAATAATAACAAGAAGGTCGTTGGTACGTCCAGCTATTATTGCTTTGTTTTGTTACGAGAAATCGATTGCTTATTCTTACGAGATCGGTCGTATACATCTCTCTCTGTGTGTGCAAAGTTGGTTTGGTACGATCGCCGCCGTCGTCGAGAGCGGTGGCGCGTCAAATCGCCTGGAGTTGCCAGGCATTCATTGGGCAGTACGGCAGGTCGGTACCGACCGGTGGCTAACGCCTGCTGGCACGCGATGGCACACTCCGTCAAACCTCCACGAGGAAGAACAAGTAACTTCTTTACAACCGGAATTTCCGGTCAACAATTATACTTCAAAATAATAATCACTCTTGATTGATTGTTTATGTTTGAGTTAATTTTTACACAGGCACGAACCAAAGTTTTCTTACATGCTGAGGGCTTTCCTGAGCATAGGGGAAAAAACACACAACAACATTGTGTTAGGTTTTCCTACAGTTTGATGTTGGTAGTTTCCTTTTTTTTTGTCTTTCTTCATTTCGTTGGCAGTAGAACAAGAAATCCTGAAACCTTTGTGTAGTTTTGCAGTTGGAACGAATAAACCCACCAAAAACGAAAAGCTGTTGCAAAACCATGTACGATTTCACAGTCAAGTTATAAAGATGCAACATGATCATTATTCAAGGGAAAACCACTACTCCGGTCTGATCCTTCGTTTACATAAAGGAGGTGAAGCATCAAGGGGTCAGTGCCGCGTTGGAGAGATTGGGATGGATGGGGATTAGGACGGGTTTGGGATGTAGGGGTTGGGATGAGTTTGGGATGTATAGGGGTTGGGATGAGTTTGGGATGCAGGGATTAGGAAAGGGTTTGGGATGTAGAGATTAGAATGGGTTCGGGATGTATAGGGGTTGGGATGAGTTTGGGATGCAGGGATTAGGATGGGTTCGGGATGTATAGGGGTTGGGATGAGTTTGGGATGCAGGGATTAGGATGGGTTCGGGATGTATAGGGTTGGGATGAGTTTGGGATGCAGGGATTAGGATGGGTTCGGGATGTATAGGGGTTGGGATGAGTTTGGGATGCAGGGATTAGGATGGGTTTGGGATGCAGGGATTAGGATGGGTTTGGGATGTAGGGATTAGGATGGGTTTTGGATGCAGGGGTTGGGATGAGTTTGGGATGCAGGGATTAGGATGGGTTTGGGATGCATGGATTAGGATGGGTTTGGGATGTAGGGGTTGGGATTTGGGTTTTGGATGCAGGGATTAGGATGGGTTTGGGATGCAGGGATTAGGATGGGTTTGGGATGTAGGGGTTGGGATGAGTTTGGGATGCAGGGATTAGGATGGGTTTGGGATGTAGGGGTTGGGATGAGTTTGGGATGCAGGGATTAGGATGGGTTTGGGATGTAGGGGTTGGGATGAGTTTGGGATGCAGGGATTAGGATGGGTTTGGGATGTAGGGATTAGGATGGGTTTGGGATGCAGGGATTAGGATGGGTTTTGGATGTAGGGATTGGAATGGGTTCGGGATGTAGGGATTAGAATGGGTTTGGGATGTATAGGGGTTGGGATGAGTTTAAGATGCAGGGATTAGGATGGGTTTGGGATGTAGGGATTAGAATGGGTTCGAGATGTATAGGGGTTGGGATGAGTTTGGGATGCATGGGTTGGGTGGAATGAGTTTTGAGTGATGGGTTTTGGATGTAGGGATTAGAATGGGTTCGGGGTGTATAGGGGTTGGGATGAGTTTGGGATGCATGGGTTGGGTGGAATGAGTTTTGGGTGATGGGTTTTGGATGTAGGGATTAGAATGGGTTCGAGATGTAAAGGGGTTGGGATGAGTTTGGGATGCAGGGATTGGGTGGAATGAGTTTTGGTGATGGGTTTTGGATGTAGGGATTAGGATGGGTTTGGGATATAGGGGTTGGGATGGGTTTGAGGTGTATGGCTTTGGGGTGTTGAGGTTGGGATGAGTTTGGAATGGGTTTGGGGTGGATGGGTTTGGGGTGTAGTCGGTCTGGATGAGTATAGGGTGGAGGGATTGAAATCGGCTTGGGGTGTAGGTATTGGAACGAGAAGGTAGCGGATTCATCTAAATATTGCTTTATACATAAGTTTAGAGTTCTCATTCGTACCCCCCTTCCCCTCTATCTCTGCCCCGCCCAACCAGGAACTATCTGATGCTAGTGGGAAACACCGAACTGGGGAAGGGAAATATGCAAACCCAGCCGATTCCAAACACTGAACGGGGAAAGGGGCTATAGGCACACCTCAGCCGATCCCAAACACTGAACGGGGAAAGGGGCTATAGGCACACCCCAGCCGATCCCAAACACTGAACGGGGAAAGGGGCTATAGGCAAACCCAGCCGATTCCAAACACCGAACGGGGAAAGGGGCTATAGGCAAACCCAGCCGATCCCAAACACCGAACGGGGAAAGGGGCTATAGGCACACCCCAGCCGATTCCAAACACTGAACGGGGAAAGGGGCTATAGGCACACCCCAGCCGATTCCAAACACTGAACGGGGGAAGGGGCTATAGGCACACCCCAGCCGATCCCAAGCTCTTTGTAGCTTGGAAACAAAGCCGTAAGAAAAGGTTGAGATAATAGACGTTTCTGGCCATTTTGAGCGTAGATCCTGAAGACTCCGTCATGCGTGTTACAAACTCAGGCGTGTATGTATTATCAGAGTGCTGCCCATGCGTGTACACTTCCCTTTGACGCTTAAAGCCCGAAGCTGAAATATTGCATGTCGTTAAATATCAAATGCAGCACTGCGTGCTTGTTGTCCTTTCCGTGTTTTATTTAATAACAAAATAGGGTACTCAAGAGTCCAGTATTGACCAAGTATATAGTCTTTCACAAACGAGTACCCGATTGGGAATCCAAGCAGAAAATCCCACCCCTAATAAAAGTCCACTTCTCATAACACGATGGCAGTACTGAAGTCATTATGAGCTACTTTACATAAATTAAATAGAAAGTGCTGTACTTTATTTTATTTTTCTGGCAGTCTGTGATGAAGTCTTTTGTTGTAGAAGCACTTCTTCTCTGGGTCCTCTATTGGTGCTGATCTCTTATCATGATGAATAATTGTTTTTTTTTTGACGCATTATTAGGCTATACTAAACACCAGCTACTTCCGCAATGCAGACTTTACGAATCAAAAACACAAAGTGAATCCAATAAATTCTTCCAGTAAACAGAGAAGGTTGACTAAAAACAACACTTTATTTTGTGATAAATAATTTTTTTTAAAAACAGGACCAGCCTGCTGTTATCAAAAGTCATTAAATACAAATGGAAACAATGCTTACAAAATGAGGTAATTATAACATGTACAACGAGGCACTGTCTTCCTACACATGGAGTCTTAAATAAAATATATTCGTTGAAAAAGCCACGCCTATATACTTCATTTCGTTGTTTCTTAGGAATAAAACAATAACAAAGTTGTGATATATGTTTTTTGGTATTCTAACTAGAGTAAGCAAGTAAAACTGATTCAGGTAAGCTTAAAGACACTGGACACATTTGGTAATTGTCAAAGACCAGTCTTCTCACTTGGTGTATCTCAACATATGCACAAAATAACAAACCTGTGAAAATTTGAACTCAATTGGTCGTCGAAGTTTCGAGATAATAATGGAAGAAAAAACACCTTTGTCACACGAAGTTGTATGCTTTCAGATGCTTGATTTCGAGACCTCACGCGCGAGGTCTCAAAATCAATTCAAATAATATTTTACTGAGAAATTACTTCTTTCTCAAAAACTACGTTACTTCAGAGGGAGCCGTTTCTCACAATGTTTTATACTATCAACAGCTCTCCATTGCTCGTTACCGAGTAAGTTTTTATGCTAACAATTATTTTGAGTAATTACCAACAGTGTCCAGTGCCTTTAAGTGTGCTCATCTAAACATCTTGACAAAAACAGTCGCTTAATCTGAGTAATTATTTTAGTTTACAAAATAAAAATTGTGAGGACATTTTAGGACAGTGAAGACAATAGGGGAATACACTACGTTTTTTATAAATTTCTCTAAACAATTTAAACATTTTATATTGTGTTTATTTGATTAAGAACCAATGTCTCGAGTAATAATAAATTAAGAAAACAATTGTACTTCAGTATTGTTGCCATAAATTAAAAGAGACTTTATGAAAAACAAAAGTCTGTTAAAAAAAAAAGTGTTACAAACTTCTAATTGATTACAGTAAGTTTACACAAATTCAAAGTTTTATTTAAAAGAGTTATTTAGGCTCTTATAAGAGATGCAAATTTGAGAGGTTTCAAAGGTTTCCAGTGTTTTTTTTAAGGAATTTATTTATTATTTCTTGTTAAAAGTTATTTTTTGGAACAAAACTATAACTGATTTGGAAACCCCTGCTAGAACCGAAACGGTCACTCTTGAAGGTCACGTGAAGACGATTTGACGATGATTCGCTGATCATAGATGATGGCGTGGATGGTTGCCAACACAACCAACTCGGGCTCTCTCCATAATAGCGAATCTGAAAGTTGATACCAAAACATTCATCACAATCATTATTAAGAATTTGTTTATAAATCACCAAGATTTAGTGTGGAAATAAAGCCAATGAATTAATCCCAATTACTCAGTACTTTGTCATTTCACCATAATGAATACAGTGTTTACAGATAAGATACACAATTGTATTCTGTCCCCGACGAAATTGTTTGAAATGTACTTAAAAATTGACAATACGAGGTTTATAAAACGCAGAGGAAGGATGGTTGACAATTATATTAATCAGATCACATGATCAAATTATTCAAATGAGCTGCGATTGAGACAGACACATATTGTCCACATTGTCTATACTAATGTTTGTATAAGTTGACCTATAATCAGGGCCCAATTTCATAGAGCTGCTTAAGCAGAAAATTGTTGCTTAAGAATTTTCTGTTTAGCAGAAATGAGCAGGATACCAGTCACAAATTGTACAGGTGACATGGCATTTCGGCTGGTAACGTTAACCTGGTAAGCATAATTTGGTTGTGCTTAGCTACTTTTTGTGCTTAAGCAGCTCCATGAAATTGGGCCCTGCTGTAGTCTATTAGATGTTAGGCAAACTTACCTGTAAGTAGTCATACCGGGATGGATTCTTAGATGAGCATCGTGGGAACAAATTGAAAGCATTGAAGTTGAGCTGGATCGTCATATCAGCTGGGGCGATGATATCCTTGTCACATATGGTATTACTGGGATAGTTATACGGATAGTTCGGACTCTGAATAATTCCATTATCTGATGTAAACACTTCATCACAACCTACAAAATAATACAAACAAGAGAAAGACGTGGATGTTAAAGCAATAAAGCGATGCTATTGGTTCCCAAATATAATTATAAGATACATCTGCAGGGCCACGAACACCACAAACAAATACAATACTCAACTTAGTGTTATTGACTTTGTAGTACCAACACTCAGTAAAAGTCAAAGAGGTGACAAGAGGTCAAAGTGGATGACACGTGGTCAAAGCGGTGACATGAGGTCAAAGTGGTGACAAGTGATCAAAGTGGTGACAAGAGGTCTAAGTTCACTCTAATCCATGCCATCGTAGAAATCGCTTCTACAGAGTACAGCCATCACCAAGAACTTCACCAACTAAGTTAGATCCACTGGCCAAAAGTTGGCAAAACCAACATAATCATTTCGAGGGCATTTCGAATCAAATTTTTTTAATGGAGAACAGTTGTTAAAGGCTTTTATTGTTAATTAAAGAATTGTATATTGATGAGTGATCTTGCTAAAACAAACAACTTACTTGAAGCTCGATTGTTCCCATTCACAAAGCCGTAAGTCACTTGGTAGCCATGACCAGCATACAGTGTTGAATGTTCAATTTGTATCACATTGGACCTTGAAATTCTAGTAACCCCTCGCTGCAGGCCCAATGCACACACATCAATAACTTCATCGTAGGAATCCTTAATGATTAACTGCTCAGATGAATCTGGAGAATGTCCTGTCAAAAATCAAAATGAAAAACAACTAGACTTAAGTTTTTGTTTAAACAAAAGCAAGGTGTTCGGAAGACAAGGTCAAATTGGGTCACATTTTGTTAAGCGTTTGTTAAGTTAATAGATACTTATACAATGATGTATATATTGTAAAAAACCCACTGTGTGGTTCAGGAGTTATGCATTTTTCAAATATAGATGGATTATCTTTGGTCAATAAACAAGCCGATGTTGAATGTATTCATACAGTACATCTACGCTGTAAGTTCACAGAGCAAATGAAAGATTAATTATAACTTTAATAATGTAAAATACCTAATAACCAGTAAAATATTCTCAATCTCTGATTTAGAAAAATACAAGTTCAAGTTACATACATGTACTATATGTCGAGGAAAAGTTCAAGTTGTGTCAGAACAATGACTCGTTACCTGGAGTATGCGATAATATTAATGATGTACGAGTTTGTAATTAGCAAAGTGAGCTTGTGTTATCAACTGTGATGTATAGCTATTGATCACAACAGCCATAATAACGTAGACCCAACATGAGTAATCAAGACATTCGTTACTGTACATTGTTTTGGATCACTAAATCTGAATAGTTGTTCTAACATACCTGCTCTTGGGCAGTTAATGTTGAAATCCACAAGTTGTAGACTGATGAGTTGGCCAGGGTCAGCCACTATGGTATACGCGCAAACCTTTCCTCCGGTGTGGGAATGCATACGACTAACAGCACCCTGTGTTGTCACAACCTCGTTGCAAATATCTGCCAAAAAAGTTACACAATGAGAAATTTAACACGGAGGCTTTTGTAGGGGCGAAGATTGTAGGAAGTAGACTGGTTTTCTCCTTGCTGTGCCAGTTGAATCATTGGATACAGGGAATACGACTTTAGTTTTAATATAAAAATGGTTTTGAAATGGTGGACTTGAAGACTGATGGTTGTTAGTTCATTGCAGAGCAGCTATAGATGTGCTTAAGGATGGAATGGTCATTGAATCAACTGATTGACGTCATGTTTCCTCTGTCACATTCTGATTTATTTACCAACATGGTTTGATTAACCATCGTGTTTACCTAATTGACAGGGTGGTAGATTCTCACACTGGACAGTCTCAGCTGGTTTGACTTCTGCTGCGCATTGAACGTCATCTACAACTTGACCGTCTAGTTGTCCTGATGTAGCTACACAGAAGACACTGCGAGATGCTGAAGCTTCTCCACACAGTTCAGAGCAGTCAAGGCTACCAACATACCAACTACACAAGAATATATCAATATAGGTAAGTACAGCATCTTAACAACCATAGTGTTAGCCGGAGGGGGGGGGGGGTCTGGGCGTCTTTTGGACACCCTGTTTTAAAGTTGGACCCCCTGTTTTATCTGTCATTTACATGTAAATGTATTGTATGTTAACAATTTGGCCACCAAGTTTTTAAATTCCATCAAATTTGGACACCCTTTCGGACACCCTTTCGGACACCCTTTCGGACACCCTTTCGGACACCCTTTCGGACACCCTTTCGGACACCCTTTCGGACACCCTTTCGGACACCCTTTCGGACACCCTTTCGGACACCCTTTCGGACCCTTTTTTACCGAATCCTTGCAATCTCAATGCCAGACTTCACCACAAAACTTTCAGCGGAAGTCGAGCAGTTCAACTTATTTCCTTGTTAATTTGTTTTTAAACTTTTATTCGGAGACATTCCAAAGACTGGATCTTACCGTGCCTGTGACAGTGGGCAGTCACCCCGATTACACTGATACACATTTCGTGTTGGTGTGTCGATCGCACTGCAATGAATGTCATCTACTAAGTTGAATCTATTGCCACCGACCATCTGAGCACAAACCAATACATCAGTTCTTTCCCCTGGTAAGCAAGCACAATTAATTCCATTTAGGTCAAAGGCGTACATTTGTTGATATTATTCTGCTAATCACTTATCGTTTAACATTATTTTGACCCCTGACCCCTACATACCTAAACCACAGGTGACACTACAAGTTCCTGCAGTGCCTATCCATTGATAAGTACTCGGCATATTATACTCCCAAGTAACATCAGCAAGGGCCTTGTCCTCTCCAAACACTGCAGGCTGCAGGATGACGTGCACAGCTATCTTCAGTTCAACTGTTGTTGGGCCAGCTATGTTGATTGTCTCAAGTGTAGTCGAGAAGTTATAGATGATAAGCATTCCTTGGTAGTTCTGCTGTGTCTCGCCGTGAGGAGGAAGGTTCAACTCTGAGATGTAACCTAGAACATAACTATCACCATCTTTGATTGCTGATGAAAAAGAAAATAGGTATGATTTATTCATTGTTTTTAATTGTCTAGAATAAAAAGATGTAAATACTTCAATATTGTTGATTTTATAAATCAATCTAGGCGGGTTAAGTTAACATCTTAAAATTATTTGGATCCTGGTTGCCTTTTGTCCCCTTTTCGCCAACTACCTTCAATATGTTTATGAGATGAATACTAAGAACCGTCATACATACCCATATGAGTCAAGTAGTTGCGGTTGGTAATAACAACTGATGTAGCGCCTACAGGAATCGTTAAGAACTCAACATATTCTAGAAGAAACAACATAAGCAAAGAAAATCAAGTTAGCACTTTTGTTTCAATAAGAAAGTTGGAGGTTGGAGGTTGAATACCAATATGTGAACTTCTGTATTGATTGAGTCATCAATTGGGAATACTTAATTGAAAGTGGAAAACAATAACTGACTTACAAAGTACTTTATTCTGAAATTAGTAGGCCTACCTGAATACCGTCCTCCATTGAAACTACCATGCTCAGTTCCAGAACCAGCACCACAACTCTGTGTAAATAATTAAATATAATAACCATCATTGACAGAACCTGCAGAATACTAATCACAAGAAGCAAAGTTCACAATTAAAGTTGTTGGTGTTTGTTTGGAAAAAGAAAGAAAAAAATTGACTATTTACCTGTACGTTACATGAAATTCCACTTTCAAAGTTGCTACCTGCACACTGTGAACCACCGTTCTGAGGTCTGACAAAATCAAAGTAAAATCAAGAAAAATTCAAATTAAATTTGCATGTTCTTATTAATAAAATACTCATGTGTACTTTTAAGAAAGTATAAGAAAAAGATTGCAAGTTGTTGTTTTTTCATTAGTTGGAAACTTACTGTGGGTTGGTACAGGTTCTTGAGCGAGTTTGGGTTCCACCTCCACACGTTGCAGAGCAATCACTGAAGGTCCAATCACTCCATCCACCATGTACAACAACTGAGCAGGGCTAGATATAAAAGCAACAATGACATTTCAGTCAAAACCACCAATCTATGGCCACCAAACTAACACAAATTTTCTCAATCATTTTATGTAGGTTCTGGTAAACACAAATCATAAGAGCCTCGAGTTTGCCTTCACCGTTTTGATTTTATCATATTACTTATGACAGATATGTTAACTACTGAACATGTTATGTCGGTTAATATTTCATACCTGATGTGTATTGCATTGAATTCCACCTTCTAAACCGCTACCAGAGCACTGTGATCCACCATTTAGTGGTCTGTGAGAGCAATTAAAAAGCACAACTTTATTCTAATGTTATACTCGGAAGAAAGTACACGACAAATAATATTCCAAGGTAGCTGCAACATTAAACTCAGGAATATGTGTTGAAACTTACGATGGATTGGTACAGGTTCTTGAGCGAGTTTGGGTTCCACCTCCACACGTTGCAGAACAATCACTGTAGGTCCAATCACTCCATCCGCCATGCACAACAACTCGGCAAGGTTGAGTGTTACATGGTGATGCATATTCATAATTGCTGCCATAGCACTGTGAGCCGCCGTTCTGAGGTCTGTTATAAAAGACAAATAATAAAACCTTATTTCATTGTCAATCGGGACAAAGAAATGAAGAACTTCTTTCAACTATCTTTGGACTTGAACAGAGAGAGTCGATAGTGAAACTTACGGTGGATTGGTACAGGTTCTTGAGCCAGTTTGGGTTCCACCTCCACACGTTGCAGAACAATCACTATAGGTCCAATCACTCCATCCACCATGCACAACAACTCGGCAAGGTTGAGTGTTACATGTTGATGCATATTCATAATTGCTACCGAAACATGATGAGCCACCATTTTGAGGTCTGTGTGAACAAAAAACAACAACAGAAGAATGAAAAACTTATTCTATCGAAGATTTAGAGAAACGAATTGGAGCTTCCTATAACCATCTTTTGACTTTTAAGGAGGAAATCGATAGTAAAACTTACGGTGGGTTGGTACAGGTTCTTGAGCGAGTTTGAGTTCCACCTCCACACGTTGCAGAGCAATCACTGTAGGTCCAATCACTCCATCCACCATGCACAACAACTCGACAAGGTTGAGTGTTACATGTTAAACTAGATTCAAAAGCATTCCCTGAGCATTGCGAGCCACCATTCTGAGGACTGAGGTGTAAATCAATCGCAAATATTCAAATTGAATACAAAACCACTCAAAATATAAGGGTTTTCATTTTACTATAAAAGGCTTCAAATCTCCTGTAAAATTTGCTGTATTAAGTTTCCGATTGATTGAAATGAAACCAGATTAAACGAAGCAATAAAAATATTTGAAAAAACAGAAGATGGATAAAACCTCATTTATCGAAGATTTAGAGAAACGAATTGGAGCTTCATAGAACCGGAAATCGATAGTAAAACTTACGGTGGGTTGGTACAGGTTCTTGAGCGAGTTTGGGTTCCACCTCCACACGTTGCAGAGCAATCACTGTAGGTCCAATCACTCCATCCACCATGTACAACAACTGGACAGGCCTAAATAAAACAACAAGGTGATTTTTCGAGTGTTGCATTTTAGTTAATTTTAACACACCTGTGTCATTAACAACAAGAATAATTGCTTTTGATTTTGAAGGTAATTGATTGTCTACCTGTGTGTTGCATGCGATGCTATTTTCAGAGCTGCTACCTGCGCATTGAGCACCACCATTTTGAGGTCTGTTTGGAAGCAAAACAAAGGTAAATATAAGAACTTTATGAAATTAAAACCTCTTGAAATAACTGCCATTGTGCATCTGCCTTTAAGAACACAAATCGGATCTCTCTGTTTAGTGGTAAAGGCCAATTTTGCCGCAAAAAAAAGAATCAACAAGAAGTTTCATTCTACTTTTTACACATGCAAAAAAGAAACGTTTTTCTTGTCGAAGCTATTCTACAGGGGGAACCAAACTATGAGTTTGGATCAAGTCAGAAACTGCAAATGTTTAGAACTTACAAAGGATTGGTACACGATCTGGTGCGGGACCTAGTTCCACCACCGCAAGTTCTAGAACAAGTAGTGTATGTCCAATCAGTCCAACCACCATGAACTACAGTAAGACAAAGCTGAAGAAGAAAAAACGTAGAACCAGTTTTTTAAAGTACTCTAAAAAATTTGCAAAATTACATTACTACAACTTGTTCCAATGACACAATTTTATTTATGAAGTGAGTACTTTTGATTCAGCACTGACTTCACACAGAGACATATTGATGTTAGTTTAGTTCTTTGTTCGTTTATTTCAAAGGGTGAAATATGAGAACAAAGTTTGACACTTACCTGCGTATTACAGGTGACAATTTCACTGTCGCTACCAACACAATTTACACCACCATTCTGCGGACTGAAACACACACAAAAGAACAATTATCATTACAATCGAGCGTGATTTATAAAATACCAAAATAAATATTTCAAAATATAAATGTCTTATAAGTCAATTTCTTTATTCAGAATACCAATCCGCATGGATTACAAGATGGTATGGTATTTTGATTTTGTTTACAGCTAACATATCAACTCAAGAGTTTCTGAAACTTATTTGTTTTGAGTTGTTGACTGCTTGCAAGACTTACGCAGGATTTGTACAAGATCTTGTAATCGTCTGCAGTCCACCGCCACATGATCTTGAGCAGGAACCAAACTGCCATGCTGACCATCCTCCATTCACAACAGTTTGACATGCCTGTCAGATCAAATCAAATTTGTAGGGAAAAATTAAGGAAGTGTACAATTAAACATGAAATATTTGTGAGGTTTAATGAGTTTTTTGGGGTTGTGAGACGAAACCATGTACACTGTCTAAGAATTGAGCTTACCTGTATATAACATGTTACAGTTTCGGAGGGACTTCCAACGCACTGTTGACCTCCATTCTGTGGACTACAAGACAATTCCAAAATAGAAACAGTTAATTCATTCCAACTCTGTAGGCAGTTTCCTTTCTCAATCTTATCTTAAGTTTCTGGGAACAAACACCTGAACTCAAAGTGGAATTACCCAAACAGTTAGGGTGATTATAATTGGTTGTAGTTTGTTAATAATACCTCATTTAATATCTCCGTTCATTGTAGGGTCCTACAGAAAAAACTTACCCAAATGTAACAATGTTCAATCTTGTGTCAACTTATAATTTGTTTTTACTTTCAGTTGGACAAACTATTTAAGTAAAAAAAAAAACACATAGTAAATATGATACTTACACTGGGCTATTACATTGCCTTGTTCTTGTCCATAAACCTAGACCACATGGCAGAGAACATTCTCCAAACGGTGACCAATTTGACCATCCGCCATTTATAACTACAACTGTTGGAGGTTGTACACCACTAGTCCCACTTGAACTTACGCAGTTACCTTTTGAACATCTCTAAAATCAAGTAAAACAAACCCAAAAGGTTGGTATCGAACATGTACAAATGATTCTCATTTAATACAACTTCACAAGTTTTCAAATCTAATATATAAGTTGACTTGTCCTGCAGAAAAGTATCACAAAATACATCAACTAATAAAAAGCCTTTACATCCAATCCATAGCAAACTTTACACTTTTGTAGTTTACATTTGTTGAAACTGATTGATTACTAGTAACTTACCTGATCAACTCATTAAACTGATTGGATTACAAGTAACTTACCTGATTAACTCATTATATTGATTGGATTACTAGTAACTTACCTGATTAACTCCACACTCAGTTCCATCTACAGCAGCTACTCCGGTACCTGCACACCGCCCATTAGCAAAGCTACATGCCAAATGACCACATATATCCTGAAATCATCAAATAAAAAAACCATTGCGTTGAAAACAAAACCACAACAAATGGGGGACTTTTTTGAGACGCTAGGTGGCAGCAGACTCACCAGGTAAATCCATCGTTCTAGGCAACGTGCACATGCCTAGGACCACGTAAACAATGGAAGTGTACCTGGTAGGTCTGCTGCCATCTAGCGTTCAAAACGTTAACATTAATACTGAGCATCAGCTACCGAAGCAATTGTTGAGTCTGATTTTGTTGTCATTTCAAAAAAAATATGTTATCACTTGCCTTGCAAAAAAAAAGTTTGCAAGAGTCAACAAGCTACTAGATGACTCTGGCAATCTAAGAGGGTATTTCTAACTTACGGTGTGACTGGTACAAACTCCTACAAAGTCTCTGGCAATCAAGAGGGTATTTCTAACTTACGGTGTGACTGGTACAAACTCCTACAAAGTCTCCTCTGACGAGACGACATTGTGCAGTAGCATCATACAATGATGAGGCCCCAGGCATGTCAGATGGGTCAACAGGGAAGTCAACAGAACCGCCTTGGTTATCATTCAAACAGGAGCCTCCATAGTTAATAAAGTCAAGACTGAAAAAGACAATTCACCGTTTTCAATGCATGTATCAACAAATTAATTTAATTACTTTTTGTTTAAGAATCAACATTAAAACACGCATAATTCTCAATAGCGGAGATGTTATATTTGAAGTGACAACCATGTTTACATCAACTTTTTGAATGTGTTTGTTGTTGACTTACCAGAGGAATGAAGTAAATTGTTGTTGGCTACACGTTGACCATACGAATGATTCGGGTCCGTTATTACGAAATGATGACATGATGTTAACACCATCTGAACAAGGCGAACTCCCGCCATCATGCTCAATACCCAAACTAAAGGTAAGAAAAATAGACAAATCCTTATCACTTTATCATTCCATGATCATTAAATATCACTCAAAAACGTCTCATCTGGAGGTTGGAATGGAATGTTCTTTATTTGTTATGACTCACATCAAGTAAATTGAACCATTTTCTATACTTTATTAATTATCAATGTTGAAGGAATCCAGTTGGATTTGAGTCACAACGTGGGTTTTGTAACATCAATAAAAGACTTGGACATGTCTATCTTGACTCGGACTTAGGCTTGACCCAAGTCGCTCTTGACTCGGAATAGACCTGAGTGACTTGACGCAGAACGAAATGTTACATGACTCACTTATGTCCTATCTCATGAGTTGCGACTAAACCAGATCCGAATCCATTTTCCTCAATCAGCCCACAAGCGTAGCGGCCGGAGCACGTGCCGCTAAACTGAGCGATTCCAAGCAGGTTGTCATTGCCGTCTATCTGCAGGTTTTTTCTGTTGACAGGGGAATGCAAAATAGTTATGGTTAGCAGTAGCACTGCTTGCCTTGCAGGCATAGTGTTGGGTTGAAATCCCAGAGCTGTCTTGGTAATTTTCATACAATATATTCAGTTGAAAAAAAGCGGTTTGGTAGTTTTGTCATATTGCGAGCTTGGGATCAAAAATCATTATGGGCTGCTGTTATTTTTCAATATCACGAACATAATGAAGTAAAATTTGAATGTTTCTAGGATCATTTGTTAGAAGAATGGTTTGATACCTTGTAAAGAATATGGCGTTATCATGATGAAGCGGGTCGCTGTCTCCCTGTTTGTTGACAGCATTTTGATATTGACAGAAACCGTCGAGTGTTGCTCCACCGTCTGTTGTGACAGATAAAGTTCCACCGTTGTATGCAGTCTATACATAGAATTGGTCAAAACACATGCAATGTTAATCAAAAATGTTTGATTCTTATAAAAGCAGTTCATGTTTAAGTAAAACTTTTATTAAGTAATAAACCCCAAGGGAAACTGACTGGGTAAACTTAGTTTAATTTTTTAGTGAAAACTAAAATTGTCACCCCAAAATTAAATATAATTTTTATGATCATTCAAGTCTTGTTAACATCAGAATAAGCTTTATTCACAACTGTTCTGATTTAACAGACTTTGAATTGTCGAGATTTCTTCTTAGTTACAAACAAAAATCCAGATATACTTACAAAGTCGCTGCTGAGGACGATGAATCGAACAATCTTAATAGTCAAAGGGATACCAAGAGATTGATGCTGGAAGTTACTGGCCACCTTAACAGACACAAACAAAATCAAACTTAAAATTCACGAAGCAAGAAATCTGTTTTCAGGGGTTCTATTTTCAGATTGGAAAACTTCAAATGAGTCTCATGACCGAAAACAAACTAACAAAGAGCAGTATATATCCAAACAATACAGTGCATCTTTGCATTAAAAATAAATGTTATTGTTGCAGTACCCGCTGCTAAAATATAGGATTCAAACTGCCTCTAGCTACCGGGGCAATCTCGGTGGTCTAGTTTGTAAGACAAAGTTCTTAGGTTCGAATTCCACCCGAGTAATAGACATGTGGATTTTGTTCACAGAACTTGGGGAAGTATTGAGTATACAGTGCTTTGCACACACCGGTGAAAAGGCAAAACCAAATAATGTTCTTTATCCCCGGTGCAATTTGAACATCTATTAAATGATAAATAAAGATACAAACTAGAAGCAAATGAAAGATTCGTACTGTGTTCATAAGAGTGAGAGTGTAGTCGTGGACATCTCGAACGGCTCTATGATACTCATTCATTGAAGAATCAACTACAACCATCAGCTCAAGAGTTCTGGCACCGACAGGGGAACCATTGGGGCAAGAGAGGTCTCTTTTTCTTCTCCTAGCTCCTTCTGCACCCCCCTCCTCGTGTCCCTCTGCCTGCTTGGTTTCATTCGATAGTTGGTTCATGGTCCTGTTTGCATTTGCATAGTGGTAGGCATCTGTAGTGTAAAGCATTATGAGTTAAAAGTCAATAAAACTAAATTAACATTTTTTATTTCCATAACTTAACACGTGACCTCTTATCAAGCTTTGCTTTAAAGCACATGTACAACATTGGTAATTTTCAAAGACCTGTATCTGCACTTTGTGTCACCCAACATGTACATGAAATAACAAACATGTGAAATGTTAAGCTCAATCGGTCGTCGGAGTCATGAGAAAACATTGAAAAAAAAAAAAACATTATGTGATTTCAAACATCGAGTTTTGGACATGCGCGATAAAGGCTAATTATTTTACTTGTTTCCTAAAAACAACAACATTTCAAGCAAAACTATTTCAAGGGAAGTTTTCCACCATGACCATCTTTATACCATGTAAGGTATGTGCAAATCTGTGAACATTTTATGTTCAATCTTACCAATGGTGTACACACCCTTTAACCTGCCCTCACAATAATAATAAATAATACGCAGTTCTTAAATAGCGCTTTATCACGTCCGCTGGGCGTCTCAAAGCGCTCAGTATTTTTCCTGCAAGGTATAATGTGGAGCTACGTTTTCAAGTATTAGACCTGTTCCTTTACATAGCACCAAGTAATGGTTTACAAGGTGCTGTGGCGCAATATACACTACTACCAACTTACCAAAATCCAGAGCACAGAAATGGTCCACAGGAACACCATTGCTTGGATTGGCAGTAGCCTCATCAGACTCTGCTGCTCGTCTGAACACAATATGTGGGTTATTGAGGTCACGCCTCTTACGTTGGACTGATTGTGTGTGGTTATCAGATAGCTTCTGGATAAAGAGTTCAAAACCTTCAAGCTTCACCATGCCAGACTATAAAAGAGGGGGGAAAGGATCATTTGATTATCCTACTTCATTACTTGATGTTGTTCAAGACAAATTTGTTTTATAGGTTTTCACTCAAACTTGTCTTTTAATGCATCTTAAAGACGGGGAATTATCCCCAGCTCCCTCCCAACCTGTCGCCCTATTTTCAACTACCACCTCATCCTTACCTACCACCCTGTCCTAACCTATACCAACTCAACCCTCACATACCACCCACTCCTCACCTACCACTCGTCCTTGCTTGTCACCCCCTCCCCCGCCCCATCCTCTCCTCGTCTGATCTTCGCCTCCTCCCCTGCCCATCCCCTTCTCCTCCCCTTCCCCCGGGCCTTCCTTTATACGAAATGGAAAGTGCATGTCCTCTGAAGATCTATGGGAAGATGGTGCCATCTTAGATTTGCTTCAAAGTGTTTTATTTCTCAAAGGATTTCTATTAATATTCGACTGATGCGTTCATACAAATAGTCTCTAAACACGCCTTCCATTGAGGTACTATAAGAAAAGGAGGCATTTTCCCCTCAATTACAGGTTTGAAAGTCGCTAAAATTGAGCAGAAAAACTGCATAGTTATTGTGACGCAGCATTATTTTCTACAATTGTGTGTCTAAACCCTTTGAAGCCCAACTCTACAATGAAAACAACACCTGTATGTAATATTGTAATAACTTACCACACCGTTGTTACAAGTACTGACTGCAACTCGGCTGCGTCCTTCGTGTGAAAGGACTTGTCCAAATTTATAACAAGTCTCTTGTTCTGTCGATAGAGGTCGCTCTTTAACACTTCCATCTTCGCCGACATATTCAACTTTGAGACCTTGCCTCGTGAGAAGCTGGTTTGTTGACAGTCGAAGATGAAATTCTTCCCCAAAAGCATTGAATTTATATTCAGAAATGTCGAGTGGAGAATCTGCTCCTCGTCGCTTCCTTTTGTCCTCTACTTCCCATGGGCTGACAACTTCAAACTCCTGAGCTGTAAGTTAACGTAAAATTGAGGGTCGAGTTTGTAATGTAAACTTCAAAGCACACTGAGAATATTGAGGTGTTCATCCAAAAAGGCTCTAGACACGCCATTTATTGGTTGGGGTATTAATGAAAAGGATGCATTTACCCCTTCACCTACCCCTCAATACGAGAATGTTCATTTGAGTTTGAAAAGTTGACAAATTAGAATTGGAATACATACCTTCTGCAGCTAGGTTGGCGTCCAGGTAGTATTTGGCATCGTCCAATGTCATTACCTGGGGGTCCTGAAATCAACCAAAACACACACATATTGCTTTAAAAACAATTTGGGAGAAAACAAAGGAGAAAAGTATACTTTCTTGTAGGTTTTGTTACCTATGATAATGTGTTATCCGGGATAGCGTTTTCTGAACAATGCTAAGTGATTCCAAATAATGACAAAGAACTGAAATTGTATTTGCGATTTGGTTTCATGCTGGTCATGCAACTGGTTTCAATTTCAATTTATGAAAAGCATTGTACAAGTAAATATATCCCAGTATTGAATACCTCAACAGTTTCTACCAGCAATGGGTTTGTATCGAACAATGGGCAGGATTGTTTACTTTAGAGGGGAAGTTGTGATTCTTGATTATTTGAGCGTGGAGGAGGACACAGTCAATCTCCATGATTTGAGGCTTGTTTCTATTTCTACCTCCATGGTTATAGCATGGGGGTAGGTTTTTATTTCTGCCTCCATGGTTTATAGTAAAGAAACAAATCAGGGCCATGCTCTTCGCAATTAGGTGTCACAGGAGTGTAATTTTACTACTTCGTCCATATACCCAGACGCTCCCAGCCACTGTTGTGTGAAGGCATAGTATTTTTTTAAATCAGCAACTCTGCAAACCGTCTCAAAAACCTAACCTTTGTCCGCGGAACCTTCCACATTGTCAAGGAATGGCCTTTGGAACATAAATCCTCTTTGAGACGGCTTGGGCTTAATGTTTGCTTATTCGGCTGGAGACGTTTCGTCCATAGGAGGCTGACCGTTTCAGTGTGAATTGTTTGCCGTAACGCCGGTCCAATCCGCCCCCTCTGCTAACCGGTCGGTCACGCAGAAGACAAGTAAAGGCTTAGTCGTTGGTTGGTTAGACTTGTTCGATGGTGACAAGTTCACTCTTGTGTTGTTTGTATACATTAATTTGGTGCCCGATGTAGGGTATAGTGACCCCCCCCCCCACCATGTGGAGACATCTTTTGTTCTTTCCTTTGTCCATGTAGTTAACATCCTCTCGTAGACTATGTACACAACATTCCTTGTGGAGCACCCCAGTCTTTTTTTTTTTAGAATTCCCCTATGGAGACCTTTTCCTTTCCGTTTTTAGTTCTGTTCTCGGTCTCCATAAGGAAGCGAATATTAAAGCACCCCATCGTGTCTTACTTGGAAACTCAGGAATTCTTTAGATGATTTTAGAGGGGGGGGGGTACTTCTGCACAAGACTAGAGGAAAAAGTATGGGAGCATTGGGGGGAATACCCTGTGCCCCATATCGGGCATGGTGTATATTGAACGGGACCCAGAGTGATTGGTTTTTGTATGAGTACGCCTGGGTACACGATTGAAGTTGGATCTTTTATGAAGGACCTCCATTGATTTTGATTGTTGGGTCGAGTATTTGAATCGGTTTGTTCTGTATTTACTGAACTTTCCAAACTGATCATCCATGGATTACTGAACCAGGTTCATTGCACATCTTTAGTAATTGAACAAAATATTGTTGATTGAAAACCATCATACAAATTCTTTTCCATTAAGCGTAAAGAAAGAAAAAACAAAACAAACGCAGTATTCTTGTTTTATTGTAGATAAAACAGAATAACAGGAAGGCTATGCAGAAATGTGAAAAGTTCATACTCAGTTAAATTGTCTGATATTCATTTCAAAATCATCATTTTTGACGTCGTGATAACTATATTTTGGTATTGTACAGAAGGGAAAAAAAGAAAGGAAAAAACATGTTTAGCATCCTGCCTTTTTGAAAAAAGGAAGGAGGAGGGCCTTTTTCTCCCTTATTTCAAAAATGGCCGCCCGAGGCATTTTTCAAGACGACTGGCCGGGCTATTTTTCAAGATGGTTGCCAGCTTTTTTCTGTTTTTTTTTCCGGTGTGCTAAAGTCTTAAAAAAAATACGATCTTATTTATTTTAAAATGTATTTTTTTCGTCAGAGTTCGTTGAAATTTATCCGTTTCCCCCTAATGGACATTCGGACGTAGGAGACCGTACCTCACCTGGGGGTGCAGGCGCCAGAACGAGATTCATTTTCTGTTGTTATTATATAAATGCAAATCTATATGGAATGTGAAGTGATTTCCATGGTTCTTGTATTGTACTCCACTGAAGAAGGAAAAAGTGCCCCGGGTTGAAAACCTTGAGCCGGTGGAAGCAGAAACACCATCCAAACCTAATACCCGATATTGAATTGTTAAACTTGTCGGTGGGTCAAAAAGCTAGTTCAACAAGGAAAATTAAGCAAACTTCAGTTACTGTGGACTGGTTGTGTGCGTTTATTGTTGTGGAACTAAACAAATTTATGCCTACGGGGTGTAGGATTGACCCGAAGGGACTACCCACCGGTAACTTTGGCTCAAGGGTGGTTGCCTGAAGTCAAAAGTGCACGGGTTTGTCAACACTTTAAACTCATTGTTTGCATCTCGGTAGCCTGTACATGGAATCATCGTTTGTACAGTGATGGGAATATTTGCTTGCTGGTGACTAGAGATTGACATGACCAGAGCAAAGACCTTGTATGGCGAGACCATCGGTGGCTCTCATTATGCAGAGGGAAAAAACACAACCTGTATACGGTAACATCTTGACACTGGATCCCTCATGTGTTTGCCTACTTAATTGCCAATCATCCGAGATCATCTAGACACGAATCCTTCTCCGCCCATAGAAGAAATAGTCCCCCAAAAATGCAACACAAAAATGTCCATGGTTGTCTCTTGACTTTGTGGAAAACGACACAAGTCTACATTTTGACTGAATAATTCAATGGCCTGGAAACGAGGACACAATGTAACGAATTGCCGGATGGAGCTGTCACTATTCGCTCGTCGCTCACTCGACCCCAAGTTCAACCTCATGACCAATTTTTGACACTCGGTGTATGGAGTGAACTGGATTTGATACATTCTTGAGACGGTACTTAACACGCCACTTCACGGCGGGAAATGCTGCCAGTTCAAGTTCAGCGAACCGTATGGTCTATGGCTTGACAATAATAGTCAACCACACTTACACTGTACACCGCAAAGTTGGAATGTCGATGACTATAGTCAACAATTGTCATTCTGTGCATTATGGAAAGGGCATTTAAATTTTGAAAAAAGTAAAGCAATACATCTGACAAGACTGAGGGAGTGTTTTGCAAAAGTAATGACAACTTCTTTTAAATGGTTTTGCAATTTCTGTGTAAATGTGTCATGTAAAATTAAGTGTACAGAAGGTGTCCGACTTTTTAATACAAAGTGTGCAATTTTAGAACCGAAGGCGGAAGTAGTGTCTGTTTATTTCCTCCACACATTGCGCCGGATAGTAAAAACAATGGAATTACATTCAGAAAATCGACATTTTCGACCTCTATTTCAGAAAAATGAGTTTCTCATTGCAATTAATTACCATTCATGGCTTCAGGTCATTAACAAATTAGCTGTTGCAAACTGCTAGGGTCGAAACGTCAGGCCACTAACTATTTTTTTTTTGTCATTTAAAAAGAAGATGTGAACACTTACCACATATCGTGCGTTGACGTAGTTTGTACCCGTTAGTACTGTTAAGAGTAGCACTATTCCTGAGATATACATCGTCGCCTGTTCAATTCGTCTTGCTGATATTGAGAAACACTGACGAAACGTCAGTTACCAATAAATATACTTTATTATTAGAAATGCTTAAAAAGATTTGATGTTTACGAAAACGGTGGTGTGTGTTTGACAGTGTTTATGAATACCCCAGCCAGCAGGGTATCGGGGTGTCGTCTTTGGTGAGATTTTGAAAAGTTAGTGCCAGTGGAAGCGAAGGTGGGTTATATAAAGGGATTTCTCCCCCGGCCGTTGGAGTGACATTTACGTAACAATGGGTGTATCTGGCTAAGGTGTGTAACTGTATATTGGTATGCCATCTGGGCTGTACCATTATGGGATATAGGGGTGCTCTTTTCATGGTCACTTATAGGAAAATTGTTTTCGTTTGTCCACGGTTTGCTTGACACCATTGTGAAATCACTTACTCAGGGTAGATGCCTGAGTGAGCAAAATGTGGTTAAATCAGTTTTACAATTTATTTTCTTTTGGTGCCGTGTTTCACGCAGTTTGATTTGAGCAACAAACAACTAAAAGTACATCAAACCACATTACGTCACATTGTGAGTTGTGTGTCATTCAACTCAAGCAATACAATGTGTATCTACGTGCAGTACATTTTGAATTATTTCGAAATAATCGTAAATGAGTCTGCATAAATTATCAGTTAAAATGTTCACAACGTGCCAAGGTTTTTTTTTTTGTAAAAAAAAAATTGATATAGATAACCACACTTTGTCACTAAACTAAATGGTTCAGAATCTCAAATAGAAGAAGAGAATAATTTAAAAACGGGCCAAGTAAGGTATCCTTGAAAAACGGTTGATTCTGTTTATCAGTGTGAGAAATAGACAAGTCTCTTCAAATTGGTACACTATAGTACGGCAGGTAGGTGATTGGGATTGAGCCTTTGATGATACAAGCATGGAATTTGGCCCACGTTATCAGAAAGATATTTGGCTTTTAGGCCATAGGAGATTTGTCCTTTGAAACATTGTAGTTGGAATAACGAGCAATGGCAGCCATTTTGAAAATTGAAAATATTTTTCAAAATGCAAATCTTCGATGGTCCGTATAGAGTCTTTCTCAAGACATACTCTGACTGTGTGCCTTGCTTGCATCCTCAAAGACAACATTTCCCCACATATTACCGCTATCTGCCCTCTAGTGAAATTTGACAGAAGTCATTAGTGAACTTTCCCAAAACCTTAATTAAACAACGAATAACCATTTGATGCAAAGCTTTCCATTTAAAGACACATTGACTTAAAAAATGAATTAAAGGAACATTACAGAATTGGTAAGAAAAAAACTTGTAAAATTACTTTTGATCACAGATTTACATCAAACTTACACGGTCTAATGATGATGATAGTAGAAAACATCCCTTGAAATATTTCTGTCTGAAATGCCATATTTGATGAGAAATGAATAAACAAATTTTCCGATTGGAGTTTATCGCTCAGTGAGCGTTTTATTCATTTGTTGAATCTATATGATTTCATGCAAATGTGTAATAGGTTTTTCACTATTTTCTCGTGACCCAGATGGCCGATCGATCTCAAACTACTACAGGTTTGTCAGTTTATGTATATGGTGGATTACATAAAGTACTTACACTGCCAGCAACTGTTTTGTTAGCAAAAACCAATTCTGTAATGTTCCTTTAACAATTTATTCCCGTCAACACCAGCAAGTTATCTCAGCTTCATTCTTTTTTCACATTTCAGATTTAGCAAGCCACATTTGTACCGAAGAACAACACAATACCAGGTAAGTTTGATTTTTTTTTTTTTTAATAAACATATTATTGATACGTCATTCCGACGGGAAAATGGTAACATTATACAAAGCCACTTGTTTATTGATTTACTGTTTAGTCCAATAAACCACAAATACAAGTCGAATACAATCACGTAAATGACTAAAATTGCATCTCATCGTCAACATTTCTGCAGTTATTCGAGTTCCTGGTTGATGCAGACCTCCAAGCTATGCGTAATTTGCTTTAAATAAAATGATGTCAGCAATGAGTCAATAGTCTGTTCAGTCCCTGACAAGTTTCAGGGAACTGTCAGATTATAAAAAAAGAAGCTTATAATTGATGACATTTTCATGATTTCACCGCAAATCCTTGTCTCTTGTTCACGGTGGTTAAATTTCTCACCTGCCTCAAATCCGATTGTTCATGACGACAGAGTTGAACGATTTCATTCCAAGTCTTTCGTATGAAATTGTAGAATATGAATATGCTTCCTCATTGCATAAATTACATCACTTTTTCAAACAACCTTGGACAAAATGTTGCTTTATTGTGAAAATCATGGACGTTAGTTTATGCATATAGAAGTCATTTAGGGTAGGAGTGTCCAATAATAGGGTTCTTTAGGATTATAGAGATAGACACGAACAGCGTATGAGTTTAATCAATAGAAATACAGCCGTGGTTTAACTTGATATGTTCATAGGGGGGAGGGAGCTACCCCCACACCCCTTAGGTTATGCTACTGAAAGACAAGACAACCGTCTTAAAGTTTAATAATGACAAATCGATTGCTTCAGAGCCGTATTCCGTTTCCCTGGTTGGGGAAACCGTAAGGTTCCGTTCGGGCGGAGCACAAACCACCTGCATGCCGTGGTGACAGGCCGATGCAGCCTAGGTGTTTGAAGTGTCTGTCAGTGTCAAGCTAAAGTCCGTACAATGTATGTCAGTGATACAGTAGATGGAAAGCGACAATCTTACAAGAAAGCTTGGTTTGTCTCTTTGACCACGTCTCATTTCTTATACGTGTTATATACATGCACCCATGACTTTTAGAGAAAGTATGCAATAATCAATAAGTGTATTGTTGATGAGTTTGCATCTGGACTAACAGCCGAGTAATGACTGCACTGCCCACTGACCACTGCTAATGTGTCCATGGTCATACAGACCAGGGAGCCTAGCATTAAATATCATGAACAGTGTTGTGGTGTGGGAATTTAAAAAAAATCGACTGTCACCAGTGGCACGTTGCCACCTACTCCTGGGGTTGAAACAGGGTTCCCCCTTCACAGTCAGTAATACTAATTCTTGGCAAAATAACCGAGAAATAACCGAGTGAGTCAACCTTGGAACTTCATTGGCCTTCTGTAGAAAGTTGTTTAATCGATTCTTAAAATAAATGCACTGTGAAGTCTCAGTCTCTATTACTTGGCTGTTCACTTCGCCCACATTGTGGGTGTGTCATCTTAACCATTGCAGAGTTCGTTGTCTGGTTGTATATGATGTCAATGACTCCGGGCTGATTGTTGCTTACCGTCAGATTAAAGATTTCATTGTCTTATTGTTTTCTTTCTGATTCCTGCTATACAGAGTTGCAAAGTTTGCTAATCACTCATAATGGTTTCTTTAAAACTTAACTCAACCAACCACGCCAACAATGAACACGTAAGCCATACATCCTTGAATAACTTCAAGCAGTGATGGAGACAGTTTTCTTTAAATACAAGTTTTACGAATTAGATGTTAACTTTTCAGTTGATCCCTGTATATTAGAACCCAAAATCGTGACCGCACATTATGTTGCAAATCTCAGAATGCTATTTGGGTATATACCGCCTACACTCAAATTGGAGTAGAGACTGTGTTTGTATGAGATTACGTTGTCTAACTACTCTTCTAAGGACAACACAACGGTCGGTGAGCCTGTTCTTTCGAATCTTCAATTAACAAATACTTGGAAAAACGTCTTCATTGTAGCTCCCATCAGAGTTAGAGATAAGGAATTGAGATGTTAGCCACCCTACGCTGGCTTGTCTCGGTTAAAGCACATGTACAACATTGGTCATTTTCAAAGACTATTGTATTTGCACTTTATGTGTCCCAACATAATACATGAAATACCAACCTGTGAAATGTTAAATCGGTCTTCAGAGTCATGAGAAAACAGTGAAAACCACCTATATATTTTCTACATTTTCAAACATCGGATTTTGGACATGCGCAATAGGACTAATTGTTTTGCTCATTTCCTAAAAACTGTATCATTTCAAGCAAAACTATTCAAGGGAAGTTTTCCACCATGACCATCTTCATACCGTGTAAGTTATGTGCGAATCTGGGAACACTGTATTTTCAATCTTACCAATGTTGTATACACCCTCCTTAAGACGATTTGAAAGATGATGTGATTGGAGTCTAGTTATAAATGAATTCTAAGACACTGTGATGACGTGTCTATCGTGAACAAGTATATTTTGTGCTGAATGGCCAGTAAACTATATTTTGATTAAGTATTCGTTGTCGTTAATATAGTGCCTGATGACTGTTTTCAACCATTATATTACAATAAGATGTGCTAAAATAACTGAATTAGCACAGTTTTCATTTAGTTTTGTTTCATGTCGATCTGTCCATAGCTAGACCCTGGATTGGGTAGGCGTTGAGATAGTTCCCACGACGGGGGCGTTTTGGTCTATACTCAGTCGCCCTTGACATAATTTTTTTTTACTCTTCTTGTTTTCCTTTCACTTATCATAATATAATATTCCTTGGTTGGTTTGAATATTGCCTGCACCTTGTAACTGCTGATGGAAAAACTCATGTTGTTTTGATATCGAGAGTTGTCTCAAACGACAAACGTTTATGAAGCCGTAATTGTTGGTTTTTCCCTTTTGTCATTTGCCTGGAACGAAAACACATTTGTATACAGTAAACAAAAAACGTGGCAAAGTAACAACACCAGCAGTTGGCGTAAAAGGTGCCCTTGCAGGATGGGCCAATTAGAAAAACTGATATCCTAGTTCTTGTTCAACCAATACATACATTACACAACCTAGCACCAAGGTTAAACAATCTCAATAAAACAGAAATCCAAACTTTAGTTTGTTTGTTTCTTTATTGAGATTTGTGTGTCATTTCATTCAACGCAACCAACGAACAAGCCTCGTGATGATAAATCACTTTGTTCGATTTAAAACAGACACAAAAATGTTTTCGTGTTGAAGAACGATGTGCCGTTCTCACGACATCTACTCAAGTTAAAAACTTTCTTTGTATCCAGCCGAGAAAAACATTAGTTCTTTAATTATGAAGAAAAGGAACTTTTGACTCAGAGGATCTAACCACATATTGTGAATAAACAGTCAAGTTTATTCCTAACCATACATCAGACCAAACAGTAAAGCGAAATACAATCGATATTAAACTACAGGTAGTTGAATAAACTTCAAGTACCCACAATGGTTTATATCATGGCCACTAGGGACTATTCGCTCATGCAGAACAGCTGACCAGATATTGCAAAATACTTTCTTTATTTCATCGTAAATTACCATTCAATGAAAGGGCAAAAGGGGATCGGCCCCAACAATAAGACAATTAAATGAGTGATACCTTTGCGGCAGTTGTGGTAACAAAACCTACGGTCTGAATAACAAACTCGTAAATACAGACTATATTCAACATGTAGGAATTGGGGAAAGTGGTTTACAAGTTTGGGGTTAAATATTAATAGAGATTGGGCCGAAATATGACACGAAAAGTTTAGTTGTTTTGAGTGTGTCATAGCACAGAGGACCCACCATATAAGGTTCCATACAACCTGTCTGTCCTTCGAACTGTATACCTTTATTGATTTCCAGAACGGCCAATCAGTTCCTAACAATGTTATGATGTAAAGGGGTTGCCGCCTGTGTAGTTCACTTGAACATAGGCATGAACAACTGGTGAGTCGTTCATGTATGTCCTACAAACGTTTGCGCTTGAATGAACAACCCTAAATTTAGAATGGACGAGTCCTTGATATGATTCATCAAGTAATACCATTGGAGCTTTGTTAAATGTTGCTAGGGGTAATCTTTTGTTCAGAATCCAGTAGACCATGAACGTCAGAAGGAAAAAAAACCACAAAGCAATCTGTAAATTAGTAACAGTACTAAGTGATTACAATAGCTATTATATAGGGTTCAGATTTACGAGGCTGTTGTTATACTGCATGAGGTTTTCTCGGAAGAACATCGGATTCTCCTAAGACAAATCTTTATTGTGTTTGCTTCCTAGAAGGGCTTTCGGAAATTATTAAGCAAACGGGAAGTAGACTTAAAGGAACATTATAGAATTGGTTTTTGCTAACAAAACAGTTGCTGGCAGTGTAAGCACTTTATGTAATCCACCATATACATAAACTGACAAACCTGTAGAAGTTTGAGATCGATCGGCCATCTGGGTCACGAGAAAATAGTGAAAAACCGATTACACATTTGCATGAACTCATATATAGATTCAACAAATGAATAAAACGCTCACTGAGCGATAAACGCCAATCGAAAAATTTGTTAATTCATTTCTCATCAAATATGGCATTTCAGACATAAATATTTCAAGGGATGTTTTCTACTATCATCATCATTAGACCGTGTAAGTTTTGTGTAAATCTGTGATCAAAAAGTATAAGTTTTTTTCTTACCAATTCTGTAATGTTCCTTTAATGAGATTAACACTAACAGCTGATGCCGACTTAATCAAGTGATCAAAACAATTACTTTTTATTTGAAACGTTCATTACTCATCTGAGTGAACTTTGGAACACTTTGGGATCTTTGTCTTTGCTCGATGGTTATACCATAAAGTAGTGTTTCTCCTTATTTTACGTGGGGCTGGTTTTGCTCTGTCTGTAGTCTAGTCTTGATCAGCGACGCTGTTTTTGTTTTATTAGTCACCGGTAGAGGGCGCATCATCTACTGGCTTTCGCTCGTCCCCAGCGCCTTGCCTTAAAACCAGAGGCGCTGGCATGGGCAAACGTATCGTTAACGCTAATGCTCAGTCCCATGCTCAGTCCCATCATGCATCACACTCACACTGCAAGCACTGCACGCATGACGTACTTCCTGAACAAGAATCTGTGCAAGCTGATTAGCCCATCCCAGCGGTCCTTGATAGGCCGCTGGGGCCGAGCGAACTACTGGCTTGGAAGCGCTGGGCAAGTCTACGAATCTGGATCTAAGAATAAGCCCACCATTGATAAAAGGGAGACAAGGGGACAGTCCAGGTCGCGGTTCACTTACCATTTTGTGAACGTGTGAGTCATTCATGAATATTCAAACCACGGTCAGAGATAAAGTTTTGGGCGGGCCAAAGCGTCAAGACGTTCGTATTGAGCCAGTTGTTTGTGTGATACAGATATCTCTTCTCCAGTAATTCATGTTGCGCTATCGGTGACTACGTTAACAAAACGAACGTCGCCAATCAAGACTACTCTGTTTGCTGTCCTCTGTTCAACCATGGAGGCGTTTTCTTTCCCACCTCCATGGTTCAACGTGCTGTGCTTGTTCTATTCTTCCATTGATTTAAACTGATCTCAAATTTTGGTTCCATGACTATTTTACAACCCCTGTAAATAAACGGGGACACAGTCCGTCCTAGTTTACAAGCAGGAAAAATCAATTTTGTGGACAAAACCTGGGATTTTTTCGTGCCATTTGATTGGGTGTTTTCAATGAGTCTTCATTTTATATCTGGATGGATTATGTGGTTCATTACTTGACAAAAAGTAATAAGAAAAACAAATGACATCATCATAACGTCACCTTTGAGTTACGTTTATGATGATAAGGTGTCTTTGTTTGCAAACTTCGGGTTTCTCCACAGCAGGCCGTATTGACTGGTTTGTTCTCAGCATAATCGAGGTTATTTTAGTTCTCGTAGTGCCTTGTCATTTATTAGCCAGTCGATGGGGTCACAATGAAATGAGATTGCCAGACCCGAAGGCGATTTCATGCCCCGTAGTTCATTGTGTTTGATTCCCTCTGGTGGACTCGCAGCACTATGGGAGCATCTGTCCTTAGAAGTAAATCTCCTTCAATCCAGTATTTACCTTCTTGGTTGATTGTTTCCGTTACAGTTTGTTTCCCCTTTGAAAACATTTGCGTTTCTTTCAAAATTGCAATTAATGTGTTGTTCTTCGCTTCTTTGAAAGACAATCAAGTGGATTTAGCAATCTATTGAAGTTTGGTTAATCAGATTACTTCAAAGCTTTCAATTTGTCCTATGCGGCTATCGTCCATGCTGGGGGAGGGGTGTTGGGTGTGTGTGTGTGTGTGTGGATGTGTGTGTGTGTGTGTGTGTTGTGTTGTGTGTGTGTGAAATGGGAAATTGCCCAAACTGTACTATAACCAAATATGGTGCTGTTATGCTTCAGTGCATTGTGTGCATACAGCGTACCCAATAAACCATTGGGTTACGTTGTTCACGACTCAATGATTTAACGTTGGCGTCATAGTGACTATGTGATTCTCTGAATTCCAAACGATGGTTTCATAATTGTACTCATTCATATTGCGGTATACAGGGACGATTTGTAAGATAGAGTATTGAGATTTCAATCAACAGGTGCCTACAGATAAGGATGATTGAGCCGTCATGCCATGCATATGACCATTTATACCATAGTTAGGGTTTTTAAATTGTTATTCTTCTTTGTCGTCATTAATACTTAGTGACGCGTCAGAAACATATAAAGCCTACGCCATTCCATCGTAAGTCAACCTCCAAGTTGCGCGTATGTTGGGGCTCTATCGTAATGAGGCCCTATCACAATATTGTTACAGTCGAAATAAAAAATAAAAAAACACAACGAGCCTTCGACAATTGGAGTTGCAAAATAATTGTTCGAGTACCCATGGAAGTTAAAAAGGGTCCTTGAAAACTGCCAGGTGAAATGAAAGGAACACCCAAAACTATTGGTTCCCAAAGATTGGGTCTGGCATGAGATCGTAAAGAAAACAAGTTGTGAAACAATAACACACTCCACGATGCAGTTGTGCAAGTGAATCTTCCCTATGGTTAAAGTAAAACTTATACAAAAGGATGAATAATCTTATCGAGAATCTTTCTTTTTTTCATTGAGATATTAAATAATTCTTTCATTTTTGATGTTTTCAATATCTAGAAACTACTCAATGATGTTGTTATAGGTTCCCCCTTTTACGTGTACATTTTGCAATATTGGTTGTCTGGGTGGTGTGTTTGTTGGTTTGTTTTGTTTGTTTGTTTGTTTGTTGTTGCTATTTGTTTTTTAAACAGGTCACTTTGACCTAAACTTTCCTTAATGGGGAGTTCTATGAACGCTAAAAGATAGTTAAATTTATTTTCCTGAGAATTCCTACCGAAAAAGAATTTCCAATATGAGTCATAATTCATGTTATTCATGCACACATTTCTGGTCTGTGCATACTTCACCCTGAGGCCATGTCCAAGTCCTCAATCCACCCTCAAAGTTATCTCCATGCGAAGCTGTTCCTTTACAAATCACTCTGAATACAGTCGCCTTTGAATTATTTCACCTCCTGACCAACTTAAGGAGTGTGCTCGATGTCATTCTTGTGTATTTTAAACGGTAATGAGAGACAGTTCTGTAAAGCTAAAAGTAACTCTTTTAAGATTCCCAAGACCATCATAGACACGTGACCAGCTCCATTACTTTAGAAGGACGAAGTTAAGGACTAAGAACAAATAAAAGAACATGTTTAGCGTCCTGCCTTTTTGAAAAAAGGAAGGAGGGTGGCCTTTAAAAAAAAAATTATCGGCCGCCTAACACATTCTTTAAGACAACCAGCCGGGCTATTTTTCAAGATGGTTGCCAGCTTTTTGGGGGTGTTTTTTCGGTGTTCTAAAGTCTAAAAAATACTTATCTTAAAAAAAAAATTCGTCAGAGATCGTTAAAATAAATAATTCTTTTCCGGAAAACGAGAGAAAAAAGGAGGCGGCCTCTAAAAAGGAAGCGAGCGGGGACGCTAAACGGTGTTTTTGTTTTTTTTTGCCTGATAACTGTTTGTAGCTCTATTAACTTCGACTGACGAAGTTATGGACTAACAACTGTTTGTAGCGAGCCTAAGTGGAGCTCTATCAACAATCGAATAATCTCAGCTTAAACTGATCATCGAGGCCACAGTTGTCACTATAAAGCAGAATTTGATCTCGACACATGATTAGTATGCAAACTTTATACACAACAACTAAACCCTCTAACGGTGGCAGCACTTCTTAAAGCACACGTATAACATTGATAATTTCCAAAGACTTGTATCCGCACTTTATGTGACCCAACACATACATGAAATGACAAACCTATAAAATGTTAAGCTCAATCGGTTTTCGGGGTCATGAGAAATCAGTGAAAACCCATTTTATGTTTTCACTGTTTTCAAACACCGGGTTTTGGCCACGCGCGATCAAGACTAATTGTTTTACTCATGTCCTAAAAATTACAGCATTTCAAGCAAAACCATTTCAAGGGAAGTTTTCTACCATGACCATCTTTATACCAGTAATGTGCAACGATGTGCAGGGGTTAAACTTTGTGGATTCTGATACAGATCAAGGCAAACTGGCAGTCTCATATCCATAAGGCTCGTAAGATATTTCTGACTTTAATGTACATGTACACTAATAATGAGCAACAAACCAATGATAGACTCAAGGTTGTAACACTGTTAGATAACGCCCAAGGAAAAAACCCGATGTCTATGCCGAGGAAAAACATGAACAGATCCCAGGGACCAGACTACTTTGGTCACTTTGCTTTTGTTGTGCCAAGGTAATCTAGGTACTTAAAAAGAAGTACTTGAAAGGTCATTTTGATGGCTGAGAAGCCATGGGCAGCAAACCTTAGATTAAATCTTATTTTATTGTAAACCATCGATATTTACAAGGGAAAGAACCCCATTGGTTTGGATATGAAACAATTTTCATAATCGTTGATTTTCGTTCAACAACCAAAACTTATTAAAAATCCATGAATGTGGGCACATGTGTAAGTGAACATTGCGTAAACCTTTGATTTGTTGTGGTTTTGTGCGGGTATACAATTTGTAGCCATTCAATTACTGCAACGAAAATATGCAACCATTTTTGAGACGTCTACAATGTTCTCGGCCTTAACCGTGTTTCAGTCAGAATTATTTCTCTGAAGTATTGGTAAAAGTAAAAACTTTAGTCAGTTAAGTTTTTCAGAGACAAAACAATTTTCCCCCATGATTAGCAATCCTGACCATTGCCTTTAAAGCGTATGCACAACATTTTTAAGATTAAAGATGTAAATGTTCACCGATTTACACACATAACTTACATGATATGAAGATGGTCATGGTGGAAAACTTCCCTTGAAATAGTTTTGCTTGAAGTGCTATAGTTTTTAGGACATGAGTAAAACAATTATTTTTTATCTCGCGTGTCCAAAACCCGATGTTTGAAATTAGTGAAAACATTTTTTCTTCACTATTTTCTCCGATGACCGATTGAGCTTAAACTTTTACAAGTTCGTTATTTCATGCTTGTTGGGTCACATAAAGTGCAGATACTGGTCTTTGACAACTACCAATGTTATACATGAGTATAACTTTCAAGCTTGGGCTTTTAAGCTAGGTCTGGTTGTTTTCCTCATCCAGATAGGGGGCCTAGTTTTGACAAATTAGTTCTGCCTTTTGTTGTGCAAACGGAAAGATGAAATCAACTTTGTGTTACACACTGAGGCATTGAGTGGAAAGCTTGAATAGGCTTAAGTTGTCACCCATTTTGTAGGTTGATATATTTGGATGAAATTCACACCTGTCCTCTCAATTTCAGAAAGTTTATTAAAAAGTTGAACTAGAGGGACGCCTTATTTGAATGTTATTAAGCCCTCTGGCGCCAGTGTTGGTTTGAATATATCATTAACACGGACATGTCGACGACTGTTTCCGGGAGCGAATTGTGACCAAGACTGGGAAGTATTTGCCTCATTCTTTGTTCACTATTGTTACAAAAGAAAGAATGATGAATCTACCCAAGCCAGTTCAACTCGTACTTTATTTTCTTACTTTGCACGTTCATAACAGAATAAGGATGGAATATGAATGAGAGAATAATGCAATATTTATCAGACTCAGTTTCCTTTTTTATCCATTTCTGTGGAAAATATATTACCCGAGGCCAAGTACATAATGCACTATTGTCATGAGAAGAGCTGGAAAGTGCAAATATTACGAGGCTGTTGGAATACAAACCGCATCCTAAAAAGGTCAACTGTAGGTTAGTTCCGTTTCCAGTAGGTGTTTGTTCTTGAAATAGCGCCATCTGTTGGTTGACTACTGCAAGGATCCGTTTGTCGTACTGGCCTTTATGGTTATGGGCGCGATGCTTGCATAATTATAGATTGTTTCAAATGTAATGTGGGGTAAGGAGGTTTATTGGAGGGGATACTCATGGGTCATGTTTTGTAGAATTGGCTTGGTAACGGTAGTTTTTAAACGGTACGCAATGTTGTTTTGTCTTATGGTAAAATGTTGAGCATGCAAAGGTCTTGATGTGTGTATGTGTGTGTGTGTGGGGGGGGGGGTCCGAACGTCTCCTGCCTGCACCCTTCTCGTCCCTTTTCTCCAACGGCATGTTACGAAGCATGATTTCGGGTGTTTTCACGGCCGGAGTTGAGTTTATGTACTTAGCAATGATGCATGCTTGGCAAAATGACATGTAGGTATTTTAATATGTCAAGACTTGCGATGACTTAACTGTTAAAGGAACATTACAGAATTGTTTTTTGCTAACAAAACAGTTGCTTGCAGTGTAAGCACTTTATGTAATCCACCATACATAAACTGACAAACCTGTAGAAGTTTGAGATCAATCGGCCATCTGGGTCACGAGAAAATAGTGAAAACCCGGTTACACATTTGCATGAAATCATATAGATTCAACAAATGAATAAAACGCTCACTGAGCGATAAACTTCAATCGGAAAATTAGTTTATTCATTTCTCATCAAATATGGCATTTCAGACAGAAATATTTCAAGGGAAGTTTTCTACTATCATCATCAATAGACCGTGTAAGTTTTATGTAAATCTGTGAACAAAAAGTACGTTTTACAAGTTTTTTTCTTACCAATTCGCTAATGTTCCTTTAAACTGTTGTTTAAAAAAAAAATGTAATGGACGTTTTAAAGGGTACTGATGCAAGATGTTAGTTTCTATTATTTGTTTCTTTGTATCTCTAGTTTGGTATTTCTTTAATGTGTGCCTCATTGATATTTTGTAGGCCCTCAAAATATTCTATATTAGACAGATTTAAGAGCCCAATAAAAGGGGTTACAGTGTAAAATGTTTGCCCAAATGTGACCTCCAACTTGAGGTAATATAGATTACATATATAGGCCCTGAAATAAATGGCCCCTTTGCCGAGAGGTGTAGGGACATTTTTCAAGATTGATTCTCGGACGCAGAGGATAAAAGTTCAAGAGTCAATGGATAGTTTCCCTTTTACTGTAAAAAGCTGCGAGACTTCTAAGTATTTTTGGTGTATTTTTGAATATTTCGCGTTTTGCACTGTTATGCTATGGAAGTTTATTTTGTGGGGTGCACCCATTGATCTCCATTATACAGTATAATGTAGATCAATGAGTGCACCCAAGAGGGCGTGGATAAACATCCAATATGGCACAGAACCCCCGTCCAACTTCGTCCCCACGCGCGCCGGTTCATCCAGCGCGGGATTAGGCAGATCGCGCTTGCGCGTCGGGGAGGGGGTTGGCCCAAGTCTTAATAATACAGAAGTCATGTAAAATGAATGATGTTTGAGTGTAGGAGTGGTGAGTACTCCCGCAGAAACTCTCGTGGGTGTTGACACCTTTTCGGCTGGAAGCATTTACAGAAATTAATCTCAAGTAATCAAACACTAAATCTGCTACAGGCTGTGACCTTCAAATGCCAGCTGTGAGTGGCACAGCCGTCGTGCCAGATTAGAGCACGCCCTCTTGCGGTTTATAACAAAGTTAACAGTGCTCGACCGAGTTGTCGTAAATAGAATTATGTGTATGACTTTTCATTCATTGAAATGAAATCAACTGATTCTATTCAAATAATTCTGATTGGAAACAACGGGTTTTTATTTATTTTTTGTTTTTTTAAGGTTTTGACTCTTCAACTACTTTTGCACACTTGCAGACTTCGTAGTAAAATGTTTACCATTATTTTGTTTAATTCATTTTAGAACTTGGCCTAAATAAATCTTTAGGAATGGTGTTAAAGGTTTGAGAGAAGCGGATCGTATCAGTTTACCAAGGTGATGATCCTCTCGATGCGGGGAGAAACCATCCTTTTACGCATCCTCACATTCCATCGACTGTCTGCTATTAAAAGTTTAGTCAATCAGGAAACTCGAGACGAAATATTGCAGAATTGACGGTGTCCATTTACCCCTGGAACTAAAAAGCATAACCTGTCTGAACCATTCAATTCATCCGATGTAGTGGTTGTCACATTCGACTCAATTCCAACTGCAGAATAACTGAGTGTATCGAGCGTTGACACTTCCTAGAGATCTCCAATGTCGGGTGACTGACCTATCTTTGACATTTCTCTATTCATTCACACAATTTTCTGTAATACGATATTTTTTTCTGCCCGTGGCAGATTCTTCATGGATTCGTTGAGATCTGATTTTCCTTTTTCTCAATCTGACTTGGTCAACTTTACCGAGACGTCGAATCTGTGAGGCTTACACCATGACGTATACGCCCACAAATTAGAGTCGGTTGCCATTTTCAAGTATGCTGCTTAACCCTGCTTGACGCCATCGCTCAAAACAATTCCAAGTTCCACAACTACACCTAGCCCAAAATCATGCAAATTGTCTTATTGTCAACTGTCTTATTACCATCGGGTGGTTTTTTTCAACTAAAAAAATCCATGAATGACCAGAACTCCCATAGGAGTTGTCAAATAATGTGCCCAAGAGGATTGTGACATAGAACGACCAGGACGTGTTCAGCGTGTCACCGCTTCACGTGTAAGGATCACAGCATTAGCTTTTTGCTTGAATTGAGTTTATTTAGTCAAAAGGGTCTATATCTGATGCTTTGGGTGATTAAAAAGTGATTGGGTTCTCCTCAAAAATGTATTACACGCTAATATCAAACTGACTCTCAAGAAGTGAGCGACGTTGTCCGACTGTGAGTTTTTTTCTGATGGTGTCACGTAGGGTTAAAGTCGGTTTTGTGTTTGATAACAAAGTGCACCTGAATCACGGATTCTGAGAAGTTTTTGTCTGAAATTTTATGTAAGGACGACTTGATTTCCACTGTATGTCTAGCTGCAACCTTCATGGGTTGGTTGTGTTTATTATCAAGGAACGCGTATTCTGGTTTGTTGATCTTATACTGTCTATCAACTGTTAGTCAGTCTGATTGTCATTGCTTAGTTTCAATCGCCGTTAGACAATTACGAAAGTTAATTGAGATGTTGTTAAGTGAACGGTCATTTTGATTGGCTCGCCTATAATTGGCGCGTAATAAAATCACTTTCATCATTTGTTGTAAATTCGTCCCAATGAAGGCACTGCCTTTTGGTGATTTGTAAAGATAAAGTGCGTCATTATAGGCCGACATGAGAAAGCAACGATTCCCTCCACTCCGTACAATCACAACTATTAATCATCGTTTGCAATATGTCAACACCCCCCAGCGGAGATATTATCTTACTACGTAATTATGACGACGCAAAAACAAACGGCGGTAAAACCATCGCCCTTAAGGGAATCGGTCCAATTTGTCAGAGTTCTGCTCGGCCAGAAATTTGGGCCGAACTAAAGACTGAATTGAAGACTGTGCTTGCTGACTGCTGGTTATATTTCATTTCATTTTGTTTTGCATTTATTTGTTTAGCAAGAAAGTGATTACCAATAAAGGTCGGCAGTTTGTGTTTTTGTAGTTCTATGACCTAGTCACTGTGGTTCGAATCCTGTCTTGTACTGGAGCTTGCTAATATATTGAGGTTTTAGTCTTCTATATTGTCTTATGACCTAGTCACTGTGGTTCGAATCCTGTCTTGTACTGGAGCTTGCCATTAGATTGAGTTTTTAGTCTTCTATATAGTCTTATGACCTAGTCACTGTGGTTCGAATCCTGTCTTGTACTTGAGCTTGCTATTAGATTGAGTTTGTAGTATTTTATATAGTCTTATGACCTAGTCACTGTGGTTCGAATCCTGTATTGTACTGGAGCTTGCCATTAGATTGAGTTTTTAGTCCTCTATATTATAGTCTTATGACCTAGTCACTGTGGTTCGAATCCTGTCGTGTACTGGAGCTTGCTATTAGATTGAGTTTTTAGTCTTCTTTATAGTCTTATGACCTAGTCACTGTGGTTCGAATCCTGTCTTGTACTGGAGCTTGCTAATATATTGAGGTTTTAGTCTTCTATATAGTCTTATGACCTAGTCAATATGGTTCGAATCCTGTCTTGTACTGGAGCTTGCCATTAGATTGAGTTTTTAGTCCTCTATATTATAGTCTTATGACCTAGTCACTGTGGTTCGAATCCTGTCGTGTACTGGAGCTTGCTATTAGATTGAGTTTTTAGTCTTCTATATAGTCTTATGACCTAGTCACTGTGGTTTAAATCCTGTCGTTTACTGGAGCTTGCCATTAGATTGAGTTTGTAGTATTCTTTATAGTCTTATGACCTAGTCACTGTGGTTCGAATCCTGTCTTGTACTGGAGCTTGCTAATATATTGAGGTTTTAGTCTTCTATATAGTCTTATGACCTAGTCAATATGGTTCGAATCCTGTCTTGTACTGGAGCTTGCCATTAGATTGAGTTTTTAGTCCTCTATATTATAGTCTTATGACCTAGTCACTGTGGTTCGAATCCTGTCTTGTACTGGAGCTTGCTAATATATTGAGGTTTTAGTCTTCTATATAGTCTTATGACCTAGTCACTGTGGTTCGAATCCTGTCTTGTACTGGAGCTTGCCATTAGATTGAGTTTTTAGTCTTCTATTTAGTCTTATGACCTAGTCACTGTGGTTTGAATCCTGTCGTGTACTGGAGCCTGCCGTTAAAGGTATTATACAGGATTTGTATAGTTGACAAAATAATCACAGACAGTGTTCATGGTTTATGTTCATGGTTTCAAACCAAAGTGTGATAAACAATATAACACATGAAATAACAAACCTGTGAAAATTTGGGCTTAATTCGTTGTGTGGGTCAGGAGAAAATAGTGAATAACATGCAAACATTTCAGCATGTAAACACGTTGTCCTTGATTTTGTTAGTAACAACAGAAATTCGCCGTTTCCATTTTTTCTTAGGTTTTCAGATAGAGTTTTCTCGAATATGACTTCAATTCAGAGGGAAATATTTCACAGAAAAAAATGGTTCTAGTATGAACTTTAGAATCAGTATACGCTTTCAGACTAAAATTGAACAACGATGTTTTGTATCCTTACCAATCCTGTATAATATCTTGACATTGAGTTTCTGTTGTCTCTGATTAGCTGGAGTTTCCCCCACGCTAACCTGACTAACTCTGTCTTTATCTTCTCATTTTTACTTTCGAGGATTCAATGTTGTCGTTATAAAATCAATATGAAACTGGAGAGGAGGTTTTTTCGCGCTGGCTCGCTTTACCTGTCATTTCTACTCGATCTACATTTCTCTCTCGCCTGATTGAAAACTAAGCTACCCCATCATGACATCCCAAATGATACATACCCAAGAGCAACATCCACATTTGATGATAGTTGAAAGGGAGTCTTGATCGTATTTAATAAAACCATAACACAATGTTTATCACAGCTAACGTTTCTATATACATGGCAAACCTCCCACCGTGCCTTCTAAAGTACCCAATGCGCCCTCGGCACGTTGTAAGCTGACAACTCCTATAAAAGCACTGATGGAAGAATAACAACTCACGAGATCTCACGAGAAATGGGGGATTAGTGGGGTTGCATTGTTGAGATTGTTCTTGATGCCATAGGATGTCTATTAAGTTAAGCCCTTGGTACCAAGGCGACTTGGTTGATACAATCCTTGGATACTTTAGTGTCCCTGTTGATGGGACACAATGCAAAACTTTTCTATTTAAAATAAGAAGCTTATTGGGTCAACTATTTCCTTTAAGTTCTTCCTCACCTATATAAATATTAAGTACAATTATTTGCTCTTTTTTTTTGGTTGGAATTGATGTGAGCTCTGCTTGCATCTTAGATTTTGTTGCATAAGCTAAAGGAAAATTGCATCATTTACTTCTAATGGAATGTTGCTTTATACTTCTAATGGAATGTTGCATTTACTTTTAGGAAAGTTTGAATTTAATTACATACTCTTGCTTCCTTTAAAAATAAAAATAAAGTGTGTAATGTGAAGTCCAAAGTTCAAATGTATAAAAACGACCCAACTGTGTTTGAAACGAAAAAACACAGACATTCGGTTAAAATGTTAAAGTACATGATACATTTAAATTTGTTCGTCCCTTTAAAACAATGTTTTAACTATTAATAATGAAACTGACGTGAACTTAGTTAGGACATTTGAATTTTAAGGAATCATTTGCCCCAGTACATTGTTGTGCGTCAATAGTTAAGTAAATTGATTTATAAAACCCGACTATTATCGAAAACTTGTATTACACGTCCAAAATCTTGACTTATTTCTAGAATTTTAAAATAATTGTATTATCTCAAATCATTGTCTACATTGAAATCATATTAGCTTGACTAGTTATCTGGTTCCCGCCTCGTGTGGATGGTTACTTAGCGCTTCCTTTCCGGGGTTCGCTTCCAGCCTCTGCTGCATCCTTCACCAACACACTTAAAGTTGTCCATACTGAAGGGGCTGCCGCGTTGATTGACGGAAATTGGGTCCCTGCTAGATGGACCGGTCCTCTTCCAACCTCGACTTCCAGACTGGATGCAAGAGTTGTCCTGGCATGGTTTACGCCATGAGCGATCGACTCTCAGTGCTCCCCCTTGTAGTAGGTTGTTAAGTGTCTTCATTGCCTCCTCATCTATTTCCGTGTCGGCATTGACTGCTTCATTGGATGCTGTGGGCGTGGCGAGGAGTGCCAACATGGCGGCCACAAGGGCAATGGATAGGATGTAGTTCTGCATGATCTGCATTGGACAAATAGAAATGATGGAGATTGTTTAAGTAATGTGTGAATGACACAAACCGTTTCGAGATGGCGAAATTCCTGGTCAAGCTTCTTATTTTTATTTACGATGTTTCAAAAGCATGGATTGTGTAGTTGAGGTCAAACTCAAGTTGTGTAGTACAAGAGATACTTGTGATTGTCAATATTCATCCACACACTGCCAGTTACTATGAACTTGAACAACATATGCATTCACGCAAAGATGTAATTTCAAACCGAATACGCTCGTCCAGTTTTCTATTAAAAAAATATATAGCCAAATAGAAATCAACCATTTATCATTTTGCATTCTTTCAATTAAATCAATGTAATGAAACAGAGGTTGTACAAGGAAACACAATGTGGTTGCCTTGGTAATGTAATAAGAGTCGGCATTCATTTATTTTACACTTCAGGACCGAGACATTATTGGGAGCATGTTTCACTGTGCCTCAAAGACACTGGACACCTTTGGCATTTGTTAAAGACCAGTCTTCTCACTTGGTGTATCTCAACATAAGCACAAAATAACAAACCTGTGAAAATTTGAACTCAATTGGTCGTCGAAGTTGCGAGATAATAATGGAAGAAAAAACACCCTTGTCACACGAAGTTGTGTGCTTTCAGATGCTTGATTTCGAGACCTCACGCGTGAGGTCTCAAAATCAATTCAAATAAATTACTTCTTTCTCAAAAACTACGTTACTTCAGAGGGAGCCGTTTCTCACAATGTTTTATACTATCAACAACTGTCCATTGCTCGTTACCAAGTAAGTTTTTATGCTAACAATTATTTTGAGTAATTACCAATAGTGTCCAGTGCCTTTAAAGTGGATTGTTCTGAACGTAGAACGTCCATGATGTTCAGAATCTTAAAGGTCACGTTTATCTAATGGGCTTTAAAGAACGCCTTCCTACTATTAATATAATTATTTGTATTCGGTTTAACGTTATGCCGTCCGAGTGATAAATTGTTCTCGGTGTGATTTAAAATATGCTCTCAAAAGATTATCATTCTGCGAAAATACCAAGTGGGTCTGGCGCGTCACGGATTGGCAGCCCTCTCGTGAAATCCCACGGGATTGCCGTTGAACAAACTCATCACCGCTACCGTTGGTACGTCCAGAATTTGATGAAACTTTTTGAAATGACCAGAGGCACCGTTATTATTTACTTGATGTGCTCGAAGTCGCCTAACAGAAAACAATCCACAGGGCAAGTTGATTCGGTGATTTTCATGTAACGAGAGATTTTCTTTTACCTTTTTTTTCCTTGGTGCCGTAATTCCCGTTTCGTATTACCACGCACACGTGCAGACACGAAGGATATAGTGCCGCGCCATTTTCAGATGAAATTGCTTTTCCTTGTTTAACTTAGGCTATTATTGAAATACGTGCCTTATTCGAATTTCAAGGGTGTCTTCGTTTTCACACCGAATTGTACATCTTATCTTTGAGCGAACCCGAACGGTATTTATCTCAATCGGGAAAAATAGGTTATGAGTCCGCGAGCCTTTTACTTTTAATTTCAGGACAAACAAATAATTTAGACTAGCTTCGCATGTAAGACAAGTCATTTATTCACTGTTAGGTTTTCTACTTGCAATATCTAGATTAGCATTGTTGTTCCATTGCACTGTGAATTATTTGTTCTTTGTTTACAATTTTTTTAGAATGCTTCTTGCTTTTCTCTCTCCACTCTCTCTATTCATGTTTTTCCACTTGACTGCTTTTGTCCCCCTTGTATGCATGTGTATGTGTGTTGTCTTGTCATTTAGCCTTCGAGAAAGACTCTGCTAGGGTCGAAACGTCAGGCCAATAACTAATTTTTTGCAATTTTTTTAGCTATCGATGATCCGATTTATCACTGTTATCTTTAGCTGTTATAAAATATATCTCATTTATTTACCTCGTACAGTTTGTTTAAACGAAAGTATCATGTCGGTATCTATGCTAATTACACACTAACAAACTTCCTTTAAATATTGTTCATATTTTGAATTCATTTTGAAGCGCAGTTTGAGCTTGTGATAAATTATATCAGAAATCGATGAATAAATTTAAACTAAGCCTCGGATTTAAAATCCTTTGCATAAAATGTATACTTTTTTGTTTATCTTCACTATAATATATTTAGAAATTGGCTCATATAAAGTTTACTCCAATCTAGTGCTGTTTTCGACCTCGTCCCTTGTCGATGTTTCTAGTTCAGTCCACTTCCTTTCAGCTATCCTAGATGTTACTGTCCTTTCAGGCAGTGTGGGCCCTCTTCCTTACCGAATAACGCATGAATAACTATACACACGAACTTATTCTAAAAATCTGCATTAATCATTGGATGACCAAGGTTGTCTTTAGTTTCTGATTGACTCGTGTGGTTGACAAATTCATCTTGAAGATTGTTGCTCCCATGTTCATTGCATGCTTCATAAGGTTAGGATGCAATGAACGATGAATCTCATCTCGCAGTGGACTGCGTTTATTATACGAACTAATTATACCAGGACTTGGAAGTTATCTCTCCGATTACTAGTAACTCCACCATGACCAGTGAGAGATAGTGTTCAGAGAGAGGCGCTACTTTAACCTAATCTGGAGTCCTTTGGCGAGAGAATTACCTGCGAGAGAAGATCAGCTTTGTGTTCTGGCTTGGTATGGATATAACAATCAATCAAGCCAAATCTCTTAGATGTCAAAAGTGAAGGTGATACCTTCTGAATCTTCAAGCTATACCCTCGTCATCTTCGAGTGTGGCTTAGGCGACAGACGCGGAAGTTAGGGGAAATTAATAATGTAAAAGTGTGTAGTATTTTTGTGGTCTTCTCTGGCATGCCCCGTGCCTTAACAGAGCTCTGCATTGTTTTTTAAATCCAATACGTGACAACTCCGGAGACGTGTGGAATTGTGAGTTCGTTTTCCTGCTCTTTGATAAGGTTATTGCGGTATGTTGCGGCTGGTCACGTTCAATTGCCATGTTTAATCATTATTTTACAATACATACAGGAATTATAGCTTCCTCCTTACGTCAAGTAAATCAAGTTTGACCGTGCAACCTCGGGGCTTGGGGGCTGCTTGTTTAGTCTTGAGCTTCCACAATGTTGTTGACAAGAAATTACAATATCAGGCAAACTAAAGAAACCTAACAGAATGCTATATCCTTCCTAATACAGGATTTCATGCAGCCTTGGTGCGAGCGATTCAATTGCCAACACCTGGGGACTTGTCATGCACGAAATGGTATATTTAGTCGAGAGTATATTCAATTACAGTGTGTTTTACACGATCAAGATTGAAATGTCATTTGACTCAGTGATTTAACTGCAATTAGACTTTGCTATATTATACGTAGTATCAGAACTTTAACGAGTAATGCTAATGATAGATACAATTTCTTTTATTCATTGACTCAACTTGAGTCAGACCTGAAATGGATCAAGATTGAAATGCCATTTGACTCAGTGATTTAACTGCAATCAGACTTTGCTATATAATACGTAGTATCAGAACTTTAATCAGTAATGCTAATGTTAGATACGTTTTCTTTTATTCATTGACTCAACTTGAGTCAGACCCGAAGTGGATCAGGGTAGAAATGCCATTGGAATCAGTGATTTAACTGCAATCAGACTTTGCTATACTAAAGTCAGTAGTGCTATAATTATGTACACATTTTGCTTTATTTCAGTGACTTGACTCGAGCCAGACCTGATCGAAGTGAGTCAGGTCTGAAATGTCATTAGAGTCACTGACTCAATTCGAATCAGACTTGAATATATGCAGAACCGGATTGGGTATCATGTAGAACCTGAACTTTTATTAGCGATACTGGTATTATGTACACATTTTATTTTATTCAGTGACTTGAATCAAGCCAGACCTGATCGAAGCGGGTCAGGTCTGAAATGTCATGAGAGTCACTGACTCAACTCGAATCAGACTTGAATATATGCAGAACCAGATTGACTATCATGTAGAACCAGAACTGTTATTAGCAATACTGGTATTATGTGCACATTTTATTTTGTTCAGTGACTTGAATCGAGTCAGATCTGAAGACGATACTTTATTGTTCCAAGTTCTGAGTACTCTTTTTTTTTTTAGTTCAAGAAATTGCCTCAAGTTGAGTTAGATTTGCTCTTAGGAGCCTATCATTTGAAAGGTTTTTCGCCGCAATCCAAATTGTTCATTTTCCCGAACAGGAACTTGTCAAAGGTACAAGATAAACGAGAACAAGCGTCAAAATGTGCCGAGCGGGAAAGCCCTTGATGCCCCCGTTCGACGTCTAATCGTAAGATTTCCACCGCAATCATAACAAATATTCTGAACCCCGTGGTTAAAGTGTCAAAATAGACTACATTTATCGTGGCATCTTTCCACCGGCGGGGGCATTCCGTCTTTGTTTCTATATTAATTTGACTGAACAATCCTTTTGGCTGTTTATTAACAGAAGGGGGAGTATGTGAATGTAAGTTCCTAGATGTATTTTTTTTTCAGCTCAGCGTACACTGATGGCTGGAAATCATTCAATCTGTCAGCGTTTCACTATCTAATAATCCTTTTTGATCGCGATAAGGGTAAATGTTGCGAGAGGCGACAATTGCTATTCATAGTGGCTTGGAATTCCGTCACAACAAAGTGTAGCCCCATATTCTCTATCTCAAGTGTTTTATGGCTGAAGTTACGTTTTCTATATTCACATTGCAATATTTGACGTCATCCTTTTGTACGCTTGATTTCTTATCGGGCGCTGATGGACGTATTGATTGATTAAGTTATTAATCATTTTGAAGCTAATCGAGGCCATATTAGACTATAATATTTCATGTTTTTAAAGGCAGGGTATACTTTTGGTAATTACTCCACAAATTAATGACATAAAAACGTACTTGGTAAAGAGCAGTGGAGAGCTTTTGATACTATATAACATTGTTAGAAACGACCCCCTTTGAAGTAATGTAGTTTTAGAGAAAAGGGTAATTTTTCACCTAAAGATTTGAATCTGAGAAAGGCTTCAGGCATGAAGCCTTTCTCAGGCATCTGAAGCACACAATTCTATGCAACAAGGGTGTTTTTTCTGTCATTATTGTCTTGCAACTTCGATGACCAATTGAGCCAAATGTTCACGGTTTGTTATTCTGTTGGGAAACACCAAGTGAGGAAACTCGTCTTTGACAATTACCAAAAGTATACCCTGCCTTTAAAGGCACTAGACACTATTGGTAATTACTCAAAATAATTGTTAGCATAAAAATTTACTTGTTAACGAGCAATGGAGAGCTGCTGATAGTATAAAACATTGTGAGAAACGGCTCCCTCTGAAGTAACGTAGTTTTTGAAAAAGAAGTAATTTCTCAGTAAAATATTTGAATTGATTTTGAGACCTCACGCGTGAGGTCTCGAAATCAAGCATCTGAAAGCACACAACTTCGTGTGACAAGGGTGTTTTTTTCTTCCATTATTATCTCGCAACTTCGACGACCAATTGAGTTCAAATTTTCACAGGTTTGTTATTTTGTGCATATGTTGAGATACACCAAGTGAAAAGACTGGTCTTTGACAATTACCAAACGGTGTCCAGTGTCTTTAATACTAGTCTTATCATTACAGTCAGCATGATATCGGTTTAATAGTGCCATTGATCATTTACGTTTTCAACATTTGTTTTGAAATGTTAAATGTCAATCGCTATAACGCACACGTTCTCACTTTCGACTTATTTACAGCGTGTAAACTAAAGATGACCCAAACTGTTATCTAAAACTTTGTCCATTTTTAACTTAATATTGTAAGTGACCAAGTCGACTGTTGCCATGACAGCCGCCACAACCATGCTCCATTTAAAGACATTGTAAAAGGTTCCTTTCTCATCAATGTCTTTATTTTAGGGTGTCGTATGTCACATAATTTACCATCGATAGTTACATGGTCAGCACACTTTGTTGTAGTTTTAGTTTGGATTAGGAACGTCTACATATTGAGCTCACCATTTCTAAATGTCAAAGAATGTGTTAGTCGCGTATATATGAACTTATTACAGAAGAGAAAATGAATATGAACTTATCATAGAATAGAAAATGTTAGCATCATTGTACCAGTATAACTTATGTCTCAAAAATAATCATGGTTTTCAAAACACAGAATAAAAGGCAAGTATTGACAAGAATAATTATACGGTAACCGTTACGCAAGAAATCTGGTAGGATATCAAGCCCATTTTCTCTGAAATAAAAACAGTACAAACCAAAAACTTGAATGGTTTATACTTCTGTTCTGACATAATTACATAAATCATTACTTTAACTAGAGCGTGCACAATGTTTGGAAACCTGTAACAGTCTTCATTAAAAAAGGTTGCGTTCAGTAGGCCTATAACAATCAAAGCTAGATTTGGTTTTTGCAAGTCAAATGTCCGAATTGTTTTATTCTTTTGTATCGTAACTGTAGCCTTTCACCTAATTTCTAACGCACATACACATTCAGTGTTAAAAACCACAAAACTTTCACACAGTAAAATGTTATGCCAATCAATTTCATTCCACATAATGCATAAGTATTGACCTATTTCTAATGGTAAGAATGGGCCTACATATTTGCAACAATCCATGCATATCGTATCGGTTTCATATTCATGCTATACTTAAAATATTCACTCTCGATATTTCCTATATTCGGTTTTTTTTTTCATTGATCAATATGATAGAGTGGTTTAGAATAACTAGAATGAGAACAGTCAAGATGAACATTGGAGAAGGTGCCTACTGCGACAGATTTACTGTTAAAAAAAACCAACAACTCAAAGTGCTTCAAACCCCTCAAGAAATCAAGAGAAATCACGAAACAAGTTTTCTCTGAAAAGTGAGAGAATTGCTTGGATATAATTTCATTTTTTTTTTTTTTTGCGGCGAGGGTCAATGCACAATCTTAATGGATAGTTTCGAGATTGGAGGCTTTGATTTGATTTCAGGCCAACATTCTGTAGACGGCTCTCAGAAACATCAAATTAATCAATAAGACAGAAGACTTTTTGGAATGTGCAATATTCTTCAAAGTAGTAAACCGCATGGGAAACCGACAGGGTAAATTTTAAACAAATTGGGGTTGAACAAATTGTGGGTTTTCTTTGTTCAACCCCAAAACTTCCTTCAAAGGTTACAACAGTAACAGGTTTATTCAGATGTGTTTACTGCGATAACATTTGCTAACTTTTACTAATCTCAATATCTTACATTTGGTATTTGAAAACTTATCAACATAATTTATTCCAAACGACACTGCGACCCATTGTTGTTTATTCTCGCGGTTGGTTTGTTTAGAGTAAAAGCTGACGACTTATCCATTGTTGATCTTAACAAAGCCTGGACGAAAGAAGTCTTCATAAACGGGTTTATTCTTCCCGATTACACTGAATAAGGCAACAAAACATTGCGCAAAATATTGTTGCTGTGGCTCAAGCAAGTATTGTGATAATCTTCAATAGCAGTTTATGTCAACATGTGTGTGTTTACAGAGTGCGACCCAATCCCAGGTTGATGTTAGTATCGAACTTGATGAATTCCCTTCCGTTGGGATTGTCATCTCACAGACACCCAGAGACTTACCTGTTTTGACGTTGATTAAATCCCGCCTTGCTTTCAAGTCGAGCTGAATAGGTGAGAGTCTCGTTGACTGAAGAGAGAAGTGAGCTTTGCTTTGGTGTTCTCGTCAAGGTGCTCTTGCCAGCTGAAGGTTCACGTTGATTTGACCACTGGAGACGACTGACTCTCCAAGCACCCTTCCTCCAAACTATAAACCCACCAAGTCTCGCGACCGTGATTTCAAACCAGGGACGTCACTAGACTTTATCAAGTCCTTCTTAGATTACTATTGCTTGCAACAGATTAAACAGACTGTAAATGCAGGCCAGTCTCTTGCGTGTGGATTTGAAGCAGTACAGCTTTCTTTCTGAATCGAAATGGTTAACTTAAAGTTTGTATTATTCTGCCAACCGACTAGGATGAGTCTAGGGTACCCCGGTACGCCTACGTATATTCGCATCCAATCATGATATTACAGATGACACCTTTTCGCAGATGAAGGGTGAACAATATTTTTAGAGAGGACATGAGCAAACATGTAGATATCAGATTACAATGATATTATACTTGCATCAACGATTATAAGTTTAATTTAGGATTTTTTTCTTTAATGCTTCAAGTCTATTTTGGTAGTTCGTCCTTCGCAATCGCTGCTCATATATATATATTTGTTTTTATATATAGTTTTTTTTCCCCCATTTATCCGAGAAAGCTCCCCATTCAAAAACAAGAAGCTTTCGAAGATTGGTTTGTATTTAAATCTCCCTAGCTATCGTCTTCGAATATTTAAGCCTTCAGTCTGCTGTCAGCTTACCGCAAGATGATACAAAATCGGTTAAACTTCTGCATCTAATCAAATGTACTTACAGGTGTATCAAGTGTATCTCTGATCAAATATAAATAACCCTTGGAAATGAGTTTGTTTGCAATGCTATCAATTAGCAAAATGAATTAAGCCTAAAAGGTGTTCAAATAATTGATTGGGGGGAATAGCAATTCTGTATTTTCTGCAAAACAAAACTATCTTGTTCAGCTGAAACTTGATTGATTTTTTAATTTTGTGCTGATCTTGATTCAAAGATGGAAAACATTCCTGTCACAGAAGTGTTGTCAACATTAAATGTTGTACCTTATCTTGATTCAAAGACAGTAAACACAGTCACATCAGGTTTTTTCTCAGCATTACCAGTTATGTACATTAGTTTGATTCACAGGTAGTAAACATGTCAGTTACAAATGTTCTGTCGACATTACAATGGTGTACCTTATCTTGACTCAAAGAGTGTAAATAGTTACAGTAGTTTTGCCAACATAACCAATGTTGCACCTTATTTTCTTTTCAGTGGAGTAAGCATAGGAGCAATAAATGCATTATCGATGCAGAACACTCTGAAAACTCCTGGGTCAGGAATTGACCCGAATCGGGTCCAGTTGGACCTGACCTATTGCTGGGTCAATGTGAGACGGAATATCTGTCAAAAGACCCAGAAAGGGATCAAAATGACGCAAAATCCTAGCCGAAATCTCATTTTGACCAGTTTCTGTAATCCGAGTCAATGATGATCTGAAAGTTTTTAGAGTGTATTGTGTATTCTTAATGTGTCATTTTGGTTACGAACGACTGAAATAATTTAAGGCCTCATAAATCGATCCGCAATTAACGCATCAGCCTTTGTAAACGCTCTAGTTTCATAAACCCTAGATTGATACCATTAATAATGATTTATCAACGAATAACTCGACTAGTATCTCAGCAGTGCCTTTACTGTGTATTTCATCTTCAATGCCAGACATTGACGTTATCACTCGAAAGATCTTAGTATGGGGTTGAACAAAGAAAAATTGACTAGAGCGGGATTTGAACCAACGACCTCCGGATTAACGTACCGGCGCTCTACCAACTGAGCTATCTAGCCCTATATTGGCGGTCTCCCTATTTTGTCAATATCTTTGTTCGGGGTTTCCAGTCAGAAGCCATGCAACCGTTAACTGCCGTGTAGCCAGGGATCACACCCAAGTTTACGATACAACCTGGGAAGCAGCAGCCACGGGATCACCTTGAGGGGATGCGACTTTTTTAATTTAAATGTCAAGTAATAAACCACAAGGGAAACTGAGTGGGTAAATTTCAAATAGTATGGGGTTGAACAAAGAAAAATTGACTAGAGCGGGATTTGAACCGAAATATCTTAATTTCAGATTTATACATAAGACTTTGAAGGTTGGGTCATACTTTCGTAATGACCCTGAAACTATTTTGCCTTTATAATTTCTATTCTGAAAGGGTTCTTGTTCTAAAGATGGCAATGGTAGTAAAATTATTTCTTCAGAACTGCCCCCGTTGATCAGAAATCAATCAAAGTATGTTGACAAATTTGAATCTCTAAAGATCGCCTGAGGCGACTTTTGGAGATTCGAATTTCCCTGGTTTCCGTTTGTGAATCCGGCGGCCATTTATGAGGTTGATACCCGCTGTTACCTCCGAAACGTGGATGGATTCGACGTTTCTAATGAAAATAAACGTGTCAATTTGTTGTTGTTTTCTCAACAAGTAGGCACTGTATTCAATTGAAACGTTCATAATGTGACTTTTATTGTACCTTTCTTTTAATAATAATAACTAGTTCTTGTATAGCGCATTTCACAATAACGTATCAATGCACTTTACATTAGTGCCCTGGTCATTGGGCAATAGCATTCCTGTAATCTTTCTCAGCTCCTTGGGGAGTATACAGCCCTGATCTGCCGTGGCGCTCGGAAGGCTTTTTCAAACACAATATCAACCTCTACCCTCGCAAGTACCCATTTAAACCAGCATTACGTCGACAGAAACTAAACGATGACCCTAACTTTAAACCTTAATATTGTTATAAGTTTATCTACTCATTTCGCGAAATGAAAATAGAACCATGAATGTGAACCAGATATCCCAAAATTTAAATATCGCTAGTAGGTGGTTGGTTCGAGTTCCGACTGAGTCGCTTGAATGAAGAACTAAACAGCTCAATGAGCTTTCTTCTTCATGGTTAAACAAACCATTAACGTTTAAAAAACAAATAAATTAGTTAGAACTAGTCAGGTCAGTGCTATTAGGTCGTTAATCACAATTTCATATCTGTAATGATCAAAAAGGGCGTTCAATGAAAAACAAGTATAATTTATAAAAAAAAATCTAAATCCACAAACTAATGTTTTTATTAGAAAATGAATGTTTCTTGTTGCCAAACAGTTACTCTGGAGACTGCTTTTGATAAATAAACTTCATTTTAATACCAGGAGCTCCAAAATATGCAAAAACCAATTTGATGAAATCCATACAAACTTCACTAACGACCTTATAGACCTGAGCAGACGAATTGGTCCTGCGAAACTAAAGTGGTTCAGAGCCTAAGCGAAGATGGAGTGATATCATTGTAGCGGTTGACGTTGCCGATAATATTGTTTTTGTTAACTATTGCGGTTTCCCTCATTGCCTTTTTGCAACCTCTGGCGCAGGGTTTTAAGAAGCCAAATCTCAGCCATGGCCTCGATAAAAACCTACGGCATACTGCACCCTTCAATTCCGTTCCAGATCCTCTTCAATTCATGTTATTCACAGTAGTATTTCACCTCTGATTTACTCCGGCATTCTCAGCCCTCTCTACCTCTCGTGCCCTAAAAGCAATTCATACTAAATCTGACTATAATATTTGTCAACTACTTAATAGCTTTGCAGAGAAGTCGACGTTTCCTCGCCCTAGATTCTCAACCGAATCTTCCACAAACCGTTTCAGCAATTTACGCACTAATGTCTCGCAGACGAAGTCATGTTGAAACAAATCAATCACATCGGATTACTAAGGGTCGACGGTGAATTGACGTGGAAAAAAGGGCGCCAAAATCGGTGTCGTGTAACAATTTGCAATTAGCGTTGGCTCATTCGAACTGCGTGCATTAAAACATACTGATCCATTTGGGTATTTTTTTATTTTTTTATCTCCTACTCAGGTACAAGGTCAGATGTTTACGTCAGTGATTTACTGATCAAGATTGCACTAATTAAGGTAAGTCAGATACAAAAACAAGTACTAAGGCAGCAAAGTGTACAACGGGATAATTGTTGTAAATGGATGTGATAGTTGTTTTAGGCGGCTGGTTTACATCAGCTGATTCTGCTGCTCTGTTTCTCAACAGAGGTCTAGAGATATTGGTTTCACGATCAACTCTATGTTGGTACGGACGAACTGTTTATAAAAATGATTCATCTTCAAATTTGCAAAGAAGATAACAATAAAACATTCAGCCGAAAAAAATACGGTAAATAAAACAAGATTTTTAATTAAATCCACTAGTCTTATGCGATCTGTCACCAACATGTGTTGGTCCCGAGACATCTGCCCGTCTCCTTCTAGTCATCAAAGTTTGGGGGCAGGCTTCTTATCTTTCACGCTACTTTGACTTCTGCAAGGTCAAGTTTATATAACACAAACAGTTTTGACGTCCCAACTACAGGTCCCGGTCCTATCTTTACATTCTGAGAAAAACAAAGTTGTGTACAACGAACAGACAAAATTTGATTATTTCGTTTTGCACTTTTCAAGATTGTTAAATGTTGACTATGTTTCGCAGTACTAATGTACGATATGAGTACAACGTTCCTATAGCACGGTGCAAATGAATCCACTGCTGATGTTAAATACCATTTCAATGTACCGCCTATTCGAGGTGTGATATGCTAATTCCAATAACTGTCAGCAGTTAAGAGGAAGAAATTTACGTCACCATGACGTCCAACCTATAGCTCTGTATAACTCCACTGTGAAATCTTCTCCATTTAGCGGCGAAAGGACAAGCCTCGCCTTCGGCTCTTTCAATCTGAATGGACAAACAAATTCCCGATCGAATGTAAACACAATTATTCCTTAATCAAAATCTTTACCTATAAAAGATGACGTGCCTGTTTCACCGTCGTTAAAGAAAGCACTTCAAAAAGGGAAGAAGTTAAAATTAGAAAGGTTTACAAGAAGGATGTTCCGGCGTGCTGTGAATTGATTCTTTAGTTTCTTACTGTAGTGGACTGCTATTTTTAAGTTGGATCCATAGGCTATGAGTCGGTAAATTGATAAACAGAACAAATTCAAATTTACCACGTATTAAGTTTAGATTAGAACAGGACAAACATGTTTGTAATTGTAATAAGATTTGATCTGAGTTGAGATATCTAATCGCGTAAGAAATTAACCATCCACCATTGTTAATAGCTTCATTTGTGTGGAAAGGGGCGGGGTTAGGGTCAGGTTTCTGTTAAAGATGCTCGCTCAATTTTGGAATAAAAAGTTTAAGCAGCTGTGTTTGTAGACGCTAGAAAAGTATAAGCTTTCAATTGCATTAAAAAAAATGTTTGCACGAAAAAGTGGATGGTTAATTGAAAACTAATAATGAATTTTCCCATACCCATCAGCCGTGTACAAACAGCCTTGAATGTATTTTATGCATTGTTAATGGCATATGCGAAAGTTTGTGTATTTACTTTTAAACACAACATCATTTGTCAAAAGTCGTTTTTATGTAGAGAAAAACTTGTTTTCTTCAAACCGGCGAAAAACGGGCTATGCAACTTTAAAGTCAAGTACGAGGTGAAGTGGTCGAAATTCAGATTATACAGAACCATTTAATACTTGTTAACCTGTTTAATCAACTAAGGGAGTCACATCACCCAGCTTGGACATGATTAAAGAATATTCCTCGTTGTATTTGATCTCTCTTCTGCTCGATGCATTGGATTTCCAACTGGATATCCCTAATGTTGGATACTCTCAAATTAATTGATATCATTCAAGTCTCCCACAAGATGGGTTTTAATTTACGCGTTTTGTCTCGACGTGATTTCTGAAAGAATCTCACAATGCCAAAGTGTTTTCCAATAACCAAAGAAGTTTATTTGGACATAACCTCCAATCATCACAAATCTCCAGAGATATTGGGAAAGCAAACAACATCGTTTTCTCCCCTCGTAAATGAAAAACACCAAACGGTTTACATGTATATTGAGAAGAGTTGGACCTAGGCACGTACGGGTGAGGTGGGCTAGCGGGAGCGGGGACGAGCTCATACGGTGCGTTGGTGCCGTGTGGACGGCCCAATTACAGCTCCAAACGTTGGATTCATCCCAATGAGTCCATTAAATTGGACAATTTCCGTCATGCCCCGTCCATCTTGTGCGCTCGTGCCGTGTTTATGAAGGGTGACGAGGTTGGGAATCGTTGCCTACGCTCCTTGTTAAAACAGGTAACGTGGACAATGATGGTTCGATTCAATTATCGGTCTGTAGGTAATGGCGTAATTTAAAGACGAGAAAAACACAACTCATTAGACTTAGTAGAACCGTTTAGGAATGGTAGAATCAACCTCCAAGCCACGCTAAATGTCTCTCATTGGTCAATGTGGTAATATACGTCATAGTTGTCGCGAAGCCAATTGGTCATAACATTGAATACGTCAAGTGCGTGATGCAGAAATAATCTAGCCAATCAGCGTGGTATAATTTGTTGTTTACACATCTGCTGCTTATTTGTGATTTTTCTCTCTGACCGTGGGGGAAAAATAACATAGCTATTATAGGTCTACAGGGAGCACGTCTAATCTTCATGGATTCTTTACGTTTTTCCCGAAATCAGACAAAACAGTGACAATACACTAGTTTTAGATTTTTAGTCATGAATAATGAAATAAGTTCAGTTGTAGTATCACAACTTGTCATTTGGAGAACGATTTTCGGGGGCGTTTGATGCATCACAAAAAAAGTGTACACGAGTGAGTTTTGCTCTGCCTGACAACAAAAACCACGAATGACCGATGCTGTTTCATATCCATAATGGAGTTGAATTATTAATGCTAAAATATTAAGATATCAGTTGAGAATATGAATATCTGATGATTTTCATCCATCACGTTGTAAAATGTGAAATTCTGGCGCCTTGGATAAGCACCTAATTCCTCATAATGACAGCTGGATGTTATAATGCTATACATCTTCAAAATAATCCAACCCGGAAATATATTGACTGGTCAATCCTTCAAAGACTTGGAGTATTTAATCTTTTTGAACCAGTAAGCCGATTATTTACTCTGGGAGTAGAGACAATTCCTTTTCTCTGGATTTGATTTCTGTCCGATGTTAAGTTTTGTCCATGATTAAACCCACTCCAATCAATGTTTCACCAGATAAATACAATGATATCAAATCACTGACATTCTGAATTTGTCTATTGTCTATATACAGACTCATCCGAATACCAAGAAATGATTGATTGTTTCAAATGTATTTGGGAACACGTGTAAACGATCAGATTATTTCCCCACAGTTAACAAATTCCATTTCGAATGCAGTTTCGAAAGTTGACATTATAAGGTCTGTGGCTCCTGTTTACTCAGTGTCAATCATTTTTATAGCAGAGGCGTAAATTGGGTGTTAAGAGTGTCTTTTCTTTAATCTTTTAATCTGCCAGAAAATACTGGTAAGTCCCATGAGATGTCCACGACAAGGGGATCCTAAATAAGGGAAGGATGAGGTAACATGGCTTGTTGGTATCATGAGGCATTTTGTAGAAGCACGTGACTTCAAAATGGCTGACGACACCCACTGTCATAGATAATAGAAATGGCAGAAATTGAATTCCATGGCGTGGTCAGTTCTTGTGGATCCATTGATGAACTCACGACTGAGATGTAAAGGAGAGCTCTTGTGGATTCCACTCTTGTGAACACTAGAGATCTGAATGGAAGTTCTTGTGGATCCACGAATGAACTCATTACTGAGATGAACGGAGGTTCTTGTGGATCCACTAATGAACTCATGACTGTGATCTGAACGGAAGTTCTTGTGGATCCACTGATTGACTCATGACTGAGATCTGAACGGAAGTTCTTGTGGATCCACTAATGAACTCATGATTGAGATGTAAAGGAGAGCTCTTGTGGATTCCACTCTTGTGAACACTAGAGATCTGAATGGAAGTTCTTGTGGATCCACGAATGAACTCATTACTGAGATGAACGGAGGTTCTTGTGGATCCACTAATGAACTCATGACTGTGATCTGAACGGAAGTTCTTGTGGATCCACTGATTGACTCATGACTGAGATCTGAACGGAAGTTCTTGTGGATCCACTAATGAACTCATGATTGAGATGTAAAGGAGAGCTCTTGTGGATTCCACTCTTGTGAACACTAGAGATCTGAATGGAAGTTCTTGTGGATCCACGAATGAACTCATTACTGAGATGAACGGAGGTTCTTGTGGATCCACTAATGAACTCATGACTGTGATCTGAACGGAAGTTCTTGTGGATCCACTGATTGACTCATGACTGAGATCTGAACGGAAGTTCTTGTGGATCCACTAATGAACTCATGATTGAGATGTAAAGGAGAGCTCTTGTGGATTCCACTCTTGTGAACACTAGAGATCTGAATGGAAGTTCTTGTGGATCCACGAATGAACTCATTACTGAGATGAACGGAGGTTCTTGTGGATCCACTAATGAACTCATGACTGTGATCTGAACGGAAGTTCTTGTGGATCCACTGATTAACTCATGACTGTGATCTGAACGGAAGTTCTTGTGGATCCACTAATGAACTCATGACTGTGATCTGAACGAAGTTCTTGTGGATCCACTGATTAACTCATGACTGGGATGTACACGGGATGTACCTTATCGATCTTTTGATATTCAACCTGGTAAACGTATGGCCTTAAAGGAAAGCTAGCCGGAGTACGAACATTTAGTTTATGAAAAATGGTTGTAACTTAAAAAGTTATTGAAATGACATTGTCGTTAAATTATCAAAAGGAAATATAACATGTGTATAATGGACTTAATAGTGGGGTCTATTTTAAACTAGAGTATTACAATGAGTATATTGTGTTTTCAAAACAATGCTGCACCTGTCCAAAGACAGGCTAACCAAATCATAAAGTCAATTCCCCGAAGTTCGAGAAGTGTTAAGCTGCCAGGCGAATAGAAAACTAGAATATATTGGTACTGTGTGTCATGAAAGAAGATGATTTATTAATTTAATAGTTTTTTTTGTAAATGAATCTGTCAGAGCCTTAGTTCATTATGTTCATCAACACTCCAACCGGCAGCCGTGATAAACATTAACCGGTACCAGGCTCTTAAACATCCAGTTTGTATTTGGTTACACTATCGATATACGAACAAAACTTCTCTCGTCGTATTTCCTCGGAATATTTTTTTCCTATTGAGGGATGCTGTTTGCTGTAACTGCTTACAAAATCTTGCAAGAATGTATCAGCGACGGGAAACTGCATCTGACTGTTCGTGCGCATGCGCGTGTGTGTACCTTGTCAAAATGTTGATTTAGGCCTAGGTGTTTAGCTGTGGGAACGGTCTCGTAATGGAGTCATTACTCTAACGCTGTGACTTTATAATGAAATATGCCTCCATTAACTCAACATCAGGCTTCCACGTTCGTGTTCTGCCTCGTGTTCTTATTGTAACAGCGTGTCACTGTTCTGTCATTTGGGCCTAATTGTCATTTTGTCATCGTCGTTTTGATCTTAACAAAAGCTCGATTTCTTAATTGCTGTCATTTTGTCATCGTCGTCTTTGATCTCAACCAAAGCTCGATTTTTGTCCGTAGTTGTTGTCATTTTGTCATTGTCGCCTTTGATCTTAACAAAAGCTTGATTTCTTTATTGTTGTCGTTTTGTCGTCGTCGTCGTCGTCTTCTATAAGAACCAAAGCTCAATGTCAAAGAACTTTAACCAATCATTGAATTGTCCACTTTAAGTATAGTGTGGTTTAACAATTGACAAATTGTGTTCATTGTTGTTTCTCTAGAAATGTTGATTGCTAACAAATGTTCTTGCACTCTTTTCTTTTTACAACTCGTTGGGAATGGGGCTGTGAAAGTCAGATCCATTTGTGACCTATATCGTACAGAACTTCAATGGATATTTGCTAATACGCTGTCATTCTTTCTCTTGTGGCTGCATCTGTATTTCACTTTAACTTCATCGCAACCTCGTTCTCCTCTCTCGTCGTCTCCTCATCTTTCCTCTCTCGTGATGCTCCAGAACACCTCGTTGTCCTTGTATTACACCAAAAAGCAAACCTCTCCTGTAAATCTATCTCTTGGTGAACACTAATATTAGCGCATATAGTGTTTGTCTCCTGCACACCCAATTAAACGCCCTCCAGTTTGAAATGGAGTACAAAATAAAGCTTTTTCGAATACCTGCGTGGATTTCACGGGGGATTTGCCATTAACCACATGGCATTATAGATTGCAAACCTTTTAATGCCTCGATGTGTTCCATGACCAAAACGGACGAACTGGTTGACAGACAAATTGGGGATAAAAATGTGCCAAGGACGACTGAGTTATAAGGTGTCCTTTGATGTAGGCCGCGAGTTCTCTCACATCCTACACGTCTTACTTATACTGTGGATGTTTAGATTGCGGACGTTGCTTTTCATCGGCCTATTCTTGGCGGTAAGTCTTGAGATTTGTTAGTCTTCCTTTTCCAGGCGACGCAAACCATACAATCGTTGAGGAACCTTGTTGTTTTAGACTCGATGTGGTGATATGTTTTCAAATTCAATAATTCAATCTTAGTAACATCTAGGGAATCTGTTTCATTCAGTATATATCTAGTGGGCGAATAATAGGAATCGTAACTGTCTGATCAATTGGTCTCGTCAACAACGTACATTGATGCTATTATATCTCCCTTTGGATAGGTAGTCTGTGTGTTGTATAGACCCCCCCCCCCCCTGCATTGGCCACATTTACGGGGAGGTCAATGGAAACGTGCATGCGTCACGCGCCACGCACAACTCTCAGCCAACTTCGCTCGGCCCCAGCGGCCTATCCAGGACCGCTGGGATGGGCTAATCAGCTTGCACAGATTCTTGTTCAGGAAGTACGTCATGCGTGCAGTGCTTGCAGTGTGAGTGTGATGCATGATGGGACTGAGCATGGGACTGAGCATTAACGTTAACGATACGTTTGCCCATCCCAGCGCCTTTGGTTTTAAGGCAAGGCGCTGGGGACGAGCGAATCAGCCAACGGTCTTCATTGACCTCGGTGGGGGCGCTGTTTGAGGTTGTGACGTCACATGCGTGGGGTCTATTCATTCATTACATTGGAGACTTCTTTCAGGGTCGATTGTATTGAGCCAGTGACGTCATCGTGTATAAGTGACATTTAGGGTAGAGCTAACGTGGATTACATTAACTTACGGCAGATTTGTGGGATTCCAAATCAAACGACTTCAGTTAATCGTATTCTAAGTTATAATGGATTTGTTTTTAGTTTCGACACATGACTTAACTATACATGACGTGATCTCATTAAAGTATTGATTTCTATAGTGAGTACCATGTTTGTTACGTCTGTGCCACGTGACTATGCATCAAACACAATTATTGGCCATATAACTATTTAAAGGCGCCCTCTATCGCCAACACGTTCAAGAGGCGATACAACCACAACGGTGACATTTTGAGCTAGAGCTTTTATCAGTTTCCAACAGGGGTGATTCTACAATGGATCAAGCTGAAGCTTGATTTAAAAGCTGACTGTTTTTCAAGTGTAAATCCCCGTGATAACTTTTTTTCATTCCATTTTACAAGTGCGATTCTTTCAAGAGCTTACACGTAATCTCCAATTGAATTGCATACGGATGTGACACATCGTATTGGATCAAACTAGGATTGGGGAAAGGTCGTGGATGAAACGATTGAAGTTTACACATTTCAATTTTCCGTGTCTTGTGTGGAAGGTTTAAATCTATAGTTTGATTTCCAGACTCATGGTTACGAGCCCTGAAAATCTTGCACCAAGTCGATCTTCGGGCACCGTGTCTGTTCCCTTTACATATTCCGTTGGCACTCAAGGCTCCTACAAAAAGGTCAACTACAAAAGACTTGCAAAGTCTATTAGGCCCACACGAAAATACTTCCATCGAGTCCAAAAATTGATTTGGGTGAAAGTTTGAAAAAATAATAATGATGTCACACAAAACCTGAAATGGAGTGGTTATTGTCTTGTGCCAAGAAGACTGGAAAATCCAATCTAATTTAACTCAACCCTGTTGTACAAAGATTGGAAATCTTAAAATGGTTGTTTACATGTTTGATCCTCAGAGTGTCGTTTGAATATTCATTAAAAATTACTCTATTTTTGCTTTAATAAATGGGTCACATGCGGGCAATATTAGATCAAATTGCAATTGTGTTCAGAGGGGAAGTTATGTTTCTCTACAATAAGGTAAAGGGGTACGGTGTAGGGTTTATTAAGCTTGGGGTTCGAGGTAGGGTTCAAGGTTGGGTCCGAGATTGGAATTCGAGATGAGGTTCGACCTATTGTCCATTGAGGTCAAGCTCAGCAAAGTAAAGACAAGCCGACTTAACCTGCTCTATTACCATTTCAACCCACCGAAGTGTTTGGGTTTGTTGTTGATCTATAAACCATTACAAACTGTCTGTTAATAAATAGTGTGAGAGATAAATTTCTTGACATCTAATATTTGCTTTAACCATCCTTCCCCTTACAATCAGTTATCTGAATGTCCGTCTATGCGTTTATAGTCATTAGTGTTGATGGCCTGGTGGTAATACTATACATGAATCTTGATTATTTTAGAGGTTGTTTTTCTCGCACTTTGATACTAAATGATGTCTAGCAGATCTGATCGCGTGACTGACTTAAGCAATCAACCTATTCCAGTTAATCACAGCAATAGCTGAAACCCATGAGTGCTCTATTTAAAAAACTGTAAATCAACTTGGATGACAATTTATAGATTCAATATTCATCATTGTGCACTATTCTTTTATAGATGGAATCACCATGAGTTATTCACAGGGTCAGGGGTCAAATTTTGTTTTTCAAACACTGGACGAAAGAAGAAACGTAGGACACTGCAGGTTGATGGGATTCATTTTGTAGATTCGTTTTTCTTGTCCATTTGTTATAACTTAGTTCCGAATCTTTGTGTGAGTTTTTTTATTATATATTTTTTTCCATCTTGAAGTGGAAATTTCACTAGGAGTGCGTTTTGGTGACCCCAACCAGAAACATGCTTGAGCTTTGGTCATTGGTTGAGCATTTTCGCGTGTTCTGTTGAACTGCGGTGACGCGGCAGTTCGGACCACACTGCAACCGACGTGTTGGCTCGGTGAGGCTCGGTTTCAAGATGGCGGACTCTAAAAACTATCGGAAAATGTCAATGGAATTCTTTTTTAAACGAAATACCCAGAAGCATAAAAATTCAATAGTGTTGATAGAATTACAAAGACTAGGTTCCATTACTTGAAAATAAAGCTAAGGTTATGTATTTTCAGAACATGAATTTTCTAGAGATTTACCTACGTCATGAACTGTTTCTGGTTATCGACCCGTTTGCGCATAGCTCTCGGACACTATTTCGGTCAGTGAATTTTATGTAAGAAACTTGTTTCCGGTCATGGTCGCCAATACACGCCCCATAAAACAACACACATATTGTGAAGTAGGCAGAGCCACTCTATGTCTGGTTCCCTGTAGTCATAGGGCTTATAACACCTATAGTTTCGACAGACTAAAATCGTATTAACTGTCAAATAATTGGATATAGATTTTTAAACTAATGGCTAAGAGCTGAAACGCATCATGGTTAGTGGAGTTGCGAGTGTGGAAATTGCACACCACTACCACGCGTTGACTCGTGTCTGTGGTTGCCGGTTGGACGAAGCTATTTTGGTATTATTTAATAATTTTTGTCACTAAGTGCTAAAAAGTCACGTGCTTAATGAAAAACACCTTGACTGATCAAAATGGTTTTGTGACACATGTTGATGCATTTGCATTTTTTAGGTGAGTGAAGTAAATGGGAACTAGATTAATTTTGAATTGGAAAAACCTTCTGTAGACTGGGATGTAAGGTTACATATATTAAAGATTTCCTGCTGTCGAAACCGTGTCACTCTTTGCTGATGTGGCTCTCAACGTGTCACAATGATTCTATCTGGGATATTTTCAATTGATATCCGGTAAAATTCTCCTCTAATTTATACAGCATTGGTTGAGCTGACAAAGTAGTCGCAGGCAGTGCTCATGTTTTGTGTGATCAACCATATACATAAAATAAGAAACCTGTGAAAATTTGATCTTAATACGTTTTTTGAGTCGGGAGAAAATAGTGAAAAACCATGCACAATCTTTAGCATGTAAACACATTGTCCTTAATTTTGGTTGTAACAATCGTAATCAGCTGTTGCAGGTTTGTTAGGTTTTCAGATACAGTTTTCTTGAATATGACTTCATTTCACAGGGAAATATTTCACAGGGAAAAAATGGTTCCAACTTTATAATCAGTAAGCTTTCAGACAGCTTTTTTCCTTACCAATCCCGTTTAATACCTTTACTAATACGTATAAGTTAGTCTGGAAACATGGCGGTCTTCCCCCCCCCTTTTTTTAATTACTCAAACAGTTTAAGGGACTGGTTGAGTATCTACATCTCTGTAATTTGCCGGAATCGACTCGCATTCTTTTGTTTTACCTTTGAGTAGACTAAACGAAATTGTAAAGAATTGAGCTCCCAAGTGAGTTGAAGATTCCAGATAAATCTGGCATTGTTTACCTTTAATAATCAGAGCTGTTTATTTGCACTTACGTACACGTACTTTCCATTCTCGGCGTTTTCTATAACTGTACTTTAGATTGGCGATTTGTTTCTGCACTGTCCAAGCGTACAAACAAACCTGAGTCAAAAACGTTATCCGTGATTAAATTCCACTGATGGTTTTTTTTTCTTTCTGTCACTTTTCCTCACAATATTGAAATCATGTCAAGTGGAGCCCAAATTGGATTTGATTGAACGTAATGGTTGAGAAGTAGACATTAAAACATGTTTCATTTGAATCGTCAATTATGTTCCTCAAGATGTAGAAAGGCAAATAACCCAGAAAAATAATGATTTAATCTACTCCTAAAACACGTCGAAATAGTACATTTTGCTTTGTGTGTATAAAATCAGTCGCATCCTTCATCTATTTAAGATTAAATCGTCGTTTCAACAAACAAACAAACAAACAAACAAACACCCCAACAAACAAACAAACACCCCAACAAACAAACAAACACCCCAACAAACAAACAAACACCCGAACAAACAAACAAACAAATACCCCAACAAACAAACAAACAAACACCCCAACAAACAAACAAACACCCCAACAAACAAACAAACACCCCAACAAACAAACAAACACCCCAACAAACAAACAAACACCCCAACAAACAAACAAACACCCCAACAAACAAACAAACACCCCAACAAACAAACAAACACCCCAACAAACAAACAAACACCCCAACAAACAAACAAACACCCCAACAAACAAACAAACACCCCAACAAACAAACAAACACCCCAACAAACAAACAAACACCCCAACAAACAAACAAACACCCCAACAAACAAACAAACAATGGTCCAATAATAGCCTTTCATGAATACCGTAGTTTGTGATTGTATTTGTTACAATAGCACAACAAGACAAATCTCTCTGAATTAAACGATAGTTCGTTTTTAATATGCAACTTACCGATTAATTTACATCACATCTATGTTAATTAACCAACTCAAATAAATCCTCTCAAACTACTCGACAAGTTAATGGTCAACTGACAATAAAATTCGCTACAATATGTGAGTGCTGTTATTTCTACGTGTTAAGTCACTATTTAAATCCAGCCAACAAGTTTATGTTTAACGAGGGATGAAGTCAAATCTGCTTTCAGCTTATTAGTTACGCAAAATATGGCAGTACACGTAGAGTATAGCAATTGATAAACAAAAGGGATTGACACAAACTTGTGTTTGATGGCCTCCATTGTAAAGTGGTTAGTGTGCGGGTTTTGCTTTGAAATACTTACCGGTAAATTAATACCACTGCTATAAACAATAACAGCAAAATGGAGTCACAACCTTAAAGTGTTCCCCCGTGTTGACAGTTTCAGATTAAATAGAGTGGGTTATCAGAAGAAGTATGGCTTTCCAGGGAAACCTATGAAAAACTCTTTAAAACAAAAACAGACCTCTGAGTCGGTTAAGACTCTTCAAACTTGTTGAGTCAATTCCGTTCAAACAGTTGTGAAGTTAAACACATAGTCATTGTACTGTAAAGTTCTCTCTCATAAAAATGTACACACAACTCCCTAAAGAAAACTAATGCTGACGTCATTAATGTAATTAAACTTTAATCCATTTACTGTTTGACTGCACCTATAGGGTAATGATTAATTAAATGATAACAGATCAGTTATCAGTTAATTATTGTTGAGAAAGTATTACCTCTGATGAGCAAAAGAGTGATTAAGTTTCCTCAATCCATAAACGCAAAGTGCAAGTCCATTATTATTATTGTTTTCATGAGACAGTCGCCCGTTTGACGGACAATTTGTAAATGTCCACCGTCTGCTAATGGGCAGTTGTCTTTACGTTTACTGCTCCCCGGACCGTTCTTTTTAATTAATACACTGATCATTGTAAAGACGGCTCGCCTGTTAAGCACCATTAAAGCAATTGTTTATCTACTTTTTTGGACTATTTATGTTCGGGCCTATTGTTTGCTGCAATAATGATTTTTTACGTCAACTCTACTGTGGTTATGGCGTTCTCACTATAAAACACAAAGAGAGGTTGTTCACAAACATATCTACTTATAGTATGTTGAGAATGATGTACAGAAAATTATTAAACAACCTCGTATCCAAGATGAGAAATTGTTTGTGTCTTGATAAACGCAGTGCATTTTCATTACGAGGCTCATCATTCATCGATGTCTAGTAACCTACGTATAATCTTAAAGATTTATCTAGTTATCTTGTTTAAGGCATCTTGGTATTGAGAGTGAACTCCAGCAAAACTGCGTTACTATGGTGACTGCTAATTCATTGCCTTGATTTTTGTCTTTGTTATAAAATAAACTGCCTTTCAAACGCCCAGTGTTCACTAAAACTAAGTCTCAACGCCGCCTCATTGTTGTCAAGAGTGTTTAGAAGGGTGACAAACCTGTTCTTGGCACCAACGTACCAGACTATTATTGTGCATCAATCGCATTATCGAGTTAAATAAATCAAATTGACTATGGCTGCTACATGAATTAGTTCAATGCTATAATGCGAGACAATAATAACTTATATCATTTCAGTTTTGTAGAAGGATAGAAACTATGGTGTACTTTTTATTGATTTGTTTTTTAAAGTTTGAATTTAAGCTCAAAAGAGGCACATTGAACGTAATGGTATAGAAGTGTGACGTCATATCCCATGTCGCCTACTGCTGTACATGTTTTGTAATTCTATTAATATTGTAGAACGTCAAGTAATAAACCACAAGGGAAACTGACTGGGTAAATTTCAAATAGTATGGGGTTGAACAAAGAAAAATTGACTAGAGCGGGATTCGAACCAACGACCTCCGGATTAACGTACCGGCGCTCTACCAACTGAGCTATCTAGCCCTATATTGGCGGTCTCCCTATTTTGTCAATATCTTTGTTCGGGGGTGCCAGTCAGAAGCCATACAACCGTTAACTGCCATGTAGCCAGGGATCACACCCAAGTTTACGATACAACCTGGGAAGCAGCAGCCACGGGATCACCTTGAGGGGATGCGACTTTTTTTAATTTAAATGTCAAGTAATAAACCACAAGGGAAACTGACTGGGTAAATTTCAAATAGTATGGGGTTGAACAAAGAAAAATTGACTAGAGCGGGATTCGAACCTTTTCTTTGTTCAACCCCATACTAATATTGTAGAACCTGCGAAAAAGTTGATGTGACGTCAATTTGAAAACCCAAGCCCCACGGCCATATTAAAGATTGCTGCATCTCTTTTTCACAGCTTTGTTTACGTAAATGCAGCGAAATGTCAAACGGGAAAACCCTCCAAACACACGAAATGAAAGTCCAGAGTCTACAAAACCAACAGTTTTTATTTAGCGAGTGGCCCAACTGCGTTTCCAACCTCTTTCATTGCACGTGTTGCCTTGGCATGTTGGTTTACGTGGGGAATAGTGCTGCTGTCTGGTATCCCGTCGAAAGTTCTCACCATCAGTCCCGTCTGTGGTGACCAGACTGCGTTTCCATCCTCTTTGATTGCACGTGTTGCCGTGGCATGTTGGTTTTCGCGGGGAATAGTGCTGTCTGGTATCCCGTCGAAATTCCTCACCTTCTCCGTCTGTGGTGACCAGACTGCGTTTCCATCCTCGTTGATTACACGTGTTGCCGTGGCAAGTTGGTTTACGCGGGGAATAGTGCTGCTGTCTGGTATCCCGTCGAAATGCTACACTCTCGCGGTTAGCTTCGAGTAGACGTAAAGCCAATCGCTGTAATGGTATGCGATTGTCTAGTTCCGCGGCTTCTTCTGAGATAATGGGCTCGTCGAGTACAGAAGGGTAGAATAGGTTCGGGTACCCGGCAATCTTGACGTCATGGTTTCCGTCGTCTGTTGTTTGCCAGTCGAAAGTCCCCGAAGTCAAATTAACCAATATGAAAGCGACAACGAAAAACGTCACCGCCTGAATATGCATTATGCAAATTGTTATTGTTTCTTTAGTTACCGATGTACACACAGGTTCACGCAAAATTCGGTAGTGCTGTCCGATGAGTTGATTCAATCTGCAGGACAAATATAGAAAAATAAAAAAATAAAATAATTCTGATGTATAAACATTTCAGCTAAAAAGTGACACGAGCAGAACCCACGAGTAAACAATCAGGTTGTATTTTACGATTGTTTTTTTTTTTTTTAAAGTCCATAATAATTAGAACGATATCGATGTACTGGGACAGTGTGCATCAACACCATAACCTAGGACATTACTTCAATGCTCAATGACCATCAAAGACAAATATTAATTGGCATTGTACCACCATCGGAATAACTGCAATTTACTTTAACAAAAAAAAAGCCACTGAATTCATTTGAGAAGAAGGTCATCGTTTTAGAAAAGCTTATTGACCCCTCAGGGTGTGTATTACAATGATGTAGAGCTTTACCATGACGCGGCCAAGCTGCCAGGGGTCGATTTCACAAAACTCTTCCTAACCATCGGAATAACTGCAATTTACTTATAATAAACAAACAAACAAACACTGAATTCATTTGAGAAGAAGGTCATCATTTTAGAAAAGCTTATTGACCCCTCAGGGTGGTCGTACAATGATGTCGAGCTTTACCATGACGCGGCCATGCTGCCTGTCTCGCTATCACACCTAGGTCACACCAAACCGAGGCTGGGGGACCATTTCTCTATTTGGTGTAAATAAATCGGATTCTTTTGCTTTTGCATTCAAAAAAATTAAACAACTGGCTGACATTTTACCAAAAAGCTGCATAAAGATTAGTTCGAACGGTAAACCATTTTTATATTGACTCTAGGCACGGTGCTACGGGGGCTGGGGAGGGGGCTTTAGGCCCCCCCAAAAAACTATATATATAAATAAAATGAAATTCAAGATGAAAAAAAGAAAAAAGAAGATATATGCTGGAAAATACTGGATCTTCATTAAAATTTCAAATGAATAGATTAGCACGATCTTGTCACATATAGTCTTGGCCAAGACTGCATGTTATGTTAAATATTTGTCGGCCCATTTTGATATACTTTACGTTGGACAAGCACAGTGCTTAGATTTTGCGCTTCCTCCTCGTTTTGTTTTGCAATACGTGAACATGAAACCAATCTCAATTTGGAGTCAAAATTGACACGTAACTGCACCATGTATTGTATGATTATTGTAACTTTCTACTTATCACCCTTCAAATACATAAACAATGCGCTGTATATATAGAGGTTGCTTTTGAAATGCAAAATGAAATAGCAGTAGCGAAAGTTGGAGGGTGGCGTCACGTGAGAAGGGCCTAGCCCCCCCCCCCCCAAAGTAAAAACAGAAACACACACAAAAAAACAACAACACCAATAACAACAAAAACAAACCCATATTTTATATAAATGGATATGTTTTCGTTTGTGCTTGTTTATGCCTTTGACGAAGATCCGGTCTCCCCTATACTAGTGTTATACATAATTTATATATGCATATATTTATATATATATTGGCTCTAGAACCGCGCCTGATTGACTTCCTTTGACGGGACACTGTCTTGCACGCGCTCATGTCCCAACCCCACTAGCTCGTGTTTCTGCAGCCTATTTAGGGCTCCATAGAGTGCGCCATATTCACCATCCCGTTAATAACCATCCTTTAAAAAGCATTTGGAACCACGTCCGTTCAATTACTACTCCCGTTTTATCTTTCGTATTGCGAAGGTCAAGTTGTGGTTTGTATATACTTCGATACTTACCATACCTGTGCACACCGTCTTTCAAATTAAAGAGCAACGCGCTCGTTAAATACAGAACAAAATTATAGCCGTACCCCCGGAAACGCTAAGGCCAGAACCTCAAGCTACACCCCCCTTTAATTTGTTTCTTACCTCCATGGTTTCACATAATAAAGTTGCAATTAAAACACTAGGCGGTATGTGTGGTTTGTCATACATAATGCATTGGCCACTTAGAAATCTTGACTAAGCTCAACAGTTATTTAGAAGGTTTGATGAGATACGTGAATCAACCGCATAAGCCTGATGATAAAAACCCATACTGTAGATTGACTCAACATTTCAGGTATGTCATCCAGCCACCATTTTACTGTCTCTAAAGTACAAATCCAATCAATTGCGCATTATTGCCGGTATACAATGTGATGGTTGAAATAGCATATGATACTCAATCCTATAGAAGTGCCAAGATTAGGATCGTGATGTTATGCTTTACGCCCATATCTGCTTTATGCCCCACACCCGTCAAAGAAAGGAAAGGGGCTATTTAAAAAAAGGGGGTATAATGATCGCACTTTGGCCTATTGTTTAAAAATTGAGGATCAAGTACGCCAATCTTGACATAAATAATTCAGGTTTGGAATCGGATAACAGTTTTACCAATGATTCATGAGTTAGGCCGACAACCCGAAATGAGTGCAAGACATGCGTCGTTTTAATAAAGATTCCTAATTATTGGGGACAATTACGGCTAATTGCGAATGGATTGGACGTAACCCCGGGTTACATAAAATGTCCAATCCAACCAGTGTGTTCATATACAATGGTGTCAAAGCATTGATATCACAATTACCAATCCTTGATAACAAAGTGTATCATAGATCGCCTCATCTTAAAAATCTGACATTAACCTTTAAAGGAACATTACAGAATTGGTAAGAAAAAAACTTGTAAAATACACTTTTTGATCACAGATTTACATAAAACTTACACGGTCTAATGATGATGATAGTAGAAAACATCCCTTGAAATATTTCTGTCTGAAATGCCATATTTGATGAGAAATGAATAAACTAGTTTTCCGATTGGAGTTTATTGCTCAGTGGGCGTTTTATTCATTTGTTGAATCTATATGATTTCATGCAAATGTGTAATCGGTTTTACACTATTTTCTCGTGACCCAGATGGCCGATCGATCTCAAACTTCTACAGGTTTGTCAGTTTATGTGTATGGTGGATTACATAAAGTGTTTACACTGCCAGCAACTGTTTTGTTAGCAAAAACCAATTCTGTAACGTTCCTTTAAGCCACTGGATCGCCCAGCCGCCCAAAGCGGCACACTGTTACACGCGGTAGGAGAAATCGCTAACACCTTGTATTTATTTGGAGAAATAAAAGTAACATCAAAATGAACTAATAGGTCGAGTCAATAGCAATCGTTTTTAATTTCCCCCTTTCACAGTTGCCTTGCTAAATGTTAACGCTAACGATGATGACATTATTGTGGCTCAAGTTCAACACCACGCTCATTTGTAACCAAAAATGTAACTTTCTTTCATCATGATGATACTAATGCCTTAGCAGTTAATCAATATGAGCATTTGATGCGAGGTAAAAGCCTTCACAAAAGTATATTGTGTGTTGCACTAAAAATAACCTCCATAAAATTTACCGGTAACCGTTAACGAGAGGCACCTATTGTTTCCAGAGACTTATCACTTCCCCAATTTGAAATTAAGCTGTAATTATTAAATGACCATGTTAACGAAAAGTTCAAAACATTGTTTTCATAAACATGCCTAATAAGCCTTGGGTATCTTTTAAAATTTGAACCACGGTTCTAGCAATGTTCTGCAAGAGTTTTGATAACTAAACACTTTTTCAGCAAATTCGGGCGGTGAAGGGACTACAGAGGTATAAGTTTAACGCACGATCGTACTTTAAAGAAATCTTTAAATTATTTTTGTAAAGTGATAGTTTGCACATGCATAAGTAGTTTTTGTGAAAAGCCATCGTAAGCTGCTGTTGTTATTTTCAATAAATTGTCATGTTTTCTTTCGTTTCTGGCTGTGACACTTATCTTTGTTCATCCCGTTGTCACGGTGATACAGATTGATTTGAATTTGATTTTTAGTTACAAGGTGTGATGATGAAGATTGATTCCTTGATTACTTTCACATTGTTTATCAAACTATTGCTTTAGTTCGTGATACATCAAGGCCACATAATGTCTTCGTCTCAAAGGCAAAAAAAAACAATCTTCCGGTAAATGACGGTTTCATAACTCACGACTGTTTGTTTCAAGACATATTTATTCCAATACAGAGAGTTTGAGGGGGGGGGGGTAAAATAATAAACTACACATTGAAAGTTAGGAAAAAAACAAAATTTAAAAAAAGGTAAAGAAAACTTATTATAAATGAAAATAATGACGCAACTAAATGAAACCTCATACAAGGATCTGGAGAAGAGAAGGTCATAAAAACATCTGTTTTCCTAAAAATCTGCGAGGTTCCAACGGTTTAATATAAAACCAGCAATGCGAAAAAAACGTGTTTATCTTGAGTAATAAGCAGTCATACTTCCGAGATGAGAATTCGGAGCGATTAATAAACGGGTTCTCTGATGTCAGGTAGCGTTCCGAACTTTGATGAATAAACGGATTCTGTAATGTCAGGTAGCGTTCCGAACTTTAATGAATACACGGATTCTGTGATGTCAGGTAGCGTTCCGAACTTTAATGAATACATGGATTCTGTGATGTCAGGTAGCGTTCCGAACTTTAATGAATACACGGATTCTGAGATGTCAGATAGCGTTCCGAACTTTCCATTCTATGCCGTTATTCTTTTCTTGGGCCGTTATCGCGAGTTACTCTGGTTGCTGATCCCAAAACACACCCACGATCTCGCCGTACAAATACAAAATATGAATGAACCTTAATCATGTTTTGTTGCTTCTATTTATTCTTAAAGAAGAATAATAAAAGCAAGTTCAACTTTCGAAAAGGTTACCCTTTATTTCGTGTAGAGAAATTAAATAACCGTTTAGAATAGATTTATTAAAAAGTTCAAAGTCGATGGACAACTTTTATCAATAATGATGTTTGACTATGCAATTTCTCAGTGGGTGTAGAGCATTTTACATGAGTGGATCCAACAAGCCTTGACGAAACATAAATCTGCATATGAATAGGTTTGAGTTTAGCAATACGCAGCATTAGTATCGGTTTGAATAGGTTTAATGATACGTTTCTGTTGTAGAATTCCCGAGGGGAATTTCATTCAGTATTAATGTGGCTTTTGTTGTTGTTGTTTCTGATGTTGTTACGGTGCCACTTCTAGAAGGAAGAACACATATTGAATTTTGAAAAGGTCATTTGCATTATTTTGCGAAATTTAAAGATCATCGTCAGCTGAAACGATGGTTGCTGGCGTATCTTTATTCAAATAAATGGCAGTAGAACTGGGTACACCAAAAATGACCAATGTTGTGCTCTATCTTGATAAAGTATTTCAGATTGCCGGCTACAGTTAAATAGATTACAATCAAACCCTTCGCCCTGATTTGTCTTATCACCATAGCATCATCCCATGCAATCATGCTACCTTCTTTATAATCGTGCCCTGACACATTTGAATATCAGGCTCCACATGGTTTGGAAGGAATCGTACAATTAGACAAAGCTCAGCAGACTGGCTCTCTTCCAGTCTGCCCGTTTAAAGCACCAATCCCCAAATAAAGTTGGCTGCCACACGCCACAAACGAACGAGAATAACTCTTTAGAGTTGTTTTTGAATGAACAAAAAAATCGAAGTGGTTGTGAATCAGTTTTGGTGACCATCTTCGTCATACATCCCTGCCTGCCTGCGGCCATTGACTCCAAGGAGCTAAGCATCGCTATCAGATAGTAAGATGCATGTATCTTATCTAATCCCTAGACACTTGGAATCCATTTCAAATTACTCCCTTTGTATCAGAGGGCGAGGCGGCACACTAATCTCTCCTCGAAGCGTTACTCTCTAGGGGGAACCCCCTAAAATTTCATTTTCCCCTACTTGATAAGCCCTTGGCTTTAAAACCACCAAAATTACGACAGATGTCATTAATTCGGTTCGATCTTGTTTATTGTGACCACCTGTCTGACATTTCAACAACAAACAAGAACAAAACAAAAAGACCTTGATTGTGGGAGTGATTTCTTTTCCTGCGTTTCCGATCTGCAATTTAATATAGTTGATTTGAAAGGGTTCCTGACCAGTTTGATTTTTCAAGTATTTCGGAAAAGCTCTCATGACGTCTAAAACTGCCATAGAGAATAGAACAATCTACTTTTTGTTATAGGAATAAACATCACTCGAAACCCTCAGGTATTATGTATATACAATTCACCTTTCGAAAAAATAGAACACGCGATCCCCAACGCCCCCAAGGGAAAAAAACAACAACTAAATAAATAAAGAAAGAAAAATGAAAGAAAGAAGTAAAAAGAAAGGGGGAAGATAATAAATAAATTAGAATAAACTGGATGAAGAAATAAATATAGCGGAAAAACATTTGCAATTCTATTCTAGTATCCGGACAATCGGTAATCGGCTTATATGATCATATCGCTGGATTCTTTTCAAAATCTGGAGGAATATCAAAAAGGCTAAAAAATATCAACTCTATCGAAAAGAAGATTGTGGGGGATTTGTGTAAATTAATAATGCTTTACCTTACGGCAAATACATGATTTGTGTCAATGAAAAGAGAACAGATGTCGGCAGGGTGAGCTTTTCATCCCCAAAGACAAATGTCCTCGATTGTTCGTTTTAAACGAACAAACAAATGGATGTTAGAAACTGGCCGGTCAAATCCTACTTATTTTTTAAATCTGCATCCTATTAGTTTCACATTTAAAACGAATCTCTCGGGTGCCAATTGTTTATTTCTTTGTACTTGGATTATAGCGTCTTGAATGGCATTGTCATTGCGTGTTTAAAAACCGACTCGGTTGACTTCAAGTCAGTGGATACTTTTGGTAATTACTCAAGAAATACATTACCATAAAAACTGACTTGGTAAGAAGCACCTGGAGCTGCTGATAGTATAAAACATTGTGATAAACGACTCCCTCTGAAGTAACAGTTTTTCAGAAAGAGGTAATTTCTCACTAATATATTTGAACCTGAGAATGAAGCCTTTCTCAGGCATCTGAAAGCAAACAATTTTATGCAACAAAGGTGTTTTTTTTCTTTGATTTGTTTCTTGTGACTTCGATGACCAATTGTGCCCGAATTTTCACAGGTGTGTTATTTTATGCATATGTTGGGATACACCAAGTGAGGATATTAGTATATCTTGCCTTAAAACATGACCATGAACAATTGAACTAAATGGCTCGTTCATGAGATCATCGATGGTCAAAAGGAAGGGCAGCCGCTTGGATTTGTTTACCAACTACCTTCTGTTTCCACAGTAACAGGTCCATTGTCCTTGTGTTATTATTTAACAAAGTAGGATGCAATATTAGTGACGAGGTAATTTACTTCATATTGATTTTATGAATATGGCGGAATATCGTCATTATTTTTTCATGGGCATAACTCAAGAGCAGATTGGAAACTGTATGGATTTGTGAATGATCCATACACTTCCTGATAATAGTTTATAACTTTAAGGTCAAATTTGAACATTCCCAATGAGTTTTGATTTTAAATAATGGTTTTCTTTATGTTAACTCTAAGAAACAGAGTTAGCAATTCACTCAATATGGTTAAGCGGAAGGGGTATAAATTGATCTTTGGTAGCGATGCTAGTAATTGCTGGAAACTCTTTGCTTTATTTCATCATATTAACGTTGAAGATCGGCACACAAAGTGAGCTATCAAGCGCTAATGATGGCGGCCTCCCCACTTTGTCAATGTTTTTGTTCGCAGATGCCATCAGATAGCTCAGTTAGTATAGCGCTGGCACGTTAATCCGGTGGTCGCAGGTTCAAATCCCGCTCTCATTGTTCAACTCAAAATTAATGAAAATTTAAGTCAGTTTCCCTTCCCATCGACTAACATGACTAAACAGGTGCCCATTTTAAAATCCTTTGTGAATTAACATACATTAACAACATGTTCAAGTTTTACATACAAGCATATTTTTTTTTACAAAATATTGATGCAATTTCAAGGCACAAGAATTTAGATTTAAACCTAAACTCATCAACTAATTTGAAGTATTTTATTACGCTAATTACTTCCAATGTAATGATTTCATTACACGACGAAGGTTCCATTAAGCATTATCTACACACATGCAGCACACGTGTCAATAATGTACCCAAGCTTTAATAGATTTAGTGATAACAAATTGTGTTTGTGAACGTTTGCCTTTAAAGGGTCTGTACAACATTGGTAAGATTAAAAATATAAATGTTCACAGATTTGCACATGACTTACAATGTTATAAAGATGGTCATGGTGGAAAACTTCCCTTGAAATAGTTTCGCTTGAAATGCTATAGCTTTAAAGGAACATTACAGAATTGGTAAGAAAAAACTTGTAAAATATACTTTTGATCACAGATTTACATAAAACTTACACTGTCTAATGACGATGATAGTAGAAAACATCTCTTGAAATATTTCTGTCTGAAATGCCATATTTGATGAGAAATGAATAAACTAATTTTCCGATTGGAGTTTATCGCTCAGTGAGCGTTTTATTCATTTGTTGAATCTATATGATTTCATGCAAATGTGTAATCGGTTTTTCATTATTTTCTCGTGACCCAGTTGGCCGATCGATCTCAAACTTCTACAAGTTTGTCAGTTATGGTGGATTACATAAAGTGCTTACACTGCAAGCAACTGTTTTGTTAGAAAAAACCAATTCTGTAATGTTCCTTAAAGGAAATGAGTAAAACAATTAGTCCTGATCGCGCGTGTCCAAAACCCGATGTTTGAAAACAGTGAAAACATGTAATGGGGTTTTCACTATTTTCTCGTGACTCCGTAGACCAATTGAGCTGAACATTTCACAGGTTTGTTCTTTCATGTATGTTGGGTCACATAAAGTGCGGATACTAGTCTTTGAAAATGACCAATGTTGTACATGTGTTTTAACGAACTGTAACAATTGATAATGAATATGTCAACATCTTTAAGTCATGTGAAGTATCTATTCGGATAATCCATATGTAGTTTTCTCTGGACTAATATACTGAGTAATTCAAAACCTTGTCATGACTGCAAATATATGCTAAATGCGTAGGCCATAAATCGTTAAGATACGGCCAGCTGCGATAGCATTTAAAAAGGGTAAAAGAAGAAGTCAGTCTATATTATCGGGATGGATATATGCATTTTTTTTTATCGATACCATCTCAAGTTTGTAACTATATCGTTTATTTGGTGTTCTTATCTTTTTCATTTTCTATTGAACTGGACTACTTACATCAAATCAATATTGAAACAGCTTGTCGCAAATTCAATATCAAAATCCATCCGGAGGAAGAATCGTACGTCTATTCTGTTTAAATTCGGGTTCCAACTTTACTGATAAGATGTAATAAGTGGGATTCATCTTCAGTTACCAATCTACAAACGTCTTAAAGAAACTGACACATGAACAGTCTTGTAGATGCAGTAATTGCGTCTGTTCACAGTTTTGTCCAAATTTTCCCTTCAGTACAGTCCCAATGCGATTACTTGCAGTTACTTGTGAGAAAGGCAATATTGCTAAAAATCTAAACGAAAATCCAAGTGAAATTAAACAGACAAAACTGCGAAAAACTCACCTCTGTCGTTAAGTTCGACTACAAGGAGACGCCAAACCGCGGGACAATGTTCATCACTTGTTGTACTCGACCGTCCACGTTGTAATCATGTCTGCATATGCCCACCGAACACACCTGTAAGAGAGTACTGTATACCAGACTCTCACCGCTCGTTGATGGTTCCCGTGTACAATAATGCGTGTTATTGACTGCAACGTTTACGATCTCTGAGCGAGGTATCTGCGAAACTGTAGATTTAAGGGCGAGACTGGTACGATGGCGTAGGTGGGATGTACGCGACGTTCGCTATCTCCAAATGATACCTTGACGCCAACGTCCACAGTTAATTCCTGAATTAACCGCCGAAACAGTTTGACGCAGAGGCACCAAGTTAAGTATCGCCACAGACTCGTGACTCTGTTGGTTGTGTACTATACCAACAAACAGGCACCTGGCTAGCTTTTTATCGATTCGAGATACTTTACACTCCTTTTCAGGCACTGTACAATTATTTTCCGAGTAATTTTTTTTCTAACGGTTCAATGTCTGTGTCTCAATTTTATGGTCGTTTTTCCTTTTATTGAAATAATCCACTAGGGCTCTTTTCACTACTACAAACAATCGGGGAAAATAATTTGAATCTTGAAGTTGGTTCCGAAACTAAATTCTGTGATCAATTTGAATATTCTCAACGATTTACTGTGTTAAATCATGGAGAAACTACATTTCATTCGACTGAACTGAAATGAAATTGTGAAGGTCCTGAAAGCAAACCATAATCCTGCCAATAGTTAAGAATAATAAATATTGTTGACACACTGGCCAAAAACACCATTGCAATTTCAGTTTAACAAAAGTCATAACAGTTTGTGAAAGCAACGTAAAATCATCTTCAGCTTCTTCACGAAAAGTCCATTTCAAGCAAGAATGTTATCTACTTAGCCTTATCCTCAACATCTTCGAGAATAGTCCATCTCAAATAAGAATGTTTCTCTTCTGAGCATTATCCTCAACTTCAAGAATAGAATATCTCAAGTAAGAATGTTCTCGTCTAAGCATTATCTTCAGCTTCTTCAAGCATATTCCATCTCAAGAAAGAATGTTTCTCTTTTAAAATGATTCTCAACTTCAAGAATAGTACATCTCAAATAAGAATGTTTCTCTTTTCTGAGCATTATCCTCAACTTCAAGAAAAGTACATTTCAAGTAAGAATGTTTCTCTTCTTAGTATAATCCTCAACTCAAGAGAATTATAGTTTTCCCACTTTTCTCAAGATATAAATAAATGTTTCTCTTCTGAGCATTATCCTCAACTTCAAGAATAGTCCATCTCAAGTAAGAATGTTTCTCTTCTTAGCATTATCTCACTTCCAAGAATAGTACATCTCAAGTAAGAATGTTTCTCTTCTTAGCATTATCTTCAACTTCAAGAATAGTACAGCTCAAGTAAGAATGTTTCTCTTCTTAGCATTATCTCAAACTTCAAGGATAGTACATCTCAAGTAAGAATGTTTCTCTTCTTAGCATTATCTTCAACTTCAAGAATAGCTACATCTCAAGTAAGAATGTTTGTCTTCTTAGCATTATCCTCAACTTCAAGGATAGTCCATCTCAAGTAAGAATGTTTCTCTTTTTAGCATTATCTTCAACTTCTAAGAATAGTACATCTCGAATAAGAATGTTTTTCATCTTAGTATTATCCTCAACTTCTTCAAGAATAGTCCATCTCAAGTCATATCGTTTTCTTCTTAGAGTTATACTCAGTTTCTCCAAGAATAGTACATCTTAACCCTCTTGTTTCTGCACCGCCAAAGTTTGCTGGAAAAAATGTTTAGTTATCAAGACTCTTGCAGAAAATTGCTTGAAACTTGGTTCAAATTTTAAAAGATACCAAGGTTTATTAGTCCGATTTTCGAAAACCGTGTTTGACCTTTTCGTTAACATTACCATTTAATATTTACAGCTTATTTCAATTCGACAAGTGATAAATAAGTCCCTGGGGAATAATAAGTGCCTTTCGTTGACGGTTATCGGTGAATTTTATGACGGTTACTTTTAGTGCAATACACAATTTACTTTTGTGAAGGCTTTTACCTGGCATCAAATGCTCATAGTGATTAATTGCTAAGGCATTATTATCATCATGATGAAAGAAAATTACATTTTTGGCTACAAGTGAACGTGGTGTTGATGAGAGCCACATTGATGTAATCATCATCAGCGTTAACATTTAGCGAGGCAACTGTGAAAGGGGGAAATTAATAATTATTGCTAATGACTTGACCTAGTTCATTTTGACGTTACTTTTATATCTCCAAATAAACACAAGCTGGTGGGCGATTTCTCCTAACGCGTGTAACAGTGTACCGCTTTGGGCGGCTGGGCGGTCCAGTGGCTAAAGGATTAAGTAAGAATGTTTCTCTTCTTAGCATTATCCTCAACTTCTTCAAGAATAGTCCATCTCGAGTAAGAATGGTTTCACTCAGGCTTATTATTCTTTAAGACAATAGTCCTTAACTATGGGCAACTCATCTACCCATTGACGATTTGTAATGGGTTGTTTTGCCTGCCATTAAAACAAAGTGACATCATCAACTAATATGACGAAGGCATTTAGGCCTAAAGATTGGGCAATTGCGCAAAACATTGATCGACAGTGATTGCCTTCACTAACCTTGTATTATAAACACTAGGATGTTGTGCGTGGAGAGCTATATTCAGCTGTGCAGTGTTGGGTTATTACGGACAACAAAATGTTGCATATCAATTTATTTTCAGTTTTCAGGCCAAATGGTTAACAAAATTTATTCTTTCGTAATAATTTTGATTTGTACAACAATAGTTCTTTTAAGTAAATGACTCATTGATGATTGTCTCATTTTAACCTTTCACGTGTCCACTTAAGTTTTGGGGAAATATAAATATACTTTTTTAGATTCATGATGAGTTCTTGAGGATGTTGTCATGTTGTCATTATCATTGAATTGTGACATGAAAAGTAACAAAGATGACAAGTTATTTTTGTTTTGGGATTTCCAGGCGTCTATCGATCAACCAGTTGTGTCTATGTACAGTATCGCCTCAAGAAACTAGCTCAAACCATCAACAATGGTTATTTTCGTAAAAAATAGCAAGCATAAGCAATGATGTTTTCATACTTGGGCGAAAATGGGCAATCTTAGAAACTCTAACTTTCAGTGAATTTTGTTTGGTTGTCATTTACCAGCACTGACTGGTTAAATTTCAGTTACGTTTTGTCATTGTCAAGTAGGATAAGGAAGTTGCGTAGCTGACGTATAGTGACGTCACTACTGTTCTTTTAACCAACTTTTATAATTGTTTTACAAAATGGTAAAGCATGTCTTACTTTTCCCCCAAGACTCTAGGAGGGCAAATACAAACGCAGAGTTTCTACCGTGATTAAAAAACAAAAACACAGTCACATTTTGTTCGTAGCTTGATGTACCATTGTAAGATGATATAACCTTAGATTCAGGGAACAGGTGAAAGTCTACTCGACCTCGATGGGCAAATTAAGGTCAAACATTAGTTTTGCATGAAAGACAAAAACATGTAAACAAAGTCATAGAATCACAGACAGCCTCGCATGAGTTTTAAATTGTACGCTATGAAAAACAGCCTCTAATGAGCTATTTCACGTACTTGTCAAAAAGTTGGTCTGTTATTATTGATACCATAAAGTGTAATGATACAAACTGATTGGCATGGGGGTTTGACAAGAAATATTCTTCAAAAATAATTGCCATACGTATTCATAAAATGAAAATAAAAGGTAGCGCGCAAAAATGTCCTTGCCTGCTCATTTTGTACGTTGGAAACTATCTATAAGAGAAGAGCACATGGCCAAAAGGCAAGGCTGTGTCGTATTCGTGTAAAACACGTAGGCCTCTTATTTGCCAAAAGTTGGGGTTTTATCAATTTTGTTTGCTCTATTAGCTAGCATGATGGCACGTCAAACATTATGCCGTCATGCAACGCTTTCAAGTTTACAATGTAGTACATGGGTTAATTAGAGTAGAACTGTATCAATTGTAAGTGGGTCATAATTAACCTCTTTTTTTTCTAGGTCGGTATAGCAAGATCCATCGTTTTTTAATTTTTTTATTGACCTATTTCTCTTTGTAGGATTTGTTGTTTATCAAATCTGAGTCTACGATGTCATTGTCATCTAAACTGAATTCCTTCACAAATCATTATTCTAGACCTCTACGTGCATTGAGGTTCCGCTACTACAAGACAAAGTCGGGATGTCTCAATTTAGGCCTGCGAGGCTACAGTACCGGGTATCTAATTTACTCTAATTGATCTTTAATACCACCAATTACGCAATTACACACAACTGCCCTTGAATTCTACCGCCTATACGTTATGATAGTTCAGAATTTCAGATAGGCCTATTTAATAATTGTGTCCAAGCTCTGCAGTGTGAAGTTAGAATGTCTTATTTTTCAAACAGATTACAGGCGGAGATTATGTTTCACATACTTAAAAAAATAACTTTCAAAAAACTCAAAACAGCAACAACAAGAAGAAGAAAACAACAACGACACCTTTCTGCACAAGTTCATTGTCCGATTTGAAATCAATAACGGTGTGTTTAATACATTTCTTTCATTTGTTTTTACTTCATTCGATTAGAATTCAATATAGCGGTTGAGTTAGTTGTTTTAATTTAACAATGACCATCTTCCCTGTATGTCATTGCGCTTGATTTCAGGAGCAATCTCCAATGTCACAATCTTGGCTGTTAAGAAATACTATCTTCAGTTGCCAATTTAAAAACAGGATTTTAGTCTTATAGTGGAACGCTGCTGGGATGTTTACAATATGACCCGTGTTACACGTGGATTGATACCGTCTCTAAATCCACCGTTTGAAATATTTGATTGGTTTCGTCGACGGGAGATTCGAACCGTAAGACAGCTCGATTCGCCCCGTGAATACCTCTTAAGGGGGAGACTCGGTAACATAAGACGACACCGAGAAAAACGAGGAAAATATCCAAAGAATCAGACTTTATTTTCTTATTGACCCTGAAGGAGTTGTAATGCTATAACATCGGTGATTTCAATTTTGCAATTCCAACGCCAAAAATAGCAGCCCGAGAACACTGTGTGGGAATTTGGCTTAAACAACGAAGAAAAGGATGGCAGTGTTTTGATCCCATCCTTTATCCCCGCCCCCACAATGCGTTACCATCCAAACTCAAATTACTTCTCTCTAATGAGCGAAGCAGCCGCAAATTGATACCCTCTCGAAGTTCCGTCCCTTGCTATCCCTCCCTCTGGAAATTCTAGATATCGGTTGATGGATCGCTATTTTGAAGTAACCTCAATATTTGTTTTTTCCAGAGTTGGCGATATACACAAAACTACTGAACTGACGGAGTTTTTTTTTTTTCGTTCTATAGAAACATTCAACGTGACTGTCATAAATTCGAAAATTTGACGTTGAAGTCCGGATTACTTTGTGTTCAATACAGATCGTATACTTTACACGAAGTGACATTTACGCCATTAGCTTGCACAAATGGTTTATTTCTGCTTTACCTGCCACTGCTGAATGCGGTTGCACGTTCATGCTTCACGCGTGTCTTATTCGACAGTTGAAAGTAAAATGTGAGTTCTTCACAATATGAAAAGTCATTAATTGTCATCGTCAATGCGATTATAATACAAGTACGGAACTACGCAGCAGACCTTGCAGACAATTTGTAGCGAAACCACATACAAAAACAATGTAATTCGATTACAGCATCCTTTACGTTTAAGGTTTTATTGTAGATGTGATTGTTACAATTATTATTAACGGAAGGTTGTGTGGAAAGGTTTGTCAGCAAATTCATTACGCCCTTTTTGTTTTTTAATAGGTATCAGAGGGGTCTTGTTGGGTCACGTTCTGGGCCCAATTTCATAGAGCTGCTTAGCACAAAAATTTGCCTAGCATGAAACAACAGCTGAATACCATTAACAAGCAATATGCAACAAATGGAAATTTGGTTGGTAATCCTGTTTTTATCGAGGAAGAATTACATGCTAAGCATATTTTCGTGCTTAGCAGCTCTATGAAATTGGGCCCTGATCTTAAGCAGAAAAACAGTCAAGCTATAGTGCGGGAGCCTTCCGTAGACATTGTATCACATTCAGACTGATAAACTGTATCTGCTAAGCTAAGCTGTTTCGTGTAAAGCTATTCAGTGCTTTAGTTGCAGTCAATTTCCTCCTTAATCCCAAAAGCTCTTGGTGATTGAGTGTCTCTTGGATCCTAGTTGGTAACAGCTGTCATTCATGCCGGTACAATTCACAGTGTCAATTCATTTGTTATACGAGTATTGTTTGATGATCGGATAGCATTTATATCTCCAAGGGGACATGTTTTACTGGGGGTTTTCTTTGTTTCATTTCAGTGAATTAAATCATTGAGACGAAACCATTTGAAATAGACTTCTGTACTGTATTTGTCTGAATGAAAATAATTACTTGAAAGAAGGGGCCACCGGGCACGCACTCCGCCTTATTTTTGCCAAGAAAAACTAAACTAGTACATGAATGCAAAATAAGCAAAATCTCAAAAAAATTGGTAAAACCTAATGAGTAAAACACCTCTGAATGTCTGAGTGTTCTCGGGGCCCAAAAGCGGGCCCAGACCCCAGCGCTGTAAGGCTTTGGGCTTCGCTCGCTGGTTCTTCTCGTATAGAAATGCCCCATATCCACGGCAAATAAGCGCACGGTCACGTGTTACTCGAGCCACCACCCTCTCCAGTCATAATAGGATCTATGTATATTGTATAACCAGTGTTAATGCATGCAGTTAAAGGAACATTACAGAATTGGTTTTTGCTAACAAAACAGTTGCTGGCAGTGTAAGCACTTTATGTAATCCACCGTATACATAAACTGACAAACCTGTAGAAGTTTGAGATCGATCGGCCATCTGGGTCACGAGAAAATAGTGAAAAACCGATTACACATTTGCATGAAATCATATAGATTCAACAAATGAATAAAACGCTCACTGAGCGATAAACTCCAATCAGAAAATTAGTTTATTCATTTCTTATCAAATATGGCATTTCAGACAGAAATATTTCAAGGGATATTTTCTACTATCATCATCATTAGACCGTGTAAGTTTTATGTAAATCTGTGATCAAAAATTATATTTTACAAGTTTGTTTCTTACCAATTCTGTAATGTTCCTTTAACTAAGGTGTGCCCCCGCTTTAAAAAATCAATCCTGGATCTGTGCCTGTTGTACCACTGAATACTATAACTGACACGAGACTATTTAAATTACCACGCATATTGAGCTACATACGCCCACTGACGGCTATGTATTGAAACCACTGATGGTTTCTCACCGTACCTAATAGTTATACTGCCATGTGTTTCAAATGATTTATTTGTGTAGTTTCAAGAGTTCTTTGGTCAAAAATGATATCAAAACTAACTTGTACAATTTAGGCATTTTTAACATAGATGGGTCTTACAATATGCTAAAATCCACCACTTCCGGGAACTGAACTAAGTTTTAAATTTAAATGTATTTATGAGTAAAGAGAGCTTTTCTAGGCCATTCAGACATGCTAAAACCCAAACTCCGCCCCTAAACCCCTGCGGCTTCGCCCCTGTACCCCACACCGTAAGTGCTAAGACTCGAAGCTTAGTCGTGTCCCCCCCCCCTCCCCCCTAAACAAACACCCTGGCGCCGCCCCTGGATGCAACCTTGAAGGATAGGAAAACATGTCAAACACATAATATTTCCCTTGAAAGAGTAAATAATGAATATCCTAGCGATTTCAGGAACTATTTTAGGTCAACCAATTTAGCGTTGTACCATTGACCTATATTGAAATGGATAGTCTGGTGATTTTATTTGATTGTCGATTCTATAGACCAGATACTCCAGCACACTGAAGGTCAAGGTTTCAAACATCGATAGTTTCAATTTGAGCTAACCGTGGCTGTATAGTGTCTTAATCAATATTGATATTTAATTGAGAAAGGGTATTATTTTAACTTTTACAAGACAAACAGACGCTGTAAAGTAATAGTTTTTAAAAGCCGGCCACTTTGCACAGGTATAATTTTACAATTCATTGGCGTTAGCATTATTTTTGTTTATAAAAACCAATAGTGAATCGTTCCTTTAAATATAGTGATTATGCCGTAGAACAATGATTTATTTGATAGTTGTTATAGAACGTACAATCTGTCCCCTCGAGTGTTAAATTTAGCCTAATGATAGATTTAATAACGCCTCGATCCGTCATTATCATTCTGCCTCTTACTTGTGTGCATTACCAAGCATGAAACAAAATTGCACTTTACATTAGAAGCGACAGGTCCATTGTTTTGTCACACGACTAATTTACCCTGTGTAACAACCGTGCATAACACCGGTGTTGGAAAAAGAAAACTCGCATCTAATAAATGGCTGTATGGAATGAATTTTTTTTGTTTTAGGGACACACGATAATGTTTATGTCTGTATAGCACAGAATTGTTTCCATTAATTATAAAAACCATAGTTATTTAGCGGGTTTTAGTTTAAAATCTTTGATGAAGTCCGTGTACGTCTTCATACTTCGTTTTTGACATTTACACAAATCATCATAAAAACACTTACATTACATTAACTAATGGAACCTCTCGAATACTTATTCTCTATTTGACCAGAACAAATTGATAGAAAAAGAGAAGCGAGCACCAGTTGAAGTCACTCTATTATTACATGAAAATCAATGAACTATGTTTGGTCACTGATAAACGGTCACATATCGGTTTCTCGCGTTCTGAGTGGATTTGACCAAATCTAGTGTTCCCCGGGGCTATTCGCCCGCCAAAAAGTCCGAATTCACACGACAAGTGTTACGTGACGGGGCTGGGCTTAGCATCGAAGAAAAATTATCGGCGATTATTCCTGCCAAATTCTAATGTTTGGCTAGAAAGAGAAAATGTGTACTCGACAAGAATGTTATGTTTAAAAAAACAGTAATTTTGAAAAATATTTTGTGTTGATGAGGGATTAAGCCTTATGGATTATTCATCCACTGGCTAAATATTCATTGCAAAAGTGTCAACGTTTTCTTCTTTTTATAAAATTTGAATTATTAATTGAGAGCCTTTTGAACCCGGCAACAGTCTTTGATAGGGCAAATAATTACCTAATAATGGACACAATCCATATTAACTTATGGCTTCATGTAGAGTTGTTGTTCATTTCAAATATCTTAACGGCTATTACCGTACAACTCCGCCATATTGAACTGAAGTTTATTTAGAACAATTAAAACCACTTAAACCTCAAGTATTATTGTCATCTTATACAATTGCTACGGAGCTATACATACAGTTTTAATTCAGTCATTTTGGCCGTGCTAAAACGCGCCCGTTTTTTCAAAGTTGGCTGCATGCTGTACAGCGTAGACTGTAACGAGAATGTCAACAATACCATACGTCATTCAGTTGCATACGTTTCCTGTTAGTTTGTTACTCACAATTTGCTTTGGTCTTAAAATAGCACAATATTATCAATTATGGGTATAAGTGGTTTATAATTTGTGACCTCGGGAGGGGGTAATCGAGATTTGTCTCGCAACAGTGTTCCTGCAGTATTGATACAAGGTATGATTTGGGGACTGGATAATTCTCTTCTTATACTGTGAGTTACTATCCACCGAGGACAGTTAACTTTCATACGACTGACATAATAAAAGGGCATCGATTGTTTTAAACAATTGATTTACAAACGAGAGTTTGCTCATAATTTCACACAAATCAGATGTGAGCAATGGTTCCAATTTTAGATCTTCTGAAGGTAAGAAAAATGTGATTAAAAACGTTAAGTTGAAAATAGAAGAACCCATACCATAACATTCCATCTATGATTCGTAGGCCTATACATGGATAACAACCAATATTAGTGTGCATTTCTTATTGTATTTAGGCAAAGTATACAAGGCGTTCAAGACAAAGGATTTATAACTAGCGGCAGTAATTAATTAAGTTTCAATCTGAAAGCTCACTAATATAAAGTACAAACCATTCGGAGATATATTTTTGTCAGAAATACTGTCATCTTTCGATTGTCTCAATCGAAATGATATACTGATCAATGTGGACAAAAACCAGTGACGAATCTAAAACCGTTCTTTGTGTGCTCCGAATATTTGATGATCCACAACACAGTGATATATATTATTTACTTTTCCTTTAATCACGTGTTTGGATTGCAGTAACTATCATTGGACAGCTGAAATACACAAACCATATCTCAAACCTAATTCAATTTGACTGAGTAGGTCTTTCGAATAAACAAAATACAAACTCTCGTGACATTTGCACCAAATGTTTTATCGCACACAAGAGAAATCATTTCGATGAAATGTTTATTGACTATAGCAAAGTATAGGTTCTCCTTACCTTATTCAATATGATGCAAATTGAACACCGTATGCAAAATAGTCAAAGTGTCTCGAAAACGCGGGAACTTGGCTGCGAATGTCGTCTGCTCGAACTGAGTGATAGAATGTGAAGTTTATAGCGCCTTCATTGCGACCAGCGTTCGGAATTGTGTTGAATGCTGAACGACTGGCCGGACTTTTATGTTGAAGGAGAATCCTTGGTTTGGGAAACCACGGGGAAATTTATCAGTTACTCTGTTTTTACGTATTCTGTTTTAATGATGTGGCTCATGTGACGATTGAGACTTAGCCAACCTTAAATTGGTTTTGTGGAGGTTCATTTTGTGGAATTCGTGTTTGTTGATGAAACCATTGTTTTAATCTTTGCTCATTAGTGCTCACACACATCTGAGCTTTAGCAATAACAAAAGCCTGATGTGCTATTCTTAACGAGCTTGTGATGTCGTAGCTTGGGTTCACGGCGCATTTGCCCCATCTGCCTCCCGCCCTGTCATCCTCTGTGCGTCAGTTTAAGCCTTGTTACAGGGCTTTTCTGAATAATGACCAACAGGTACTACGAAACCAGACTAATTACTTTAGAACCTAACCCTCAGCATACAAGCCTGCATATAATATAGGCTGCTGGGTCCAATTCATAAAGCCTGTAAGCACAACAACTTGCTAAGCAAGGACAAATTGCTTAGCAGAAACAAGTAACAATACAATACAATAAAAACTTTATTGTCCTTGCATGGGAAATTTCTTTTGCCTTTTAACATAAAAACATATCAATTTAAAATACCGATTAAGATAAAAAGGGTTAAACGGTACAATAGAACAAGTTAAAAAGTAAACCCTAGAAAAATGATGGGCATGCTACTTACAAAAGTACACCATACAACAACAGAAAAAAAGGTATTTAAAACTACAGTGGAGTTCGAACCGGAGTGCAACCGCAGCTCACCGTTCCAGCTACCCATTGTATAACTTAATGGCAGCCGGAACAAAGGAACTGCCATATACCTCCGAGTTCTGATGGCTCTTTGAAGAAAACGATTGCCATCGGAACTGGGATGCATGGCAGTTCCTTTGTTCTGGTTGCCATTGAGTTATACAATGGGTACCTGGAACGGTGAACTACCAAAATATTAAACCAGCCATAGTTTACATTGCTGCGACTGGTGCCTCACTAATTTCTTGCCTAGCTTATTTGCTCAGCAGAATGTTCTGCTTAACGGCTTTACAATTAGGCCATGGGCCCAATTTCAAAAAGTAGCTAAGCGCAACATTATCACGCTTACCAGATTAAGGTTACCAGCCAAAATACCATGTCACATGTTACATTTGTGACTGGTATCCAGCTCATTATTGCTAAGCAGAAACTTGTCAAGCAATATTGTCTGCTTAAGCAGCTCGATGAAAATTGGGCCCTGGTCATAGCCACAGCAGAGACCATTGTCATGCGTGCAGTGCTTGCAGTGTGTGTGTGATGCATGATGGGACTGAGCATAAACCAATGAGTGTGCTTGATACGTTTGCCCATCCCAGCGCCTTTGGTTTTAAGGTAAGGCGCTGGGGACGAGCGAATAACGACTGCAGAACGCCTTGAGGGCCATATGCATTATAACATGGAGCTAAAGTATAATAGATTCCTGTTGTACAGAATAGTCATCGTATATGTGTGTGTGTGTGTGTGATGGTCTCTTGCCTTTAGACTATTGCTGTGGGTTGGAAATCTTCATTTTACTTCGTTGTCCTTTTTTCGCTTCCACGAAGTTGCCAAATAAAAAAAATGTACATTCTAAGCAGATCACTTTCTCGATACTTAAAGATAGACTTCAACTATGGGAAAGCATCTTAAGTTACTAATTTTACTTATGCACAAAAACAACATCAGACGAAATATTAAAGTGACATTTCTAAGAAGCCTGGATTAACGCTTAAGGGTAGTCTTGCCAAGGTAGCCTTGGTCCCAAGAGCCAATGTTTTAATATCTACTGCGAAGGTTGGATTTGGCAGATTACAAAAAACAAATAACAAAAATAGCATAATGGTGGGCGGACAGCGTTAATGTTCTTGTTATGGTAAAGTAAAGAGGTCTCTTCCGCCTAATATAAATATGGTTTGACTGTTTAAATCCAATTTAATCCGATTTGACTGTTTAAATCCAATATAATCTGATTTACTGTTTAAATCCAATATAATCTGATTTGACTGTTTTAATCCCATGTAATCTGATTTGACTTGATAAATCCAATGTTTTATCGTTGGTCGTCGTCGAAATGGTTGAACAACCTTTATTTAAAAGGTATGTGGACCTTTCAATGTTGGTCGAGTTCTGTATCTGTATTTTTGTCGTGTTACAATAATTCACAGGATTACATCATTTTAAAGTTTCGGGACATATTACAAATAACAATAATTTTTAATTTAATCAAAAAATTAATCATGATTAATACACCGATGCTGTAATTCAATTATTATTATCACCGATGCAATAATAACCTCAGTTAAACTAGATGGTTTTTGATATAGCATGCTCATAAAGTTTGAAGATAACAGACTTGTGGTGATACATTATTGTAGAGCAGGATGACGCGCGGTGGTTTTTTAAGTTGTTGTATAGATAGGTTGCAGTATGACGTAAATCGGCCATCTTTACGGGCAGTTTAGAACAAACAGTCGTGCGTTTCGTGTGAGAACGGCGTGCAACACGCGCGCATTTCACGAAACTCATTGCAGGATTGGTCAGTGAACAACGCGGCTGCGTTAATAAGTTGAGCGTTTGACGCATCTGCAAGCCAAAATGCAATTTGCCCGTAAAGATGGCGTCTACCAGGGATATATAGTGGTAACTGTCATAAGATTCTACAATATTGCACGAGTATAACCGCGCAAGAAATGGACCAATCTATTCTATGTTTTATATTTAGATATTTTGATTTGATATTGGTCTATCGCAATACTAAATTATTTCTGCCTGTTATAGTATCTAGTACAAAACACAGACATACGAAGGAAACAGCGGCCTTTTTATAGCAAGTAAAGTGATGTATCGAGGTGCTTTCTCGTCCATTCTTTAAAATTTAGTTGCAATCGTCCTTGCCATTTAATGCGGCACCCAGGGCTTTCATTCTTAAAGGAACATTACAGAATTGGTAAGAAAAAAACTTGTAAAATATACTTTTAATCACAGATTTACATAAAACTTACACGGTCGAATGATGATGATAGTAGAAAACATCCCTTGAAATATTTCTGTCTGAAATGCCATATTTGATGAGAAATGAATAAACTAATTTTCTGATTGGAGTTTATCGCTCAGTGAGCGTTTTATTCATGTGTTGAATCTATATGATTTCATGCAAATGTGTAATCGGTTTTTCACTATTTTCTCGTGACCCAGATGGCCGATCGATCTCAAACTTCTACAGGTTTGTCAGTTTATGTATATGGTGGATTACACAAAGTGCTTACACTGCCAGCAACTGTTTTGTTAGCAAAAAACAATTCTGTAATGTTCCTTTAAACAAATAGGGTTAATATATGTTGTAAAACAGCATTGTTCAAAGAAAACCACTGCAACAGTCATATTATTTATACTGCCTTTCGGTAAATCTATAAATTTCTAGTTGTTTTGTTGTCACGAGATGTGATAATAAATAAGGATGAATTGTTGAAATAAAATTCACCTAACTTTGTTGATGCTCTTTCCTCGATAACATATACAAAAACAAAGTGTAGGATTTTGGTTGAAGAGCTTTTTATATTTCATGCTCGGGAATTTGAAACTGTTTTCTCCGCATGCTTTACAGGAGATTGACGAGGGCAATTATTAAACATGAGTCTGCTGCCCTCTTGTGGTGACAATGTGCGGTATTCTTTCACCTGCTGGTTTTCCTTGTGATTGTTCGTCGCTCCCTCATTCATTGCTTGTCTTGATTCCCTGTAAACTAACTGATGTCATCAACGATTCGGAATAATTGGGCAGACTTGTAAAGGTTTTGTTGATAGTTGTTGCTGTTGTTCTTGTTGTTTCCCCCTTGCTATGGATGTTTGTGTATGTGGAGCAACAACCAAAGACCAATAGAGGCTATCTAAAAATCGAGGTTGATTGTTGTTGTTCTTTTGCTTTTCTTCTTTTTCCATATACATGTCTTAAACTTAACACACATTAGCGGATAAATATGTAAAAATTACTGTTTCCCGAAAGCTAACATTATCTACCAGTGAAATAGACTTTAAAAGAAGCCTGAGCATTGAGGAAAAAAATCCACTAGTCCAAGGAGTCTTAACGCACACCTGTGGATGTCGACTAAGTTATTTTCAACGTACAGTTGGAGTTCATAAAATTTGCTATGTTTTGAACACTTTTACCTTTAAATAAAATGAGGACAAACTCTAAGATAACTTCATTTGTTTTTTAATTGTGTATACCCATTAAGAAGTGAAATTTCCTCATTTACTAGTAAAACTTAACTTTCTTCAACCATGCTTCAACTGTATGATTGTAATACAAATTCTTCAACCAATCAATTTCGTGACTCATCTGATTGAATATTCATAAGGCTGACCTCAGCTTCGTTTGGGGTCAAGTAGAATCAACAATGACTGTTCAGTGAAACTGAAAGGCATTCAAATATTTTCAAGCTGCTTGGTTGAGGAGTTTTCATATGAACGTTTATTTACATCAAAGTGTCAGAAATCTAGGTAATGTATGTTTAAAATTGTTCACCTTGTCAAGGAATTTGGTGTCTGAGATACGTTACAAGTGTTTTATCTCTGTGAATCGGGACTCCACTTTCGTTTATTTCCAAAATTCGTATTCGGGAAAGCGTTGTACGTAGACGGCGTTGACCGGTGCTCTTCACCGCGGATTTAAACATCCACGTAAGCACAAACATGACGATTTTTCTTCCTTTTTCACCAGTTTTGACGATACAATCTTCATTCGAGTATGGACCTTGACAATTAGATCAAAGTATACTTGCTGAATTGCGTGCCCTTCATTATTCTGTTCAGTTATACTCCGTGCAAATCTTCATTTTTTTTCCACAGTCACAGGTGGTATTTGAACAAAAAAATACGTAATTATGTGCACTGTGTGTTGCCCACACAGTTGTAACCATAGTAACGCCTCAAACCATAATTAAAGGAGAGTGGTGGTGCTAGTTGTTTTTCTTATTTTCCATTTTTGTTTTAATGTTGTTTAGTTTTAAATCGTTAACATTATAACAATACATTATATTTTCCTTAATTATTTCTTAGATTTTTGAATCTCTAGTCTTATTAGTCGTAGTCTAGTTGAAACTATGTCACTTTTTGACTTTGAGTACATGTTTGCCATGTTCACCTTGGGAAAAAAACGAAACAGTCAATCCATGATGTAAATTAGGATGACATAATGCTAATTTTATCAGACCCAGGAGAGTACATTGTAAAATTCAGAAATATCATTTTATAAAAACCCGACAGTCTAGGCAATCCTATATAGTTGAAAGGTGGTCACATTTATGACCATGTTTACCTTGTATTTTGTAAAATATGGTTTCGATAAGACCATGGAGGAAGGAAATACAAGACCAAGCCATACCTGGAGCCATTTAAGACAAGTTTACTAAACGAACATTCAGCCGTCAGTCATACGCGTGTTGGTGCTCTTGCAGTCTAATTTAAAATGTGTAAACATAATTTATGTATACATGGCATAAGGCAATACATCTGGTACTCAATGAAAAATTTATTATGCGCGCACGCGCAAAACGATTGAGCCTTGCCTGCGATTTGACCGCTTTGCAATTTGGAGCCTGAGGATGTGACTGGAATTGAAAAATAACAACAGAAAAGTTGACAGATTTTCCTACATTATTATTACGCTTTTTAACAATGAATGTCATGAATGGGAAGAGAAGTGAAAGTTCTCATTGGTCTTTTAGAAAACCGATTAGAACCTTGCAAGATCGTAGCTGTGGGATAAAAGTGATTATCACACGGCCATACGATCCTGTCGGTTTGAAATGGTTGTTTAAAGGTACACGTTGCCTTGGGTCGGTCGAGTTGGTCTATTAAAAGCGTTTGTAACCGTTTGTCCATAAAATGCGTACGGTTAGAAAGATGTTTAAAAGTAGAATACAATGATCCACACAAATATGCCTCGAAATTGCGCGGTTTTCTTTGAATTTCACGAACTAACACGGTCGGCCATTTTGTGGAGTCAAAAGTTTGACTCCATAAAATGGCCGACTGTGTTAGTTAATGTCGAAAAGGAAAACCACGCCATTTCGAGGCATATTTGTCTGGATCATTGTATTCTACTTATAAAACATCTTTCTAACCAGTGCATTTTATAACAAACGCTTTTTATAGACCAACTCGCCCGATCCAAGGCAACGTGCACCTTCAAGACACTCTTTTATTCCTTTTTAAAATCAATCATTTGTTTGACCTTTTAGTTTTAAATGAACATTTGAAAGTAAAGAATTAGTCCAATTGCATGTGTAGAGGATGTAGTGGGACAAATTTTGTTGGAATTCAGAAGAATTTTTTTTAAAGAGTATTCCTTGGAAATTAGTGGGGAAAAAAGACTGTTAACGTTTTGCAAAGGTCAAAGGTTGTATTACTTTATTTACTATTATTAAATGTATTTAAAATTAAACACTAATTTGAGTCACCACCATCCCCACCCTTAATTTTATGAATGATATGTTAATCATGGATAATTTATTCACATCAATCTCCAGTTTGAAAAAATGCAAACCTCAACTTGATAGCTTTACAAATGAGCTTATTAAAATAGAAATTGGAGTGGTTGATTTTTTGCATTGCCTGGAGCCGTGTTGTAAGGAAAAGGAAATAGGTGTGTTCAATTTAATTATGGTGTTGAAACAACTAACGTCCACAGTTGGGTGTAACCCTTTTTACAACCACCTACTGTACGTACATTCTATGCACAATGAACTCTCAGATGGCCTTACATTACAACAAAAGCTATTGATTTTTTTAGTGATTTTTTTATGCAGGACTATGAATTGAGGCAACGCTATGAACACATTTTGCCAATCTTTTTGATGAAAGGTATAGTGGTTTTATGCAAACAAATGTAGCCTTAATTTATTTGAGTAAAGTGTACAGTAGCCTGTACAAACAACTTTTGATGGGACCTTATCTGTGACCACAATTTCAAGTGGTTTTACCCTTGTCATATTTTGTATTTATTCTTTAATCCATTAGGCCTAAATATTTGCATGGAATATTGATTCATTTATTTCCATGGAGGGGTCCAACAGATAAACAGGTTATTTGGTTTCATTTTCAGGCCAAAGTCCTTTGTGTAACATAAAACTTGGTTTTTAATAGGGCCTATTTTATTTTGTAAACAAATATCTATGATATACCTTGAATTTAGAAGTGATTAGCTTTCTTAATTGCCTTTCATCTCTCCACAAAAATGATTGTCAAGAGAAGATTTTAAAGATTTGTTAATTTTTTTAAAGACTTGAATCCATTGGCCTCTGCTGGACCATTAAATCTCACAATTCACAAAAAGCACAGTTTAGAAATTCATTAGTCTAAAATATAATCAAACTTAAAGCACATATATACATGTATTGTACAACATTGGTAATTTTCAAAGACTTGTATCCTCACTTTATGTGATCCAGCATTAAAATAACAAACCTGTAAAATATTAAGCTCAAACGGTCTTCGGAGTCGTGAGAAATTAGTGAAAAAAAACCATGATGCGTTTTCAAACTTCAGGTTTTGGATACGCGCGACAAAGATTTATCATTTTACCCATTTCCTAAAAACTATAGCATTTCAAGCAAAACTATTTCAAGGGAAGCTTTCCACCATGACCATCTTTACAGTGTTTTACACCATGTACAGTGTAAGTTATGTGCAAATATGTGAACATTTCTATTTTCAATCTTACCGATGTTGTACAATACCCTTTAAGGTTCAACCAAACTTTACCGATGGAACATTAATTACAAATTTATTTTAGCACAGATGTAGTATTACTACCACCATCCATAAGGCCTACTAGTACTACATATATGTACATGTAACATGTACTTTGCTCATTTTGTCATTTCCTCCACATTTCCTTAACAACTGTATTTTATCCAGTATTGTTTGTCATTGGTAATCTCCGCTCGTTACACTGTGTACATGTAAAAAGAAACATCATCACTAACTCACTGAACTAATGAACTCTTCCTACAGTCCAAGTCTGCTACAACTGTACAAGGAGCCGAGTTGAATTGCCTTAAAGCTTCCAACTAAGTAAAATGCTTACAGGGCCTAATTTCATCAAGCCTGTAAGCACAACAAAATGCTAAGCACAGAAAAATATTGCTTACCAGAAACTGGCTACCAGCCAACATTCCATAAAGTTTACATTGTTGCGACCGGTACCCCCACTGTTTTTTTGCTTACATGTAGCAAAGAAATGTGTTAAGCACTAATTTCTGCTAAACAGCTTTATGAAATTGGACCCAGGTTTCCTTCTAATGTCGTGATCACCATACATAGGGCATACAGTAGGTGTTGACATCTTCTGACTCGCTCCAACAATTTTGACCGTGTTTGCACAATATTTCTCACTTTGCAATGGAGGTAGAGAGTCTTATTTCAAATCTCTCTGGACAATTCCATGAGTACATCCATGATTCTGCCCACAGTGGTCAGTGCCGGAAAACCCACGCGCCACTCAGGATTCCCCAGAATTTTCTCTGTTTCCGACCGTCCCATTTTCCAAATTTTTAAATTACACTTGCGATTTCCTTTCAAAGGTTTTCAACGAAATGTAAAATTGGGTATTTACCAGTAAAAATGGTATCCGAAGCCATTAATTTTGAGCACTTCTTTGATTTGAGTCTATTTATATGATCTACCGTGTAACTGATCCATCTTGCAATTTGGTTTCCAGGGAAACATTTTTCCACCACTAAAGAAATCCTGAGCAGAACCCTGAGTACATCAAGGCAGTATTGTAATTTTCGATGTTCCTTTGTTTCTAATTGAGGCCTTCCATTGCACTATGTACTATGTGAAACCATAGAGAAAGGACATGGTGCAACCATGGTTAGGGTGATCGTAACTTCACTGCACAAAGCACTCTCCGTGTACATGAGGTTTGACCCATGAATGATTCACACTTTCAAGCTGAATTTGAATGCCAGGTTATATAGTCCTACCACTTGCCTTGAACACACCACCTTATCTATGGTGCTATCCTAGGATAAGGGATGATTCACACACTTTGACACTTTACCAGTGGCTTGTACATGAAGCAATGTGCTTTATTTAAAGAGGTGGTTGATTTACTTCTGACCTTATGAGGGGTTGTTTACAATCCAACATGTCTGGCTCCATCTAACTTGATAATAACTTTGATAGGAACAAAATCTGTATCCTAAATAATCTGTTACTCTAGCTTTTCAGCTGTATTTCATGTAGATCTTGTACATTTCCCTATGTTTGAATCGTGACTTGGGTTCTGCCCAGGATTTCTGTAGTGGCGGAAAAAATGTTTCCCTGGGAACCATTGTGAGATGGATCAGTACTTTAAATAATGGCTTTGGATACCTGGTAAATACCCAATTTTACATTTCGTTCAAAACCTTTGAAAGGAAATTGTAATGTAATGTGTAATTAAAAATTAGGAAGATGTGTGGTGGACAGAAACAGAGACAATTTTGCCAGTGGTGGTTGGGGAATCCTGAATGCCGGCCTGCCTGACCACTGTGGGCAGAACCCCGATGACTTGTTCTTCTATTTCAAACCATAAACACCTGTTGAACGGTCTTCCACAATCAGTGTTGTCCCAAACGTAACTCTTGCCCGAAAGACCACTGAACTTTTCTTGAAGTCACTGTTGTCTTTGTACCAAAACCTTGTATCAGGAAGGAAGACAGAACTTAAAAAGGATGATTCAATTATCACTTGTTTCTCAAATCTCACTGAGAAGATCATAAGAGGGTAAACTGCATTAAGCGGAAAAGTTTTAGGCTGACCTTGTTCCCATGGTGATTGACCCTCTGTCAGCCATGTCTCTTTCACCCTAGTCTTGGTTAGGGTTAGGCACTCCAGTTGTGTAGTCGCGAAAACCTAAAACCGCTATCACCCCAATAGCACTCACCACTAGAGGGCGTTATCATTTACGTAACCGCTATCACACCACGAACCGCTATCACAGGACTCCTGTGATGGCGGTTTGTGGTGTGGTAGCGGTTACGGGAATGATAGCTCCCTCTGTTGGCAAGTGGTTCGTGGGAGTGGTAGCGGTTTAGAGAGCGGTTAGGTTTTTGGGACTACATGTGTTCGTGACTACACAACTGGAGCGTCTTGGAACCGAGACTACTCTCACCCTAGCATACATGACCCCAATCTTCTAGAATGCTGTTCTTTTTATTTAAACCTCTAGATATCCTGGAAGCATTTTTGTTTTGAAGTTTAAGCTTTCATGCCGAGCAAATAGGTCATCACTTTGAGGTGACCACAATACAATGTGACACTCTCCTGAACTTCTCAACCTAAACCCTCAATTACTTCTTATTACAGCTCAGTTAGTCTAACTCGAGGCTATGTCCAAACACATTGTGTAGTGGAAGTGTTATGGTGTCAATTGAACTCACACTGACGCCTTGTGTAGTTTGAACTGAAATACCCGCACTCAAAGCCAAGGGAAGGCAGAATCCTTGGCACAACATCAGCAGACAAATTTCCTTCAGTAAATTGGAATCTCTGTGTTCAACAAGTGCAGGACATCTACATGTAAGGGCAACCCATTCTATGCGCTCCTTTTAATAGCTACTTCTATTTCTTTTACAGATTGACAGACATGACTAAGTACACTACAAGCACCAGCCACACTGCCGCCAACTCCTAGAAATCAACAGGTCTGTTGTTGACTGAAAGTCAAGACTGAAGCGAAAAAGGTCATCTAATTAGGAGAGTGGAAGAATGTTGGGAGAATGATAGGAAACTTGATGCTGAAGTTTGTGATAACGTCAGTGGAGATTGATTCATGTTAACTCATGGTTCATCGAGCGTTAAGGACCAACAATGGTTTGGGGTCATTGCATGACATACTATGCTGTGATACTGTGTGGTAGGTTGATAAAGACTGTGTATTAAGATTGCTACTGAGTTATGACTCATTCTCCAATCCAGGCTCAACGAGTCTTTTTGTTCTGCAAGATTTAGGAGTATACTCAATCAATTAAAAAATCTTGTAAAAACACCTGTTAACCCTTTTGCTGTCTGACCATTCAATACCATTCAAGTGGTTTTGAATGATAGATAAACTATGCCAGCCTGAAATATGATACCATGAGGGACACAGTTAGTTCTGTGCACAGTTGTGCCACCATACACAACCTTGGCAGTCGAATGGTTTCAAATGGTTGGTCAACTCACTGGAAAATGTTGCCAAGAGTCACTGACAGTAGGAGGGTTAAAGACAAGTCAAAATTCTCCCCCGTCTGGCTAGTTCAGTGTTAAAAAGTACCCCTACTTACGGTCTTGTGAAGTACTTGCCTAGCTGGTCCCGCTGGCTAGACTCTGAATAAGTTAAGAGCCCATATATTCAAACCTTGAACTTGGGTTCTCGAAAGGAATGAATCGTAAATAGGATATTTCCTTTCAAACCAAATTCTTACATAAAACGTTCAAGGTAAAGGAAAAGACAAAGTGCACAGACTGTAATTTCAAGTTTTGCTGTTTAAGAAACCTCTTACTCAATTGATCTTTTTTACATGATTTACTTGGATTTGAAATTTCTTGGTTTTCAGCATAATTTAGCTTTTCTCAAACTTGTATGAGAAAGCTTTTTGTGCAATTTAAAAAGGTTGATGAATAACCTCAAGGACTTTCTACTTGAAATCTGCCACTTTTTGGTGAACATGTCAATGGTTCAGCGTTTTGTTTGGTGTAAATTTAAATAAACTGGACAAGCATTTGATTAATTAATAAATAATTTATAACAATATGAACTCTTTTTTTATCAAAAGGAGGAAAGCACCACAAATTAATGATTGTTACAAATGGATACATAAGTCTAAGTTGTACACAATACTGTTTACTGAGTTATCTTTTTACAATCGCTTTGTCCATACTTCCTGTCACTACCCCCCAATTTCCATCAGTCACTATTGAAACATTTCAAAGGAAGTTTACATCTTACAAACATCAGGATTGAGTGTGGAGAAATCTTGACTAAGTCCGTAACAGGAACTTGTAGATTTCCTTGCTGTGTTGTGTCCCGTTCCTGCCCCCCTAAAGCCTATGGGCTTTAATAGGAAGTCAAGTGTATCCCAAGAAATGGTGAAGTCTCTATTCACCATTAATCATTTAGTATTCACGCCATACCTCATTACATGCAATATTTCCAAATACAATCTGGACATTTTATTCACTTTGACCATTGTGTAGAGATCTTATCTTTTCGTCACTTTACAATTTTTTGTTTGTAAACCTTGGAGATCGTTAATTTACAGGCCTGGAATTACTTTGAGGGCATGGAGGTCATGACCTTTGTTGCTCTGGTCTTGGCCTTGATGCCCCTTCATAAGTTTTCCTTAGACTTTAAGATCTTTAATGAAAGTGCACCTTCCAAAACGAAAACCGCATTGCCCTCTCAAAGATGAAATTCCAGGCCTGAATTTACAACTTTGGGGATTAAGAATGAATTATACACTTATTTTTTTGATGTTTTTTTTATAATTCCTAAAAGCAATTTTAATTCCTGAATCCGCTTTTCAAAGGACATAATTATTGATGGTTAATCCCAGAAATTCAGTGCAGGTAATTCAAGTCTTTATATCACCGAAAAACTGAAATTAATAATGCAACATAAGATTCTTATAAAAGCTTCAAACTTCAAGTACTGAAAGGAACTGAAAGAGAATCAGCACATGTTGTCAAGTGCATGGAGACCTGCTCGTTCATTTGTTACCTAGTTTCCGCTGACATGAGTCACATGACTGATGACCCAAGGGTTGAGTCTACTGACATTTCAAATTGACAATTTGCTGCCCACTATTTGATAAAGATTTTTGTTTTGGGTTTGTTATTGTAGTTCATCCATTTTTTCTTCATTTTCTTGGAAGCAACACAATGCAAATAATGGGTTTTGCATAATTTCTGCTGTATGTTTTGAGAAATGTAAAGTTTTTACTAATTTTTTACTATTGACAATTGGAAAAAGTCTGGCATTAAAGTGGAATGAAATGTAAGATTAGTAACCATGGTAACGGTGAAGGTTTTATAACAAAAAGCAAAAGATCTCTACACACTCAATTTAAAACAAATAGAATTTTTTATATTTTATTGTAAACTACTTTTGATATCTGTTCGTTTTTTGTTTTATATTTTTTACAGCAACACTGGCAAGTCTTTCCGTGGGCCAGTCTGCAGACAAGTTCATCGATATTGATGCATACATCAAATACAATGACGTCATTAACACATCGACCAATCAGCTTCGTGGTGCGGAGTCAGTCCTAGAGTTTCAGTTCCGTTATTGCAATGACTATGGCATGCTCTTGTACCAAGATGGCGGGTCTGCACCCGAACAACAGACATTGTTCTTTGCACTCGGTGTCAGCGCAAGGAAACTTTATTTAGAATGGAAGGTCACAACTGGCTCGCTGGTAGAGGTAGGTTCTCAATATTGATTTTCAACCATTCCTTAAAATTCTTCTAAACAAAAGTCTCTACATTCCACTACAGACAAATCAAAGAAGGATTTTGCACTTGACCCTAGTGTACACCTTGTTTTTTAAATGAGCAACTTTGGTACCAAAGGTATTACCCAATCATTATAAAATTATCATAATCATCAGGCATTTGTAGAGCGCCATCATTCTAGTTGCTTATTCCTAGGCGCTTAGCAAAGTGAAGTATTTTTCTGCAAGGTAATATGGAGCTATGTTTTTGAAGTATGAGACCTTTTTCCTTTACATAGCACCATGTAATGATTTACAAGGTGCTGTGGCGCAATATGCTGCCAATCAAACCAGGAACACCGGGGCGAACCCCTTCTCTTTTCGATAAGTGCACTGGGTTCTTTTACGTGCATTACACAACACACGGGACCTACAGCTTTACGTCCCATCCGAAGATCGCAGCAATAATGGTTAAGTGTCTTGCAAGGACACAAGTGCCACGACCGGGCTCGAACCCACACTCTGCTGAACAGAAACACCAGAGCTTGAGTCCAGTGCTCTTATCCGCCTCGGCCAGGACATTGTCTTTCCTGAAGTATGGTATGTGTTAATTTGATTGAGGAGACATAAAATCAATTTCTTGCTGACCTATAGGGAATCTGGGTTCATTAGAAGGGATGGCTTAAGAGGTTGGGTTCATGTAGAAGGGATGGCTTAAGAGGTCATCAACACCTTCAGAACTGACCAATGGTCATTAGGTTTGACTTATTAAACAGGCTGTGTCCACTCTGATCTTTAAATCAGTGAAGAGATTTCTCAATAAATTTTTAACGATTTAAGTCCCAAGTCCTACATAATACAGTATGATGTTTTCCAAATGGACTGACTAAAGGAGTTCAGACTACCGATTGAAATGTCAAATTTGAAGGAGATTTCCCATGTTTTTCTAATTTTACCAGTCATTTCCTACAGTTTCCTTCAAATTTCACAAGTACTTTTCGCTTATTTTATTTCCAATGTACTTCCATCCAAGGGGAAGGGAACAAATTAAGAGAAATGGGGCTTCAAAAGATGGCAAGAGGGGGGCACATGGTTCCTTCCCTCCAGGATTGCTGATTGATGTGACTCTCTTTGCCTTAACCTTTCAGAAAGTGTAGGATAAAATATTGCAACTGTTTCTTCATTTGCAAATAAAGACACCACACAATGAAGAAACAATCACATAAAAGTAGGCCGGAAAAATCACCCTTACAAATTGACACATGTACTAGAAACACACCCAGAGCAGGCTCCTGATGAATGACAACATTAGTGTTGCTTATCTGTTAATGCCCTTTCTTGTCAGACGACAATTTAATGTTACTAGCCGATCACCCATTAAGAGAGTCTTGCCTCGATGCTTGATGTCTTAGACTCAAGTTTCCTCGTAATAACGTACACTGACATACAGACTAGATGTCATACTAGGTAGAGTCATGGCTGCTTGCATTGAGGCATCATCATAATCAACTAGTTATTACATCTGACGCCAATGATTTATAAATTCCCCGTGACACATGTCGCATTCCTCTTCAATTTCCATGTAATGTACATGTAGACTTGAATACATTGGAGTGATCAAGGCATGACTTTTATAGGAGGGTCCAGTATACAATTGTTGCCTTCGTTGACATGGTCCATGGTGTTTTGTACACCCGAGGGGGCAAATGGCACCCCGAGTGTGTACAAAACCCATGGACCATATCACAGCAGGCAACAGTTGTTTTGTTATACCTCTGTCTTGAATTCTTAGTAATATTTTCCTCATCTGAAGGACTTCAATTTCATCGAAACAATGATAATCTCGATCCTTTGCTGCACAGAAAGTTGTACGACGCGTGCGCGCGCGAGAGGAGAGTGGTACATGGATATTTGTTGCCCGCTCATGTGATCGTTCTGCGCCAATGAAAATACAGCATTCAAGAAAGAGGTATAACAATGTCTGTTGTCTTCTTACCTAGCTGTTAAATTTAAGTTTATCTCATGAATCCGGACTCTGTCTTGACCTTGTTATCTACATTGCTTCATTTTATTTTGGACTTTTGGACGACCATTCCTTAAAATTATGAAATGGATTGAGAAGAGAGTAGTCTGTAAAAATGTAACCTACTTTAAAGAAGAGACAAGTTCTTTTCCTCCTTCTTTGTCAACCTTTACAGCTGTGTTATTCTGAAAATGACCCCTACCCCCTCCCCTCCCCTCCCCCTCCCCCTCCCCCTCCCCCTCCCCCTCCCCATCCCCCTCCCCTAAACCCATTATCAGCTCGTACTGTTCTGGGGTCGATTTCACAAAGCACTAAGATTCATCTTAAAGATGAGTTATCAGTATTACCATAGTGATTTGTATTGTGACATCACTCTTTGCTAAGCAACTGCGATGGACTTGCAGTTACGATCAGTCTGAACTCTTTGTGAAATCGAGCCCTGGACCCTAGTTTACCTCCCTCTTCCGTTGCACAACCCATAAATTCACTGCATGTGTTACAGTTTTCCTGTTGTTTGTTTTAAAACTTCGGCTCGGTCAAAAAAAAAACGGGGGGGCCTGGGGGCTTTTTTTGGTGAAAGGTCAACTACATGTAGGAATGACAAGTACATTCATAGAAACAGGAAACAAATTTGGGTTTCTAGGGACCTTAGTTTCTAAACTAACGGGAACGTCATGCCTTCACATGTGTACAAGTCATATACTGTATTAATAAATGTGGTTCAGAATTTATTATCGGAAACCCACATGTATCATGGATGTGCTATTAGGGAGATTGTACTGCTTGGGTTCTGAAAGTACAAATGGTGTTACAACCTGTTTAGAAGCTGTGTGTGTACAAATCAAAAAACGAAGTCTCGTCATGTTAATTATATTCATTGGTGCTTGAAAAACTTTGTAGACTTTTTCTGCAAACCTGTTGAAAGAATTTTTTTTTTTGCTTGTGTCTGTCACTTAAAAAAGTTTTATTTTCTTGAGTAAAGTGATGTTGGAATAAAATAATAGCAGGTCACATTGTGTGACTGTTAACCTGCATGGATTTCACTCAGACATTTCTTGCAAGCTTCCTAGATCTTGCCTCGTCACGACACATGGATTGAAAGTACTAATCGTAGAGCTCTAGCAATTAATGCATGTCATGGTTGCTGACATACACTGTGCATAGAATCACCTCTTTACTGTCACCCTGGATCTAAATGACTAACCTGGATAACATGAACTGTGATATGAACTCAAAGGGAAATGTACATTCTTGCTCATTTTGATATTTGTGTCTTCCTTAGTTAATTCAATACTTGAGAGATATTTACATATTTATGTAGCGGTGCTGCTAGCTTTTCAGCTAGACATCAGATTGTTGCCCCGAAAGCCCCTCATGAATACATTGCCGTTATTCATTTAATATGAAGAGCCTATTGTAACAATACTCTTGGTATTCTCATGGGGAACTCGGCTGTCAACAACTGCCCGGCATGCTGACATTCTGTGTTCTGTAATCCCCAACTTGATTGTGAGACTCTGAGTCTGTATGTATTTTAAGCGGATGGTCTTATTGTTAGTCATGTAACACCGTGATGTGACTACAGTAGGTGTATTCTTGGGTGCCTTTCATTGTACCGTTTGTCACTCACAGGGCAGGGGGGAGGGGGGGTGGACAGGAACTGAAAAAGATTAAGTTTCAGTTTGACTTTCAAGGGACTCACAAATAATACATTCATAATTTGCTGACAATGTTTAACTATTTACATCGCACAACACACAATCATTTAGGACGGTACGTGTGGCTCAGTGTTACCATTCTCTTCTTGAGTTTGTCCCAGATGTGATCCACAAACACAATTCTCAAAGTTGTTTTAAAGGAAAATAAGACAACTTTCAGAAACTAGGTTGATATTATAATTTTGTTTGATATTGATTGTTGCTGTTTTTTTGTTTTGTTTACAGTTGTATATTGGAGATGGCTCTTTTCAAGCTAACACTACCTACTCCGTAATCATCTATAACCTTGGTTCACCACAAATACGGAGTGTCTTTGCAACTATTAATGGTGTACAAACCACTGTGGAGTACCTCACACCAATCTCACAGGGTCAACTGGACATTTCTAAACTCATGGGGGCAGTGTTTGTCGGCGGATACCAAGATGTCAACAATTTAAGAGTGAGTTGGGTCACATGACCACATAGCACCTCTAAGATTGTCACTTGTCCTTATAACCAGGCAATGCAAAACCACATTTTTGTATCAAGCGATGCATTTCTTTTTATAGTTTATATTTTCATCAACATATGGGCTTTGTTTTCTGTAAGTAAACAGATTTAGTCTTATATACAGGCATTAAACTTATCAGCTGATTTTTTTCAAAATCTTTGATTTTTTAATACTTTGGAAACTGAAAACACAAAAAAGTTTTGTGCTTGACACAGAATTCCTCTTTTGTCATATGAATAAAATTGTGTCCGAATATGACAGGAAGACACTCATGTTGCTGTATTTACTCGAACACGTTTCCATGGCAACTCAATGATTTAAGGAAGCAGTCCCACACCAACTTGAATATTCTAGGATTATTCAAGAAATAAGTGTGTCCTTCTGTCACAAATTATAGGAAGCGATGAACAATTTTGGGTGCTATGAAATTTTAAGATTATTCCGACGACAGTGCCATACACTAAAGGTCAAATCATTCTGACCAAACTTGTGCACGTGTCAAACGTCATCTGCAATTAGATCTTGGCATTTCCTGCAAAAGAGCGTTTTTTATTCTTTAAGATCGGTGTTAAGTACGAAGCAGTTTGGTGTAGGGACTGACAAGCTTGACCTATGTACATGTACCTGCTCGACATCAGACATGTGTTCTGTATAAATCAAAACCAGGCTTCCTTCGGGTGGAAGTTGGCGCCAGCTATAATTTTAAACTAAATTAGGTTTGATTTTTATTCCTAAATTATGACAGAGTATGAATGAGAGGAAAGTGTGTTCTTGTTCATCATGTTGTTATCGTCACTTCCTAAAAGTGTTGCCTTAATCAAAGCCTCTGGTTAATTAATCTGTTTTCCCAAATCTACTCTCTTTTTTATTTTAAAGACACTGGACACCTTTGGTAATTGTCAAAGACCAGTCTTCTCACTTGGTGTATCTCAACATATGCACAAAATAACAAACCTGTGAAAATTTGAACTCAATTGGTCGTCGAAGTTGCGAGATAATAATGGAAGAAAACACACCTTGTCACACGAAGTTGTATGCTTTCAGATGCTTGATTTCGAGACCTCATGCGTGAGGTCTCAAAATCAACTCAAATATTTTACTGAGAAATTACTCTTTCTCAAAAACTACGTTACTTCAGAGGGAGCCGTTTCTCACAATGTTTTATACTATCAACAGCTCTCCATTGCTCGTTACCAAGTAAGTTTTTATGCTAACAATTATTTTGAGTAATTACCAATGGTGTCCAGTGCCTTTAAATGTCAACAAAATTTATTTCACTCAACGGAAAAATTCCTGCTTCTCCCTCATTCCTCTGAGATGTACTGAATATGTACATGGATATATTTGATGTACTTTTAGCCATCAAGATTCTAACAAATGAGGAAACCAATTAGAGAAAACATGTTGAAGTTTGGTTGAAGTTTGTTTTTACCAGAATTTGATAAAAAAAGGCATGCTTAAGTTTAAATTGGAAGTATGCAATGCAATTAACTATGCCGTTTCTATAATCTATGAGGTATTTATATGATATTCCCCTCCAGGTAGATGTCGATAAATTCTCATTCTCAATTACAGCCATGTTTTCTTTTATAAGTTTCAATCAAACTTATAATATGATATTTCTTCACTTAGTCTGTCTTTACCTCTAGGCTACAAGATCTCGAGGACTTCTCCCTTGCTATATCACAATCAGGAAACGTCAATAATTTCCTTTGTCAGGTTAAGCAATACCCTCAAGCCAATAATTGGAAATGATGCTCTGTGAGCTCGGTCTCTCACGCTATTTTCTGTGCGTTAATTTTAGGCCTGATTTTAAAATTACTCCATCACAAACGTGATTTATGAAATTAACAATTTGATTAGAGGAAAGTGCAGTTTTGTTTGATGCCCGGTTACTGCCCTGTCGATTTGACTAATATATATTTGAGCATGGGTTAGGAAACTTCAGCAAACAGATTTATAAAATACATCTGTACTGACAAATTCTACTTCATCAGTGTGAAAGTGTTACTTAACTATCTTATTGATATTGAAACCAAGTTATAGACAATCAAAGCTTATAGGCTGCATTTTCTTAAATTCCTTGCACCAGTTTGCACCAGTTTGCACCAGTTTGCACCAGTGCATACACTGCACTAGATTTGATCTAAACTTTGTACACACAAGGAATCTCAAACCTTACTCTCTTTGGTTTTATTAATGTCGGCAGTAATATGTTTAGTCAAAGATCAACACTCCTTGAGGCTAAGCCCAACATCAAGCAATCACCATCATCCTGAGGATATAAACACCTTAAGAAAACATTCAATTCCTCAGTTAAACATGCTCTTGACCGACTTGATGTTCTTATTGCTCAAACTCAGTAATTGTCATGGACAACAAGTAGTAGAGTTGAAATGTTTATCCTTGTCAAGTTGCTCAACCCCCGGACATGACCTACTTAAGGGAAAACAAATTACAAGATGTACATAACACCCACTTGGCCTAAATAAATAGTCTTGTACGAGAAACACCTGCCGGGCTGAACATTGTGCTTTCCAAGTCCACCTGCTTAATTGACAATCCTAACAATTAAGCATGTAGGGCCTTAATTAGGTTGTAGATGCCTGAAGTCAGACGCATGTATTGTGTGTCAGATGACTTGATGGTTCCTGAGAAACAATCTAATTTCTCGGACATGTTAAAGATGAGTTGCTCCAGACAGAGGCTTGACAATTTCATGTAAAGTTCTGGACTTGTAGATCTTAACAATTAACAATAAAGTCATAAGAAGTGATTCTTAAAACGGTGGGTTTTCAAGGAGGTTTAAAATAATATCAAGGGTATCAGCAGGGCCCACAGAGCTGCTTAAGCACAGAAGATAGCTAAGCACAACAAAATTATGCTTACCAGAATAAAGTTACCAGCCAATATACAATTTCTTATGCAACAATTCTGACTGGTTTCCTGCCAATGTTTGCTAAGCACAAAACTTGTAAGCAAAATTGTCAGCTTAAGCAGCTCTGTGAAATTGAACCCAGGTCGGATTGCCGTCTGCAGCCCATTCCACAAAGGGAGGAGGGGGGGGGGGGGCATTGTGAATGATCAATCATCGTAGTATGTAGTTTTGGCAAGTGGCTGACTGTAAACTAACCACACCAGAGGTTGTTGAGCCCAGAGTTTGTGTACATGTATTTGATACGACATTTAGTATTTCCCAAAGATAACTTAGACCTATTCCCATTAGAGTCTTGCAAACAAGACAACGTTTTAAATTCTAAACGCTTATTTACTGGAAGTCAATGTAATCTTTTCAGCAATGGAGTAATTTGCTCAAATCATTTACTCTAGTGACAACGCGTGCAGCTGAATTTTGAATGACCTTTAATTTGATCAATTTGTACTCAGGCAGGCCAAAAAGCAAACTGTGGCAATAATCAAGTTTGGAGGTAACAAAGGCATTGATCATTTCTCAGTTGAATTTGGGTCGAGCAGGTCATATTTTACCAATCCACCATAATGCATATAAGAGGCTGCTTTGTGACATGAGCTGACATATAGTCTGTGATGAATCTAGCAACCCAAATGTCACAGACTTCTGGAAGAGAATGAACACTTACTTCCCCCCCCCACCTGTTTGAACAAGCCCGTGGAGGACCCCTCCTTCTATGACAATCTAATAACCTTGGTTATAAGAATTTGAAACAATGATTCATTTACTTTGTCTTGTTATTTCCTCTGGTTGTTATTATAGGTGAATACAGAGAGACTCAATGGATATCTTGTGACGTGTGTCAGCTACATCAGGACAAGTCAGAACAATTTGAACTTTGACCTCGCCGATGACCTACATGGGGTCAAAGATGGTTGCCCTCTGGACTTCTGTGCCCCACCTACTGTCGTTACTACCCAAACCAGCCAGGGTTTCTTGTCAATAGAGCATCCACTCACCCTGGGAACAAGGACCATTCTAAGTCTGCGATTCCGCACCAGGTAAATTATGCAGCAAATAGTGTTTTCACGCTACGTATGAAGTGTGGACTTGAGAACAAAAGAGGTCCACATATTGTAGGGACTTGAAATACTATGTGGACTTACACTCGTCCAACAGTGTTTATTACAGTGTTGAGGATATGGTTTTCCTTAACTGTACAGAACAGAGGAAGGTCCACAGAGTGACTGTCAACACAGAGCTGGTGTGTTTTTTAGATGTTTCTAGTGAAAACGATGAATTTTGAAACCTACCAACCTTGTGAAACAATTGGTTATGAGGCAATGTATACTTCCTCAGATATCTTGTAAAAAGTATCCTTTTTCATACAAAATTGGTATATACTTTAAGACTATTTTTACCTTTATAAAAAGTGAATACTGCTGAGTATGTCAGTCAATAGACAAATACATAAGAGAGTTGACCCTCTTGGGTATAATTTAATGACAGACACACTCAACACTATTCACATTAAGTAGTCAAAATAGTCTTGTAAAGTACATGTACATGCGCCAATTTAGCATGAGACTGTTTGACCATTACTCACTGTATTTACAACTAACTAATTGGTTCCTTCAACTGTCAGATGATAACTTGATGTACTTGTAACCTGTCTTAGGAAGTACATGCTTAATTCCTCTTCCAAGTTGATTTGGGATTTGTCTTTTTGTTGGTGTCAAAGTCCAAGGGAAGAATGAGCAATTCGTGTTAATGGATGTGATTTGAAAATGTCAAGAAATTCAGTAAACTAACAGTGTTTAACAGATAAACTTGAGATGATTCATGAACTTAATCTGATATATCTTTGAAAAAGGTCAAGGTCTAAATTACTGCATCTCTTCAATTTGTATTCAAGTTTTCTCAAATGTTTCTGTTAATTTGAGAAGATTTTCAGGGCTTGAGTTTCATCTTTGAAAGGACAAAAGTGTTTTGATTTTGTTTAGGGTACTTCCATCTGAAGATCTAAGAGTCTAATGGAATACTATGAAGGGTCAACCAAGGTCGTGACCTCATGCAGTTAGCATATTTCATGGGAAAGGTCCATTACCAGATACCATAGAGCTGTGGTATCTGGGGTCGATTTCACAAAACTCTTCCTAACTTAGGACTAGTCCTAGGCAATGCTAAGAGATAGGATTAATCCTAACTACTGGTCCTAACTTAGGACTAGTCCTATCTCTTAGCATTGCCTAGGCACATTAGTCCTAAGTTAGGAAGAGTTTTGTGAAATCGACCCCTGGTAATAGATCTTTCCCATGAAATATGCTAATTACATTGATGCATGCGTACAGACACTATTGGTTGGCAAACGTCGTAGAGTTGTGCACTAGGCAGACGCACAAATGGTCGTGCGTCACGCCACCATCAGTCCCATACATAAAGGCATGATGTTCATTCATTTTGCCAACCAGTAGGGAGAGTGCGCAGGCACGATATTCAATTTACATATTTCATTGGAAGGGTCTATTACATGCCTGTTCTATAACTTCATGACTATGGTCCTTGATACATGTAAGTTTTTATTTGTTGATTTCAGAGCCTCAAGTGGAATGGTATTTTACTTTGGAGGACCGGCATATCTAACAGTCTATATGGACCTGGGCAGACTAGTACTAGGTCTCAATACAAAGGTTGGTATCATTGGAGAAGATCAAAGCATCAGAAGGGCTTTTGTTGTTCAAGTAAACAAAAATATAACAAAATGAGACATCAATGACACAGACAAACTTTGACTTCAGTTAGGCCAAAAAAAAAGGGTTGTGTTTCCGGTTCCCCGACCGACCCTAGTTTTTATGCCGCAACCCTAAACTTTTTATTCGGCCTTTAAAAAAAAACGGGGGGGGGGGGGGGGGGACGGTATAAAACGGGGAAAAAAACGAAAAAACGATGTCCAACGACTTGACTACGAGCGAAAAATACCCACAATGCAATGCGGATCGCGCACGTGTGTACACGGCGCTGTGTGAAGCGCATTCCACAGGTTTGCGCAATTTGCATATTTCGCACATTTTTTCAAAATCGGCCGCTTAAACTGCCTATCTAAAGAGCGCAAACTGAAGATTGCGCACAATTTGCAAGGTCGGGCAGATTAACTGCCAAACCTGCAGAGCGCAAACTGCAGTTTGCGCACAATTTTGCCTAATTCGCTGAATAAAAAAAAAACGCAAAATAAAACTTTCCGACCTACCGACCCTATTTTTAAATGACATGTAATCGGAAACAGAGCCCTTTTTTGTTTGTTTGGCCTATAAAAAAGCTTTCAATTGTCACTGTAGTATTTAAGACTGGGGTGTGTTCAATCACTGGATTAGTGGAAGTTGTCATTTTCTCTACTATTCAACCTACTTTGTCTTGTTTGATTAGGGATCTGAGGCTGGTATGTTTGCCACAACACCGACCAACGATTACAATGATGGTGACTGGAAATATATACGGGTTACCAGGGAAGGAAGAGATGCAACCATGTATGATGAGATGGGTCGCCAGCTAGCTGCTGTTAGTTACTGTAAGTCAACATGTGAAATTGACATAAATGATGGTATTTTGGTGTTAATTCAATAATGTTATCAAACCAGGTTTAATGTTGTTCAGTAAAGTGAAAAGTTTTCATTGATGTCCGAAACTTAGTGATGCAGATGTCACCAGATTATACCGTTGAAGCTTTAGAAGGAAAAAAAAAAGGGGTGGCAAACTACTTACCAACTAAAAGGACCTAGAGAAAAAAGGCAAAAAAAAGTTATATGCCTCACGTTTAATGACCCTAGCAGAGTCTTTCTCAAAGGTTTGAAGTTTTAGAAAGACGGTATGTCAATACTACCTTGTATTAATTTTTGTTTGCCTTTTGGTGACTTTACTCTTATAGTGTATAAGGAAGTCATAACTGTCGGGTTGGCATAGTGGGTTTCTTTCCTTGCCTTCCACCTCTGGGACCCTGGTTTGAATCCCGCCTGGGGCACTGTGTGGATTGGGTTTTCAGTCCCTACCTGATTGCGTGGGTTTTCCCTGGAATATTTCTCTGGGGTTTTCCTCCCACATTTAAAACTGAAACTTCCTTCCTTATCTTCTCTCCATGGGGTTCTTGGCTAGTATAGTGATTAAGTTCGCTTTTCTGAGAATCCTTGGCTTACAACCAGAATTAATAAACAATAAAGATGTATTTTTGATTGTTAAAGGGTGTGTACAACATTGGTAAGATTGGAAATATAAATGTTCACAGATTTGCACATAACTTACTTGGTATAAAGATGGTCGTGGTGAAAAACTTCCCTTGAAATAGTTTTGCTTGAAGTGCTATAGTTTTTAGGAAATGAGTAAAACAATTAGTTTTTATCTCTGTGAAAAAACCCGATGTTTGAAAATAGTGAAAATGTATAATGGGGTTTTTCACTATTTTCTTGTGACTCCGATGACGATTGAGCTTAAATTTTCACAAGTTTGTTATTGCATGTATACATACGTTGGGTCACATAAAGTGCAGAAACTAGTCTTTGACAACTACCAATGTTATACTTTAATCGATAATTCTATGTATCTTACCCAGCTGGTGCAGCCCAAACATTAAATGCAGCAGAGTTAATGATAGGAGGTATACAGGACCCTACGACTGTTCCAGCTCCATTCCCTGCAACAGCCCTGACATCACTCAGGGGATGCTATGAAGGATTAAGATTCATCTCCTTCAGTATTACACCTGAACCTCCTGAACTTATCAACTTCAAAACTCAGATGAGAGCTCAGAGGTTTGTTGAAAATATCTTGGTATTTCTGACCCCCCCAAAAACGTCTGTTTGACAATCAAAGTTACTCATTTGATGGTGTTGTATGGTGGAGTTTTATTCAACCTCTAGTCTTTATTGAGAGGTTTGCTAATGATGACGTCCTAATGCAGAAGTCAGTCATCTTTTGCTAGTAAGGCCCCCCCCAAAAAAGGGTTCTGTTTCCGGTTCCCCGGCCGACCCTAGTTTTTACACCGCGACCCTAAACTTTTTATTCGGCTTTAAAAATAAACGAGGGGAAAACGGAAAAAAACGGTGAAAAAAAAAAAAAATAAATAAATTACCTGAAAAAAATGTCTGACTTTTACCAATTTAACATGTTTTAGGCAACATTATTAAAAAACAAGAACATATCAAGAAAAACTTACAGATATCAACGTGATTTGAGCCTGCGATGTCCAACGACTCGACAACGAGTGAAAAATACCCACAATTCAATGCGCATCACGCACGTGTGTACACAGCGCTGTGTGAAGCGCATTCCAAGGATTTGCGCAACCTGTAGATTGCGCAAATTTTTGCCCGATCGGCCGCTTGTACTGCCAATCTAAAGAGCGCAAACTTAAGATTGCGCACATTTTGCAAGGTCGGGCAGATTAACCGCCAAATCTGCAGTGCGCGCAATTTTGCCTAATTCGCTGTGCAAATCCGTTGATTGCGCTCAACACATGAACGATCGTGGACGTATCGTCAATCATATCAGAATAAAAAAACGCAAAGTAAAAAACTTTCCGACCTATCGACCCTTTTTTTTAAATGAAATGCAATCGGAAACAGAACCTTTTTTTTGTTGGCCTAATCTGTATATTAATTCCTATTGTTTGTGTTCTTGATACAATCTTGAAAAATGTGTCTTTAAATCTCTCTTCTAAAATAGAGAGATATGTTTTTATTGACATGTAGAGTGTACCTTCATAAAGTCCATCCTTTCCTAAATCAAAACTTCCCCAGGCCTCACCCCTAACCATTTTGCATTATGATCAGATGTGTCTCAACATGTATTGAACTTTTATTTATCTAGGAATATCAGTCAGGATGGTTGTTTTCCTGATGAGGTTTGTGAGCCTGTCTGCTTGTCACCCTCACAAAGCTGTGATTTTGATTGTTCGTGTGCGGCAGGGTTTAGTCTGGTTACTCTAACACCCCTGACCTGTGTGAACATTGATGACTGTAGCCCCGATCCATGCTTGAATGGAGCTACATGTGAGGATGGGATACAAGATTATACATGCCAGTGTACCATTGAGTTTAACAAGGGTAAGTTAAAACTCTTCATGAATAGACGATCCATTAAGCTCCGCCCCTTTTTGTGTTGACCAATCACAACCTTGGCTGCTCCTCCGAAAGTCAGACACAAGTTTGACACGCTAAAATCCCATTAGGAAAGTAAACATGAGTGCGCGCATATACTAAAAGCGCGCACGTTTATGTCGTGAGTGCGGCATTGGAGAGATGCACATGTGCTGCCCACGTGTGCAGTGGTGATGCAGCCAATGCTGTGATCGGTTAGTGTGTTAAGGGGGTGGGGCTTCATGGATCGGTCCATTAGGGAGAAGGTTCTATGATCCTGGAACAATTCTATGATTGTGTCTTGATCTATTGATTTGTAAAGTTAGGACACTGACTTACCCTGGTTTGTTTGCATCCATTAAATGGTTACATAAAATCACATCAGCGTGTGTGTAAACAATGGTTTCTTTTTAACTCAAAGTCAAAGACAGTGTAGCAGTGTTGGGCACTTTGAAGATGTGACACAAGGTGTTACTTCCGAAGTGATGAAGATTCTTAAGATGCTTGGAATTGGTTTGAAGACATCATCATGTGTTGGGAACTGTCTTGGGATTTGTATAATAGACCTTCATGCACATGATGCATTTGAGTAGGGCGCCCTCGGCTAGAGGTCAAAAGAAGGTTGCTCATTGGCCCACCCTGTGTGCCGTGCGTACATTGATGTGCGTTTTCCATTGTTGCATCCTCATTTGACCTCTAAGAAGCATTGAATTGAAGCATGTGCCAAATCAAAATATAGTAAATTGCAACAACGTCTATTTTTTCTACGCAAGCTCAACTCTTTTCGTGTGGACAAAACGATCTTGCAATTGTTCTACCAGTCTGTTGTACAGAGTATTCTCACCTTGTCTTGTCTTGTTTGTGTTTTCGGAAATATGAGGTCCAAGGATAGGATTAAGTTGGAAAGAATAGTCAAGCAAGAAAGTAAAGTAATTGGCCTTCAACAAGAGTCTCCAGAGGCACTTGTAAATCTCTAATGTGCAATAGAATAAACTCTATTATTTCTGACCCCGACCATCCACTACATGCCAAATTCCAGACCAACCCCAGAAGTAAACGTTTTTTTACAAAGAAGGATCAGAACACAGCGATACGGCAGCTCATTTGTTCCAGCAGCTATCAAATGGTACAATGAGCAGTTGAAGCGATGAGCTGTCGTGTGGCTGGCTCTGATCCCTTATTTGCAATTGTCTTGTGCTGTTTTATGTGTGTATTTTATTGCAATTTTTAAAGTTGTAACATTTCGTTACTGATCGTTTGTATTGTATTTGCATAGAGCTCTTTGTCAAGGCCATTTTAATTTCCCCAGTGAGGGATAATAAAGTTTTTATCTATCTATCTATCTATCTATCTAAGATGGCAGCGGGATGACGTCTATGCATAAAGTCTATTAAAATAGAATGTACAAGAACAACTATTGGATATGTGAGATCAGTGTGTCGTAATTCTTGGTACCATATTTTGTAATGTAATTTTTGAAGTACATTGTCTTTATCTTTTTCAGGTAAAAACTGTTCTATTGCCAATAACTGCATTCCCAACCTTTGTCTGAACGGTGGTCAATGTAATGACTTTATTGGCGGGTTTAACTGTTCCTGTGCTGATGGGTATGAGGGAACGCTGTGTGGGATGGAGGTTGATGAATGTGGCAGTAATCCATGTCTCAATAACGCTGTATGTACTGATAGAGTTGCTGGATACACCTGTACATGTCTCCAAGGTTAGTATGTAGGATTACTACATGTAGGTAATTATTGCAGTTGTACTTAAAGATGAGCAAGAATGGAGATAGCAGGACTTGAACCTGCAACCTCTGTATTTCTGTATCAAAGCATTGGTGATGTAGCTATGATAAAAGTATTTTCCGTAAAGGCAAAGTATACTTTGGTTTTTTGAACCGCTCGATTGTTTTAATTCTATGTAAATGTAGACATACACAATGAAACTAACCTGTGAACATTTCATTTCAAAATGTGGTAGCTTTTTTGAGATATCGCTGAATAATCTGGAGTGTTATGTCCACACAGGAAGAATAATCTGTAGTACACAATCTGAGAAACATTCATAGCAAAAACGTTTCTCAGATTGAAATGTTTTTGAATCCCTGTCTGTTAAACCACATTCCTTAGAAGGGAATTGTTTTTCAAGATGTTATGCATTATCAAGAGCTGCAGTGCTTCTTACCAAGTCAGTTTTTATGACAAATGTGTACTCTCCCTTTAAGTAAGATATTATTGAGGAAAACTGCATTTTTGTTTCTATGTATATTAACAGGTAAGACAAATGACACATCTTAAGTTCGATCATGTTCCTCCTCATTTTCATGTCTCATTCTTTACAATATTTGTTTGTAAACGCAGGATTCACCGGCAGTGACTGTGAAATAGACATCAATGAATGTGACTCTAATCCGTGCCTAAATGGTGCAACATGTACAGATAATGTCAACTCCTACTATTGCTCCTGTGCACCAGGATGGAGAGGTAAGACCAGGCCTTGTGCTAAAGCTATTTGTAAAGTAGCCCGCCGGGCTATTAAACTCTGCATTTTACTTACCCCAGGAAATTTTAGTAGCCCAGATTTCAAACAGGAATTGCCATAAATGTAATGTTCTGATGTGTTAATGTTAACGATCACAACCAGTTTAATGATCAAATGAAGTTATATTCACACACTCAATAACGGTTAACACATTTTATACATAAATTATTCACATCTGAAAAGGAAGAAATGAGCATTTTAAACAAGTAGGTTGCACAGTTTTTAGTAGCCCACAGGGCAAGTTGAGAAGTGGTGTTTACTAGCCCATAGCATTTTTTACCAGACAATGTATCTAAAGAGCGCAAACTGAAGATTGCGCACAATTTGCAAGGTCGGGCAGATTAACTGCCAAACCTGCAGAGCGCAAACTGCAGTTTGCGCACAATTTTGCCTAATTCGCTGAATAAAAAAAAAACGCAAAATAAAACTTTCCGACCTACCGACCCTATTTTTAAATGACATGTAATCGGAAACAGAGCCCTTTTTTGTTTGTTTGGCCTATAAAAAAGCTTTCAATTGTCACTGTAGTATTTAAGACTTGGGGGTGTGTTCAATCACTGGATTAGTGGAAGTTGTCATTTTCTCTACTATTCAACCTACTTTGTCTTGTTTGATTAGGGATCTGAGGCTGGTATGTTTGCCACAACACCGACCAACGATTACAATGATGGTGACTGGAAATATATACGGGTTACCAGGGAAGGAAGAGATGCAACCATGTATGATGAGATGGGTCGCCAGCTAGCTGCTGTTAGTTACTGTAAGTCAACATGTGAAATTGACATAAATGATGGTATTTTGGTGTTAATTCAATAATGTTATCAAACCAGGTTTAATGTTGTTCAGTAAAGTGAAAAGTTTTCATTGATGTCCGAAACTTAGTGATGCAGATGTCACCAGATTATACCGCTGAAGCTTTAGAAGGAAAAAAAAAAGGGGTGGCAAACTACTTACCAACTAAAAGGACCTTGTATGGTGGAGTTTTATTCAACCTCTAGTCTTTATTTAGAGGTTTGCTAATGATGACATCCTAATGCAGAAGTCAGTCATCTTTTGCTAGTAAGGCCCCCCCAAAAAAGGGATCTGTTTCCGGTTCCCCGACCGACCCTAGTTTTTACGCCGCGACCCTTAAACTTTTTATTCGGCTTTAAAAATAAACGAGGGGAAAACGGAAAAAAACGGTGAAAACAAAAAATTAAAATAAATTACCTGGAAAAAAATGTCTGACTTTTACCAATTTAACATGTTTTAGGCAACATTGAAATAAAAACCAGAACATATCAAGAAAAACTTACAGATATCTCCGTGATTTGAGCCTGGGATGTCCAACGACGCGACTACGAGCAAAAAATACCCACAATTCAATGCGCATCGCGCACGTGTGTACACGGCACTGTGTGAAGCGCATTCCAAGGATTTGCGCAACCTGTAGATTGCGCAAATTTTTGCCCGATCGGCCGCTTGTACTGCCAATCTAAAGAGCGCACACTTAAGATTGCGCACATTTTGCAAGGTCGGGCAGATTAACCGCCAAATCTGCAGTACGCGCATTTTTGCCTAATTCGCTGTGCAAATCCGTTGATTGCGCTCAACACATGAACGATCGTGGACGTATCGTCAATCATATCAGAATAAAAAAACGCAAAATAAAAAAATTTCCGACCTATCGACCCTATTTTTAAATGAAATGCAATTGGAAACAGAACCTTTTTTTTGTTGGCCTTATCTGTATATTAATTCCTATTGTTTGTGTTCTTGATACAATCTTGAAAAATGTGTCTTTAAATCTCTCTCCTAAAAGAGAGACATATTTTTATTGACATGTAGAGTGTACCTTCATAAAGTCCATTCTTTATTGTACAGAGTACCTTCATAAAGTCCATCCTTTCCTAAATCAAAACTTCCCCAGGCCTCACCCCTAACCATTTTGCATTATGATCAGATGTGTCTCAACATGTGTTGAACTTTTATTTATCTAGGAATATCAGTCAGGATGGTTGTTTTCCTGATGAGGTTTGTGAGCCTGTCTGCTTGTCACCCTCACAAAGCTGTGATTTTGAATGTTCGTGTGCGGCAGCCCCGATCCATGCTTGAATGGAGCTACATGTGAGGATGGGATACAAGATTATACATGCCAGTGTACCATTGAGTTTAACAAGGGTAAAACTCTTCATGAATAGACGATCCATTAAGCTCCGCCCCTTTTTGTGTTGACCAATCACAACCTTGGCTGCTCCTCCGAAAGTCAGACACAAGTTTGACACGCTAAAATCCCATTAGGAAAGTAAACATGAGTGCGCGCATATACTAAAAGCGCGCACGTTTATGTCGTGAGTGCAGCATTGGAGAGATGCACATGTGCTGTCCATGTGTGCAGTGGTGATGCAGCCAATGCTGTGATCGGTTAGTGTGTTAAGGGGGTGGGGCTTCATGGATCGGTCCATTAGGGAGAAGGTTCTATGATCCTGGAACAATTCTATGATTGTGTCTTGATCTATTGATTTGTAAAGTTAGGACACTGATGACTTACCCTGGTTTGTTTGCATCCATTAAATGGTTACATAAAATCACATCAGCGTGTGTGTAAACAATGGTTTCTTTTTAACTCAAAGGCAAAGACAGTGTAGCAGTGTTGGGCACTTTGAAGATGTGACACAAGGTGTTACTTCCGAAGTGATGAAGATTCTTAAGATGCTTGGAATTGGTTTGAAGACATCATCATGTGTTGGGAACTGTCTTGGGATTTGTATAATAGACCTTCATGCACATGATGCATTTGAGTAGGGCGCCCTCGGCTAGAGGTCAAAAGAAGGTTGCTCATTGGCCCACCCTGTGTGCCGTGCGTACATTGATGTGCGTTTTCCATTGTTGCATCCTCATTTGACCTCTAAGAAGCATTGAATTGAAGCATGTGCCAAATCAAAATATAGTAAATTGCAACAACGTCTATTTTTTCTACGCAAGCTCAACTCTTTTCGTGTGGACAAAACGATCTTGCAATTGTTCTACCAGTCTATTGTACAGAGTATTCTCACCTTTTGTCTTGTTTGTGTTTTCGGAAATATGAGGTCCAAGGATAGGATTAAGTTGGAAAGAATAGTCAAGCAAGCAAGTAAAGTAATTGGCCTTCAACAAGAGTCTCCAGAGGCACTATGTAAATCTCTAATGTGCAATAGAATAAACTCTATTATTTCTGACCCCGACCATCCACTACATGCCAAATTCCAGACCAACCCCAGAAGTAAACGTTTTTTACAAAGAAGGATCAGAACACAGCGATACGGCAGCTCATTTGTTCCAGCAGCTATCAAATGGTACAATGAGCAGTTGAAGCGATGAGCTGTCGTGTGGCTGGCTCTGATCCCTTATTTGCAATTGTCTTGTGCTGTTTTATGTGTGTATTTTATTGCAATTTTTAAAGTTGTAACATTTCGTTACTGATCGTTTGTATTGTATTTGCATAGAGCTCTTTGTCAAGGCCATTTTAATTTCCCCAGTGAGGGATAATAAAGTTTTTATCTATCTATCTATCTATCTAAGATGGCAGCGGGATGACGTCTATGCATAAGGTCTATTAAAATAGAATGTACAAGAACAACTATTGGATATGTGAGATCAGTGTGTCGTAATTCTTGGTACCATATTTTGTAATGTAAGTTTTTGAAGTACATTGTCTTTATCTTTTTCAGGTAAAAACTGTTCAATTGCCAATAACTGCATTCCCAACCTTTGTCTGAACGGTGGTCAATGTAATGACTTTATTGGCGGGTTTAACTGTTCTTGTGCTGATGGGTATGAGGGAACACTGTGTGGGATGGAGGTTGATGAATGTGGCAGTAATCCATGTCTCAATAACGCTGTATGTACTGATAGAGTTGCTGGATACACCTGTACATGTCTCCAAGGTTAGTATGTAGGATTACTACATGTAGGTAATTATTGCAGTTGTACTTAAAGATGAGCAAGAATGGAGATAGCAGGACTTGAACCTGCAACCTCTGTATTTCTGTATCAAAGCATTGGTGATGTAGCTATGATAAAAATATTTTCCGTAAAGGCAAAGTATACCTTTGGTTTTTTGAACCGCTCGATTGTTTTAATTCTATGTAAATGTAGACATACACAATGAAACTAACCTGTGAACATTTCATTTCAAAATGTGGTAGCTTTTTTGAGATATCGCTGAATATCTGGAGTGGTTATGTCCACACAGGAAGAATAATCTGTAGTACACAATCTGAGAAACGTTTCATAGCATAAAACGTTTCTCAGATTGAAATGTTTTTGAATCCCTGTCTGTTAAACCACATTCCTTAGAAGGGAATTGTTTTTCAAGATGTTATGCATTATCAACAGCTGCAGTGCTTCTTACCAAGTCAGTTTTTATGAACAAATGTGTACTCTCCCTTTAAGTAAGATATTATTGAGGAAAACTGCATTTTTGTTTCTATGTATATTAACAGGTAAGACAAATGACACATCTTAAGTTCGATCATGTTCCTCCTCATTCTTCATGTCTCATTCTTTACAATATTTGTTTGTAAACGCAGGATTCACCGGCAGTGACTGTGAAATAGACATCAATGAATGTGACTCTAATCCGTGCCTAAATGGTGCAACATGTACTGATAATGTCAACTCCTACTATTGCTCCTGTGCACCAGGATGGAGAGGTAAGACCAGGCCTTGTGCTAAAGCTATTTGTAAAGTAGCCCGCCGGGCTAGTAAACTCTGCATTTTACTTACCCCCAGGAAATTTTAGTAGCCCAGATTTCAAACAGGAATTGCCATAAATGTAATGTTCTGATGTGTTAATGTTAACAATCACAACCAGTTTAATGATCAAATGAAGTTATATTCACACACTCAATAACGGTTAACACATTTTATACATAAATTATTCACATCTGAAAAGGAAGAAATGAGCATTTTAAACAAGTAGGTTGCACAGTTTTTAGTAGCCCACAGGGCAAGTTGAAAAGTGGTGTTTACTAGCCCATAGCATTTTTTACCAGACAATGTACGCCGGGCTAGTGTTAAGGGCGAGGCCTGAAGACATTTTACTCAATTCTGTTTCTTCAACTCTGACGAAAAAGTTTAGAATTTCAGTGTTTCCGGTTTGATCCACCTGAGAGGTTGGTTTGTCCCTCAGTGTGAATCCATTTACTGTATGAGTGATATTTCTTGTTTTATTACCCAGGTCCACGTTGCAATGTGAACATCGATGAGTGTCTATCCACACCATGCTTCAATGGGGCTACCTGTAGTGATGCCGTTAACTCTTACACCTGTTCTTGTGCCCCAGGATGGGAGGGGCTACTCTGTAATCAAGACATAGATGAATGTGCTTTTGGGTTTTGTCAGAATGGTGCTGTGTGTACCCATGGGGTGAATCAATACACCTGTTTTTGTCCTCCTGGATGGACGGGAGCCAATTGTGACTTGGATTATAATGAGTGTGCATCTTCACCTTGTCAGAATCAAGCATTGTGTGTGAATGGACGCAACAGCTTTACATGTCAGTGTGCTGCAGGGTATGTACAAAGATTTACACCCTCTATTGGTCATAGCAATACAAGAATTGCATCGTTGGAATGGGAGACCTTTGAACACTAGATGGCAGCAGACGTACCAGGTCAACATCCATTGTTTACAGAGAACAATGGATTTACCTGGTAAGTCTGCTGCCACCTTGCATCCTCAAATTCTCCCATCGTTAGGAAAGAAAAATTTCACTTTGATCCATCCAGGGCCAAGTTTCATAGAGCTGCGTTAGCACAAAAAGTAGCTAAGTACAACAAAATGATGCTTACTAGACTAAGGTTACCAGCCGAAATACCATGCCACATGTATGTACAACTTGTGACTGGTATCCTGCTCATTTTTGCTTAGCAGCAAATTGTTAAGCAATATTTTCTGCTTAAACAGCTGTATGAAATTGGCCCCTGATCATGTAATAATTCATAATTATACATTTTTAGGATTTGAGGTTTTCCACAGTGGAAGTAATTCTAATGGGTACCATTTAAAGGTTACTTTTGGAAGGAAATGTTGGCTCTGAAAAGAGCGGCTCTTTTCATAGCTAGTTTTAAAATGGAAATGACAATCTGTGAAATTGGCTGTATAATCCAATCAAGCAAGTTGCTTATAGTGCTGAACTATTTACATCTGTACAAGGATGAAGCTGAAGAAATAAAATAACTTTTTATTTTTTGATTTGACAGATTTGAGGGTCCACGGTGTTCAATCAACATCAATGAGTGTTTCTCCTCGCCATGTTTTAACGGTGGTCAATGTCAAGATGGAAGTAATGCATTTACCTGTAACTGTCCTGCTGCATGGGAAGGCCCTCGTTGTCAGACTGAGGTCAATGAATGTCTTAGTAACCCATGTATCAATGGTGGTGCCTGCTCTGATGCAATGGGTGCATTCATCTGCTCATGCCCGCTTGGGTTCACCGGTCCCAGATGTGAGGTCGATATTGACGAGTGTGTAAGTCAGCCATGTTTGAATGGAGGCTTATGCATTGATGGTGTGAATGGATACCAGTTGGTTGCCAAGGAGGGTTTGCGGGTGTTCTTTGTTCCGTTGAGATCAACGAGTGCGTCTCGACACCTTGCTTCAATGGAGGATTCTGCAGTGACCAACTCAATTCCTTTATGTGTACATGTACCGCGGGGTACCAGGGAGATCGCTGTGAGACAGAGATAGATGAGTGTGGGTCCCAGCCGTGTTTGAACGGAGCACAGTGTGTAGATCGTTTCAATGCGTTCACATGCCTCTATCTGTGCATCAGGCTATGAAGGAATATTCTGCCAGAGTCAAATCAACGACTGTCTTCCCATTAATAACTGTCGGAATAATGCGCAGTGTATCGATGGATTGAATACCTATACTTGTTCGTGTTCTCCGGGTTGGATTGGTCAATTCTGTACGATCAATGTAAATGATTGTATCTCCTTACCCTGTCAGCATGGTGGAGTGTGTGTCGATCTGATTAATGCGTTCCGATGTGATTGTCCTAATAACTTCCAAGGAGTTCTATGCGAGGCAGACGTGAATGAATGCCTAGCCCAACCAAGCCGTTGTGATTCTTCACATACATTGTATTGTAATAATACATACGGAGATTTCAACTGTCACTGTTTACCAGGTAAGGCTGTTTACCAGGTAAGGTGCTTACTCCATACATAGTCTGGGGTCGATTTCACAAAACTCTTCCTAACTTAGGACTAGTCCTAGGCAATGCTAAGAGATAGGACTAGTCCTAAGTTAGGACCAGTACTTAGGACTAGTCCTATCTCTTAGCATTGACTAGGACTAGTCCTAAGTTAGGAAGAGTTTTGTGAAATTGACCCCTGAACTCACAAATGTACTCGTATGAACACATGACAATCATCATATTGTGAAGATTATTTGGTTTTACACTCTTACCGATGTGTGTAAAGCACTGTATACTCAGTACTTCCACAAGTTTTGCCAAAAGAGTTCACTGACATATTACTCGGGTGGGATTCGAACCCAGGACCTTTCACTTATTGTGGCAAACATTTTTTTTTCTTTGTGGCACTTGGTAAACATTTTGTTACTTTAGATATGAAACAAAAACCCTGTTTTATTTTTGTCCAAATGCATTATTGACTATGGTTAACGCCATTGGCCACAGTCTTTGCAGAAACTTTCAAAATATTCCCATTTTGCCGATGATGGAAAATTAGTCACAGTTAAATTAAACATTAATCTGTTCATCCGTCATACTAATATCTATGTCTTCTTTCCTTTTCTCCTCAAGTTTTTATGGCAAACTCAGAAAATTAATGAATGTTTGAATGAACTGATATCTACCTTGATTTGAATATCTATGGCCAATCTATCTTGTTTCTTCTACTTCTGTTTCATTTCAGGTTTTATTGGCAAACTATGTGATCAGAACATTGATGAATGTTTAAGTCAGCCATGTTTCTTCGGGGGAACATGTCAAGATAGAGATAATGGATATGAATGTTTATGTCAAGAAGATTTCATTGGAGTTCATTGTGAAGCTATCATCAGGGATTGTAACTTTAATCCGTGTGGAGAAAACTCTGTCTGCGTTGAAAAACCTACAGGTAAATATTCCTCTTCACCTCATAAGACGTTTAGTTCTTAGTAGGGTAAGACGGCCCACATTGTTAATCCGCAGTTTAAGTAAATTTTTCTTTGTTAACAAAGAAATTGAATTGATTGACCTGACTGATCTGACCGACTGACTGATATACCTACCTGACTGAGTAATCTGACTACATGACCAGACTGACTGACCTGATTGACTGACTGACCCGACCGACCGACCCAACTGACCTGACCTACGGACATACCTGACTGACTGATCTGACCGACTGACCTGACCAACCAACTGACCGACTGACCTGATCTACGGACATACCTGACTAACTGATCTGACCAACTGACCTGACCAACCAACTGACCGGATCTACGGACATACCTGACTAACTGATCTGACCGACTGACCTGACCAACCAACTGACCGACTGACCTGATCTACGGACATACCTAAGACTGACATGACCAACTGATATACCTGATTAACGGACTGATTGACCTGACTGACTGACCTGACCTGACCGACTTACTGACCTGACCTTACCTACGGACCTGACTGATATACCTGATTAACTGATTGATTGACCTGACTGACCGACCAACCTGATCAACTGACCTGACTGATTGTCAATTCATCATTATTTTATCAACCTTAAAAATACTTTTTTTTTTAAAGCTGTCTTACTGAGCAGACAATACTTGTGTGTGTACTGGAATTTTCATTTGTGTATACTTTTTGTTTTGTTGCTAGGTGGTCATACTTGTTACTGTACTCCAGGTTACCATGGTGATGTTTGCCAGTTTCAAGTTATGGAATGTGGATCCAATCCGTGTCAGAATGGTGGAATATGTGATGATGTAGTTAATGGATTCTCATGTACTTGTGCACCAGGTTAGTTTGTTTTATAGAAATGGAAATCAGTTTTAATAGATATTAAGTTGCATCTTGGATAAAAAGAATATTAATTTCATCATTGCCCTAACACCGATGTGTGTTAAGCACTGTATACTCAGTACTTTCCCAAGTCCTGGGGAAAAAATTCACAGGAATATTAATAGGTGGGATTCAAACCCATGACCCTTGCCATTCTTACCTCTAGACCACTGAGATTGCCCGGTAGTTAGAGGCAGCTCGAAGTCCGTGTTTTAGGAAACAAAAATGTGTAGAATTCCTCAATTTTGTCAAGTATTTCTATTTCTACACTGATATGTACACATAGAAACCTGTCACCCTACTAATTGAGACTTTATATTTGGTTGATTTATTGATTGATTGATTGATTGATTGATTGATTGTTTTTTTGACTGATTTATTGTTTTGTTGATTGATTGGTCGATCTATCTGCCAATCTTTATATGGATCTTTACTTACAGACACAGTTTCTTTGTATTTCATCTGTCACCCTACAACTAGAGTCTTTATGTTTGAATGATTGATTGATGGACTTGTTGATTGATCTGCTAATTTTTATACAGATCTTTACTCTCAGACACAGTTTTCATAATTCACCTGTCACCCTACTGATAGAGCCTTTTACATTTGTTGATTTGTTGATTAAAGGAACATTACAGAATTGGTAAGAAAAAAACTTGTAAAATATACTTTTGATCACAGATTTACACAAAACTTACACGGTCTAATGATGATGATAGTAGCAAACATCCCTTGAAATATTTCTGTCTGAAATGTCGTATTTGATGAGAAATGAATAAACTAATTTTCTGATTGGAGTTTATCGCTCAGTGAGCGTTTTATTCATTTGTTGAATCTATATGATTTCATGCAAATGTGTAATCGGTTTTTCACTATTTTCTCATGACCCAGATGGCCGATCGATTTCAAACTTCTACAGGTTTGTCAGTTTATGTATATGGTGGATTACATAAAGTGCTTACACTGCAAGCAACTGTTTTGTTAGCAAAAAACAATTCTGTAATGTTCCTTTTATTGATCTGCCACAGTTTCCATAATTCACTTGTCACCCTACTAATAGAGCCTTTTATATTTGATGATTGATTGATTGATTTGTCGATTGATTGATTTGTTGATTAATGGATCTGCCACAGTTTTCATAATTCACCTGTTGCCCTACTAATAGAGCCTTTTATATTTGATGATTGATTGATTGATTTGTCGATTGATTGATTTGTTGATTAATTGATCTGCCACATTTTTCATTAATTCACTTGTCACCCTACTAATAGAACCTTTTGTATCTGTGCAGGTTATGAGGGTACCTACTGTGAGGTTGATATTGATGAGTGTGCCAGCTTCCCATGTGGTAACAATGGTTTCTGTCGTCAGCCACTCATGAATATGTATGAATGTATGTGTCAAGCAGGATTTAATGGAACTAACTGTCAGAATGACATCAATGAATGTCAACAACTGAATCCTTGCCAATCTCATCAAATCTGTCTGGATCTCATCAATGGATTCAGGTAAATCAATTTTCTGTTTAGAAGTCGTTAAAGACACTGGACACCTTTGGTAATTGTCAAAGACCAGTCTTCTTACTTGGTGTATCTCAACATATGCACAAAATAACAAACCTCTGAAAACTTGAACTCAATTGGTCTTCGAAGTTGCGAGATAATAATGGAAGAAAAAACACCCTTGTCCATGTTGTCACATGAAGTTTAGTGCTTTCAGATGCTTGATTTCGATTTCGAGACCTCACGCGTGAGGTCTCGAAATCAATTCAAATATTTTACTGAGAAATTACTTATTTCCCCAAAACTACGTTACTTCAGAGGGAGCCGTTTCTCACAATGTTTTATACTATCAACAGCTCTCCATTGCTCGTTACCAAGTAAGTTTTTATGCTAACAATTATTTTGAGTAATTACCAATAGTGTCCAGTGCCTTTAACCACTTCATGTCAGATGACGTGTGCATGCACGCCAATTTGTTTTGTACTGTCCAAAGGCGGACGGTTTTTAACGCCCGGAAAATTTTAAAGCGCCCTTAAACTTTTTGCAGTCAGTTGGATGTCTGATGTAATTTCTCACCCAGACATTCCAGTGTGTAGCGTGCATAGGCATGCACCTACTATGCTTTCCTTTGTTTCACCCATAGAAAGTGGGACAGTAGGTACTGTAATCATGCTCATAATATCCCTTTTTCGGGGGTTTATTGTGTTACCCCAATTCAAGACCTTTGTCCTTTTGTTATACAAATGTGGCTTACAAGAATGTAAAGCCGACCACCAATGTTTATCATTTTAATGGGACGTAAGTTTGGTGTTCCAGCATACCATGGCAGATTATCGGCCGTGGCTCAGGGCCAAGGTTCTGTGAATCACGGTGCGTGCCTAGTCATACTTTCTCACAAGACAACATCAAATCCCAGTGCTTATTATAAGAACCTTTGTTGTCTTTCCTTTGTCAAGTCAGGGTTTCATTGTTGCAAATATATTTTCAAAGGAAAATGATTACTCCAGAAGCTCAATATCAGCACGGACAATTTTTACCGAATACCAACATGAAGTGGTTAATATGTATTTGCCATCTTGAAAATGTCTTGAAAAGTAAATCCTCCTTAATTGTTGTCACTAAAGAGGAATATTTGCAACTATATAAAAAATATGAAAGGTGCGTGATTTGAAGTAGTTAAGTTAAATTCAAAAAGTGTCAAGTGTACTACGCTTCAGAGTGACAAAAGAATGGAGGTAAATTTTGTTCAGGCGGTCAGGTTGGCGCAGTGGTGTCTTTCCACGCCTTCCACCTCCGGGACCAGGGTTCATATCCCGCTGAGGGCACTATGTTTTCAACGCTACCTGATTGCATGGGTTTTCCCTGGAATAATTCTGTGGGGTTTTCCTCCTACATCTAAAACTGAAACTTCCCTCTTGTCTTCTCTCCATGGGGTTCTTGGTTAGTATAGTGATTAAGTTTGCTTTCTGAGAGTCCTTGGCTCCACAACCTCAGGAAATAAATAAATGAATTAAATACATTTTTGATATTGATGTTTGTTTCTGTTCAAGGTGTGAATGTGCAGCTGGTATGGAAGGTCCACTTTGTACTACACCCATTGACAGTTGTCTAAGTAATCCGTGTCTAAATGGAGCCACTTGTCAAGATGGTGACTTTCTTTATAGCTGTATCTGTACGGCAGGTTATCGAGGAACCAACTGTGAGATCGATATTGATGTCTGTGATCCACAGCCATGTTTTCATGGAGGGACCTGCAGTAGGGTACGAGGAACGACACTGCCATTCACTTGCATTTGTGCTGAGGGATTCACAGGTAAATTAGCTTTACTTTGATTTGGATTTCCTGTCTGACTTCTTATTAGTGCTACTTTTCTTGCAACCAAACCATGCATTTGTCAATATTGCCCTGTGAGTGATTTACTAGGATCCTTCCTCACTCTAACAAAATCCAATACCATTTTAAAGATAAATTGCAGTTAATTTTAGAATGAATTTTTATATCCTGAAAATAACTGGTAGTTTTTTAACGCAATCTCCTTTCTTTTTGATCTGCTGTTTTCTTATGTTTTAGCTTGGGATCATTGTTCATGGTTTTTTGCATCTGTTAATCTCTTTTATGTGTATTTTATGCTGTTATAAATTTATGTAAAATTTGTGTATTATGTAATCCAGCCTAACGGTTGCCAATAAATATATTATCCTATGCTAATTGCTCAACACCCAAACTGTTGGACTTTGATTATGGTGGTATGCCTGATCCTATGAGTGATTTACTAGGATCCTCCCTCACTCTAACAAAATCCAACACCATATAACTGCTCAACACCCAAACTTTTTTACTCTGATTATGGTGGTATGCCTGATCCCATGAATGATTTACTAGGATCCTTCCTCACTCTAACAAAATCCAACACCATATTATTGCTCAGTACGCAAACTGATGGGCTTTGATTATGGTGGTGTGCCTGATCCCATGAGTGATTTGTTAGGATCCTTCCTCACTCTAACAAAATCCAACACGATATGGTAACTCAACACCCAAACTGTTGGACTCTGTTTATGGGGGCATGCCTGATGCCATGTAAAGTTTAATCAGTTTAACTAGTACAGTTCTCAGTCCGAAAAAATCAAACAAAACATGCAGTTGGATTTTGAAGGGTTGAGGTGTCGTACTTTCTGGTGACATTAACCACATCTTTGTTGGATTGACTCATTTTGGTGATTGAGATAATTTTCTGTGAGTTACTGATTATCTGGATTATTATTACCAACAGGTGATCAATGTGAGGGCGACATTTATGATTGTCGATCTGATCCATGTCAGAATGGAGGTATCTGTGTTGAATACACCGATGGTACCAATGGATTCCGTTGCCAATGTACTGAGGATTATGTTGGATCTCTGTGTGAAATATTCAACTTTGGATGTCTGTCAGATCCTTGTCTTAATCAAGCTACGTGTGAAAGCATCGGAAGAGGTAAGTATCTTCAAGTAGGCTGGTGAAACCAAAACATTTTGCTCAAATTAGAACCAAGAACAGTTTGTCAGCATTTAAAACAAGTGGATTTATTTCGATTTATTTATATGTCTTAGTTTTGGCGTGTCGTGACAAAGTGGTCTAGTTCACCGAGCCCAAGCTCTGGTGTTGTCAGCAGCAGAGTATGGGTTCGAATCCCGGTCATGACACTTGTGCCCTTGAGCAAGGAACTTAACCATAATTGCTTTGCAAAAAGTTGGGAAGGTAGTGCATTCTGCTCTACCAGCCAGGCTCCTAGTGGATAATACCCATGCCTACATCCTTACAGACTGTGAAGGGGGTAACCCTGTTTCAGCCCCAGGAGTAGGCGGCAACATGCCTCTGTGATAGTTGATTTGGGTCTACAGCCCAAATCAGTAAAGTGTAGCCCTCACCTTGAAGTGAGTTTTATAGGCGATATCTCATAAAAAAAATAACTGAAGTTCATAGTCACTGCATGCTTGGAACACAAATCATTCAATTTTAATGCTGTAATATGGTAATATTTGGATGGTTGGACTTAAAACTATCAATTGTTCACATATGTTAATACCCAAATAATTACACACATGTAACTATTCTTGTTTATGACAGATTATGCATGCACTTGTCTGGATGGATGGTCTGGTACCCAATGTCAGCAAGATAGAAATGAATGTCTGAGTGGACCCTGTCTGAATGAAGCCTTGTGTGTCAATAGCCCGGTTGGATCGTTCCAGTGTTTCTGTGCGGAGTATTGGACAGGGACATTGTGTGAGGAAGACGTCTTAGAGTGTCAAACTATGCCTCCGTTGTGTCGTAATGGAGGGGTGTGTATTGAACAGGTAAGAGGGTACAGTCAGTACAGTTATAATACAAATGCAGGCAACTTCTTAATCCTTCAGCCTACTTCATCTTTGTCCTTTAAGGCACTGGACACTATTGGTAATTACTCAAAATAATTGTTAGCATAAAAACTTACTTGGTAACAAGCAATGGAGAGCTGTTGATAGTATAAAACATTGTGAGAAACGGCTCCCTCTGAAGTAACGTAGTTTTTGAGAAAAAAGTAATTTATTTGAATTGATTTTGAGACCTCACGCGTGAGGTCTCGAAATCAAGCATCTTGAAAGCACACAACTTTGTGTGACAAGGGTGTTTTTTCTTCCATTATTATCTCGCAACTTCGACGACCAATTGAGTTCAAATTTTCACAGGTTTGTTATTTTGTGCATATGTTGAGACACACCAAGTGAGAAGACTGGTCTTTGACAATTACCAAAGGTGTCCAGTGTCTTTAATCTCAGTGCCATAGAAAATGGAAAACCACTGTTGGAATCGTTGTATTCCAGTCAGGTACCTCCTTCTTTAGTAATATCTCAGTTGCATGTTTAAATACAACATGCTCTATTCTCATCAAATGTAGCGTCATGATACAGCTGTGATTAGTTCGGCAAATTCATGTCTTCAAACATTTACTGATTCATGTTTGATGGTTGTAAGATCACCACAAGCTTTGGTCTGATGTTGTGTCAGTTTGGAGGCATTCAGGTTGGCGTAGTGGTTTCTTCCCTGCCTGTCACCTCTGGATCCCGGTTTGAATTCCGAACCAGTCTTGCTTGTGGATTTGGTTTTCAGTCCCTACCTGATTGTGTGGGTTTTCCCTATTTGGGGTTTTCCCCCCACATCTAAAACTGAACATTTCTTCATCATCTTCTCTACACAGGTATTTTAAGGCCTACGGGTCACAGTGCTAGTGGCTTTTGTGGGTCCCTTGGTTTCATTACCAATAACATATAATAGTGATAGTCTTTAAGAGATATAAATGAGAATCTATTTTGATGTCTGTCCCTAAACTTCACTGAACTATTTGTTGATTGTTTGGTCGTTTGGTCGATTGGTCGATTGGCTGTTTGGACGTTTGGCCGTTTGGCTGTTTGGCCGTTTGGTCGTTTGGTCGTTTGGTCGTTTGGACGTTTGGTTGTTTGGTTGTTTGGTCGTTTGGCTGTTTGGCCGTTTGGTCGTTTGGTCGTTTGGACGTTTGGTTGTTTGGTTGTTTGGTCGTTTGGCTGTTTGGCTGTTTGGCCGTTTGGCTGTTTGGTCATTTGGCTGTTTGGTCGTTTGGCTGTTTGGTCGTTTGGTCGTTTGGTCGTTTGGACGTTTGGTTGTTTGGTTGTTTGGTCGTTTGGCTGTTTGGCTGTTTGGCCGTTTGGCTGTTTGGTCATTTGGCTGTTTGGTCGTTTGGCTGTTTGGTCGTTTGGTCGTTTGGCTGTTTGATTGCTTGATTGTTTGATTGATTGTTTTATTGTTTTATTGTTTGGCTGCTTGAGTGTTTTATTGTTTGGTTGCTTGATTGTTTGGTTGTTTGATTGATTGATTGATTGGTTGATTGATTGATTCATTGTTTGATTTAGGTTGGTGCTGCAGCAGAGTGCAATTGTTCTATAGGATTCACAGGAGTACATTGTGAGATTGAACTTAATGAGTGTACCTCAATGCCTTGTCTCAATGGAGCTCAATGCCAAGACATAGTAGCTGGATATCTATGTACTTGCTCACCAGGATTTACAGGTACTCATTTATTCCTGGTTACAATCAATTCTTATTTCTGATGTTTGTTTGATCGGCAAAAAAACAGTTAATAGCCTGGGGTTTCGACCCTAGCAGAGTCTTTCTCGAAGGCTCTTACAAAATATTTGTAAAATATAAGAATCAACATTCTACTCTGGTATGAGAAGGCCATATGCTTGATTCTTCTCCAATCACCTGCAGATTGGTTTTTAATAAAACCGAGAAAGTACGGAGTTTCCAGTACTGTATTGTCACAGTGAGTGATGATAAGTCAAATTGATATAAATAATTGTTTTGCGTTTTGTTTTTGCTAGAGTAAGGAAAAGCTAACAAGTGTTTATTCAAGCATATTAATCTACAATGTATTTCTAGAATCAGTAATTATGAAGTTGTAATATTTTCTTTTTCTCCTCAGGTGATCAGTGTCAAATTGAAATCAACGAGTGTATCTCCAACCCATGTCAGAATGGTGGACTATGTAATGACTTGATCAATGGGTATAATTGTACATGTTCTGCAGGCTTCAATGGTACACACTGTATGACTGATACAGATGAATGTCGATCTAATCCATGTATGAATGGAGCTATGTGTCAAGATATTGTAGATGGCTATATGTGTTTGTGCACTGGAGGATTCAATGGTAAGCAATATCACCTAATTTAGACTTCATATAAAACCAAACATAACAATCTGCTTGAGCTATTTTCCTATTTTTGACACTGAAATTGAGCTTTAAAAGAATAATGTAAAAGCAGTTGTCCCTTTAGTGGTTGATATGACTCTGTGAATGCCTAATAAGTATAGAAGCTATGTTTGTGCTTAAAGGAACATTACAGAATTGGTAAGAAAAAAACTTGTAAAATATACTTTTGATCACAGATTTACATAAAACTTACACGGTCTAATGATGATGATAGTAGAAAACATCCCTTGAAATATTTCTGTCTGAAATGCCATATTTGATGAGAAATGAATAAACTAATTTTCCGATTGGAGTTTATCGCTCAGTGAGCGTTTTATTCATTCATTGAATCTATATGATTTCATGCAAATGTGTAATCGGTTTTTCACTATTTTCTCGTGACCCAGTTGGCCGATCGATCTCAAACTTCTACAGGTTTGTCAGTTTATGTATATGGTGGATTACATAAAGTGCTTACACTGCCAGCAACTGTTTTGTTAGCAAAAACCAATTCTGTAATGTTCCTTTAAATCTTCAAGGCTATTAACTAAAATTTAGCATGTTTACTTCCAATAGTAGCGGATTTTTCTTCACCCCAAATTATTTTGTGTGTTTTACCCATACACCGCTGTGTGTGTGTTTAGCACTGTCTGACTGTGTACTTAGTACTTTCCCGAGTCCTGTGAAAAAAATCCACAGGCATATTACTTGTATGGGATGCAAATCCATGACCTTTGCCATTCTAGAGCAGATGTCTTACTACTAGATCAGCAAGCTTGCCCACATTTGGTGCTTGATATGTGGCATGGTGTACCCCCCCCCCATATTGTGTCTTCATTGTGTTCTGGGAATCTCAGGAACTATTGAAAGGAGTTTAGGATGGTGGGGGGGGGGGTACTTCTGTACAAGAGAAAAAGAGTGTGTTCAAGTATGGTAATATTTTTTTTGTGGGGGACACCATCCTCTGCACATATGGGCATGCTATACTTGCCTGGTAATAATCATAATAATAATAACTGTATTTATAAAGCGCCTTTTGCCAAAGGATACAAGGCGCTGATATTTTTACCTGCCATGTATGTGGAGCTACGTTTTTGAAGTATGAGACCTATGCATTTATAGCACCATGTAATGGTATACACGGTGCTGTGGTGCAATATGCTGCCGATCAAACCAGGAACACCGGGGCGAACCCCTTCTCTTTTACGATAAGTGCACTGGGTTCTTTTACGTGCATTACACAACACACGGGACCTACGGCTTTACGTCCCATCCGAAGGACGCAGCAATAATGGTAGCTAGAGGCAGTATAGTTACCGCACTGATTTTAATAGATCTTAAACCATCATCAGGGATAAAGAATATAACTTTTGTTTTTTAAATTTGAAAAGATAGATTTACCCTTTCAGTCTAAGTGATACCCTGAGTTTTTCCGACGAATATTTTTATGATATTTTAACATATTCATGCAACCTTTGACCTTGTAGGTACTCTCTGTGAAGTAGATATTGATGAGTGCGCATCACAGCCTTGTTTAAATGGAGGTACATGTAGTAACTTAGTCAACGCTTATAGCTGTGCCTGCTCAGGTGGTTTCACTGGTAAGAAAACATCCTTTAAATATCTGCATCATTGTATTCTTCATCTTCATAACATCTTATTCCATCTTAGAACTTGAAACTTTGTTCGGTGAGTAAGTCATCGAGCTCCTGAAGTTCATGACGCTACCATATAACAATAGACAGTACAAGTCTCATTCCGATCAGATTATTTGGGGGAACTTTGGTTGGGTTACCAGTTAACCAGGCTCATTAACTTAACGTATGTAAATAAGAATATGGTTTGGGGTTGAACAAAGAAAAGTTGACTAGAGCGGGATTTAAACCAACGACCTCCAGATTAACATACCGGCGCTCTACCACTTGAGCTATCTAGCCCTATATTGGCGGTCTCCCTATTTTGTCAATATCTTTGTTCGGGGGTGCCAGTCAGAAGCTATGCAACCGTTAACTGCCTTGTAGCCAGGGATCACACCCAAGTTTACGATACAACCTGAGAAGCAGCAGCCACGGGATCGCTTTGAGGGGATGCGACTTTTAAAATTTAAATGTCAATTGCTCTAGTCAATTTGTCTTTGTTCAACCCCAAACCATTTGAAATTTACCCAGTCAGTTTCCCTTGTGGTTCATTACTTGACATTTAAATAAGAATATCACACATTTTAACAGGGTCCATTACACAGTTAATATCTCTTATGAGCTATGATGCTGTTCTTTATAAGCAGCCTAGCTTATTCCTAGTATTGTTTTGTCTTCTTACCAAGATCATTATTTGATGACATTATTTGGTCTGTAATTTGATGAATGTTTATATTTATTGATTTATTTTTAGGTGTTTCATGCCAGTCTGATATTGATGAATGTTCATCCAACCCTTGTGTTAATGGACAATGCTTCAATTATGTTAATTTCTACAATTGTTCATGCTCTGCTGGATACAAAGGTATTTATTTCAATCTTTCCTTCTATCTTTATTCCTTCCCTGTCTAGTTTATAACAACAATAGTAACAAAGCATTTATATATAGCGCCTTATGCAAGGCCTCAAAGCGCTTCACAAAATACATAAACAGCAACTACATTATTACAGATAAAAATCACTCATGAAGCAGAACACACCTCTGCACAATGCACATTGCCATTTTTGTGTACATTTTGTGTTCCAAAATGGCGGACAGGATAAGCGCATATAAGTGCAATGCTCATTGTGTAATTGTTCACTACATCAATTCATCTCGTTTATATGTCTTGTGGTAATACTATTAATAATCCAAGAAGACCCATTGTAGACAGAGTCCAAAACTCACTCTCTCAAAAAATTGTCATAAAGATTCAAATATTTATAACTTTTTCATGTCCTATTGCCTCACTATTATTGAGCTCACATTTTAAGTCCACTTTTTCCACTCACCTTGATTTAACCTTTAACATAATGGGAACTTGACTCTCATATGATGAATCTGATGTAATTTTTCTCTTGTTCTTGATGTATAGGTGATAACTGTGACGTTGATATACAAGAATGTTCATCAAGTCCATGTATGAATAATGCACAGTGTATTGAACCATCACAAGATACATATGAATGTGTCTGCAAACAAGGTATTTATTATAAACAGCTTCATTCTAAAGATTACCACATTTTGTTTTGTCATTTTTATGTTACTCTTTAACCCTTTCAATACCGCATTGTTTATAGGGGTCACACGGCTGCGTACCGCATTTTTTCACACACTGTGGGAAAAAAAGCAACTGCAGTGTTCACTTTTTTCAATCTTGATTTTTTGTGTGAAGACATATTTTTGTGCATACAATTTGTAGCTCGACCGGCAAGAGTGGGTCAAGGACCGCCGAGCCCACGCACCCAGCACTCGGCGTTGAACAGATGCCATGCTCGGTCCAACTACCGGTATATCGGACATGTCTGGCGACGAAACATCACAAATTTCATCCGAATTTTCACTAGGTTCTTCTTCAGATCTTTCCAAGTCCAATTCAAAGTCACTATCGGCAAATATTTCAACCAATTCTGCGGGTCATGAACAGCTATGATGGTGATTTTTTAGAGAAAACAGAAGCGTGAAATCTTGACTGCTGCAACGTAGTTTTTCTCGGAAAATCGTAATGGCGGCCCCCTATGCAATACACACCATTGTAAAGCTTGATAAACAAGCTATCCGTCTATATAAAGCTCAACAACAGAGGGCGCGAAACAAAATAAATACAGGCTCTCAAACGCTGCATCTTTTTTTGTCGAGTAAACTCGACATTGGTACGGAAGCACACACGGCGCACTGTCGAGTAAACTCGACAATGGTATGGAAAGGGTTAAAGCGGTAAATAAAATTATGTTACTTTTTTCATTGTTGGGTCTTTCATTTAAATTTTCACAAGGGTGGGTGTATTTCTCTTAAGCAAATTAGACTTGTGATTTTGCTAAGATATCTTGCTACAAATCACAGAAGCACCCTTAAATTCATTAATCTTACTCCGTCTTTTCTATCAGGAACCTCTGGCCTTACCTGTGGCACAGTGGAACAGGCCAGCTTTTCAGGCAGTGGTGCATTAGAGCTTCCTCCTTTGGAAGCTTACATTGTCAATACAGGGTTGGCAGGTAGGAGAAGACGGGCTATTTCACAGATGTTAGTGACTTTCAAGTTTGTGACTACAATCCCGTCGGGAGTTCTTTGTACAATGAAGGGGTAAGTCTTGGATCAGGCCTATGAGACCTCCGCTTTCAAGCGGAAATCCGCTTTTTCCTTGAATGTTCCAAATTTTTATTTCCGCTTTTAAATATATAAATAGACGATCATAAAAATGTGCTCCATGCATGCTGCACACGGCCGGGCAGTGTTGAATGGGCGGTGATTGGCTGTTGATAGTTATATCAATATTCATGAGAACGTTGTGGTCTTTGCAGCCGTTCATGAGTCAGTAAACATAACGCTGTATATACCCTGCACATACTGCATAGAATCATGCATGTGCGGACCTTGAAATGAGGCTATTAAAAAAATGCAGCTCCTTGTCCATAGAGGGCGTTGTATGATCGTTGGCATTGCGTGTATTGCATACACTTTGCTGTAGTGTACAATTAAGCACATGTACTTGACATGTCAAAATTGCGACTGAATGCGTCATGTTTTTCGAACAACAATCAACATGTCGGTGCAACACAAGTGTGTGATGGATACCCTTGCTGAACAAAATGAATATTTTACAGTACAAATGTAAGATGTATTTATTTCTTGGTCCCTTTTTAAAAATTTTTATTTGTGTATGGCGGTTTTCATCGCTTATTAGTATTACCCGTTACGTCAATTTATATTTTGAACGTTAGTTTTTCGAGCATCTATCTAAAGTTTCAGCGCGCGGAGCTCCACTCCCATTATCATTCTTACATGTTGTATTTTTTCCGCCTTTTTTTCAATGGTCTACTCACAGGCCTGTTTGATTAAGTTGGGTTGTTGTTGTTGGTCGTGTTTGGTTTTTGTTGTTGTTGATTTGTTTGTTTGTTTGTTTGGTTGGGGGGACCAGGGCCCAATTTCATAGAGCTGCTTTAGCACAAAAAGTAGCTAAGCACAAAATGGTCGACCGTGTTAGTTTGCAAAGTTAAAGGAAAACCACGGAAAGCACTAAAAGTAGCTAAGCACAACAAAATTATGCTTACCAGAATAAGGTTACCAGCCAAAATGCCATTTCACATGTACAAACTGTGACTGGTCTCCTGCCTTTTTTTGCTTAGCAGAAATTTTTGAAGCAATATTTTCTACTTAAGCAGCTCTATGAAATTGGGCCCTGGGGGTTGCATGTTAAAGACTAACTTGTCTTTAAAGATTAATTAAAAGCATAGTCCAATGGTTTTAATATCACTTTTAATTTATTTTCACTTAATATTTTGGTCTTAAAGACATGTATAAATTTGTTTTTTTCATATCTATTTTGGTAACAGGTCCAGACAAATGGTTACGTTGATCATCTTGCAGTGGAAATCTACAAGGGCTCCCTCTATGTCTCCCTGAACGTTGGCTCTGAGACCCTGAAAGCAACTCTTGGTAGTGGACTCAATGATGGTCAACCCCATAAGGTGTCCATTAGTATTGTAAACCTCATTGCTGGCTTAGCAATAGATGATGGACAATGTGGACTCAATGTGTGATTAGTCTAGCGCCCTCTGCTGGCGGAGGTCAGCTAGAGTTAAATGGAAAGCTGTATGTCGGTGGTGTTGGACCAAGTGCTACACCCTATATGGTATCAAAGTTGAAGACAACAGATAATTTCATCGGTTGCTTAGAGGTAAAATTATGAACAACTTATTTACATTCCAAATTTTGGAATAGATTTCATGGATATTTATTTCAGTTAGAGGAATTTACAGTAGTCTCTATAAATCAAAGAATGATCATGGTTTGGATAAACTGATAACTATAAAATGATGGTTTTTGTTTTTCTCCTTTGCAGAATCTTCAAATTGACAACCAGTTAATCAGTCTTGGTCTTCCTCCTGATCATCCAGATCCTCTCTTGACACCTGGCTGTCCATATTCAAACAACTGCCTCCCAAATCAGTGCCTAAATGGCGCCCTCTGTGTCGATATTTGGTCCAACTACACCTGTGAATGTCCTGTTGGATTTACAGGTCGTAACTGTCAGATACAGACATTGGCAAGTTTTACACCAGGGAAGTTTTTACATTTTGCCCAGGGGGTTGTTACTGATGATCCAATCACAAGTGTTCAGTTTTCATGCAGCGCTGCTATTGGTCAGTCTGGACTCATTATGTATATGGTAAGGATGTTATGGTATATGATTTTAGTATTTAACATTACATAGAAGCATATAAATGAATTTATTTGTCTGAATTTCAGTTTATTATCCTCCTTTGTAATTGATAATGATGAAATTATTGGAAATATTTGATTGTAGATAACCCTAACCTTTGCCCTTCTGTTAATTTCTCATCAGCCATCAGGTTTGTCCGTTGTACTAACTGAGCAACATTCCATCAGGTGTTGTTTCTGGTTCCTGGAAGCGTGGCTTCAGCGGAGGCGGGAACCAACGTCTCCAATGGTGACTGGTATCAAGTTAGATTAACCATCAATGGATTCCAACTCACTTCAATTGGTAGGAGTTTTAACAGTTGGGATGGTCTTTCATCTCTGTGATTTTCTTGAAGATATTGTTCTACGTTTTAAATACTTTAAATCAATTATTTACACTCTACTCTTTTTTTGGAAATTTGAAATTATGCAAATGAATTGTTCCTTGTTTTAAATAGTGACCAATGAGGAGACGGGACAGGTGTATACTGGAACCCTCTTAGCTCCGCCTTCTATTCAGCTTAGCTTACCAATGCTGTTTGGAAACTTGCATCTAAATCCAGTATTTGAGCCTCTGAGAGATACCTTGCCAGCTGTAGAAAGGTAACTACCAGCTCTCCTTTTATCTAAGAATATCCATGAATTAAATCCAACAGTTGAAAGAAGATGAGAATCAAAGTCGGCCTTGCCTGATGGATTGTGCATTCTTACCCTCTTGCTGACTACTGAGTATGCATTCAAAATCTTAATCAAAGTCCAAACAAAACTGCTTAATTTGATCTGTTTTCATGTGAATCATCCTTTCTCCTGAACACGATTGTTTTATTCTTCAGTTTCACAGGATGCATTAAAGACATCTTCATCAATGGTGTGAGGATCCAACTACAAAGGTCAACCCCTTATCAGATGAACTTTGACCCTGAGCTGGCTGTTCCTGGTTGTCCTCGTGAAGAGACTTGTTATCCTCAGCCTTGTGCTAATGAGGGAGTGTGTGTTCCCGCATGGAGTGGTGCCCAATGTCAATGCACTGAAGACTACTTCGGATCAACTTGTGAAGAAGGTAAGAAGAAGGAAGAATCAATGACACATCTCAAGGACTCTTGAAGAACCCTTGCACCAACAAGCTCTGGGCCCAATTTCAAAGAGCTGCTTAAGCAGAAAATATTGCTTAACAGATGCCTGCTAAGCAGAGATGAGCAGGATACCAGTTACAAATTGTACATGTGATATGGTAGTTTGGCTGGTAACCTTATTCTGGTAAGCAAATTTTGTTGTGCTTAGCTACTTTTCGTGCTTAAGCAGCTCTATGAAATTGGGCCCTGGTGTTTCTGATCAGCAGAGTGTGGGTTCGAGTCCTGGTCTTGACACTTATGTCCTTAAGCAAGACACTTAACCATTATTGCTTTGTTCTTCGGATGGGACGTAAAGCCGTTGGTCCCATGTGTTTGTAATGCACGTAAAAGAACTCAGTGCAATTATCGTAAAGAGAAGGGGTTTGCCTTGGTGTTTCTGGCAGTGGCTGCACTGCAGCACCTTGTAACAACCCTAAGATGGTGCTACATAAATGGGTCCCATATATCAAAAACTTCAAAAACCTGTCTTAACAAACAACAAAAAGCGCTTTGAGATGCCCATAGATAAAGCGCTATATAAAAACTAGCTATATTATTATTAACATCACACATGGCTACCGTCTGCAAGGCTGGCCAATTGGGAGACAAATTGCATGTAAAAAATATGGCGTGCATGTAAAAGCCTTGTTGACTGAAATGCTTACTACACTCTATAAAACACAGGGACATTGACTCCCAAAATGCCCAAACCAAGAATGTTGTGATTATGAGGTCAGGTCAATAGACCTTTCCATAAAATATGCTTATTACATTCACGCATGCGCACAGACACTATTGGTTGGCAAACGCCATAGAGTTGTGCACTAGGCAGACGCACAAACGCGTGTGCGTCACGCCACCATCAGTCCCATACAAAAAGGCGCGATACTCACTCATTTTGCCAACCAGTAGGGAGAGTGTGCGCACGCGCGATGTTCAATTTACATATTTCATGGGAAGGGTCTATTGCAATACTGAATTTGACAGTCGAATCATTCAAATTTGTTGGTGATTCTTGGCACTGAATCTTCTCAACTTTCCCCCACCCTTGTCTTCTCAAGATATTGTGAATATTCAGTTTGTCTTCTATGTTTCTTTCCAGTGAGTGCCTCTACATTTAACGGTGTGGACAGTAGCTTGCGTGTGATCATAAACACACAGCTAGTCAGCTTTGGAGATGAGTTTGGAATCAGTTTCCGGACTCGTGACATGTCAGGGGTCATTATGCTAATTAGACTCTTCAGTCGGACCTACTCCAGGGTGGATCATATCTTACTCAAGCTAGATGAGACTACGAGGGCGCTACAGCTAGAGACCAAATTTGGAACAAGTGAGCAAGTTTGTTATTACTTCAGTATAAAAGTGATTAAATTCTTGCATCCACAAGATGTTGTATTCCCTAATCATACAAAATGAACAAAAATTTGCCTGCATTTCTTTTGTGAATCTAGCTGAGCAAGTTTACCAATCACAACCAACGCATCTAATGCTACCTGGCAAGAGTTGTCATGGGTACGACACCGTGGTAACATCATGGTTAACTATAGAGGGCAGCAGATAGTTCTGACAGGAGATTTTCCAATGCACACTACCGATCGCAGTGAGACAGCTGAGGTGTGGATAGGTGGACCTGAAGGTACTGGTGAGTATAGACTAACCTGATATTTCTTTTCACTTCAAGATGGGGTTACAATCCTGTCGAAAATTAATTTGCATGAACTTTTTTATATGGTATATTAATGCCTGTAATATGGATTAAAGTTTTTTCCTTTATTGAATATAGAGTATTGTCAAACGTAATGCTTATTTATGCAAATTTCAAGAAAGATCAATATCATCACATGTGAAATTTTTAGGTGAAAACAGTGTCTACTTCGTGAGAAAACAGCAACAAACTGTCGTGGTATTTTTTCACGTCAAATCCATCCACGTTTATCGAGGTGATAGTGGGTACCGGGTATTGCATCTCAAAATGGACACCAACCCACAGAAAACTGAGAAACAATTTCATGCATGAATTGCTTCTCAGATTCAAATGCTTATTGGTGAAAGTTATCCAAACCATATTACTTAAAAGTGAATCTTTTCTTTAAATAAGTTATACTATCAACAGCTGCAGTGCCTTTCTCCAAGTAAATATTTGTGGTCAATTTTATTTTGAGTATTTACCAATTTACGACCCTACCTTTAATACTTGTAGTTATTTGTTTGGGAAATGATACATCCTTGCAATAAATCCTCATGAAATAAACTAAAAACTAATAAATCTTTTGAGCAAAATACACCTTTAAAGGAACAATACAGAATTGGTTTTTGCTAACAAAAGTTGACTTGCAGTGTAAGCAGTTTATGTAATCACCATATACATAAACTGACAAACATGTAGAAGTTTGAGATCGATCAGCCATCTGGGTCACGAGAAAATAGTGAAAAACCGATTACACATTTGCATGAAATCATATAGATTCAACAAATGAATCAAAACGCTCACTGAGCGATAAACTCCAATCGGAAAATTAGTTTATTCATTTCTCATCATATGGCATTGCAGACAGAAATATTTCAAGGGATGTTTTCTACTATCATCATCATTAGACAGTGTAAGTTTTATGTAAATCTGTGATCAAAAAGTATATTTTACAAGTTTTTTTCTTACCAATTCTGTAATGTTCCTTTAAGCTGAAACTTCCACAGGTGAAGTATGCAGTCTCATTCAACATGTGCTTGTACATGCATATGTTAAACTAACTGTGTGTTTTGTTTGTAGGATTTCAAGCAAGTCAGAACCTCCAGGGTTGTATTCGTAACATCTACTTCAACAGTCAACGCATCCACTACCTATCCACAAACAGCCCTCAACTAGGTGTATCCACAAGTAGTCCCTATGGACAGATCACAGAGGTTGTACTAGTGTGGATGTCTGTGCATCTAATCCATGTCCAATCAACTCGGTCTGTAATGATCAGTGGAATTTGATTGACTGTGTTTGTTTGGCGGGCTGGCAAGGTGAACAGTGTGCACAGAGCATAGACGACTGCCCTGGTAAGTTCATAATGGTTGGTTTAGTACACTACAGTGTCTTGTATTAAAGCATGGTCAAATATTTAAAAGATATTATCCGCACTTTATGTGACCCAACAAATACATGAAATAACAAACCTGTGAAATGTTAAGCTAAATCGTCTTCGGAGTCATGAGAAAAAAGTGAAAAACCCTGTTATATGTTTTCACTGTTTTCAAAATCGGGTTTTTGACAGCGCGATAAAGACTAATTGTTTTCTCATTTCCTAAAAGCTATAGCATTTCAAGCAAAACTATTTCAAGGGAAGTTTTCCACCTTGACCATCTTTACAGTGTTTTACACCATGTAAGTTATGTGCAAATCTTTGAACATTTATATTTTTAATCTGACCAATGTTGTGCACACCCTTTGAGGAGTAATTTCGAAGCACATGGAAACTTGTATGAGTTTTCGCTACAAGAGCTTATTTCATTATTTTTACTGTTTCTATTCCCTTCCAGGACATATGTGCGCTAATGGATCTACTTGTCAAGATGGCCATATATCCTACACATGTCTCTGCCCAGATGGTCTGACTGGAGAATTCTGCAACATTGAAATCAACGTCTGTGACACCCAGCCCTGTAACGCTGTGAATACAATAGACTGTGTACATGTGTTCCCACTAAACTATACCTGTAACTGCAGCCCAGGGTTTGAGGGAAAGAATTGTAGTGTTGATAATCGTTTATGCACCCAAGCACCTTGTCAAAATAACGGCACCTGCTCACAGACGGCAGACAATGTGGTGTATACATGTACATGTCCTGATTTCTATGAAGGTATAAACTGTGAGATCTACAACCCGTGTTTCCGACATGAATGTCTGAATGGAGCTGTGTGTACTCGTAATGGATTGGAGTACACATGTATGTGCACGGCTAGTTTCTACGGGGAGTTTTGTGGGTTTTTTGATGCCTGCTTGCAAAACCCATGTCAGAATAGTGCAACCTGCTCACGGGAAATGAACAGCAAGACATGTACTTGTACTCAATATTATAAAGGTATCAACTGTGAAGTACCCATTGATCAATGCGAGACGAATCAATGCATGAATGAGGGAGTTTGCTCTCACAATCTCAACATGCCAGAGGTAAATTTTACCTGTACCTGTGGGGAAGGTTTCACAGGATCATTATGTGAGCTGGAGATCAATGAATGTGAATCTAATCCCTGTCTGAATAGGGGTCAGTGTGTTGAGACGCCATACATGGAAGATAACTTCCCTGGTTATATGTGTCAATGTGTCGCTGGATACGCTGGTCTCCATTGTCAAACTAACATAGATGAATGTGCCAGTAATCCCTGTTTAAACCAAGGAACGTGTGTGGATCAAATCAACAAGTATATGTGTCAGTGCACTGACATTTACAATGGAACAAACTGTGACTTTGACTTGAGAACTTGCCAGCAGAGTTCCTGTCAGAATGGAGCCCAGTGTGAAAATGCTGGGTTTGGATTAGGGATAAAATGCAACTGCAAGCTTGGCTACGGTGGTGAGTTCTGCCAAGACACTATTAATGCATGTTATAGTAACCCATGTGTCAATAGTGGTTCCTGCATATACATTGGACCGTGTGATTGTCCAATACTACCACAGGAGGCAATTGATTGTGGTTTGGATGAAATCTGCCAGAGAACAGCTTGTAGTAAAGTCCCAAGCTGTTCTATTCGACAAGAAACATTTGCTTGTAACTGTACGAATACTAACTACGAAGGTTTCCTATGTGATCAAGATATTGATGAATGCGTTGTCATTCCTGGTGCGTGTGGCCAAGGGATGTGTACCAACACACCAGGATCCTATGAATGTAACTGCACGAGTACCGGTTTCACTGGTCCCTATTGTAACCAGGATATTAATGAGTGTACAACTGACAATCCGTGTATGAATGGTGCACAATGTATTAATAATCGACCACACTTTGAATGCTCATGTCTGAGCGGTTATGAGGGCTTATTGTGTGACGTTGATATTAATGAATGCAGTAGTAATCCTTGTAAGAATCGTGGTAACTGCACGGATGAAATCAATGGTTTCACGTGTAACTGTACAGGTACCAGCTACACTGGTATCTATTGTAATCAGAATATTAATGAGTGTTTAGAACAGACACACCAATGTCAGAATGGCGGAACTTGTGAAGATCAGCCTGGATCCTACAGCTGTAGATGCAGCAAGGAATATACAGGTAAGGTTTATTATTGTTCATCCATGCTTACTTACTAGTGGACTGTTTTATGTTCATCATGCTTACTATTTCTAGTGCTGTTAGCTATTATTGTTACTAATCATCAGTCACATTATAACATCCATCACCAGGCCCAATTTCTTAGAGCTGCTTAAGCACAAAAAGTAGCTAAGCAATCAAAATTATGCTTACCAGAATAAGGTTACCGGCCAAACTACCATGCCACATGTACAATTTGTGACTGGTATCCTGCTGATTTCTGCTTAGCAGAAAATTGTTAAGCAATATTTTCTGCTTAAGCAGCTCTATGAAATTGGGCCCTTCTAGTTTGGCTGGTAACCAATATCTGCTTAGCAAACTGTGTTTTTTTTAAGGCTCTATATGTTGGCTCAAGTTCAAATTTGTATTAAAATTAAGAAAATGTTTACCTTGTTTTTTGATCTGTTTGAACACTTAGTTTGTTTGTTTTGTTTTGTTTATTTGTTATTTGAAGACTTATTTTGTCTGATTTCTTGATCTTTTAGGAGACTATTGTGAGACTGAAGCAGCGAGACAAGTGCAGCCAGCTCAAGTAATCTTACCCTTAGCCATTCTTGCCATCATACTCGCCTGTGTTCTTGTCTACATCTGGTGGTATCTCAAACAATCACGTAAGATGAAAGGAAAATACAACCCAGCTAAGGCAGAGCTAGATGGAGGTATGCCAATGGCCATGTTTGATTTGGAGACTGATGAGAGGCTAATATGAGGCAAGCTGTAGTCTCCATTCAAGCAAGTACTGAATACACAAGGATAGATTCCTTATGTATCAGTGACTGGGTCTGATTTGGAGTTTGATGTGAGACTAACAAAAGAATAGCCTTCATTCAAGAAAATGCTGAACACCCAAGAACCCAAGAAAATTTAGTCTTCCTTTTTTTCAGAGATGGGACAGAATGTTGAGGACGATTTCCAATTGGTTTGTTTTTAATAGAGAGAGAATTGAAGAAACATAATTGAAACCCTGTCTTTCATAATCGTTAAGTGCCTAACCACCAAAGTGCTTAATACAAGTCACTGAGATTTTACTTGAATTGCTGGATTTTGATAAAACATTGTTATGATTGTTGGCTGAAAGCCATTGAACATTGATAATTTGTAATAAGATGGCAAGTAGAAGTCGCGTAAACATGGTGGGGTAACAATACCCCCAGGTATTTTCTGGGGATTGGGTCATTAGTGTAGAATGGACTGTAGAGGGCAGGACCCTGTTTTATCATTGATGGTGTGCCTTTGTATTTTATACACATCTATTGCTACAGTTTGTGCTTATATTTTTACAGAGTGTTGTTTGTTTACTCATATTCCTTTACCTTGGCCCAATTTCATGGCTGTACTTAACCGCTGAATTCTTTGCTTGCCATCGCCATCCTTCGTTTACATGGCAAGCGTCAAATTATTTCTGCGCTAGCTCTGTGTAAGCAGAGAATACCTAGTAATGTAGACCGCATGCTCACAAGCAAAAATTCTCTTCTAGCCTGTGAAATATGCTTGACGTAAGCGCGGAATTACTAATTGTGTGGGTTTTTTTTTATCCGTATCTTAAAGACACTGGACACCTTTGGTAATTGTAAAAGACCAGTCTTCTCACTTGGTGTATCTCAACATATGCACAAAATAACAAACCTGTGAAAATTTGAACTCAATTGGTCGTCGAAGTTGCGAGATAATAATGGAAGAAAAACACCCTTGTCACACGAAGTTGTGTGCTTTCAGATGCTTTCTCACGCGTGAGGTCTCAAAATCAATTCAAATATTTTACTGAGAAATTACTTTCTCAAAATACTTCAGAGGGAGCCGTTTCTCACAATGTTTTATACTATCAACAGCTCTCCATTGCTCGTTACCAAGTAAGTTTTTATGCTAACAATTATTTTGAGTAATTACCAATAGTGTCCAGTGCCTTTAAACAAGGGATACACTTTTGTATCATCACTTAAATAATACCTTGAAGTTTTATTGTTTAAAGTTTTGACTTTGTACATGTGTTATTAAAGTACAGGTTATACAGCACCGCTGAACATTTGTACATAATCAGATTTATAAGCCTTGATTGTTGATATTGATATCTTGTACAAACTCAGTGAGGGGATTTAGTGTACAGTTTGAAGGCTTGATGCTTATATCACACGTGTCTTAAAACAGTTCCAAGTAGCTACATTCAAGGCAATGTGGAATTGTCGTCATGCTACAGAACCACTAACTATTGGTTGGTTTTAGAAACACAGGGTCACAGATTTACTATTTTTATCCGTCTTTAACACAAGATGGACTTACATTTTAACAGTTGTGTGTAACCACAACAAGTTGTTTTTTATCTTTATATTTCCACATCGTGGTGACCATTTTTCATCAAGGAATAAAGTTATACATTATTTTTTATGAGACTCTGAACTTACAACAACAAATTCTTTGTGGTCATTTATACTTAAAAGAGGCTGAATTGTTAAGAGAGCATTGAAGTTCTGTGTCTTGAATTATTCAATATGAAATTAATAATAAATTTTTCCAAGAAAGAATAACAAAATTGAGGAAAAAGCAATTTTTTATAATTATTGCCAGTATTCAAACAAATTGATAGTGAGTGACATTGTCAGCAAGGCAGAATTTCCATTGTTAGCAGATTCAAAACATTTCTGACTAATTAATTGAAATGCCAAGAAACTCACTTTTGCGTATTTGAATTATTCCTTTTTATAACCCTCTTTTTATTTTGAAAGTTACAACATTCCATGGAATTATTCATTTTCAGAGAAGTATTCCTTTTTTATTTTATTGTGTCTCGAAGTAAACATAAAGGTGTGGCACAATAAGGAGTTTGTTTTCACCGTGTAAATGTAAACATTTTCAAACTAATGTAACATGGAACCAAATTTCATTTCCCTCAATACACAAAGAGATAAAAGCAATGAATCAAATATTGATTCGTTTTCAAGTGCCTCTAGAAACTATCTAAAAGTCACTTCCTAACCTTTTTGTAAAGAGCCATGAGTGCCATCGATGTTTATTTCATCTGTAGAAATAAACAAAATCTTTCCTTTTTTTATTTTCAGTGGATTTAGATTTTCAAATAATTTGGTGTCAGACAGTTTTATAAAAGAATTCATTTAAAAGATGTTCATCTTTAAAAAAAAAAAAAAAAAAAGATGTTCAACTTTTTCAAAATGACGAATATGTCCTTGCAATATTTAATAACCTTCCATCATTTAACACCCATTTTATGGATATTTTTGATACTTAATACTTTACTCGTTTTCCAACATCAAACCAAATCTTATCAACTATACCTATTTTAATCTTTAATATTCCAACTGCCTGGAATTTTACACAACATTTTTATTTTCCCATTGATTGTTTGGCCAGATGCTTTCCTTGAGCTTTTGTTATTTGCAGCAAAATGTTCTTTTCAGTAAATAACGTTTTTTTTTTTGCTTTGAACATTGGTTACTCTCTTAATTGCCTGGTTCAGAAATACTTTTTGTTGAAAACAAAAACTATTATACTTGGTGCTAGCATAAAGTACCTTTCAGTAAGTTGTACTCAATGCTAAAATGGAGAAAATACTTTAAATAACAGAAACAATTAATTTGACCAATATTCATTAAATGTTATTTAAAGCAATCATTCTAGAAGAAAACTAGATATATTTTGGAGATCTTTTTCTATCTGTGTTTGCTCCATCAAGTTAAAGTGTGTACAAATCCATGTTGTAAATATGTAGTGCCAAAAGATGCATGCATTTCATTTCATTGAAGGTTTTATCATCCATTGCCTTAATCACTAACGCTGTGTGGCTGCTTTTTCTATTGTATTCTTTCAAATGTATTTTGTGTATTCTCGTTCCATACTCTGATTTTGTACAAAATTTAAAAATATTTATTGAATTGTAATTGAATCTTTTCTTTGAAAAAGTGTGAAGTATTGTAAGAAAAGTTAACATAAACAAGTTTACCAGCTTAGTTTCAAATTTGTTTGTTTGTTTGTTGGGGTGTTTGTTTGTTTGTTTGTTTGTTTTATGAGGCAAAGTACATCCATCTCTAATCTCTACAGGATCTTTGATTCAGTGCAGGATAATTTGTTACAATTTACAGCAAAGACATAGATTTGCAAATGGTCACATGTCAGAAACATTTTACATTGATATTGTCCAACCTTTCATCAGTGTTACCTTTCAACCCAGCTGCCGACTCCTACCCCTCGGCCCGCCCCCTCCTCTACACGGTTTGTGATGACCTCCCTGTCTTGGTTTTATGCACGGTGGACTAGGTCATGTTTATTCTACAAATTGAAGCTCAGTTAACCATGGAGCACCTCCATGGTTTAACTAGACTTGTGTACGAGTCGTTAAATGTTTATCGCGGTGATAGCGTTCCGACTCTCTCCGCAAATCTCGCGACACTGGGATTTTCTCGCCAGACTACTGCTCACGCGAAGACGGTTAAACTGGGAGGGGAGTGGTGAGAGCAGCCCAAGGAGTTAGACTGGTTCCCTGTCCTTATCCTCAAGACCGCAATGGGATGCGAGGTCAAAGGTTCGCTCGTCCCCAGCGCCTTGCCTTAAAACCAAGGGCGCTGGGATGGACAAACGTATCAAGTACGCTCATTGGTTAATGCTCAGTCCCATCATGCATCACACTCACACTGAAAGCACTGCACGCATGACGTACTTTCTGAACAAGAATCTGTGCAAGCTGATTAGCCCATCCAGCGGTCCTGGATAGGCCGCTGGGGCCGAGCGAAGGTCAAAGGTGCGTTTGTCAGGATCCCTCCAAACGCTCAAAGCCGGTCTCTGGCGTTATTCACGAGCCTCGAAGTGTGACGTCAGATGTTCGGGTAACTTCGACGTCACACACTTCGAGGCTGGTAGCCCGAACATGTGACGTCACACTTCGAGGCTCGTGAATAACGCCAGAGACCGAGTTATAACTAAACAAACATATGAAGCTAAACCACGAACCACAACCATGCGCGTTTTACGGTAGCTGCCACTGGTTCCCTGTTTCTCAGCAGATTTGTTAATATTAAAAGTGTTGGAACCAGTGATTTGGTTAGTCTCTTTTCTGTGTCGTTTTCTCTTAGTTCTGATGAGAATCATGAATATTAATGTTCAATACTAGTTCACTGATGATTCACATAAAGTGTGTGTTACCAGTCTGTGCATAATAGTTTCGGCTCCCAACCAAGTTGTAGGCCTAAGTGAATCTAAATCGATCACATTTTAATTTCAAAACTGTTACCTTTTTCTCAGTCAAAAGTAAGATGTGTTAATTAACGGGTGGGTGGTATTGATTACATCTAATTCTCAATACCTAAATACAGGCAAAAATCTCTGGTGCCATGTCTTCCATTCTCCTTAAGGGTATTGTTTTTTACAGCAGAAAGTAATGTCGTCCACCAACAAGAAACCCTCCGGGTTGGCACTGATTTAACCATTAATGCCAGTGCACCTCATTCATTTGGTGAGTAAAAAGCTCTGGATCACCCCCCCCCCCAAACAAAAGGTCGAGTCCATTACCAAAGATGGTTATGTTACAGCTGATCAGTCCTTTGTTATGCAAATAGGAAATCCAGTGACGTATGGGAAATCCAGGGACGTGTCACAACTTATTTCAATGTATTTGGAGCAGGCGGTCGACGCCTGTTCGTCGTACGTGTGACGTGGCGCCATGTTTAAGTCTGTGAAGAAAACAATTATGACTTTTTACAAGTCTCTGTGCCTTTTTTCAAACAAAGTCGTGTTTTCGCCGCATTTCCGAGAGTTACTGCCAACAAATACGACGGTGAGTTGACCATTTTCTTGTCTAAAGAATTATAGTAAAGAAAATGATTTTTGTCTGCATGTTTTCACCCTCTTGCTGTCTGACCATTCAATACCATTCATGTGGTTTTGAATGATAAAACTATGCCAGCCTGCAATATGATACCATAAGGGAATGCATGTACACAGTACAGTTAGTTCTGTGCACAGTTGTGCCACCGTACACAACCTTGGCAGTCGAATGGTTTCAAATGGTTGGTCAACTCACTGAAAAATGTTGCCTAGAGTCACTGACAGTAAGAGGGTTAAAGAAATTTTGTGCACAGGCGCCGAGTTTAAAATCCTCACGTGTTAGTTTCCGAGTGTTGTCTGTACTGTAGTGTAGTTTCAGTCCGACGCCAATGAAAATAAGAAATTCACAAAAACTAGTCATCTCAAAAAGGTGGTACAACAAGTAGAACTGAAATTCTTTAAAATGTTAAACCTTATTAAATAAGAAACTTATTTACAGAAGTGCAAGTTGTGTTTTCACAAGTACAAAAATGTAAAGCACACAGCGACATAGCACTGGTAGTGGTAGGACGTCAGTATCCATTGCGTTGTATGAAATAGAGGAGTCCAACCTGGGCTAACAGCCACATTACATTAGTAACACAGGGTCCAATTTCATCATGGCCTAGTTGCGATAATCGTAACCCTCCATCCTCCCGACGGTCGGAGACCGGAGGGTTACGAGTCATGCAGTGCAAAAAAGTGGCGAAATTGCAATTTCGACTATTTTTGTCAGACTAGTCACCAGATTTGCCCAATTTTTACCACTTTCAAAAAACATGACACACATTCTAAGAACATGGATTTGATCTTCAAGGTGTAATGAATCCATTCATAACACTCTAAACATCGATGAAAAATTATTTGAAGAAAAAACGAACAAAAACTTACCAGAAACTGACCGAAATGTCCATGGACCGCACTTCCCCTAAATCAACCAATCAGCGTAAACCAAATCGTTGTGTAGGCATGGCGATCGTCTCGTGTGCGACTGTGCGTGCACGCAGTTAATGTATTTAACGGATTTGCGCCATTTGCAGTTTGCGCTGATAATTGCAGGGACAGCTTTCCAGAATGCGCGCTCAATCTGTAAATTTTTCCTCATAAATATCCTGTGATTGTGCAACTCAACAAAATGCGCTCAACGACGAGTTCGCTTACGCTGATTGGTCGAGATGTTGCTAGGTCACGAATCGCGAGGTTCGAAAACCGGACCTGAGATTGTCTACGCATTATGAGAATTTCGCTCAGTCTCTGGTACGTTTTTGTCTTTTTTTCTTAAAATATTTTCTCAATGATGTTTTGAGTAATACGAATGGATTCATGATACATTGATGATCACATCCATGTTTTTAGAATGTGTGTCATGTTTTTTGAAAGTGGTAAAAATTGGAAAATCTGGTGACTAGTCTGACCAAAATAGTCGAAATTGCAATTTCGCCACTTTTTTGCACTGCATGACTCGTAACCCTCCGGTCTCCGACCGTCGGGAGGATGGAGGGTTACGATTATCGCAACTAGTTAACCACATAGTTCTTTCCACTGTAAGCAGAGCTATGAAATTGTCCCAGATGGAAAGAAAGAAAACTAGGTCAAGTGTGACTGTGAGGTGAACTCCTGTCATACCCTTCTAAAATTGTACTACTATTACTATAGGCTACTAACCAAGTCAATTGTGCAAACTCCTGCACCTCCCAACTTGTAGACAGAAATCTAAGTCTGAGATGAATTCATGAATGGCCTACCCTTCAAGGGCCCAATTTCATAGAGTTGTTATTGTTTAACAGTTTTGTGCTAAGCAAAACTTAGCACTAGCACTAGCAGGACCATACCAGTCAAAGATGTGACACCATTACTTTGGCTGGTACAGTCTTTTGACCAGTTCTGGATCACTTTTATGAATACACGTTGGTTTTTGTTGCAATCTCTTTGACATTTTTTTTTTTTAAGTTGATCAGTTAACCTAAACATGTCATAAAACTCACCAAGTATCCACTGACCCCCAAAAATTAATACTTTTGAAGAGGCTTCAAGAAAAGTATCGTCACCTGTTTGACCAGTTCAGGATCAGTTGATTCTATTCTGAATCAGTAGCGTGCCCTCTATTGCAAACCCATACTCCTATTCATAAAAACTGTCTCTCAGGGCCACACAAACTTCAGAAGTGTGTTGGCATGGAGGTGGACTTCCTTTCTCCAGTGAATGTCATGTAAGTGTCTTCAACAACAGTGCAAAAAAACAGCGACAAAAACACAAAACAACAGCAAAGGCAAATGAAAAAGTGAAGCGCGCCTAAAAGCAAAATTGACCCGAATATCTATTCTTACAGTCCAAACCCGCCCCCAAGTTTTTTTTTCTCACAAAAATAACATCATTACTACAAGGACTTGTTGAAGTATTGTATCTTAAAAGCAATAAATAAACTTTCTACTGCAGCCATATGATTTCACTCACTGAGTGTGGCACCATTTGACGCAATGAGATGTTGAGTGATCCCGAACTAGTCAAGGGTACGATGCCCCAAAAAGTTGATTTCTGTAAATTTCCTCTCAGCATTTAAATCTTAAAAGTTAAAAGCTTTAACAGCGTTTTTCAACCTTTCAAAATAAAGATCAATCGCAGACAAACTTTAGAAAAATTGCCATAATTTATTTGTCAATCATGTTTGGCACCTTATTTGGGTTTGTTGGATTATTGGATGTTATGCTTCACATAAACAGAAATTGGTAATGAGAGAAGTAGTTTAATTGTTTGGTCATTGCAAAGTTGAAGTGATCCGGAACTGGTCAATGATCCCGAACTGAGCAAATGACTGTAACCATTGTGGTAAGTATAACTAATTGCTTAGCTACTTTCTGTGCTAAGCAGCTCTATGAAATTTGGCTTTGTTCCAAAGTCACAACCAATCTGTACTTGTGTTCTGTGCCAACTTGTTCACCCACCACTTGGTACTCCTGCCAACTCACTCCTGCACTCCTCTGCAACTCACTCTGCAACTCACTCCTGCCCTACCCAACTCACTCCTGCCAACTCACTCTGCCAAACTCCATCACTCCTGCCAACTCACTCCTGCCAACTCACTCCTGCCAACTCACTCCTGCCAACTCTCACTCCTGCCAACTCATCTCCAATCTCAACTGCCAACTCACTACCTGCATACCCATAGCACTCACTCCTGCCAACTCACTCCTGCCAAACTCGTTCCCCTGCCAATTTTTTTTATTTTTTTTTTTTTAATTGTAAATGTACCCAAGTCAACAATGGTCCCAAGTTAGCCCTATATAGGACTCTTCCTCTGTGCTGTACACAGATACAGAGTCCTAAATATTAAGGCCCGTGTCTGGGGCGGAAAAATTTCAAAGCTTCATATCTCAAATCTTACCTGCAACAAGCCACTAATTTCACCAGATTCACACTCAATGGCAGCATACACTTTTCTGCGGTGGGTTTTGGTCGTCATATATTCCTCACAAATCCGTCATTTTCGTGAAATAATGCAGCTCCCAACGTTAAGAAATTCCCAAACTTTAAACACAGTTTATTAAGAAAAGCCACGACGCGTGAGTACACAGTGTTAACAAGCAAACGCAACGCACGATATGTGCGTCATGCGTCATCTTGCGTCTTACACGCGAATGTACGCGTACGCACGGCAGACAACTGTGCTCGTGAGAATACGATCACAATGGGTATTTCTTAACGTTGGGAGCTGCATTATTTCACGTAAATGACGGATTTTGAGGAATAATGACGACCAAAACCCACCGCAGAAAATGTATGCTCCCCATTGATGGAATCTGGTAAAGCTTTGAAATTTTTCCGCCCCAGAAATGGTACCTGAATCCGGGACGTCCTGTAGTGAAACACGAAAGTGAAAGGCCACCAGGGCTATCCCAAGTAAACTTGGCCTAAGTCAACTCAGTCTCAACTCTAAACCCCAAACCCCACACTGAATGGGGAAAGGATTGGGTTTGGGTTCATCAAGTTTATGATGGTTTTAAAGTTGAAGGCATTTTTTTTATTTTAGGGACCACCTCCAAAGAGTCTACCGTCAACAATAATATCTAAACAGCCTAAGATATAGGAGCGCACTCTCCCATAAAAAGGGAAAGAGTTAAAAGAGTAAAA